>CM033326.1:41532335-42763405 GCA_019359835.1 Pharus latifolius | reverse complement strand
ATCCGATAGATTCCGAATCCGGATCAGAAAATATCTGATCCGATAAGTTCTGTATCTGAATCCGACCGGTCCGGACTGGGAGGATCCGGATCCCTTTTCTTCCCTAGTTACGGAACAACCATTGGACACTCACCAAGTTGTTATTATGACCTGGGAGGATCTTCGGGTCCTTCAGGTAGAATACTTCAAGTCGAGTTCAGAAAGGATTTGCGACCTTGTACTCGAGATTAGAAAGTATTCACGACCTCAGAAAAGGTTTGTGACCTCGGAAAGGTTCGCGACCTCACAAAGGGTTCGCGACCTCGATTCGATCTCTGGTTGGGATTGTATTCCGATCCATATATATATAACTGAGTCCTATCTGTTTAGGTTTAGTTAGTGTCCGAGTGTAATATGTTTAGTCGATTATTGAGTCTGATATGTATTCATACGATTGGACTATAAATACTTTGTAATAGTCTTAGTTTAGATCATCGAATATCGAAGAGTCATTGAACTTATTTAAGTCTTAGACACATAGTTCATTGACGTAGGTGAGTGCGTGCTAACGTTCGATGTGTACAAGATTCCCCTTTTCAATAAAGAGTTGTGCTATCTTTTGAGCTGTGTTTTTGATCAACTTGGGTTTCGGTAATTCCAAGTAAGATCTCATTATTCTGCATATTAGCATCTGATCGAGTATAGTGAAAACCCGTCTATACTTCAATCAGAGCAAAGTAGCATCTGGTCGAGGCTAGATCGAAACCCGGTCTAGGCTTGAACCAAATCAAGTTACTATCAGAGTGACTATCCTGTCCTGTGGATGGTGAAGACTTGCCAGGGTTACAAAACCTTCGATGAAACTCCAGGCGATAATTCGATAGTTCCTACAGTCACGTCTCAAAAGATGTCTGATGATACCTTCGTTCAAACTAACCTAGCCGAACTAGTGGCTAAGCTCTCTGCCGACATGGATACCGTGCAGCAGGCCATGGATGTACCATCTGAAGTTGATGCTTCAAAAGGCAAGGTTAAGGGCTTGAATATTGGTGAAGACTTGTGCAGGACAAACGAAGATGAAGACGAAGACGACCATAAGGATGACAACCTCGCCAACACCTCCTTAGCTGTCGGATCTTTCAAGGTTGAAGCTAAGGTTGACATACCCATATACGATGGGGTGATCGATGCCAAGAAGGTAGATTCTTGGATTGACCAGCTTGAGACCTACTTTGACCTACGAGGGTTAAATAGCGCTCAAAAGGTGAAGTTCGCACCTTTGAAGATGAAGGACCACACCAAGACATGGTGGAAGGCCCTTGTCACCAGTGGTGAAGCTAACGACTTTGCATGGGATCAGTTCAAACGACTCCTATGACAAGAATTTTACCAGATGGGTTATCTCGAGGAGAGATGGGATCGTTGGCACAAATTGTATCAGCGCCGTGACCAATCCGTCCAGGATTATACAACATAATTTCAGAGACAAGCAATGATCATTGGCATCTCGCACTTTGACCCTCAGGTGTTCTGAAAATATACGTATGGACTTCAGAAATCGATCAGTGCTGAGCTAAGCCTGTTAGGTGTCCAGGATATCATGACCACGAGCATGACTGCTATGGCGATCGAGAAGAAAAATAAATCCCACAATGACAAGAAAGAGAATTCGACCTCATCAAAAGGAAAGTTGAGTCCGAAGAAGAGTAATCTGATGTCTAGTACGAGCATCTCTAGTGATCATTGTTATGTTGCTGGCCATACAAAGGATAAGTGCTATAAGCTTCATCCTGAACATTGACCAAAGAGAAATGGACCAGGGAAAAAACAGCTATAGCTACTATGGCTCCACCCGAAGGAGTTGTCCGAGCGAATTCGGTTGATTAGGCGGATATGACCTTATCTCTGATGGCAATGCCGAAGGAGAAAGGTTCAGATTCATCCAACGGCCATCATTCAATAGAGGACTTGTTCACTATCAATATATAGGTGAAGCACAAAGTGGTTGCAGCAATATTCGATCTCGGAAGACAGAAGAATTTGGTTTCCACTAGATTGGTTCGACGACTTGGTTTGATGATGACCACACACCCGCAACCGTATCCACTGGGTTGGTTTACATCTGATGTGAACCAATAGATCATGAGTCAGTGTGTGTTGAAATTTTCGATCTCTACTCGATATATCGATGAGGTTCAATGCGACATTCTTCCTATCGATATTTGTCAGGTGATCCTTGGGAGTTCGTTCTTGTACGATCGAGACACTCACTTTGATCAATGAGTGAAAGAGTACGAGCTCACTAAAGACGGAGTTAAGTTCGTGATCGGTAGAGACATCCATGTCAACACTTCAAACTTGATTACCGCAAATTAGGCCAAAAGAATCATCAATGCATGTCATAAATACGTGCTTGTTATGATTCGACCAGTCGGTCAAAGTGAGAGTACTCGAGCAGCGTTGTCATTGATGTGCCGAGAAGATTCTGGTCATTTGTCGGGATTGCTGGAGAAATACAGTGATATGTTCGATAGTACTCAGGGTCGTCCACCGAAATGTCCAGTTGAGCATGAAATTCAGCTCGTGTCTGATGCGACACTTCCCAATTTGAGTATGTATTGCAACTCAGTTTTGGAGAACGAAAAGATCAAAAGATAACTTGGTGAGTTGCTGAATGATGGTATCATTCAATCGAGTAGTTTACATTGTGGATCTCGTGTGTGTTAGTGCCAAAGAAAGATGGGACTTGGCGTATGTGCATCGACTACCGAGCACTGAACAAGATCACCATCAAGAACCAGTACCCACTTCCTCGTATTGACGACCTGCTAGATCAATTGAAGCATGCTGCTGTCTTCTCGATATTGGATCTAAAATCAGGGTATCATCAAGTCAGCATTCGAGAGGAGGATACTTGGAAAACCACGTTGAAAACGCGACAAGGTTTTTTTGAATGGCTAGTCATGCCGTTTGGCCTCTGCAACATTCCGGCTACTTTCATGCGTCTTATGAATGACGTATTGTGATAGTTCATCAATGACTTTATGATCGTTTACCTCGACGACATACTGGTCTATAATCGCTCATGGGAAGAGCACCTAATTCATGTCGAAAAGGTGTTTGAACAGCTTCGGTAACATTGACTTCGGCAAACTCTACTGTACTTGGGATTCATGGTCGGCAACGGTACACTGCAAATCGACCCAGATAAGGTAAAAGTGATTCACGATTGGCCTCGATCATGAACAGTTACGGAAGTGCATAGTTTTGTGGGAGCATGCCAATACCTTCGGAAGTTGATATGACACTTCTTGATTGTGGCTTCTCTGTTGCATGCATTAACCAGAATCGACTAGAAGTTCAAGTGGACAGGGAAACATGAAGACACGTTTCTCTTGCTGAAGAAGAAGATCAGTGAAGCTCCTGTTTTAGCTTTGCCGAATCTCTAGAATCCATTCGAGTTGGAAATTGATGCCTTAGGTTATGCAATGGGTGCAGTGCTCATGCAAGAAGGTCGACCAGTAGCATATCACTCCGAGTTATTCTAGGGAGCTCAGAAGAACTATTTGACGTACAATAAGGAGTTGTGTGCACTGCATTAGGCCATGAAACATTGGCGGTGTTAACTTTTGGGTAAAGAGACTGTTGTCCAAACTGACCACCAACCTTTGCAATATTTGCAAACTCAATCGAAGCTACAACAAGCTCAACATATGATGTGGATGTTGTATCTGCAATAATTTAATCTAGTGATTAAGTACAAGAAGGGAGTACAAAATAAACTGGCTGATATGTTGGCACGACCACTAGTTACGACCCTCTTCTTATCAGCGTTTATGCAAATTGAGCCCTCATATCATGATGACTATGCTACAATGTATAGTGAAGATCCTGATTTTTGATCAACACTGGCTGAGCTCGAAATAGGGAAAACTATAGAGTTTGTTTAGCGAGAAAGACTCTTGTACAAAGGCAATTTACTTTGTATACCTCATGGAGCACCTCGAGTTCAATGGATGCGAGAAGCGCATACATCGAAGGTTGCTAGTAACTTTGGGGTTATGAAGACTTTGCAAAATCTTCATCGACATATGTTCTGGCTGTGAATGCAGCAGGACGTGGCTAGTTTTTTTCGAGGCTGTGGTCTTTGCAGCATCTCGAAACCAGCAAACTAAAAATTAAGTTTGTACACTCCTTTGCCAGTTCCATCACAATCGTGGGAAAGCATATCCATGGATTTCTTGGGAGGATTGCCTAAGACCTGATGTGGCAACGACTATCTCTTTGTGCTCGTTGATCGGTTCTCCAAAATGATAATTCTCATACCTTGTCGAAAGACTATCACGGGAGAAGAGGCAGCTTGGGTATTCTTTCAGCATGTTGGACACATTTCGGACTGCCGACTTATATTGTGTCTGATCGTGATACCTGGTTCCTTAGTCACTTTTGGCGATCGCTCTAGACGATGGACACAAAGCTAAAGAGGAGTACTGCTTTTCATCCTCAAATTGATGGTCAAACCGAGGTGGTAAATCGAACAGTCGTTCATCTCTTGAGGGGCTTTAACTTTAAGCATTCGAAGACCTGTGATGAAAGCATACTGTACCTGCAGTTTGCTTTCAATCGAGCAGTGCATGGTTCGACTGGAAAGTCACCTTTTGAGGTCTGTTTGGGATTTGTACCACAGAGTCTATTCTACATGGAGTTTGTGATCCCTACCTCAGCACGAAACAGCAAGGAAGTACCTCGTCAGGATCCAGCACAAAAGTTCTTAGAAGGTATTCAACGGCTCCATCATGAGGTTGAACAGAACTTACTGAAAGCTCAACTCAAGTACAAGGTGCGACATGATCAGCATTGAGTTGATGCCCAATTCCATGAAGGTGATATTGTCTAGTTACATCTGAGTAAGGGGAGACTAAAAGGAGAAGGTAAAATGCTTAAACCAATCCGTTATGGTCCTTTTCGGATTTTGCAGAAAATTGGTACTAATACTTGTCAGCTCGAGTTACCTCCATACATGGATATTTACTTGGTTGTCAATGTTGAGCACCTCAAACTCTTTGAGCCTTCAATGCTGGATGATGAGCCAGATACTATAGTACTGTCTATGGAAGACTTGGTCTATCAACGAGAAGAACCTTTACTTGATGACGTGATCTTGGAGAAGGTAACAACCACCCACAGCGATACATGAGAGTCTTTTCAAATCAGATGAAAAGATCAACGAGCATGTGCAGCAAAGTGGTCGAGGCTATATGATCAAGTATAGTCAAAGCTCGTCTATACATCAGTCAGAGAAAAGAAGCATCTGGTCGAGGCTAGATAGAAACCCGGTCTACGCTTGAATCAGATCATATTAACTTAAAGAAGTGTATAACCTTCTACAACAACAACGACCACAAATAAACTTGCAACAATAGATCCTAACCACAGATCTCCACAACAGATCTTGACCCTAGATTCCAACAACAAATCTTAACAACAGATCCAAACCACTAATCATGTAAATGCCATTAAATCAACCTATACATGCTTTCAATTATTTTTCATCAAAAACATGCAATTTCAATGTATAAAATAATGCATAATAGGTAAAATATGCATCAAGGGTGGTGTACATAGCTTGTCTTTTGGTTGTTCAATCCAGAAATTCATCGTTGAAAACTAGTCCGACGTCCTGCGATGAATCTAATGATTTCAGCCGAAAAACAAATAAATAAATAACTAATAAATAATTAAATAAAAATTACACAAGGCTTCAATCTAAGGTTTCAAGGCTTTCTAGAAATCTATGGATCAGATCTATGCCTCAATCTACAGATCTAAAGTGTAGAAACTAATAAGAAACCACTCTAGGGACTAAATTGCAAATAAAATAATTACAAAAATCTTTGGTACTTAAAACTAATCTAACCCTGAAATTCCTCAAGGGAGAAAAACACAACACACACACCTTTAGGAAGGAGAAGAAGTGGTGGTTGCTCGGCTCAACTTCGGTGGATGACGGCTTCTCTTCCTCTCACTAGGTTCATCCCAAATTTCTTGTGTTCTCAATGGTTGAAATCCCTCTTACTTGTAGCCTCATGGGATCAACCTTTTCGAAGCACATTCGAATTCTTAGTTTCCATATAAACATGATCACTTTCCTTTCTTCCAAAATCTATTCATTTCTTCTAAATGGGGGAATCCATTGCAGCCCTGTAATATGCAAATTCCGACCTAAAGTCAGAGAAACTAGTGTACAAGGACTCTATGGAAGCATGCAAATCGACAAAATCACGTGCTGTCGGATGGTTAGATTCGGCGGTGCGTGAGAAATTAGGATCAAATGAGCTACACGGGAGCAATCTCCAGTTTCACTGATTAGATAAGCATGTCTGAGAATCATCGGGAAAAGGATGGAGGGAATTCTATTAATAACCCAATGGAATTAATTTTCTTCCCTCCTACAAAACCCCATCGTAAGTAATGAATGTAGGTCAAGGGTGGCTGCGGGTATAGATTCCCGAAGATCAATAGCATTAAACTCTAGGGAGGATGCTATGTGAG
Source organism: Pharus latifolius (assembly GCA_019359835.1). Taxonomy (NCBI): domain Eukaryota; kingdom Viridiplantae; phylum Streptophyta; class Magnoliopsida; order Poales; family Poaceae; genus Pharus; species Pharus latifolius. The sequence continues at coordinate 42,756,874 of CM033326.1, read as the reverse complement.
TGATATAGTCACCTAAGACTATGGGTGAGGTTTTGCGTAAGTCTTGCCGATAAGCTCAAGGCGATGGGAAAAATAAGCAACCGATGAGAGATGAATTTTGCCTAACATAGCCCAAATAAATTCAACCTTGTATTCTAAAACTTTGTCCTGATTACTGTTGCGGCCCAAAATTTTCCCAGCCATGAGACACTATTGTTGACGATTGGAACCCAGGGGTCGTCCAATCGAATTTATGCAAGAATGAGATGGGTTATGAAGGGAGCCAATTAGACAAGTACCAAGGTATTCAAAGTATCTATGAATAAGGGATACATGAATTTATCCAGGTTCGGGCACTCATAGTTGAGTAATGACCCAACGTCCTGTGTATTTGTTTATATGGAAAAAGGATTACAGAGAGATTGTTACAAGGTCTATGTGCTAGCTAATCCTATCTGGCTATGTCTAATCTTCTCCGTAGTTGATCGTCTTCCCTTGATCCTTTCCCTGAAGACCTTCTTATACTTGCCGAAGCAATTGTTGCTTATCCTTCTGAAGGCACATCCCACGATCGCTCACAACTGCCTTGAGGTGATAGCTGTGGGTCATGGGTATGTGGTGGTTGCCGTAGATCATGTTTACGTGGCAGTTAGGCAGTTTTGACTTGGCGTCGTGGAATTGCTTTTCCATCCTAACCTCCTTCGACGGTTATCTTGTCAGGGACTTATGATTATATCAGGAAAAATCATAAGGATCAAGGTATGGTAATGATAAAGGGTGATCGTGTACCTCTGCGACCACTGTAATGATATCAGACTTTGTATCTGCGAGAGGGTTTGGTCATAGAGTGATGTCTCTGCGACCATACCATTCGCAGATACAGTATTAGAAATAGACTTTATGGTAATAAGTGTTTTAGATCCATAGGGTTTTATTATAATTTGCACAAAATAAATACGATTTCTAGGCTATACCCAGAACACCCTTGGATTACCCAGTACCTCTTTCTTAGTCCTTCCATGACCATAGAAAGGTACTTGTGAACATGGTGTGTCCTGCGCGACCATGAAAAGCTATGCGCGACCACAGAGGACTAAGCACAGCTAACAATACTCGTCAGCTACCCCCCGAATTTGAAATGACAAAGGCCCACTTCAATGGTTGAGTCGCTTCAAATGCTAAACAGTATTCGGCACTTCGAATCCTGAACAATGTACTACATCATTTTCAATCTTGACATATCTTTAAGGAGGGAATTTACCCTACAAGCACTAGGGAAGATCTCGAGGCTTTCGCGTTGCACCCTAGGCCGGGAACTCGAAGCGTCATCTTGGCAATTCTATAAATAGCCATTCCTTTGCTGTGGAACTCCTAGCTCCTTCACCAATCTTTCTAAGTCTAAAACCTTTCGTCTCCTTAACCTTCTGTTCCAATGGCATCCTTGAACCAAGAGCGATTCAATAAGGAACAAGATATAGTCAGAGAAGAGAATGTTGAGGCGCTGGACTCATAGGAGGTCAGCGTTGCACCATCGTCTCAAGAGGTAATTCTCTCTCGGTAGGTTGGTGTAGATTTTTTCTTGAATGTAGCTTTCTAGGTCAATTGGTTTTTTGCAGCCGCTTGATCGTTCAGCAATTTCAAGGAAGCGATCGAGCGATGATGTTGGATCATCTAGCGGACTTTCCTCGAAGAGGATGGTTGGGGCCTCTTCTTTGGCTGCGCAGTGTCATTATGACAGAAGGAATGAGGGCTCAACCCTCCAACCATTTGCTGCAACTGAGGCTATGGTCTCATCCTGGGCCATACAAACTGGTCCTCATGGCTTGAGGTAAAGCTCTGTCTTTTTGTCTAACTAAATTGAGTTGGTTAGTTAGGAATGAATTTTATTTAGTCTTTATATGGTTTGTTCAGGATGTCTCCCCCTCCTTCTGTACCATCAGCAGAGGAGGATGTGGAAGTAATGGACCCTACATCGCCCTCCCAGGTAAGGATTCTCACTTTTTGAATTTTTTTTATCGTTATCATGTTCATGACTTGGAACAATCTGATGGTCGTATAGGGAGGTGGAGCCGGGGAAGAGCTGGCCAAGGTGTTAGCCTCTCTGAGGAAAAATACTGCGTTGTGCAGCTCCTTCCAGGAGGAGAACGAGCACCTCAAGGAGAAGTACATTCGGCGAGGGCTCAATATGGACTCTCTTCTTCGAGTTGTTGACCGCTACGAGGCGGCCAATGACAGGGCTCGAGAAACTGCGGGGCTCACCTGGGAAGCCAAGAGGCTTGCTCAAGAAGCCGAGGGGTTCGCCCCGCGGGGAGAAAGAAGCCTTGGATTCCATCAACAAAGGCTGCAACCTTGTTGAGGGATACCTTTAAGAAATTGGAGGTGGTTGCGAACTCTCTTGAGGCTAAAGTTATTAAACCTGAGAAGGTTAACTTTTCTCTTGAGGAGTCTTGTTATCTGGTCACGGCCTAGGCTGATTTGCTAGTCGCCAACATCCCCGAGTCTGCAATGAGGCATAGGGAGAGGCTAAGGACCAAAGTCGGTGTTATAGAATATATGTATCAGATATGAAGCTTTAATATTAAACTCATCCTGCAGTTCGGATAAAATTTGAATCACATCAGGAAACCTAATCTGTTAGGTTTTTTTCTGCATGGGCAGTTCGGATAAGATTCATATCACATCATGAAACCTAATCTATTAGGATTTCTTCTGCATAGCCCATTATATAGAGATGTATGATGGGCTTTGAGGATCATCACAAAAGCCATAGCTGCCCTCTCTTTTGATAGCCCTTAAACCCTTGTCGTATGCGTTGGTGCAACCACAACATCGTACGATGTTCCATCCCGGTACGTGTGGATACCGGTACAGGCGCTGCTGCAATTGCTGCGTTGATTAGAATGATCCGTGAGCGGTCGTTGTCATCTCCATCTGCTGATCAGGACAATCCGCAAACGGTTGCTGTGAACATTCGATCGCTCACAAAATCTGCTTCCGCTATTGGTAATAAACTAATCTATGATCTATTACTTGCAGCCTTCGAGTAAAATTTTTGAAATTCTGCCAGTGTAGCTTACTCGGTTTTCAATAGTGGTATCAGAGCCATCCTGTATAGTATTAGATCTGGATTAATAATATATATATATGTGATATATGAAGTTATAGTAGATTAGATCTACTAGTTTATTCAATCTGTTACCATATAAGTTTCGTTATACATGTTTGTTTTGACATCCAAGTGTTGTGATGAACTATTTTTTGGCCGACTTTAATATGAACTAATGTCTAATGATCCTAGCATGGGCTAGAGGGAGGGGATGTTAGGGTTTATATGACAATAGTGGATTGGATCTTCTAAATCATATGTGTATAGATTGGATCTATATATGACATTAGCTGCCTATTCTGGATATTCATATTTGAGTTAATATGAATGACTTAAGGGGATTTAAACCAATCAGATTGGTTCAAAAATTTTATTAATGTGATTAATTCAAAAAAAAAGATTATACTTGACAACCAGAAGCTGTCAACTTTGGTGTCTAAGGAAAGAACACATCATAAGGTTTTTCTTAATAAGCCCCGCTTGGCGGAACGCTTTCCTTCATGGTGTGAGCGAAAACAATCGCGGTCTTTCCTGGTCAAGGTTACTGCCAACAGAAGTTAAATATAGTCGAGGTTATGCATGTGAGATTATCTAACTGATGGTTATTTTCATGCATATAGATGTTGTGACATCTTTTAACCCCTCATGAAACATAAAGATTATACTTGACAACCAGAAGCTGTCAACTTTGGTGTCTAAGGAAAGAACACATCATAAGGTTTTTCTTAATAAGCCCCGCTTGGCGGAACGCTTTCCTTCATGGTGTGAGCGAAAATAGTCGCGGTCTTTCCTGGCAAAGGTTACTGCCAACGGATATTAAAAATAGTCGAAATTGCACCTGTTAGATCATCTAGCTGATGGTTATTTTCGTGTATATGGATGTTTTGCCATGTTTTAACCCCTCATAAAAATTAAGTGTTTATTATACCCTTCCAATTGCTGCACCTGTCAAGATTTTGATCGTTGCTTGGTGGGTCTGACAAATTAAGGCACCATCAATTATCTTAATAAGGCATGATGTGTGTTGGACACCTATAAGCATAGAATTGGTTTAACTTAACAAGGCCATCAAAACGGTTTTGGGCTTTGGGGCATGGTGTTGGGATGACACCCAACGAACAAGAGTTATATATGATATAATTAGTAAGGAGTTGCTTACCTAAATAACTAGGTTTCTAGCAGTGATGCCAAAGCTCACTAGAACATAGTGAAATATGGATCTTGGCCTACTATATATATTTGTTGAGGGATTTTTGTTCTAAAATATATATAATTGGTACATCTTTTATTGAATTTTTTACTAAAGACTTTTCATAATTATAATGCTAAAATTTTGCATTTCTTTACTGTTGTTGACCATGGATAGTGGTAGCTCCTCAAACAATTTCAGTTTATGATCTGTACTTAATAAAGAAAAGCTCAATGGAACAAATTTTATTGATTGGTATAGAAACTTGAGAATTGTTCTCAAAAAAGCGAAAAATGACTACGTTCTAGAGACTCCTATACCTGATGAACCAGCCGCTAGTGCTCTACATGCTCAAAAGGATGCTTACAAAAAGCATACCGATGATGCACTTGATGCCAACTGTCTAATGCTAGTGACCATGAACTCTGAGCTTCAGAAGCAATATGAGAACATGACAGCTTATGACATGGCCGTGTCTCTTAGAAACTTATTCGAGGAGCAGGCCAGGGTGGAAAGATATAAAACCACCAAGAAATTGCATGATTGCAAGTTGGCAGAAGGGAGCTCAGTCAGTCCTCATGTGATCAAGATGATTGGTTACATTGAGAATTTGGAAAAGCTTGGTTTTCCCCTTAGTCAAGAGTTGGCTACTGATATGATTCTCCAATCGCTCCCTTCGAGCTATCACCAATTTGTCATAACTATAACATGAATAATTTGGAGAAATCATTGATCAAATTGCATGAGATGCTTAAAACAGCGGAACAGAACATTAAGAAAATTCCAAATAATGTAATGATGGTTCAAAAGGGAAAAAGCTTTAAGAAGAAGGGCAAGGGCAAGGCTAAGGGAAAGGACAAAGCTCTAGAAAAGTCCTCTAGTGCTAAGCCTAATTCCAAAGGAAAGTTCAAGCCAGGTGCCACCCCAACTACTGAATGCTTCTATTGCAAAGAATCTGGCCATTGGAAGAGGAATTGCAAGAAGTACCTGGAAGATTTAAAGAAAAAGAAGGAAAGTGAGACTCCTTCAGGTATATATGTTATAGAAGTTCATTTAGCTACTTCTCCTTCTGACTCTTGGGTATTTGATACCGTATCAGTTGCTCATATTTGCACTTCGATGTAGGGGCTTAAAAGGAGTAGAAATTTGGCTAAGGGTGAGGTTCAACTTCGCGTTGGCAATGGAGCAAGAGTTGTAGCATTAGCTGTTGGAACTTTTATACTAGCTTTACCTTCGGGATTAGTTTTAGAACTTAATAGTTGTTATTATGTTCCCTCCATAAACAAAAACATTGTATCCGTGTCATGTTTGGACACGCTGGGTTATGAATTTAGAATAAAGAACAATCGTTGTTCCTTTTATTTAAATGATATGTTTTATGGTAATGCCTCATTAGATAATGGGCTTTATCAACTAAATCTTGAATTACTTGTCTATAACATATGTACTAAGAGGCTTAGGCCCAATGATTTGAATCCCACGTTTATTTACCATTGTCGTTTAGGACATATAAATGAGAAACACATCATGGAACTCGTGAAAGATGGTCTTCTAGACTCATTTGATTTTCAATCATTTGATGTGTGTGAATCTTGTTTACTTGGCAAGATGACAAAGGCACCTTTCACAGGTGAAAGTGACAGGGCAAGTGACTTATTGGCTCTTGTTCATACCAATGTATGTGGACCATTAAGTTCAACAGCTAGAGGTGGTTTTCAGTATTTCATAACTTTTACCGATGACTTTAGTAGATATGGATATGTCTACTTAATGAGGCATAAATCTGAAACGTTTGATAAATTCAAGGAATTTCAGAATGAAATACAGAATCAACTTGGCAAGACAATCAAAACCCTACGATCTGATCGTGGAGGGGAATATTTGAGCCAAGAATTTGGTGATCATCTAAAACAACACAGAATTGTTCCACAATTGACCCCGCCGGGAACACCTCAATGGAATGGTGTGTCAGAACGACAGAACAGGACCTTGTTGGACATGGTTCGGTCAATGATGAGCCAAACTGATCTTCCATTGTCCTTCTGGGGATATGCTCTAGAAACAGCTGCGTTCACATTAAATAGGGCTCCATCAAAAGCCGTAGAAAAGACACCATATGAGATATGGAATGGAAAGCGTCCGGGGTTGTCTTTTCTTAAGATTTGGGGTTGTGAAGCTTATGTAAAACATTTAATGTCTGATAAGCTCAAACCCAAATTAGATAAATGCTTCTTTGTGGGCTATCCTAAGGAAACAAAAGGATATTACTTCTATAATCGAGAAGAAAACAAAGTGTTTGTTTGCCCGAAACGGTGTCTTTTTGGAGAAAGAGTTTCTCTCGAAAGGAGTAAGTTGAAGAAATTCGGGAACCACTGAAAATTGTTTTAGCACCCACTGAAGCTCAGCAAGACCTACAAAATAATGTAGAAAATGCAGGACAAGCACTGGTTACACGTAGGTCTGAAAGGGTATGTCACGCACCTGGAAGGTACATGTTCCTTACAATGGAGCAGTGTGAAGTATTATTGATAGACAATGATGAGGCCAAGACTTATGAAGAAGCAATGATGAGCCTTGACTCTGAGAAATGGCTTGGAGCCATGAGATCTGAAATTGAATCCATGCATGACAATCGAGTGTGGAACTTGGTTGATCTTCCTGATGGTGTAAAAACCATTGAGTGCAAATGGGTTTATAAGAAAAAGATTGACATGGATAGTCATGTTCATATCCATAAAGCACGATTAGTTGCAAAAGGTTTCAGTCAAATTCAAGGTGTTGATTATGATGAAACTTCTTCGCCCGTTGCAATCTTAAAGTCAATCAGGATCATCCTAGCTATTGCTGCCTATTTCGATTATGAGATATGGCAAATGGATGTCAAAACGGCTTTCCTAAATGGAAACCTAAGTGAGGATGTGTATATGACACAGCCTAAAGGTTTTGTCGATCCAGATAATACTGGGAAAGTATGCAAGCTTCATAAATCCATTTATGGGTTGAAGCAAGCATCTCGGAGTTGGAATCTTCATTTTGATGAAGTAGTCAAACAGTTTGGCTTCATAAAAAAAATGAAGAAGAGCCTTGTGTTTACAAAAAGGCAAATGGGAGCGCACTTGTTTTTCTGGTTTTATATGTGGATGACATACTTCTGATTGGAAATGATATTCCTATTCTTGAGTCTGTGAAGTCCTCATTGAAAAGTAGCTTTTCTATGAAAGACTTAGGTGAGGCAGCATATATTTTGGGTATTAAGATCTACCGAGATAGATATAAAAGGCTAATTGGATTAAGCCAAAGTACACATGTTGACAAAGTATTGAATAGATTCAACATGCAGGATTCCAAGAAAGGTTTTCTGCCTATGTCACATGGCATTAGTCTTAGCAAGAGTCAATGTCCTTCGACATGTGATGAGCGGGACCGAATGAATAAGGTTCCATATGCTTCTGCTGTTGGGTCTATTATGTATGCCGTGCTTTGTACACGCCCAGATGTCTCCTATGCTCTAAGTGTTATGAGTAGATACCAATCAGATCCAGGTGAGAGTCACTGGATTGCTGTAAAAAACATCCTTAAATACTTGAGAAGGACTAAGGATGTGTTCCTGGTTTATGGAGGTGAGGAAGAGCTCGTTGTTAGTGGTTACACCGATGCTAGCTTCCAAACCGACAAAGATAATTTCAAATCGCAATCTGGTTTTGTGTTTTGTCTTAATGGTGGAGCTGTAAGCTGGAAGAGCTCTAAGCAAGAAACTGTTGCTAATTCTACAACAGAAGCAGAGTACATTGCTGCTTCTGAAGCTGCCAAAGAAGCTGTTTGGATTAAAAAGTTCATCTCTGAACTTGGTGTGGTTTCTAGCATTTCAAGCCTAATGGATCTCTATTGTGATAATAGTGGAGCCATTGCGCAAGCTAAGGAACCAAGGTCTCATCAAAAATCCAAACATAACTTAGGCGTTATCACCTCATCTGAGAAATCGTGAATAGAGGTGATGTGAAGATTTGCAAAGTGTCCACGGATTTGAATGTTGCTGATCTGTTGACAAAGCCTCTCCCGCAACCAAAGCATGAGGTGCATACTAGAGCAATAGGTATTAGATACATTTGTGATTGACTCTAGTCCAAGTGGGAGATTGTTAGTAATATGTCCTAAAGAAAATCACAGAGATGTATTTATCTATGTTATATTTATGAACATTTGCATAATATGTTATTTTTGAATAAATTATCATCTTTGTTTGATCAACAAGTATGTGACTTGTTCGTGAGACTCTAAATTTATTTGATGATATTATTCTAATATAGTCTGTAACATCCCAGTTTTTGGCTATCTTTTCTGCTTGTGAGTCAGCATATCTTCTTTGAAATTCCAGATGTCTCCACCCTATTTTGATCCTAGGTGTGCCACTACCTTAACATAAAAAGTTGGCAGCTAAACTTCATCCCCCAGATCATTTTCACATTTTAGTCCAAAAGTATTTCAGTTTAGTCCTTTTCAGAATTTTCAGAAAGCCCAAAAAGGCTAAAAGTCCCAGATCATCTCCAAATTCAAATCTGATCAAGTGATTATCTTTCTTTCATTTTTCTGAACGTTTTTCCCTTCTGGAAGAACTCAAGAATCTCAACCGAAACCCTAGTTTTAGCCCCGGCAAAAATGTCAAACCCTAATTACCCTATTTTACCCTATTTTCGATTTTTGTCGAAACCCTCAGATCTTATCGGATTTTGCCACTTTCCCTGCTGGATGAGTCCAAGTGTTTTGGTAATACTCACCTGCAAAATCAGATTGCAAATCAGCCCTTCAGAATCCCGAATTTGCAATCAGGTCCTGAATTCCGAGAAGAAACTTCGCAATTCAGTCCAAACCCTCACAAATCAGCCCTTTGCCTCGCAAACAAGTCCCTGGCTTCTTTTCTTCGACCACGACCAGTGCCCGCGTGCATGACCACGACCTAAGGACGTTCGACCGCGGTTGCTGGCACCGTTCGCCGTGAACCACCGTAGCCTTCACCGCCGGCCAGTTGTGCCTCCGCCAACGGCCAAATCCCACGTGACCGCACGTGCTCGCGTCGCGCCAAGAAGCTCCACCGTGGCGATGACCGGAGACCGTAGCTTCGCCGTTCGCGCGCGTGTGCCTGCCATTGTCAGAGCTTTACTACCACATGGCTGCCATGTCGAGACTCGCCATCCCGTCGTTCTGCCGAATCCAGATTTCGGGCGATACTCAGTCTCTAGCAGAGCTCCCGCCGTGTCCCAATGCGCCTCGCTGACCGCTCCGGCGCCAGAGGGCATCTCCCCGTCGATTTGCTGCCGCTCCCGAGGACTCAACCCCATGGCTATTGAAAGCCCCGTTCGCCCTGTGCTTCACTTCACACCCACACTTCACCAGCAACCGAAACTCAGCTCTAGAGCTTGCCGTTGCCGTGCCTTCGCCTTCTTCCCCGACGAGCCGCTTCTGGAGCTCACGGTGCCAGCCTCGACCGTTGCTTCTCACTCCAAACCAAGGCCACCAGTAAGCTCCCCTCATTCCCCTGTACGTGTAATAGCATTTAATTGAACTTCGACGAGACCTAGCGCCGGCGATCGTCGAGATTGTCTTTTTCCCTGTTCCCCTAATGCCGAGTGATTCAAGTCAAATTGATCCTCGTGCCAGTAGAGAAAGTTGATCAGTAAGCTAGGAGAAGTAAGCCTGCAAGTTTAGAATCCCCAATTTTGCCCCAAGCGTCGAATCCCCAAATTCGAGCTTCGGCAGTTCACCGGAGAACGCCGCCGTGCTTCTCCAGCCATTCTCTGGCAAAATTGAGCACACCAGTAGCTTCGTGATAACCCCTAGATGCTTCCCGAGCGTGGAATTGAGTTCAAACGCCCTAGAACAAAAATGCCCAAATCGGTGCCTTCGTCTTCGGCCCCGATCACCGGAGTTTGTTTTCTGGTCGAACCAGCTGATGCAACATTGTCATCTAGCTAGGCCTCAACCCCCTGAGTATTTTACTCCACTGGCTCAAACCCTGAATCGCCCTAGATCAAAAGTTATGATCATGCCAAGTTTTGTCCAGAACCATGTCTGTGTCGTGTCGCCACCGTGGTTCATCGACGCCGTTCATCGCCGTCCGGCCACTTTCTGCCCTTGAGCCTGTTGAGTGATTTGTTCCTGTTATCAAGGCTTAACCCCCAGACAAAGTTGTGCATGAATTGGTGCCCTAGGTCAAAAGTTATGCAATGCCCTAGTTTCTGGCCATGTCCAGCACTATGTCAGTGCATGCCCACCAGTGGCATTGGATGATTTAGACCTGTTACATTTGAGCTATTGAAATGCCACTTTGTCCACTAAGTCTTTGAATTCATGGTCTACAATATTTCCTACTGTCACATCTCCAGAAATCAGACCTAGAACCAATTTAGCGCTTTGTCAAGCCATGAGCCGAATGTCAGCCCTTCAACATTCAAGTCCTTTTGAGCCCATCTCTTCGATCAACATCAAGTGACCTTGTCCAAACCTTTTCCCCTGCATGCATGATATATTTACGTATTATTTTCTAGTACCTGTGTGCTTATATAGTGTGTATGTGTTGTTTGTGTCCACCGTGGAACCAGAAGTTGAAGGTGCAGAAGAGAACTTCGAGGATTCATCTGAGCAGCTAGACCCATCACTGCAAGGCAAGTCTCAAACCTTTGATCATGTCTAGGCTAATATTTTGAAAGGAAGTATGTTAACTGTTTTCAAGTATATGCATGCCTTAGATTCAAATAAGAGTTATGTTTTAATGAAATGATTAGATATGACCTAAATAACTGTAAAGCCCCTTTTGACATTGAATATCCATGCACCCTTGTCACCCTAGAATATCATACTTGGGCTATGCTATGCTCAAGATTATATGTTAAATGTTGAATGGTCACATATGAGAAAAGCATATTCAAAACCCCTTTTTGTGAAAGAAAATGTGATTGGAATCAATAGTGAGGATGGTTTGATTGGATGGTGTTGTGTGCGCATTGGGAATGTGAAAGACTCCTCACTAAAGATTCATAAGGACTAGAACCTTGTGTTGTACTTCCATGCGGCATGAAAAACGTACCAACCACTTGCCCGGAATGGGACGGGCGCAACTTAGTAGCTTTCTTAAGTATTAGCTTTTCCCTGCAATGGTTGTCGATCCGGTTTCTTACGAGAACTGGTGGGCCACTGAGGGCCATGAGTGATGTGAGTTCAGAAAAATCATGAGAGGAAAAGGTGGAAAGAAGGAAGACGCCCTATGCAAGATTAAGTCGTGCGCGGCTGTAATCAACAGAGGCTATGTGTCTTGCGAGAACATAGACCCAGGCTAGGAAGTAAGGCAGTGGGGAGGACCCACAACGGTACTTGAGACTTAATTGTCTATTTACCGGGCAGGGAATTGTTAATGCTAGGACTGTAAACTGTTGTGTCATCTCGGACTTGTCACATGCGTAAAAGTCGCATGGAGAGGTACCGACTTGAAAGCCGAATGATCGGTGGATTAAGGTGGTACACCTTTGCAAAGTTTAAAAAGTATCGGATACTCTGAGCTCCCAGGTTATGGAGTCTGCGCGCGGTGGATTCTATCCACGTCGATGCAGCACAAGTAGTTTTTGGAATATTTTTCATAAAATCTGAATAAAGTGGTGACTCATGAAAGACCGCCACACACAACATTTTTTGAAAATCTAGCTTAGGGTTTTAAAAGCCTCGCTTTCGAAAAGAAAGATCTTTTCTTCAAAACTAAGTGTGAAAATCTATTCTATATATATACAAAGCCAAAGAGCCACTCTTTGAGAATTTCCCCCTCATCTATATATACTTGCATTCTTATTTGGGACTTGTTGAGCACCATGTGGACAATGTACTCACCCTTGCTTTTACAAACAAATTTAGAAGAAGGATTCATCGACCCTGAATCTTATGGTCTCGAACCCAATGTGGAACAAGAAGAGGAAACTGAAGACCCAGCTTGTTAGAGGGTTACGTGTAACACCCCTGTTTTTGCTAAACCCTAAAATAGCCAAAATCCACATCTGGACCCCAAACCCTAATCTGCTTCAGCCATTCCCTTCTAAATGTTGTTCAGAGCATTTTTCCCTTCGGGACCATCTCCAAAATCTCACCCTAAAGCTGAGTTTCAAGCCTTGCCATTTTAAAACCCTAATTACCCTATTTTACCCTAAACAGCTTTTCCCCAATTTTGTCGAAACCCTTCAGATCTTGCCTGATCTTACCAAACTTTGGCCAGATAAGTTCTAATAATCTTTTGCAACTTAGCTGCGAAATCAGATTTCAGATCGGACCCTCAGATCTCCAAATTTGCAGACAGGCCCAAGTTCTATTCAAGTTTTCTTCACAAGACAGCCCCTGGAACAAGTTTCAGAAATTGTAGAACAGCCCAAATATTATTTTCAGGCCCTTTCGACCAGTGCCTGGTCGTGCCACGACCAGTGCTCGAGTCACCGTTGCCGCGCCGCGTTCTCACCGCGTTTGCTCGCCGCCGGCCACCGGTTGTGAGCAACCAAGCCACCCCGTGCGCACGTGCCAGCGCCGTGGCATCGCCTTGCCCAGCGGTTAAACGGCCGCGCTCCCCGAGCTTTGTTTTCGCGCGCGCTCCCGTTGCCGTGGCATTTGCATGCGTGTACGTGTCATTGCCGGAGCTACGTTGTCGCCTCCGCATCTGCGCCATCACTGGTGAAGTCCCAAGGCAACTGGCAAAGCTGCAGCACCGCCTGAAGCAAATCACGTCGCCGTCGCCGTCGTTGCGCCTGCGCCCGACAAGCTTCTCCCCGGTGCAAGCAACCGTTGTCGCATTCTCCCTCGCAAGCTCCGTCCCCGTGCCTATTTAAACCCCCTCAACGCTGTGAAGAAGCACAACCTCAGGACTTAGCCAAATTTCCAGTTTCTCGCCGTTTTCACTTTCTTCTCCAGCGAGCCAGTGAGTGAGCTCACGGTGCTAGCCCATTCCACAGCCCCTCTCTTCAATCCAGGTTCACCAGTGAGTTCCCCTCGTTCCCCTCTCTGTGTCATAGCAGCCAATTGCACCAGATCGATCCCCATCGCCGGTGATCGCCGGATTCCCGATTTGCCCTGTTCCCCCAATGCCGCTCGATTCAGCCCAAATTAAACCTCAATCCTGTAGAAGAAGTTGATCAGTAAGCTTAGTAGAGCAAGCCTGTAGATTCAGAATCCCCAATTGAACTCAAATCGAAGAAATCCCAAATTGGAACCTCGGCCGTTCGCCGGACTTCGGCGCCAAGCTTCTCCGGCCGATATCCAATGAAATTAACCTCCCCAGTAGCTTTGTTGTACCCTAGAGATCATCCCCAAGCTTGGAATTGAGCTCTTTCGCCCTGTATCAAAAATACCCAAGCTCCAGTGTCGTCTTCTCCAGCGCCGGTCGCCGGAATTATTTCCCGGCCGATCTAGCGCCTGAAACCTTGTCCCTTAGATAGATTCCAGTACCCTGAGTAATATTGTCCACTAGCTCGACACCTGGATCTGCTTAGATTGTGAGTTATGCCTATGCCAAGGTCACTGTCCAGTAACTCAGTTCATGTCCAGGCCACCGTAGTTCATCATCGGATTTGGCCACCCTCCGGCCATTTCCAGCCCTAGTGCCTGTTGAGTATATTGTTCCTGTTAGTAATGCCTACCTCCCAGACAAAGTGGTGCATCAATTGGAGCCCTGGATCAAAAGTTAAGCCATGCCCTAGTTTCTGGCCATGTCCAACACTATGTCAGTGCATGTCAGCCACTGGCATTAGCCTTGTTTGACCCCTTCTGGTTGAGCAATTGAAATGCCACCTTGTCCCTTAGATTCTTGGAGTTGAGATCTACAACTTTCTCTACTATCACTTCTCCAGAAAACCATCCTAAGATCAGTTTGAAGCTATGCCAAAGCCATGAACTGAATGTCGACCCTTCGACGTTCAATCCTTTTTAGCCGTTTCTTCGACCAGAGCCCTTGTGACCTTGCCCTAACCTTTTCCCCTGCATGCATGACTTATTTACTTAATACTTTCTATAGAAACTATTTTCTGTATGCTTATGGTATGTGTTTGTGTGTTGGTTGATTGCCGCAGAGTCAGAAGCTGAAGGAGCGGAAGAAGTCTTTGAAGATCCGTCTGAGTTTTTAGACCCAACAGTGCAAGGCAAGCCTCATTCCTTTGATCATGTCTCACCCAATATTTTCATAAGAAGTATATTCACTGTTTCTTACTATGCATGCTTATTTGAAGTACAAGTATGTTTGAATGACATGAATAGATATTACCTAATGGATTATGAAACCCCTTTTGTTATTGAATCTGTATGTATATGCTTTTGTCACCCTAGGATTCATATACTGAATATCCACATTAAACTTGGAATGGTCAAATGCATGAGAAATTATAATGAAAACCGTTTTGCCAAGAAAACTAATAAAAGAGATCAGTAGTGAGGATTGGATTGTATGGAGAGGGTGCGGTGCGCACCAGGGTATGTGAATGTTCCTCACTATTGGTTCATAAGGACAAGAACCTTGTGCTGTGTCTCTATACGAATTGTAAACGTACCAACCACTTGCCTGGTATGGGACAGGCACAACTCAGTAGCTTTTTGGTATTAGCAGTTCCCTGCATGGTTTGACGATCTGGTTTCTCGCGTGGAAACTGGAAGGCCAAGGTTCGGCCATGAGTGATGTGAGTCAGAAAAATGATGAGAGAAAAAGGCGTAAATGAAGGAAGGCGCCCTAGACCTGATTAAGCCGTGAGCGGCTGTAATCTTAAATGGTCGTATGTCTCGCGTGGATATAGACCAAGGCTATGTGTCCTGAGGGAACATAGACCAGAGAGGCTAGGAAGTAAGGCAGTGGGGAAGACCCACAACGGTACTTGAGACTTAATTGTCTATTTACCGGGCAGGGATACTGTTAATACTGAACTGTAAAAGCGTTGTGTGATCTCGGCCTTGTCACATGTGTGTAAGTCACATGGAGCTGATCCGACTTGAAAGCCGAGTGAACCAGTGGATTTAAAAAGAGGTACACCTTTGCAAAGTGTAAAAGAAGTATCAGATACTCTGTACTCCCAGGTTCAGGAGTCTTTTCGTAGTGGATGTTATCCATGGGTTATAGCACAAGTAATGTTTTGGAATGTTTTCATAATGCGGTTAACAAAGTAGTGACTCATGGGAGACCACTACATCTAATGTTTTATTGAAAATCTGTTTAATATTTAAAGTATCATTTTCATGACAAAAGTACTGTCTTGCTAAGCAAATGACTTGGAAATCTATATATATATCGATGTGAAACAATAAACCCCGGAATCATATATTTCACCCTCATGTAAGTACAATTACTATAATCCCCGGAATGAGTGTTGCTGAGCACCAAGTGCTCACCCTTGCATTTACTTCCAACTGTAGAAGAGGGATTCGAGGATCCCAATTCCTTCAGTTATGAGTTCCCGACAGAAGATGGAAGTGCCCCGGACGAGCCCACGTTCTAGAAGGATTGCGCACCAAGTCAAGTCAGATGTGGGAGGAGCCACTCCAACCCTGCTGCGGATGGAAGTCAAGCTTTTCGTCGTCGCCTTGTGCTTTATGCTGTGTGTTCGGTACTTGGATACCGATTCTGGTTCTGATAAACTCGTTATTTTCCTAGCAACTCTACTCAGCGCCATTTTCGGTGCTTTGGCTATGTAATATTGGCCATGCTGGCCTGCTACTTGTTTAATGTTATTACTATGCTTGTGTGATTTGGAGCTCACGTGTCATCCTGCTGTGTGTAACCTACCTGGGCGGTTACCAAGGTGATCCTCAAATGGGGGTCTCACATTACGTACCAAAGTGGAGTCCGATGTGGAAAAGGCCCGTGCAACACCGCTGCTGCTAAAGAAGAAGATTGATGAAGTCCTTTTGCATATTATTACTGTTTCATTTTGTGCCGACCTTTGTGTCGAAAACTCCTTAATTTTGTATCAACATTTAAGTGCGTCATTTTGGCGCTAAGTTATTGTAATGTTGGTCCCTGTGATCAGCACTTGTTTTTAATTACTCGCATTTTTTATATAATGCATCTTGTTGTTGTGAGCTGCAATGTACCATTTTTGAGCGCAAACCACCTGGGCGGTTGCCACCGGATTCCTCAAATGAGGGACCCACATAGTCCCTGATCCATTATTTTTAAATAGGACATTTTTTATTAATGGATCAGTGCATTTATTGAGTGATGGTTATGTTTCACGAACCATGGATATATGATATCAAATCAATAATGTGGACATATATTGGAGAATATAATGTTGGATAGACCCATTTTGAGACACTGTTTGGATTTGTTATTTAAGTGTCACTAGTTGGTCTCAAATAATGTTTATGATTGATCCTTAGATCACCTGAGACCATCATAGTTTCCTACATGTGTAGTAGTATATTTTGATACTACCAAACACTACTTTTAATTAAGTAGTAATAAAGATAATATTTGGGTATGCTATGAGTCATGCGTAGGAATATGAATGGTTAAAATGGAATTTGCATATCTCATATAATGAGAGAGATATCTCTGGGCCCCTCGATATAGATGAATTGAGAAGTGCATGGCCATGCCATTTGTGGTTGAGTGTCAACTATGGGAAGATCAATTCACGATAAAATCGAGAAAGGATTGAACTATGCAAGGGTGGCACATTTCCTACTTTGGGTTTAATCTGGTATCGTATGGCAAAAAGATCAACATGAAGACATTATATAGGTTTACTGATTATGATCTTTGTGTATATTTGGATAGTCGTTATGTCCTGCTAGGGGCCACTACCGACTTACATTTCGGGTAAGTATTCCCGGGTCGTGACTAAATATACATGAACCTACAGGATCACACACTTAATGGGTTGGAACAATGAAATTTGGATTAAGTCTATTTTGAGGTTTCCATATCAGATTCAGAGACTTAATATTAGACTCCTTATGCATTTGGATTGGGTTTGGTATGGGTTTCCGTATCAGATACGGAGACTTAATATTAGACTCCTTATGCATTCGGATTGGATTTCTGTATCAGACTCAGAGACTTAATATTAGACTCCTTATGCATTTGGATTGGGTTTGGTATGGGTTTCCGTATTAGATTCAGAGATTTAATATTAGACTCCTTATGCATTTGGATTGGGTTTGGTACGGATTTCCGTATCAGATTCGGAGAATTAATATTAGACTCCTTATGCATTTGGCTTGGGTTTGGTATGGGTTTTCGTATCAGATTCGAAGACTTAATATTAGACTTCTTGTGCATTCAGATTGGGTTTGGTATGGGTTTCTGTATCAGACTCAGAGACTTAATATTAGACTCCTTATGCATTCGGATTGGGTTTGTTACGGGTTTTTCATATCAGATCCGGATTGGGTCTGTTATAGAATATACGTATCAGATACGAAGATTTAATATTAAACTCATCCTGCAGTTCGGATAAGATTTGAATCACATCAGGAAACCTAATCTGTTAGGATTTCTTCTGCATGGCCCTATATATAGAGATGTATGATGGGCTTTAAGGATCATCACAAAAGCCATAGCTGCTATCTCTTTTGATAGCCCTTAAACCCTTGTCATACGCGTTGGTGCTAGCACACCATCATACGACGTTCCATCCCGGTACGTGTGCAAACCGGTAGAGGCACTACTGCAATTGCTGCGCTGATTAGAATGATCCGTGAGCGGTTGTTGTCATCTACATCTGCTGATCAGGACGATCCGCAAACGGTTGCTGTGAACATTCGATCGCTTCACCAAATCTGCTTCCGCTATTGGTAACAATCTAATTTATGATCTATTACTTGTAGCCTTCGAGTAAAATTTTTGAAATTCTACTAGTGTAGCTTAGTTGGTTTCCAACAGTCGGTGCCGCGGTCTCCATTGTCCTCTATAGGCTCACGATCCACCACAGCCCAGGCTTAGATCTGGATCCAGTGGTGAGGAATGCAAATGTTGCCGGACAGGAGCAACTGGATGCAGCCAGGGCCGAGGTCAAGTCCTTAGTAGATAGATTATTACATGACCTCGCTTGATATATTCCTCTCAGTTGTAAATTATTGTGAATATATCAATGAAAGAAATAGTTTTTACGATCTTGTAATTTTAACATCATTGATCAATTATGTCCAGCATGTCCTTGGACTATATCTTTATGTCTTTCCTTGGCTTTTGTTGACCATAGAAAGGTAGATGCGACCACGAAATGTTATGCGCAATCATGCGAAACTCTTGCGGTCATGGGGAGGTTATGTGGCCCCGAAATTGAAGTGAAAAGGCTTTCTTTTTACTGGAAAAAGGCGTTTTAGGATCTGAAAAGTGTCTTTTCAGTTCGACTTCTCACCAAACCCAAGAAGGACTGTTGAGTGTGTGTGTCAGGTCTGTTGTGATGGGCATTAAATGAAAAAACTATTTTTTGTCGTGAACAACGGCTAAAAACCTGAAGGAAGTGGGTTTTTAAACCGCTCATCCCAAGCCCAGCCTGTGCACGCAACCTTCCTCGAAATTTCCTAAGTTCTTACAGAGTTCTTTGCTTTCCCCTTTGTTTGTGAAACTCTCAGCCTTCATTTTCCTTTACCAAACTTAAACCGATGGTGTGTTGGATGCTGTCCAGTCACCGATCATAGGAGAGCCTGTTGGTGTTGGATGCTGACAGTTACCTCCTAGCCATGTCACTGATTTCGTGGCACCCTGCTGGGGAAGACGAGGAGAGCCCTAAGGTGCAAGAGGGAAAGCTGGTGGTGTTCGAGGACTTCCTGCGGTGCGGTTTCTGTTTGCCAGAGAGCAACTTCTTATTGGAGATCCTTGCGCACTAAGACCTAGAGTTGGTGAATCTGAATGCCAACTCGGTGTTGATCCTCGCCACCTTTCAACATTTGTGTGAGGCGTACACTGGGGTTTTGCCCATTGTTGTTTTGTTCCTCCAGTATTACATCTTGGCAAGTTGTAAGGGGACTGCCGCACCGGGCTGTGTCTACTTTCGGCTGCGGGAGAAGAAGGACTTTCTCCCCTTCCCACTGTGTGACTCGGTTCACAAGTGGTATCAGCGGTGGTTCTACTGCATCCCTCCGAAAGAGAGCCATCTCTGGTTCACTAATCGGCAGCCAGAGAAGAACAAGGAGAAGGACATTTCTCCCCCCTTGACGACAAGCATAAGAGGTAGGCCCAGGTACTCAAGCACCTGATGAGTGAGGGGTTGACTACTCGAGACGTGATCCAAAATTTTGTAAAAAATCGGATCAGTCCATTGACGAAGAGGGACCACCCAGCGTGGGAGGTCAGGGCGATGGAGGACGCCACCAGGGACGGCAGCCCTGGTACGTTCTTAAACCATAAGGATAGTTAGATTGGTAGATGCTGACTCAATCTGTTTTTCCTTAGAGGAGTTGTTCTGATTATTGTTATCATTTTTAGTGTTGTCTCCCTCGGACGTCGAAGTGAGGACAAATTTTTTGCTGAAATCATTCAATCCGGTTGAGGAAGGTGACTTGAGTGTG
Organism: Pharus latifolius; assembly: GCA_019359835.1. NCBI lineage: Eukaryota > Viridiplantae > Streptophyta > Magnoliopsida > Poales > Poaceae > Pharus > Pharus latifolius. The sequence continues at coordinate 42,737,081 of CM033326.1, read as the reverse complement.
CCAAGACCGAAGAGCCTAGTCGGTAGCATCAACGAGCTTGGGCAGGTACATCAAAAGGTATGTCTCTTTCGGAGAACCAGTGTATATTCTTTTTCAAGGAGATGATTTACCAAAGGAAGTTCGTTTGGATTTGTGTAGCTGTTCATGGGACCATCAACCCAAAAAAGGTTTGCCAGCGGCGACATTGAACATTTGGTGGTTGTAACACCCCAGATTTCTCTAAATATTGACCTGTTCTAGATCTTTTATCTCAAGAATATAATCTAGGGTATGCCAATACTTTAATCTAAAAAGTTGGCAGCAGAACTCCATCATTTAGACATTTTTTTGAATCAGTCTAAAGTATCGCAGATTGGTCCTTTTCAGATTTTCCAGAAGCCCAAAAAGGCTAAAAGCCACAGATTAACTCCAAATCTTGATCTAATTCAGGGAATATCTCCCATTCGCTATTCTGAACAAAATCTTCTTCTGTGAGGATCTCAAAATCTCATCCTAAATCTTAGGTTTCAGCCTCGACAAAAAATCCAGACCCTAATTACCCTGTTTTCGTTTCAGCTCAAAACCTGATCAAAACCCCAAATTTTGTCATTTGTCGCTGCTAAACCATCTGTTGAGTTTAGTGAGCAAATCTGGTGAAGTATTCTCAGCTTAATCCAAACCTTTTGCTAGATTTGCAAATTACTCCAAAACCAAATTTCAGCTGTTTTCGACCAGGGCCCGGCCTGTTGCTGTCAACCAGGGCTCGGCCAGACAATTTCAACCAGAAGCGCCGCCATGTTTCTTCGCCGCCGGCCAACGTTCGCCATCACCTGTGCATATGATCGTTTGATCGTGCATGTGCGCACGTGTCCGCGCTAGAACCATCGTCGTTGCAACACCGGCGACCAGCACTGCAGCCCGCGTGCGCGCACCAGCAAATTTGTCAGTAGCTTCGTGCCACGTATTCTCGCCGAGACAATATTGTCAGCTCCGCCTCTGCGCCAGCCTGAACCAAGTTCCAACGTTACTGACCGTTGCTAGCAGAACTAGGTAGCCACATGCGCGCTGCCGTTTCTCCCCCGCCCGACCAGTCACATTCCCGGCTCAATTTTCGTTGCTTGCTTCCCTCGCAATCTCTGTCCCACGCCTATTTAAACCCCCTTGCCCAAAGCTATCTCCACGCCACCAGAAACCAGCTTAAGTCTCAGCTCTTCTCATTTTCTTCTTCACCAGCAAGCCGCCCAAGAGGAGAACGTCACCAGAGCAATCCGCATCATCAAACCTCAAATTGACTGCACCAGTATGTTCCTCATGTTCATCTCTTTGTTCACTAGTAACCAATATGTCTCCAGCGAACCTCATCACCGGTGATCGCCGAAAAAGCCCAAATGCCCTGTTTCGGCAATTGAACTCTTTCCAGCCAATTTCAATACCCCTTTTTGTAGAACAAATCGATCCTTAGAAGATTCTAAACAAGCCTGTGTGGCCAGAATTCAAATTGAAGCTCGAATTGTGAGTCTTCTATTTCTTCTCGGGCTGCCGTGGACGGTCCACGTCACCGACACACCTCACCGCGTCTCCAACCCTTCTGAACCTACCTACACCTTCCCTGTGTCCTTTAGATGGTGTAGCCAAAGCCAATTGACCACATTGCTGTGAATCAATGGCGCCTCTTCGCACCGTCATCTTCAAGCTCGGCGTCAGCACTGGCGAGCCTCCAAACATCTTTGCCGTCCGATTCCTCGCTCCAGCACCATCAGTAACACCCCAGTAGCAAAACCCCTCAATTAATTTCAAGAATCAACAACCCTAGTTCTATGCCATCGTAGCCCTTCTTTGGTTCTAGTGGTCGACAACTTTAACCTCGCCGTTCGCCGCCGTCAGGCACCTTTTTTCGATCAACCTCATCAGCAGCACCCTTCTATCTCGCTTATATGTTTGACAAAGTTGGCAAAGCAGCGCATGCGTGATTTGTCCAGACGCGCAAGCCCTAGTGCGCTACAGTACACTGGCATTTGTTTTTCTCTGTGCCAGGGACTTAGCTGCAAATTCTTTAATTTTCTGGACTTTTCTGTAGAAACCAGTTTGTCAATCAGTTACCTTATTCCATTGTGCACCCAATGCCTTAAACCAAACCTGTTTTGTCAACTGAAAACCTCTTAAACCATGTCTATGCCATTCTCCAACATTGTTAGGCCGTGAACCTGCAGACATTCGTCGCTTCTGAGCCAAATCTTGTAAGCCAAGCCCGAGTATCTTCTCCCCTGCTGTATCGTCTTCGACCAGATAACCTCGCTTGCATACATGTTTATACTTTATGTATAAATTTTCCTATACCAAGTAATTTCTGGATGCTTATGTGTTGTGTTGTTTCGTTGTTTGCATGCGAGAGTAGAGCCAGAAGTGGAAGGATTGGTAGAAGTCTTTGAAGACCCAGCAGAGCAGCCAAAACCCGCATTGCAAGGCAAGTCTCTCTCCTTGACCATGTTTATCCCAGTACTTTAAAATAAATTAGATTAATAACTATTTTCAGTATATACTTGCTTTATCTCCAAATTAAGTGCTATATCGGAAGAATATGAATAGATATGACCTAATTTTTGTAAAGCCCTTCATGTTCGTATATCTCATGCACCCTTGTCACCCTAGGATGTTATGCTTAAGTTAGGCTTATTCTGAATGTATGCGTTAAATGCTAAATGGTCATTTATGTGAAAAATGTACTTAAAACCTCTTTTGTGAAAGAAAATGTGAGTTAGAATCCATAGTGAGGATGGTTTGTATGGTTGGTGCTGTGTGCGCAATGGGAATGTGAATGGCTCCTCACTAACGGTTCATAAGGACAAGATGTAGGATCGAGGATGCCGACTAGAGGGGGGAGGTGAATAGGAGGCTTTAAAAACTTCAAATTTAAAACAACTTTTGCAAAGATGGAACAAATGAATATATATTGCAAAATAAAATAGAAGAGAGTAGAAGACAAACACAAGATTTTTCCCGAGGTCTCAGAGACTCGCCCGGTCTCCCCTACTCCTCGTTGAAGCACTCGAGTGAATTGAGTCTTGCTTCAATATCCACGAAGGATATTACTCACTAGTGGCTGCTCCTTGTCAACTCCGGAAAGGCGAGCACCAATACCTTTTACAATCACGTCGAGCCTCTCCAACAAACTCCGAACTGGAGAGGTCAATAGCCACACCACCAAACCGTCTAGCTGAGGGCATTCACCAAGAGTAATAAGCTACAAGGTCTTGTCTAAACCTCCAACACGCACCGAGAAACTTTAAGTATGCAAAGATGATGCGAACTGAAAACTCGGTGGATCTCAAAAGCTCACGACTTGATCAAAAGATCAAGATTTTAACTCCAAAACAAATACTCAAGTGTATGTATGAGAAGAGGGCTACTTGGGGTATGAAACAATAGCTCAAAGCCTCTATTTATAGTCTCAAGAATCAAATTATCCATTGGGGCTCGCAAACAAAAACAACAATGCAAACTAACAGTCAGTGTGCAAAACTGACAGTCAGTTTGGGTCACGACCAGTAAGAAGTAAAATCTGGAGAAAACTCAGCTAGCCGTTTGAGGTTGTATATGGAAATAAAGCAGTGCAAACTGATAGTCAGTTTGGGATACTGACAGTCAGTTTCAAAGTCAACAGCTGACAAAATTTACGGATAAAACTTTGCTAGCCGTTTGTGGTCGTATATGGAAAGTGACACCTCATACTGGCAGTCAGTATCACAAACTGACAGTCAGTTTCGACCACAAAAATGACCAGTTAAAACATAATCTCAAATTAAATAGCTCGAGGTCGAAATGCATACTGATAGTCAGTATGGAGAACTGACAGTGAATATAGGTCAAGAAAAATTCAGCTCAAAAAAACATGCTCTCTGGACAATTGTTAGTTTAACCAGACTGACATTCAAACTGACAGTCAGCATGAATAAAAACAGCTATAACTTTTAATCCAGAGATCCGATTTAAGAGTTTAATAGTTTGTTTGAAAGATAATTAAAAGGGAAAAAACTCTTCTGCTGTCAAAAACTTATCTGAAAACTAAAAAGAATGCAATGCAGTGATCTAAGAGTTTCTCGGTTTATGTTGGAAATGTAGAGAGGACTTGTAACCCCTCTTTATAGTACGGTTAAAACTAAGAAATAATTTACTAAACCGATCAACCTCCAAACACCGAGATTGGTAAAAATAAATACGCATTTTACCTTAAGTCTTTTGTAGCTTCATTCTTGGCGACCTTGCGCTTGCGACCATATGTCGCGACCTTGGACTAGCAACCTGGGACAACACTGCGATCTTGTGCTTTCGATCTCGGCTCGCGACCTTGTGCTTGTGACTTGCAGATCCTCCAGATAGCTTAGGTCTCTGCGGCTTTTTACTTGCCGACCTTGTTCTTTCGACCTCGGCTTGCGACCTTGTGCTTGTGACTTGCAGATCCTCCAGATAGCTTAGGTCTCTGCGGCTTTCTACTTGCCGACCTTGTGCTTGCGACTTTGGCAATATTGCGACCTTAGGCGAAATAGCTCTTAGGTTTCTGCATACATATAACTCAAAGACTTGATTAGATCAAAAACACTTAATGTCATCAATAATCAAAATCCACAATAATAGGGGTCTAGATGCAACAATCTCCCCCTTTTTGATGATTGATGACAACAAGTGTTTAAATGAATAAAATCAAATGACTCCCCCTAAGTACATGCATAATTAACAGATATTCAAGAACTCCCCCTAAATGCATGCATATATAAATACACATATGAGTCATTTGAGATTTGAGAGTGAATCTATAATGATGAATCTATAATGATAGATCATGAGATATCTCGAGAATCTTTCTCCCCAATCTCTCCCCCAAGCATAATCAATGTCTTTAATGAAGTAAGAAACTCAAGAATCTCTCCCCCTTTGACATCAAGCACAAAATTGCGGGAGGACAGCAAAATCAGACATTTATCTTAGATCAACTAGCATTTGAAATATCAATAATATTCAATTCACCTCTGAGAAAGCAAAATCTAGTTTCATCTAGGGGTTTGGTGAAAATATCTGCTAGTTGCAATGTCTGTTCTGATGTAACTAACATCTATATCCCCTTTTGCCACATGATCTCTTATAAAATGGTGCCGTATTTCAATATGCTTAGTTCTAGAATGTTGAACAGGATTATTAGCAATTTTAATGGTACTTTCATTATCACACAAGAGTGGCACTTTTTCAAATTTAATTCCATAATCCAAAAATGTCTGCTTCATCCACAAAATTTGAGCACAACAACTACCAGCAGACACATATTCCGCTTCAACGGTGGAGAGAGCTACAGAATTTTGTTTGTTAGATGACCACGACACTAATGATCTCCCCAATAGTTGACAACTTCCAGATGTGCTTTTTCTATCAATCTTACAACCAGCATAATCTAAATCCGAATAACCAAATAATTCAAAGTTTGTATTTTTTGGATACCAAAGACCTAGGTTGGGGTAGCATTTTAAGTACCTAAGGATTCTTTTAATAGCAATCACATGGCATTCCTTAGGGTCTGATTGAAATCTAGCACATAAGCACACGCTAAACATGATATCAAGCCTAGATGCAGTAAGATATAGAAAGCTACCAATCATAGACCTATAAAGTTTAGAATCGATCGATTTTCCATTGTTGTCCATATCGAGATGTCCATTTGTGGCCATGGGAGTTTTGATTGCTTTAGCATCTTCCATCGCAAAACGCTTGAGCAAGTCCTTCACGTACTTCGTTTGACTCACGAACGTACCATTCTTGAGTTGCTTGATTTGAAGTCCAAGGAAGAAGCTTAGCTCACCGATCATTGACATCTCGAATTCCCTAGACATCATTTCTCCAAACTCATGACAGAAATGTTCATTAGTAGATCCAAAGGTAATATCATCAACATATATTTGACAAATGAAAAAATCTTTTTCAATCATTTTTATAAAAAGAGTTGTATCAACCTTCCCAATTTTAAAACCTTTTGATGAAAGAAAGTCTCTAAGTCATTCATACCAAGTTCGAGAAGCTTGCTTGAGACCATAGAGAGCTTTAGACAGTTTAAACACATGGTTTGGAAATTTAGAATCTTCAAAACCAAGAGGTCGTTCAACAAAAACTAGTTCAGGTATTTCTCCATTTAAAAAGGCAGTTTTTACATCCATTTGAAATAATTTAATATTAAAGCTAGATGCATAAGCAAAAAGTATATGAATAGCTTCAAGTCTTGCTACAAGTGCAAAGGTTTCACCAAAGTCTAAACCTTCAACTTGAGTAAAACCTTGTGCAATAAGACGAGCTTTGTTTCTAACAACTACACCATTTTCATCTTGCTTATTTCTGAAAACCCATTTTGTTCCAATTACATTATGATCCTTTGGTCTTTCTACTAAAGTCCAAACTTCATTTCTACAAAAATTATTAAGTTCCTCATGTATAGCATTAACCCAATCAGGATCACTAAGAGCTTCACTACATGTTTAGGTTCTAAAGATGATACAAAAGTGTGATGTTCACAAAATGAAGCAATACGAGAGCGAGTTTGAACACCCTTACTGACATCACCCAATATTTGATCTAGAGGGTGATCCTTGGTGATAGTTTGATGTTGCCTTGGTGCTTCTTCTTGTGCTGCTTCTTCTTGATCTTGCTTTGGTGGATCAATATGAGGTGATGATACATGTTGATCATCATCCTCTATATTTTCATCATCTTCTTGAACATCTTCTCTTGGTTTGATGTCTCCAATGGTAATGTTCTTCACAGCTTCTTGGAGATCTTCACCTGAAACTTCACAGGGAACTTGCTCCTTTTGCGAGCCATTAGTTTCATCAAATTCTATATCGCAAGATTATTCAATACAGCCAGTATTCTTATTAAAAACACGATAAGTTTTGCTCGTGGTAGATTATCCGACTATAAAGCCTTCATCTACTCTTCTTTGAAATTTTCCGCCAAAATTTTTTTTTCTGAGGATGTAACATTTACATCCAAAAACTCGAAAATATGAAATATTTGGCTTACGCCCAATAAGAAGCTCATAGGGAGTTAACTTCAGAAGAGGATACAAATAAAGCCGATTAATAGAATAGCAAGCAGTATGCACGGCTTCAGCCCAAAAGCGAGTAGGAGTGTCATACTCGCTTAGCATTATTCTTGCCATTTCTAATAATGTTCGATTTTTCCTTTCTACAACTCCATTTTGCTGTGGAGTGTAAGAAGTAGGAAATTCGTGTTTAATTCAAAGCGAGTCACAAAAATCAACCAAGGTTGAATTAACGAATTCTCCACCATGATCACTACGGATTTTTTTGATGGAAAGTTTGAATTCAGTTGAAACACGTTTTGCAAAACTTTTGAAAACATCGGGGGTTTCAGATTTTTGAGAAATAAAGAAGACCCAAGTGTATCGAGTAAAATCGTCAATAATAACAAAACCATAGTTGTTCCCCGATACTGTGGAACTCAGAAGGTCCAAACAAATCCATATGCAGCAGTTCCAAAGGTTTGCACGTTGACAGAACACGCTTAATTGGATGTGAAGTAGCTACTTGCTTGCCAGTTTGACAAGTGCTACAGGGTTTATCTTTTTCAAAATTCACATTTCTTAAGCCAACAACCAAATCACGTTTCAAAAGCTTTTTCAGTTCATACATTCCAACATGTGCAAGTCTTCTATGCCATAGCCAACCTTTTGAGGTTTGAGAGACAAGACATGTTCAGAGAGATGCATCTTTAGAGTGAAAATCAACAAGATAAAGGTTTCCAAAATGAAAGCCTTTGAAAATCTAAGAATTGTCTTTTAAACTTTCAACTAACACTTCTTTAGGATAAAATGTCCAACAAAATCCAAAATCGCAAATTTGTGCAACGGAAAGCAAATTAAAATCCAGAGATTCAACAAGTAAAACATTTGAGATTGAGAGATGATTTGATATTGCAATTTTATCCAAGCCTACCACATTTCCTTGACGATTGTCTCCAAAGGTGATCTTCTGGTTTTCGCTTACCTTCCAATGAGGTGAACAGCTTCTTGTTACCGGTCATATGCTCAGAGCATCCGCTGTCAAGCACCCAATGTTTTCCACTCGTTTTGTAGTTCACCTGCAAAAACAAAAGAATCAGGTCTTTTTATGTACTCAAACCCTTTTGGGTCCTTCGATGTTAGCGACCAAAGCTTTGGGCACCCAGATTGATTTCTTCTTTTTATTTAACATGAGTGCACCAACAAACTTTGCTATAGCATATCCTTTCTTTGACCTTTGAAGCATGTAGCAAGCATCAAAATATTTGAAGTCATTAAAGGACAGGCATCATGAGAATGACCAGTTTCATGGCATTTAAAACAAAATTTGTTGCATGCATTTACAAAGATGGTTTTAGTATTTAACTTCTTTCCTTTCTTCGGAAAGTATCCAAGTCCTTCTTTTCTAAAAGAACATTTTTGTTTACTAAGATTAAGATCAAGGGATACTTTTCCTTTATAACAATTTTCTAATCCTTTTCCAAGCTTTTCAATTTGTGCCTTAAATTAAATCGTTTCGTTTGAAGCACATGGTATATCGAGAGAACTAGTAGGAATAGCATTAGAAGGAGTATTATCTAGATCACATGAAATGCCTACATCTACCTTAGATGGAGCATTAGTAATATCTTTAATAAGAAGACTTTCATATGAATCTTTTAATTTTGAGTATTGAATGCGTAAAGAAGAGTGCTCTTCCTTAAGCGCTCTATACTTTTTCTTAGTAATTCCAAAAACTTCATTCAATTCAGTAATCATTTCAACTAGCTCATCATATGAAGGGTTAGAAGAATCTACCTTTTCATTACCTTTAGCCATAAGACAAAGGGATGAACTAGTCGAGATGTTGCTGAGAGCTAGTCCGACTAGCTTCTTGGAGCAACCTTCTTCATCATCGGAGTCGGAGTCGGAGCTTTCTCCTCCAGACATCCATTCTCTGAAGCAAGCTTCTTTGGTTGCGCCATTGTTCTTCTTGAAGAATTTCTTCTTCTTGTCCCAAGTCTTGTTCTTTTTTGGACATCTTGAGGCTATATGTCCCTTTTCGTGACATCCGTAGCATATGATCTCCTTGAAGTTCGATTGCTTTGGCCCCTTTGGTCGTGTGTCGATGTTGACTCCTTTCTTGTGTAACCTGCGAAGAAGTTTTTGAGTGTTCTTTACCATAAGAGCTAGATCTTTGTCGGAGGAGCCATCACTCGAGTCATTTTTGGAGCCGTCTTTGAAAGCCAATGCCTTCTTTTTCGTCTCTGAAGGTTCGATCGCTTCCTTCTTTTCCTTTCGATGCATCTCATGGGTAATGAGGTTCCCATAGAGATCCGTCGGTGTGGTGGTTGATAGGTCAGAGTTGGTCAGTACCGTCACCAGAGTGCCGAAGCTTTCTGGAAGAGCCATGAGCATTTTTCTTACAATATCAATGTCAATAAAAACAACTCCTAGCCCCTTGAGTTCATTTACAATGTTGTTCAACTGAGTAAACATGGAATCCACAGACTCGGTTGGCAACATTGTGAATGTCTCGTATCGTTGCCTTATCATGAGCAACTTTGCCACTTTGAATTTAGTGGTGCCCTCATATATTTCTTCGAGGGTGATCCATACCTTGTGAGTGGTGATAAGATTGCTCACATGGTTGAATTCATTTAAAGACAAACCGGCAAAGAGAGCATTTTTAGCACGGGCGTTTAAGTGTAGTTTTCTCCTGTCGTCATTGGAGTGACTTGCCGGATCATCCGGAGGAGTAAACCCAAGCTTAACAGTGTCCCATACATCGAGTCCCATGGCCTCTAGAAATACCGACATGCGCACTTTCCAATAGGGATATTTAGTCCCATCAAAGATAGGCACATGACCAGTATGTACGAGATGAAAACCCTCATTTGACGTCATCCTCTCTCTAGGTGGTAAAGCCTAATTAATTGAGAGACCAAGCTCTGATACCACGTGTAGGATCGAGGATGCCGACTAGAGGGGGGAGAATAGGAGGCTTTAAAAACTTCAAATTTAAAACAACTTTTGCAAAGACGGAACAAATGAATATATATTGCAAAATAAAATAGAAGAGAGTAGTGACGAGGATTGACACCCGGGTCAGTTCAAATAAATGCACTATTGGTTCAAGACAGATTCGAGCCAGACACGTGCCCGGCAGTGCGAACTTAAGTCATTCTGAGAAGCATCAGCTTAAGGTCGCAGGCTTTGCGCGATCAGGTCGCTAGCCTCGTGCGATCAGACCGCTAGCTTTGCGCGATCGGACCGCCAGCTTTGCGCGATCGGACCGCCGGGTTTGCGCGGTCAGAAGTTCGTATGCTATACGCGAACAGAATATTGGAGATGTTGCGCGGTCAGCCAACATCCCGCGGTCAGAACATTCTCGACCAAGGTACTTGGAATTTATCTGTCCAGTTATCCCTATAGTGGGAATATTCCAAGTATCCCGAAGATTCCTCCACGTAGAAGACTAACCACCAGGAGGTTAATACATGCAGTCATTCACGAATAACACGTGCTTAACCTACCTGGAAGTTAAGAGCGGTTCAATAAACGGCATCCAACCGTCCAAACAACTGTTTGATGCAGTTGTGACATGGCACCCTTTCGACAAGTATAAAAGGGTGGCAAAGTACAACAAACAGGAGGATCCGATCCATTTGGAAGAACAAGACTTCTGATACAAGTGAGATACAACGCATCTCAACCACTAAAAACAGCCAAGTCTACGGCTTAGATTAGACAACATTCGCAAGTCTCCTAAGACTTCTTTTTGAACACTTACATAGGAAAAACCTTCGCCTGTGAAGGTTTCTTCCCGTTAGTTTGTAAACTTTTATCACCTATAGTGAAATACTAACAGGACGTAGGGCTATTACTCCCACCATCGAGGGCCCGAACCTGTATAAACCTCTCTGTGCTCCTGTTCTCCATCGTTCTACATACCTTCCCGGAGGGTCATCTTGAAAGGTCTCACTTTTATAAATTTTGCATAAGTTCGGCTGAGGACTCCGAGTCCGAATCGTCGACAGCTGGCGCCCACCATGGGGCCTTTCTCAAGGCGTCCTAGTTTTAATCCGGAGGTTCGCTGAAACATGGCTGGAGCATATGATTCTGAGAACGATTTCGATCTCGATGATTATGCTCATATCCCAATGCCTTCTCCGAGCGATCCTGTCCCGATGGAGGAGATTGAAGGCCAGAATCTTCCACAGGTTGAATCGTCTCTTCAGGTCATGTCCATCGACCAGGGAGCAACTAGCGCAAGGTCAGGACCCGCAGAGGTTCTTAATGCGCTAGGCGATGAATCCGGTCCGTCATACGACCCCGCCGAGGGGAAGGATGATGTCGACTCGGAAATCAGCTCTGGAAGGTTCGACCCTGATAACCTTCACCGTCTCTTTGATTTCGAGTCCGACTCGGAACAAACTGAGATGTTTTCCCCATCGGCAACCTCTCTCCCTAAGCAGTTTGCTGCTTTGTCGGAAGAAACTCCCGATCAACAGGCTGCTAGGGAAGAACAAGATCGCAAACAGAAGGAGGATCGAGATCTCGAGCAACAAAACAACGAACTACGCAAAACTACCCTAGAGGCTCTTCAAGATGCGCAGGCTCGTTACGATGCTGCTCCGGGTTCTTCTCGACGGTCGCGTGGTCGCAAACATGACCAGACCCCTTCTTTACCACCGGAGCGTTTCCCGGTGGACGAAGAAACGGTGACACCTGGTGCCCCTAGGAGAAGTACCCATGGTCGACTGCGATCTATCGCGGAAGTCATGCGTAACTTTCCTCCTACGGTCATGGATGCGCAGAAACCAGCCTTTTTTAGGATCCTGGCGGAGAGACTGGATGAGGTCGCGTCTGAGGCGACCCCAACGGCCTCTTCCCGCTCGGTAACACGTTCCCACGAACGAGATTGTCCTCATTTTGGTTCCGGCCGACGAAGTTACCCGCCGCCCGTACCGTCCCGCTAGGACAGATACCGGCGAATGCAGGATTCTCGTAGTAGGGATCGAGTTCCTGTTCACTCTCGTTTGGGACCACGAGTAACTTCGCCATTGCGTGAGGTCGCCCGAGACCCAGCTGAGAGTCACAGGGCGATTCATGGTCCCAACGTTGGTTGTAAAGCCTTCTCGCCTGGCCTACGAGCAGTCGTTTGGCCCGATAAGTTTCGACCAGGGGCCATTGAGAGGTTTGACGGAACTCAAAACCCATCCGAGTTCCTTCAAATCTATATCACTGCCATCCAAGCGGCGGGAGGCGATGACAAGGTCATGGCCAACTACCTGCCTACAGTCCTCGCAGGACCGGCTAGAACCTGGCTGTTTAATCAGCCCGAGGGTTCCATCTACAATTGGGAAATGCTATGCGATGCCATCCTCAGCAATTTCCAAAATTGTTACCAAAAGCAGGGTAAAGAGGACGACCTTCATCGGCTACGGCAAACTTCAACCGAAACACTTTGGCAGTTTGTCAAGAGGTTTGTCGGGGTGAGGAATACCATCCCGAACATATCTGATGGCTCCGTTATCAGAGCATTTAAACATGCCGTTCGATACCGGAGATTCACTGAGGACTTGCTTATCCACCCTCCTCGATGAGTGGCCGATCTGTTCGACATGGCCGATCGATATTCTGATGCAGCCGAAGTAGTCGAATGGAACCGGATGGTCGACAAGGGTGACCTACCACCACAACCAGGTTTCAAAGACTCTAGGAAGGAAGATTCAAGCAAGAAGCCGGAATCGTCATCAGGTGGGAAGTCGAAGAAGTCGAAGAGGAACCGCTCTGGACAATACCATGAGGTCGCAGTCGCAGAGAAGCCGCCTTCGACCAAAGGTAACAAGCCTTCATTTAAAAATAAAACCGCCTCTGGTGGTCGGAGTGTCGACCAGCCAGAAAAGTCCACTAATCCGCAGGAAGGCAAGAAGTGGTGTCCACTCCACAACTCCGCAGGCCACGACCTCAAGAATTGCAGGAGTTGGTTGAAGCAACTGGATGACTTCTACCAAGGAGTTGGGCCAATGCCAACCTTACCACCTAAAGAACAGGCGTGCGGACTTAGGGACGCCGACGGAGACGAGGAAATGTCCTACCAGGTACCTCAAAATCATATTAATGTTATTTTTGGAGGTTCTTCTTCTTTCATTTCCAAAAGGTAGTTTAAGGCCTTTTACCGAGAAGTTAACCAAACGGAGACATCCCTTGGTGAACCTCAATACCCCCGTTGGTCGGATACACCTTTGACATTTGATCGCACTGATTGTCCGGCGGGGTTAACACGACCATTGAGGCTCCCTCTGGTCATTACCCCGATCATCAGTAATGCGAGAGTTGAAAGGGTCCTGATTGACGGAGGAAGCTCCCTTGACATCTTGTTGGTCAAGGCACTCGACGAGATGCAAATTCCTCGTTCGAAGATTAAGCCCATAATCCATCCGTTCTATGGGATAATCTCAGGCCCCTCCATGATGCCATTGGGACAAGTGGTCCTCCCAGTCACACTGGGAGAACCAGATAACTTCTAAACAGAATTGGTTACTTTTGACGTAATCGATTGTGATTCGGCTTATAATGCAATCTTTGGCAGGCCAACTCTCACTAAGTTCATGATGGCAACACACTATGCTTACTAGTGCGGAAAATTGCCTGGCCCCAAAGGTGTCATCTCGGTCAGAGGCAGTCACAACGTGGCACTCACGTGCGACCGGCTATCTTTGGAGATGGTCGATCAACTTCCCCTCCGGGACGCTCAGGTCGCCACTGTTGCCACCGACACGATCAAGGCTGCTCCTCGACCAGATGAGAAACTCAAATTGGTTCCTTTGTACCCAGATGATCCATCAAAGATAATTCGGGTCGGATCAGCTCTGGATGACAAATAGGAACTCGATCTCATTGCTTTCCTCCGGGCTAACGCAGATGTGTTTGCGCAGAAACCGTCCAACATGCCCGGTGTCCCAAGGGAAGTAATTGAGCACAGGTTAGCAATTCGACCTGGACAACGACCAATAACGCAAAAGCTCAGGCGTTTTGCTGCTGACCGACAGGAAGCCATCCGAGAGGAGTTGGACAAACTCCTACAGGCCGGGTTTATCCGTGAAGTGGATCACCCGGAATGGCTCGCCAATCCGGTCATGGTCCGCAAGTCAAATGGCAAGTGGCGCATGTGCGTCGACTACACTAGCCTCAACGCTGCCTGTCCGAAGGGTGACTTTCCCCTTCCCCGCATCGACCAGCTGGTCGACTCAACTGCGGGTTGCGAACTGATGAGTTTTCTGGACGCTTACTCAGGATATCATCAAATTAGCATGGCAGAAGATGATGAAGAGAAAATTGCCTTCATCACCCCGTTCGGCACATACTGCTACGTCAGAATGTCGTTCGGTCTCAAGAACGCAGGTTCCACGTACCAGCGCTTGATGCAAAAGACCTTTCTTTCCCAGATAGGGCGTAATCTCGAAGCATATGTAGACGACTTGGTTGTAAAAAGTACCAAAAGATTGTCTCATTTGGACGATCTCGCTGAAATCTTCTGTAATTTGAATCGCTTTGGAATAAAATTAAACCCAGAGAAATGTTCTTTCAGGGTTTCTTCAGGAAAACTCCTTGGTTTCCTTGTTTGTTCCAAGGGCATTGAAGTTAATCCTGAGAAAATCAGGGCCATTGAACAAATGAGATCGCCCTCAACCATGAAGGATGTTCAACGCCTAGCTGGTCGCATGGTGGCTTTAAGTCGTTTCATATCGCGACTAGGCGAAAGGGGATTGCCTTTCTTCAAAGCCTTGCGGAAGCATCATAATTTTACATGGTCGGATGAGGCCGAAAAAGCATTTCAGGAGGTGAAGACATATCTATCCAGTCCGCTAGTATTGGTGTCTCCCGACAAAGGAGAACCATTGTTCCTTTATCTGGCGGCCACACCGCACGCGGTCAGCGCCGTTCTGATCGCGGATAGGGAAGGAATGCATAGACCCATCTACTATGTGAGCGAGGTACTTCATGATCCTAAGGAGCGCTACCCTAAGGTCTAGAAGATACTTTACGCGCTACTGATGGCCTCCCGTAAGCTACGACACTACTTTCAAGAGCACAAGATCACAGTACCCTCCTCTTTTCCTTTGGGGGATATTGTCCGAAACCCAGAGAAATCTGGTCGAATCGCCAAATGGGCGGTCGAACTCGGTGCCTTCGAAATCCATTTCACGCCCCGCACGGCCGTTAAGTCTCAGGTTTTGGCCGACTTTGTAGTCGAATGGACCAACCCTGAGCCACCCGTGCAGGTGCCAGAGGAATTGGAGTGTCCCGATTACTGGACAATGTACTTTGACGGCTCCCGTAGTTTTCAACACTCGGGGGTTGGAGTGGTCTTAGTTACGCCTCAGGGCGAACAGTTTAAGTATGTCATCCAACTACACTTTGTTGCGACCAATAATGCAGCAGAGTATGAAGGTCTTCTTGCAGGGCTCCGAGCAGCAAAATTCCTCGGAGTCCGTCGATTAGTGGTGAGGGGAGACTCACAGCTAGTCGTAAACTAGGTAAACAAGGAGTACAGCACCTCCGATGAGACAATGGCTCATTACCTAGGGGAAGTGAGGAAATTGGAAAAACACTTCAGTCATTTCGAAGTCCAATATGTCCCGCGAAAGGACAACATTCTCGCAGACCAGTTATCCAAAATTGGGTCCTCACGAACATCCGCTCCGGCAGGAGTGTTCATTGAACACTTGGACTATCCTTCGATCATGACTTCGGTCAAGGATGATCCGGTAATAGCCTCCGTTACCAACCTCGGTCAGGAACAAGATTGGACTCATCCATTGAGAGTCTATCTTGAACACGGGACCCTACCCGAGGACGAAACCAAAAGCAATCGGTTAATTCGAAAAGCGCGTCTGTACAAACTCATAGATGGGTTTCTGTACATAAAGGGTACTCAAGGAGTATTCATGCGTTGCATATCTCAGGAGGAAGGAAAATCCCTCTTGAAAGAAATACATGACGGTGTATGCGGTGCACACGCGTCATATCGGACACTGGTCGGAAAAGCTTTTCGACAAGGATTCTACTGGCCTTCGGCACTCGATGATGCCAAGTACATGGTCAAAATGTGTCCTCAGTGTCAGTTTCACGCCAGACAGGTTCATCAACCTGCCTATGCATTACAAACCATTCCCCTCGCATGGCCTTTCGCGGTCTGGGGAATGGATATTGTAGGACCTATGCCACAAGCGATCAATGGGTACAAGTTTCTGTTCGTAGCCATTGACACGTTTACAAAGTGGATCGAGGCCGAACCGGTACGAAATATTACCGCATTAGCAGCACAAAAAGTTCTTTCATAAGAACATTGTTGCTCAATTTGGTGTTCCAAATCGCCTTATCACCGATAACGGTTCTCAGTTCGCTAGTGGTCTCTTCCTAGACTACTGCGACCAGATTGGAACTAAGGTGTGCTTTGCTTCTGTGGCACATCCACAAAGCAGTGGTGCTGTAGAGCGGGCCAATGGGCAGATACTACAAGGCATTAAAAAATGTGTTTTTGATCGCCTTAAGAGTCACTCGGGGGCTTGGACAGATGAGCTTTATACTGTTCTATGGGCACTACAAACTACTTCTAGTCGAGCCACCGGTGAGACGCCCTTCCATCTGGTCTATGGGGCCGAGGCTGTATTGCCTATCGAAGTTAGTATTGGGTCTGTTCGGACAAAACAATTCGAACAGGTTAATTAGTCCGAACAGCGGTCACAAGAACTCATCCTCTTAGAAGAAAGGCGTGATCGCGCTTTGGTCAAGTCTGCGGCATACTTGCAAGCTTTGTGCAAGTATCACAGTAAAAGGGTGCGACCACGTAGTCTTCACGTGGGCGACCTGGTCTTACGAAAAATCCAAGATCAGTCTAATCGCAACAAATTCTCCCCGAAGTGGGAAGGCCCTTACACTGTGGTCTCGGTGCCGCGACCAGGATCCGCGCGGTTAGCCATGGGGGATGGTCGAATTTTGTCCAATACTTGGAACATCGATCAACTTCGCAAGTTCTACATGTAAGTACTCAACCCCATTTTTCCTGTTCAATTAGCATTTTTTCATAAAATTAAAAATGTTTTGCGTTTATATGATGAATATTTCCCTTTATGCCCATCCACTGTGAATTCGGCTCGGGGGCTGGTCGTACGCGGTTAGATCATTATAACATCCTGGTCGGATTCGCTGGCCGATCTCATAACCACTTTCAGATAAGTCACTCCTAGATAAGCCGTTTCTCAACGCACATGGGGCTTTCTGACAAGTCCTTGGTTATCCGAGTGGCTGCTGGTTAGCAAACAAGGCTAGGTGTTATAATAATCATAATTGTTGATTTGATCATACACCCCTGGTCGTTATATTCACTTTTCCCCTGTGTTTGTAATACTAAGCCTTCAGTATCTACAATCACAGGCGGGGGCTAGGGGGATATGTTTATAATATAAAACAACATAAAACAGAAATATATTCATTTTCAAAAATGAATTTTCATGTGCATTGCATCGTATACAACTGTTTCTGTACAGGTATAGGGATCATTCGATCCCGAGCTCAGTCAGGAGCTTATCTATAAGGGGACTAATCTCCTCCATGACGGCCTCTAGTTGCTCTTCACTCTCGATCTCAACCGGTCCCACTAGTGGATTCAGATCTGCATCTGGGCCATGGTGAAGTCGAACCCGGCTGAGGATAGCGGAAGCGGCTGACCGAACTCTGGTTCTGATCACCTCTTCTCGTCGCTGTGTGTCCTCAGGGAGATACTCGAGAAGTGACTCTGCTTGAGCCATAACTAGTGCAGACCAGTCATCTTGGCTGAGATTGTCTCGTGTGATTTCGACCACATCAGCCTTCAGTAGATGAGCCACCGCCTTCAGTTTTTCGAAGACTGAATGGCTCAGCTTTCCAATCGCCCTTTCGGAGGCTTGGATAGAATCCTGGAGGATTTGGTTGTTCTGACTGAGTTGCTTTATTTGACCAGCTTGTGCTGCAACAAGAAAGAATATTACTCACAGGTTATGAGGACAAGTATTCCTAATCAGGCATCAACTTACCAGCAAGTTGTGACCGCAGTTTATTGTTTTCAATCTCTTGGTTCCTAGCTACTGAGATCGAATGAAGCTTGACTGTGGCCACTTCTTTGTCCAACGATGCCACTTTCCTGTAATAAAACAGGAGTGGTCATAGTTAACTTGTATCTTTACAAGTTGAAGAGTAATGATCCTTACCTGCGCAAGCTGTTCCGTTCTCTTTGTATGGCCACCATGCTCGCCGCCGTAGCGCGCGATTGGGCCATCATTCGGGATAGTTCCTGTGATACAAAAAAGGGAGTTAAAGGTGTCCTATGAACAATTCAGGACACCCAGAGAAGGATTCATTATACCTTCATGAACTTCTCTACGGAGGCATCTTCTGGACTGATGGGAAGATTTGTTGAAGGTCCGGAGGTGCCTACAGCAGGGGCAGTTGGAGGAAGTGCCTGCTGGGCACTGCTTCCAGTCGCCGTTGACTCCGACTGGGTCCTCGCGCCTGCTTCTCCCCCTACGGCCCGGACAACTTCTTGGACCGAGGGGATGGAGCGCCCCTCACTAGAGGCTTCTGCACCAGCAGTGACCTCAACCCTTCCCGAAGTGGTTGAAGGACTGGGAGCTATTTCTTTTCGTCTGATAAAGGAAAAGAAAAATCAAATGGTAACGATTCGTGACCATCATTTCTAATACAACCAGGATAAAGGTTCTTACCTTATTTGAAATCCCATTAGCTTTTGGGATTTCAGAGAAGGTCCTCCTCGAGCACGGGGACAATTATCGTCCACCCTGATCTTCCTCTTGGAAAACAAGGCCGCTCTTCCCTGTGTGTGTTCCCCTATGAACATTTTTTCAAGGGAAAGATAAAGGCTAACGAGAAGAATCTTTACCTGGGCAGTCGATCCCATTGGCGACGTCCCACCCGAAGACCTCGATGTCTCCTGGGTTTCCGGGGCTGGCACCTCGTGTGCAATCGCCACAGGATCTTGCACAACCACCTCCGCTCCTGTCTGCGGAGGAGGAGTATTTTCCTCCCTGGGGCTAGCAGGAGTCGCAGGGGGAAGCTCTTCTCCCTGCATAAGCACTAGCTCATCAAATGCACAGGGGGAATTGAAGAAAACAAGACTCAGAGGATCTTACCACGGTTGTCCCTTCGACCAGGGAAGTGGAGGCAACCGACCTTGAAGCCTCGGGGGCTTCAGGAGCCAGGGGATCATCCGCGACCATAGGGCTTTTGGTGGTCGCGGGGTCTGCTACAGCTGCCTCTGTGGTAGCAGTTGTCCCTGTGGAAGGAGTTGGAGCGTCGCCGGATGGAGAGCTCGCAATATTTCTCCTCCGGAGAACTAAAGGGACATCATCGTCCTCCTCCTCCTCCTCGCTCCCCTCCCCCTGTACGACGAAGAAGTAATTCCAGTTTGCACCTGGAAAGATCAGAGGGATCTGATATCTTACCGCAGTTCTTCGGGCTGTAGGAGGAGTGCTTCGCGAAGACCCTTCCCCAAGATTTAGCCTGACTTTCTTGGGGGCGGGATTCCTCGTCCTGGGTCTCGAGGAAATCTTCTTCACGTTCTTGGTCGTCGGCTTTCCCAGGGAACCGACGTTCTCGCTGGGAAACGTCGCCTCAGCAAACCTCCCAAGAAGCTATTCACATGGGATTAGTACTGGACAGACATAAAACCTGCAAAACAGAGGCCAAGTGGAGAATGTACCCTTCGGCGCTCTTGCCTGAGGTCGTCGCCGGCGTGAATTAAGCTCTGGGGGCGAGGCGACCCCTTGGCACCCTCTACCTCAGCATTGTACTCCCGGAGGAGGTGGTTAGTCCGCCTCTCAATTTCAGCAGAGGACAGGACTGTTACCGAATACAAGTTCAAATGAATGTATTTCAAGAAAAACATGAAGGTTTTCGGTGTCAAAAATGAATACCTTCGTTATAGTCCAGGGTGCCGTCCGCCATGGACTTAATCTCCCAAGCCGGATGAGCCCTTTCACGCAGGGGGCTCACCCGGTTCTTCACAAAGTCTCGGATGACGTCCCGAGCCGTCAACCCTTCTTCGACTAAGTGAAGAATTACCTCGGCGTGCTTCATGAACTCCGCGTTCATCGCCGGGAGAGTGTCTAACTCGCTTGGCTTCTCTGGCCGCGAGTTTTCAAACCACAGCCCGCTCTCCTTCGGCGGGGTGCATTAGAACCACTTCTGATGCCACCCATGCACTGAGTCTCGCAGGGGTGGAAAGGGATACTCATTTTTATCCCTCAGCCGGAAGTAAATACATCCGGCGGCGTTAGCGCTCTTCGACCACGCTGAGAAATAGAATCGTCGGAAGAGGTCCACACTGGGGTACACTTGATCCGGGAGGATCTTCAAGTCCTGATCGTATACGGATTCGCGACCAAGTCCTGATCGCATACGGCTTCGTGACCTTAACCGTGTTCGGAAAGGTTTCGCGACCATGGATTGGTTCGCGACCATGAAAAGGAATTTGTTCTCTGTTCGGAATTGTAATCCGATCCGAATATATATAACTAAGCTTATCTGTTTAGGATTAGTTAGTTAGTTATATGAATCTAATACATTTAGGTTACTAAGTCTGATACGTACTCATACGATTGGACTATAAATACCTTGTAATAGGTCTAGTTTAGATCATCGAACTCAATCGAAGAGTTATAGAACTTATTTGAGTTTTAGACACTTATAGTTCCTTCGACGTAGGCAAGTGTGCCTAACGTTCGACGTGTAAAGCCCTCTTTGAAATAAAGAGTTGTGCAATTACTTTGAGCTGTGTTTTCGATCAACCTTTGGGTTTCGGTATTTCCGAGTAAGATCCCATTATTCCGCATATTAGAATCTGGGCGAGCCTAGTGCGAAAACCAAGGCTAGGTCTCAAACGGATCAAGTTGGTATCAGAGCAACTTTCCTATCCTGTGGATGGTGAAGACTCGCCAGGGTTACAAAACTTCCGGCGAAATTCCAGGCGATCAATTGACGATTCCTACAGCCGCGTCTCCGACAATGTCTGACGATACCTCCGTTCAAGCTAACTTAGCCGAACAAGTGGCTAAGCTCTCCACCGACATGGAAACCGTGCTTTCTTGGATTAAGCAGCAGGCCATGATTGTACCTCCTGGAGTAGGGAAGGTTATGGGTGAGAAGACTGGTGAAGACTTGCGCAGGGCAGACGAAGATGAAGACGAAGGCGACCACAAGACCGACGACCTCGCCAACACCTCCTTAGCTGTCGAATCTTTTAAGGTCGACGCTAAGATTGATATACCCATATATGATGGGGTGGTCGATGCCGAGAAGCTGGATTCTTGGATCGACTAGCTTGAGACCTACTTTGACCTGAAAGGGTTCAGTAGCGCTCAAAAGGTCAAATTTGCACCTTTGAAGATGAAGGACTACGCCAAGATATGGTGGAAGGCCCTTGTCACCAGTGGTGAAGCTGACGATCTTGCGTGGGGTCAATTCAAACGACTTATGCGACAAGAATTTTATCCAATGGGTTACCTTGAGGAGAGATGGGAACGTTGGCACAGATTGTATCAACGGCGCGACCAGACTGTCCAAGACTATACGACGGAGTTTCGGCGACAAGCAATGGTCATCGGCATCTCACTGTCCGATCCTCAGGTATTTCGGAAGTACACATCTGGACTTCAGAAATCGATCAGTACTGAGCTAAGTCTGTTTAGAGTTCAAGACATCTCGACCGCGAGTACGGCTGCTTTGGCGATTGAGAAGAAGAATAAGACCCGCAACGATAAGAACTTGAGGGAGATTTCAACCACGACAAACTCCGGAGAGGGTATCCACGATACGGGTAACACTTGTGAGCATTGTCATGTTGCTGGGCACACAAAAGAGAAGTGTTATAAACTTCATCCTGAACTGCGACCAGAAAGAAAAAGGAGGGATGAACCAAGCACACGAACAGCTATGGTTACTTCTATTCCGCTCACAGAGGAAATTATCCAGTTGGATTTGGTTGAAAAGGCGGACACGACCTTGTCTCTAATGGCAATGCCGAAGGAGAAAGGTTCGGGTTCATCAATTGACCACAACCCGACAGAGGAATTGTTCACTGTTAACATACAGGTGAAGCACGAGGTGGTCGCAGCCATCTTCGACCCCGGAAGCCAAAAGAATTTGGTCTCCTCCGGGCTGGTTCGACGACTTGGTTTGCAGACGACTCATCATCCTCGACCATATCCTCTGGGATGGTTCACTTCCGACGTGAACCAGCAAATCAAGAGTCAGTGTACTCTAAATTTTGCAATATCTGCTCGTTACATCGACGAGGTTCAATGCGATGTCATCCCAATCGATATTTGCCAAGTGATTTTTGGAAGTCCGTTCTTGTACAATCGTGACGCCCATCACTATCGAAGAGCTCAAGAATACGACCTCACAAAGGATGGGACGAAATTTATCATCAGCAAAAATGACCACGTCGACACCAAGAACTTGATGATGGCAAATCAGGCGAAACGGATTGTCAATGCATGCTCAAAGTGTGTGCTGAGCGTGATGCGTCCAATTAGCCAAGAGGATTGTGCTGCATCGAGTATGGAAAGTGGTGGTTGTTTAGCAAGCTTGCCGGAAGAAAACAACGCGCTATTCGCAAAGATACATAGTCGATCACCACAACGACTAGTCGAAAACGACATGCAACTTGTCTCTACGGCGCCACTATTCAAACTCTGCAATCCTAGCTTTGGGAACGGTGATGGTATAAACCTCGACAAGGGGAAGGCTATCCGCGAGTGGCCAAGGCCACAATCTGATGCGCACGGTGGCCCGATCTTCCGACAGGTAGAGGTAAGTCGATTGGTGGAGACTCGACGTTGACGATCCGGCTTCCGATCAGAACCGATCCGAACCCAGCAATCGCTACACCACGGCTCCGTTGGTTATCAACCATGCACAAACACGATTGACCTCGCCAAGAAGGCTTATCCCGGCATGCGAATCGAGAACACAAGCAAGAACGAGAAAGAAGCAATCTGAAATATTGCAAATATAAATTGAATCTCACGAGTTGGGGTTCCACAAACCGATACACGGCGAAACTGTTCTTTGACAGATTAATCTAAGCAAAACCCAAGTCTAAACGGCAGCCATGGCGGCCATATATATACTGTATGGGGCGGCCATGGGGTGGAGGAGGAAACCCTAGGGGTACATGGGCCTTGGGCCCAAAGTGGAGCGTCGCAGCGCACGTCAGATTCTGGTCGTAATCTTGTTTTGATGATTCCTGTTGATCCTTAAGGAATTTGGACATGGGACTGGATCCGTTGGAAAGCTCTCGTCGTTCTCTTGTCCGTAGAGTCCAAGAACATTGAAAACGGACTTCGTATGTGGCCTGTACGTCCGTTTGAAGTTGGACTACGCGCAGATGGCCGAACCGGACTCGCGGATGAATTGAGCTCACTTGTGGGCTGGCCTTGGAGCGACGTGGCTTGTGCGACCTTAGAGGTGTAGAGGCACCTTTCTTGAGCACGTCTTGTGTTTGGGGAGGTGGCCAAGGTGGAGGCCGAACTTGTGGTGGCGACAGCACAAAATCCAGACGACGTACGTGCTGCCAGCTTTCGCGTCCTGGCCAAGGTGGCGGACGATGACATCTTGATGACCACCATGTTGATGTCGTCTTGGTCATAACCATGATGTACATGGTCTCATCATTCTCCCTTTCATGATGTGGAGTCGTCCTCGACTCCATTGTGTTTTTCTGCAAAATGTTAGCACCAACAGAGAGCACAGCAATATGCATATCTTTGATAATCAAATCATTAGGCACAGAACCATTAACATTTATATACTCCCTTTCTTGAAAAAGTTCATGTGCCTTAAAAATTGAACCGGATGTACTCGACATGGAATGATTGGTGATAGTATAGCTCTCTAGTTCATCACATGGTTGTACATTATAAGCAAAATTCATATTTGAGCAAATGTACACTCGATTAACCATGTACTTTCCATTATCATTATATTTGCCTATAATATGAAAAATGTTTCTTGATAAGCAAGGAAAATTATATGGATCAGTAAGTCTCTCCTCTAAATTGTCTAGATCACATAGAACATCAAATTCAATATAACCCAGAATATTTAAAGAAGACAACAATTTCAGCTCATCATTTTCGTTTGCAACGTGAACAACATGTTTATTTTGAGCACAAGTGTTATTATGTTCCAAAGTAAGAGTAACATGTTCATTCACTAGTTGTGGCATGAATATAAGTGAAGCATTATCACACAACTCTTCTTTATCCCAAGAAACATCGAGCAAATCTTCTTGTGACAAAGGGAAATCAGCAACTGGTTCCACAACTTGTTGCTCTAACAAAGCATGATTCGTGGAAAGTTTCAGCACATCAATATCGTTCTCATCTTGAATGAGTGTGGTACCTTTTTCATTACCTTTGTTTTCCTTCTCAGCTGATGTAGGTACATCTTCAGTTGTAGGTGATGGAAGCAGGGGTGCTGCAACAAGCATCTCTTCATTCTCCTCATTCTCAATTTGATCATGTGGACTTGCCTGCAGAACGTTAGTCGTGCAAGGATACACACCATTCTTGCAAACAGATGTATTAATTTTCCGTACAACTTTCTTACGTTTTATTTTATTTTCAGCTGCACAAGCAAGAGCAAATATTTGCAGCAGAGAAACATATTCTTTATCAATAACAATATTGTATATTTTCTCATTAAGTCCACGTAAGAATCTAATCTCTTTTTCTCCATCAGTTTCGTCTAAATCACAACGAGACATGCATATCTGTAACTCTTGATAGTACTCCTCTACAGATTTTCTACCTTGATTCAAGCATTCTAATTTCTTATGCATATTACGTTTAAAAGAAGGAGGAACAAAACGTTGACGCATAGCTTCTTTTAACCTAGCCCATGTGTCAGGTTGTAAGCGGAGAGTAGCAAGGTCATTCCACCAGATGATAGCAAAGTCTTTAAATTCACTAGTGGCTTGCCTAACCCAATGGATTTGAGGAACTTGATGGGAATTAAATTTTTGTTCAACTATCATCTCCCAATCAAAATAAATTTCCCCGTCATATGCACCATAAAAAGAAGGTAAGGCTATTTTACCATTGGCATTGTCACCTTCATTATCTTTTCGATCGTGATTCCAGCGTTGATATAGTTGTACATTTTCCCCAATGATCCATGAACCTGCCATTGTCAGTAGAAAACAAAAGATAACACAAAAGTATTATCCCTATCAACTACTAGGTTAGATCTCACGCTCTCAAGCAATCTTACCAAGTTCTTACCCGGTTCTTACCAACACAGCGAGGGACGGTGCAACCGGTGGCTGGTTCGTGACACCGTGAGGGCGTGATGAAGCGATTGCAAGGGTCAATAACCTGTGCTGATCAGAAGGATGTATTTGTGGAGCTTGGATATGCAATATTTAGTAGCAAGGAATATGCAATCATCGAAATCAGAATAGCAAAGCTGAATAAATATCCAAAGTACTTGTCAAAGTTGCTGGCCTAAACTCGTTCTCAGACCTAGCTCAAGCAAGCAAAACGAATGACGTAACACTATCGATACAAAGGATACAAGCACTTTTGATTTTTTTATTTATTTATTTTTTTATCTTTGTGCGGCTTCTTTTTTTTGCACTTGCCTTTTTCACTTTTTTTTTTAAAATATCAATAGTGCCGCATATGAGAGATTACAAGATATATACACAAACACTCAATTTTCTCTCGCTGGAAAAACAGATCTACTATGCAGAAACTTCCTATGCTGTTTTCAGATTTTTGGAGGCCTCAAACGCTAAAACGTATAACAGAAAAGTTGTAGATCGTTTCGTGTTGATCAATTTGCGTATATGGAACACCAATTTTGGATAACGGATCTAGGCGATATGGGCCCCGCAATTACAGTCTGTGTAGGAAATCCGAAATCAAAACAGATTCACTTTCAACGCGATTTTGGACTTGAAAACGGCGTTTCTAGAACTTCTCACAATGGACAAAGTTGTAGAGAATTTTCGGAGCTACAATTTAGACTCTGAATTTGTCCAATTTGGAGTTCAGACGAAGGAGATAAAAGCAAAATACCGAACTTGATAGATTGACACCCGATTTGGACGCGGCGGCGACGATGACGACGTGATAGCGTTAGACTCGACGTCAAGATGCAAGACTCAAACTAGATTAAGAACTTACTCTAAACCAGCAACAAGACGATGATGATGGATACAAATTCAACAATGCGAAACTGAAAACGAAATCGCGAAGGGCACAAAGTGGCTTGGACGATGGATATGACGGCGAACTCAAATATTTTTGTGGGGCAATTTTCTGGACTCTAGGTGAAAGATGAATAATGAACAAAGGGGATACAAGTATACCTGACGGGCAACCGAGGCTCTGATACCACTTGATGCGCACGGTGGCCCGATCTTCCGACAGGTAGAGGTAAGTCGATTGGTGGAGACTCGACGTTGACGATCCGGCTTCCGATCAGAACCGATCCGAACCCAGCAATCGCTACACCACGGCGCCGTTGGTTATCAACCATGCACAAACACGATTGACCTCGCCAAGAAGGCTTATCCCGGCATGCGAATCGAGAACACAAGCAAGAACGAGAAAGAAGCAATCTGAAATATTGCAAATATAAATTGAATCTCACGAGTTGGGGTTCCACAAACCGATACACGGCGAAACTGTTCTTTGACAGATTAATCTAAGCAAAACCCAAGTCTAAACGGCAGCCATGGCGGCCATATATATACTGTATGGGGCGGCCATGGGGTGGAGGAGGAAACCCTAGGGGTACATGGGCCTTGGGCCCAAAGTGGAGCGTCGCAGCGCACGTCAGATTCTGATCGTAATCTTGTTTTGATGATTCCTGTTGATCCTTAAGGAATTTGGACATGGGACTGGATCCGTTGGAAAGCTCTCGTCGTTCTCTTGTCCGTAGAGTCCAAGAACATTGAAAACGGACTTCGTATGTGGCCTGTACGTCCGTTTGAAGTTGGACTACGCGCAGATGGCCGAACCAGACTCGCGGATGAATTGAGCTCACTTGTGGGCTGGCCTTGGAGCGACGTGGCTTGTGCGACCTTAAAGGTGTAGAGGCGCCTTTCTTGAGCACGTCTTGTGTTTGGGGAGGTGGCCAAGGTGGAGGCCGAACTTGTGGTGGCGACAGCACAAAATCCAGACGACGTACGTGCTGCCAGCTTTCGCGTCCTGGCCAAGGTGGCGGATGATGACATCTTGATGACCACCATGTTGATGTCGTCTTGGTCATAACCATGATGTACATGGTCTCATCACAATCCATGACGGAAGTGCTAAGCTCCATGAGCGCCTATCCATACATTCGATCCGACGATTGTAGCATTGCTCATCGTGTGTTCGTTCCAAAACTCCCAGTCGTTCTCTACGTCATCACGGTTGGTCACCAACGGGTGTTGGCTCCTTCTCAACAGGGGAGTCATGATCCGGGAGGATCTCAGGTCGCGTTCGCAACGGATTTGCGACCACAAAAAGGTTTGTGACATTGGAAAGGTTTGCGACCTTGGGAAGGATTCAAAGTCTTCGAGCCTTCAATGCTGGATAATGAACCAGATACTATAGTACCATCTGTTGAAGACTTGGTCTATCAACAAGACGAACCTCTACGCGAAGATGTGATTCTGGAGAAGAAGGTGACTATCACTCGCAGTGACACAAAGGAGACTTTTCGAATTGGTCGGAAAGGTCAAAGAGTACGTGCGGCAAAGTGGTACACCAAAGAACATGGACAAGCCCAATTTCCACATCTCCAGTTTGATCGAGAGGTCGCAACAGGGGTTGGCTCCTTCTCAACAAGGGAGTCATGATCCGGGAGGATCTTCAAGTCCTGATCGTATACGGATTCGCGACCAAGTCCTGATCGCATACGGCTTCGTGACCTTAACCGTGTTCGGAAAGGTTTCGCGACCATGGATTGGTTCGCGACCATGAAAAGGAATTTGTTCTCTGTTCGGAATTGTAATCCGATCTGAATATATATAACTAAGCTTATCTGTTTAGGATTAGTTAGTTAGTTATATGAATCTAATACATTTAGGTTACTAAGTCTGATACGTACTCATACGATTGGACTATAAATACCTTGTAATAGGTCTAGTTTAGATCATCGAACTCAATCGAAGAGTCATAGAACTTATTTGAGTTTTAGACACTTATAGTTCCTTCAACGTAGGCAAGTGTGCCTAACGTTCGACGTGTAAAGCCCTCTTTGAAATAAAGAGTTGTGCAATTACCTTGAGCTGTGTTTTCGATCAACCTTTGGGTTTCGGTATTTCCGAGTAAGATCCCGTTATTCCGCATATTAGAATCTGGGCGAGCCTAGTGCGAAATCCAAGGCTAGGTCTCAAACGGATCAACACTCCGACGAACGCCTCGCATAGGTGTTGAAAAATCGCCAATATCAACACTGCATTTGGGTGGAGGTTGATCAACTCCAACCCATAATGCTCGAGGACATCCTTGAGGAACCGACTCTCGGGGAATCGGAACCCGCAGCGCAAATACTCTTCAAAGACCACCAACTCGCCCTCTTGGGCGGTTGGGGTTTCTTGATCTTTCTCCGCAGGCCGCCAGTTGATCAACAGCCGCGGAGGAAGGATCTCCTCCTTCTCCAACAACATCAAACTCTCCTCGGAATGGTGAATGGATCGGCTCCAGGACGCCATTGTTCAGTGGAGAGTCAAAGGAAAAGTTGGTGATTTTTGGGGAAGACGAAAGCTGAGAAGAATGAGGGTTTTGTGCGGCGGAAACGATGAGGGTTTTTGGCTGTGTGGCTTCTTTGAGAAGACATCTGCTCCTTTTATAGACCCAAGGGGGCGCATTAATGTGAGTAACGTTTCGTTCAAACGTTCCACTGAGTATTTTATTCATTTCCCATAATGGATACTGTCTCTGGCGAACCCGTTAAAGTGTTCCAGGCATCGGATCTGAAGCAAAAAGACTTCTTTGTTTCAGAAACTGAAAGTGCAAAAGCCTGAAAAGTTTTTCAGAGTTTTTCAGGGGGCGTTTTTCCTTTATGTGCCCTGAAAACTTTTACGAAAATATCCTGTGACTTGATTTTTGGACGTATGGATATTTTTTGACCGGGTTGTGGTATGATCGAGACCATGCTTTTGATTAAGCTCCAATTCTGACCGCAGTGATGGTCTGGTCGAGTTTCAAGTCTGGTCGCGATAAGTTTTCACTTTTAACCGCAACTCTAAGTCTGATCGCGGTATCAGATGGTCGCGGTGCCTCTGTAAAAGGTGTGATCCTAATCGCAGAGTTGAATTTTACTTGTGTATGAGTGATCGTAAAGGCATTAATTTCTTATGGTCATATTTTCACACAGAAGATGTAAAAAGTATATATAGGAAGAAAGGAAGTTTTATTTCTTGCATTCTTTACATACAAAAGGGATACCGGCGACCTGAGCGTCGACCTGATCCGAAAGAAGTCTACAAAGTTCTCCTAGGGACATGTTGTTGTCAGTAGGGTCTACACTGACAACCCCCAGGGAACTAGCAACTAATCTAAGCCTATCTACATCATCCCTAACAAGAGGTACACTACTGTTCCTAATTAAGTCAGAGAGTTCCCGTTGTTGCTGGGCGTGGTCCCTCTCTCGATAGAACTGGTGCGCCTCTTCACGGGATCGTTCAAAACAATCTGCCAGATGCAGAATTGCCGAAGACATCTCTTCGGTCTTCTTCTCCAGGGCATTCTTCTCCTCCAGAAGAGTCTGTCTAAGGGGAAGAAGCGGAGCAGCAGAAGGCTGACCACTAGGGCTTCCAATCTCCTACATTTGCAAGGATTAGTTATACTAACCATAAACTATCAGCAAAAAGGAGATGTGGATTGTTACCTGTCCCTGTTCATGACACGTTGATATATCCATCTTGGAAAGATGGACGCCAGGTGGCGGAAGTACAACCTTCCCACCAGAAGATTGATTCCCCAACACAACTTGAGGATCTTCTGGCCGAATAGTCACCGCTTGCTGGCTAGAAAATTGATCACCCAAACAAAAGCAAGGGGTGCTAGGGAAGAAAGCTGCAAGAAGAAAAGATGATGGTTCATCTTCTACTTTTGCTCTGCTGGAGGATCCTTCGTCAACCTTGGACTTCTTCTTTGAAGGAGATGGATCTTCAAGCATTTCAGGCTCCCGCTTGAGAATTTCCTCTTCATCACTCTCAATCTCGATGATGTTATGATCTGCCATCGGGAAGTGTATGGAGAGAAGAATGAAGATGTTTTTAGAAAGAATTTAGCCGTGGGAAGAAATTGTGAAGTTTTGCAGAGACCCGGTATTTATAGCCATCAGGGTGACGGTTCACGTTCTAAATGCCTCGTGTTCTTAAAAACATTAACAATTTTACTTCGGGTTAAAAAATATTTCAACAGCGCCATCATTGCCTGTCACATAATACCCAGAGCCTGTCTCGGGGAACCAACCGACCTATTTAGTGCGCCACTTAGTGGGGGATTTGAAGAGTCGGGTTGATAATCCGATGCATTTCTTTAAATTTAAAGTGAACATGTCCCTTCGTTTTCTTTAAATTTGGGGGCTAGCTGACGAGGATTGACACCCGGGTCAGTTCAAATAAATGCACTATTGGTTCAAGACAGATTCGAGCCAGACACGTGCCCGGCAGTGCGAACTCAAGTCATTCTGAGAAGCATCAGCTTAAGGTCGCAGGCTTTGCGCGATCAGGTCGCTAGCCTCGTGCGATCAGACCGCTGGCTTTGCGCGATCGGACCGCCGGGTTTGCGCGGTCAGAAGTTCATATGCTATACGCGAACAGAATATTGGAGATGTTGCGCGGTCAGCCAACATCCCGCGGTCAGAACATTCTCGACCAAGGTACTTGGAATTTATCTGTCCGGTTATCCCTATAGTGGGAATATTCCAAGTATCCCGAAGATTCCTCCACGTAGAAGACTAACCACCAGGAGGTTAATACATGCAGTTATAACACGTGCTTAACCTACCTGGAAGTTAAGAGTGGTTCAATAAACCGCATCCAACCGTCCAAACAACTGTTTGATGCAGTTGTGACATGGCACCCTTTCGACCAGTATAAAAGGGTGGCAAAGTACAACAAACGGGAGGATCCGATCCATTTGGAAGAACAAGACTTCTGATACAAGTGAGATACAACGCATCTCAACCACTAAAAACAGCCAAGTCTACGGCTTAGATTAGACAACATTCGCAAGTCTCCTAAGACTTCTTTTTGAACACTTACATAGGAAAAACCTTCGCCTGTGAAGGTTTCTTCCCATACAAACTTTTATCACCTATAGTGAAATCCTAACAGGACGTAGGGCTATTACTGTCGACGATTCGGACTCGGAGTCCTGAGCCGAACTTATGCAGAATTTGTAATTGTGAGACCTTTCAAGATGACCCTTCGGGAAGGTATGCTGAACAATAGTGAACAGGAGCACAGAGAGTTTAGACAGGTTCGGGCCCTCGATGGTGGGAGTAAAAGCCCTACGTCCTGTTGAGATTTCACTAAGTGTGGTAAAAGGTTTACAAATGGAGGGAAAAGTTCTCAGAGGCGAGGATTTTCCCTGTAAGAGTGTACAAGGATAAGCCAAAGAAGGCTTACTAAAATGCTATATGAGGTGTGCCGTAGACTTGGCTAACTTGGATGATTTTGGGTTTCTTGGTCTTCCGATCTCTCGGTTGATGTTTCGGATGATCCCCCCCTCATTGATGCTCCATGGCATCCTTTTGTACTGTTTGAAAGGGTGCCATGTAGAGGAAACTGCATCAAACGGTTGCACGGACGGTTGGATGCGGTTTTTTGGAACTGCTCTTAACCTCCACGCAGGTTAAACACGTGTTATTCACGGATAACTGTTTGTGTTAACCTTCTGACGGTTGATTCTCCACGTGTAGGAATCTTCGGGATACTTAGAATATCCTGTTGTACGGGCAACCGAAATAGATAGATCCCAAGTATCCTGATCGGCAGATGTTCTGACCGAGGGATATTGGCTGACCGCGCAATATCCCGAATGTGTAGTTCGCGTATAGCTTACGAACTTCTGACCGCGCAAGGCTTACGGTCTGACCGCGTAAAGCTGCGACCTGATCGCGTAAAGCTTGCGACCTCATGGTGATGCCCCTCAGAATAGCTTGAGTTCGCATCACCAGATACATGTCTGGTTCGAACTTGTCTTGAACCAAAAGTTTATTAGAAATGACCCGGGTGTCAATCCTCGTCAGCTAGCCCCCAAATTCGAAGAAAACGAAGAGACGTGTTTATTTCGAATTTAAAAACCGTGCATTGGATTTT
This sequence comes from Pharus latifolius, assembly GCA_019359835.1. NCBI lineage: Eukaryota > Viridiplantae > Streptophyta > Magnoliopsida > Poales > Poaceae > Pharus > Pharus latifolius. Next base: position 42,704,664 of record CM033326.1, on the reverse strand, counting down.
TAACCCGGCCCTTTAACTTCTCCACTTAGTGGCGCACTAAGTGAAAACGGTTGGTTTTTCAAGACGAGTTCTGTCATTACGTGACGGCCAATGATAGCGCCGTAGAATTGTTTTTATCTCGAGGTAAAATTGTAAATGTTTTAGCAAAACCCGGGGCGTCTAGAATGCAAACCGTCACCCAGGCGGCTATAAATACCAGACCCCTGGACATGTAAAGATCTACAATTTCCCTCTCATGTCTAAGTCTTTTTCTTGTTATCCTGCCTCCTTCCTTTTCCCATACCCCTCCCAATGGCAGATCATGAAATCATCGAGATTGAGAGCGATGAAGGGGAAATTGTCGAACAAGGGTCTCAAACGAATGAAGTCCTGTCTCCCTTAAGGAAGAAACCCAAGGTTGACGAAGGATCTTCCAGTGGAACAAAGGTGAAGAACGTAGCGAGTTTCTTTCTTCCTTCAGTTCCTTTGACCCTCCCCGTTCATGCCTCTCGGCAAGTTAGGCCTTTATCCTTAGGAAAAGATCCCTTCACATCCAATTCTCCCATCCTTTTGGGTGATCAACATCCTGGTCGGCAAGCGGTGACTATCCCACGATCAGATGATTGCCGTATTGGGTTGGCGAAGCAATCTTCTTCTGGGAAGGTTGCTCTTCCACCATATGATGATCTTCCTCCCAAGATGGGTGTATCAACGGGTTATGCACCGGGACAGGTAACAATTCTTCTCCCTTTTTGCTGATAATTTTAGTTAGTATGACTAACTTTTGCAAAAATGTAGGAGGTAGGAGGCCCCAGCGATCAGCCTTCTGCTGCTCCATCTCTTCCTTCTGGACAGACCCTTCTGGAAGAGAAGAATGCCCTGGAGAAGAAGACCGAGGAGATGGCCTCGAAGATTCTGCGTTTAGCAGAATGTTTTGATCGATCCCGAGAAGAGGCGCAGCATTTCCGTCGAGAGAGGGACTTCGCTCAGCAACAGCGAGAACTCTCTGACTTGATTAGGGGCAATAGTGCGTCTGTTGTTAGGGACGATATAGATAGACTTAGGGTAGTTGCTAGTTCCCTGGGGGTTGTCAGTGTAGATCCTACTGACAACAACATGTCCCTTGGGGAACTTTGTAAACTTCTTTCGGAGCAAGTCGATGTTTTGATCGACTGCATCCCTTTTGTATGTAAAGAATGTAAGAAATAAAAGTTCTTTATTTCTCATGAAATGTTCTCCACATCTTCTGTGCGAAAATATAGCCATGAACTTTACGTTCGCGACCATTCATACACAGGAAATTTTAGTTCTGCGATCAAAATCACTTTTAAGAAAAAAGCACCGCGACCTGCCCTGATTCCGCGATCAGCTTCAAAGCCGCGGTCAGAACTAAGATTTGACCAGAGTTGGGACTCGGTCAGGATGTCACTTCGGTTAGAATCGAAGTTTTAGCCTAAAACACGATTTCGATAAAACCATAACCCAATTAGAAACACTCCAGTACGTTAAAAATTGGGTTACATGATTTTTTCGAATAAAATGTTCAAAGTATAAAAAGGAAAAACGTCCTCTGAAAAGTACTGAAAATTTTTCAGTCCTTTTACGCTTTCAGTTTCCAAAACAAAGAAGTCTTTTTGTTTCAGATCCGACGCCTGAGTACTTTATCGGGTCCATCAGAGACAGTATCCATTATGGGAAATGAATAAAGCATTCAATGGAACGTTTGAAATGAGCCGTTTACTCATTAATGCGTCGCCTTGGGTCTATAAAAAGAGCAGATGTCTTCTCAAAGAAGCCACACAGCTAAAAACCCTTATTATTCCCGCCGCTCAAAACCCTCATTTTCTTCAGCCTTCATCTTCCCCAAATCGCCAGCTTCCCCTTTGATTCTACACCAAAGATGGTGTCCTGGAGCAGATCCATTCACCATTCTGAGGAGAGCCTGATGGCATTAGAGAAGGAGGAGATCCTTTCTCCGCGGCTGCTCATTAACTGGCGACCTGCGGAGAAGGACCAAGAAACCCCAACTGTCCAAGAAGGCGAGTTGGTGGTTTTTGAGGAGTATTTGCGTTGCAGGTTCCGATTCCCTGAGAGTTGGTTCCTTAAGGATGTCCTTGAACATTACGGGTGGGAACTGATCAACCTCCACCCCAACGCGATGCTGATCCTTGCAGTATTCCAGCACCTTTGTGAAGCCTTCGTCGGAATATATCCCAGCGTGGATCTTTTCCGACGATTTTACTTTTCGGCGTGGTCGAAGAGTACCAACGCCGCCGGATGCATCTACTTCCGGCTGAGGGATAAAAAGGAGTATCCCTCCCCACCCCTACGAGATTCTGTGCATGGGTGGCACCAAAGGTGGTTTTACTACTCTCCACCATCCGAAAGCAGTTTATGGTTTGAAAACTCGCAACCGGAGAAGTCGAGTGAGTTAGACATTCCTCCGGCGATGAACTCGGAGCTTTTGAAGCATGCCGAGGTGATTCTTCACTTGGTCAATGAAGGATTGACGGCTCGAGATATCATTCGAGACTTCGTGAAGAACCGGGTGAGTCCTCTGCGTGAAAGGGCTCATCCGGCGTGGGAGATTAGGTCCATGGGTGATAGCACCCTGGACTACAGTCAAGGTATTTATTTCTTTGGTGCTGAACTTTCTCCTTTTTGAATTGTACAAATTCTGACTTGAGTTTGGGAACAGTCCTGCCTTCATCCGAGATTGAAAGGCGGACCAACTCCCTCCTTAGGACCTACAATTCCGATGTAGAGGGCCCTAAGGAATCACCTCGCCCGCAGAGCTTGATTCACGCTGGTGATGACCTCAGACAGGAGCGCCGAAAGGTAATTTCCTTGTCCAGCTTTGGCTCTGCAGGTCTTGTGTGTGTCCAGTGCTAATCCCTTGTAATGGACTGCGAACCAGCTCCTAGGGAAGTTTGCGGATGCGACGTTCCCAAGTGAAAATGTCGGCTCTCCGAAGAAGCCGACGGCGAAGAATGTGAAGAAGGTCTCTCAGAGACCCAGGACAAAGAGTCCTACCCCTAAGAAGACCAAGCTAAACCCTGGGGAGGGGTCTTCACGAAGCATTCCTCGTCCCGCAAGAAAGACTGCGGTAAGATATCGCATTCCTGCTACTTTTTCAGGCGTGACATGGAATCACTTCTTCGTCGTACAGGGAGAGGGGAGCGAGGAGGAAGAGGATGACGTTCCTCTGATCCTTCGAAGGAGGAAGATCGCGGATCTTCCATCCAGCGATGCCCCAAGCTGCCCCGCAGAGACCACTACTACCGAGGAGGTGGTCGTGGAAGATCCTGCGACCACCAAAAATCTTGTGGTTGCGGGTAACCCTCCAATTCCTGAAGCCCCCGAGGTTTCAGGGTCAATTATCTCTGCTTCCCTGGTCGAAGGGACGACCAAGGTAAGGAATCTTTTTCGGCCGTTCCTTCTATGACTCTTTCTGTACATTTGTCAAGTTAATGTATATACAGGGAGGAGAGCTTCCCCCTGGGACCACTGGGGGTTCCAGGGAGGAAAATCCTCCTCCTCTGCGGACAGAGGAGGAGGTGGATGAACAAAGGCCAGCTATGATGGTTCCAGCAACTCTGGAATCGCCAAGGCCTTCAGATGCAGCCCCACCAGTTAGCCCGGTGGCCCAGGTAAAGATCTTTTTATGTGTTTTTACCTGTTCCCTAAGAATATGCCTATAACATGATATTTCCAGGGGGGTGCTGCCTTGTTTACCATAAGGAAGGCGAGAACCGGAGACGGCTCTCCTTCGCAAGGGGAATTTTCCCAGAAGTCCCAGGAACGAATGGGATTTCAAATAAGGTAAGAGCTCTTACTTGACAGTAATCTTAAATAAAAGTTGCCTGACCCATTCTTCCTGTTAGGCAAAAGAAGACAGCGCCTAACCCTTCAACTGCCACTGGGGAGGTTGAAACTAGGGCTGATGAGGGAGCCTCTAATGAAGAGCGCTCTACTCCCGTGGTTCAGGAAGTCGTCCGGACCGCGGGAGGTGAAACAAGTATAGGGATCGGGTCACAACCAGTAGCCTCTGGGGGTGGCGTCCGGCCGGCACTCCCACCAACTATCCCTGTAGTGAGCACGTCGGAGGCTCTAGCGAGGATTCCCGCTAAACTGAATGATGCCGTTTTACAAAAGTTTATGAAGGTATAATAATACTTTGCTTCCATGCCTGAATTATACTTAGGACACCTTTGACCTTCTTCTTTGGCACCACAGGGATTGTCCTGGCTAACAAGCCATTCGCGTGTTGTGATGGCTAGTACAGAAGCCATTCAAAAAGAACGCGATAGCTTGCGCAGGTGAGTACCATTACCCTCTGGTTAACATGGGTATATCTTGGTTGTGACTACCTTGATTTTGTTGCAGAGAGGTTGCATTCTTGAAGAAGGAGGTGGCCGGTTCAGTCTCAATGCTTAAGAAACAAGAAACTGAACTCAACAGACTTCGATCAGAGAATGCTGGTAAGCCGATTCCTGACTAGGAAGACTTGAATCCATAATATGCGAATAATCTTCTCTCTCTGTACAGCGCAAGCAGGTCGAATTACGCAGCTCAGTCGAGACAAGGAGATTCTTGAATCCTCGATTCGCCACACCGATCGGGCAATCAAAGAACTGAGCCTCCGGATCTTTGAAAAACTAAAGGCCGTGGCTGATCTTTTGAAGACCGATGTGGTAGAACTGAGGCAAGACAACCTCAGTATAAATGACTGGACATCGCTGCTTACTGCCCAGGCGGATTCACTGCTTGAGTATCTCCCTGGAGATACACGGCGACGCGAAGAGGCGATCAGAACCAGGGTTCGATTAGCCGCAGCAGCCGTACTCAGCCGGGTTCGACTTCACCATGGCCCAGATGCAGATCTGAACGCATTGGTGGGTCTGGTTGAGGTCGAGAGTGAAGAGCTGCTTGATGCAGTCATAGAGGAAGTCCAGCCCCTAGTAGATAAACTCCTGACTGAGCTGGGGATCGAATGATCCTTATTTTTGTAACCAAACAATTGTAATTACAATGCAATGTATGTAAAACTATTTTTTTTTTTTTTCAAAAGAAAGTGCATATTCACATCATAAGTTTCATACTATAAGTATATTCCTCTAGCCCCCGCCTCTGTTTTGTGAATACTGGAGCCTTAGTATTTTAAGCAGAGGGGAAAACATAAGTATGATGACCAGGGATATGCGCTTCAAGCCGATGGTCAAGATTAAAGTAACATTTTAACCTTATTGCAAACTGGTAGCCACCCAGATGACCGAAGACTAGCCAGATAGTCCCGTGTGCGTTGAGAAACGGCTTATTTAGGAGCGACTTATCTGGAAGTGATCATGAGATCGACCAGCGAATCCGGTTAAAAAATGCTGTAGTAACCTAACCGCCAGCGATCAGCCCCAGGTCGAATTTGTATAATTTGGGCTTAAAGAAAACACTCATTGTATGAAAACAAGACATGCTTTTTATGAAAAGATGCTAATTGAACAGGGAAAAAGTGATTGGAATACTTACACGTAAAACTTGCGAAGTTGATCGATGTTCCAAGTATTGGACAAAATCCGACCATCCTCCATGGCTAACCGCGCAGATCCTGGCCGCGGCATTGAGATGACAGTGTATGGCCCTTCCCACTTTGGGGAGAATTTATTGCGGTTAGACTGGTCTTGAATTTTTCGTAAAACCAAGTCGCCAACGATGAGATCACGTGGTCGCACCTTTTTACTGTGATACTTGCGTAGAGCCTGCAAGTATACCGCGGACTTGATCAGGGCGCGATCACGCCGTTCTTCCAGGAGGATGAGATCTTGCGATCGCTGTTCGGATTGATTGACCTGTTCGAATTGATTCGTGCGAACAAATCCAATACTAACTTCCATAGGCAACACAGCCTCGGCCCCATAGACCAAATGGAAGGGTGTCTCACCGGTGGCTCGACTAGAGGTAGTCCGTAGTGCCCATAGAACAGTATAGAGCTCGTCTGCCCAAGCCCCCGAGCGGGTCTTGAGGCGATCAAAAACACGTTTTTTGATGCCTTGCAATACTTGCCCATTGGCCCGTTCTACGGCACCATTGCTTTGTGGATGTGCCACGGAAGCAAAGCACACCTTGGTCCCAATCTGATCGCAGTAGTCTAGGAAGAGATCGCTAGCGAACTGAGAACCGTTGTCTGTGATGTGATGGTTTGGAACAATAAATTGTGCCACAATGTTCTTGTGAAAGAACTTTTGTGCAGCTGATGCAGTAATATTTCGTACTGGTTCGGCCTCAATCCACTTTGTGAACGTGTCAATGGCTACGAACAGAAACTTGTACCCATTGACCGCTTGTGGCATAGGACCGACGATGTCCATTCCCCAGATCGCGAAGGGCCATGCGAGAGGAATAGTTTGCAATGCATAAGCAGGTTGATGAACCTGTCTTGCATGAAACTGACACTGTGGACACATCTTGACCATAAACTTGGCATCATCGAGTGCCGAAGGCCAGTAGAATCCCTGTCGAAAAATTTTTCCGACCAGTGTTCGGTATGACGCGTGTGCACCGCATACACCATCATGTATTTCTTTCAAGAGGGATTTTCCTTCCTCCTGAGATATGCAGCGCATGAATACTCCTTGAGTACCCTTTCTGTACATAACCCCATCTATGAGTTTGTACAGACGCGCCTTTCGAATTAATCGATCGCTTTTGGTTTCGTCCTCGGGTAGGGTCCCATGTTCAAGATAGACCCTCAATGGATGAGTCCAATCTTGTTCCTGACCGAGGTTGGCAGCGAAGGCTATTGCCGGATCATCCTCGACCGAAGTCATGATCGAAGGATGGTCCAAGTGTTCAATGAACACTCCTGCCGGAGCGGATGAGCGTGAGGATCCAATTTTGGATAACTGGTCTGCGAGAATATTGTCCTTTCGTGGGACGTATTGGACTTCGAAGTGACTGAAGTGTTTTTCCAATCTCCTCACTTCCCCCAGGTAATGAGCCATTGTCTCATCGGAGGTGCTGTACTCCTTGTTTACCTGGTTTACGACTAGCTGTGAGTCCCCCCTCACCACTAATCGACGGACTCCGAGGAATTTTGATGCCCGGAGCCCTGCAAGAAGACCTTCATACTCTGCTGCATTGTTGGCCCCCGAGTGTTGAAAACTACGGGAGCCGTCAAAGTACATTGTCCAATAATCGGGGTACTCCAGTTCCTTTGCCAACTGCACGGGTGGCTCAGGGTTGGTCCATTCGACCACAAAGTCGGCCAAAACCTGAGACTTAACCGCTGTGCGAGGGGTGAAATGGATCTCGAAGGCACCGAATTCGACCGCCCATTTGGCGATTCGACCAGATTTTTCTGGATTTCGGACAATATCCCCTAAAAGAAAAGAGGAGGGTACTGTGATCTTGTGTGCTTGAAAGTAATGTCGTAGCTTACGGGAAGCCATCAGTAGCGCGTAAAGTATCTTCTGGACCTCAGGGTAGCGCTCCTTAGGACCATGAAGTACTTCGCTCACATAGTAGACAGGTCTGTGTACTCCTTCCCTTTCCGCGATCAGAACTGCGCTGACCGCGTGTGGGGTGGCCGCCAAATACAAAAGTAATGGTTCTTCCTTTTCAGGAGACACCAATATTGGCGGACTGGAAAGATATGTTTTTACCTCCTGAAACGCTTTTTCGGCCTCATCGGACCACGTGAAGTTATGATGTTTCCGCAAGGCTTTAAAGAAAGGTAGTCCCCTTTCGCCTAATCGCGATATAAAGCGACTTAAAGCCGTCATGCGACCAGCCAGGCGTTGAACATCCTTCATGGTCGAGGGCGACCTCATTTGTTCAATAGCTCTGATTTTCTCAGGATTAACCTCAATGCCCCTGGAACACACAAGGAAACCAAGAAGCTTCCCTGAAGAAACCCCGAAAGAACATTTCTCCGGGTTCAATTTTATTCCAAAGCGATTCAAGTTACAGAAGGTTTCAGCAAGATCGTCCAAATGAGATAATCTTTTGGTGCTCTTTACAACCAAGTCGTCTACATATGCTTCGAGATTACGCCCTATCTGGGAAAGAAAGGTCTTTTGCATCAAGCGCTGGTACGTGGAACCAGCGTTCTTGAGACCGAACGGCATTCTGACGTAGCAGTATGTGCCGAACGGGGTGATGAAGGCAGTTTTCTCTTCATCGTCTTCTGCCATGCTAATTTGATGATATCCTGAGTAGGCATCCAAAAAACTCATCAGTTCGCAACCCGCAGAGGAGTCAACCAGCTGGTCGATGCGGGGAAGGGGAAGTCATCCTTCGGACAGGTACTGTTGAGGCTAGTATAGTCGACGCACATGCGCCACTTGCCATTTGACTTGCGGACCATGACTGGATTGGCGAGCCAGTCCGGGTGATTCACTTCGCGGATAAACCCGGCTTGTAAGAGTTTGTCTAACTCTTCTCGGATGGCTTCCTGTCGGTCGGTGGCAAAACGCCTGAGCTTTTGCTTTATTGGTCGTTGTCCAGGTCGAATTGCTAACCTGTGCTCAATTACTTCCCTTGGGACACCGGGCATGTCGGACGGTTTCCACGCAAACACGTCTGCGTTAGCCCGGAGGAAAGCAACGAGGTCGAGTTCCTATTTGTCATCCAGGGCTGACCCAACCCGAATTGTCTTGGATGGGTCATCTGGGTACAAGGGAACTTGTTTGAGTTTCTCATCTGGTCAAGGAGCAGCCCTGATCGCATCGGTGGCGACGGTGGCGACCAGAGCGTCCCAGAGGGGAAGTTGATCGACCATCTCCAAAGATAGCCGGTCACACGTGAGCGCCACGTTGCGACTTCCTCGGACCGAAATGACACCTTTGGGGCCAGGCAATTTCCCGCACTGATAAGCATAGTGCGTTGCCATCATGAACTTAGCAAGAGTCGGCCTGCCAAAGATTGCATTATAAGCTGAATCACAATCGATTACATCGAAAGTAACCAATTCTGTTCGGAAGTTATCTGGTTCTCCCAGAGTGACCGGGAGGACCACTTGTCCCAATGGCATCATGGAGGGGCCTGGGATTATCCCATAAAATGGATGGATTATGGGCTTGATCTTCGAACGACGAATTTGCATCTCGTCGAGTGTCTTGACCAATAAAAGATCAAGGGAACTTCCCCCATCAATCAGGACCCTTTCGACTCTCGCGTTACTGATGATTGGGGTAATAACCAGAGGTAGCCTCAATGGTCGAGTTAGCCCCACAGGACAGTCAGTGCGATCGAACGTCAAAGGCATATCCGACCAACGGGGATATTGAGGTTCGCCAAGGGATGTCTCCGTTTGGTTAACCTCTCGGCAAAAGGTTTTAAACTGCCTTTTGGAAACGAAAGAGGAGGAACCTCCGAAAATGACATTAACATGATTTTGAGGTACCTGGTAAGCCATTTCTTCGTCTCCATCGACGTCTCTAACCCCGCACGCCTGCTCTTTAGGCAGTAAGGTTGGCATTGGCCCAGCTCCTTGGTAGAAATCATCCAGCTGTTTCAACCAACTCCTGCAGTTTTTGAGGTCGTGGCCTGCGGAGTTGTGGAGTGGACACCACCTCTTGCCCTCCTGCGGATTAGTTGATTTTTCTGGCTGGTCGGAATCCCGGCCGCCAGAAGCAGTTTTACTTTTAAAAGAAGACTTATTACCTTTGGTCGAAGGTGGTTTCTCCGCGACTGCGACCTCACGGTACTGTCCAGAGCGGTTCCTCTTCGACTTTTTTGACTTCCCACCTGGTGAAGACTCCGACTTTTTGCTTGAATCTTCTTTCTTGGCGTCCTTGAAGCCTGGTTGGGGCGGTAGGTCCCCCTTATCAACCATTCGGTTCCATTCGACTGCCTCGGCTGCATCGGAGTATCGATCAGCCATATCGAACAGATCGGCCACTGATCGAGGAGGGTGGATAAGCAAGTCTTCAGTGAATCTCCGGTATGGAACGGCATGCTTAAATGCCCTGATTACGGAGCCATCAGATATGTTCGGGATGGTATTTCTTACCCCGGCAAACCTCTTGACAAACTGCCGAAGCGTTTCGGTCGAAGTTTGCCGCAGTCTATGCAAGTCGTCCTCCTTACCCGGCTTTTGGTAACAGTTTTGGAAATTGCTGAGGATGGCATCGCATAGCATTTCCCAATTGTAGATGGAACCCTCAGGCTGATTGAACAACCAGGTTCTAGCCGGTCCTGCGAGGACTGTTGGCAGGTAGTTGGCCATGACCTTGTCATCGCCTCCTGCTGCTTGGAGGGCAGTGATATAGATCTGAAGGAACTCGGATGGGTTCTGAGTTCCATCAAACCTCTCAATGGCCCCTGGTCGAAACTTATCGGGCCAAACGACTGCTCGTAGGCCAGGCGAGAAAGCTTTGCAACCAACGTAAGGACCGTGAACTGTCCTGCGACTTTCGGTCGGGTTTTGAGCAAACTCACGTGATGGCGAGGTTACCCGTGGTCCCAAACGAGAGTGAACGGGAACTCGATCCCTACTACGAGAGTCCTGCATTCGCCGATATTTGTCCTGTCGGGACGGTAGAAGTGGCGGGTAACTCCGTCGGCCAGAGCCAAAATGAGGACCATCTCGTTCACGGGGATGTGTCATTGAGCGGGAAGAAGCTGTTGGGGTCACCTCGGATGCGACCTCGTCCAGTCTTTCCGCCAGGATCCTGAAAAAGGCCGGTTTCTACGCATCCGTGACCGTAGGAGGAAAATTACGCATGACCTCCGCGATAGATCGCAGTCGACCATGGGTACTTCTCCTAGGGGCACCAGGTGTTACTGTATCTTCGTCCACTGGGAAATGCTCCGGTGGTAAGGAAGGAGTCTGGTCACGTCTACGACCACGCGACCGTCGAGAAGAACTCGGGGCAGCATCGTAACGAGCCTGCGCATCTTGAAGAGCCTCTAGGGCAGTTCTGCGTAGTTCGTTGTTCTGTTGCTCGAGATCTTGCTCCTCCTTCTGTTTGCGATCTTGTTCTTCCCTGGCAGCCTGTTGATCAGGAGTTTCCTCTGACAACGCAGCAAACTGCCTAGGGAGAGAGGTCGCCGATGGGGAGAACATCTCGGTTTGTTCCGAGTCAGACTCGAAATCAAAGAGACGGTGGAGGTTATCAGGGTCGAACCTTCCTGGGCTAACTTCAGGGTCACCATCATATTTTCCCTCAGCGGGATCGTATGACGGGCCGGATTCATCACCTAGCACATTAAGAACCTCTGCGGGTTCTGACCTTGTGCCAGTTACCTCCTGGTCGATTAACATGACTTGGGGAGATGATTCAACTTGTGGAAGATTATGGCCTTCGACCTCTTCCATCGGAACAGGATCGCTTGGAGAAGGCATGGGTATATGGGCATAATCCTCGAGATCGAAATCGTTCTCGGAATCATATGCTCCAGCCATGTTTCGGCGAACCTCCGAATTTCAATTAGGACGCCTTGAGAAAGGCCCCACGGTGGGCGCCAGCTGTCGACGATTCGGACTCGGAGTCCTTAGCCGAACTTATGCAGAATTTGTAATTGTGAGACCTTTCAAGATGACCCTTCGGGAAGGTATGATGAACAATAGTGAACAGGAGCACAGAGAGTTTAGACAGGTTCGGGCCCTCGATGGTGGGAGTAAAAGCCCTACGTCCTGTTGAGATTTCACTATGTGTGGTAAAAGGTTTACAAATGGAGGGAAAAGTTCTCAGAGGCGAGGATTTTCCCTGTAAGAGTGTACAAGGATAAGCCAAAGAAGGCTTACTAAAATGCTATATGAGGTGTGCCGTAGACTTGGCTAACTTGGATGATTTTGGGTTTCTTGGTCTTCCGATCACTCGGTTGATGTTTCGGATGATCCCCCCCTCATTGATGCTCCATGACATCCTTTTGTACTGTTTGAAAGGGTGCCATGTAGAGGAAACTGCATCAAACGGTTGCACGGACGGTTGGATGCGGTTTTTTGGAACTGCTCTTAACCTCCACGCAGGTTAAACACGTGTTATTCACGGATAACTGTTTGTGTTAACCTTCTGACGGTTGATTCTCCACGTGTAGGAATCTTCGGGATACTTAGAATATCCTGTTGTACGGGCAACCGAAATAGATAGATCCCAAGTATCCTGATCGGCAGATGTTCTGACCGCGGGATATTGGCTGACCGTGCAATATCCCGAATGTGTAGTTCGCGTATAGCTTACGAACTTCTGACCGCGCAAGGCTTACGGTCTGACCGCGTAAAGCTGTGACCTGATCGCGTAAAGCTTGCGACCTCATGGTGATGCCCCTCAGAATAGCTTGAGTTCGCATCACCAGATACATGTCTGGTTCGAACTTGTCTTGAACCAAAAGTTTATTAGAAATGACCCGGGTGTCAATCCTCGTCAATTACTCCCACCATCGAGGGCCCGAACCTGTATAAACCTCTCTGTGCTCCTGTTCTCCATCGTTCTACATACCTTCCCGGAGGGTCATCTTGAAAGGTCTCACTTTTATAAATTTTGCATAAGTTCGGCTGAGGACTCCGAGTCCGAATCGTCGACAAGTAGAAGACAAACACAAGATTTTTTTCCGAGGTCTCGGAGACTCGCCCGGTCTCCCCTACTCCTCGTTGAAGCACTCAAGTGAATTGAGTCTTGCTTCAATATCCACGAAGGATATTACTCACTAGTGGTTGCTCCTTGTCCACTCTGGAAAGGCGAGCGCCGATGCCTTTTACAATCACGCCGAGCCTCTCCAACAAACTCCAAATTGGAGAGGTCAACAGCCACACCACCAAACCGTCTAGGTGAGGGCGTTCACCAACAGTAATGAGCTGCAAGGTCTTGTCTAGACCTCCAACACGCACCGAGAAAATCTAAGTATGCAAAGATGATGCGAACTGAAAACTCGGTGGATCTCAAAAGCTCACGACTTGATCAAAAGATCAAGATTTTAACTCCAAAACAAATACTCAAGTGTATGTATGAGAAGAGGGCTGCTTGGTGTATGAAACAATAGCTCAAAGCCTGTATTTATAGTCTCAAGAATCAAATTAGCCGTTGGAGCTCACAAACAAAAACAATAGTGCAAACTGACAGTCAGTGTGCAAAACTGACAGTTAGTTTGGGTCACGGCCAGTAAGAAGTAAAATCCGGAGAAAACTCAGCTAGCCGTTTGAGGTTGTATATGGAAATAAAGCAGTGAAAATTGACAGTCAGTTTCAAACTCAACGGCTAAAAAAAATTATGGATAAAACTTTGCTAACCATTTGTGGTCGTGTATGAACAGTGACATCTCATACTGACAGTCAGTATCTCATACTGGCAGTCAGTTTCGACCATAAAAACGACCAGTTAAAACACAATCTCAAATTAAATAGCTCGAGGTCAAAATGCATACTGACAGTTAGTATGGAGAACTGACAGTCAGTATAGGTCAAGAAAACTTCAGCTCAAAAAAACATGCTCTTTGGACAATTGTCAGTTTAACCAGATTGACATTCAAACTGACAGTTAACATGAATAAAAATAGCTATAGCTTTTAATCCAGTGATCTGATTTAAGAATTTAATAGCTTGTTTGAAAGATAATTAAAAGGGCTATCTTTTTGTAAACATAAGCAAAAGCCAAATCTTCCTCGATCTTTGTAGAAAATGCAAAAATACTTCGGCTATCAAAAACTTATCTAAAAATAAAATCTTTTGAAAACAAATCCAACCGAAAATAATGCAATGCAGTGATCTAAGAGTTTCTTGGTTTATGTTGGAAATGAAGAGATGACTTGCAACCCCTCTTTATAGTATGGTTAAAACTAAGAAATAATTGCCTAAACCGATCAACCTCCAAACACCGAGATCGACAAAAATAAATACGCATTTTACCTTAAGTCTTTTGGAGCTTCATTCTTGGCGACATTGCGCTTGTGACCATAGCTTGCGACCTTAGACTTGCAACCTCGGATGACACTCCGACCTTGTGCTTGCAACCTCGGCTCGCGACCTAGTGCTTGCGACTTGTAGATCCTCCAAATAGCTTAGGTCTCTGCGGCTTTCTACTTGCCGACCTTGTGCTTGCGACTTTGGCAATACTGCGACCTTAGGTGAAATAACTCTTAGGTCTCTGCATACATATAACTCAAAGACATGATTAGATCAAAAAACACTTAATGTCATCAATAATCAAAATCCACAATAATAGGGGCCTAGATGCAACACAAGAACCTTGTGTTGTGCTTCTATGCGGCATGAAAAATGTACTAACCACTTGCCCGGTATGGGACGGGCAGAACTTAGAATTTTTCTCGGTATTAGTGTTCCCTACATGGTTTGTCGGTCTGGTTTCTTGAGGGAAACTGGTGGGCCACAGAGGGCCACAAGTGCTGTGAGGTAATGAGAGGATCAGGTGTTAGAAGTCTCCCTATGCTTGGATTCTGAGTCGTGCGCTTCTAAGTCCAAAGGCTATGTGTCTCGTGGGACCATAGGCCGAGGCTAGGTAGAATTGGCAGTGGGGAGGACCCACAACGGTATCTTAGACTTAACTGATCTTAGCCTTGTCACATGTGTAAAGCCACATGGAGAGGTACCGACTTGAAAGCTGAGTGAGGAAGTGGATTAAAAGTGGGGCACCTTTGCAAAGTTTCAAAAAGTATCGGATACTCTCAGCTCCCAGGTTCTGGAGTTTGCTCCCAGTGCATTCTATCCACGTCATTTCAGCACAAGTAGCTTTTGGTAGATATTCATAATATTGGTTAATAAAGTGGCGACTCATGAAAGACCGCCACACATAACGTTTTCTAAAATCTAGTTTAAGATTTTCAAAGTCTCGCTTTTGAAAGTGAAAACCTTTCTTAAAAATTTTAGAGTGAAAATCTATCCTATTCTTATCTATGAACCAAATACCTCATTCCTTGAGAACCCGCTCCATCTATGTATCTGCATTCATAAAATGAGACTTGTTGAGCACTATGTGGACAAACATGCTCACTCTTGCCTTTGCACACAAACCGAGAAGAAGGATTCGTCGATCCTGATTCTTTTGGCTTTGAGCAACGAGAAGAGGAAGGAACCGTCCTTGATGACTCAGCCTTCTAGGAGGGTCATGCGCCCAGTGGAGTCCGATGTGGTGGAAGCCCATGATGAGCCGCTGCCGAAGGAAGTGAAGATCTTCGTGATCGCTTTGTGTGTTGTCTTGTGTGTTAGGTACTGTAGTGCCGACTCTTGTGTTGAGAAACTTGTTATTTTTGTATCAACTTTAATTAGCGTCATCCTTGGCGTTATGATACTGTAATGTTGGTCCTCATAACCTTGTGTTTGTTTTAATTACCTACTTTGCAGTTTAATGTAAATCCTGTTGTTGTGAGCTTGTGATGTACCTTTCTGAGTGCAACCCACCTGGGCGGTTGCCACCGGATTCCTCAAATGAGGGTCCCACAGTGCTTCCACGTAGAAGAAGTAGAAGAGAGCTTCCCCTGCCACCAAGGACTCGGCTAGGGGAAGATCTTTATGAAGAAGCTCTACTTCCTCTTCTGCAGCGAAGGCCGCGACTGCTACTGCGTTGGGGGTTTCTGCGTCAACCTCTCCTACTGCAACCATGGCAACAGCAGGCATGCAGGAACCAGTCACAGTTGCAACCATAGCCGACCTCGATGTCGCAACTAGAAGGATTGTTGTGGTAATATTTCTGATTCACTGACCTTTCCCTTATACAACTACAATTTATTTTAATGTTGTACAGGGGGAGGAGAGCGACATGGAGGAGGATGCTCCCCTATTTTTCTCAAGGAAAACAAAGTCTTCTTCGGGTGACCGCGACTCTGGGGTGCTGTCCACGCTCTTATCAGGGCATTGCCTGGAGTTCCCGCAACGTCCTGGGGCTCAACATCAGGTATATTTTTACCCCTTCCTCTGACCGAGTTACATTGTGTAGTGCGCGACATTCAGTCGCATTTGAGGGATGCAGCGCTCCTTCTGCTGCTTTGCCGATGCCATCGACCGAAGCTGCGGGTAGAGTAGAGAAAGCTGGGTGCACCGATGGTGCCACCGTGACAACTGAGGCCATGGTGTCACAGGCCGTTGATGGGGATCCTGATGAGGCGACTGAGGCCGCTATTGAGTCTTTGGCCACAGGGATGGACAAGCATGTGACTATCTCTGCTCCTCCCGTGGTTGAGGGAACTACGCCTCCTTGTTTGGAAGAGCGAGGAGAGGAGGCGACGGCAGATACGGTAGTTCAATCTGTCCAGATCCCACACCCTACTGAAGATTTGCAGCCTCCAGCAGTGCCCTCTTGCTTGGCTTCTGTTGGCCAGGCGAGTGGATCCGAAGATCTTTGTGAGGGCTTTTGGAGGTAAGTAGAAAGCGTTACCTTTAGACTTCTAGTGATACCTTAGGTATTGTACTCCTAGTATTTCTTGTTTTACACAGGAGGTGGTTCGCGCATCGGGTTTACTGGCCGAGCTTGCGAAGGTCACTCAGACATAGAACTGCCAATTGAAGAAGTAACTACTTTGCTCCTGAGCCTAGTCTATTGGGACTATAGTAATACTTGTTGTGGCAGGGAAAATTCTGTCCTACAGAGGAAGCTGGTTGAAGCTGAAGACAGGCTTGCCAAAACTCTGGCCCTTGAAGCCGAGGTAAACGATGCCAGGGAAAGAGCTACAACCTTCGACCAAATATCCGAAGAGCAGTGAACCAAGATAAAATGTACATTTTGCAGCAAAAATTTTTCTTACCTTGGCTACTTTAACTAGCTTTTATTCCTTCTTCTTTCTAGTACAAGAAGAGTAGAATAAGGTGGTGACTGAAGAGGGGGATCAGTATGAGCAAAAGTTCATCTAGAGGGGGATAGACCTTGACACACTTCACAAGATTTGTGAGCATCACCAAGCATCCAGCGACCAGGCTAGAAGCGCTGCTAAGCTAGATCATGACGAAAAGGGCGCTTTAGAAGCAGTCATAAAGAGCTACAGTAGTGTTGAGTTGGACAATTTTAAGAAATTGAGGATGGCCATGGACTTGCTAAGAGTAGACATTACCGATCCTAGGAAGGTCGACTTAAGCCTCAGTGAGCCCTGCAGATTGGTTGCCGTTCAAGTTGATTCACTTGTCGAGAGCATTGCTGAAACTGCGAGGCAAAAGGAAGCTTTGAGTCCGACGTTGGGGCTGTAGCTTCCGCCATCCTTAGAAAGTTAAGGTGTCACCATGGTCCGAATCTGGATCTGAACCCTGTAGGTGAAGATGCTACTTTTGACAGTGAAAGTCAACTAGGTGCTATAATGGATGACGTGAAACCTCTGGTTGAGAAATTGCTTCGAGATCTTGATCTTACTTGATGTGAAATCTACAATGACATCTTGTAATAGTAACTTTATTGAAATGAAAATAGAAATGTTTACCTGGTTTATCAATGATTTTGTACCTTGCAAATACACACAATTAGCAAAGTTTTTTATAATGAAAAATAATATTGAAATGTTAAGTACTTTCCCTGACTTAATGCCATAGTTATATTTCCCTAGCCCCCTCCTGTGATCATGCATACGTTGTTTGGTATCATGATCGTAGGATTGAAATGAACTCATGGCCTGAGTGAGTGAGAACAGATGACGCAGTCTCTTATGCATGAGATGATGGCTTGAAATGAGGAGCTGTGGCTACATGCGGTCTCATGGTTGCAAGAATAAACATTTGTGTTAAAAACGCGTAAAATTTTTTGCGAACTGACAGCCACTTATGTGATCTGTAACATGCTAGTAAGTCCCTTATGCGTTGAGAAACGGCTTAAAAATAGATGTCTTGACTAGATGCGATCATGAGATCGGTCAGTGAATCCACTTAGCCATGATGGTAAAAATGTTTATTGCGACTAGCCCCTGGGCGAGGCCCGAGAAAAGAGTAGGGATGAAAGGTAGGAAAATAACTACAACATATAGCGGAAAAATGTTTTATTGAATGGAGATATATAAGGAAAATGAAAAACTTACACGTAAAACTTGCGTAGTTGGTCGATGTTCTAGGTGTTAGAAAGAACTCTGCCATCTTCCATAGCTAATCGAGTTGATCCGGGTCACGGCATTGAGACCACAGTGTAGGGACCTTCCCACTGAGGAGAGAATTTTTTGCGACCAGACTGGCTTTGGATCTTTTGCAAAACCAAACTCCTACGTGAAGGCTACGTGATCGCACCCTTTTGCTGTGATATTTATGTAAAGCCTGTAAATACGCTGCGGACCAAAACAGTGCTTGATTATGCTTTTCTTCTAGAAGAATAAGTTCATCTTCGTGTATTTCACTTGGATTTGTAATATCAAAGTTATCCACACGAGGAGAGCCAAGTTGGATTTCACTTGGCAGCATGGCTTCGACACTAAAAACCAGTTGGAAAGGCGTGTCGCCTGTTGCTCTACTGGTGTGGTACGAAGTACTCATAAAATGGAGTAGAGTTCCTCTACCCAAGCTCCCGAGCGTAACTTAAGGAAGTCAAAAACACGTTTCTTGACCCCTTGTATTAACTGCTCGTTGGCACGTTCGATTGCCCCATTGCTTTACGGATGACCAATGGACGCAAAATAGATTTTGGTCCCAATATCATCGCAATAATTTAGAAAAAGACTACTAACAAACTGGGAGACAACTTGGAACACCAAATCGTGTCACAATGTTCTTGTGAAAGAACTTCTTCAACGCTGCGGCAGTAATGGTTCAGACTGGTTCAGCATTGATCCATTTAGTGAACGTATCAATGGCTATGAACAAAAACTTGTATATGTTGATGGCTTGGGGCATTGGCCCCAGAATATCTATTCCCCATACGGTGAATGGCCAAGTCAAGGGAATAATTGGTAGTGCATCAACGGGCATGACTACCCCTTGCGTACACTTTTTGTACAAGGTCCCTTCAACCAGTCTGTACATGCATGCTTTTTGAACTAACTGATTAGCTTCAATTTCGTCCTCAGGCAAGGTCCCATACGCTAGATAGATCCTCAATGGTTAAATCCAATCGCTTTGTGCTCGAGGGCGGCGACGTTAGCCATCGCCTCGGTCTTCTTGGTGATCGAGGGATGTTTTAAGTGCTCAATGAACACTCCTGTCGGAGCGGATGCACATGAGGACCCAAGTTTTGATAACTGGTCTGCGAGATTGTTGTCTCTTCGCGGAATGAATTGGACTTCAAAATTTCTGAAGTATTTTTCCAATTTCCTCACTTCGTCCAAGTAATGAGCCATTGTCTCATCAGAGGTGATGTACTCCTTGTTTACCTAGTTTATGACTAGCTGTAAGTCTCCCCTCACCACTAGCTGATGGACTCCAAGGGATTTGCTTGCTCGAAGCCCGGCTATAAGACCTTCATACTCTGCTGTGTTGTTGCTAGCAACAGAGTGGAGTTGTATGACGTATAGGAGTTGGTGTCCTTGAGGTGTGATTAAGACCACTCCAGCCCCAGAGTTTCAAAAACCTCAAGAACCATTGAAGTACATCGTCCAAAGGTTGTTAGTTGAAAAATCTGTTGGTTCTAGCGGAAGTGGTTCGGGATTAGTCCATTCGACCACGAAATCGGCAAGAATCTGAGATTTAATGGCTACTCAAGTAGTGAAATGGAGATCAAACGCTCTGAGTTCTACTGTTCATTTCGCCACTCGACCAGTTGCTTCCAGATTACGGAGAATGTCCCCTAAGGGAAAGGACGATGACATGGAAATCTTGTGTGCTTGAAAGTAACGTCGCGACTTTCGGCAAGCCACTAAGAGGGCATAGAGTAGTTTTTGGACCACGGGGTAACACTCCTTTGGTCAATTTAGTACTTCGCTTATGTAATACACTGGTTGTTGCACTTCTTCCCTTTCTGTGACTAATACTGCATTGATCGAGCAAGGGGTTGCGGCTAAGTAAATGAGTAACGGTTCTTCCGTTTGTGGGGAAGCTAACACTGGAATACTCGATAAGTATGCTTTGACCTCCTGAAAGGCTTTTTCAGCTTCTTCTGACCATTGGAAACCATTGTGCTTATGTAGTACCTTAAAGAAGGGTAAACCACGTTCGCCTAACCGCGATATGAAATGACTCAACGCCGCCATTCGGTCAGTTAGACTCTGAACATCCTTCGTCGTCAAAGGGGATCTCATTTTCTCAATAACCCGTATTTTATCGAGATTAACCTCAATGCCTTGTGAACAAACAAGGAAACCTAAAAGTTTACCAGAAGAAACTCCAAAAGAGCACTTTTCGGTATTCAACTTGATACCATGTTTATTCAAATTACTGAAAGTCTCAGTGAGATCATTTACATGATTAGAGCTCTTTAGGCTCTTTACAACCAAATCATCTACATAAGCTTCTAAATTATGCCCTAATTGAGATAGAAAGGTCTTCTGCATGAAGCGCTGACACGTGGAACCAGCATTCTTGAGCCCAAATGGCATACTGACGTAGCAGTAGGTGCCAAATGGTGTGATGAAAGCAGTTTTCTCTTCATCTACTTCTGCCATGCTAATTTGATGGGAGCCTGAGTAAGCATCCAGGAATCTCATCAGTTCATAACCCGCTGTTGAATCTACCAACTGATCGATGCGACGAAGGGAAAAGTCATCCTTCGTGTAGGCATTGTTAAGACTGGTGTAATCGATGCACATGTGCCACTTACCATTGGACTTAAGGACCATGGCCGGATTCGTGAGCCATTCGAGATGATTAACCTCGCGAATGAAGCCAGCTTCTGGGAGTTTAGTTAACTCCGAACGAATGGCTTCTTGATGATCAGGACCAAAGTGTCTGAGCTTTTGCTTTATTGGTTGTTGTCTAGGACGAATTGCTAGCCGGTGCACGATAACTTCCCTTGGGACTCCAGGCATGTCTGATGGTTTCCACGCAAACACATTTGCGTTAGCTCGGAGGAAAGTAGTGAGCGCAAGTTCCTATTTGTCAAACAGTGCTGACCTAATCTAAACAGTCTTAGATGGGTCATCAAGGAATAGAGGAACTTGCTTGAGTTTTTCATCTGGTCCTGGAGTTGCCTTGACCGCATCAGGCTCTTTGGTCGCCAATTTTACATCCCGTATGGGTAGTTGGTCGACCAGTTCCAAAGAAATGAGATTAAAAGTGAGAGCCGTATTTTGACTGCCTTTGACCGTGATGACACCTTTTGATCCTGGTATTTTGATGCACTGATAAGCGTAGTGTGTTGCCGCCATGAATTTGGCGAGTGAGGGCCTGCCAAAGATAGCGTTGTAGGCTGAATCAAAATCAATTACATCAAAAGTAATTAACTCTGTTCGAAAATTCTCTGGTCCCTCGAATGTTATAGGTAACACTATTTACCTGATGGGCATCATCGAGGAGCTAGGTATTATCGCAAAGAATGTGTGAGCCACTGGTTTAATCTTTGAACGACGTATCTGCATCTCGTCAAGAGCTTTGGCGAATAATGGGTCAGAGGACTGCCCCCATCGACCAATACTCGTCCCACTTTAGTGTTGCTAATAATGGGGCAAATTACCAAAGAAAGCCGTCGTGGTTGTGACAACCCTTTGGGGTAATCTTCTCGGCTAAAGGTCAGGGAGGCCTCTGACCAGCGGGGAAATTGAAGCTTTCCAAGGGGAGCTTCAACACTATTTGCCTCTCGACAAATAGCTTTGAACTGATGCTTAGAATAATAAGCTGAAGACCCACCGAAAATAACTTTAATATGATTACTAAGTACCTGGTATGGCATTACCTCATCTCCATCGGCCTCTTTGACGAGGATAGTTACCCAAGCTAGTTCGGAGTAATGCACATCTGGTTCAAGACAGATTCGAACCAGACAAGTGTCCGGAGGTCCATTGCTGTGATCTCACATGACCTGAGAAGCGCGGACACATGGTCGCAGGCTTTGCACGATCATGAGATCGCAGACGTTACACTGTCAGGAGGCCGCATACAATGCGCGGTCAGAAGGTCATTGACTACTCTCGACCAGAGTGACTCGGGGTTGCTTAAGCTCCACAATAAGCGTATACCGAGAATCACGAAGATCCTTCCACGTATGAAGACAACTGCCAGGAAGTTAACATGTGCGGTTATCCCTCAATTGCACGTGTTAAGCCTGCGTGGAAGTTAAGTACGGTTATCAAAACTGCACCCAAGCAACCGTTCAAAGCCGTAGTGCATTGGTGCCCTTTCGACCAGTATAAAAGGGTAAGAAAATGTACAAGAAGTGAACAACGACGACAAGAGAGGCGACAAGCTTTGATAAGTTAGTTTAGTCATTTTTTAGACAATCATCCAAAAAAGATCTTCGCCTGTGATGATCTTTTCTACAACCTTGTAAACTCTTTTTCCACACATAGTGAAATCACAACAGGACGTAGGGTTATTACTCCCACCATCGAGGGCCCGAACCTGTATAAATCTCTCTGTGCCCCAACTGACATTGCTCATAATCCCTTTCCGGAGGGACACCCTGAAAGTTCTCACAACTCACAAATTTCGCATAAGATCGACTAAGGACCCCGAGTCCGTATCGTCGATAGCTGGCGCCCACCATGGGGCCTTTCTTAAGGCATTCTTTTTTCTATCCGGAGGGACACCCTGAAAGGTCTCCCAACTCACAAATTCTGCATAAGATCGACTAAGGACACCAAGTCCGAATCGTCGACAGCTGGCGCCCATCGTGGGGCCTTTCTCAAGGCGTTCTTTTTTCTATCCGGAGGTTCGGTGAGCCATGTCTGGAGCATATAATTCTGAGAACGACTTTGATCTCGAGAATTATGCCCACATACAGATGACTTCACCTAGTGATCCTATTCCAATGGAGGAAACTGGAGGCGAAGACGTCCTAGAGGTCGATTCGACCACTCAGGTCATGTCTATCGACCCGGAGACAACAGACGCAGAACCGGAACCCAATGTTGTTCCTACTGCGCTAGAGGTTGAATCCGGTCCATCGCACAATCCTGCCAAGGGCAAGGGCGATGTTGATTAGGAATTTAGCCCGGGGAGGTTTGACCCTGATAACCTCCACCGTATCTTAGATTTCGAGTCCGACTCGGAACAAACAGAGATGTTTTCGCCATCAGCGACCTCGTTCCCTAGGCAATTTGCTACCTTATCGGAAGAAACTCCCGATCAGCGGGCTGCTAGGGAAAAACAGGAGCGCAAGCAAAAAGAAGAGCAAGAGCGCAGACAAAAGGAGGATCAAGATCGTGAGCAGCAAGATAATGAGCTCCGCAAAATAGCCCTAGAGGCTCTTGAAAATGCGCAAGCTCGTTACGACGCTGCTCCTAGTTCCTCCCGTCGACAGCTTGGTCGCAGACGCGACCAGACTCCATCTTTACCCCCGGGACATTTATCGGCGGAAGAGAAGACGGTGACACCTGGCGCGCCCAGGAGGAGCACGCATGGTCGACTTCGATCCATCGCAGAGGTCCTGCGTAATTTTCCTCCTACTGTCACAGATGCGCAGAAACCCGCTTTCGCCAGAATCTTGGTGGAGAGGTTAGACGAGGTCGCATCTGAAGCGACCCCCATAGCCTCTTCTCGATCGGTGATACGTTCCTATGAAAGAGAATACTCTAACTCTAGTTTTGGTAGACGGAATCGTCCACCACTAGTGCCGTCTCGGCATGAAAAAGCCAGACGGGTGGGAAATTCTTGTGATCGGGAACGAATTCTTGTCCACTCTCGCCTGGGATCACGCGTGGCCTCTCCTTCATGTGAGGTCGCCTGAGATCAGGTCTAGTGTCGTGGTATCGAGAATACCCCGACAGGTTTTGAGAATGATCCTAGCGAAGATTACGCGGCACGGGTTGACCGGATGACCGGTCCTCCCCCGCCAGACAAGCACAAGAAATGACACACGGATTTATACAGGCTCGGGTCCCGGTGGGGGCCCTAGTCCTGTCGACGCGCTCCCGACCGGAGTCGGCTGGGGAGGCTCTCTCCGGGGGAGAGGCTTCCGGAGCACGCCTGTGAGTTTAGCTATTCCAATAAAAGTGATCCGATCCTTTACAACAGAGGGGTACAAGGGCTATTTATAGCCCCAAAAGGAAGCAAAAAACCTAAACTACCCCGGAAGCCACCGTCGGATTGAAGGGTAGGACAGTCCTTCTTCCGGTCAAACGCCTTGGATGTTTGACAGGTGGCCGCTAGTTCCCGAGGCGCTCCTCGCGTGATCTGCACGTGACAAACAATTCGAGACTTTACCTTTAGGAGGGCGATGAGGCCCGGGATGGCACCGGAGGCCAAGTCCCGGGGGCCAAAAGGAGGCGCCCGGGGAGGCCCCCGAGGCCAGGTCCCCGGGCAAATGGCGGCGCCCAGGACGGCACCGGAGGCCAAGTCCCGGGGGCCAAAAGGCGGCGCCCGGGGAGGCCCCGGAGGCTAGGTCCCCGGGCATATGGCGGCGCCCAGGACGGCGCCGGAGGCCAGGTCCCGGGGGCCAAAAGGCGGAGCCCGGGGAGGCCCCGGAGGTCACGTCCCTGGGCAAATGGCGGCGCCCGGGACGGCGCCAGAGGCCAAGTCCCGGGGGCCAAAAGGCGGCGCCCGGGGAGGCCCCGGAGGCCAGGTCCCTAGGCATATGGCGGCGCCCGGGACGGCGCCGGAGGCCAGGTCCCGGGGGCCAAAACGCGGCGCCCGGGGAGGCCCTGGAGGCCACGTCCCTGGGCAAATGGCGGCGCCCAGGACGGCACCGGCAAATGGCGGCGCCCGGGACGGCACCGGAGGCCAAGTCCCGGGGGCCAAAAGGCGGCGCCCGGGGAGGCCCCGGAGGCCAGGTCCCCGGGCATATGGCGGCGCCCGGGACGGCGCCGGAGGCCACGTCCCGGGGGCCAAAAGGCGGCGCCCGGGGAGGCCCCGGAGGCCAGGTCCCCGGGCATATGGCGGCGCTCGGGACGGCCCCGGAGGCCAAGTCTCGGGGTCCAAAAGGCGGCGCCCGTGGAGGCCCTGGAGGCCAGGTCCCCGGGCATATGGCGGCGCCCGGGACGGCGCCGGAGGCCAAGTCCCGGGGGCGAAAAGGCGGCGCCCGGGGAGGCCCCGGAGGCCAGGTCCCCGGGCAAATGGCGGCGCCCGGGACGGCACCAGAGGCCAGCTCCCCGGGCAATCATGTTGCAACTTACCTGGACTTAGTCCCGCGGAGATTTCCCCCGACAGCAGCCCCCCATGCACGCCGGGGACGATGCTCGAGTCCCCGGTGGGTATGGTACACGTCACCGGGAAAATCTCCGGGCCAAGTTACCGGAACTGTGGCGCTTTGGTTTCCGTGCCCCGCGCTTAAGGCCGCGCCGTTTCGCCATAAATGCGAGCGCGGTTCGAACCGGCGCCTCGATTCACGCGCCCGTCCCTTCGTTTCCCGCTCACGGTTTGAACTTCAACGGTCCAGATTGCTCCGCGGGGTGCCACGTGGCGCCCATCTAGACCATGTCCCGTCCCTATAAATAGGGCCTTGGGGGGTCCGGAAGTTCATTCCAAACATTCAACCTTAGCGATTTTTGCTCTCCCGTTAGCTCTTTCCGGTAGTTAGCTCCCGGTAGCAGACGTCTGGAAGTTTTAGTAGTGGCCTCCTGAAAGGTTAGTCACCGAAGAAAAAAGAAGATACTAACCTCATGGCACCCAAGGGTCGAGCAAAGCCCTCGGAGGTGCCCCCGGTGGAAATCCCTCCGGATTTCCTCTGGGCGTCGGAGTTCACGGCCGAGGACGCCGAGTCCTTGGTCGAACGCTGCGTCGTCGCGGACGGGGACATCCGAGTCCCCGTGAAGAAAGACGGAGCCCCCCGCCCCATGCCCGGAGAGGTCGTGGCCTTCAAGGCCTTCCTGGAGGCGGGGCTCCGGCTCCCGGTGCATCCCATGCTCCGGCTCCCGGTGCATCCCATGCTCCGGGAGTTTCTGAAGGAGTATGGGGTGGCGCTCAACCACCTCACCCCGAACGCGCTTGTCCGGATGGGCCTCTTCATCTGGCTCTACGAGATGGCGACCGGGCGGGAGCCCACCCTTCGCGCCTTCCGGTACTTCTACGAACCGGCGGCACGGACCTCCCACCTGGTGAAGGGGGGCCCCAAGTCCCCCTTCGGTTCAGTGATGGTGCAAATGCTGCCGTCCCGGGTGGCCGACTACCCAGCGGCGGCCTCCTGGGACCACTGGGGCGACTGGGTCCGGAGGTGGTTTTAACTCCGGGTCCGGGATGAGGCGGTGGTGTACGCCCCGGAGCCCCCCACCTACAGCTGATCGTCCACGCCGAAGCCTCCGGTGAGGACGGACGAGGAGTTCGAGCTCCTCGGCAGGGTGGTTCTCTCCAAGAAGACCCGCTCAATGCGGGACGCTGCCGAGGAGATGGCTCTCCTACGGATCTCCCCCTTCTCGCGCGGGAAGAGGGGAGTCGGCATGGGCCCGGAACAGCGGCCCCCGGTGAAGCCGGTGATGCGACGTAAGCTCCGGGAACCTGCTGCATTATACTTACGAATTTTTGAAAATTTTGACTAACTCTTTACCCCTTGCAGTCCGGCCGTACCCGGCGGCGCGGGAGAAGGCGGAGAACCTCCTGGGGAGGTACTTCGCCGACGAGCACGAGCGTGTCGTGCGCCTCGTGCGGGAGGGCCCTCCCCGGAACTTGGTAGCGGCAGCCTACGGGCTAAAGCTGTCGGAGAGGAAGCCTCTCCCCACCCCCGGGTCGCACAAACGGGGGAAGGAAGCGACCGGGGGCTCGGAGCCCAAGAAGGCCAGGGTCCAAAAGACCCCCGGCCCGTCGACGACGCCGGCGGCGACACCGGCGAAGCCCAGGGACGAGACCCCTGGGACCGAGCGTGCCCGGGCACCGGCCCGGAAGGGAGCAACACCTCCTCCCCCGAAGAGCCCCGTCGAGGCCCGGGGGAAGGAGGCGGCCGCGGGCGGGGCGGCGTCTGACTCAGCGAACTACGCCCCGTCGCCACCCTCGGTGGAGCCCCTCCTGCCCCTTTCGGCTTCTTTGGAGCCGGAGAGGCTGGAGGTGAGATTTGCGGAGGCCTCGCCTCCGCGGGTTTGGCCGGTGGACGAGGGGGGGAGCCCCTCGGTCTACGAGGTTCCTCCGGAGAAGGAGGCCCCGAGGACCTTCCGGCCTGGGGCGGGGAAAGGTCTGATGATCCCCCCCCGGGCAGGGACCCCCGCCCAAACTCCTCGGCCACGTCTTTGGAGGAGACCTCGGCCACGAAGACGCCGGTGACGCCGGCCGCGTTACCGGACTCACAGGTCCGGGGACCCCCCACCGGCAGAGACGCCGGCGCCAGGCGAGAGGCCCCTCTGCTTCCCGCGGGGGAAGTCACCCGCTACGCGGAGGGCCTGCACACCCGGGATGTGCAGGCCTTCGTCGCGGAGGGAACGCTCCATGAGCGTTTCCAGGGGCTTCAGTCCCTCGGGGCCCAGGTAACCCGAGTCGACGACGTCTTCATTTATTTCCTGCACTTGAGATTTTTCTAACTCTATATATTTCATAGGTGGCAGCTGTTACCTGGGGCCTTGAGCAGCGGGTCGCCCGGCTGCTTAAGGAAGTGGAGGGCCAGGCCGCGGCCTCCGTAGGGCAACGCGAGGAGGCCCTCCGGGAACGCGACGAAGCCCTCGCGGAACTGAACCGGGTCTGGGCCTAGGTTCACATTTTTGAGGCCGTCAACGGCCGCCTCCGGGAGGAGGCCAAAGCGAGGGAGGAGGCGCTCCGGGAGCTCGAGGCCACGAGCGTCCGGGCGGTGGCGGATGCGGGCCGCTCCGTCCGTTCGGCCCTCGAGAGCCTTGGCGTAAGCCTAGGCTCTGGGAGCAAGGAGGTGCCGCCAGCGACCCTCGCGGAGGCTGTGCGTTTTCTCAACACACAGGTCTCCGCCATCCCCAAGGCGGCCGACGCTCGGGCGTGGGGTAGGCCGATCCCCGTCATCGCGGCCGCTGCGGGGCTCGTCGAGTTCCGGGGGGTCGGCGCCCCGGCGATCGGGGGCCGCATCCCCCGAAGCTTCCCGGACTCCTTCGAGCCCTCGCGCTGGGAGGTCGAGCAGCTTGCAGGAGGGTTCTACGACCGGATCATCCGGGCGTGGTTCCCGGCTCCGGCGCCTCCGGAGGGAGACATCCCAGCCCCGGCCTTGGAAGAAGCCCCCCGGGGGGAGGACGCCAACGAACATGTATGAGCCTCGCCCCGGGTCTTAGCTAGGGCCCTTTTTTGTTTTCTTAGGATTTTGATCCCGGTAGCTTCTTAGAAGAAGCCCCGGACGCTTGTACAAAAACATTTTGAATGCAATGAAGTTAGAATTTTTTTTCTAAGTCTTTGAATTGAATGTTGTTACCAGGGTTCCCGGGAGGTTACTCCCGAGCGAAGTTCCAGGAGGGGCTCCCCGGGGGACGCCCAAGCGGCTTTAATCTTGCTCAGCCTTGTCTCCGGGAATCGCGGCGGGGATAGCGTCCAGGAGCCGATCCGGTTGAGGTGGCGTCCGGAGTGGCACTTGGACAACTTTGACAATCATCCTGCCGAATTGTCCCCTCCGCGACCGGGGTTCCGGATGATACCTCCCCTCCGGATACTTCCACCGGCGGGATACGAGTTTTGGCCCGAAGATGTGCTCCGGGACGCTCGGCGCCGCGTGCAGGCATTGTACCGGGACTTGACCCGGGAGCTAGCGGAGAGCCTCCGAGAGTATTAGGCTTAGGAGCCTTAGGGCGTAGAGAATCCCCCGGGTTAGAACCCGGGTTGTATCGTTTCCGAAGCCCACCGGAGGGGGAAGATGTCCTCCGGGTTTGACAATCAATAAAGCTGTGTTGTTGCTTCTTCTTTCATTGTCTCTTTATTTTCTTCTTCTTGGATGGTCCGGACGACTCATCTTAACAAGGATGAGCTAAGTTTGCTCGTGGGCGGTACGGTCGACACTCGGGGGTTCCTTATCCCCCCCGCCCACAGCGGGCCGGAGGGTAGCTCCGGGCGCTGTGGGGGTAACAAGGCCCCCGGGATGGAAGTCACCTGTAGCATAGGAATTTTTCTAAGTTAGAAAATTTTAAAACGAGCTTTCTTGGGAAAAGACCTTCCGGGAGACAAGCGTCCGGTCGCCGTGAGAACGGGGAGCTGGGAATAAGGCCCCGTGTGGGAGAAATATCCAAGAAAAAACCGATGAGATTTCCGGAGTCGAGCTTCCTAGGAGACAATCGTCTGGTCGCCGTGAGAACGGGGAGCCGGGAATAGGGGCTCCGGGAAGAAAATGTCCTAGAAATCCGTGACTTCTCCGGGAGACAATCGTCCGGTCACCGTGAGAACGGGAAGCCGGGAGTAGGATCTCCGGGAGGCATTCATCCGGTCGCCGTGAGTACGGGGAGCCGGGAATAAGGTCACCAGGGACCAATCGTCCGGCTGCCGTGAGAACGGGGAGCCGGGAATAAGGTCGTCGGGGACCAATCGTCCGGTCGCCGTGAGAACGGGGAGCCGGGAATAAGGTCGCCGGGGACCAAATTTCCAAGAATGCCATTAGACGTCCCACTGGGGAGAGCGTCTACTCCCGGAGGAGGAAGTGCCCGAAGACGGGTCTTGAGTGTTTGGGCAGGGGACTAGTCTCCCAAAGTGACTCGTTACCGCGGCCACTGTGACCGGGTTGCTGCTTACACCCTCAGTCCACGAGGGCTGATCGTAAGCCGCCCTACAGGAGGGACTTGCTGGGCCTGGCCCACTTCGTTGCGGAGAGGGCATCCTCACGGGGAGGGCATCCTCGCGGGGAGGGCATCGCCGCTAGGGGCGGTAATGAGAAAGACCTGCAATGAGACAGTTTGAAAAGCAAGACCTATGTATTGCTAATAAAATGAAGTACAGGGCCTCCCCCTGCGAAGCCGAAAAATGGGAGGAAAATACAGTGTCCCTCCTCCCCCTCCGGCGTGAACGCTCCGGGGGAGGGGACAGGCCCGTAAGGCTAGACATAGAACTTGCGAAGTAAAGCAAGTTCCACGTGTGCTTCAGCTCTTGCTCTTGAAGGTTGGAGAGCTTGTAGGCCCCCGAGCCCAGGACCGCGGAGATCCTGTAGGGGCCTTCCCACTTGGGGGAGAGCTTACCCTGGGCCTGGGGGTCCGTCACACGCTTGAGGACAAGGTCCCCAAGGCGGAAAGCCCTCTCGCGCACGCGCCGGTTGTATGCACGCGCCATCTCGTGCTCGTAGATGGCGTGGAGGAGGAGCGCTCGGTCACGTTCCTCCTTCACGAGGTCGATCTCCAGGCGTTGGTTGGCCTCGTTGGCCTGGTACGCTGCGCATACAACCTGTCTCATTGCAGGAGCTGGTTGGCCTCGTTGGCCTCGTTGCTCCACGAGGTCGATATCTAGGGCATGGCTCCCTCCAGGAGCTCGACCCGCAGTGACCGGAAGCCGATCTCCGGGGGGAGGACTGCCTCCGCCCCGTAGACCAGGGAGAAGGGAGTACCCCCGTTGCCCGGGACGGGGTCGTGCGCATGGAGCAGAGGATGCTAGGGAGCTCCTCTGCCCATGCACCTCGCTTAGAAGCGGTTTGCTCGAGTCTCCAGCGCAACCCATGTAGGATCACGCCGTTGACCCTCTCGACCGCCCCATTGCTCCGGGGATGGGCCACTGAGGCGAAGTGGATGACGAGCCCCAGGCCTTCGCAGAATTCCCAGAAATAAGTCGAGTCGAATTGGGTCCCGTTGTCCACGGTGATTTCCCGGGGGACACCAAAACGACATACGACGTTTTTCCAGAAAAACCGCTGAATGGCCCGGGACGTGATGCTGGCCAAAGGCTCCGCCTCAACCCACTTTGTAAAATAGTCGACTGCGACTACCGCATACTTGTATCCCCCGGGCGCTGGGGGGAAGGGCCCTAAGAGGTCCATCCCCCAGCGCACGAAGGGCCAAGTGATGGGGATTGTTTGCAGCGCTATAGGGGGGAGGTTCGAGCCCTTCGCCATCTTTTGGCATGCCTCGCACGCGGAGACAAGGTCTCGCGCGTCACGCATGAGCGTGGACCAGTAGAAGCCCTGCCGGGGGGCCTTGGCCGCGATGGCACGCGGGGCTAGGTGAGAACCACAGCTCCCCGCATGGATGTCTTCGAGAAGTTGAAGTCCCTCCGGCCGGGGGAGGTAGTGCAGGAGGGCGGAAGCGCCCCGCTTGTAGAGCCTCCCCTCCAGTAGGAGATATGCCCGAGCTTTAGCCCGGAGGCATTTAGCATCAGTCTCACTAGGAGGGTCCCCCTCCCCCTTGATGAAGGAGATGAGGGCGTCCATCCAAGACGGAGTCCGAATGATCTCGGTGACCTCCGGGACATGAGGCTCGTCGCCCGTGTCCGGGGAGGCCACCGAGGGCTTCGTGATGATTTCCAGGAAAGCCCCCTTGGGGAGTGATTCCCGGGCGCTTGCCGCCCGGGCCAGGGCGTCGGCCCGGTCATTGTCCCTTCGCGGGATATGCCGGGCCTCGGGGCCGTCGAAATGCCTCTCCATCTTTCGCACTTCCTGCAAATAAAGACTTAAGTTTGCGTCATGGCACAGGTAAGACTTGTCCATTTGGCAAACTACAAGCTGAGAATCTCCCTTGACTAGGAGGCGCCGGATCCCCAGGGAGCGCGCGAGGCGCATCCCGAGGAGCAAAGCCTCGTATTCGGCGACGTTGTTGGTTGCGGGGAACTCGAGCCTCGCGGCGTACTCCCGCACCAGCCCCGGCGAGACACAGTGACCCATCGAACATGAGAGTCCAATGATCGCTGCGTCAGGGCGGCACAGGGAGATCTTCGTCCCCGGACCCAGAGGCGGGAGTCCACTCTGCGACGAAGTCGGCAAGGACCTGCGACTTGATGGCGGAGCGGCCGGTAAGGGACAGGGAGAAGGGGGCGAGCTCGGCCCCCCACTTCCCGATCCGGCCGGTGGCTTCCTTGTTCCGCAGTATCTCCCCGAGGGGGAGGGACGACGGGATGGTGACGGGGTGCCCCAGGAAGTAATGCCGAAGCTTCCGGGACGCCATGAGGAGGGCGTAGCAGATTTTCTCCATCTCCGTGCACCGAGTTTTGGCCCCTTGGAGGGCCTCACTCACGTAGTACACAGGACGTTGCTGCCCCCCTTGCTCCTTCACCAAGACCGCGCTGACGGCGACGGGGTCACGGCGAGGTAGAGGAGCAAGGGCTCTTCTGGAGACGGGCTCACAAGCATTGGAGGGCTCGTGAGGTACTTCTTGAGGTCGTTGAAGGCTTCCTGGGCCTCGAGGGTCCAGCGGAACCCCTCGAGCCCTCGGAGGATCTTGAAGAACTGGAGGCCCCGCTCCCCCGACCGGGAGATGAAGCGGCTGAGTGCGGCTAGACAGCCGGAGAGCCGCTGGACGTCCTTGACGGAGCGC
Organism: Pharus latifolius; assembly: GCA_019359835.1. Taxonomy (NCBI): domain Eukaryota; kingdom Viridiplantae; phylum Streptophyta; class Magnoliopsida; order Poales; family Poaceae; genus Pharus; species Pharus latifolius. The sequence continues at coordinate 42,672,447 of CM033326.1, read as the reverse complement.
GGCGGGGGCATGTCTAGGAATGCCCGGATCTTCTCAGGGTTTGCCTCTATGCCCCGCTGGGACACGAGGAAACCTAGAAGCTTCCCCCCGCGCACCCCGAAGGCGCACTTCTCCGGGTTAAGTTTGAGTCCGAATGCGCAGAGGTTGCGGAAGGTTTCAGCAAGGTCGTCGATGTGGGAGGCTGCGCGGGGACTCTTGACGACCGCGTCGTCTACGTAGACTTCAACGTTGCGGCCGACTTGCTCTTTGAAAACCAACGTCATGAGGCGTTGGAAGGTTGCCCCCGAGTTCTTGAGCCCAAAGGGCATTTGGACGTAGCAGAAGGTTCCGAGGGGAGTAATAAAACTCGTCTTTTCCTCGTCCCCTTCCGCCATCTGGACTTGATGGTAGCCCGAGTAGGAGTCTAGGAAGCTCATGAGCTCACACCCCGCAGTGGAGTCGATGAGCTGATCAATCCGCGGGAGCGGGAAGTTGTCTTTGGGGCAGGCGCGGTTAAGGTCGGTGAAGTCCACGCACATCCGCCACCTGCCGGTTGATTTCTTGACGAGGACGGGGTTCGCGAGCCACTCGGGGTGCAGGACCTCTTGAATGAACCCCGCCTCTCGGAGCCGGGTGATCTCCACCTTGATTGCCTCTTGGCGCTCGACGGAGAGTTTGCGCAGCTTCTGTTTGACCGGGGGGTGACCGGGGGCCACTGCGAGCTTGTGCTCAATGACCTCCCGGGCGACGCCCCGCATGTCTGAAGTCTTCCACGCAAAAACATCGGAGTTTTCGCGCAGAAAAGCCACAAGTTGCACTGCGTGCTCGTCGGGGAGCTCGGCCCCAACCTGGACGGTTTTGTCTTCGTTGCCCGGGGACAGCAGGACCTTTCGGAGGCCCCCTTCCGGACGCCGCTTGAGGAGGGGCCTCCCGGGCGGTGGCGCAGCGGCGTCTAGTTCCGGGGGAGGAGCCTCCCCCCCGGGCGTCTTTGTGAGGTTGACGCTTCCGATTGTGGTCGCAGCGCGCTCATATAGAGCACGGGCCATGTCTTGGTCTCCCCGGATGTTGATCACACCATGCGGCCCGGGGATCTTCATGCAGAGATAGTTTTGATGAGTGGCAGCCCCCAGCCGGTTGATTGTAGTCCTCCCCATAATCGCGTTGTAGGAGGAGGGGAGGTCTACTACGTCGAAGCGGACCAGCTCGGTCCGGTAGTTCTCCAGTGTGCCGAAGGTCATTGGGAGATCTACCTTGCCCACGGGGTGGATCGCCTTCCCCAGGACAAACCCTTGCAGGGGCCCTGCCGCGGGCTGCAGGAGCTTTTCATCCACCTGCATCTCTTTGAAGGCCTTCAGGAATAGGACGTCGGCGGAGCTCCCGCCATCCACGAGGATGCGGGCCAGGTGGCAGTTGTAGATGGTCGCGGAGACAATAAGCGCGTCGTCGTGGGGGAAGCGAACCCCTCGCGCGTCTTCCGCCGTGAAGGTGAGGGGACGTCCGACCACTTAGGTGGCGGGGACGCGTGTAGCACCCCCACAACCTTGACCTCGCGCGCGTACTCCTTACGCTGGCGCTTGGAGTCTCGCACGGAGCCAGACCCTCCCACGATGACGTTGATGCGGCACTGAGAGGTCTGGAAGGGGAGAGCTTCTGAAGGCTCCCCCTCTTGCGTCTGCTGTCCGCCCGCGGGAGCGGGAAGGGCCGGAACAGCTGGCCGAGGGGGCAAGGAGGCCGGAGTCCCCCCCTGCCCGCGCTGGTCGAGGAACGCCGCGAAGTGTTGCAGCAGCTGATGGAAATCTCGGGTAGCGTGGGTACTGGACCCGTGGAAGCTGCACCACGGTCCTTCCCGGCTCCTCCCCGCAGGGCCTTCCCGGCCGCGCGAAGATTGTCCTCCCCCGTGACCTTTTGTCCTGGGAAAGGGGCGGCTGGCCCTCGGGGGGCCACGCGAGCCGCCTCCGCCCTCGAGGACAAAGGTGTCCTGAGGCCGGGGCTCGCTACGCCCCCCCGTCTGGGGCGTTTGGGGGGATCCCTGGCCCCCCGGTCGACGGGGGCGGGAGCCCCCTGGGTCTTCTTCCAGATGTCGTCTTCCTCCGCCCGAGCGTACTTTTCGAGTACGTTGAAGAGCTCGTCGGTGGGAGAGGGGCAGCTCCGGGAGAGCCTTCGGTGGAGCTCCCCCGGGAGGATGCCGCTTTTGCAGGCCTCGATGACCGTAGAGTCGGGGACGTGAGCCACTTTGCTCTTCACCTGAGCAAAACGCTTGAAGAAGCTTCTGATGGTTTCCCCAGTCCTCTGCCGGACAGTGTACAGCTGTGAGGAGTCCAGGGGACGCACGTAGTTCCCTTGGAAGTTGGCACAGAACTCCCGCTTGAGCTGTGAGAAAGACATGATGGAGCCGGCCTTCAGGTTGTAGAACCAGGAGCGGGCGATGCCGGTGAGGTAGAGGGGGAAGACGTTGCACTGTACCGTCTCGTCCCCCCCGGCCGCGGAGATGGCTGTGGAGTAGACCTGCACGAATTCGTAAGGGTCTGCCTCACCATTGTAGTGCTCGATGTGCGGAAGGCGGTAGGGCCGCGGCCACCGGATGCTACGAAGTCTTTGGCACAGGGGCTGGTTAGCCCCCTGCACCTCCCGGGGAGAGTCCCGGTCGCTGTCTTCCTTCACGGGACCTTCGTTGTCTGAGTCTGGAAGCGGTGGCGACGCTTTTCCTCCAGACCGGGACTGAGTTCCCAGACGTCCGGGCTCTCCGCCGGAGAAGTTGGCTCTTCAGCGGGTCTCTTCCCCTGACCGGCGCGAGAGCGAGGCTCCCCGCGCCCGGGGCCGGGGGGAAGTTCTTCCCCGCGCTCTGGTGAATGCATTCGCTCGACCTCCCCCCGGGCGAAACGGACCTGTCCCGCCGAGGGAGGGAGCTCATGCACTGTAGCTGCCGGCCCGGAGGCTTCCGGAGCCGGTTGGGGGGAGCCCCCTGCGACGACCCCCGGGACCGGAAAGGGGGAAGCCCCTGGATTATCTGGAACCGGGGAGGGGGCGCCCACGGCGACGCTTGGAACCGAAGTGGAGGGGGCCCTAGTGGCCACGACCGGAACCGGGAAGGGGGGAGCCCCTGTAACATCCGGAACCGGCGAGGGGGGAGCCCCCGCGGCGACGTCCGGAACCGGGGAGCCCATGCGGGGGGAAGTCCGCTGCGGCACGGGAGCTGCTCTGTCAACCGCCCCCGGTGCGGTAAATGCAACGCGGGGGGCGGGACTGGCTCCCGGCGCAGGGAAAACCCCCGGCATAAAGTGGGCTCCCGGCCCCGGGAATAGGCCAGGGACGGGGTACCCCCCAGGTGCCGCGAAGGGCCCCGGCATGAAGTAACCTCCCGGCACCGGGACGGGCCCGGGTGCCGGGAAGGGCCCGGACGTATATCCCGTAGGGGGAGGGAACCCCCCGGCAGGATCATACGGGGCGGACAAACCACCGGAGGCCGGAGGGGCCGTCGGGTAACCCATAAACGGGGGCATGTTCCCCGGATACGGGTGTGACCCAAATGTGGGGGCCAGAGGCCGCGCCAACACGCTGAGCAGCTCATCCATAGAGCGCTAGGCACGGAGCTGGCCCTCCACGAGAGCCTCAAGCAGGGCGTCCCGGGGAGCCGGGGGAGCCGTCGGGGGGGCACTGGTCCCAGCCGAGGTCCCCGCGGTCACCGGGACGGACCTGGAGGTGGAAGCACCTATTTAAGAGGGAAGGAGGGAGGCGGTACCTGGGCCAGCCCGCCTCCGAGCGGACGCGCCGGGACAGCAGTGTCCCGGACGGGCGGCACTGGGTTCTTGGGGGAGCCATGGCGTCTTGTCACGGGTCCCCACGGTCACCGGGATGGGTGTGAGCCCTTGTTCTTGGGGGAGCCATGGCGTCTTGTCACGGGTCCCCATGGACGGCGCCAACTGTCATGGTATCGAGAATACCCCGGCAAGTTTTGAGAATGATCCTAGCGAAGATTACGCGGCACGGGTTGACCGGATGACCGGTCCTCCGCCGCCGGACAAGCACAAGAAATGACACACGAATTTATACAGGTTCGGGTCCCGGTGGGGGCCCTAGTCCTGTCGACGCGCTCCCGACCGGAGTTGGCTGGGGAGGCTCTCTCCGGGGGAGAGGCTTCCGGAGCACACCTGTGAGTTTAGCTATTCCAATAAAAGTGATCCGATCCTTTACAACAGAGGGGTACAAGGGCTATTTATAGCCCCAAAAAGAAGCAAAAAAACTAAACTACCCCGGAAGCCACCGTCGGATTGAAGGGTAGGACAGTCCTTCTTCCGGTCAAACGCCTTGGATGTTTGACAGGTGGCCGCTAGTTCCCGAGGCGCTCCTCGCGTGACCTGCACGTGACAAACAATTCGAGGCTTTACCTTTAGGAGGGCGATGAGGCCCGGGACGGCACCGGAGGCCAAGTCCCGGGGGCCAAAAGGCGGCGCCCGGGGAGGCCCCGGAGGCCAGGTCCCCGGGCAAATGGCGGCGCCCGGGACGGCACCGGAGGCTAAGTCCCAGGGGCCAAAAGGCGGCGCCCGAGGAGGCCCTGGAGGCCAGGTCCCCGGGCATATGGCGGCGCCTGGGATGGCGCCGGAGGCCAGGTCCCGGGGGCCAAAACGCGACGCCCGGGGAGGCCCCGGAGGCCAGGTCCCTGGGCAAATGGCGGCGCCCGGGACAGCACCGGAGGCCAGGTCCCCGGGCATATGGCGGCGCCCGGGACGACGCCGGAGGCCAGGTCCCGGGGGCCAAAAGGCGGCGCCCGGGGAGGCCCCGGAGGCCACGTCCCTGGGCAAATGGCGGCGCCCGGGACGGCACCGGAGGCCAAGTCTCGGGGGCCAAAAGGCGGCGCCCGGGGAGGCCCCGGAGGCCAGGTCCCCGGGCAAATGGCGGCGCCCGGGACGGCACCGGAGGCCAAGTCCCAGGGGCCAAAAGGCGGCGCCCGAGGAGGCCCTGGAGGCCAGGTCCCCGGGCATATGGCGGCGCCTGGGACGGCGCCGGAGGCCAGGTCCCGGGGGCCAAAAGGCGACGCCCGGGGAGGCCCCGGAGGCTAGGTCCCTGGGCAAATGGCGGCGCCCGGGACAGCACCGGAGGCCAGGTCCCCGGGCATATGGCGGCGCCCGGGACGACGCCGGAGGCCAGGTCCCGGGGGCCAAAAGGCGGCGCCCGGGGAGGCCCCGGAGGCCACGTCCCTGGGCAAATGGCGGCGCCCGGGACGGCACCGGAGGCCAAGTCGCGGGGGCCAAAAGGCGGCGCCCGGGGAGGCCCCGGAGGCCAGGTCCCCGGGCAAATGGCGGCGCCCGGGACGGCACCGGAGGCCAAGTCCCAGGGGCCAAAAGGCGGCGCCCGAGGAGGCCCTGGAGGCCAGGTCCCCGGGCATATGGCGGCGCCTGGGACGGCACCGGAGGCCAGGTCCCGGGGGCCAAAAGGCGACGCCCGGGGAGGCCCCGGAGGCCAGGTCCCTGGGCAAATGGCGGCGCCCGGGACAGCACCGGAGGCCAGGTCCCCGGGCATATGGCGGCGCCCGGGACGACGCCGGAGGCCAGGTCCTGGGGGCCAAAAGGCGGCGCCCGGGGAGGCCCCGGAGGCCACGTCCCTGGGCAAATGGCGGCGCCTGGGACGGCACCGGAGGCCAAGTCTCGGGGGCCAAAAGGCGGCGCCCGGGGAGGCCCCGGAGGCCAGGTCCCCGGGCATATGGCGGCGCCCGGGACGGCGCCGGAGGCCAGGTCCCGTGGGCCAAAAGGCGGCGCCCGGAGGCCACGTCCCGGGGCAAATGGCGGCGCCCGGGACGGCACCGGAGGCCAAGTCCCGGGGGCCAAAAGGCGGCACCCGGGGAGGCCCCGGAGGCCAGGTCCCCTGGCATATGGCGGCGCCCGGGACGGCACCGGAGGCCATGTCTCGGGGGCCAAAAGGCGGCGCCCGGGGAGGCCCCGGAGGCCAGGTCCCCGGGCAAATGGCGGCTCCCGGGACGGCGCCGGAGGCCAAGTCCCCGTGCAATCGTGTCGCAACTTACCTGGACTTAGTCCCGCGGAGATTTCCCCCGACATCGAGAGTCACAGATCCATCCATGGTCCTTATGTCGATTGTAAAGCTTTCTCGCCCGGCCTTCGTGCGGTCGTTTGGCCAGCTAAGTTTAAACCAGGAGCCATTGAAAGATTTGACGGAACTCAGAATCCATCGGAGTTCCTTCAAATTTACATCACTGCTATTCAGGCAGCTGGTGGCGATGACCGTGTCATGGCCAATTATTTACCTATAGTCCTCGAGGGACCGGCAAGAACCTGGATGTTCAATCAGCCCGAGGGTTCGATATATAACTGGGAAATATTGTGTGATGCCATCCTCAACAATTTCTAGAATTGTTATCAGAAGTAGGGAAAAGAGGACGACCTCCATCTACTATGACAAACATCGACCAAAACTCTTCGTCAGTTTGTCAAAAGATTCATCAGGGTGAGGAATACCATCCTGAACATATCATCACAGGCGAAGATCTTTTCCGTGTGGTTATATAAAACACTGCTAAAATAGCCTATGAAAGCTGGTCGATTTGTTCCAATGTCTTCTATTGACGTGTCATCCTCTCGTCTGGTGCATTAGCTCATCCTTTTATACTGGTCGAAAGGGCGCCAATGCATAACGGCTTCGAACAGTTGCTCGGGTGCAGTTTTGGTAACTGCACTTAACTTCCACACAGGTTAACACGTGCAATTAAGAAATAACTGCACATATTAACCTCCTGACGGTTGTCTCTGTACGTGGAGGAATCTTCGGGATACTCGGGATATGCTTGTTGTAGTGTCTAAGCAACCCCGCGTCTCCTGGTCGAGGGTATTTGGACCACGTATTGTTTGCAGTCATCTAACCGCGTATTATCTGCGACCTTCTGTCCGCGCATCGCATACGGGCTTCTAACTGCGCACTATCTATGGCTTTATCGCTTAGATCCTGCGACCATGTGTCCGCGCTTCCCATGACAGCTGAGATCATATCAACGGCCACTCACCTGGATCGAATCTGTCTTGAACCAGACGTGCATTTATTCTGAACTAGCTCGGGTAACAATCCTCGTCAGCTAGCCCCCAAATTTTAAGAAAACGAAGAGATATATTTACTTCAAATTTTAAAACTTACATCGGATAAGTGACCCGACGCTTCAAATTCTCCACTTAGTGGCGCACTAAGTATGGCGGTTTATTTCTCGAGATAGACTCTGGGCAGTATTTGACAAGTAATGATGGCATCGTAGAATTCTTTTAACTCGAGATAAAATTGTAAATGTTTTAAAAGCTCGAGGCATTCGAAAAATGAACCGTCACCCCGGGGGCTATAAATACTGATGCCCTTTAACTTTAAAACTTCACAAGTCTTTCCTTGGCTAAGTCTTTTCCAAAGCCATCTTTTCTTCTCTTCCGTCTTCATCCCAATGGCAGATGAAAGCATCATTGAGATTGAAAGCGATGAAGAGGAAATAATACTTGAATTCGATCAAGACTTCCAGAAAGTAAGTATTCCTTGGACCTTTGGTCTACGTTGCCATCTTATGTTCTGATCATTTTCTGAATGCTTTTCAAAATTCAAAGACGACCGAAGACCAAGTTTCTCCAAGGAAGAAAACCATGGTTGACGAGGGATCTTCTAGTGCCACAAGGGTGAGAGACACATCATTGCTCTCTCTTCCTTTGGTTCCTGTGGTCCTCCCTATTCATGCACCTCGGCAGGTCGAACCTTCATCTCCACCTTTGGAGGTCCATAATAATCCTTCAAAGCCTTCTTCTCAGCTTTCTCCATTGCATCCAAGTGATCCCCGTCTTTTGATGGATTATCAATTTTTTGGTTGGCAAGCTGTACTTCAGCGACCATATAATCCTCAACTTGTGTTGGGGAAACAATCTTCTGGTGGGAAGGTTGCACTTCCACCACCTGATGGTCCCCGGCCTTTGTCGGGTGATCTACTTTCTGGGAGAAATACTTCAACCTTTCACTTAAGAGGATTGGTAACTATCTTCATCCCTTCCGTTGGTCGTTTTAACTTGTAAAACAAATACATCTATGTGCAGGAGATGAAAATTGTTGGAGCACCCAGTGACCAGCCTGCTGAGATTCTACCTCCTTACCTCGAACAGACTCTCCAAGGGGAAAAAGAGGCCTTGGAGAATAAGACCGAAGAAATGTCTTCGGCCATTCTGCACCTGGCAGAATGTTTTGACAGATCCCGCGAAGAGGTGCACCAATTCCGCTTGGAGAGGGACTACTCTCAACAACAGCGAGAACTCTCTGATTCGATCAGGGATGGTAGTGCTACTCTGATTCGGGACGATGTAGATAGGCTTAGATTAGTTGCTAGTTCTCTTGGGGCCGTCAGTGTAGATCCAACTGAAGCCAATATGTCCCTAGGAGAACTTTGTAAACTCCTCTCGGATCAGGTCGATACTCTGGTCGCCTGTATCCCTTTTGTATGCAAGGATTGTCAGAAATAAAGATTTCTTTTACCTTACATAACTTGAAAACTCTTCATAATCTCTGTGCGAAAATATGGCCATAAGTAATGTCTTTACTACCACACATACACAGGTAAATCTGAGTACAGCGATTAGAAATGCATTAATATGTCATACCGCGGCCGCGATCAGAACCAAAGCCGCGGTCAGAACTGAAATCCGATCAAAACTGTTATCGCGATCAAAACTGAAATCCGATCAAAACTGTTATCGCGATCAGAACTGAAATTCGATCAAAACTGTTATCGCGATCAAAACTGAAATCCGATCAAAACTGTTATCGCGATCAGAACTGAAATCCGGTCAGAATTGAAGTCTTGATAACATAACGCCTTGACCGGATGACAACCGTATGTATAGTGGTTATCCATTTTGTAATGATCATAGATTATCTTTATGATCAAAACGGAAATTTATCTTACAAAAACATGAAGGATAACTTCCTCCGAAAATCTTTGTAACATTTTCACGACCTTATGTACACCCTAGCCCCCAAAGTCGAAACAAAAAATACTTTTTGTTTTGGATTCACTGTGGGGAGTGCATAATGGGTTTCCAAGAGAAAGCATCCATTATGGGAAATGAATAAAATATTCAATGGAACGTTACCTCGGGCCTATAAAAGGAGTAGGTAGTTTCCTGAGGAAGCCACACAACCAGAAATCTGCCTTAGAACTTCCGCCGCACAAAACCCTCATTCCTCATCCTCCATCGCCTCCAAAGTCGCTAGCTTTCCTCACAATCTTTCGCAAGAAATGGCATCCTGAAGCCGATCGGTTCACCACACAGAGGAGAGCCTGGTGGCACTGGAGAAAGAAGAGATGCTTCCTCCATGGCTGCTAATCAACTGGCGGCCCGCGGAGAAGGACCAAGAAACCCCAATCGTCCAAGAGGGCGAATTGGTGATTTTCGAGGAATATCTGCGATGCGGGTTCCGATTTCCTGAGAGTCGATTCCTGAAGGGAATCTTAGAGCACTATGGGTTGGAGTTGGTGAATCTCCACCCTAATGTTGTCTTGATCTTGGCGATCTTCTAGCATTTGTGCGAAGCCTTCTTCGGAGTGCTCCCAAGCGTGTAACTCTTCCGGCGCTTCTACTATTTGGCATGGTCGAAGAGCGCCAATGCCGCCGGATGTATTTAATTCCGGATAAGGGAGAAGAAAGAGTATCCCTTCCCAGAAATGGTTTTACTGCACCCCTCCGTCGGAGAGCTGGTTGTGGTTCGAAAACTCCCGGCCAGAGAAATCCAGCGAATTGGATTCTCTTCCTGCTCTAAGCGCGGAGCAGAAGAAGTAGGCCCAAGTAATTCTTCACTTAGTCCAGGAGGGACTAACTGCTCGCGATATCATCCGCGACTTTGTGAAGAATTGGGTGAGCCCCCTATGTGAAAGGGCTCATCCAGCTTGGGAAATATAGTCCATGGCGGATAGCACCTTGGACTACAATAACGGTATGTCTTCCAGTCAACAAAAACACAAATTTCTTCTGAAATGTCATATTTGTTAACTTGTTTGCTTGTGACGCAGCTCTGGGTTCATCCGAAATTGAAAAGCGGACAAATTACCTCCTCAAGGCGTATAGTGCCGATGTGGAGGGAACTAGGGGATCACCTCGCCCCCAGAGCCTGATCAATGCCGGTGATGACCTCAGACAGGAGCGCCGAAAGGTATAGACTTTCTCAATAAGCTCCATTTGCAGATCATTCACTCATCTCGTATTAACGAGAAAAACTTGAATGATACAACTCCTGGGAAAGTTTTGCGAGGTGACCCGTCCAACCGGGGACGTTGGTCTCCTAGGAAAACCGGCTCCGAAGAGAGTGAAGAAAATCTCTTCGAAGCGCGGGACGAAGGAAACTGTTCCCAAGAAGTCCATGAGGATTCTGGGAGAGGCTTCCTCGCCAAAGCCTCCTCATACCGTAAAGAGAACTGTGGTAAGATACCCAATGATCTTGATCTGAATCACTTCTTCATCGTACAGGGTGAAGGGAGCAAGGAAGAGGAGGATGACGTCCCCCTGATCCGTCGCAAGAGGAAGACGATCGCCTCCTTGTCCAGCGAGGTCTTGTCTTCATCCATCAGGACAGAGACGACCACAGTGGGCCCCGCGACCACTGATAACCCCATGGTTGCGGGTGAAATCCCAGTACCTGAAGCTCAGGAAGCTTCAGGATTTGCTACACCTCTCCCCCTGACAGAAGAGGTGACTGCGGTAAGATTCCTCATAGTCCTGGTGGTCGTTTATCCCTCCATGAACATCCACTAAGCGATTCTTGTACAGGAGGAAGAAAACATCACCCCTGTCCGCCGCGAAGCAACCCCTGTCAACCCTGCGGTGGCGAGCACTCCACTCCTGGCGACAGGAGTGAGAATAATAGAACAGGACAGCGCGACCACCAGCGACCCCGTGGTCATAGATGAAGTCTTAGTGCCTGTGGTCCAGGAAACGCCTGGTCCGATGGCCGTATCCCTACCAACCGAGGAGGTTACCCAGGTAAAGATTATCATAGCTCAAGTCTTTATCATTCCACATGTATATGCTTATGAGTTTAAGCACACAGGGAGGAAGAGACAGGGTCCTCTTCACGAAGAGGAAGACCAGGACAGACGACGACTGTCCCCTTTTCTTTGGGGAACCCTCTTCGAAATCCCAAAAACTGGAGGGATTTCGAGTAAGGTAAGAAATCTCCCCTGTCGGGACAGGGTCAGATTACAATGGTTGTTTGTAGAAATCCCAATTGATAGCATTTCTATTTGCTTAGGCATAGAGACTCAGTGCCCAGCCCTTCAGCAGCCTCGGCCAGTGTTGGAGCTTCCCCTACTACTGAGGTTTCCGGGGAGCAAAGCTCCATCCCTTCGGCCAAGGAGGTCTTCAGGGCCGTGATAGATAGGCTGTCTGCAAAAGTCCAATCGGATGTATTGGAATCTGCAGCCCTAGCGAAGAATAAAGATCAGTGGGGAGACTCATTCACTGCTCCTGCTGGGGATAAAGCGAACCCAGCGATTCAACCTTCGGTTGAACTGAGAAGACGATCATTCTGGGAGTATGTCGAGGTACGTCGAACACCCCCTATGAATTTTGTGCTTGCATAAGAGCATCTGTGACAAGATAGGGATATCCTTCCATGTCATAGTGATGACCCGCATGGCGACCATGTCGATGGCTATGGCGGATAGCAACGCGGCTGCAGAAGAGGAAACAGGTCGCCTACAGCGGTAAGGAAGACGTTTCTTTACTTGTTCGAATGCAAGTCCCTATATTGATAATTATCTCTTCTGTCATAGAGAAAATGCTTATTTGATGAAGAGCCTGGCAGATCGGGAAGACCAAGAGTTCCGGGCAGCCTCAAAGATCTCATTCCTGGAGACCGTACTCCAGAATTTGTGGTCACAGCTCTCCTGTAAGCATACTTCTGACTAGAGTGAATTGGTTTCGTCATATAAACTGTTTGTAATGGCCTCTTGTCGCAGCGCAAGACGACCAAATAAGCTGGCTTGATCAAGAGAAGACAAATCTCCAAGCAACCATTAACTCTGTTCGCGGGGAGAACAGGGATTTGAGTACGTTACTCTCAACCTGCAGCAGTGCTCAAGGAAACATCTACGAGAGGCTGAAGATGGTGGCCGGTCTGCTGAGGGCTGATGTGGTCGAAACAGCAGTGGACAACCATAGCCTTAGCAACTGGACCACACTGGTTGCAACCCAAGCAGAGTCACTTCTCAAGCATCTTCCTGAAGATACTAGGCGGCAAAAAGAAGCGATCAAATCAAGAGTTCGATCAGCAGCCTCCGCCATCCTCTGCCGGCTTCGTCTTCGCCATGGCCCAGATCTTGATCTGAATGCAGCGGCGGAAGAGGCGGAGGTTGAGAGTGAAGACCAGCTTGGGTCTATCATGGAGGAGGTTAGACCCCTTGTACAGAAACTCTTGAACGAGCTTGGCATGATGTAAATTCTTGCACCTGTACAAATACAATTTATACAATGCAAATGCATGCACTTTTTGTTTAAAAAGGAAACACTTCTTTTTGTTTCATGTTGTGACCATATTCCCCTAGCCCCGGCCTGTGATTATGTATACTGAAGACTTAGTATTATAAGCACAGGAGAAATATATGTGTAGCGACGACAAGGGATACCCGACCAGGCCAATAATCATATTAAATACAATACCCAACCTTATTGCAAACCGGCAGCCACCCTAATGACCAAGGACATGCTAGCAAGCCTCGTGTGTGTTGAGAAATGGCTTATTGAGGGGTGTCTTGTCTGGAAGTGATCACGAGATCGGCCAGCGAATCCGATCAGGGTATTGTGGCAATATAACCATTGGTGACCAGCCCCTGAGCAAGACTCGTGACATACGGGCAAAAGAGGAATAATCCACATATGCAACAACTAAAAGCACCTGTTTTGTTAAATCATGCTAATTGAAAAGGAAAAAGGGATTGGGCACTTACATGTAAAACTTGCGTAGTTGGTCAATGTTCCAAGTATTAGATAAGATCCGACCATCCTCCATCGCTAACCGAGCTGATCCTGGTCGCGGCACCAAAACAACAGTGTAGGGGCCTTCCCACTATGGGGAGAACTTGTTGCGACTAGATTGGTTTTGTATTCTACGCAAAACCAGATCACCCACGTGAAGACTACATGGTCGCACCCCTTTGTTATGGTACTTGCGCAAGGCTTGCAAGTATACCGCGGACTTAATCAGAGCTTGATCACATTTTTCTTCTAGGAAGATGAGATCTTGTAATCGTTGCCCATTCTGATCAACTTGTTTGAATTGACCTGTCCGGACAGAACCAATACTGATTTCCATAGGTAACACAGCCTCAGCCCCATATACCAAATGGAAAGGAGTCTCATCGGTGGCTTGACTAGAGGTTGTTCGTAGTGCCCACAGAACGGTGTAGAGCTCGTCTACCCAAGCCCTCGAGCGTGTCTTAAGGCAATCGAAAACACATTTTTTGATGCCCTACAATATTTGCCCGTTGGCACATTCAACGACACCATTGCTCTGCGGATGAGCTACGGAGGCAAAGCACACCTTGGTTCTGACCTAATCGCAATAATCCAGAAAATGACCACAAGCGAACTGGGAACCGTTATCAGTGATGAGACGATTTGGAACACCGAATCGAGTCACAATGTTCTTATGAAAGAACTTTTGTGCAGCAGCAGCGGTAATGTTGCGTACTGGTTCGGCCTCAATCCACTTTGTAAATGTGTCAATGGCTACGAACAAGAACTTGTATCCATTGGCCGCTTGTGGAATAGGACCAACAATGTCCATCCCCCAGACCGTGAAGGGCCATGAAAGAGGAATGGTTTGTAGGGCATAGGCAGGTTGATGAACCTGTCTCGCGTGAAACTGACACTGAGGACATGTCATGACCATATTCTTGGCATCATTAAGTGCCGAAGGCCAGTAAAATCCTTGTCGTAAAGTCTTGCCGACCAGTGTACGATATGACGCGTGCGCATCGCATACACCGTCATGAATGTCACTCAAGAGGGATTTACCTTCCTCTTGGGACACACAGCGCAAACATACTCCTTGAGTACCTTTTCTGTACAAAACTCCTTCTATGAGCTTGTATAGACGCGCCTTTCGAACTAACCGATCGCTTTCGGTTTCATCCTCGGGCAAGGTCCCATGTTCGAAATAGACTCTCAATGGATGTGTCCAATCTCGTTCCTGTCTGAGGTTGGTAACGCAGACTGTTACCAGATCATCCTTGACCGTAGTCATGATCGAGGGATGTTCCAAGTGTTCGACGAACACTCCTGCCGGAGCGGATGTGTGTGAGGACCCAATTTTGGATAATTGGTCTGCGAGAATGCTATCTTTTCGCGAGATATATTGGACTTCAAAATGACTGAAGTGTTTTTTGGTAATGAGCCAATGTCTCATCGGAGGTGCTGGACTCCTTGTTTACCTAGTTTACGACTAGCTGTGAGTCTCCCCTCACCACTAATCGACGGACTCCGAGGAATTTAGCTGCCCGAAGCCCTGCAAGAAGACCTTCATACTCTGCTGCGTTGTTGGTCACAACAAAGTGTAGTTGAAAGACAAACTTCAGCTGTTCGCCCTGAGGCGTGACTAAGACCACTCCAGCCCTCGAGTGTCGAAAACTACGAGAGCCGTCAAAGTACATTGTCCAGTGATCAGGGCATTCCAAATCGTCGGGCGCCTGCGCGGGTGGCTCAGGATTAGTCCATTCGACCACGAAGTCGGGCAGGACCTGAGACTTAACCGCTGTGCGGGGCGTGTAACAGATGTCGAATGCTCCGAGTTCGATAGCCCATTTGGCGATCCGACCAGATTTATCCGGATTGCGGACAATGTCTCCCAATGGAAAAGATGAGGGCATTGTAATCTTATGTGCTTGGAAGTAATGTCGTAGCTTACGGGAAGCCATAAGTAGTGCGTAAAGTATCTTCTGGACCTCAGGGTATCACTCCTTAGGACCATGAAGTACTTCGCTTACATAGTAGACAGGTTTGTGCACACCTTCTCTATATGCGATCAGAACAGCGCTGACCGCGTGAGGTGTGGCCGCCAAGTAAAGAAATAATGGTTCTCCTTTTTCGGGAGAAACCAAGACCGGCGGACAGGATAAATACGCTTTTACCTCCTAAAATGCCTTTTTGGCCTCATTGGACCATGTAAAATTGTGGTGTTTGCGTAGGGCTTTGAAGAATGGTAGTCCCCTTTCACCTAGTCGCGATATGAACCGGCTTAATGCCGCCATGCCACCTGCTAGGTGCTGAACATCCTTGATGGTCGAGAGAGACCTCATCTGTTCGATAGCCCTGATCTTTCAGGATTGACCTCGATTCCTCTGGAACAAACAAGAAAACCAAGAAGTTTTCCTAATGAAACCCCAAAAGAACATTTCTCCGGGTTTAATTTTATACCATATCGATTTAAATTACAGAAGGTTTCAGCAAGATCGTCTAAATGAGACGATCTTTTGTACTTTTTACAACCAGGTCATCTACGTAAACTTCAAGATTACACTCATCTAGGAAAGAAAGGTCTTTTGCATTAAGCGCTGGTATGTGGAACCTGCGTTCTTGAGACCGAACGGCATTTTGACGTAGCAGTAGGTGCCGAACGGTGTGATGAAGGTAGTCTTCTCTTCATCTACTTCTGCCATGCTAATTTGATGATATTCCGAGTAAGCGTCCAGGAAACACATCAGTTCGCAACCCGCAGTTGAATCGACCAGCTGGTCGATGCGGGGAAGGGGAAAGTCGTCCTTTGGACAAGCACTATTGAGGATGGTATAGTCGACGCACATGCGCCACTTGCCATTTGACTTGCGGACCATGACCGGATTTGCAAGCCATTCCGGATGATCGACTTCGCGAATAAATCTGGCCTTTAGGAGTTTGTCCAACTCGTCTCAGATGGCTTCCTGCCGATCCACAGCAAAACGCCTGAGCTTCTGCTTTATTGGTCACTGTCCAAGTCAAATTGCTAACCTATGCTCAATTACTTCCCTTGGGACACCGGGCATGTTGGATGGTTTCCACACAAACACATCTGCGTTAGCCCGGAGGAAAGCAATGAGCTCGAGTTCCTATTTGTTATCCAGGCTTGATCCAACCTGAATTGTCTTGGACGGATCATCTGGGTACAATGGAACCAATTTGAGTGTTTGGTCTGGTCGAGGAGTAGCCTTGATCGTATCAGTGGACACTGTGGCGATCTGAGTGTCTCGGAGGGGAATTTGGTCCACCATCTCCAGGGATAGCCGATCACACGTCAATGCCACGTTGCGACTACCTCAGACCGAAATAACACCCTTGGGGCCAGGCAGCTTGCCGCACTGGTAAGCGTAGTGCGTAGCTATCATGAATTTAGCAAGAGTTGGCCTGCCAAAGATTGCGTTGTAAGCGGAATCACAATCATTTACATCAAAAGTAACTAACTCTGTTTGGAAGTTATCTGGTTCTCCCAGCGTGACCGGGAGCACCACCTGTCCCAATGGAATCATAGAGGGACCAGGAATTATCCCATAAAATGGATGGATTATGGGCTTGATTTTTGAACGAGGAATCTGCATCTCGTCGAGCGCCTTGACCAATAAGATGTCCAAGGAGCTACCTCCATCGATCAGGACCCTTTCAACTCTCGCATTGCTGATAATCGGGGTAATGACCAGAGGCAGCCTCAATGGTCGAGTAAGCCCCGCAGGACAATCAGAGCGATCAAACGTCAAAGGTGTATCCGACCAACGGGGGTATTGAGGTTCACCAAGGGAAGTCTCCGTTTGGTTAACCTCTCGATAAAAGGCTTTAAATTGCCTCTTAGAAACAAAAGAGGAGGAACCTCCGAAAATAACATTAACATGATTACGAGATACCTGGCAAGACACTCTTCGTCCCCGTCGGCGTCTCTTATCCCGCAAGCTTGTTCCTTAGTTGGTAAGGTTGGCATAGGTCCAATCCCCTGGTAGAAGTCATCTAGCTGCTTCAACCAACTCCTGCAATTCTTGAGGTCGTGCCCTGCGGAGTTGTGGAGCGGACACCACTTCTTGCCTTCCTGCGGGTTAGTCAACTTCTACGGATGGTCGGCACTACGACCACCAGAAGCAGTTTTATTTTTAAATGAATGTTTGTTACCTTTGGTCGATGGAGGATTCTCTGCGACTGCGACCTCTCGGTACTGTCCGGATCAACTCCTTTTTGACTTCTTCGACCTTGAATCCTCCCTTTTAACGTCCTTGAGACCTAGTTGAGGCGGTAGGTTACCTTTATCAACCATCCGATTCCATTCAACAGCCTTAGCTGCATCAGAATATCAATCGGCCATATCAAAGAGATCGCCTACTGATCGAGGAGGATGGATGAGCAAATCTTCGGTGAATCTCTGATATCGAACGGCGTGTTTAAAGGCCCTGATAACGGAGTTATCAGATATGTTCGGGATGGTATTTCTCACCCGATAAATCTCTTGACAAACTGACGAAGGGTTTCGGTCAAAGTTTGCCATAGTCGATGGAGGTCGTCCTCTTTACCCAACTTCTGATAACAATTTTGGAAGTTGTTGAGGATGGCATCACACAACATTTCCCAATTATAGATAAAACCCTCAGGTTGATTGAACAACCAGGCCATCGCCGCCTGCTGCCTGAATGGCAGTGATGTAGATTTGGAGGAACTCGGACGGATTCTGAGTTCTATCAAACCTCTCTATGGCCCCTGGTTTAAACTTTTTTGGCCAAACGACCGCACGAAGGCCGGGCGAGAAAGCTTTACAACCAACATATGGACCGTGAATGGACCTGCGACTCTCGTCCGAGAGTGGACAGGAATTCATTCCCTATCACGAGAATCCTCCACCAGTCTGGCTTTGTCATGTTGAGACGGGACGGGCGGTGGACGATTACGTCTACTAGAACTAGAGTTAGAGTATTCTCGGTTATGGGAACGTGTCGATGACCGGGAAGAGGCCGTTGGGGTCGCCTCAGATGCGACCTCGTCTAACTTTTCCGCCAGGATTCTGGCGAAGGCCGGTTTCTGCGCATCCGTGACTGTAGGAGGAAAATTACGTAGGACCACCGCGATAGATCAAAGCCGGCCATGCGTACTTCTCCTTGGGGCACCAGGTGTCACCGTCTCTTCGTCTACCGGCAAACGTTACGGGGTAAAGATGGTGTCTGGTCACGCCTACGACCACGTGATCGGCGGGAAGAACTTGGTGCAGCATCGTAACGAGCCTGCGCATTTTGAAGAGCTCTAGGGCTGTTCTGCGAGGTTCGTTGTCTTGTTGCTCGCGATCTTGATGTTCCTTTTGTTTGCGTTCCTGTTCTTCCCTAGCAGCTCGTTGATCAGGAGTTTCTTCCGATAAAGCAGCGAATTGTCTAGGGAGCGAGGTCGCCGATGGAGAAAACATCTCCGTTTGTTCCGAGTCAGACTCAAAATCAAAGAGACGATGGAGGTTACCAGGGTCAAACCTCCCCGGGCTAATCTTGTGGTCAACATCGTTCTTGCCCCTCAGCAGGGTCGTACGACGGACCAGATTCAACCTCTAACAAATTTTGAACCTCTGTAGGCTCTAGTTCTGCGTCGGTCGCCTCCTAGTCGATAGACATGACCTGAGTGGTCGAATCAACCTTCGGGACGTCTTCGCCTCCGGTTTCCTCCATCGGAACAGGATCACTAGGCGAAGGCATCTGGATGTGGGCATAATCCTTGAGATTGAAGTCGTTCTCGGAATCATATGCTCCAGACATGGTTCACCAAACCTCCGGATAGAAATTAGGACGCCTTGAGAAAGGCCCCACGGTGGGCGCCAGCTGTCGACTATTCAGACTCGGGGTCCTTAGTCGAACTTATGCAGAATTTTGTGAGTTGTGAGACCTTTCAGGGTGTCCCTCCGGGAAGGGATGACGAACCAAAGTCAGTTGGAGCACAGAGATATTTATACAGGTTCGGGCCCTCGATGGTGGGAGTAACAGCCCTACGTCCTGTTGGGATTTCACTATGTGTAGGAAAAAGGATTACAAGGTTGTGGAAAAGATCATCACAGGCGAAGATCTTTTTCGTGTGGTTATGTAAAACACTGCTAAAATAGCCTATGAAAGCTAGTCGATTTGTTCCAATGTCTTCTATTGACGTGTCATTCTATCGTCTGGTGCATTAGCTCATCCTTTTATACTGGTCAAAAGGGCGCCAATGCATAACGGCTTCGAATAGTTGCTCGGGTGCAGTTTTGGTAACTGCACTTAACTTCCATGTAGGCTTAACACATACAATTAAGAAATAACTGCACATATTAACCTTCTGACGGTTGTCTCCGTACGTGGAGGAATCTTCGGGATACTTGGGATATGCTTGTTGTAGGGTCTAAGCAACCCCGCGTCTGCTGGTCGAGGGTATTCTGACCGCGTATTGTTTGTAGTCATCTAACCGCGTATTATCTGTGACCTTCTGTTCGTGCATCGCATACGGGCTTCTGACCACGCACTATCTGTAGCCTGATCGTGTAGATCCTGTGACCATGTGTCCGCGCTTCCCATGACAGCTGAGATCATATCAACGGCCACTCACCTGGATCGAATCTGTCTTGAACCAGATGTGCATTTATTCTGAACTAGCTCGGGTAAAAATCCTCGTCAGTCACAGTGCCGGCCAACCAGAGAAGTCGACTAACTCGCAGGAAGGAAAGAGGTGGTGTCCACTCCACAATTCTACAGGCCATGACCTCAAGAATTGCCAGAGTTGGTTGAAGCAGTTGGATGACTTCTACCTGGGGATCGGACCAATGCCGACCTTGCCACCAAAAGAACAGACTTGCGTTTTCAGAGACACCAGCGGGGACGAAGAGATGTCCTACCAGGCCAACTCTCACTAAATTCATGATGGCTATGCACTACGCTTACCAGTGCGACATGTTGCCTCACCCCAAGGGCGTTATTTCGGTCCGAGGCAGTCGCAACGTGGCATTGACGTGTGATCGGTTATCCCTGGAGATGGTAGATCAGCTTCCCCTCCGAGAAGCCCTGATTGCCACAATGTCTTTTGATACGATCAAGGCTGCTCCTCGACCAGATGAAACATTAAAATTGGTTCCGTTGTACCCAGATGATCCATCCAGGACAATTCGGGTTGGATCAGGCTTGGATGACAAATAGGAAATCGAGGTCGTTACTAACCTGCGAGCTAACGCAGATGTGTTTGCGTGGAAACCATTCGACATGCCTGGTGTCCCAAGGGAAGTAATGGAGCACAGGTTAGCAATTCGACCTGGACAGCGACCAATAAAGCAGAAGCTCAGACGCTTTGCTATTGATCAGCAAGAAGCTATCCACACGGAGTTAGACAAACTCCAAATGGCTGGGTTTATTCGAGAAGTCAATCATTCGGAATGGCTTGCAAATCCGGTCATGGTGTTTAATTCGACTGGAGCTAAGAGGCACGTGGATTGTGCCCTAAGTACATGAAATGCTACCATGAGCATGAGATTTGAAAAGCTTGGAAGAAAAGTATTTTGGAAAAACCCTCTCACCTCTTTTCCCTCAATAGCATAGGATCATGTCATCTCTACTATATGTATCTGTACTCTTACCTATGACTTGCTGAGTACGTAAGTGCTCACTCTTGCAACTTATCAACAATAGATGGAGTGCTTCATGACCAAGACGAAGGCTTGGAAGATTTCGTGGATCCAGAAGGAGGAGAGCCAATTCTGCCAGAGCCTTGATGTGTGTTGTTCTGCTGTCAACTTCTTACGACTGTGGGGGTTTCGCCTAGCTTCCGTTGAGTAGTTGTCTTTTTGTTTTTATTAGACCATTTGTGCCGTAAAGGCATTGTATTACTCTTTTATTGTACCAAGCCAGCAGGCCATACTGTTTATGAATGATAATTTGAAAGTTACTCTACTGCAATAAACTCCTGTGCTTAACTTATCCTGGGAAGTCAGTGGTATGTATGTATGAGGCCAGCTGCAGCGAGCTAGGTCTCCACGGGAGTAGTCGTGGTACCCTATTCGGGGCGCGACAAGAATTAAAGTGGTATTAGAGCAGCATGAGAACTTGACTATAGTACGACACCTTTAGGAATTGGCTCGCCAGGAAGGCGTAGTTTATCTAAAATCTATTTTCTAAAACCCTATTTTTGGAAAAAAAAAAAGGGAGCCTTGTAGCTTCTAAAAGTTTTGATTTCAAATGTCTTACTTGGCTTTTTCTAAAAATTCGGCAAGGTGTCGAAAGCGCGTTTTGCTTTCATAGAGTGCCTCAGGAGTTGGGCTACGTTGCTACGGCACATAGCCTAGTTCTTTGGGTAGAACCCTGTTCGAGTAGTTAGCCGACCGTTGTGGAGGATTAGCCAGGAAGGGGTAGTATAGATAGAGCAGGTGGATGCTCTTGCTAGCTTTTGTGCTCCGCCGTTGCTTTCGCAATGGTTAACTTGTTTAATATGGCTAGAAGCCTAAGTGTTTTTTTTGCGTTAAAATAGTTGCATTAATTTCCGCATTAGTGCCCTAGTTCTCTCTTAGTTAGTTTAGAACTATCTGCCTTCCCTTCAGAAGAATCAGTATGGTTTACACGAAGAGAAGGTCGCAAGGTAGTCAAGAGGACAGGGAGCAAGCTTCACCCAGGGAAGACCCTGCAAGGAGAGGATCTTCATCTCAACAGAGACCCCAGGAATCAAACCTTTCTCAGGAAGATCAGCCAACTCTCCTAGAGATTCTTCTCTCCATGGAAAAGAGCAGGCAGGAGGCACAAGTTGCCCGCACCCGTTGTTGGCCCAGATCATTCAAAAGATGCCAGGAGGGACATCAGAAGGAACTACTGTTGGAACCCGACTATCGGATTTTCAGAAGACCCGGCCACCAACATTTGCTAGTGCGACTGATCCCATCATCGCCGATGATAGGCTCAGGGACATCGAAGGGAAGTTGGATACAATTCGTTGTAACGACCGAAAGAAAGTTCTAGTCAAATCACACCAACTCATAGGGGCAGCAGCCACATGGTGGAAGAAAAGAGGAGCGTGGGGGAAGAAAGTCGGAAAAGGAGGATGCTGCAGCAAGCGCGACCGCCAGACAAACCCAATCAGTGGAAGAGTCCCTACCGACTTTAGTTTTCGACCATCATATCAGACTCCCAGACCAATATCAATGATGTGTAGCAACTGCAAGGGAAACCACCTTCAGAAGAATTGTCCTCATTTCCGTATTCAGTGTTATCATTGTAAACAATTTGGACATCGTCGAGTTCACTGCCCATGGATTCAACTCCCAATGTCGATAGCAAGATCACAAGCTGGAACACAGACGATGGCATCCAGGACCACAACTTCGCCACCATTGCAGAGCCCCAGAGGAAGTTCGCCCAACAGAGGAGGAACCATAGCAGGCCGAGGACGAGGAAGAGGAAGAGGACAAATGTCGGGCCGAGGAGGCCGATTAAACTTCACCTCTCTTCAAGAAGCAAACAACGCCACCGACATTCTCCTAGGTAGATTCTTGATCCAGTCTGCATCTGCTTTAATACTGTTTGATCCTGGAGCTACAAATTCATTCATATCAGAAGATTTTGCATTTCAAGTGGGAATACATATGGTACCTCTAGAGTACTCTATGGTTATACAGACCCCAGGAGCTAAGCTGTTTGTATATTCAACTTGCCATCATATAACCTTCAAAATAGAAGGGGTAGAGTTCATGGCTAACCTATTAGTTCTAGAACTGCAAGGCCTAGACATTATATTGGGAATGGATTGGTTATCCCAACATAAAGGTCTAGTGGATTGTGAGAGGAAAACTCTAAGACTTGTTAGTAACAACGGAAAGAAAGTCTTGTTCATGCGGACAAGTCATTAGTCGAGAAACTACAAGGGTCTATTCAAGCACTTCAGAAGGTATGCTTGGATCAAGTGCCCATAGTACAGGAATACTCGGACGTATTCCCAGAAGAACTCCTAGGGATGCCACCTGATAGGGAGATAGAGTTTACCATTGAGTTTAAACCAGGAGCGGCACCTATAGCTAAGATACCATATAGATGCCGGTAGTAGACTTAGAAGAGTTGAAAAGTCAGCTAGAGGAACTGGAGAGTAAAGGATTATCTGACCAAGTGCTTCACCTTGGGGAGCCCCAGTGCTGTTTGTAAAGAAGAAAGATGG
The DNA here is from genome assembly GCA_019359835.1 of Pharus latifolius. NCBI lineage: Eukaryota > Viridiplantae > Streptophyta > Magnoliopsida > Poales > Poaceae > Pharus > Pharus latifolius. The sequence goes on along the minus strand of CM033326.1, from coordinate 42,649,321 downwards.
AGCTCTAAGAATGTGCGTGGATTACCAAGTGCTGAAAGAGGTAACCATTAAAAACAAGTATCCACTGCCAAGGATTGATGACCTATTCGATCAACTTCGAGGAGCCAGAATATTCTCCAAGATAGACATAAAGTCAGGCTATCACCAACTGAAAATCATACCCAAGACTGCTTTCACTACAAGATACAGGCTGTACGAGTTTACTGTAGTACCTTTTGGACTGACTAATGCCCCAGCAGCCTTCATGAACGTCATGAACAACACATTCACGGATTACCTTGACAAGTTTGTCATCGTGTTCATTGACGATATCTTGATTTACTCAAAGAGCCCAAAGGAACATGAGCAGCACTTGCACCTAGTCTTGGGAAGACTAAGAGAGCTCCAATTCTATGCCAAATTCGACAAGTGTGAGTTTTGGATGACGAATATTGCATTTCTCGGCCATGTTTTGACACAAAAGGGAATTTTAGTGGACTCAGCCAAGATCGCCGCGATCAAGGAATGGAAGCAGCCTACTAGCGTGTCAGAGATCAGAAGCTTTTTGGATTAGCAGGTTACTATCAGAGATTTATTGAAGGATTTTCTCAGATTGCTAAACCCCTTACCAATCTACTGAGGAAGGAAGTCACTTTTGAATGGACCGCCAAGTGTGAGGAGAGCTTCCAGAAACTTAAGTAAAAGTTAACAACCACACCAGTCCTTACATTGCCAGATAGTAAGGATGACTTCGTAGTATTCTGTGATGCTTTGAAGCAAGGCATAGGCTGTGTGTTGATGCAAAAAGGCCAAGTGGTAGCTTATGCTTCACGACAGCTAAAGCCGCATGAGGAAAACTACCCTACTCATGACTTGAAGTTAGCAGCGGTAGTACATGCCTTGAAGATATGGCGACATTACTTGCTTGGGAATAAGTGTGAAATCTATACGATCATAAGAGTCTCAAGTATATTTTTACCCAGGCAGAACTCAATATGCGCCAACGTCGTTGGTTAGAGCTAATCAAGGACTATGATCTCAGTATTCTCTACCACTCGGGAAAAGCCAATGTGGTAGCAGACGCCTTGAGTAGAAAGGCCTACACCTTACAAGAAGTTGTGTTGAATAACCCACACTTACAGCAGGAATTGCAAGGACTAGAGATAGAAGTGGTACCGTCAGGGAGGTTAGCCACTCTCACAGTAATGTCCCGACTCAAGGAACAAATAGAGAATGCTCAGAAGGAAGATAAAGAGATCTGCAAGATCAAGGGCCGAATCAGGTTAGGTAAGGCTCGGGATTTTTCTGAGGACGAACAAGGAATTGTATGGTACCAAGGGAGGATCTGTGTACCTCAAAGCGCAGACCTCAAGGAGCTGATTCTGCATGAAGCTCATAAAACTCCATACTCAATTCACCCTGGTAACACCAAGATGTATCGAAACTTGAAAACTCGATTTTGATAGGTCGGTATGAAGAAAGAAATTGCGGCATACATTGCGAGATGTGACACGTGCCAGAGGATCAAGGCCGACCATCAGAAGATAGTTGGAAAGTTACAACCCCTACCTGTGCCAGCATGGAAATGGGAAGAAATCGGAATGGATTTTATTACAGGACTTGCCAGAACACAAGGAGGTTACGATTCAATATGGGTCATTGTAGACAGACTCACCAAGACTGCACATTTTATACCTGTCAAGAAGACCTACAGTGGCAGTAAGTTGGCAGAATTATACATGCAAAGGATAGTGACGTTGCATGGTATCCCTAAGAAGATAGTCTCAGATCGTGGAAGTCAGTTTACATCAAAAGTTTGGGACCAACTTTATGAAACCTTGGGAACCCAGCTGCAGTTCAGCACTGCATATCATCCACAGACAGGAGGGCAGACTGAACGAGTAAATCAGATCCTGGAAGATTTGCTAAGAGCTTGCATTTTGGATAATGGGACTTCATGGGAAAAATGCTTACCATTTGCAGAATTTACCTATAACAACAGTTATCAGGCTAGTCTGCAAATGGCACCATTTGAAGCTTTATATGGACATAAGTGCAGAACCGCATTACATTGGGATGAGCCAGGAGAAAGGAAGGTAAACGGACCTGAAGTCGTAAAAGAGGCAGAGGCCATGCCAAGCTAATCAGAGACCGGTTGAAAGCAGCACAGTCACGCCAGAAGAGTTACACCGACAACCGACGAAGAGAATTATCATTTGAGCCAGAAGAGTTAGTCTACCTCAAGGTTACACCACTTAAGGGACTAAGGAGATTCCAAGTAAGAGGAAAATTGTCCCCAAGATATATCGGACCATTCAAGATACTTAAGAGAAAGGGGGGAAGTGTCCTATAAACTGGAACTTCCATCAGAACTTGGAGGAGTACATGATGTGTTCCATGTCTCTCAACTTCGGAAATGCCTAAAGGAACCCGCGGACCTCTTGGTATTCCATTGCAGAAGAACCTCACCTACCTTGACCAACCACTCCGGATTTTAGCTAGAGACGAACGTCAACTTCGAAGAAAGAAGATCAAGCTGTGCAAGGTTCAATGGGAAAACCACTCGGAACAAGAAGCCACACGGGAGAAAGAGGAAGATTTGCGTCAAACCTATCCCCATCTTTTCTCTTCTCTAGGTAAATCTTGGGGCGAGATTTCTTTAAGGAGGGTAGGCTTGTAACACCCTGGTTTTGGGGGTGAAAAGATTTTGCATAAAAATCCTGCATGCATGCATCCCTGTAATTGTAGCCAGATCAGTTGAACTCTAATCTCTCCCAAACCCTAAAAATCTCCAAATCTATTCTCTAGATCCAGATTAAGATCTGCCCATCCAGATTTGACCTACCAGTTACCCAAAAGATAAAAGTCTTCAGGAGCCAGATCGAATTCTGACCCTAACTCCCAGTATCTAAGTCTCTTTCTGTTTTCGAAAACAGGAAATTCAGATTTACCCTAAGTACCCCAATTTCCAGATAATTGAGTTATCATGATTTACCCCTATCCAGACTCAAGTATCTTTTGGAATATGTTCCTAGGTATATCCTCAACTTACTCCAAAAAGTTGGGAACCAGATTGTTTCATCTAAGCACTTTTCGCAGATTAGTCCAAATTTTAGCGCGACTAAGTTCTTTTCTGTTTACCTGGAAGCCTGAAAAGGCTAAAATCCACAAATCAACTCCAACTCTAGAATTTCTTCTGGGAACACCTCCCAAATGCTATTTGATATAGATTTCCCTTCTGATCAGACTTCAAAATCTCACTCCAATTACCAGAATTCGAGATCGACAAAATCCAGATCTATTTTACCCTAATTCTACCCTATTTTCAAAAATAGGTGAAATCCCTCAAATCTTATCAAACTTTCTCCAAATTTGAGCTAAATGAGTATTAATAGAAATATTACTCATCCATGAAATCAAATCCCAAATTAAACCTCGCTAAACCCCGATTTGCAATTCAGTCCAAAGCCAAATCAAAAACTCTCACAATTCAGTCCCTGGTTCAACCACGGGCTGCTGTTCACGACCAGTGCTACTCAAACCGACCAGATTGGCTATTTCGACTTTGACCAGGCCTGTTCAATCGACCACAACTAGTGCAATCGACCAGATCTGTTGCACTAATCGACCAGGGCTTCAGTTTTCGACCAGACCTGCAATTGACCAGATCATTCAATTTCGACCAAGACCACCTTTGTTGTTTCGACCATAGGTGTTTAATTCGACCGGAGCTCTTCACCATCTACCAAAGATCACTTCTACTGTTCACATTGAATCAACCTCGAGCACCAACCCCATTTCCTGTTCGATATCACATGCGATCAGGCTACAACACTGTTCATGCGACCTATTGTGCTCGTAGCCTCTACCAGCTGCTACAGTACATCACCCACTTATCTCCTGCCACGTGTCTGGTCATCACTGCACTGTGGATCTTCCCCGGTGCTCCTCCTCGAGGCCAACAGATTTCCACCTTGGTTCAGTCCACTCGCACCTGATTCCCAGCAGCCATCTTGTGCCATTTGTCCTCCATCCCGAGAGTAGCACTCACTTCACTATCTATTCGACCAGGACAACTGGGAAAAAGGCTTCACGGCCGCTGGCATCAGGTCACTTCACCAGCGAGCTCATCCTGTCAGTTTTGCATCACATCTTGCCGGCTCAGCTCCCCGAGCACTCCTAGCCGTTGATCACCAGCACAGCCATCTTAGCCGCTGCCTCGAAGCCACGTGGTAAGTTCCTGTTTGCCACTGTGGATCACTTCCTCCAGCACCGGCTAGATCTTCACTCTCCCACGTGTTCCCGACAAGAACAGCAAAACCGTTCCACGTTGCAGCCATGCCTTGATCAAGTTTCACTTCACCATCTCCTCATCGCAGAGACAGCAGCGTAGCTGACACGACCGGTGAGGACGTCATTTCGCCGCCTGTCTTCGCCACCCGGTCGCTTTCCAGTCACATCTTGCCGGCTTCAACTCCCCGTGCACATCTAACCGTTGAGAACCTCTAGCTTTTAATGGGAACGGGGATGCCCGAACTTCCGTTAGGTGGAGGATAAGTCGATTAGGCGGCGCGAGACACACACGATCCGGCTTCTTGATCGGCACGATCAAAACCCCTGCAATCGCAGCACCACGCGTCCTTTGGTTATCAACCGTGTGCTGCCCGGTTGACCTCGCCACGAAGGCTAATCCCTGCCAGTGAATCGAGAACACAAGCAAGAACAAGAAAGATGCAACTGAATTTGCAATTGAGGATGAAACTCACGAGTTGGGGTCTCACAAACCGATGAACGGCGACACTGTTCAAAGACAGAATTGATCTAAGCAAAACCCGCCTCAACCCTAGCGGCGGCTACTGAATATAAGGTCTAAGGGACGTCCTAGAGACCCTAGACGCGTCCATGATGGGCTCCAACACGATACATGGGCCAACGGCCCAAATTGGTGACGCAGCACCCTGGGACAGATTCTGTCTGCCAACTTGTAACATGAATTCCCGTCGACTCCGAAGTCCAAATGACCTGAAACCGGTGCCATTGGAAAGGTTATCTCCTTAGCTTTCCAGGAATATGTGGATCATCGAAATCGGAGCCTGTTTTTGGCCTGGGCGACGATTTTAGTGAACACTGCTCCTGGTGGCCGAGGTAGTCGACTCCGAGATGAATTGGCCTCCAACTTGACTTGGACGCCCTCCTTGCCTCCCTCCTGGCCCTTGCTGGTTCCCAAGGCCTTCATGATCCTCTCCAAAGTTCCTAAGTACAATATAATCAATAATATCATTAGGTAGCATACCATCCTCACAAGTATATGCATGGGCACTTAGGAACGAGCTCACCTGTTGATTCAATTGCCGTGCTCGTGCTCTTGTGATGGGTCCTTGCATCACAACTGGAGGAGTCTCGGGCGTATGCATAGGAGTGATGTCCTCATCAGCTTTGCCTATTTATACCCCCTGGGACTTAGCCAACTTCACCACACAGCAAAAACACCAGAAAACCAGCAAGATCACTGTGCCTTCTTCTTCTCCGGTGAGCAGCAAAGAGGGAGCTCGGTGCCAAGCTTCTCCACTACCTCCTTCTTCAATCCAACACCCCCAGTGAGCTTCTCTCATCTCCCTCATACTTCTCAAGCTTGGAATTCAGTTTAAATGTCATCAGTCGCCGGCGATTTCAGTTTTACTCCAGTAGCTCCGGCGAGCAATTAATCCTCAACTAGATCAATTCAACCTTCAAGCTAGTAATCAAATATGCTCACTAGACCTTGCTTAACACCCCTAAGCAATCAAAATCGATAGATTTGCTGAAATATGAAAAACCCCAATTTGCAGCTTTGCATGTTCACTGTGCTTGCTAATTAAGCTTCTCTGCTAAGTAACCTGTTAAGCCAACTTCACCACTGCATTTCTAGTACCCTGAGTACCATATACAAGCAAGGAATTAAGCTCAATCACTTTAAATCAGAAATGCCCAAATCAGATTTGAGTTCATCATTTCTCCAGCCAGTATCTTCCAAATCCAACCGATCCAGCTCCAGAAACTTTGCCATCTACATGTTTTTCACCCTCCTGAACATTTTTGTCTACTATCAAGACTTCTAATTCAGCCTAAATTGTGAGATATAGCTATGCCATATTTGCTGTACTGTTCATGTTGCATGTGCTCCAGGACAGTCAACTTCTTCGCCGGTTTTCATCACTTTCCGGCCATCTCCTTCCTAGATCCTGTTGAGATATTTGTTCCTGTTATCAAGGCCTACTTACCAGACAAAGTGGTGCATCATTTGGAGCCCTAGATCAAAAGTTATGGCAAACCCTAGTTCCTGACTGTGTCAACTCTATGCCAAACTGTGCCAGCCAGTGGCATTAGCCCTGTTCACCCACCTCTGGTCATGCCAACCAAAAACTACCTTGTCAAACAGTTGCTTCACTACTTTGTGCACCATATTCTTGAATCAAAACCCATTTTGGCCACTGGGAACTATTCAAACAATGTCAATGCCATTCTTGGGCATTGTCAGCCCTTGTCAGACTATGTCAGCCAGTGGCATTGAGCCTTTTCATCTACTTCCAGCCATGCATTCTAAACATAACTTTGTCCCATAGACTCCTGATGTTGTGATCTACATTTTATCCTACTGTCACAACTTGAGTCGAGCCCTCTATCATCCATCGACCCTATGTCAATGCCTTGAACCGAATGTCGACCTAAAGACGTTCGTTGTTTTTGGGCGAATCAATCGCAACCTTGATATTATTATGATATTTTGGAACATTTGGAACCTTGTAAACCTTTGACAACTAATCGTGACCCTGGATTCCATAGTTATCCCTAATCGTTTCCGAGAACCCCAAATCTTGTATCGCTGAGACGCTTTTACCTTGCATTATCGCATATAGTGGATTAGTAAGAGTTGGATTGATTGTAATGCCTGTTTGATCCTTGTTCAGAGCAAGAGTCCGAGTTCGAAGACTTCGTCGCAGACCCGACATCAACTGCTGTTTCTTACGACGTGGAAGGCAAGTCATATTCTTGAACATCTTGAACCTATATTTTATGAGTTGCTATAACATATCCTTGAATATAAATAATATTGCATGTGAAAGATTGAGAATGATTGAATTATGAATTGGCAGTACTAGGTTGGATGCCTGTGAAATGTGAATTGATCAACTAATGAGCCATGAACTAATATATATGTATATATATTTATATTCATGAAATAAAGCCCTTAGCTGTGACCAGAATTTTGGTATAGGATGGTGGTAGCACTGGAGGTGCTTAACTGCAAAGGATGAGCAGGCACTGAAGGTGCATGGTTTGTGGTATGATCTGGTCACTGGCATATAAGGATCTAGAACCTTGTGTTGTGAGTCTAGTGGCATGATTAACGTGTCGACCGCAAGCCTGGTATGGGACAGGCCTGAACAAGTAGTATGTGGATCACACATGGAACCCCTATATGACAAACTCACGATTTACACGGGTGCGCTCCAACACATATCACAGGATGTGATAATGCACGCTGACCCTGAGAGGAAGATGCCAATTTAGTGGGGGTTGTGTAACCCTGCCACAACTGTGGTTTGTGTGAAGAAAACCACGGGGTCTGGGGTGAACTGTGTGTGAAACATGGCAAAAGTTCTTGTTATCTCCACCTTGCCACTCACAGTATGAAGTGAGTCAGGGGTCCAATCCCTGTGATAGGAAGGGCATGAAAGTGGATATATCTTGCGGGTAAATTGGTACCCCTCTGCAGAGTTAAAAATGTATTCGAATACTTCGTGCTCCCGAGTTTTAGGGTATGCCACGGTGGATTAAATCCACGGGGTGTGACACAAGTATTGTTTTATAAATTAAAATTTGTTAAGTCAAGATTACCCAAATGACATGTGTTGTCATGATAAGGGGTGCTGCCGTGGGCTGTCATGTGTTGACGTGTCACGGTAGTACCATAATTTAGTGATCATATAATAGCTAAGAGGCACGTGGATTGTGCCCTAAGTACATGAAATGCTGCCATGAGCATGAGATTTGAAAAGCTTGGAAGAAAAGTATTTTTGGAGAAACCCTCTCACCTCTTTTCCCTCAATAGCATAGGATCATGTCATCTCTACTATACGTATCTCTACTCTTACCTATGACTTGCTGAGTATGTAAATGCTCACCCTTGCAACTTATCAACAATAGATGGAGTGCTTCATGACCAAGACGAAGGCTTGGAAGATTTCGTGGGTCCAGAAGGAGGAGAGCCAATTCTGCCAGAGCCTTGATGTGTGTTGTTCTGCTGTCAACTTCTTACGACTGTGGGGGTTTCGCCTAGCTTCCGCCGAGTAGTTGTCTTTTTTTTATTAGACCATTTGTGCCGTAAAGGCATTGTATTACTCTTTTATTGTACCAGGCCAGCAGGCCATACTGTTTATGAATGATAATTTGAAAGTTACTCTGCTGCAACAAACTCCTGTGCTTGACTTATCCTGGGAAGTCAGTGGTATGTATGTATGAGGCCAGCTGCAGCGAACTAGGTCTCCACGGGAGTAGTCGTGGTACCCTATTCGGGGTGCAACAAGAATTAAAGTGGTATTAGAGCAGCATGAGAACTTGACTGTAGGACGACACCTTTAGGAATTGGCTCGCTAGGAAGGCGTAGTTTATCTAAAATTTATTTTCTAAAACCCTATTTTTGGAAAATATTGTCAACTCCCATTGAAATGTGCACTGCCATCACTAATTACTACTTGCGGTACACCAAATCGGGGAAAGATGACTGTTTTGAAAAGTTTATCACATGTTTTGTTTCATTTGTTGGTGTTGCAATAGGCTCTACCCACTTCGGAACATAATCAACCGCAACTAAGATGTAACAGTTGCTAATAGAAGTTGGAAAAGGTCCCATATAATCTACTCCCCATACATCAAAAAGTTCAATTTCAAGAATGTTTGTTAAGGGTATTTGTATTTCATGTCTTTTACTCAAATTTCCAGAACGTTGGCAAGGATCGCATTTTTGCACGAAATTATAAGCATCTCTAAATAAAAAAAGCCAAAACAAACCTGATTGTAATACCTTTGCCACTGTTTTTGAAGCTCAGGAAAGTCCACCACATGGAGATGAATGACAATGTTCAAGAACACCTTGGATCTTATAGTTGGGCACACATCGTCGAAAGATATTGTCAACTCCCATTGAAAAGGTTTGGATCGTCCTAGTAGTAGCGTCAGATGTCATGGAGGAAGAGTTTTCGTTGTCTATTCATTAAATAAAGAATTTGCATAATCAACATACTATGGTTCTTGTTAAATCAAGTAAAGGTGCTCGCCAGGTAAAGCGTCATTGATGTGAACATCGACGGTGTCAGTGAAGAGTCATGAAAGATGATCGACGACGACATTCTCAGCACTTTCTTATCTTTGATCTCCAAATCAAATTCCTGTAGTAGTAGGATCCATCGTGTAAGTTGTGGCTTGGTTTCTGTCTTGGTCAGAAGATACTTAAGAGTAGTATGATCCGTATGCACAATGACTTTTGAACTAATCAAATATGGAAAAAATTTATCTAGGGCATACACTACATCAAGAAATTCTTTTTTCAGTTGTGGTGTGATTACTTTGAGCATCATCCAAAGTTTTACTTACATAGTATATAGCATGTAAAACTTTATTTGTTCTTTGTCATAGAATAGCGCCAATTGCACAATCACTACATCACAATTCAAAAGGTTCATTCCAATTTAGAGGTTGTATGATGGGAGCAGTAGTTAATGCATGTTTCAATTGATTAAAGGCATCAAGACATTTTTATCAAAATCAAAAGGTGCATCTATACCAAGCAATTGAGTGAGAGGTTTAGCAATTTTGGAAAAATATTTAATAAAACGATGGTAAAAACCTGTATGTCCCAAGAAACTGCGTATGCCCTTCACATTGGTTGCTGGTGGAAGACTTGCTATGACATCGATCTTTGCCTTGTCGACTTCAATCCCTCGCTCAAAAATCACATGGCAGAGTACCACGTCTTGTTGAACCATGAATTGACACTTTTCCCAATAAAGAACAAGGTTAACTTCTTCGCACTGGCATAAGACTCAAGAAAGATTATGTATATAGGCATCAAAAGATGAACCATAAACGCTAAAATCATTCATGAAAACTTCCATTATTTCCTCTATTAAATCCGAAAAGATAGCCATCATACACCTTTTAAAGCTTGCAGGCGCATTACATAACCCAAATGGCATTCGTCGGTAAAAAAAGGTACCGAAAGGACATATAAACATCGTCTTATGTTGATCATTGGGATGAATTGAGATTTGAAAGAACCCCGAATATCCATCAAGAAAACAAAAATATGAATGTTTAATCAATCTTTCAAATATTTGATCAATGAAAGGTAATGAAAGGTGATCCTTCCTAGTGGTGTTATTCAATTTGTGATAATCAATGCACATGCACCATCCAGTAACAAGTCTAGTAGGGATCAATTCATTGTTAGCATTCTTAACCACAGTCATACCTCCTTTCTTTGGAACCACATGAACTGAACTAACCCAATTACTATCGAAATCGGATATATGATACCCACATCTAATAGTTTATAAATTTCAACTTTAACAGTTTCTTTCAAGTTTGGGGTTAATCTACGTTGATGCTCAACAGAGGTTTTAGTTTCATCAACTAGAGAGATCCTATGCCTGCAAATCTCAGGGCTAATCCTTTTGATATCATCAATTGAATAACCTAGGGCATTGTGATGAACACGAAGTAATGAAATCAATTTTTCTAGTTGCGAATTGGTCATGTTTGCCTTAACAATAACAGGTTGCATCTCATCATCATCCAAAAATACATATTTCAGTGAGGAAGGAAGAGTTTTAAATGTAGGCTTACTTACCTTTTCCTTACCTGTGGCGTCGAAATCAGAGATGTCATCTTTGGATGGTTCTTTTGTTGGTTCATCTTCATTTGTTCGTCTTCTTCGCTATTGTCCATTTTTTCATTTTCGAATATTTCATCCGTTCCTTCTCCCAATGTGAGTCGAAGTGGTGACTCCTCTTCTAGGACTTCTTCTATATCGTCCACTCTACGAAGTATTTCCTCATACATAAGGTAGTTAACAAGGTTAGATATTTTCAACAAAATTTTCTCCTCCCCTATGAGAAAAGTAATTCATCCCTCACAAACATCAACAAAGGCACCTGCTGTTTGGAGCATTGGTCGTCCCAATATAATAGGTATCAAAGCATCTTCATCCATATCAAGAACAACAAAATCAACTAGAGATAACATTTACCGACTTGAAGAGGCACATCTTCGAGGATTCCTTCTAGATGCTTCACTGAGCGATCGGCAAGTTGCAGAACCATGCATGTACGCTTGATCTCACCCATGCTCAAACGTTGTGTGATGGTAAGAGGCATTACACTAATTCTTGCGCCTAGGCCGCAAAGAGCTCAATTTATGTGTACCATACCTATTTTGCAAGGGATGGAGAAGGTCCCTTGATCCCACAGCTTTGCTGGCATCCTATTCTGAACCAAAGCACTACAATCCTCTTTTAGTAAGTATATCTTTCACCCAAATCAATAGTTTGAAATTCACTCAAATCCCCCTTTTTAGTAAGTATATCTTTCAAGAATTTCTCATAAGAAGACATTTGAGTTACTAAATCAGTGAAAGCACAGTCACATTAAGATTTTTCAAGATTTTCATAAATTTTTCAAATTGCTTATTGTCGACGATTCGGACTCGGGGTCCTTAGCCGAACTTATGCAAAAGTTGTAGGTAGTGAGACCTTTCAGGGTGTCCCTCCGGGAAGATATGTAGAATTATGGAGAACTAGAGCACAAAGAAATTTATACAGGTTCGGGCCCTCGATGGTGGGAGTAATAGCCCTACGTCCTGTTGGGATTTCACTACCTGTAGTAAAAGAGTTACAAAGTGACGGGAAAAGACCTTCACAGGCGAAGATTTTCCCTATATGATTGTACAAAATGAAGCCTGGAAGGCTCATGGAAGCTATCTAATCTAGGCTATTGTCTTGGTTGTTTGATCAGTTGATCATGATCCTCCCCGTTTGATGCACCATGCTACCCTTTTTATACTGGTCGAAAGGGTGCCAAGTCGTAACGGCATCAAACAGTTGCTTGGATGCGGTTTAGAAAACCGCTCTTAACCTCCACACAGGTTTAACACGTGTTACTTGTGGATAACTGCACGTATTAACCTCATGACGGTTGTTCCTCTACGTGAAAGAATCTTCGGGATACTTGGGATATTCCTGCTACAGGGACAGATTAATCCCACGTTCCCTGGTCGAAAGTGCTCTGACCGCGCGATGTTGGCTGACCGCGCAACATCTTTAGCTTTCTGTCCGCGCATAGCATACGAACTCCTGACCGCGCACTAGTTGCGATCCGATCGCGTAAAGCCTGCGACCTCAGGCTGGTACTTCTCAGAATGACTTGAGTTCGCACTGCTAGGCACGTGTCTGGCTCGAATCTATCCTGAACCAGTCGTGCATTTATTTGAACTGACTCGGTTGTCAATCCTCGTCAGCTAGCCCCCAAATTCAAAGAGAACGAAGGGACGTGTTTACTTCAAATTTCAAGACATACATCGGATTTTTAACCCAACGCTTCAAATCCCCCACTTAGTGGCGCACTAAGTGTGGCAGTTGGTTCCCCGAGACGGGCTCTGGGTAATATGTGATGGGTAATGATGGCGCTGTTGAAACATTTTTTAACCCGAGGTGAAATTGTAAATGCTTTTAAAAACTCGAGGCGCTCGGAAGGCGAACCGTCACCCTGGCGGCTATAAATACCGAAGCCTTCGGGTTGCAAAGCTCCACAACTTCTTTTCTCGGCTAAGTTTCCGTAGAAGCCATCTGCATTCTTCTTCTCATACTTCTCTCGATGGCAGACCACAACATCATCGAGATTGAGAGTGATGAAGAGAAAGTTTTCGAGCAAGAGTCACAGATGCCCGAAGATCTATCTCCTTCAAGGAAGAAGCCCAAGGTTGACGAGGGATCCTCCAGCAGAACAAAGGTGAAAGACGCATCGTCATTCTTTCTTCCTTCTGTTCCTCTAGTTCTTCCTATCCATGCACCTGGGCAGGTCGAACTTTCATCTCCACCTTTGGAGGGACGTTCTTCTTAGTTTTTTCCATTTCATCCCAATACTCCCCCTTTTTGTTTGGGTGATCGATTTTCTGGTCGGCAAGTGGTAACTCCTCGACCAGATGACCCTCAACTTGGGTTGGGGAAGCAATCTTATGGTGGGAAGGTTGCACTTCCACCATCCAGTGATCATCCGCTTTTATCGGATGATCTACTTTCCAGGATGCCTATATCAACCTATCACTTGCGAGGATTGGTAATTACTTCAGTCTCCCTTTGATTGTTGTCATAGTTAGTAAAACTAACATTTGCAAATGTAGGAGACGAAAATTGCTGGAGCCCCCAGCGACCAGCCTGCTGAGACTCCACCTCCTTCCCTCGGACAGACTCTCCAAGGGGAAAAAGAAGCCCTGGAGAAAAAGACCGAAGAGATGTCTTCGGCGATTCTGCACCTGGCAGAATGTTTTGAAAGATCCCGTGAAGAGGCGCACCAGTTCCGTCGAGAGAGGGATCACACTCAGCAACAGCGAGAACTCTCCGACTTGATTAGGGATAGTAGTGCGTCTCTTGTCAGGGACGATGTAGATAGGCTTAGATTAGTTGCTAGCTCTCTGGGGGTTGTCAGCGTAGATCCTACTGACAACAAAATGTCCCTAGGAGAACTTTGCAAACTACTTTCGGATCAGGTCGACTCTCTGGTCACCGGTATCCCTTTTGTATGTAAAGAATGTCAGACATAAAACTTTCTTTTTCTTTATATCATATGAATATTCTTTACATCTTTTGTACGAAAACATGGCCATAAGCAGTGTCTTTACGACCACTCATACACAGGCAAAATTCAATTCTGCGACCAGAATCGCATTTTATCATTGTACCGCAACCAGCACTGATACTGCGATCATACTTAAAGCCGCGGTTAGAACCGAAGTTCGATTTGAAAGATTACTGCGATCGGAACCAAAACTCGATCAGACCATCACTTCGATTAGAATCGGAGCTTAGTCGAAGACATGGTTCCGACAATACCGCAATCTGATCAAAACATATTCGTATGTCCAAAAACTGGGTCATGGGATATTTTCATGAAAGTTTACAAGACACATGAAGGAAAATGTCCTCCGAAAACCCTTGAAAAACTTTTCATGTTTTTGTATCTTCAAATCTTGAAACAAAGAAGTCCTTTTGTTTCAGATCCGATACCAGGAACACTTAACAGGTCTGCCAGAGATAGTATCCATTATGGGAAATGAATAAAATATTAAGTGGAATGTTTGAGTGGAACGTTACTCACAGTAGTGCGCCTTCTCAGGTCTATAAAAGGAGCAGTTAGCTTCTTGAGGAAGCCACACAGCCAAAAACCCTTCCTCAACACTTCCGCCGCACAAAACCCTCATTCTCCACAGCCTTCATCTTCCCCAAAGTTGCCAACTTTCCTCCCAATTTCTCATAAGAAATGGCGTCCTGGAGCAGATCGATCCACCACTCCGAGGAGAGTCTGCTGGCGTTGGAGAAGGAGGAGATCCTTCCTCCGTGGCTGCTAATCAACTGGCAGCCCACGGAGAAGGACCAAGAAACCCCATTCGTCGGAGAGGGCGAACTGGTGATCTTTGAAGAGTACATGCGCTGCGGGTTCCGTTTCCCTGAGAGTCAGTTCCTGATGGACATTCTGGAGCATTACGGGTTGGAGTTGATAAATCTCCACCCGAATGCAATCTTGATCTTGGCGGTGTTCCAGCATTTGTGTGAAGCCTACGTTGGAGTGCATCCCAGCGTGGACCTCTTCCGGCGCTTCTATTATTCGGCATGGTCGAAGAGCACCAACGCCGCCGGATTCATATATTTCTGGATAAGGGAGAAGAAAGAGTATCCCTTCCCACCCCTGCGAGACTCCGTGCACGGGTGGCACCAGAAATGGTTTTACTGCACCCCTCCGTCTGAGAGAGGGTTGTGGTTTGAGAACTCACGGCTAGAAAAGCCGAGCGAGTTGGACTCCCTCCCGGCGATGAATGCTGAGTTCATGAAGCACGCCGAGGTGATTCTTCACTTTGTCCAACAAGGACTAACGGCTCGCGACATCATTCGTGACTTCATGAAGAATCGGGTGAGCCCCCTGCGTGAAAGGGCTCATCCGGCTTGGGAGATCAAGTCCATGGCGGACAACACTCTGGACTACAACGACGGTATGTGATTTCGACACCGAAACCTCATACTTTGGTTATGTATTTTCTAATTGGTCTTCCGGGAACAGTCCTGCCTTCCCCCGAGATCGAGAGGCGGACAAATTACCTTCTCAGGGCCTACAATGCTGAAGTGGAGGGCCCCAAGGGATCACCTCGCCCACAGAGCTTGGTTCACGCCGGCGACGACCTCAAACAGGAGCGTCGAAAGGTATGTCACCTTTCACTTAGCTCCTATTCGCAGGTCTCATGTACACTCAGTACTGAGAAATTTGTCGGGATGAAACAGCTCTTGGGGAGATTCGCCGAGGCGACGTTCCCAAGTGAAAACGTCGGTTTCCTGGGAAAGCCGACGGTGAAGAACGTGAAGAAGATCTCCTCGAAGCCCAGGACGAGAAATCTTGCCCCCTAGCAATCCAAGAAGATTCTTGGGGAAGGGTCTTCACGGAGCACTCCTCCTACCGCAAGAAAAACTACGGTAAGATATGACATACCTCCTGTTCTTCCAGGTACAAACTGGAATCATTTCTTCGTTGTACAGGGGGAGAGGAGCGAGGAGGAGTAGGAGGATGACGTTCCCCTGATCCGCTGGAAGAGGAAAATAGCAAACTCTCCATCCGGCGAGACTCCACCTCGTCCTGCGGGAATAGAAGCAACCGCAGCGGACCTCGCGGCCACCAGGAGTCCCGTGGTCGCGGGTGAGATTACCGCTCCCGAAGCCCCAGAGGCTTCAGGGTCAGTTACTTCTCCCTCCCTGGTTGAAGGGATGACCACGGTAAGACTTCCTCGTGGTCTTAACTTCTCAATTTCATCTGTACGTGTGTTTATCGGATTTACACTTATACAGGGAGAAGAACTTCCCCCTGTGACTCCTGTGAGTCCCAGGGAGGTGAACCCTGCACCCCTGGGGACAGGAGAGGACATGCTGGCTCCATCAGTCCAGGAGCCACCCAGGCCTTCAGACGTATCCCTGTCAACCTGACAGGTTACCCCGGTATGAATATTTACCACTCAGGTCTTTATCATCCCTTATGAATATGCTTACAGGAGAACATACATAGGGAGAAAAGGCCCTGTTTACGAAGAGAA
This sequence comes from Pharus latifolius, assembly GCA_019359835.1. Taxonomy (NCBI): domain Eukaryota; kingdom Viridiplantae; phylum Streptophyta; class Magnoliopsida; order Poales; family Poaceae; genus Pharus; species Pharus latifolius. The sequence continues at coordinate 42,632,959 of CM033326.1, read as the reverse complement.
AGACTAGGATGGACAGCGACTGTCCTCTTTCTCACGGAGAGCCTTCCTTGAAGTCCCAAAAGCTGATGGGATTTCAAATAAAGTAAGAACTCCATTCTGGTTATTCTGGATCGGATTGTGGCGACCACTAACGTAATCGTCAACTCCTTTTTTCTTTGTAGGCGTAAAGAGGTAGCACCGAGCCCTCCAACCACCCCGGGGAGTGTTGAAGTCGCTGCCGGTGCTGAGGCCTCCGGTGAGGAGCGTTCTATCCCTCTGGCCCAGGAAGTCATCCGGACCGTCAGGGATGAGTCGGGGGCGGAGACCCAGTTGCAGGCAACAGAACCTGCGACTGAGGCCCAGCAGGCGCATCCACCTGCTACTCCTGTCGAGGACGTGGCGGGTCCCTCGACCAGACCTCCCGCCATCCCGGAGGATAGTTCATTTCGGGAGTACACAGAGGTACAATGAGCATCTCTTATGGTACCTGAAATGTGCATAGGACACCACTAATTTTTCTTTACGTCACAGGAACTATCCCGTATAACGGCCAGATTGATCACTATGGTGGCGAGCATCGAGGCCATACAAAAAGAGAGAGACTGCTTGCGAAAGTAAGGATAAATGCCCTTCAATTTGTATAGATACAAATTCATTATGACAATCATCTTTTCTGTCACAGGGAGGTTGCTTCTCGGAAGAGGGACCTGGCCGCTCACAAGCTCATGTCGATCTCCATGATTTCGAAGCAAGAGGTCGAGCTTAATGACCTGCGGTCACAGCTTTCTGGTAAGTCGACTCCGGACTATGAAGACTTGACTTTATCGTTTAGACTGTTGGTAACAATCTTTTTACTGTAGCACAAGCAAGTCAAATAAAACAGCTTGATCAGGGCAAGGCAATCCTCCAGCTCTCCATTAATTCTACCCGAAGGGCGAACAGAGACTTGAGCCAATCCATCTTCGAAAAGCTAAAGATAGTGGCCCATCTCTTGAGGGCTGATGTGGTCGAGACCACAAAGGACGACCTCAGTTCAAGCGACTGGTCTACACTGGTCGTAGCCCAAGCGGAGTCACTTCTTGAGTATCTTCCTGAAGATACACGGCGACGACAAGAGGTGATCAGAACCAGGGTTCGATCAGCAGCCTCCGCCATTCTCTGCCGGTTTCGTCTACACCATGGCCTAGATATGGATCTGAATCCATTGGTGGGAACGGCAGAGATCGAGAGTGAAGAGCAACTGGAGGCGATCATGGAGGAAGTCAATCCCCTTGTAGATAGACTCCTGACCGAGCTCAGGATTGTGTAATCCCTACAATTGTACAGATATAAACTATAGAATGCAATGCATGTGCTTTTTGAAAGGAAATACTTTTTTGTTGTTTCATATTATAAGCATATCCCCCTAGCCCCCGCCTGTGATTATAGATACTGAAGGCTTAGTATTATAAACACAGGAGAAATGTGAGTATAACGACCAGGGGTGTGCGATCAGACCAACAATTATGATCAATGTAACGTCTAATCATGTTGCAAATCGGCAGCCACTCAGGCGACCAAGGACATACTAGCAAGCCCCGTATGTGTTGAGAAACAGGTTATTTAGGAGTGACTTGTCTAGAAGTGGTCGTGAGATTGGCCAGCGAATCCGATTAGAACGTTGTAGTGATATAACCACCGGCGACCAGCCCCCGAGTTAAGTTCGTAACACATGGGCATGAAGGGAGATGTTCATCGTATGAAACCAAAAGACTTTTTGTTTTATAAAAAAATGCTAATTGAACAAGAAAAGGGATTGAATACTTACACGTAAAACTTGCGTAGTTGATCGATGTTCCAAGTATTGGACAAAATTCGACCATCCTCCATGGCTAATCACGCTGACCCTGGTTGCGGCACCGAAACAACAGTGTAAGGGCCTTCCCACTTCGGGGAGAATTTGTTGCGATTAGACTGGTATTGAATTTTTGGTAAAACCAGGTCGCCCACGTGAAAACTACGTGGTCGCACCCTTTTGTTATGGTACTTGCGCAAAGCTTGCAAGTATACCGTGGACTTGATCAAAGCGCGATCACGCCTTTCTTCCAAGAGGATGAGATCCTGTGATCGCTGTTCGGCCTGATCAACTCGTTCGAATTGCTCTATCCGAACAGATCCAATACTAACTTCCATAGGCAGTACGGCCTCGGCCCCATAGACCAAATGGAAGGGCGTCTGACCGGTGGCTCGACTAGAGGTAGTTTGCAATGCCCAAAGAACGGTGTAGAGCTCGTCTGCCCAAGCCCCCGGGTGAGTCTTAAGGCGATCAAAAACACGTTTCTTGGTGCCTTGCAGTATCTGCCCGTTGGCACGTTCTATGGCACCATTGCTCTGTGGATGAGCCACAGAAGCAAAGCACACCTTGGTTCCAATCTGGTCGCAGTAGTCCAGAAAAAGACCACTGGCGAACTGAGAACCATTGTCTGTGATGAGACGGTTTGGAACACCGAATCGAGCGACAATGTTCTTATGAAAGAACTTTTGCGCTGCAGATGCGGTAATATTTCGTACCGGTTCGGCCTCAATCCACTTTGTAAATGTGTCAATAGCTACGGATAGAAACTTGTATCCATTGACCGCCTGTGGCATAGGACCGACAATATCCATCCCCTAGACCGCAAAAGGCCATGTAAGGGGAATGGTTTGTAACGCATAGGCAGGTTGATGAACCTGTCTTGCGTGGAACTGACACTGAGGACACATCTTGACCATATGCTTGGCATCATCGTGTGCCGAAGGCCAGTAGAATCCTTGTCGAAAAGCTTTTTCGACCAGTGTCCGATATAACCCGTGCGCACCGCATACACCGTCATGTATTTCTTTCAAGAGGGATTTACCTTCCTCCTGAGATATGCAGCGCATGAATACTCCTTGAGTACCCTTTCTATACAAAACTCCTTCTATGAGCTTGTACAGACGCGCTTTTTGAATCAACCGATCGCTTTCGGTTTCATCCTCGGGTAGGGTCCCATGTACAAGATAGACTCTCAATGGATGAGTCCAATCCTGTTCCTGACCGAGGTTGGTAACGCAGGCTGTTACCGGATCATCCTCGACCGAAGTCATGATCGAAGGACGTTCCAAGTGTTCAACGAACACTCCTGCCGGAGCGGATGTGCTTGAGGACCCAATTTTGGATAATTGGTCTGCGAGAATGTTGTCCTTTCGAGGGATGTATTGGACTTCGAAATGACTGAAGTATTTTTCCAATCTCCTCACTTCCACCAGGTAATGAGCCATTGTCTCATCAGAGGTGTTGTACTCCTTGTTTACGTGGTTTACGACCAGCTGTGAGTCTCCCCTTACCACTAATCGACGGACTCCAAGGAATTTTGATGCCCGGAGCACTGCAAGAAGACCTTCATACTCTGCTGCATTGTTGGTCGCAGCAAAGTGTAGTTGGATGACATACTTAAGTTGTTCACCCTGAGGCATAACTAAGACCACTCCAGCCCCCGAGTGTTGAAAACTATGGGAACCGTCAAAGTACATTGTCCAGTGATCGGGGCATTCCAATTCCTCAGGCACCTGCACGGGTGGCTCAGTGTTGGTCCAGTCGACCACAAAGTCAGCCAAGACCTGAGACCTAACCGCCGTGCGGGGCGTGAAATGGATATCAAAAGCACCGAGTTCGACCGCCCATTTGGCGATTCGACCAGATTTCTCCGGATTTCGGACAATATCCCCAGAGGAAAAGAGGAGGGTACTGTGATCTTGTGAGCTTGGAAGTAATGTCGTAGCTTATGGGAAGCCATCAGTAGTACGTAAAGTATCTTCTGGACCTCAGGGTATCGCTCCTTAGGACCATGAAGTACCTCGCTTACATAGTAGATGGGTCTGTGTATTCCTTCCCTATCCGCGATCAGGACGGCGCTGACCGCGTGCGTTGTGGCCGCCAAATAAAGAAGTAATGGTTCTCCTTTGTCGGGAGACACCAAAACTGGCGGACTGGATAGATATGTCTTTACCTCCTGAAATGCTTTTTCAGCCTCATCGGACCATGAAAAATTATGATGCATCCGCAGGGCCTTGAAGAAAGGTAATCCCCTTTCGCCTAGTCGCGATATGAAACGACTTAAGGCTGCCATGCGACCAGCCAGGCATTGAACATCTTTCATGGTCGAGGGCGACCTTATCTGTTCGATGGCCCTGATTTTCTCAGGATTGACTTCAATGCCTCTGGAACAAACAAGGAAACCAAGAAGTTTTCCTGAAGAAACCCCGAAAGAACATTTCTCCGGTTCAATTTTATTCCAAAGCGATTCAAATTACAGAAGGTTTCAGCGAGATCGTCCAAATGAGACAATCTCTTTTGCTTTTTACAACCAAGTCGTCTATATATGCTTCGAGATTACGCCCTATCTGGGAAAGAAAGGTCTTTTGCATCAAGCGCTGGTACGTGGAACATGCGTTCTTGAGACCGAACGGCATTCTACGTAGCAGTAGGTGCCGAACGGGGTGATGAAGGCAGTCTTCTCTTCATCTTCTTCTGCCATTCTAATTTGATGGTATCCTAAGTAAGCATCCAGGAAGCTCATCAGTTCGCAACCCGCGGTTGAGTCGACCAGCTGGTCGATGCGGGGAAGGGGAAAGTCGTCCTTCGGACCGGCACTATTGAGGCTAGTGTAGTCGACGCACATGCGCCACTTGCCATTTGACTTGCAGACCATGACCGGATTTGTGAGCCACTCCGGGTGATCGACCTCACAAATAAACCCAGCTTTCAGGAGTTTGTCCAACTCCTCACGAATGGCTTCTTGTCGGTCGACAGCAAAATGCCTGAGCTTTTGCTTTATTGGTCGCTGTCCAGGTCGAATTGCTAACCTGTGCTCGATTACTTCCCTTGGGACACCGGCATGTCAGATGGTTTCCACACAAACACATCTGCATTAGCCCGGAGGAAAGTAATGAGCTCGAGTTCCTATTTGTCATCTAGGCCTGATCCGACCCGAATTGTCTTGGATGGATCAGCTGGGTACAAAGGAACTATTTTGAGTTTCTCATCTGGTTGAGGAGCAGCCTTGATCGCGTCGGCAGCTACAGTGGCGACCTGAGCGTCTCAGAGGGGAAGCTGGTCGACCATCTCCAGAGATAGCCGGTCACACGTTAGTGCCACGTTGCGACTGCCTCGGATCGAGATGACACCTTTGGGGCCAGGCAACTTGCCGCACTGATAAGCATAGTGCGTTGCCATCATGAACTTAGCAAGAGTTGGCCTGCCAAAGATTGCATTGTAAGTAACCAATTCTGTTCGGAAGTTATCCGGTTCTCCCAGTGTGACCGGGAGGACCACCTATCCCAACGGCATCATGGAGGGACCAGGGATTATCCCATAAAACGGATGGATTATGGGCTTAATCTTTGAACGAGGAATTTGCATCTCGTCGAGCGCCTTGACCAATAAAATGTCCAAGGAGCTTCCTCAGTCAATCAGGACCCTTTCGACTCTTGCATTACTGTTGATAGGGGTGATGACCAGAGGGAGCCTCAATGGTCGAGTAAGCCCCGCAGGACAATCAGTGCGATCAAACGTCAAAGGCGTGTCCGACCAACGGGGATACTGAGGTTCACCAAGGGATGTCTCCGTTTGGTTAACCTCTCGATAAAAGGCCTTAAACTGCCTTTTGGAAACAAAATAGGAGGAACCTCCAAAAATAACATTAATATGATTATGAGGTACCTGGTAAGACATCTCTTCGTCCCCGTCAGCATCCCTCAGCCCGCATGCTTGTTCCTTTGTTGGTAAGGTCGGCATCGGTCCAATCCCCTGATAGAAGTCATCTAATTGCTTCAACCAACTCCTGCAGTTTTTGAGGTCGTGGCCTGCGGAGTTGTGGAGTGGACACCACTTGTTGCCTTCCTGCAGGTTAATCGACTTTTCTGGCTGGTCGGCACTACGACCACCAGAGGCAGTTTTATTCTTAAATGAAAGCTTGTTACCTTTGGTCGAAGGAGGCTTCTCTGCAACTGCAACCTCGCGGTACTGTCCAGCGCTATTCCTTTTCGACTTCTTCGACTTCCCGCCTGACAAAGATTCCGGCTTCTTGCTCGAATCTTCTTTCCTAGCGTCCTTGAGACCTAGTTGAGGCGGTAGGTTACCTTTATCGACCATCCGGTTCCATTCGACCGCTTTAGCCGCGTCGGAGTATCGATCAGCCATATCAAAGAGATCGGCTACTGATCGAGGAGGATGGATGAGCAAGTCTTCGGTGAATCTCCGATACCGAACAGCATGTTTAAATGCCCTAATAACGGAGCTGTCAGATATGTTCGGGATGGTATTCCTCACCCTGACAAATCTCTTGACAAACTGACGAAGGGTTTCGGTCAAAGTTTGCCGTAGTCGATGGAGGTCGTCCTCTTTACCCGGCTTTTGGTAACAATTTTGGAAATTGCTGAGGATAGTGTCGCACAGCATTTCCCAATTGTAGATAGAACCTTCGGGCATATTAAACAACCAGGTTCTTGCCGGTCCTTCAAGGACTGTAGGCAGGTAGTTGGCCATGACCCGGTCATCGCCTCCTGCCGCTTGGATGGCAGTGATACAGATTTGAAGGAACTCGGATGGGTTCTGTGTTCCGTCGAACCTTTCTATGGCCCCTGGTCGAAACTTGTCCGGCCAAACGACCGCTCGAAGGCCGGGCGAGAAAGCTTTGCAACCTACGTAGGGACCGTGAACTGTCTTGTGACTGTCGACCGGATCACGAGCGACTTCACGCAATGGAGAAGTTACTCGTGGTCCTAAGCGAGAGTGGACAGGGACACGATCCCTACCACAAGAATCCTGTGCCCGCTTGGACTTGTCCTGGAGGGATGGTACAGGCGGCGGGTAACTTCGTCGACCAGAACCAAAGTGAGAACACTCTTGGTCGCGGGAACGTGTTACCGACCTCTGACTCCTCTGACGCGACTTCATCCAACCTCTCTGCCAGGATTCTGGTGAAGGCCGGTTTCTGCGCATCCGTGACCGTAGGAGGAAAATTACGCATGACTTTTGTGATAGATCGCAGTCGACCATGTGCACTTCTCCTAGGAGCACCAGGTGTCACCGTTTCTTCGTCTATCGGGAAACACTCCGGAGGCAAAGAAGGGGTCTGGTCGCGTCTGCGACCACATGATCGTCAGGAAGAACTCGGAGCAGCATCGTAACGAGCCTACGCATCTTGAAGAGCCTCTAGGGAAGTTCTGCGTAGTTCGTTGTCTTGTTGCTCGAGATCTTGATCCTCCTTCTGTTTGCGTTCCTATTCTTCCCTAGCAGCCCATTGACCAGGAGTTTCCTCTGATATGGCAGCAAACTGTCTAGGGAGAGAGGTCGCCGAGGGAGAAAACATCTCGGTTTGTTCCGAGTCAGACACGAAATCAAAGAGACGGTGGAGGTTATCAGGGTCGAATCTCCCCGGGCTGATTTCCTGGTCGATATCATCCTTCCCCTCAGCGGGGTCGTATGACGGACCGGACTCACCCTCTAGCGCATTAAGAACCTCGGTGGGTTCTGACCTTGCGCTAGTTGCTCCCTGGTCGATGGACATGACCTGGAGAGACGATTCGACCTTTGGGAGATTTTCGCCTCCAACTTCCTCCATCGAAACAGGATCGCTTGGAGAGGGCATCGGAATGTGAGCGTAATCCTCGAGATCGAAATCATTCTCGGAATCATATACTCCAGCCATAGTTCAGTGAACCTCCGGATGAAAATTAGGACGCCTTGAGAAAGGCCCCACGGTGGGCGCCAGCTGTCGACGATTCGGACTCGGGGTCCTTAGCCAAACTTATACAAAATTTGTAGGTAGTGAGACCTTTCAGGGTGTCCCTCCGGGAAGGTATGTAGAATTATGGAGAACTAGAGCACAGAGAAATTTATACAGGTTCGGGCCCTCGATGGTGGGAGTAATAGCCCTACATCCTGTTGGGATTTCACTACGTGTAGTAAAAGAGTTACAAAGTGAGGGGAAAAGACCTTCATAAGCGAAGGTTTTCCCTATATGATTGTACAAAATGAAGCCTGGAAGGCTTATGGAAGCTATCTAATATAGGCTATTGTCTTGGTTGTTTGATTAGTTGATCATGATCCTCCCCGTTTGATGCACCATGCTGCCCTTTTTATACTGGTCGAAAGGGCGCCAAGTCATAATGGCATCAAACAGTTGCTTGGATGCGGTTTAGACAACCGCTCTTCACCTCCACGTAGGTTTAACACATGTTACTTGTGGATAACTGCACGTATTAACCTCCTGACGGTTGTTCCTCTACGTGGAAGAATCTTCAGGATACTTGGGATATTCCTGCTACAGGGACAGATTAATCCCACGTTCCCTGGTCGAAAGTGCTCTGACCGCGCGATGTTGGCTGACCGCGCAACATCTTCAGCTTTCTGTCCGCGCATAGCATACGAACTCCATACCGCACACTAGCTGCGATCCAATTGCGTAAAGCCTTTGACCTCGGGCTAGTACTTCTCAGAATGACTTGAGTTCGCACCGTCAGGCACGTGTCTGGCTCGAATCTATCTTGAACCAGTCGTGCATTTATTTGAACTAACTCGGGTGTCAATCCTCGTTACTTATCGAGATTCGCTTTAACATACCTTCCCAGGAAAGGTGGAGTTGGATTATAAACATGTGTTACCTGATTTTCTCCACTTTCCTTTTCTTTTGGTTTGGCAACCAAGTCAATCCTTTGCCGGCAGTAATGGTACTTCTTTTATTTCACTTGCCAGCACATGTTCGGTTGGTGGTGTTCGTTCCGGTAGATTTGTTCCACTCCTTAGAATTATTTCATTATAAAAAAGAGGGCTAGGACAAGCTATAGAATTAATTTGTTTAGAATTACGATGATTGATTGGTTGAGAAGGAAGAGGATTATAATTTTTTGGTGCAGGATTTGTGAATTGTGTGATTTGAGTCTCAAGCATGCGGACGTGAGTCGATATGGAGTCTATCTTTTGGCTCATGGACATCTTCTCTTTCTCTCGATTTGCTATAAAGTTCTCTGGCATGTTGTGAGACCCCCATTTGAGGATCACCTTGGTAACCGCCCAGGTAGGTTACACACAGCAGGATGTCACATGAGCTCCGAACCACACAAGCATAGTAATATCATTAAACAAGTATCAGGCCAACATGGCCAATATTACATAGCCAAAGCACCGAAAATGGCGCTAAGTAGAGTTGCTAAGAAAATAACTAGTTTATCAGAACCAGAATCGGTATCCAAGTACCGAACACACAACATAAAACACAAAGCGACGACGAACAGCTTGGCTTCCATCAGCAGCGGGGTTGGAGGGGCTTCTCCCACATCTGACTTGACTTGGTGCAAAATCCTTCTAGAACGTGGGCTCGTCCGGGGTGCTTCCATCTTCAGCTGAGTACTCATAACTGAAGGAATCGGGATCCTCGAATCCCTCTTCTACAGTGGGATATAAATGCAAGGGTGAGCACTTGGTGCTCAGCAACACTCATTCCAGGGATTAATGCAATCGTACTTACATGAGGGTGGAACATATGATTCCGGGGTTTAGTTTCATATGGATAGAGATATATAGATTTCCAAGTCATTTGTTCAGTAAAACAGTACTTTTGTCATGAAAACGATACTTTAAACATTAAACAGGTTTTCAATAAAACATTAGATGTAGTGGTCTCCCATGAGTCACTACTTTGTTAACCGCATTATGAAAACATTCCAAAACATTACTTGTGCTATAACCCATGGATAACATCCACTACGAAATGACTCCTGAACCTGGGAGTACAGAGTATCTGATACTTCTTTTACACTTTGCAAAGGTGTACCTCTTTTTAAATCCACTGGTTCACTCGGCTTTCAAGTCGGATCAGCTCCATGTGACTTATACACATGTGACAAGGCCGAGATCACACAACGCTTTTACAGTTCAGTATTAACAGTATCCCCGCCCGGTAAATAGACAGTTAAGTCTCAGTACCGTTGTGGGTCTTCCCCACTGCCTTACTTCCTAGCCTCTCTGGTCTATGTTCCCGCAGGACACATAGCCTTGGTCTATGCCCACGCAAGACATACGACCGTTTAAGATTACAACCGCTCACGGCTTAATCAGGTCTAGGGCGCCTTCCTTCTTTTACGCCTTTTCCTCTCATTATTTTTCTGAACTCACATCACTCATGGCCAAACCTTGGCCTACCAGTTTCCACGCGAGAAACTAGATCGACAAACCATGCAGGGAACTGCTAATACCAAAAAGCTACTAAGTTGTGCCTGTCCCATACCAGGCAAGTGGTTGGTACGTTTACAATTCGCATAGAGACACAGCACAAGGTTCTTGTCCTTATGAACCAATAGTGAGGAACATTCACATTCCCTGGTGCGCACCGCACCCTCTCCATACAAACCAATCCTCACTACTGATCCCTTTTATCAGTTTTCTTGACAAAACGGTTTTGATCATAACTTCTCATGTATTTGACCATTTCAAGTTTAATGTGAATATTCAGTATATGAGTCCTAGGGTGACAAAAGCATATATACGAAAGTTCAATAACAAAAGGGGTTTCATGATCCATTAGGTAATATCTACTCACGTCATTCAAACATAACTTGTATTTCAAATAAGCATGCATAGTAAGAAACAGTGAATGTACTTCATATGAAAATATTGGGTGAGACATGATCAAAGGAATGAGGCTTGCCTTGCAATGCTGGGTCTAAGTACTCAGACGGATCTTCGAAGACTTCCTCCGCTCCTTCAACTTCTGACTCTGCGGCAATCAAATAACACACAAACACATACCATAAGCATACAGAAAATAGTTTCCACAGAAATTATTAAGCAAATAAGTCATGCATGCAGGGGAAAGGGTTAGGGCAAGGTCACAAGGGCTCTGGTCGAAGAAACGGCTAAAAAGGATTGAACGTCGAAAGGTCGACATTCGGTTCATGGCTTTGGCATAGCTTCAAACTGATCTTAGGATGGTTTTCTGGAGAAGTGATAGAAGGGAAAGATGTAGAACACAACTCCAGGAATCTAGGGGACAAAGTGACATTTCCATTGCTCAACCAGAGGGGTCAAACAAGGCTAATGCCAGTGGCTGACATGCACTGACATAGTGCTGGACATGGCCAGAAACTAGGGCATGGCTTAACTTTTGATCCAGGGCTCCAATTGATGCAACACTTTGTCTGGGAGGTAGGCATTACTAACAGGAACAAAATACTCAACAGGAATAAAGGCTGAAAGTGGCCGGACGGTGGCCAAATCCGGCGATGAACTGCGGTGGCGACACGGCACAGACATTGATCTGGACAAACGTTTGGCAAAGGCATAACTCACAATCTAGGCAGATCCAGGTGTCGGGCTAGTGGAAAGAATTGCTCAGGGAGCTGAGGCAAAGCTAAGGGACAAAGTGGTGTTGGCTGAATCGGCCAGGAACGAATTCCGGCGACCGGCGCTGGAGAAGATGACACTGGAGCCTAGGGGATTTCGCTACGAGGGGAATGAGCTTAATTCCAAGCTTGGGAATGATCTCTAGGGCACAACAAGGCTACTGGAGGGGTCAATTTTGCTGGGAGATGGCCGGAGAAGCTTGGCGCCGAAGTCCGGCGAACGGCTGAGGTTCCAGTTTGGGATTTCTTCGATTTGGACTCAATTGAAGATTTTGATTCAACAGGCTTGCTCTACTAAGCTTACTGATCAATTCCTTCTACAGAATCGAGGGTTAATTTGGGGTGAATCGGTTAGCATTGGGGGAACAGGGCAATTGGGCCTTTCCGGCGATCACCGGCGATGGGGATCGATCTGGTGCAATTGGTTGCGACTAAACAGAGAGGGGAAAGAGGGGAACTCACTGGTGAGCTTGGATCGAAGAATGGTGCAGCAAGATGGGCTGGAACCGTGAGTTCACTCACTGGCTCGCCGGAGAAGAAGGCGAGAACGGTGGAGTTTGGGACTTAGCCGATTTTCTGGAGGCTTGAGGCTCTCAAAGCACAGGGAGGGTTTAAATAGGCACGGGGACGGAGCTTGCGAGGGAAAACACGACAGCGGTTGCTTGCGCCAGGGAGAAACTTGTCGGGCGCAGGCGCAACGACGGCGACGGCGACGTGATTTGCTTCAGGCGGTGCTGCAGCTTTGCCAGTAATGCCAGGGTGCCTTGGAACTTCGTCCGGGACGGCGCAGATGCGGAGGCGACAACGTAGCTCCGGCAACGACACGTACACACATGCAATGCCACGGAAACGGGCACGTGCGCGCGAAAACGCTGCTGGAGCGCGGCCGTTTAACCGCTGGACAAGGCGAAGCAATGGTGCTGGCACGTGCGCGCGGGGTGGCTCGGTTGTTCACAACATAGGCGACATGAAGTGGTGGCCGGCGGCGAGCAAACGCCGCGAAAACCACGGCGCGGCAACGGCGACTCGCGCTGGTCGTAGCCAACGACCAGGCGCTGGTCGAAAACAGCCGAAAAGATTAGAGGGGCTGATTTGCAATTTTCAGAACTTTGCTTCCAGGGATTGATCTGCAAATCTGGAGATCTGAGGGTCCGATCTGAAATCTGATTTCGCAGATAAGTTGCATAAGATTATTAGAACTCATCTGGCCAAAGTTTGGTATGATCGGGTAAGATCTGAAGGGTTTCGACACAATTGGGGAAAAGCAGTTTAGGGTAAAATTAGGGTAATTAGGTTTCTGAGACGGCAAGGGTCGAAACTCAGTTTTAGGATGGAATTTTGGAGATGATCCCGAAGGGAAAAATGTTCTGAACAACACTTAGAAGGGAATGGCTTGAGCAGATTAGGGTTTGGGGTCAAGATGTGGATTTTGGCTATTTTAGGGTTTGGCAAAACAGGGGTGTTACAAATCTACCCACCTTAGAAACAATCTCGTCCTCGAGATTAGGGCAGGTCAGAGAATAGGAAGGGAAATTCTCGGCGGAGATCTTCTTCTTTTTCCCAAGTTGACTCCTCCTCTGAGTGATTGTTCCACTGGACTCTGCAGAATCGGAGGGTTCTTGACTTCAGTACTTTCTCTCTGGTTTCCAGAATTCTAACAGGGTATTCTTGACAAGACAAATCTGGTTGAATCTCAATCTCTGCAGGAGATATTTGTTCCGTTGGTTTTCTCAAGCATTTCTTCAGTTGGGACACATGAAATATGTCATGAATTCCGGTCAGTTCTAGTGGCAATTCCAACTTGTATGCCATTTCGCCTCGCTTTTCCAGAATTCGATATGGTCCCACGTATCTAGGTTTTAACTTTCCCTTCATCTGGAATCTTCGAACTCCTTTGTATGGCATAACCTTGAGATACACATAATCGCCCTCTTCAAATGATAGCTCTCTTCTACGATTATCTGCATAGCTTTTCTGTCTAGATTGAGCTGTTTTCAGTTTTTCTTGTATGATCCTGACATGGGCTGTGGCTTCTTCTACTAACTGGGGTCCTAGATGTTGCTTTTGGCCAATTTCTGTCCAATACAGAGGCGTGCGGCATTTTCTTCCATATAGAGCTTCATATGGTGCCATCTGTAGGCTTGTTTGGAAACTGTTGTTATATGTGAATTCTGCATAAGGTAGAAATAACTCTCAAGAGTCTCCATAATCCAAAACACATGCCCTCAACATATCTTCCAAAATTTGGTTTACCCTTTCAGTCTAACCTCCAGTTTGAGGGTGGTAAGCGGTACTGAATTTTAACTTTGTACCCAAGGCTTTCTGCAACTCTTGCCAAAATCTTGAAATGAACTGGGCTCCTCTGTCGGAAACGATAGCCTTCGGCACTCCGTGCAGTACCACTATTCTGCTGAGGTATAGCTCTGCTAAGTCCTTAGCTGTATATAGGGTCTTTACTGGGAGAAAATGTGCTACCTTTGTTAATCTATCTACTATGACCCATATAGAATCGAATCCTTTTCTCGTCCTTGGTAGTCCCACAATGAAATCCATTCCGATTTCATCCCACTTCCACTCTGGGATTTGTAGAGGTTGTAGCGGTCCCGCAGGCTTTTGATGTTCTGCTTTCACTCTTTGGCATGTGTCACAAACTGCGACAAACTTGGCAATTTCTCTCTTCATTCCTTTCCACCAAAAATTTTTCTTCAAGTCCTTGTACATTTTGGTGCTGCCTGGGTGTATGGAATTGGGGTTTGATGAGCTTCTTGCATGATCAGGCCTTTGATCTCGTTGTCATTTGGAATGCAGATACGGTCATCGTACCATAGGATTCCCTGTTCATCTTCTCGAAGGTTGGTTGTATCTTTGCTCCTCATGTCCTCCTTCATCTCTTGAAGGTCTGGATCAATTGCTTGAGCTTGCCGGATCTTATCCTTCAACTCACATTCCATCTTCAGGGCAGTGATGGTTCCTTGGTTTACTAACTCTAATTGCAACCTTTCGAAGTCCTTAATTAGTTGCGTTGGCACTTCTAGCTGGGTTATCTGGTTGCAACGAGACTTTCTATTTAAAGCATCAGCCACTACATTGGCTTTTCCCGGGTGATAGTGGATCTCTAGATCATAATCTTTGATCAGTTCTAACCATCTTCTCTGTCTCATATTCAACTCCTGTTGCGTGAAGATATATTTCAGGCTCTTATGATCCGTGTAAATTTCGCACTTACTGCCTAGTAAGTAGTGTCTCCATATCTTTAGTGCATGTACGACAGCAGCTAGCTCCAAATCATGTGTTGGATAATTCTCCTCATGAGGTCGTAGCTGTCTTGATGCATAAGCTATCACTTTCCTTTCTTGCATCAATACGCATCCTAATCCTTGTTTGGAGGCGTCACAGTAGACTTGAAAATCCTTTTTGACGTCCGGTAGTATCAGGATTGGTGCAGTTGTCAGTCTTTTCTTCAATTCCTCAAAACTTCCTTCGCACTCCTCGGTCCAATTAAAAGGGGCATTCTTCTTCAGTAGCTGGGTCAGCGGTTTGGTGATCTTCGAGAATCCTTCTACGAATCTTCGATAATATCCCGCTAATCCCAAGAAACTTCTAACTTCTGTTGCGGTTTCTGGTTGTTTCCATTCAGTAACAGCTTGAATCTTCATCGGGTCCATAAATATTCCCTCTCCTGAGATGATATGTCCTAAGAAAGAGATCTTCTTCAGCCAAAAAGCACATTTGCTGAACTTGGCGTATAGCTGGTGGTCTGCTAGTTTCTGTAGCACTATCCTCAGGTGGTATGTGTGCTCCTCCTCTGTCTTGGAATAGACGAGGATATCATCTACAAATACAATGATGCACTTATCCAGGAATTCCATAAGGATTTTGTTCATTAGATTCATGAATACCGCGGGTGCATTAGTTAATCCAAAGGGCATCACTGTAAACTCATGCAACCCGTATCTGGTCACGAAAGCAGTTTTAGGGATGTCCTGTTCTCGGATCCTTAACTGGTGGTATCCTGATCTCAGGTCTATTCTTGAGAACACTTTCGCTTCTCTGAGCTGGTCAAAAAGGTCATCTATCCTTGGTAAGGGGTATTTGTTCTTAATGGTCATGTCGTTTAGCTTGCGATAGTCTATGCAAAGTTGCATGCTACCATCTTTCTTCTTAACAAAGAGCACTGGGGCTCCCCATGGTGATGAGCTTGATCTGATGAATCCTTTTTCTTCCAATTCAGCTATCTGCCTCTTCAGTTCCTCTTGCTCATGACCTGTCATCCGAAACAACTTTCTAGCATACGGAGCGGATCCGGGTTTCAGTTCAATAGTGAACTCTATATCCCTATCTGGTGGTAATCCGGGAAGTTCTTCTGGAAAGACTTCTGGGTACTCATTGACAATCGGTACCTCTTCAAGCTTCACTTCTTCAATGCAGTTCAATCTCTGCAGGTGGTCGCAGATTGGAGTTCTGTCTGCATGGAATGTAACTTGCTTTCCAATGGCATTTGTCAGGGTGATTGTTTTCTTCTCACAATCCATCAATCCCTTATGCTTGGCCAGCCAATCCATTCCAAGAATGACATCTAATCCTTGAAGGTTTAGAACTAGCATGTCTGCCAGGAATTCTAGATTGCCGATACAGAAGGCAACATTTCTACAGATGGAATTAACAATCATCCTAGCACCAGGTGACTGAATGATGATAGGATGCTCTAAAGCAACCACAGGCAAGTTATTACTCAACAAGCGATCTTTTGACATGAATGAATGAGTTGCACCGGGATCAAATAAAACAACTGAAATCTGAGAGGAGATCAAGAGTCTACCGATCACGACGTCAGTTGCCTCTCCTGCTTCTGCAGCAGTCACGAAGTTGAGTCTTCCTCCGGTGGTTGATGTTCCTCTCCCTCTGCTGGTTTGGAATCTTCCTCCTCTGGCTTGTGGTGCTCCTCTGGCAATAGTTCGTGCAGGTGCAGGGGATTTGGCTGCCTGAGCTTTAGCAACGCTGGGAGGTAAATGCCGAAGTGGACAAGTCCCTCTGTGGTGTCCTCTTCTGCCACAATGGAAACACTCTGCATTCTTCAGTGTACAATCTTTATAGAGGTGACTCCCTTTGCATCCGGGACATGTTAGAGTTGTTGGTGATGAAGTCCTCTGGGGTCTTGGAGGTGCGGGTGCTCTGAAAGCGGCTCTGGCATATGGCGCTGGTCTTCCTCGGCTAGAATTTCCTTGAAAAGGGTATGCTATACTTTTCCTCTTGCGGTCCTCTTCTACTATGCCTCTTTTCTCCTCCATTTTGAGCACTCGATTCACAAGGACTTGGAAGTCCGTGAACTCGTGCGTTGACAAGTGGTATTGATATGAGTTTTGTAGACCTTCGCAAAATCTGTCGATCTTCCGCTCTTCTGTCATGATATCTTCAGGTGCATACCTGGCCAATTTGATGAATTCATGCAAATACTGCTTCACCGTCCTTCCTCCTTGCCTTAAATTCAAGAATTCTCTGCGTTTGGCTTGGATAGCTCCTTTGGGGACGTGGTACTTACGGAACTGTTCCTTGAATTCGTTCCAGGTAATGGAATTCTGATTAGGGTGTACCTTCTTGTAATTTTCCCACCATGCTGCAGCCGATCCTGTGAGCTGATGGGGTCCATACAGCAGCTTCTCTTCATCATTACACCTGACAGTGTCCAATTTCCTCTCAATTTCTCTTAACCAATCGTCTGCCACGATCGGGTCTTCAGTGCAGGAGAAAGTTGGAGGACGCGTCTTTTGAAAGTCTGTCAGTCTTGCTCCAATGTTCGAACCTTCCTCGCGTCGTGTTGCGGAGTTTTGCATCAACTGTTCCAGAATTTGACTCTGTACCTCTGCAGATCTCTGTCGGTTTTGTTCCATCCATATCAATATTTCTGTCAGATTTCCCCCTCGTGGTACTGAGGTCGATGAATTTGGCTGATCTGAGGTATCTCTAGTCCTTCTCGTTGATGCGTTCCTTGGGACTTCTTCCGAGTCTTGGATTCTACCTCTGGTGTTCACCATTCTGTTTCGACAAGATAATTGAGAAAAGACTACTAATTCAAGAGAGCACAGATTGAACACAAGCTGTAATGAAAGATCAACCCAAGAGATTGGATTGGAACATGCAATTGCTATTTTCAAAGGTTTTCAAAAGATACAAGGTTTTCACCTTTACAGCCCTAGAGTTACCAACAAACAATACAAACAAAGCAACTACCACAACAAGAGCTAAAAACTAACAATTACAAGGGCTAGAGCAGAAGGGTCAAGCTGAAGAGAAAACTAGGATCTCCTGTCGGTCCTGGAAGAACTGCAAGGTTCCACTTCTTCGGGGTCTTCCTCTTCTTGATCTTCGTCGGCATCCATAGGGTCCCATTCCATATCATTGTCCTCTTCTTCTTCAGATGAACCGTTGGTGTCGCATGTAGCAATCTCTTTTCCTTTACCTTCAAGAACTTCCTTCCCTTTCACGAGAGTAGGATATTCTGGTGCAGGGGTGTTGATCACAATGCCACGCGAAGCAGGCGTGAAATAACCCAGGTAATCCCTAGGTCTTCCCACACTCTTGCGGGCTGTGAGTCTTATCTTCAAGCGGTTCTTCTTGTTCACCGATCCTTCGTCTTCGACTTCTCGTGCTCTGCTAGGTTCAGCCAACTCCTGAATCTGTTTTTCTTTCTCTTGGAGTTCTGAGCGAACCTTCGCAAGCGCTCCTTCAAGATAGTGACGGTCATCCCGCATTTTCATGCTCACGCAACAACCGGGTGTAGCTCGACTCCAAAGCTTGAACTACATCTCTGGTTTTGGTCAGGATGGCATCTCTCTGGTTGGTGGAGGGATGAACAGCTCGACGATCCGATCCAGGGACTTGGTAGGGTACAAAGCAGAAAGGAGAACCTATAAGAAAGTCATCATACAGCTGGCGGATGGTACCTATAGCACGATGAGCAGCGTCTTGGATGGCATCTTCTTCTTCTTCTCTATGAGCTTCCTTTCTTGTTGATCCTCTCCCGATCTCTGGAATCTCGTACACAATCACCTAGGCACGGAAACCAAAAGGTCTACCATCTACTTCTTCACGACGGACGTAGTAGACTGGTCGCTGATTGTCTCTTGCTCCCAGAAATTGTAACATCATCCAAAGCATCAATGCCCATGATCCCAACTCGTCTCCGTGAATTAGCTTCTTACCAGGGGCCATCTGCGATGATGAGACACGGAACACTTAAAAGTAGGAAAATGGTTTTGAAAGTTTTCAAATAATATTCATTATGCTTTTCTTAAACAAATTAGGTTTTTCACAATTAGATTTTTACCAAATAATCTAGCGATTCTCTACTTTAGGGACGCCCATTCTAGTAAGGGTCACGACCTACAGTCAAGCTTCATGCTCTGATACCATTCGCTGTGAGACCCCCATTTGAGGATCACCTTGGTAACCGCCCAGGTAGGTTACACACAGCAGGATGTCACATGAGCTCCGAACCACACAAGCATAGTAATATCATTAAACAAGTATCAGGCC
Organism: Pharus latifolius; assembly: GCA_019359835.1. Lineage (NCBI taxonomy): Eukaryota > Viridiplantae > Streptophyta > Magnoliopsida > Poales > Poaceae > Pharus > Pharus latifolius. The sequence goes on along the minus strand of CM033326.1, from coordinate 42,614,047 downwards.
AACATGGCCAATATTACATAGCCAAAGCACCGAAAATGGCGCTAAGTAGAGTTGCTAAGAAAATAACTAGTTTATCAGAACCAGAATCGGTATCCAAGTACCGAACACACAACATAAAACACAAAGCGACGACGAACAGCTTGGCTTCCATCAGCAGCGGGGTTGGAGGGGCTTCTCCCACATCTGACTTGACTTGGTGCAAAATCCTTCTAGAACGTGGGCTCGTCCGGGGTGCTTCCATCTTCAGCTGAGTACTCATAACTGAAGGAATCGGGATCCTCGAATCCCTCTTCTACAGTGGGATATAAATGCAAGGGTGAGCACTTGGTGCTCAGCAACACTCATTCCAGGGATTAATGCAATCGTACTTACATGAGGGTGGAACATATGATTCCGGGGTTTAGTTTCATATGGATAGAGATATATAGATTTCCAAGTCATTTGTTCAGTAAAACAGTACTTTTGTCATGAAAACGATACTTTAAACATTAAACAGGTTTTCAATAAAACATTAGATGTAGTGGTCTCCCATGAGTCACTACTTTGTTAACCGCATTATGAAAACATTCCAAAACATTACTTGTGCTATAACCCATGGATAACATCCACTACGAAATGACTCCTGAACCTGGGAGTACAGAGTATCTGATACTTCTTTTACACTTTGCAAAGGTGTACCTCTTTTTAAATCCACTGGTTCACTCGGCTTTCAAGTCGGATCAGCTCCATGTGACTTATACACATGTGACAAGGCCGAGATCACACAACGCTTTTACAGTTCAGTATTAACAGTATCCCCGCCCGGTAAATAGACAGTTAAGTCTCAGTACCGTTGTGGGTCTTCCCCACTGCCTTACTTCCTAGCCTCTCTGGTCTATGTTCCCGCAGGACACATAGCCTTGGTCTATGCCCACGCAAGACATACGACCGTTTAAGATTACAACCGCTCACGGCTTAATCAGGTCTAGGGCGCCTTCCTTCTTTTACGCCTTTTCCTCTCATTATTTTTCTGAACTCACATCACTCATGGCCAAACCTTGGCCTACCAGTTTCCACGCGAGAAACTAGATCGACAAACCATGCAGGGAACTGCTAATACCAAAAAGCTACTAAGTTGTGCCTGTCCCATACCAGGCAAGTGGTTGGTACGTTTACAATTCGCATAGAGACACAGCACAAGGTTCTTGTCCTTATGAACCAATAGTGAGGAACATTCACATTCCCTGGTGCGCACCGCACCCTCTCCATACAAACCAATCCTCACTACTGATCCCTTTTATCAGTTTTCTTGACAAAACGGTTTTGATCATAACTTCTCATGTATTTGACCATTTCAAGTTTAATGTGAATATTCAGTATATGAGTCCTAGGGTGACAAAAGCATATATACGAAAGTTCAATAACAAAAGGGGTTTCATGATCCATTAGGTAATATCTACTCACGTCATTCAAACATAACTTGTATTTCAAATAAGCATGCATAGTAAGAAACAGTGAATGTACTTCATATGAAAATATTGGGTGAGACATGATCAAAGGAATGAGGCTTGCCTTGCAATGCTGGGTCTAAGTACTCAGACGGATCTTCGAAGACTTCCTCCGCTCCTTCAACTTCTGACTCTGCGGCAATCAAATAACACACAAACACATACCATAAGCATACAGAAAATAGTTTCCACAGAAATTATTAAGCAAATAAGTCATGCATGCAGGGGAAAGGGTTAGGGCAAGGTCACAAGGGCTCTGGTCGAAGAAACGGCTAAAAAGGATTGAACGTCGAAAGGTCGACATTCGGTTCATGGCTTTGGCATAGCTTCAAACTGATCTTAGGATGGTTTTCTGGAGAAGTGATAGAAGGGAAAGATGTAGAACACAACTCCAGGAATCTAGGGGACAAAGTGACATTTCCATTGCTCAACCAGAGGGGTCAAACAAGGCTAATGCCAGTGGCTGACATGCACTGACATAGTGCTGGACATGGCCAGAAACTAGGGCATGGCTTAACTTTTGATCCAGGGCTCCAATTGATGCAACACTTTGTCTGGGAGGTAGGCATTACTAACAGGAACAAAATACTCAACAGGAATAAAGGCTGAAAGTGGCCGGACGGTGGCCAAATCCGGCGATGAACTGCGGTGGCGACACGGCACAGACATTGATCTGGACAAACGTTTGGCAAAGGCATAACTCACAATCTAGGCAGATCCAGGTGTCGGGCTAGTGGAAAGAATTGCTCAGGGAGCTGAGGCAAAGCTAAGGGACAAAGTGGTGTTGGCTGAATCGGCCAGGAACGAATTCCGGCGACCGGCGCTGGAGAAGATGACACTGGAGCCTAGGGGATTTCGCTACGAGGCGAATGAGCTTAATTCCAAGCTTGGGAATGATCTCTAGGGCACAACAAGGCTACTGGAGGGGTCAATTTTGCTGGGAGATGGCCGGAGAAGCTTGGCGCCGAAGTCCGGCGAACGGCTGAGGTTCCAGTTTGGGATTTCTTCGATTTGGACTCAATTGAAGATTTTGATTCAACAGGCTTGCTCTACTAAGCTTACTGATCAATTCCTTCTACAGAATCGAGGGTTAATTTGGGGTGAATCGGTTAGCATTGGGGGAACAGGGCAATTGGGCCTTTCCGGCGATCACCGGCGATGGGGATCGATCTGGTGCAATTGGTTGCGACTAAACAGAGAGGGGAAAGAGGGGAACTCACTGGTGAGCTTGGATCGAAGAATGGTGCAGCAAGATGGGCTGGCACCGTGAGCTCACTCACTGGCTCGCCGGAGAAGAAGGCGAGAACGGTGGAGTTTGGGACTTAGCCGATTTTCGGGAGGCTTGAGGCTCTCAAAGCACAGGGAGGGTTTAAATAGGCACGGGGACGGAGCTTGCGAGGGAAAACACGACAGCGGTTGCTTGCGCCAGGGAGAAACTTGTCGGGCGCAGGCGCAACGACGGCGACGGCGACGTGATTTGCTTCAGGCGGTGCTGCAGCTTTGCCAGTAATGCCAGGGTGCCTTGGAACTTCGTCCGGGACGGCGCAGATGCGGAGGCGACAACGTAGCTCCGGCAACGACACGTACACACATGCAATGCCACGGCAACGGGCACGCGCGCGCGAAAACGCTGCTGGAGCGCGGCCGTTTAACCGCTGGACAAGGCGAAGCAATGGTGCTGGCACGTGCGCGCGGGGTGGCTCGGTTGTTCACAACACAGGCGAGATGAAGCGGTGGCCGGCGGCGAGCAAACGCGGCGAAAACCACGGCGACTCGCGCTGGTCGTAGCCAACGACCAGGCGCTGGTCGAAAACAGCCGAAAAGATTAGAGGGGCTGATTTGCAATTTTCAGAACTTTGCTTCCAGGGACTGATCTGCAAATCTGGAGATCTGAGGGTCCGATCTGAAATCTGATTTCGCAGATAAGTTGCATAAGATTATTAGAACTCATCTGGCCAAAGTTTGGTATGATCGGGTAAGATCTGAAGGGTTTCGACACAATTGGGGAAAAGCAGTTTAGGGTAAAATTAGGGTAATTAGGTTTCTGAGACGGCAGGGGTCGAAACTCAGTTTTAGGATGGAATTTTGGAGATGATCCCGACGGGACAAATGTTCTGAACGACATTTAGAAGGGAATGGCTGAAGCAGATTAGGGTTTGGGGTCAAGATGTGGATTTTGGCTATTTTAGGGTTTGGCAAAACAGGGGTGTTACACATGTGCTCCACATTCAACTGCTCAGGTTGTCATTGGTGTGGTGGTTGATAAGGTTGCCAATTTTGTTGTTGGTACGGTGGCCTTTGAGCTTGATATGGGGGATTTTGTTGGTGTAGTTGCTGCTGTCTAAAATTTTGTTGTTGACTTGAAGTTGCTGATTTTGTCCTGAACATGTGAAATTTTGATTGTTTCTCCATCCAGAGTTATAAGAGTTGAAGGCATTACCTTGCCATTGTTGCATACCCTGAAAAGCATTTTCCTACTCCATGGATGGGTTAAATTGGCACTCATGGCCATAGTGGCCTTGTATGCCGCACAGTTCACATATAGGTGTAATTGCATTAACAGATGAAGTAGCAGATGATCCAAGAATAGCTAGTTTATCAGTGAGAAGTGCTACCCGTTCGGCTAATTGCGACATTACACTTACATTCATGTTGTTGGTTGGAGTTTGTTGAGCAACTCGTTTGTTTCCCCATTGAGTGTAGTTTTGAGTTATACCTTCGATGAGGTCGTATATTTTGTCTATACTTTTGTTCATTAGTGCACCGCCGGCTGTGGTGTCTATGGCCATCTGCGCATTGTAGTTCAGCTTGCTATAAAACATCTGAACCAGAAACAACTTCTCTAGTCCATGATGCAGACATTTGATCAACAAGTCCTTGTATCGTTCCCAAGAATCATAAAGTGATTCACCTTCCTACTATTAAAAAGATACAATCTGGTTGAGAATATGAACAGTTTTAGCAGGAGGGAAAAACTTACTAGGAAAAGCTCATGAGAGTTCGTCCCATGTATTGATCGAGACAGGAGGCGCAAAGTGAGAAAGGAAAGAGCCTCAAACGAAGTGCATCCTGTGTAACTACATGAATCTTGAAAGTATCACAATGCCCAAGAAACATGTGCAGATGTAATGATGGATGTTCAGTGGGAAGACCGCTAAACTGATTTTGTTGAACCAAATTGAAAAGTGTAGATTTTATTTCTAAATTATTTGATTCAATTGGTGGTCTAAGAATACTTGATTGTAACCCCATGCTAAGCGGGATTGCATAATCCTTGAGTCTCTTTTGATCTCCATTGTTGGTTGTGTCGACGATTCGGACTCGGAGTCCTCAGCCGAACTTATGCAGAATTTGTAATAGCAAGACCTTTCAAGATGACCCTCCGGGAAGGTATGTAGAAAAATGGAGAACAGGAGCACAGGGAGGTTTATACAGGTTCGGGCCCTCGATGGTGGGAGTAAAAGCCCTACGTCCTGTTAGGATTTCACTATATGTGATAAAGGTTTACAAACTAGCAGGAAGAAACCTTCACAAGCGAAGGTTTTTCCTATATAAGTGTACAAAAATAAGCTCTAGGAGACTTGCAAATATTATCTAATCTAAGCCGTAGACTTGGCTGTTTGAGTGGTTGAGATACGTTGTATCTCACTTGTATCAGAGGTCTTGATCTCCCAAATGGATGGATACCCCCTTTTGATGCATCTTGCCACTCCTTTATACTGGTCGAAAGGGTGCCATGTCGTAACTGCATCAGACAGTTGTTTAGATGGTTGGATGCGGTTTAAAGAACCGCTCTTAACTTCCACATAGGTTAAACACGTGCTATTCGTGGATAACTGCACGTATTAACCTCCTGGCGGTTGGTCTTCTACGTGGAGGAATCTTCGGGATACTTGGAATATTCCCGCTGTAGGGATAGCCGGACAGATGAACTCCAAGTACCCTGGTCAAAAAGTACTCTGACCGCGGGATGTTGGCTGACCGCGCGACATCCTTGATATTCTGTTCGCATATAGCATACGAACTCCTGACCGCGCGAAGCCTGCGGTCTGATCGCACAAAGCCTGTAACCTGATAGCGCAAAGCCTGCGACCTCGGGCTGATGCTTCTCAAAATGACTTGAGTTCGCACCACCGGGCACATGTCTGGCTCGAATCTGTCTTGAACCAACAGTGCATTCATTTGAACTGACTCGGGTGTCAATCCTCGTCAGCTAGCCCCCAAATTTAAAGAAAACGAAGGGACGTGTTTACTTTAAATTTAAAGAAATGCATCGGATTATTAACCTGACTCTTAAAATCCTCCACTTAGTGGCGCACGAAGCAGGTCGGTTGGTTCCCCGAGACGGGCTCTGGGTATTGTGTGACAGGTAATAATGGCGCTGTTGAAATGTTTTTTAACCCGAGGTGAAAATGTAAATGCTTTTTAAGAACCCGAGGTGATTCAGAATGTGAACCGTCACCCTGATGGTTATAAATACCAGGTCTTTTGTTTTGTAAAGCTTCACAACTTTCTTCTCACGGTAAAGTCCTTTCTGAAGTCACCTTCATTCTTCTCTTCATACACCTCCTGATGGCAGATCACAGCATCATCGAGATTGAAAGTGATGAAGAGGTAGTTTGCAAGCAAGAGCCTCAAATGCCTGAAGATCCATCTCCTTCAAGGAAGAAACCCAAGGTTGACGAAGGATCTTCCATCAGAGCAAAGGTAGAAGATGAGCAATCATCTTTTCTTCCTTCAGCTTTCTTCCCTAGCACTCCTTGCTTTTGTTTGGGTGATCGATTTTCTGGTCAGCAAGCGGTGACTATTCGACCAGAAAATCCTCAACTTGTGTTGGGGAGGTCATCTTCTGGTGGGAAGGTTGTACTTCCACCATCTGGTGATCATCTGATTTTATCTGATGATCAACTTCCCAAGATGGCTACATCAACGTGTCATGAACAGGGACAGGTAATAATCCTTCTCTCCTTTTGCTTATAGTTATAGTTAGTACAACTAACTTTTGCAAATACAGGAGGTTGGAGGCCCCAGTGATCAGCCTTCTGCTACTCCGTCTCTTCCTCCCGGACAGATTCTTCTAGAGGAGAAGAATGCCCTGGAGAAGAAGACCGAAGAGATGTCTTCAGCGATTCTGCATCTGGCAGACTGTTTTGAACGATCCCGTGAAGAGGCGCACCAGTTCCGTCGAGAGAGGGACCACGCTCGGCAACAGCGAGAACTCTCCGATTTAATTAGGAACAGTAGTATACCTCTTGTTAGGGATGATATAGATAGGCTTAGGTTAGTCGCAAGTTCTCTAGGGGTTGTCAGTGTAGATCCTACTGACAACAACATCTCCCTAGGAGAACTCTGTAAACTTCTTTCGGATCAGGTCGACGCTCTGTTCGCCGGTATCCCTTTTGCATGTAAAGAATGCAAGAAATAAAATTTTCTTTCTTCATATAAATATTCTTCACATCTTCTGTGTGAATATATGGCCATGAGTAATGCTTTCGCGACCATTCATACACAGGAAAATTTCAGTTCTGCGATCAGAATCACACTTTTATAAAAGTACCACGACCGGCTCTGATACCGCGATCAGACTTAAAGCCGCGGTTAGAACTGAAATATACTACGAGCAGAATTGAGGCTCGATCAGACCGTCACTTCGATTAGAATCGGAGCTTAATCAAAAGCATGGTCTCAATCATACCGCAACCCGGTCAAAATACATCCATACGTCCAAAAATTGAGTCGTATGATTTTTTCATGAAAATGTCCAAAGCATATAAAGGAAAAACGTCCTCTGAAAAACACTGAAAACTTTTCAGGCCTTTTGCACTTTCAGTTTCTAAAACAAAGAAGTCTTTTTGTTTCAGATCCGATGCCTGAACACTTTATTGGGTCCGCCAGAGACAGTATCCATTATGGGAAATGAATGAATAAAATATTGGGTGGAACGTTTGAATGGAACGTTACTCACATTAATGCGTCTCCTCGGGTCTATAAAAGGAGCAGATGTCTTCCTGAAGAAGCCACTCAGCCAAAAACCCTCAACATCTCCGCCGCACAAAACCCTCACTCCTCTTAGCCTTCGTCTTCCCCAAAAGTCACCAACTTTTCCTTCAACTCTCCACCGAACAATGGCATCCTGGAGCCGATCCATCCACCATTCCGAGGAGAATTTGATGTTGTTGGAGAAGGAGGAGATCCTTCCTCCGCGGTTGCTAATCAACTGGCGGCCTGCGCAGAAGGATCAAGAAACCCCGACCGTCCGAGAGGGCGAGTTGGTGGTTTTCAAGGAGTATTTGCGCTGCGGGTTCCGATTCCCTGAGAGTCGGATCCTGAAAGACATCCTCAAGCACTACGGGTTGGAGTTAATCAATCTCCACCCCAACGCGGTGTTGATATTGGCAGTATTTCAACACCTGTGCGAGGCGTTCGTCGGAGTGTATCCTAGCGTGGATCTCTTCCGGCGATTTTACTTCTCGGCGTGGTCGAAGAGCGCCAACACCGCCGGATGCATTTACTTCCGGCTAAGGGATAAGAAGGAATATCCCTTTCCACCCCTGCGAGATTCAGTGCACGGGTGGCATCAGAAGTGGTTTTACTGCACCCCGCCAAAAGAAAGCGAGTTGTGGTTTGAAAACTCGTGGCCGGAGAAGCCAAGCGAGTTGGACACTCTCCCGGCGATGAACACGGAGTTCATGAAGCACGCCGAGGTGATTCTTCACTTAGTCGAAGAAGGATTGACAGCACGGGACGTCATCCGAGACTTTGTGAAGAACCGGGTGAGCCCCCTGTGCGAAAGGGCTCATCCGGATTGGGAGATCAAGTCCATGGCAGATAGCACCCTGGATTATAATGAAGGTATTCATTTCTGACCCTGAACTCCCTTTGCCATTTCCGAAATGCATTGATTTGATTCATTTCTGGGAATAGTCCTGTCCTCTGCCGAAATTGAGAGGCGGACTAACTACCTTCTCCGGACGTACAACGCCGAGGTAGAAGGCCCCAGGGGATCGCCTCGTCCCCAAAGCTTGATTCACGCCAGTGATGACCTTAAACAGGAGCGCCGAAAGGTACATTTCCCACTTGGCCTCTGTTTTGTAGGTCTCATGTATATCCAGCACTAATTCTATTGGAATAAGAACAGCTTCTAGGGAGGTTCGCCGAGGCGACACTCCCCAGCGAGAACGTTGGTTCCCTGGGGAAGCCAACGACGAAATACGTGAAGAAGGTCTCCTCAAGACCTAGGACGAGGAATCCTACCTCCAAGAAAGCAAGACTAAATCTTGAGGAAGGGTCTTCACGAAGCGTTCCTCCTACCGCCAGAAAAACTGCGGTAAGATATCATGTCCCTCCAATCTTTCCAGGTGCGAACTGGAATTACTTCTTCGTTGTACAGAGAGAGGGGAGCGAGGAGGAAGACGATGAAGTCCCTCTAGTTCACCGGAGGAGGAAGATTGCGGGCTCTCCATCCGGTGATGCTTTCAACTCATTCCGCCGAAACAACGGCCGCTGCAGAGGCGGTCGTAGCAGACCCTGCGGCCACGGAAAGCCTTGTGGTCGCCGATGATCCCCTGGCTCCTAAAGCTTCAGAGCCAGTCGCCTCTACTTCCCTGGTCGAAGGGACGACTGTGGTAAGATTCTCTCACAATCTTGTTTTCACCAATTCCCTCTGTGCGTTTGATGAGTGAACGCTTATGCAGGGAGAAGAGCTTCCCCCTGCAACTCCTGTGAGTCCCAGGGAGGAAAATCCTCCACCTCCGTAGACAGGAGTGGAGGTGGTTGCACAAGATCCTGTGGCGGTTGCACACGAGGTGCCGGCCCCAGAAATCCAGGAGCCATCAAGGCCTTCGGATGCGACCCCGCCAACGGGACCAATTGCTTAGGTAAAGATTCTTCTCATTCGTCTTCATCTTCCGCTAGAAATGTGCTAACCAAAGAACATACCCAAGGGGGAGATGCCTTGTTCTCCAAGAGGAGGATCAGGACAGACGGCAATTGTCCCCTTTCTCGAGGGGAGCCTCCCTTGAAATCTCAAAAGCTAATGGGATTTCAAATAAGGTAAGAATCTTTACCCTGATTGTATTTGAATGATGGTCATGAACTGTGATTGTTCGATTCTTCTTTTCTTTGTCAGGTGAAAAGAAACAACATCCAGCCCTTCAACCACTTCGGGGAGGGTTGAAGTCGCTGCTAGTGCCGGAGCCTCCAGTGAGGAGCGCTCCGTCCCCTCGGTCCAGGAAGTCGTCCTGGCCGTGGGAGGAGAAACAGGCGCAAGGACCCAGTCGCAACCGACAGCGATCGGAGGCAGTGCCTAGCAGGCACTCCCATCTTCCACCCCTGCTGTAGGCGCCCTCGGACCTTCAACGAGTCTTCCCGTTAGTCCGGGAGATGCCCCAATACAGGAGTTTATAAAGGTATGATGAACCTCTCTCTAGGTGCCTGAATTATACATAGGACACCTTTAACTCCCCTTTTTGCATCGCAGGAACTATCCCGGATGATGGCCCAATCGCGTGCTACGGTGGCAGGCATAGAGGCCATACAAAGAGAACGAGACAGCTTGAGCAGGTGAGGACCATTACTCCTCAACTTGTAAAAAATATCAATTGGTTATGACCACCCCTTCTGTTTTACTACAGAAAGGTGGCATTGTTGGACAAAGAAGTGGCCACAGTCAAGTTTCATTCCCTCTCAGTGGCTAGGAACCAAGAGATCGAAAACAACAAATTGCGGTCACAACTTGCTGGTAAGTCGATTCCTGATTAGGAAGACTTGTCCTCATAACCTGTGAGTAATATTTTTTCTCGTTGCAGCGCAAGCTGGTCAAATAAAGCAACTCAGCCAGGATAATAAACTCCTCCAGGATTCTATCCAAACCTCCGAAAAGGCGATTGGAAAGCTGAGCCGTTCAGTCTTCGAAAAACTGAAGACAGTGGCTCATCTTTTGAAGGCTGATGTGGTCGAAACCACAAGAGACAATCTCAGCCAAGATGACTGGTATGCGCTAGTCATGGCCCAAGCGGAGTCACTTCTCGAGTATCTCCCTGAGGATACACAGCGACGAGCAGAGGCGATCAGAACCAGAGTTCGATCAGCCGCTTCCGCTGTCCTCAGCCGGGTTCGTCTTCACCATGGCCCAGATGCAGATCTGAATCCATTGGTGGGACCGGTTGAGGTCGAGAGTGAAGAGCAACTAGAGGCTGTCATGGAGGAGATTAATCCCCTTGTAGATAAGCTCCTGACTGAGCTTGGGATCGAATGATCCCTATACCTGTACAGAAACAGTTGTATACAATGCAATGCACATGGAAATTCATTTTTTGAAAATGAATATATTTTTGTTTTATGTCGTTTCATATTATAAACATGTCCCCCTAGCCCCCGCCTGTGATTGTAGATACTGAAGACTTAGTATTACAAACACAAGAGAAAAGCGAATATAACGACCAGGGGTGAGTGATCGAACACCTAGCCTTGTTTGCAAAACAGCAGCCACTCAGATAACCAAGGACTTGCCAGAAAGCCCCGTGTGCGTTGAGAAACGGCTTATTTAGGAGTGACTTATCTGAAAGTGGTTATGAGATCGGCCAGCGAATCCAACTAGGATGTTATAATGGTCTAACCACGGGCGACCAGCCCCCGAGCCGAATTCGCAGTGGATGGGCATAAAGGGAAATATTCATCATATGAAAGCAAACCATTTTTTATTTTATGAAAAAAATGCTAATTGAACAGGAAAAATGGGGTTGAGTACTTACACGTAAAACTTGCGAAGTTGATCGATGTTCCAAGTATTCGACAAAATTCGACCATCCTCCAAGGCTAACGCGCGGATCCTGGTCGCGGCACCGAGACAACAGTGTAAGGGCCTTCCCACTTCGGGGAGAATTTGTTGCGATTAGACTGATCTTGGATTTTTCGTAAGACCAAGTCGCCCACGTGAAGACTATGTGGTCGCACCCTTTTACTGTGATACTTGCGCAAAGCTTGCAAGTATGCTGCAGACTTGATCAAAGCGCGGTCACGCCTTTCTTCTAGGAGGATGAGATCTTGTGACCGCTGTTCGGACTGATCAACCTGTTCGAATCGTTTTGTCCGAACAGACCCAATACTGACTTCCATAGGTAGTACAGCCTCGGCCCCATAGACCAGATGGAAGGGCGTCTCACCGGTGGCTCGACTAGAGGTAGTTCGTAGTGTCCATAGAACGGTATAGAGCTCGTCTGCCCAAGCCCCCGAGCGAGTCTTAAGGCGATCAAAAACACGTTTTTTAATGCCTTGTAGTATCTGCCCATTGGCCCGTTCTACAGCACCATTGCTTTGTGGATGTGCCACAGAAGCAAAGCACACTTTAGTTCCAATCTGGTCGCAATAGTCTAGGAAAAGACCACTAGCGAACTGAGAATCATTGTCGGTGAGAAGATGGTTTGGAACACCAAATCGAGCCACAATGTTCTTGTGAAAGAACTTTTGTGCTGCTGATGCGGTAATATTTCATACCGGTTCGGCCTCGATCCACTTTGTAAACGTGTCAATGGCTACGAACAGAAACTTGTATCCGTTGACAGCTTGTGGCATAGGACCGACGATGTCCATTCCCCAAACCGCGAAAGGCCATGCGAGGGGAATGGTTTGTAACGCATAGGCAGGTTGATGAACCTGTCTCGCGTGGAACTGACACTGAGGACACTTTTTGACCATGTGCTTGGCATCATCGAGTGCCGAAAGCCAGTAGAATCCTTGTCGAAAAGCTTTTCCGACCAGTGTCCGATATGACGCGTGTGCACCGCATACACCGTCATGTATTTCTTTCAAGAGGGATTTTCCTTCCTCCTGAGATATGCAACGCATGAATACTCCTTGAGTACCTTTTCTGTACAGAACCCCATCTATGAGCTTGTACAGGCGCGCTTTTCGAATTAACCGATCGCTTTCGGTTTCGTCCTCGGGTAGGGTCCTGTGTTCAAGATAGACTCTCAATGGATGAGTCCAATCCTGTTCCTGACCGAGGTTGGTAACGGAGGCTATTACCGGATCATCCTCGACTGAAGTCATGATCGAAGGACGGTCCAAGTGTTCAATGAACACTCCTGCCGGAGCGGATGTTCCTGAGGACCCAATTTTGGATAATTGGTCTGCGAGAATGTTGTCCTTTCGCGGCATATATTGGACCTCGAAATGACTGAAGTGTTTTTCCAATTTCCTCACTTCCCCCAGGTAATGAGCCATTGTCTCATCGGAGGTGCTGTACTCCTTGTTCACCTGGTTTACGACCAGCTGTGAGTCTCCCCTCACCACTAATCGACGGACTCCGAGGAATTTTGCTGCCCGGAGCCCTGCAAGAAGACCTTCATACTCTGCTGCGTTGTTGGTCGCAACAAAGTGTAGTTGGATGACATACTTAAGCTGTTCGCCCTGAGGCGTAACTAAGACTACTCCAGCCCCCGAGTGTTGAAAACTACGGGAGCCGTCAAAGTACATTGTCCAGTAATCGGGGCACTCCAATTCCTCTGGCACCTGCATGGGTGGCTCAGGGTTGGTCCATTCGACCACAAAGTCGGCCAAAACCTGAGACTTAACCGCCGTGCGGGGCGTGAAATGTATCTCGAAGGAACTGAGTTTGACCGCCCATTTGGCGATTCGACCAGATTTCTCTAGGTTTCGGACAATATCCCCCAAAGGAAAAGAGGAGGGTACTGTGATCTTGTGCGCTTGGAAGTAGTGTCGTAGCTTACGGGAGGCCATCAGTAGCGCGTAAAGTATCTTCTGGACCTCAGGGTAACGCTCCTTAGGACCATGAAGTACCTCGCTCACATAGTAGACGGGTCTATGTATTCCTCCCTGTCCGCGATCAGAACGGCGCTGACCGCGTGGGGTGTGGCCGCCAGATAAAGGACCAATGGTTCTCCTTTGTCGGGAGACACCAATACTGGCAGACTGGACAGATATGTCTTCACCTCCTGAAACGCTTTTCCGGCCTCATCCGACCATGTAAAATTGTGATGCTTCCGCAAGGTTTTGAAGAAAGGCAATCCCCTTTCGCTTAGTCGCGATATGAAACGACTTAAAGCCGCCATGCGACCAGCCAGGCGTTGAACATCCTTCATGGTCGAGGGCGATCTCATTTGTTCAATGGCCTTGATTTTCTCAGGATTAACTTCAATGCCCCTGGAACACACAAGGAAACCAAGAAGTTTTCCTGAAGAAACCCCGAAAGAATATTTCTCTGGGTTTAATTTTATTCCAAAGCGATTCAAATTACAGAAGGTTTCGGCGAGATCGTCCAAACGCGACAATCTCTTGGTACTTTTTACAACCAAGTTGTCTACATATGCTTCGAGATTACGCCCTATCTGGGAAAGAAAGGTCTTTTGCATCAAGCGCTGGTACGTGGAACCTGCGTTCTTGAGACCGAACGACATTCTGACGTAGCAGTATGTGCCGAACGGGGTGATGAAGGCAGTTTTCTCTTCATCGTCTTCTGCCATGCTAATTTGATGATATCCTGAGTAAGCGTCCAGAAAACTCATCAGTTCGCAACCCGCAGTTGAGTCGACCAGCTGGTCGATGCGGGGAAGGGGAAAGTCATCCTTCGGACAGGCAGCGTTGAGGCTAGTGTAGTCGACGCACATGCGCCACTTGCCATTTGACTTACGGACCATGACTGGATTGGCGAGCCATTCCAGGTGATCAACTTCACGGATAAACCCGGCCTGTAGGAGTTTGTCCAACTCCTCTCGGATGGCTTCCTGTCGGTCAATAGCAAAACGCCTGAGCTTTTGCTTTATTGGTCGTTGTCCAGGTCGAATTGCTAACCTGTGCTCAATTACTTCCCTTGGGACACTGGGCATGTCAGACGGTTTCCATGCAAACACATCTGCATTAGCCCGGAGGAAAGCAATGAGGTCGAGTTCCTATTTGTCATCCAGAGCTGATCCGACCCGAATTGTCTTGGATGGATCATCTGGGTACAAAGGAACCAGTTTGAGTTTCTCATCTGGTCGAGGAGCAGCCTTGATCGCGTCGGTGGCAACGGTGGCGACCTGGGTGTCCCGGAGGGGAAGTTGATCGACCATCTCCAAAGATAGCCGGTCGCATGTGAGTGCCACGTTGCGACTGCCTCGGACCGAGATGACACCTTTGGGGCCAGGCAACTTTCCGCACTGATAAGCATAGTGCGTTGCCATCATTAACTTAGTAAGAGTTGGCCTGCCAAAGATTGCATTATAAGCCGAATCACAATCGATTACGTCGAAAGTAACCAACTCTGTTCGGAAGTTATCTGGTTCTCCCAGTGTGACCGAGAGGACCACTTGTCCCAACGGCATCATGGAGGGGCCTGGGATTATCCCATAAAACGGATGGATTATGGGCTTAATCTTCGAACGAGGAATTTGCATCTCGTCGAGTGCCTTGACTAACAAAATGTCAAGGGAGCTCCCTCCGTCGATCAGGACCCTTTCAACTCTCGCGTTACTGATGATTGGGGTAATGACCAGAGGGAGCCTCAATGGTCGTGTTAACCCCGCCGGACAATCAGTGCGATCAAATGTCAAAGGTGTATCCGACCAACGGGGGTATTGAGGTTCACCAAGGGATGTCTTCGTTTGGTTAACCTCTCGGTAAAAAGCCTTAAACTGCCTTTTGGAAGCGAAAGAAGAAGAACCTCCAAAAATAACATTAATATGATTTTGAGGTACCTGGTAGGACATTTCCTCGTCTCCGTCGGCGTCCCTAAGTCCGCACGCCTGTTCTTTAGGCGGTAAGGTTGGCATTGGCCCAACTCCCTGGTAGAAGTCATCCAGTTGCTTCAACCAACTCCTACAATTCTTGAGATCGTGGCCTGCGGAGTTGTGGAGTGGACACCACTTCTTGCCCTCCTGCGGATTAGTTGACTTTTCTGGCTGGTCGACATTCCGACCACCAGAGGCAGTTTTATTTTTAAATGAAGGCTTGTTACCTTTGGTCGAAGGCGGCTTCTCTGCGACTGCGACCTCGCAGTATTGTCCAGAGCGGTTCCTCTTCGACTTTTTTGACTTCCCACCCGATGAAGATTCCGGCTTCTTGCTTGAATCTTCTTTCCTGGAGTCTTTGAAACCTGGTTGTGGTGGTAGGTCACCCTTGTCGACCATCCGGTTCCATTCGACCGCTTCGGCTGCATCAGAGTATCGATCGGCCATGTCGAACAGATCGGCCACTGATCGAGGAGGGTGAATAAGCAAATCTTCGGTAAATCTCCGGTATCGAACAGCATGTTTAAATGCCCTGATGACGGAGCCATCGGATATGTTCGGGATGGTATTCCTCACCCCGACAAACCTTTTGACAAACTGCCGAAGAGTTTCGGTTGAAGTTTGACATAGCCGATGAAGGTCGTCCTCTTTACCCGGCTTTTGGTAACAGTTTTGGACATTGCTGAGGATAGCATCGCACAGCATTTCCCAATTATAGATGGAACCTTCGTGCTGGTTAAACATCCAGGTTCTAGCCGGTCCTGCGAGGACAGTTGGCAGGTAGTTGGCCATAACCTTGTCATCACCCCCCGCCGCTAGGATGGCAGTAATGTAGATTTGAAGGAACTCGGATGGGTTCTGAGTTCCATCAAATCTCTCAATGGCCCCTGGTCGAAACTTATCAGGCCAAACGACCGCACGTAGGCCTGGCGAGAAAGCTTTACAACTGACGTAGGGACCATGAATTGCCCTGCGACTCTCGACCGGGTTTCGAGCGACCTCACGCAGCGGTGAAGTTACTCGTGGTCCCAAACGAGAGTGGACAGGAACTCGATCCCTACTACGAGAATCCTGTGTTCGTCGGTACTTGTCCTGTCGGGACGGTACGAGCGGTGGGTAACTTTGTCGGCCAGAACCAGAATGAGGACACTCTCGCTCGCGGGAACGTGTTACCGAGCCGGAGGAGGCCGTTGGGGTCGCCTCAGACACGACCTCATCCAGTCTTTCCGCCAGGATCCTGTAAAAGGCAGGTTTCTGTGCATCTGTGACCGTAGGAGGAAAGTTACGCATGACCTCCGCGATAGATCGCAGTCGACCATGGGTGCTTCTCCTAGGGGCACCAGGTGTTAGTGTTTCTTCGTCCACTGGGAAACGCTCCGGTGGCAAAGAAGGGGTCTGGTCACGTTTGCGACCACGCGACCGTCGAGAAGAACTCGGAGCAGCATCGTAACGAGCCTGCGCATCTTGAAGAGCCTCTAGGGCAGTTCTGCGTAGTTCATTGTTTTGTTGCTCGAGTTCGTCCCATGTATTGATCGAAACAGGAGGCGCAAAGTGAGAAAGGAAAGAGCCTCAAACGAAGTGCATCCTGTGTAACTACATGAATCTTAAAAGTATCACAATGCCCAAGAAACATGTGCAGATGTAATGATGGATGTTCAGTGGGAAGACCGCTAAACTGATTTTGTTGAACCAAATTGAAAAGTGTAGATTTTATTTCTAAATTATTTGATTCAATTGGTGGTCTAAGAATACTTGATTGTAACCCCATGCTAAGCGGGATTGCATAATCCTTGAGTCTCTTTTGATCTCCATTGTTGGTTGTGTCGACAATTCAGACTCGGAGTCCTCAGCCGAACTTATGCAGAATTTGTAATAGCGAGACCTTTCAAGATGACCCTCCGGGAAGGTATGTAGAAAAATGGAGAACAGGAGCACAGGGAGGTTTATACAGGTTCGGGCCCTCGATGGTGGGAGTAAAAGCCCTACGTCCTATTAGGATTTCACTATATGTGATAAAGGTTTACAAACTAGCAGGAAGAAACCTTCACAAGCGAAGGTTTTTCCTATATAAGTGTACAAAAATAAGCTCTAGGAGACTTGCAAATATTATCTAATCTAAACCGTAGACTTGGCTGTTTGAGTGGTTGAGATACGTTGTATCTCACTTGTATCAGAGGTCTTGATCTCCCAAATGGATGGATACCCCCGTTTGATGCATCTTGCCACTCCTTTATACTGGTCGAAAGGGTGCCATGTCGTAACTGCATCAGACAGTTGTTTAGATGGTTGGATGCGGTTTAAAGAACCGCTCTTAACTTCCACATAGGTTAAACACGTGCTATTCGTGGATAACTGCACGTATTAACCTCCTGGCGGTTGGTCTTCTACGTGGAGGAATCTTCGGGATACTTGGAATATTCCCGCTGTAGGGATAGCCGGACAGATGAACTCCAAGTACTCTGGTCAAAAAGTACTCTGACCGCGGGATGTTGGCTGACCGCGCGACATTCTTGATATTCTGTTCGCATATAGCATACGAACTCCTGACCGCGCGAAGCCTGCGGTCTGATCGCACAAAGCCTGTAACCTGATCGCGCAAAGCCTGCGACCTCGGGCTGATGCTTCTCAAAATCAATTGAGTTCGCACCACCGGGCACATGTCTGGCTCGAATCTGTCTTGAACCAACAGTGCATTCATTTGAACTGACTTGGGTGTCAATCCTCGTCAGGTTGTTCTTTGATCCCTTCAAAAATTTGTTGCGAATTTTCCTCCAATCTTACCTACCTTGCATCCTATCTAAGTCGTGTGCAATTTTAATAGGTTTGACCGAGCTATCCAGATTTGCACTACTTTCTTGAAAGTTTAGTGGTGCACAATTAGAAGAAAAATAAAAAAGAAAAATAGAAGCAAGATTGAGAAGTGAGATTGACTTATATCAATCAAAATTAATATAAAAAGATGAATTACCATTGTTCCCCGGTAGCAGCGCTAAAAGCTTGATCGCACGTTCGGGTTATGGTTGTGCAGCGCGATTTGATGTAATAACGGCAAGTGAACAGTTGAATGTTGAGCATTTGAGGGTTGAATTCCACGAGGAACAAGCACATTCGTGTTTCTAGATTAATGGATCATTGATTAAGTCTTAATGATTTTGGAGGTTTGTTTGTCTACAACTAAATCTACTACTAAAGGTATCAATCTAGGGTTTAAAGTAGTAAATAACTAATATGAAATCTAGGGTTTATAAAGTTGGAAGGAAAACCTAGGGTTTTGGGAGTTCCATAACCATCAGGCGTAATTCTATCCAAGGTCCGAGAATTGCAAGTTAGTTTCAAATGTTCTCTAAGACAAATTAAGTTGTCAGTACGGTCGCTGGTACAACGGTTAGAGGATCACTTTCACTGTTACGTTTGGTGAGACACTAGTACAAAAATGCAGTCTACTAACCCCTGTCTTCTAACGGTTATTAGCGATTTAGAAGAAAATCGTTAGAGAAGGTGCTTCACAGTAGCAAAAGGCATGTGGGAGGTATGTTTACTATCGGTTTCTATGAAAAGTACCATTAGAAGAAATTGTACGGGTTTTTCTAACTGTGAAGAGTATATATACCGTTAGAAGAGCAACAAAATTACTAATGGTAGTATTATTTCTACTGTTAGAAAAAGCAGAATGATTTATTCTATTGTTACTGAACATATTTACTGTTAGAAGAGATGAAGAAGTACTGACGGTAGTCTGTTGGGTACCGTTAGAAACGTTTGACTTCTAATAATAGTTTTATTCTAACGGTAAATAATATACGTACCGTTACAATAGGAACAAAATGACTAGCGGTAGTATTTTGATTACCGTTAGAAAAAGCAGAGTGATTTACTAACGGAACTGAATATTTATACCGTTAGAAGAGATCACTAATTACTAACGGGTAGGCTGTTGTGTTCCGTTAGAACAGTTCGACTTCTACAAATAGGCTTCCATTCGAATAGTTCCCAAGGCGTGACTAGTGTGGGACCCTCATTTGAGGAATCCGGTGGCAACCGCCCAGGTGGGTTGCACTCAGAAAAGGTACATTGCAGCTCACAACAACAAGATGCATTATATACAATTGCGAGTAATTAAAAACAAGTGCTGATCACAAGGACCAACATTACAATAACTTAGTGCCAAGATGACGCATTTAAATGTTGATACAAATTAAGGAGTTTTCGACACAAAGGTCGGCACAAAATGAAACAACAATAATAAGCAAAAGGACTTCATCAGTCTTCTTCTTCTGCAGCAGTGGTGTACGGGCCTTCTCCACATCTGACTCCACCTTGGTACATAACCCTCTATCAAGCTTGGTCTTTAGTTTCTTCTTCTTGTTCCACATTGGGTTCAAGACCGTAAGATTCAGGGTCGACGAATCCTTCTTCTAAATTCATTTGTAAAAGCAAGGGTGAGCACATTGTCCACATAGTGCTCAACAAGTCCCAAATAAGAATGCAAGCATATATAGATGAGGGGGAAATTTCTCAAAGAATAGCTCTTTGGCTTTGTATATGTATATAGGATAGATTTTCACACTTGGTTTTGAAGAAAAGATCTTTATTTCCGAAAGCTATGCTTTTGAAACCCTAAGCTAATTCTCAGAAAATGTTGTGTGTGGCGGTCTTTCATGAGTCACCACTTTATTCTGATTTTATGAAAACTTTCCCAAAAGTTACTTGTGCTGCATCGACGTGAATAGAATCCACAGCGCGCAGACTCCATAACCTGGGAGCTCAGAGTATCCGATACTTCTTAAACTTTGCAAAGGTGTACCACCTTAATCCACCGATCATTCGGCTTTCAAGTCGGTACCTCTCCATGCGACTCTCACGCATGTGACAAGGCCAAGATGACACAACAGTTTACAGTCCTAGCATTAACTATTCTCTGCCCGGTAAATAGACAGTCAAGTCTCAAGTACCGTTGTGGGTCCTCCCCACTGCCTTACTTCCTAGCCTGGGTCTATGTTCTCGCAACACACATAGCCTCTCTTGATTACAGTCGCGCACGACTTAATCTGGCATAGGGCGTCTTCCTTCTTTCCACCTTTTCCTCTCATGATTTTTCTGAACTCACATCACTCATGGCCTTCTGCGGTCCACCAGTTCTCGCAAGACACTAGATCGACAACCATTGCAGGGAAAAGCTAATACTAAAGAAAGCTACTAAGTTGCGCCCATCCCATAAACAGGCAAGTGGTTGGTACGTTTTTCATGCCGCATAGAAGCACAACACAAGGTTCTAGTCCTTATGAATCTCTAGTGAGGAGTCTTTCACATTCCCAGTGCGCACACAGCACCATCCACTCAAACCATCCTCACTATCGATTCCAATCACATTTTCCTTCACGAAAGGGTTTTGAATATACTTTTCTCATATGTGACCATTCAACATTTATCATATTATCTTGAGCATAGTATAGCCTAAGCATGATAATCTAGGGTGACAAGGGTGCAGGGATACTCAATGTCAAAAGGGGCTTTACAATCATTTAGGTCATATCTAATCACTTTATTTGAATATAGTTCTTATTTGAATATAAGGCATGCATATACTTGAAGACAGTTAACATACTTCATTTCAAAATAGTAGGCTAGATATGATCAAGGGTTTGAGACTTGCCTTGCAGTGATGGGTCTAGCTGCTTAGATGAATCCTCGAAGATCTCCTATGTTCCTTCAACGTTTGGTTCCACGGCGGACACAAACAACACATACACACTATATAAGCATACAAGCACTAGAAAATATTATGTAAATACATTATGCATGCAGGGGTAAGGGTTTGGACAAGGTCACTTGACATTGATCGAAGAGATGGGCTCAAAAGGACTTGAATGTCGAAAGGCTGACATTCGGCTTATGGCTTGACATAGCCCTAAATTGGTTCTAGGTCTGTTTTCTGGAGATGCGATAGTAGGGAATGTTGTAGAACATGGTTCAAAAGGCTTAGTGGACAAAGTGGCATTTCAATTGCTCAAATGTAACAAGTCTAAATCATCTAATGCCACTGGTGGACATGCACTGACATAGTGCTAGACATGGCCAGAAACTAGGGCATTGGATAACTTTTGACTCAGGACTCCAATTGGTGCACAACTTTGTCTGGGGTTTAGGCCTTGATAACAGCTACAAAACTCTCAACAGGCTCAAGGGCAGAAAGTGGCCGAAAGGTGGCCAAATCAGGTGAGCAAACACGGTGCTCTGGACATGAACTGAACCACTGGACAACAATCTTGGCATGATCATAACTTTTGATCTAGGCTGATTCAGGGTTCGAGCCAGTGGAGTCAATTGCTCAGGGGGTTGAGGCCTAGCTAGATGACAAAGTTTCATCGGCTGGTTTGGCCGGAAAATGAACTCCGGCGATCGGAGCCGAAGACGAAGGCACCTATTTGGGCGTTTTCGTTCTAGGGCGTTTGAACTTAATTCCACGCTCGGGAAGCATCTAGGGGCTGTCACGAAGCCATTGGCGCACTCAGCTTTGCCAGAGGATGGCTGGAGAAGCACGGCGGCGTTCTCCGGCGAACTGCCGAGGCTTGAACATGGGATTTCGAAGCTCGGGGAAAAATTGGCGATTCTAAGCTTACAGGCTCGTTCCTCCTAGCTCACTAGTCATTATTCCCTACTAGCACGAGGATCAATTTGGCTTGAATCACTCGGCATTAGGGGAACAGGGGATCACGGCTTTTCCGGTGATTGCCGGCGTTGAGGTTCGCCGGGGGTCGATTAACGGCTATGAAACACACAGAGGGATGAGGGGACCTTACTGGTGGTGTTGGCTTGGAGGGGGAAGCTACGGGCGAAGCTGGCGCTGTGAGCTTCAGGAACTGCTCGCCGGGGAAGAAGGTCTTCACGGCGGCGCTGGAGAACTCAGTTGCTCTCTGGTGGTGGAGGCTAAGGTGTTCAACTGCGGTGGTGTGTGAAGAAACGCTGGGCAAGGGGGGCTTTATATAGCCGCGGGATTGAGCTCTTGGGAGTTGCAGCAATCGCCGGTGAGATTTTCTTCTGGCGCTGGAGCGGTCAACGAGGCACGTCGGGACATGGCGGGGCTCTGCCAGAGGCGGAGCATCGCGCGAAATCGGGATTTCGTCAGGAAGGCGAGATGATGATCTCCGGGATGGCAGCCATGTGGCGTGGAGCTCCTGACAACAGCAGGCACGCGCGCGTGCGGGGAAGAACACGGCACAGCGCGGTGAACTGCTCCGCGGTGGCGGTACAGATGTGTGCGGTTGGTGGCTACGTGGCTGTGAAGGTGGCAGCGCGGGGAACTTCTCTGGCGGCGAGTTCAACGGCGAGGCAAAATGGCGGGGCTCTGGTCGAACGAACGCTGGTCGAGGTCGAAAACGGTACAGGGACCTGGTTGCAAACTTTGGACTGATTTGTGACTATTTGGACTAAACTGCGAGGGTTTTTGGCTCGGGAATTTGGGCCTATTTGCAATTCTGAAGATCTGAAGGGTTGATTTGTATTTCGACTTTGCAGATGAGTGTTACTAAATGTCTTAGACTCATCCAGCAGGAAAAATGGTAAAATCTGATAAGATCTGGTGGTTTTGACAAAAATCGAAAACAGGGTAATTAGGGTTTGAAACTTTTGTCGGGGCTGAAATTAGGGTTTTGGTTGAGATTCTGGAATTCTTCCAGAAGGGAAAAATGTTCAAAAAAATGAAAGAAAGATAATCACTTGATCAGATCTGGATTTGGAGATGATCTGGGACTTTTAGCCTTTTTGGGTTTTCTGAAAAGGACTAAACTAAAGCACTTTTGGACTGAAATGTGAAAATGATCTAGGAGATGAAGTTTAGCTGCCAACTTTTTAGGTTAAGGTAGTGGCATACCTAAGATCAAGATAGGGTTGAGACATCAGGGATTCCAAAGAAGATATGCTGACTCGCAAGCAGAAAAGATAGCCAAAAATAGGGATGTTACAACCTACCCTCCTTAGGAATAATCTCGTCCTCGAGATTCCAATGAGTCTGAGAATAGGTAGGGAAAATTCTGATGCAGTTCTTCTTCTCTTTCCCAAGTCGATTCTTCTTCGGTGTGGTTATTCCATTGGACTCTACAGAATTTTATGGTCCTTGATTTTAACCTCCTTTCACTGACCTCTAACACCTTGACTGGGTATTCTTGATATGTTAGATCTGGTTGAACCTCTGTTTCTGTTGGAGACACTTGTTCCGTTGGTTCTCTCAAACATTTCCTTAGTTGGGATACGTGAAAGACATCATGGACTCCTGCTAATTCAGGCGGTAGCTCCAGTTTGTATGCTACTTCTCCTCGTCTTTCCAAAATCTTGTATGGTCCTACGTATCTCGGACTCAGCTTTCCTTTTATTTGGAATCGTCGAACTCCCTTGTAGGGTGTTACTTTGAGATATACGTAATCACCTATCTCGAAGGATAATTCTATCCTTCTTCTGTCGGCGTAAATTTTCTGTCGAGACTGGGCCATTTTCAATCTCTCTTGTATGATCTTTACGTGGGCTGTGGCATCCTCCACTAATTGCGGTCCTAAAAATTGTTTCTGTCCCACTTCGGTCCAATATAGTGGCGTGCGGCACTTTCTTCCATAAAGCGCTTCATAAGGAGCCATCTGTAGACTCACTTGATAACTATTGTTGTAGGTGAATTCCGCGTACGGTAGAAATTGTTTCCAAGAATTTCCATAATCCAAAGCACACTCTCTCAACATGTCTTCTAAAATCTGGTTCACTCTTTCCGTTTGACCTCCAGTTTGCGGGTGGTAAGCTGTACTGAACTTCAACTTCGTTCCCAGGGACTTTTGTAATTCTCCCAAAATCTTGATACAAATTGTGCTCCTCTGTCTGAGACGATTGTTTTTGGCACTCCATGTAGCGTGACAATTCTGGTAAGATATAGTTCTGCAAGCTTTTTCGTCGTGTATTGCGTTCTTACAGGTAGAAAATGAGCCACTTTCGTCAATCTATCGACTATGACCCATATAGAATCGTATCCTTGCTGGGTTCTTGGTAAACCAACTACGAAATCCATTCCAATCTCGTCCCATTTCCACTCCGGGGTTGGTAGGGGTTGCAGCGGTCCTGCAGGTTTCTGGTGTTCTGCTTTCACTCTTTGACAGGTATCACAAGAAGCTATAAACTCGGCAATTTCCATTTTCATTCCCTTCCACCAAAACCGATCCTTTAGATCTTGGTACATCTTTGTACTGCCCGGGTGAATAGAGTACGGGGTACAATGGGCTTCTTGCAGTATCATGTTCTTGATTTCCTTGTCTTCTGGGACACAGATTCGGTTATGATACCACAAAATTCCTTCCTTGTCTTCACGAAGGTCAATTACATCTTCGTATTTCATGTTCTCTTTCATCTTCTGAATACTTTGATCTACTTCCTGAGCCCTTCGGATTTGGTCCTTCAGCTCGCAATTCATTGTTAACGCGGCGACGGTTCCTTGTTCAACAAACTCTAAATTCAACTTCTCGAAATCTCTAAGCAATTGGGGTGGTATTCCTAATGTCTTCTCTTGATTGCAGTAGGATTTTCTGCTCAAGGCGTCTGCTACTACATTTGCTTTTCCAGGGTGGTAGTGTATTCCAAGGTCATAATCTTTAATCAGCTCTAGCCATCTTCGCTGTCTCATGTTCAAGTCTTGTTGGGTGAAGATGTATTTCAAACTCTTGTGGTCCGTGTAGATTTCACATCTATTTCCAAGTAGATAGTGTCGCCAAATTTTTAACGCATGAACGACGGTGGCTAATTCCAAATCATGAGTTGGATAATTCTCCTCATGTGGTCGCAATTGTCTCGATGCGTAAGCTACGACTCTCCCTTCTTGCATAAGGACACAGCCTAGTCCTTGCTTTGATGCATCGCAGTAGACTTCAAAATCCTTTTTGTTATCTGGTAACGTAAGGACAGGTGCGGTTGTTAATATCTTCTTTAATTCCTCAAAGCTCTTTTCGCATCCTTCTGTCCAGTCGAATGGAACATCTTTCTTTAGTAGTCTGGTGAGTGGCTTTGTAATCTTGGAGAATCCGTTGACAAATCTCCGGTAATATCCGGCTAATCCTAGGAAACTTCTTACTTCAGTCACTGTCTCCGGTTGTTTCCATTCCAAGATAGCCTGAATTTTTTATGGATCCATTGAGATTCCTTTGCCAGAGATAATGTGGCCTAAGAATGAGATTTCTTTTAACCAAAAGGCACACTTATCGAATTTGGCATACAGTCGATGTTCTACTAACTTTTCCAACACCATCCTAAGATGTTGTGCGTGTTTTTCCTCTGACTCCGGAAAGATGAGAATGTCATCGACAAACACAATGACAAACTTGTCCAGAAATTCCATGAGAACCTTGTTCATTAAATTCATG
Source organism: Pharus latifolius (assembly GCA_019359835.1). Taxonomy (NCBI): domain Eukaryota; kingdom Viridiplantae; phylum Streptophyta; class Magnoliopsida; order Poales; family Poaceae; genus Pharus; species Pharus latifolius. Next base: position 42,588,445 of record CM033326.1, on the reverse strand, counting down.
AACACTGCTGGTGCATTCGTTAAACCAAATGGCACCACGGTAAACTCATGCAATCCATATCTCGTTATGAATGCAGTTTTTGGAATATCTTGTTCTCGAATCTTCAGTTGGTGGTATCCGGACCTCAGGTCGATCCTTGAAAATATCTTTGCTCCTCTCAGTTGATCAAAGAGATCATCGATCCTTGGCAAAGGGTACTTGTTCTTGATCGTCATATCATTCAGTTTCCGGTAGTCGACACAAAGTCGTAGACTGCCGTCTTTCTTTTTAGTGAAAAGTACAGGGGCTCCCCAGGGTGAGGAACTTGTTCTAACAAATCCCTTTCTTTCCAATTCTTCCACTTGCTTTCTTAATTCTTCTTGTTCTTCACTTGTCATACGTGCAAGCTTTCTTGCGTAAGGGACAGATCCGGGTTTTAATTCGATTGAGGACTCAATGTCCCGGTCTGGTGGCATTCCAGGAAGCTCTTCAGGAAAAACTTCTGGATATTCGTTTACCATTGGAACTCCTTCGAACTCAACTCCTTCTAAGCTGTTCAAACTACACACTCGGATGTTCACCATTGATCTCTCTGCGTGGAATGTGACTTGTTTTCCTTCAGCATTTGTCAGGGTTATTGCTTTCTTTTCACAGTCCATCTGACCTTTTTGCTTGGCTAACCAATCCATTCCAAGGATGACATCTAATCCTTGAAGGTCCAGAACTAGCAGGTTTGCTAGGAATCCTAGATTGCCAATACTAAAGGCAACATTTCTACAGATAGAGTTGACAGGCATCCGAGCTCCAGGGGATTGAATTAAAATAGGGAACTCTAATGCGGATACTGGCAACTTATTTCTGAGCACGAAAGGTCTTGACACAAATGAATGAGTAGCACCAGGGTCAAATAATGTAACTGAAAGTTCAGAGTGAATAAAGATCCTGCCGATCACGACGTCTGATGCTTCTCCTGCTTCAATGGCAGATGCATAGTTGAGTCTTCCGCGACCTGCAGCAGGCATTCCCCTTCCTCGGCCATTCTGGAATCTTCCTCCTCTGGAGGGTGGAGCATTTCTGGCGAAGCCTTGGGTTGGAACAGGGGGTCTTGCAGCTTGTGCTCGGGCAACATTTGATGGTAGGTGTTGTAGCGGACAGGTGTTCCTACGATGTCCCTTCCTTCCACAGTGAAAGCACTCCTCATTCTTCAGGGGACAATCCTTCAAGAAGTGGTTTCCTCTACATCCGGTACATTGTGCTATTGCAGTAGGCGCAGGCCTTTGGGGTCTTTGAGGCGGTCTGAAGGCGGGTCAGTAAGTAGGCATTGGTCTCCCTCGACTAGCACTTCCTTGGTAAGAGTTGGGCAAAGCCTTCCTCTTTCGGTCTTCTTCAATTATTCCCCTTTTCTCCTCCATCTTAAGCAGCCGGTTTATCAGGACGTGGAAGTCCGTAAATTCATGAGATGATAGCTGGTATTGCAAGGAGTTTTGTAGTCCTTCGCAAAACCTGTCGATCTTCCTTTCCTCTGTCGCAATATCTTCAGGGGCATACCTTGCCAGTTGAATAAATTCATGCAGGTACTGTTTCACGGTCTTGCTTCCTTGTCGCAGATTCACAAACTCTCGGCGTTTTGCTTGAGCAACGCCTTTTGGGACGTGGTATCTACGGAATTCCTCTTTGAACTCGTTCCAGGTGATCGAATCTCTATTGGTGTGCACAGTCTGGTAATTCTCCCACCAAGCAGCAGCGGGTCCAGCTAATTGATTTGATCCATACAGAAGCTTCTCTTCGTCGCTGCACCTAACAGTATTCAATTTCCTTTCCACGTCTCTCAGCCAATCGTCGGCTACTATAGGGTCTTCTGTACTCAAAAAGGTTGGGGGCCGTGTTTTCTGAAAGTCAGTTAACTTTGCACCCGTTGCGGATCCTTCAGCTTGTCCAGATGCGATATGTTGCATTAACTGTCCCAAAATTTGGTTCTGTACAGTTGCTGATTCCTGTCGGTTTCGCTCCATCCATAGCAGTACATCATTGATATTGCCTCCTTGTGGCATCGTCGAAGATCCTGGTCTATCTGGGTTGGTGCGGCTTTTCGCTCCGGGTGTAGCCCTTGCATTGCTAGGGTTTCCCTCTAGCTCTCCTTCCTGGGGTCTTGCTCGCGTGTTAACCATCCTACTCAAACAGGAGGTTAAGAATAGAGACATTGATTCGGAAAGAATCATTTACACAGGTGCTAGCAAAATACTGGCATTAACTCAAGAAGTAAGAATAAGGATATGCAAAATGACCTTTTCATAAATCAGCTTTTCAAAAGATACAATGCTTCTAGCCTCATCGGCTTACAGAGCTCATCTAACATCCAGCATACATCAACCATACTAAAACAACTACTACAACAAAAGGAAATCTAGCGTCTGCTGGGTTAGGCATAAAAGGTCGAATCGAAGGAAGTCTGCAGTCACTCCTCAGCATCATCAGAAGAATCACAAGGCTCTACCTCCTCGGGATCCTCCTCCTCATCGTCATCTGCATCCATCGGATCATCTTCCTTGTCGTCGTTGATGTTGACAATCTCCTTCCCTTTTCCCTCAGGGGTCTTCTCCTTCTTTGCAGTGCAGGGAAGCTCGATCGTCTGACCATTGATGACTATGCCACGCGACGTAGGCATGAAACCGCTGAGATACTCCTTCAAATTTCCTACCTTCTTGCGAGCGGTGATCTTCAGCTTTGGGCGACTCTTCTTGGTTACTGACTCTGCAGCTTCGAGGTCCTTCTCTCCACTTGATTCAGCCAATTCTTGAATTTGTCTTTCCTTTTCTTGGAGACTCGCACGAGCCCTAATAAGCATGCCCTCAAGGTAGTGGCGATCATCGCGAACACGCTCGTAGTCTCGAAGTAGGCGGGTGTATCCGATCTCCGAAGCACGAACGATGTCTCGAGTCTTCGTCAAAATAGCAACCTCTCGGTCGCTGGATGGAAGAACAACTCAGTGCTTTGATCTGGGGACCTGGTAAGGCACGAAGCGATAGGGGGAATCTGAAAGGTAGTCGCTGTACAACTGCCGGACGGTACCTACGGCACGACGGGCAGCGTCTAAGATAGCATCTTCTTCTTCCTCTCTGCGGGCTTGACGTCTTACTGAGCCTCTCCCGTGCTCGGGTATCTCATAGACAATCACTGAAGCCCGACAACCAATGGGTCGTCCGTTGATCTCATCCTGCCAGACACAATATACTGGCCTCTGACTGTCCCGTGCTCCAAGAAATTGCAGCATCATCCACAGCAACAGTGCCCACGATCCGAGCTCGTCTCCATGAAGGTATCTCCTGTCGGAAGCCATCTGAAGACAGAACAAAAGGCATCTATGAGTTTAAAGAGAAGTCTAAAGCCTTTTTCCAAAAAATGAAAATAACATTTTTCTTAAGGAAAATAGGTTTTCGTAAACAAATTTTTGACAAAGAACTAGCGAACTTTTCTTCTAGGGACGCCAAAGTCTATCTAAGGGTTACGACCTACAGTCGAGTCTTCAGCTCTGATACCAGATTCTGTGGGACCCTCATTTGAGGAATCCGGTGGCAACCGCCCAGGTGGGTTGCACTCAGAAAAGGTACATTGCAGCTAACAACAACAAGATGCATTATATAAAAATGCGAGTAATTAATAACAAGTGTTGATCACAAGGACCAACATTACAATAACTTAGCGCCAAGATGACGCATTTAAATGTTGATACAAATTAAGGAGTTTTCGACACAAAGGTCGGCATAAAATGAAACAACAATAATAAGCAAAAGGACTTCATCAGTCTTCTTCTTCTGCAGCAGCGGTGTACGGGCCTTCTCCACATCTGACTCCACCTTGGTACATAACCCTCTATCAAGCTTGGTCTTCAGTTTCTTCTTCTTGTTCCACATTGGGTTCAAGACCGTAAGATTCAGGGTCGACGAATCCTTCTTCTAAATTCGTTTGTAAAAGCAAGGGTGAGCACATTGTCCACATAGTGCACAACAAGTCCCAAATAAGAATGCAAGCATATATAGATGAGGGGGAAATTTCTCAAAGAATAGCTCTTTGGCTTTGTATATGTATATAGGATAGATTTTCACACTTGGTTTTGAAGAAAAGATCTTTATTTCCGAAAGCTGTGCTTTTGAAACCCTAAGCTAATTCTCAGAAAATGTTGTGTGTGGCGGTCTTTCATGAGTCACCACTTTATTCTGATTTTGTGAAAACTTTCCCAAAAGCTACTTGTGCTGCATCGACATGAATAGAATCCACAGCGCGCAGACTCCATAACCTGGGAGCTCAGAGTATCCGATACTTCTTAAACTTTGCAAAGTGGTTGGTACGTTTTTCATGCCGCATTGAAGCACAACACAAGGTTCTAGTCCTTATGAATCTCTAGTGAGGAGTCTTCCACATTTCCAGTGCGCACACAGCACCATCCACTCAAACCATCCTCACTATCGATTCCAATCACATTTTCCTTCACGAAAGGGTTTTGAATATACTTTTCTCATATGTGACCATTCAACATTTATCATATTATCTTGAGCATAGTATAGCCTAAGCATGATAATCTAGGGTGACAAGGGTGCAGGGATACTCAATGTCAAAAGGGGCTTTACAATCATTTAGGTCATATCTAATCACTTTATTTGAATATAATTCTTATTTGAATATAAGGCATGCATATACTTGAAGACAGTTAACATACTTCATTTCAAAATAGTAGGCTAGATATGATCAAGGGTTTGAGACTTGCCTTGCAGTGATGGGTCTAGCTGCTTAGATGAATCCTCGAAGATCTCCTCTGTTCCTTCAACGTCTGGTTCCACGGCGGACACAAACAACACATACACACTATATAAGCATACAAGCACTAGAAAATATTATGTAAATACATTATGCATGCACGGGTAAGGGTTTGGACAAGGTCACTTGACATTGATCGAAGAGATGGGCTCAAAAGGACTTGAATGTCGAAAGGCTGACATTCGGCTTATGGCTTGACATAGCCCTAAATTGGTTCTAGGTCTGTTTTCTGGAGATGCGATAGTAGGGAATGTTGTAGATCATGGTTCAAAAGGCTTAGTGGACAAAGTGGCATTTCAATTGCTCAAATGTAACAAGTCTAAATCATCTAATGCCACTGGTGGACATGCACTGACATAGTGCTAGACATGGCCAGAAACTAGGGCATTGGATAACTTTTGACTCAGGACTCCAATTGGTGCACAACTTTGTCTGGGGTTTAGGCCTTGATAATAGCTACAAAACTCTCAATAGGCATAAGGGCAGAAAGTGGCCGAAAGGTGGCCAAATCCGGTGAGCAAACACGGTGGTCTGGACATGAACTGAACCACTGGACAGCAATCTTGGAATGATCATAACTTTTGATCTAGGCTGATTCAGGGTTCGAGCCAGTGGAGTAAATTACTCAGGGGGTTGAGGCCTAGCTAGATGACAAAGTTTCATCGGCTGGTTTGGCCGGAAAATGAACTCCGGCGATCGGGGCCGAAGACGAAGGCACCGATTTGGGCGTTTTCGTTCCAGGGCGTTTGAACTTAATTCCACGCTCGGGAAGCATCTAGGGGCTGTCACGAAGCCATTGGCGCACTCAATTTTGCCAGAGGATGGCTGGAGAAGCACGGCGGCGTTCTCCGGCGAACTGCCGAGGCTCAAACATGGGATTTCGAAGCTCGGGGCAAAATTGGCGATTCTAAGCTTACAGGCTCGTTCCTCCTAGCTCACTGGTCATTATTCCCTACTGGCCCGAGGATCAATTTGGCTTGAATCACTCGGCATTAGGGGAACAGGGGATCACGGCTTTTCCGGTGATTGCCGGCGTTGAGGTTCGCCGGGGGTCGATTAACGGCTATGAAACACACAGAGGGATGAGGGGACCTTACTGGTGGTGTTGGCTTGGAGGGGGAAGCTACGGGCGAAGCTGGCGCCGTGAGCTTCAGGAACTGCTCGCCGGGGAAGAAGGTCTTCGCGGCGACGCTGGAGAACTCAGTTGCTCTCTGGTGGTGGAGGCTAAGGTGTTCAACTGCGGTGGTGTGTGAAGAAACACTGGGCAAGGGGGGCTTTATATAGCCGCAGGATTGAGCTCTCGGGAGTTGCAGCAATCGCCGGTGAGATTTTCTTCTGGCGCTGGAGCGGTCAACGAGGCACGTCGGGACATGGCGGGGCTCTGCCAGAGGCGGAGCATCGCGCGAAATCGCGCTTTCGTCAGGAAGGCGAGATGATGATCTCCGGGATGGCAGCCATGTGGCGTGGAGCTCCTGACAACAGCAGGCACGCGCGCGCGGGGAAGAACACGGCACAGCGCTGTGAACTGCTCCACGGTGGCGGTACAGATGTGTGCGGTTGGTGGCTACGTGGCTGTGAAGGTGGCAGCGCGGGGAACTTCGCCGGCGGCGAGTTCAACGGCGAGGCAAAATGGCGGGGCTCTGGTCGAACGAACGTTGGTCGAGGTCGAAAACGGTACAGGGACCTGGTTGCAAACTTTGGACTGATTTGTGACGATTTGGACTAAACTGCGAGGGTTTTTGGCTCGGGAATTTGGGCCTATTTGCAATTCTGAAGATCTGAAGGGTTGATTTGGATTTTGACTTTGCAGATGAGTGTTACTAAATGTCTTAGACTCATCCAGCAGGAAAAATGGTAAAATCTGATAAGATCTGGTGGTTTTGACAAAAATCGAAAACAGGGTAATTAGGGTAAACAGGGTAATTAGGGTTTCAAACTTTTGTCGGGGCTGAAACTAGGGTTTTGGTTGAGATTCTGGAATTCTTCCAGAAGGGAAAAATGTTCAGAAAAATGAAAGAAAGATAATCACTTGATCAGATCTGGATTTGGAGATGATCTGGGACTCTTAGCCTTTTTGGGTTTTCTGAAAAGGACTATACTAAAGCACTTTTGGACTGAAATGTGAAAATGATCTAGGAGATGAAGTTTAGCTACCAACTTTTTAGGTTAAGGTAGTGGCATACCTAAGATCAAGATAGGGTTGAGACATCAGGGATTCCAAAGAAGATATACTGACTCGCAAGCAGAAAAGATAGCCAAAAATAGGGATGTTACACCAGCCACATCGGAATAACGATCAGCCATTTTGAAGAGGTCAACTACTGATCGAGGGGGTTGGATAAGTACATCTTTGGTAAATCTCTGGTATCGGACGGCATTTTTGAATGCCCTAATCACAGAATTGTTGGATATGCTCGGGATGGTATTCCTCACCCCGTCAAACCTTTTGAAAAACTACCGAAGAGTCTCAGTGGAAGTCTGGCGAAGACGATGGACGTCGTCCTCTTTTCCAGGCTTCTGATAGCAATTCTGGAAGTTGTTGTGTCGATGATTCGGACTTGGGGCTGTCGACGATTCGGACTCGGGGTCCTTAGTCGATCATATGCAGATTTTGTCCGTAGTAAGGCCTTTCAAACTGTCCCTCCAGAAAGGGATGATGAGCAATGTCTGTTGGGGCAAAAGGAGATTTATACAGGTTCGGTCCCTCGATGGTGAGAGTAACAGCCCTATGTTCTGTTGTGATTTCACTATATATGGAAAATGTTTACAAAGTTGAAGAAAAGATCATCACAGGCGAAGATCTTTTTTGTGTTGTTGTCTAAAACTGACTAAACTAACTTAAGAAAGATTGTTCTTGATATGTCATTGTCCTGTACATTTGCTCACCCTTTTATACCGGTCAAAAGGGCGCCAATGCAAAACGGCCTAGGACGGTTGCTTGGGTGCAGTTTTGATAACCGCACTTAACTCCCAAGCAGGCTTAACACGTGCAATTAAGGAATAACCGCACATGTTATCCTCCCAACAGTTGTCTTCATTCGTTGAGGAATCATCATGATCCTAAGGATATACCTGTTGCAGAGCTAAGTAATCTCGAGTTACTCTAGTAGAGGGTAGTCAACGACCTTTTGATCGCGCATCGTCTGCGACCTCCTGACCGCGTAACATCCGCGACCTCATGATCGTGCAAAGCCAGTGACCATAAATTACTCCTGTGTCCGTGCTTCTCAGGTCATCTGAGACCATAACAGCGGACCTTTAGACAGTTGTCTGGTTCGAATCCATCTTGAACCAGATGTACATTATTTCAAACTAGCTCGGGTAACAATTCTCGTCAGCTAAAGCTGTCGACGATTCGGACTCGGGGTCCTTAGTTGATCTTATGCAGATTTTGTGAGTAGTAAGGCCTTTCAAAGTGTCCCTCCGGAAAGGGATGATGAGCAATGTCTATTGGGGCACAAAGAGATTTATACAGGTTCGGGCCCTCGATGGTGGGAGTAATAACCCTACGTCCTATTGTGATTTCACTATATATGGAAAATGTTTACAAAGTTGAAGAAAAGATCATCACAGGCGAAGATCTTTTCTGTGTTGTTGTCTAAAACTGACTAAACTAACTTATGAAAGCTGGTGCTTGATCTGTTGTCGTCCTCTCGCTTTGTACATTTTCTCACCCTTTTATACCAATCAAAAGGGCGCCAATGCACAACAGTTTTGAATGGTTGTAGAAGTGCAGTTTTCGTAACCGCACTCAACTCCCAAGCAGGCTTAACACGTGCAATTAAGGGATAACCACACATGTTAACCTCCTGACAGTTGTCTTCATACGTGGAAGAATCATCATGATTTTAAGGATATGCCTGTTGCAGAGCTAAGCAATCCCGAATTACTCTGGTCGAGGGTAGTCAACGAACTTCTGACCGCGCATCGTCTGCGACCTCCTGACCGCGTAACATCCGCGACCTCATGATCGCGTAAAGCCTGCGACCATAAATTACTCCTGTGTTCGCGCTTCTCAAATCGTCTGAGGCCATAACAGTGGACCTTTAGACACTTGTCTGGTTCAAATCTGTCTTGAACCAGATGTACATTATTTCAAACTAGCTCTGGTAACAATCCTCGTCAGCTTGCCCCCAAAATTGAAGAAAATGAAGAGACATATTTACTTCAAATTTTAACCCTGCATCGGATAAGTGACCCGACACTTTAACTTCTACACTTAGTGGCGCACTACGTGCGACGGTTTATTCCTCGAGACGGGTTCTGGGTTGTTCTTGACAGGTAATGATAGCGCTGCTGACTTGTTTTTTAACCAGAGATAAATTGTAAATATGTTTTAAGAACTCGAGGCGTTCGCAAATACGAACGGTCACCCCTGTGTGCTATAAATATCGAAGCCCCTTAGTCCTAAAACTTCACAAGTTTTTTCTTGGCTAAGTCCTTTCCAAAGCTATCTCCTCTTCTCTTCCGTTTTCATCTCAATGGCAGATCAAGATTCCAAGAATATCATTGAGATTGAAAGTGATGAGAAATCACTAGAACTTGACTTCGACTAGAAGGTACGTATCTTTAAAAGATCTAGTTCCAGTGTCTCGGTCATTCTCAAAGTAGTGTACTTTGGAACTTTTTCAGGTTAACGAGGAACAAATTCCCCTGAAGAAAAAAGCAAAAGTTCATGAGGATCCTCCAGTGGTGTTGCAGCTGTAGGTGCAAAGGTTAGGGATGCATCATTGCTCTCTCTTCCTTTGACCCCTATAGTTCTTCCTATGCATGCTACTCCGTAGGTTGGAACATCATTTTTGGGGATCCATGATAATCCCGGAGGGACCTCTACATTATCGCGAGCGGACAATGCAGTTGCTCTTGATCAGACTTCACAGGATGATCAGCTTTCTCGTGGGAACGTTGCACTTTCGCGACCAGGTGGTCCTCGACTTTTGTCGGGTGATCTACTTTTTGGAGGAAGTTCTACATCTCCCCATTCGACTCCAATGCGAGAATTGGTAATTATCTCTATTTCCCCTATGAGTCGTATCATCCTCAAAGCTAACACATGTGAATGCAGGAGACGAAAATTTCCAGAGCCCCCAGCGACCAGCCTGCTAATGTTAAAGTTCTTGGCCATGGTGCAGCCTTCGAGCGAACTCTCCAAGAAGAAAGAGAGGCGCTGGAGAAGGATTATGAGGAGATGTCCTCGGCCATCCTGCATCTGGTAGAATGTTTTGACAATTCTTGCAAAGAGGCACACCAACTTCGCCTGAAGAGAGACCATGCTCGGCAGCAGCGAGAACTCTCCAATACGATCAGGAGTAGTAGTGCTTCTTTGCTCCGAGATGATGTAGATAGGCTTAGAGTAGTTGCTCGTTCTCTTGGGGTGGCCAGTGTAGATCCTACTAATGCCAATATGTCCGTAGGAGAACTTTGTAAACTTCTCTCAGATTAGGTTGATGCTCTGGTCGCCTGTATCCCTTTTCTATGTAAAGATTGCCAGAAATAAAAATTTCCTTTTCCTTACACATCTTGATTTCTCAAGAGGATTATGCAAGACTTATAATCCCAAGTTAATCTCTGTGCGAAAACATGGTCACAAAAAATGCGTTCGCGACCAAACATACACAGGTAAATCCCTATCCGAAGTATGGCTTCACGACAACTTTTCCGATCGGAAATGCATTGAAGTGCTATATCGTGACCAGAACTGGTATTGCGATCAGAACTGAAACCGCGATCAGAACATAATACCTTGATCGAGTGACAATCGTATATGTTGCGATTACCCACTCGCAGCGATCACAGAATCACATTGCGATCAACATGCAAATCTCGAGACGATCACAGAACTGCATTGTGATCAATACATAAAAATTAGTTTACAAAAGTCATGAGGGATTATTTCCTCAATAAACTTTGTAAAATTTTCATGTTTTTATGTGCACCCTAGCCCCCGAATTCGAAACTAAAAATAATGAAAATATATTTTGTTCTAGATTCACTGTAGGGAGTGCATAACGGGTTTCCAGAGAGAAGGCACCCATTATGGGAAATTAATAAACTATTCGGTGAAGAGTTGTCTCGAGCATGGTAAAAGGATAAGGTAGCTTCCTGGGGAAGCTTCACAACTAAAAACCCTTCTTCGTCTGCCTTAGAATCTCTCACTGCACATAAACCCTCTTTTTCTCCCCTCTCCTTCGCCTTCCCAAAAACACCAACGTTTTCACATCCTCTTCCGAAATGCCATCCTGGAGCCGGTCCGTTTGCCATGTCGAGCAGAAGTTGATAGCTTTGGAGAAGGAAGAGATACTCCCCCCGTGGTTCTTGATCAACTGGCGGCCAGCGGGGAAAGATGAGGAAACCCCAATAGTTCGTGAAGGCGAACTTGTGATCTTTGAGGAGTATTTGCGCTGCGGGTTCCGATTCCCAGAAAGCATGTTTCTGAAAAAAATCCTCAACCACTACGGGTTAGAACTCATCAATCTCCATCCAAATGCTGTGTTGATTCTCGCGATCTTGCAGCACCTCTGTGAAGCATTTGTTGGGGTGTTGCCAAGCGTGGATCTTTTCCAATGCTTTTACTTTTCGGCATGGTCAAAGAGTACCAGTGACGTTGGGTGCATCTACTTTCGCATAAGGGAGAAGCAAGAGTATCCATCCCTCCCTCTGCCAGACTCAGTGCATGGATGGCACCAGAAGTGGTTCTACTGCTCTCCTCCATCAGAGAGCGGGCTTTGGTTTTCAAACATCCAACCAGAGAAGGATAGCGAGATGGACTCCCTCCCTGTTCTCAACGCGGAGTTGAAGAAATAGGCCAAGGCGATTCTTCATTTTGTCCAGCAGGGACTCACGGCGCGTGATATCATCCGCGATTTTGTGAAGAACAAGATGAGTCCTTTGCACGAAAGGGCACATCCGGCCTGGGACGTGGATTCAATGGCGAATAGCACATTGGACTACAGTACAGGTGTGTCCTCTTGTTCACAGACCACGCATGCTTACTGATGAAAAATTGCCATGTCAAGTAATTTGTCTTGTATGGGGCACAGTCCTTTCTTTGTCTGAGATTGAGAGGTGGACAAACTACCTTCTGCGGCCATAAAACGCGGAAGTGGAGGGAGCCAAAGGATCCATTCGCCCCCAAAGCTTGATAAATGCCGGCAATGAACTTAAACAAGAGCACCGAAAGGTATATTGTTCTCCCAACTAGACTTGGTATGAATTGTCTTTTTTGAGATTATGTCATTCCAAGGCACATTACATAGCTACTGGAAAGGATGATCGGAACAAAGCGTCCAGGCGATGATGGATCATCGGGGGAAGTTGCCAAGAAGAAGGCAGAAAGAACCCCCGCGAGGCCCAAGATGAAGGACTCGCTCCCGGAAAACCCAAGAAGATGTTGGGAGGGGCCTCGCAAAAGAAGCCCACAACTGTAAAGAAAACGGTGGTAAGATATTCCATACCCCCCGTTTTTCCAAGCAGGAGTGGAAATTACTTCTTGGTTGTACAGGGTGAGGGGAGCGAAGTCGAGGGAGACGACGTCCCTCTTATCCGCTGCAAAAGGACACCTGCCAGTCCTGGGGCGGCGAGTACTCCACTCCTGACGATAGGAGTGGGAACGATCGAACAGGGCCTCGCGACCACTATTGATCTCGTGGTCGCGGATGAAGTCCTAGTGCCTGCGGCTCATGAAGCTCCAGGACCAATGGCTTCATCCTTACCAACAGAAGAAGTTAATCCGGTAAGGACCCTTACAGTCTTGTTCTTCATCTTTCCACAGGTGTATTCTTATAGACTTGCATACACACAGGAAGAAAAGGATAACATCCTGTTCAGGAAAAGAAAAACCAGGACAGATGACGATTGTCCCCTTTTTCCTGGGAGATCATCCTCGGAATCCCAAAAATGGACAGGGTTTCAAGTAAGGTAAGAATCTCTCCTGTTGTCATATCGAAGCGATCGACTGAAGACATTCTAACCGGTGATTCACTTGTTTGCTTATGCTAGGTGCAGAGATGCAGCGCCAAGCGCCCCAGTGACCTCTACGAGTCTTGATGCTCCTCCTGCTATGGAGGTCACGGGCAAGCAAAGTCCCATCCCCACGGCCAAGGAAGTTATTCATGCCATTGTGGAGGGGATGGCCACAGAGGTCCAATCGCAGAGATTGGAATCTGAAACCCCAGCTGTGGAGGAGGCTCAGCAAGAAAAATCATCTGCCGCTCTAGCTGGGGATAAGGCGAGTCTAGAGACTAAGCCTTTGGCTGAACCCGAAAGCAGCTCGTTCAGCGAATATGTCGAGTTATGCAGAACACCTTTTGTTATTTTTAAGTTCGCACTTGCATAGGAATATCCAGGCTCTAAAACTGATCTCCTTCCACGTCATAGGACTTAACCCGTGTGGCGACCAAGTCGATAGCTGCTGCGAGGCATATCGAGGCTGCCCAACGGGAAATGAGTCGCCTGCAGTGGTAAGGAAGGTGTTTCTTCATCTGCCTGAAATTTAGTCCCATTTTAACAATTGTCGCCTTTGTCACAGAGAAAATGCCTTTCTGATCAAGAGCCTCGCTGATAGGGAAAACCAGGAGATCACAGCAGTAGCCAAAATCTCCTTCCAGGAGAAGGAACTCCAGAAGTTGCGATTACAGCTCTCCTGTAAGTGTACTTCTGACCAGAAAGAATTAACTTGTTATGCGAACTGTTTGTGATGGTCTGTTACTACAGCGCAAGAGGACCAAATAAGCCAACTCTCTCGAGAGAAAAAAGTTCTCCAGGCGACCGTCGAGTTACAAAACTCAAAAGTTGATTCTGTCTGCAAGGAAAACGAGGGCTTGAATGCTACGCTCTCAACCTGCAGCAGTGTCCAACAAGAGATCTTCGAGAAGCTGAAGATGGTGGCCAGTTTGCTAAAAGCCGATGTGGTCGAAACCCAGAAGGACGACCTTAGCTTTAGGAACTGGACCACACTGGTCGCGACCAAAGCTGAATCACTTCTCGAGTATCTTCCTGAAGATACAAGGCGTCAAACAGAGGCGATGAGGACAAAAGTGCAATCCATAGCCTCCTCCATTCTCTGCAGACTTCGTTTTCACCACGGCACGGACCTTGATTTAAATCTAGTGGTGGGAGAAGTAGAGATCGAGAGTGAAGATCAGCTTGCAGTCATAATAGAAGAAGTCAGGCCCCTAGTCGAAAACCTCTTGAAAGAACTTGGCTTATGGTAAATTTTGTACCTGTACAGATGTAACTATACAATGCATATGTATGCCTTATTTTTGAAAGAAGAGCACTTCTTTTTGTTTCATGTTGCGACCATATTCCCCTAGCCCCGTCCTGAGATTATGTATACTGAAGACTTAGTATTATAAGAGCAGGAAAAATATGGGTGTAACAATGACCAGGAATACCTAAGGAACACCGTGACTTAGGTATTATCATCCGACTAGACCGATAATCATTTTCAATACAACAGCCGACCTTATTGCGAACCGACAACCACTCTAATGACCAAGGTCATACCAGCAAGCCCCGTGTGCATTGAGAAACAGCTAATTGAGGGGTGTCTTGTCTGGAAGTGGTCACGAGATCAGCCAGCGAATCCGATCGAGGTATTATAGTGATACAATTATCGGTGACCAGCCCCCCGAGCCAGACTCGTTACATATGGTCAAAAGGAATGATTATAACATAAAACAACTAAAAGTACCGATTTTTGTTAAATCATTTTAATTGAAAAGGAAAAGGGTTTTGAAAACTTACACATAGAACTTGCGTAGTTGGTCGATGTTCCAGGTATTGGATAAGATCCTACCATCCTCCAATGCTAGCTGAGCCGATCCTGGTCGCCACACCGAAACAACAGTGTAGGGGCCTTCCCATTGAGGGGGGAATTTATTGCGATTAGATTGGTTTTGTATTTTCTGTAAAACCAAATCACCCACGTGAAGGCTACGTGGCCGCACCCTTTTGTTATGGTACTTGTGCAAAGCTTGCAATTACACCGCGGACTTCACCAGAGCTCGATCACGTTTTGCTTCTAGGAGGATTAGATCTTGTAATCGTTGTCCATTCTGATCAACTTGTTCGAATTGATCTATTCAGACAGAACCAATACTAATTTCCATGGGTAATACAGCTTCAGCTCCGTATACCAGATGGAAAGGTGTCTCACCAGTGGCTCGACTAGAAGTTGTACGTAGTGCCCACAGAATGGTATAGAGCTCATCCACCCAAGCCCCCGAGCGTGTCTTAAGGCTGTCAAAAATGCACTTTTTGATGCCTTGCAATACTTGCCCGTTGTCACGTTCAACGGCACCATTGCTCTGCGGATGAGCTACAGAGGCAAAGCACACCATGGTTCCAATATTGTCACAATAGTCCAGAAAGAGACTACTAGCGAATTGGCAACCATTATCAATGATGAGACGATTTGGAACGCCGAATCGAGTCACAATGTTCTTATGAAAAAACATTCGTACAGCGGCAGCAGCTGACGAGGATTGTTACCCGAGCTAGTTCGAAATAATGTACATCTTGCTCAAGATGGATTTGAACCAGACAAGTATCTAAAGGTCCGCTGTTATGGTCTCAGACGACCTGAGAAGCGCGGAAACAGGAATAATTTATGGTCGCAGGCTTTGCACAATCATGAGGTCGCAAACGATGCGCGGTCAGAAGGTTGTTGACTACCCTCGACCTGAGTAACTCGGGATTACTTAGCTCTGCGACAGGTATATACTTAGGATCGTGATGATTCCTCCACGAATGAAGACAACTGCCAGGAGGATAACATGTGCGGTTATCCCTTAATTGCACGTGTTATGCCTACTTGAGAGTTAAGTGCGGTTATCAAAACTACACCCAAGCAACCATCCAAGGCCATTTTGCATTGGCGCCCTTTTGACCGGTACAAAAGGGTGAGCAAATGTACAGGACAACGACAGATCAAGCACAAGCTTTCATAAGTTAGTTTAGTCAGTTTTAGACAACAACATGGAAAAGATCTTCGCCTGTGATGATCTTTTCTTCAACTTTGTAAACATTTTCCATATATAGTGAAATCACAACAGGACATAGGGCTGTTACTCCCACCATCGAGGGACCGAACCTGTATAAATCTCTTTGTGCCCCAACAAACATTGCTCATCATCCCTTTCCGGAGAGACACTTTGAAAGGCCTCACTACTCACAAAATTTGCATAAGATCGACCAAGGACCCTGACTCCGAATCATCGACAGTTGGCGCCCACCGTGGGGCCTTTCTCAAGGCATTCTTTTTCTATCCAGAGGTTCGGTGAGCCATGTCTGGGACATATGATTCTGAGAATGACTTTGATCTCGAGAATTATGCCCATATACAGATGCCTTCACCTAGTGATCCTGTTCCAATGGAGGAAACCAGGGGCGAAGACGTCCCCGAGGTCGATTCGACCACTCAGGTCATGTCTATCGACCAGGAGTCCACAGACGCAGAACCGGAACCCAATGTTGTTCCTACTACGTTAGGGGTTGAATCCGGTCCGTCGCACGACCCTGTCGAGAGAAAAGGCGATGTTTACCAGGAATTTATTCCAGGGAGGTTTGATCCTGATAACCTCACCGTATTTTTGATTTCGAGTCCGACTCGGAACAAACAGAAATGTTCTCTCCATCGGCGACCTCATTCCCTAGTCAATTCGCTGCATTATCGGAAGAAACTCCTGATCAGCGGACTACTAGGGAAGAACAGGAGCGCAAGCAGAAAGAAGAGCAAGAGCGCAGACAAAAGGAGGATCAAGATCGCGAGTAGCAAGATAATGAGCTCCGCAAAATAGCCCTAGAGGCTCTACAAAATGCACAAGCTCGTTACGACGCCGCTCCTAGTTTCTCCCGTCGTCCGCATGGTCGCAGACGCGACCAGACACCTTCTTTACCCCCGGGACATTTATCGGTGCACGAGGAGACGGTGACACCTGGCGCACCCAGGAGGAGCACACATGGCCGGCTTCGATCCATCGCAGAGGTCCTACGTAATTTTCCTCCTACTGTCACAGATGCGCCAAAACCAGCTTTCGCCAGAATCCTGGCGGAGAGGTTAGACGAGGTTGCATTCGAGGCGACCCCTACAGCCTCTTCCCGGTCGGCGATACGCTCTCATGAAAGAGAATATTCTAACTCTAGTTCTGGTAGACGAAATCGGCCACCACTATTGCCATCTCGGCATGACAAGGCCAGACGAGCGGGAAATTCTCTTGATCAGGAACGAATTCCTGTCCACTCTCGCCTGGGGTTGCGCGTGGTGTCTCCTTCTCATGAGGTCGCCCGAGATCAGGTCGAGAGTCATAGATCCCTCCATGGTCCTTATGTCGGTTGTAAAGCTTTCTCGCCCGGCCTTCGCATGGTCGTTTGGCCGGATAAGTTTAAACCGGGGGCTATTGAAAGATTTGACGGAACTCAGAATCCATTGGAGTTCCTTCAAATTTACATCACTGCTATTCAGGCAGCAGGTGGCGATGATCGGGTCATGGCCAACTATTTACCTACAGTCCTCGAGGGACCGGCAAGAACCTGGCTATTCAATTAGCCCGAGGGTTCGATTTATAACTGGGAAATGTTGTGCGATGCCATCCTCAACAATTTCCAGAATTGTTATCAGAAGCCGGGAAAAGAGGACGATCTCCATCGATTGCGACAAACATCGACGGAAACACTTTGTTAGTTTGTTAAAAGGTTCGTCGGGGTGAGAAATACCATCCCGAACACATCTGACAATTCCGTTATCAGGGCCTTTAAACACGCCGTTCGATATCAGAGGTTTACTAAGGATTTACTGATCCACCCCCGTCGATCAGTAGCCAATCTTTTTGATATGGATGATCGATATTCCGACGCGGTCGAGGCCGTTGAGTAATTTTTGGAGGTTCCTCCTGTTTTGTTTCTAAACGGCAATTTAAAACTTTTTACCAAGAGGTAAACCAAGCGGAGACTCCCCTTGGTGAACCTCAGTACCCCCGTTGGTCGGATACTCCCTTGACATTTGATCGCTTTGATTGCCCTGTGGGGCTCACTCGACCATTGAGGCTACCTTTGGTCATTACCCCAATTATGAGTAATGCGAGAGTCGAAAGGGTCCTGATCGACGAAGGTAGTTCCTTGGACATTTTACTGGTCAAGGCACTGGACGAGATGCAAATTCCCTGTTCGAAAATCAAACACATAATTCATCCGTTTGATGGGATAATTCCTGGTCCCTCCATGATGCCATTGGGACAGATGGTGCTCCCGGTCACACTGGGCGAACCAGATAACTTCCGAACAGAATTGGTTACCTTCGATGTAATTGATTGTGATTCGGCTAATAACGCAATCTTTGGCAGGCCAACTCTCGCTAAATTCATGATGGCTATGCACTACGCTTACCAGTGCGGCAAGTTGCCTGGCCCCAAGGGCGTTATTTTGGTCCGAGGCAGTCGCAATGTGGCATTGACGTGTGATCGGTTATCCCTGGAGATGGTAGATTAGCTTCCCCTCCGAGAAGCCCAGATTGCCACAATGTCTACCGATATGATCAAAGCTGCTCCTCAACCAGATGAAACATTAAAATTGGTTCCGTTGTACCCAGAGGATCCATCCAGGACAATTCGGATTGGATCAGGCCCGGATGACAAATAGGAACTCGAACTCATTACTTTCCTCCGAGCTAATGCAGATGTGCTTGCGTGGAAACCATCCGACATGCCCGGTGTACCAAGGGAGGTAATTGAGCACAGGTTAGCAGTTCAACCTGGACAGCGACCAATAAAGCGAAAGCTCAGTGTTTTGCTGTTGATTGGCAAGAAGCCAACCAAGTGGAGTTAGATAAGCTCCAAAAGGCCGGATTTATTCGCGAAGTCAATCATCCAGAATGGCTTGCAAATCCAGTCATGGTCCATAAGTCAAATGGCAAGTGGCGCTTGTGCGTCGGCTTCACCAACCTAAATAGTGCCTGTCCGAAGGATGATTTTCCCCTTCCCCGCATCGACCAGCTGGTCGATTCTACTACGGGTTGATAACTGATGAGTTTCCTGCATGCTTACTCAGGATATCATCAAATTAGCATGGTAGAAGAAGATGAAGAGAAGACTGCCTTCACCACGCCATTCGGCACCTACTACTACGTCAGAATGCCGTTTGGTCTCAAGAACGCTGGTTCCACGTACCAGCGCTTGATGCAAAAGACCTTTCTTTCTCAGATGGGGTGTAATCTTGAAGCTTATGTAGATGACTTGGTTGTAAAAAGCTTAAAAATTTTGTCTCATTTGGACAATCTTGCTGAAACCTTCTGTAATTTGAATCGATTGGGAATAAAATTAAACCCGGAGATATGTTCTTCTGAGGTTTCGTCTGGAAAACTCCTGGGTTTTCTCGTTTGTTCCAGAGGAATCGAGGTTAATCTCGAAAAAATCAAGGCTATTGAACAACTGAGGTTCCCTCGACCATCAAGGATGTTCAGTGCCTAGCAGGTCGCATGGCGGCATTAAGTCTATTCATATCGCGACTGGGTGAAAAGGGATTACCTTTCTTCAAAGCTCTGCGCAAACATCATAATTTTACTTGGTCCGATGAGGTCGAGAAAGCATTTCAGGAGGTCAAAGCATATTTGTCCAGTCCGCCAGTCTTGGTTTCTCCTAATAAAGAGGAACCATTACTCCTTTACTTGGCGGCCACACCTTACGCGGTCAGCGCTGTATTGATCTCAGAAAGAGAAGGTGTGCACAAACCTGTCTACTACATAAGCGAAGTACTTCATGGTCCTAAGGAGCGATACCCTGAGGTCAAGAAAATACTTTACGTACTGTTGATGGCTTCCCGTAAGCTGCGACATTACTTCCAAGAACATAAGATTACAATGCCCTCATCTTTTCCTTTGGGGGACATTGTCCGAAATCCGGAGAATTCTGGTCGGATCGCGAAATGGGTTGTGGAACTCAGAGCGTTCGACATCCATTTCATGCCTCGCACCACGATCAAGTCTCAGATCCTGGCCGACTTCGTGGTCGAATGGACTAATCCTGAACCACCCGTGCAAGAGTCTGAAGATTTGGCATCCCCCGATCACTGGACGATATATTTTGATGGCACTCGCAGTTTTCAACACTCAGGGGTTGGAGTGGTCTTAGTCATGCCTCAGGATGACCAACTCAAGTATGTCATTCAACTACACTTTGTTGCGACCAACAACGCAGTGGAGTATGAAGGTCTTATTGCAAGGCTCCGGGCAGCAAAATTCCTCGGAGTCTGTCGATTAGTGGTGAGGGGAGACTCACAGCTAGTCGTAAACCAGGTAAAGAAGGAGTACAACACCTCCGATGAGACAATGGCTCATTACCTGCGGGAAGTGAGGAGATTGGAAAAACACTTCAGTCATTTTGAAGTCCAATACATCCCGCGAAAGGACAACATTCTCGCAGACCAATTATCCAAAATTGGGTCCTCACACACATCTGCCCCGGCAGGAGTGTTCGTCGAACACTTGGAAGATCCTTCAATCATGACTACGATCGAAGATGATCTGGTAACAGTCTGCGTTACCAACCTTGGACATAAACGAGATTGGACCCATCCATTGAGGGTCTATCTCGAACACGGGACCTTGCCCAAGGATGAAACCGAGAGCAATCGGTTAATTCAAAAATTGGGCCTGTACAAACTTATAGAAGGAGTTTTGTATAGAAAAGGTACTCAAGGAGTATTCATGCGCTATGTGTCCCAAGAGGAAGGTAAATCCCTCTTGAAAGATATTCATGACGGTGTATGTGGTGCACACGCGTCATTCTGTACACTGGTCGAAAAGGTTTTCCGACAGGGATTTACTAGCCTTCGGCATTTGATGATGCCAAGAATCTGGTCAAGACATGTCCTCAATGTCAATTTCATGCGAGACAGGTCCACCAGCCTGCCGATGCTCTACAAACTATCCCTCTATCGTGGCCCTTCGCGGTTTGGGAGATGTATATTGTTGGTCCTATGCCACAAGCGGTCAATGGATACAAGTTATTGTTCGTAGCCATTGACACGTTTACAAAGTGGATTGAGGCCGAGCTGGTACGCAACGTCACCGCTGCCGCTGCACGAAAGTTATTTCATAAGAACATTATGACTTGATTCAGTGTTCCAAATCATCTCATCACTGATAATAGTTCCCAATTCACTAGCGGTCTCTTTCTGGACTATTGTGACAATATTGGAACCAAGGTGTGCTTTGCCTCTGTAGCTCATCCGCAGAGCAATGGTGCCGTTGAATGTGCCAACGGGAAAGTATTGTAGGGCATCAAAAAGTACGTTTTTGATCGCCTTAAGACACGCTTGGGGGCTTGGGTAGATCAGCTCTATACCGTTCTGTGGGCACTACGTACTACTTCTAGTCAAGCCACTGGTGAGACACCTTTCCATCTGGTATAAGGAGCTGAGGCTGCATTACCTATGGAAATTAGTATTGGTTCTGTCCGAACAGATCAATTCGAACAAATTGATTAGAATGGACAACGATTACAAGATCTAATCCTCCTAGAAGAAAAACGTGATCGAGCGCTGGTGAAGTCCGCGGTGTATTTGCAAGCTTTGCGCAAGCAAGGGTGCGGCCACGCAGCCTTCACGTGGGTGATCTAGTTTTACGTAAGATACAAAATCAATCTAATCGCAATAAATTCTCCCCTCAATGGGAAGGCCCCTACACTGTTGTTTTGGTGCCGCGACCAGGATCGGCTCGGCTAGCAATGGAGGACGGTAGGATCTTATCCAATACCTGGAACATCGACCAACTACGCAAGTTCTACATGTAAGTTTTCAAAACCCTTTTCCTTTTCAATTAGCATGATTTAACAGAAATCGATACTTTTAGTTGTTTCATGTTATAATCATTCCTTTTGCCCATATGTAACGAGTCCAGCTCGGGGGCTGGTCGCCGATAATTGTATCACTATAATACCTCGATCGGATTCGCTGGCCGATCTCCTGACCACTTCCAGACAAGACACCCCTCAATAAGCCATTTCTCAACGCACACGGGGCTTGCTGGTATGACCTTGGTCATACCAGTTCGCAATAAGGTCGAGTGTTGTATTGAAAATGATCATTGGTCTGGTCGGATGATAATACCTAAGTCACGGTGTTCCTTAGGTATTCCTGGTCATCGTTACACCCATATTTTTTCTGCTCTTATAATACTAAGTCTTCAGTATACATAATCTCAGGAGGGGGCTAGGGGAATATGGTCGCAACATGAAACAAAAAGAAGTGCTCTTCTTTCAAAAAATAAGGTGTACATATGCATTGTATAGTTACATCTGTACAGGTACAAAATTTACCATAAGCCAAGTTCTTTCAAGAGGTTTTTGACTAGGGGCCTGACTTCCTCTATTATGACTGCAAGCTGATCTTCACTCTCGATCTCTGCTTCTCCCACCACTGGATTTAAATCAAGGTCTGTGCCGTGGTGAAAACGAAGTCTGCAGAGAATAGCGGAGGCTACAAATTGCACTTTTGTCCTCATCGCCTCTGTTTGACGCCTTGTATCTTCAGGAAGATACTCGAGAAGTGATTCAGCTTGGGTCACGACCAATGTGGTCCAGTCGCTAAAGCTAAGGTCATCCTTCTGGGTTTCGACCACATCGGCTTTTAGCAAACTAGCCACCATCTTCAGCTTCTCGAAGATGTTTTGTTGGACACTGCTGCAGGTTGAGAGCGTCGCATTCAAGCCCTCGTTTTCCTTGCAGACAAAATCAACTTTCGAGTTTTGTAACTCGACGGTCGCCTAGAGATCTTTTTTCTCTCGAGAGAGTTGGCTTATTTGATCGTCTTGCGCTGTAGTAAGAGACCATCACAAACAGTTCGCATAACAAGTTAATTCTTTCTGGTCAGAAGTACACTTACAGGAGAGCTGTAATCGCAACTTCTGGAGTTCCTTCTCCAGGAAGGAGATTTTGGCTACTGCCGTGATCTCCTGGTTTTCCCGATCAGCGAGTCTCTTGATTAGAAAGGCATTTTCTCTTTGACAAAGGAGGCAATTGTTAAAATGGGACTAAATTTTAGGCAGATGAAGAAACATCTTCCTTACCGCTGCAGGTGACTCATTTCCCATTGGGCAGCATCGATATGCTTCGTAGTTGCTATCGACTTGGTCGCCACACGGGTTAAGTCCTATGACATGGAAGGAGATCAGTTTTAGAGCCTGGATATTCCTACGCAAGTGCGAACTTAAAAATAACAAAAGGTGTTCTGCATACCTCGACATATTCACTGAACGAGCTGCTTTTGGGTTCAGCCAAAGGCTGAGTCTCTAGACTCGCCTTATCCCTAGCTGGAGCGGCAGATGATTTTTCCTGCTGACCCTCCTCCACAGCTGGGGTTTCAGATTCCAATCTCTGCGATTGGACCTCTGTGGCCATCCCCTCCACAATGGCATGAATAACTTCCTCGGCCGTGGGGATGGGACGTTGCTCGCCCGTGACCTCCGTAGCAGGAGGAGCATCAAGACTCGTAGAGGTCACTGGGGCACTTGGCACTGCATCTCTGCGCCTAGCATAAGCAAACAAGTGAATCACCGGTTATAATGTCTTCAGTCGATCGCTTCGATATGACAACAGGAGAGATTCTTACCTTACTCGAAACCCTGTCCATTTTTGGGATTCCAAGGATGATCTCCCGGGAAAAAGGGGACAATCATCATCTGTCTTGGTTTTTCTTTTCCTGAACAGGACATTATCCTTTTCTCCCTGTGTGTATGCAAGTCTATAAGAATACACTTGAGGAACGATGAAAAACAAGACTGTAAGGGTCCTTACCCGAGTAACTTCTTCTGTTGGTAAGGATGAAGGCATTGGTCTTGGAGCTTCATGAACCGCAGGCACTAGGACTTCATCCGTGACCACGAGATCAGTAGTGGTCGTGAGACCCTGTTCGGTTGTTCCCACTCCTGTCGTCAGGAGTGGAGTACTCGCCGCCCCAGGACTAGCAGGAGTCCTTTTGCAGCGGATAAGAGGGACGTCATCTTCCCTGACTTCGCTCCCCTCACCCTATACAACCAAGAAGTAATTTCCACTCCTGCTTGGAAAAACGGGGGGTACAAAATATCTTACCACCATTTTCTTCGCAGTTGTGGGCTTCTTTTGCGAGGCCTCTCCCAAGATCTTCTTGGGTTTTCCGGGAGCGAGTTCCTTCGTCTTGGGCCTCATGGGTTCTTTTTGCCTTCTTCTTGGCGAATTCCCCCGAGGATCCATCATCGCCCAGTCGCTTTGTTCCGATCATCCTTTCCAACAACTGTGTAATGTGCCTTGGAATGACATAATCTCAAAACAGACAATTCATACCAAGTCTAGTTGGGAGAAAAATACACCTTTCGGCGCTCTTGTTTAAGTTCATCGCCGGCATTTATCAATCTCTGGGGGCGAATGGATCCTTTATCTCCCTCCACTTCTACGTTGTATGGTCGCAGAAGGTAGTTTGTCCGCCTCTCAATCTCGGGCAAAGAAAGAACTGTCACATACAAGCCAAATTACTTGACATGGCACTTTTTCGTCAGTAAGCATGCGTAGTTTGTAAACAAGAGGACACACCTGTATTGTAGTCCAATTTGCTATCCGCCATTGAATCCACCTCCCAGGCCGGATGTGCCCTTTCGTGCAAAGGACTCATACTGTTCTTCACAAAATCGCGGATGATATCACGCATCGTGAGTCCCTACTGGACTAAATGAAGAATCGCCTTGGCCTGTTTCTTCAACTCCACATTGAGAACAGGGAGGGAGTCCATCTCGCTATCATTCTCTGGTCGGATGTTTGAAAACCAGAGCCCGCTCTCTGATGGAGGAGAGAAGTAGAACCACTTCTGGTGCCATCCATGCACTGAGTCTCGCAGAGGGAGGGATGGATACTCTTTCTTCTCCCTTATGCGGAAGTAGATGCGCCCAGCGGCACTGGTACTCTTTGACCATCCCAAAAAGTAAAAGTGCCGAAAAAGATCCACGCTTGGCAACACCCCAACAAATGCTTCACAGAGGTGCTGAAAGATCGTGAGAATCAACACAGCATTTGGATGGAGATTGATGAGTTCTAACCCGTAGTGGTTGAGGATTTTTTTCAGAAACACGCTTTCGGGGAATCGGAACCTGATGAGGTCATCCCAGCACGTCTTGCACCTTCGCATGTAGACCAAAGATCTGATCAAGAATACAATGGACCGATCACTCGACGTCGTGCAAAGAATCTACAACAAGAGGTGACTTCACTCCTTGCTGAAATTGACATTACAAATGATGAGAATTTTATACTACCTAAAAGTTCTACACTTTTGCTACTTAGGTTCACATACGAGGAGATAGAAGATGGTCCAGCTAAGAAGGCCTATGTGGAGGACATGGAGGATAAGGAAGATTGCGTGGAGGCAAACATGGGTGCTGCCCAAAGTTGAGACGTGTCACGTGACAAGTACTGCAACTTTCACAAGTCATACGACCCAATATTTTGATGTTTCTGGATGCATAATGCACATGGATGGAAAGCTTATCGAGTATACTTTCCAACGCAACAAACAGCTCGTCTTTTGGACTTCCCAATTAGGAGTAATCACCATTTTAGTGCTGGCTGCACAGAAGCCAAACAGCCGCGCGCGAATTACTTCGTGGTGACCTTTCAGCTAGCTTATCTTCAGAGTCTTAAAAGTCTTTTCACACCTAACTAGAAGGGTTGTTCTCTAGTATGAATATCCACTATGTATTGTGTTAAGAGGAATTATTTTTGGAGAAGCAAATACCAATCCCTATTGTTCAGCTGTGTGCTAACAATTTCCGAGAGTGATCTCTACCCCTTTGCTCTTGTGATTTTCTCGCGAAATTACAGAAGCGGTCGCATCATCGACTCCCAATCGGTGCTCCTACTCCGTTTGATTGCAGGTTGTGTTGGTTGGTTTCATAAGAGTGTGGTTGGACGAATCCTCGATTCAGGTTGCCGTATTGCGACGGTGGTTGGCTTCTAGTTTTATTTGTCAGATTGCACTAGTTATCTTGGATGTTTTCAGTAAGTTATCGTGTTCATGATCCTACACCGTGAAGATTGGGACCAAAGGACGCATCATCTGGTATGAGAGCTTTCGTTGCCACGGTAGGATTCTTTACCCTTAGCTACATATATTTGTGTTCTGTCCTATCCACTAAAAAGCCTTAAAAAATAATTGTTTTAGCCGTTCTTCAATCTGTTATTTTGGTGAGTTTAGTTAAGTTTCTGTCCATTAGAGTCTTTGTTCTTGTTGCTGATCATAATTTCTTTTGCGTGTCCCTTGAGCCATTTATCTCTCCATATCATTTGTATCTACATTTGAAAACCAAAAAAAAAAAGAGTATTAGTCCATTTCCTCCTTCGCAAAAACTTTGCTCTATCCTCTGGTTGTGCTGAGATTATATGTTCAAGTTGTGCAAGTGCTATATCTGTTAGTTGCTTTCAGTTTGTTAAAAAAAAAGTTAAAAAAAAGTGCAAAAAAAAAAAAGAGTTGAGAAAAGAAGTGAAAGAACAGATCGTATTGTTTATATGCACAAGTGTTGAAATCTCAAAAAAAAAAAATGTTGTGCAACCAGATTGCTATCCTTCTTTGGTGAAATTTTGCTAGGTATATCTCAAGAACCATCAATCCCTAGCATAATCCTTGTTTGTATCAAAATCAGAATTTCCTTTGTGTGTGAGTTGCTCATATACATCATTCCTAACTTGTGATCAGTGCTAGACATTGGGCTGCTAGTTTGGATTGTTACTTAGCTTTACAATATCTGAAATTCAGATTGTTATTTGTGCATCATTCCCTACCAAGCTCCACAAAGAAACCATCGTAGACAGAATGCTGGTCGTGTATTCGTCTAACCATCACTCACCACCACACATATACTTCTGTAATTTTCAGGGAAAGCATAAGAGCTTCAGTTGGTAAGAGAAGGTGAGGTTGAGAGATCCACAAATTAATTTTCATACATATACTTGCTGCTCGTGTTCACTAACAATGCAGAAAGGATGTCCAAAGAACCAGAGATTGATGATTGTGTCACAATGGCACAATTCAATGAGCTGAGACAAAGATTGGAGGAGAGACAAGAGTGAATGTCCCAAGATCTTCAAGCCCTTCTAGCTCAGCTTCGAGATCAAGGACGTGGTGCCAATAGTACAGCTAACCAAGATGAAGAAGTAGATGAAAATGATGACGAAGTTGCTGCCCAACCTCCAATACCACCGCCAGTACGAAGAGATCGAGCTGCTGCCCGAGCCATGAGACCCCCAGGTCCAGGTCGTGGGAATGGGAAAGAAGCTTTTGGTCGTGGAAGAGGAAGAGGTCGCGGCCAACGAAATGAAAACGCTGCTGACTTTGAAGAGGAATCAGAGGAAGATGACCCCTACCAGCCCCAAAATAATGGTAATCACCGTCGAGGCCATAACCAACGTCGTCGGGCCGAGGAGGAGAGGTTTGGTAAGCTAAAATTCACCATGCCAAAATTTAATGGTGAATCTGATACTGAAGCCTATCTCTCATGGGAGTTGAAGGTTGATAAGATTTTTCGCTTGCATAACTACTCTGAAGAGAAGAAGATAGCAATGGCTGCTCTTGAGTTTGAAGATTATGCCCTAATCTGGTGGGAACAAGTCCTGAATGAGTGAGAAGACGCTGGAGAAGGTGTTGTTGCTACCTGGGCTGAAATGAAACGGAAAATGCGAGCGAGATTTGTCCCTAAGCATCACCGTCGTGATCTTTTTAACAAGCTGCAGAATTTGAATCAAGGAAGTCTCTCAGTTGAAGGATATTATAAAGAAATGGAGAAGGCTATGATCAGGGCCAATGTAGTCGAAGATGAAGAGCAAACTATTGCACGCTTCATGTCGGGATTGCATCGTAACATTCAATGAATTGTTGAATTTCAGCCATATCGCACACTTATTGAATTGGTACACCAAGCTACTAAGGCTGAGCGTCAATTGCAGCAAGATACTAAGTCAAGTAGAGCTGGTTCATTCGGTACAAAGGTGACAACAAATGGAAACAAGTTTACCCCAAGGTTTGGTGAAGGCCGAGCTACCACCACAAGTGCAAATGGTGGTACACGCTCTAATACTCAAGGAGATTTCAGCAGCAAAACCACAGCTGCTCCAAGTGCAACGAAACCCGCTTCATCAGCAACCTCATCAATCAGTTCTACAGCCCGAAGTAGCCAAATTCAGTGCTTCAAGTGTGGAGGCCGTGGTCATGTTATCAAGGAGTGTCCAAACAATCGTGTGGTACTTGTTAATGACCTAGGGGAGTATGAATCAGCAAGTGACGAAGAACAAGATGCTGATGAAACACCATTAGAAGAAGCACAAGAAAATGATGGTGAAAAATATTGTGAATTTGAGAGAGGGACTGCTCTTGTAGTCACTCAAATCTTGAGTGTGCAGCTGAAAGAAGCTGAAAATGGACAGCGCCATAATCTCTTTCAAACAAGAGCCAAAGTTGAAGACAAGATATGCAAGGTGATCATTGATGGTGGAAGCTGCCATAACCTTGCAAGCAAAGAGATGGTTGAAAAGCTTGGATTGAAGTTGCTGCGACATCCTCACCCATATCATGTGCAATGGTTGAATGATTCTGGTTCCATCAAGATTGCACACAGAGTGAAAGTATCATTCAAGATTGGTGAATATGTTGACACCGTGGAATGTGACGTGGCACCCATGACAGTGTGTCATCTGCTGTTAGGAAGGCCATGGCAATATGATCGTCCATCCCAACATTGTGGCCGCACAAACAATTTCACAATCAAGTGGAAGGGAAAGGACTTGGTTCTTAAACCTATGACGCCTCAACAAATCATGGCTGAACATTTGCAAAGAATTCAGAAATGAAGGTGATTAGTGAGAGTGAAAAACAGCAAAAGAATATGAATGCCCTCCACAAATCAGTGAGTGAGCTCCACAAGCCAAATATGAGAGGTAAAAAGAAGAACTTGAAAGAGTGGGAAGAATGCTTGCCGCATGTGGAATTTGCTTATAACAGGGCTATCCACTCCACTACCAACATGTGTCCTTTTGAAGTTGTTTATGGATTCAAACCAATTGCTCCTATAGATTTGTTGCCGCTGCCATTGCAAGAAAGGAGTAACATGGAAGCCTCTCAGCGTGCTGCATATATAAAGAAGATACATGAGAAGACGAAGGAAGAAATCGAGAAGAAAACCAAGTACTATGCTGAGAAGGCAAACAAGAACAGAAAGAAGATGATATTCAAACCCGGCGATTTAGTTTGGATACATCTAAGCAAGGAGCTTTTTCCTGAGAAATGCAAATCAAAGCTGATGCCACGAGGAGATGGGCCATTCAAAGTTTTGGCCAAAGTCAATGACAATGCATACAAGATTGAGCTTCCTGGAGACTATGGTGTTAGCACGACATTCAATGTTGCTGATCTCACACCGTTCTTTGGCTCGGAAGAATCAGAGTCGTGGACGACTCCTTGTCAAGAGGGGGAGGATGATGAGGTCATCCCAGCACGTCTTGCACCTTCGCATGTAGACCAAAGATCTGATCAAGAATACAATGGACTGATCAGTCGACGTCCTGCAAAGAATCTACAACAAGAGGTGACTTCACTCCTTGCTTAAATTGACATTACAAATGATGAGAATTTTATATGACCTAAAAGTTCTACACTTTTGCTACTTAGGTTCACATACGAGGAGATAGAAGATGGTCCAGCTAAGAAGGCCTACGTGGAGGACATGGAGGATAAGGAAGATTGCGTGGAGGCAAACATGGGTGCTGCCCAAAGTTGAGACGTGTCACGTGACAAGTACTGCAACTTTCACAAGTCGTATGACCCAATATTTTGACTTTTCTGGATGCATAATGCACATGGATGGAAAGCTTATCGAGTATACTTTCCAACACAACAATCGGCTTGTCTTTTGGACTTCCCAATTAGGAGTAATCACCATTTTAGTGCTGGCTGCACAGAAGCCAAACAGCCGCGCGCGAATTACTTCGTGGTGACCTTTCAGCTAGCTTATCTTCAGAGTCTTAAAAGTCTTTTCACACCTAACTAGAAGGGTTGTTCTCTAGTATGAATATCCACTATGTATTGTGTTAAGAGGAATTATTTTTGGAGAAGCAAATACCAATCCCTTTTGTTCAGCTGTGTGCTAACAATTTCCGAGAGTGATCTCTACCCCTTTGCTCTTGTGATTTCCTCGCGAAATTACAGAAGCGGTCACATCATCGACTCCCAATCGGTGCTCCTGCTCCGTTTGATTGCAGGTTCTGTTGGTTGGTTTCATAAGAGTGTGGTTGGACGAATCCTCGATTCAGGTTGCCGTATTGCGACGGTGGTTGGCTTCGAGTTTTATTTGTCAGGTTGCACTAGTTATCTTGGCTGTTTTCAGTAAGTTATCGTGTTCGTGATCCTACGCCATGAAGATCGGGACCAAAGGACGCATCTGAACCCGCAAGGCAAATACTGCTCAAAGATCACTAGTTCGCCTTCACGAACTATTGGGGTTTCTGCATCTTTCCCCGCTGTCCGCCAGTGGATCAACAACCGCAGGGGGAGTATCTCTTCCTTCACCAAAGCTATCAACTTCTCCTTGACATGGTAAACGGATCGGCTCCAGGATGCCATTTCGGAAGAGGATGTGAAAAAGTTGGTGTTTTTGGGAAGGCGAAGGAGAGGGGAGCAAAAGAGGGTTTTTGTGCGGCGAGAGATTCTAAGGTAGACGGAGGGTTTTTGGTTGTGAAGCTTCCCCAGGAAGCTGCCTTCTCCTTTTATATGCTCGGGACAACCCTTCGTCGAATATTTTATTAATTTCCCATAATGGATGCCTTCTCTCTGTAAACCCGTTATGCACTCCCTATAGTGAATCCAGAACAAAATATATTTTCATTATTTTTTGTTTCAAATTCGGGGGCTAGGGTGCACATAAAAACATGAAAATTTTGCAAAGATTATGGAGGAAATAATCCCTCATGACTTTTGTAAACTAATTTTTATGTATTGATCACAATGCAGTTCCATGATCGTCTTGAGATTTGCATGTTGATCATAATGCAATTCTGTGATCGATGGGTGATCACAACATATACGATTGTGACTCGATCAAGGACTTATGTTCTGATAGCGGTTTCAGTTCTGATCGCAATACCAGTTCTGGTCACAGTATAGCACTTCAATGCATTTCTAAACCGAAAAAGTTGTCGTGAAGCCATACTTTGGATAGGGATTTACTTGTGTATGTTTGGTCGCAAAGGCATTTTTTGTGACCATGTTTTCGCACAGAGATTGTGAAGAGCTTTAACTCGGGATTATAAGTCTTGCATTATCCTCTTGAGAAATCAAGATGTGTAAGGAAAAGGAAATTTTTATTTCTGGCAATCTTCACATACAAAAGGGATACAGCCGACCAGAGCATCGACCTGATCCAAGAGAAGTTTACAAAGTTCTCCTAAGCACATATTGGCATCAGTAGGATCTACACTAACCACCCCAAGAGAACAAGCAACTACTCTAAGCCTATCTACATCATCCCCAAGCAAAGAAGCACTACTACTCCTGATCGTATCGGAGAGTTCTCGCTGCTACCGAGCGTGGTCTCTCTCCAGGCGAAGTTGGTGAGCCTCCTTGCGAGAGTTGTCAAAACATTCTGCCAGATGCAGGATGGCCAAGGACATCTCTTCAGAATGCTTCTCCAGCGCCTCTTTTTCTTCTTGGAGAGTTCGCTCGAAGGCTGCACCCTGGCCAAGAACTTGAACATTAGTAGGCTGGTCGCTGGTGACTCTGGAAATTTTTGTCTCCTGCTTTCACATGTGTTAACTTTGAGGATGAAACGACTCATAGGGGGAATAGAGATAATTACCAATTCTCGCATTGGAGTCGAATGGGGAGATGCAGAACTTCCTCCAAAAAGCAAATCACCCGGCGAAAGTTGAGGACCACCTGGTCGCGAAAGTGCAACCTTCCCACGAGAAAGCTGATCATCCTGTGAAGTTTGATCAAGAGCAGCTACATTGTCTGCTCGCGATAATCTAGGGATCCCTCTAGGATTATCATGGATCCCCAAAAATGATGTTCCAACCTGTGGAGTAGCATGCATAGGAAGAACTATAGGGGTCAAAGGAAGAGAGAGCAATGATGCATCCCTAACCTTTGCACCTACAGCTGCAACACCACTGGAGGATCCTTCGTCAACTTTTGCCTTTTTCTTTAGGGGAATTTGTTCCTCGTTAACCTGAAAAAGTTCCAAAGTACACTACTTTGAGAATGACCGAGACAAGAACTGGAACTAGATCTTTTGAAGGTACATACCTTCTAGTCGAAGTCAAGTTCCAGTGATTCCTCATCACTTTCAATCTCAATGATGTTTTTGGAGTCTTGATCTACCATTGAGATGAAAACAGAAGAAAAGAGGAGATAGCTCTGGAAAAGACTTAGCCAAGAAAAAAATTGTGAAGTTTTAGGACTAAGGGGCTTCGGTATTTATAGCACCTAGGGGTGACGGTTCGTATTTGCGAACGCCTCGAGTTCTTAAAACATATTTACAGTTTTATTATTGCTTAAAAAACAAGTCAGCAGCGCTATCATTACCTGTCGAGAACAACCCGAAACCCGTCTCGGGGAATAAACCGTCGCACGTAGTGCACCCCTAAGTGTAGAGGTTAAAGTGTCGGGTCACTTATCCGATGCAGGGTAAAATTTGAAGTAAATATGTCTCTTCATTTTCTTCAAATTTGGGGGCTAGCTGACGAGGATTGTTACCCGAGCTAGTTCAAAATAATGTACATCTGGTTGAAGACGGATTCGAACTAGACAAGTGTCTAAAGGTCCGCTGTTATGGTCTCAGACGACCTGAGAAGCGCGGACACATGAGTAATTTATGGTCGCAAGCTTTGAGCGATCATGAGGTCGCGGATGTTACGCGGTCAGGAGGTCGCAGACGATGCGCGGTCAGAAGGTCATTGCCTACCCACGACCAGAGTAACTCGGGATTACTTAGCTCTGCAATAGGTATATCCTTAGGATCATGATGATTCCACCACGAATGAAGACAACTGCCAGGAGGATAACATGTGCGGTTATCCCTAAATTGCATGTGTTAAGCCTACTTGGGAGTTAAGTGTGGTTATCAAAACTGCACCCAAGCAACCGTCCAAGGCCGTTTTGCATTGGCGCCCTTTTGGCTGGTATAAAAGGGTGAGCAAATGTACAGGACGATGACAGATCAAGCACAAGCTTTCATAAGTTAGTTTAGTCAGTTTTATACAACAACATAGAAAAGATCTTCACCTGTGATGATCTTTTCTTCAACTTTGTAAACATTTTCCATATATAGTGAAATCACAATAGGACGTAGGGCTGTTACTCCCACCATCGAGGGCCCGAACCTGTATAAATCGCTTTGTGCCCCAACAGACATTGCTCATCATCCCTTTCTGGAGGGACACTTTGAAAGGCCTCACTACTCACAAAATCTGCATAAGATCGACTAAGGACCCGGAGTCCGAATCGTCGACAGTTGAGTATAGCGTCACACAGCATCTCCCAATTGTAAATTGAGCATTCTGAATGATTGAACAACCAGGTTCTCTTCGAGGACCATTGGCAAGTAATTTGCCATGACGCGATCATCCCTACCTACTGCTTGAATAGCGGTGATGTAGATCTGAACGAATTCGGATGGATTCTGAGTTCCATCAAATCTTTCAGTTGTTCCAGGCTTGAACTTGTTCGGCCAGACCACCGCGCGAAGGCCTGGTGAGAAAGCCTTACAACCGATATAGGAACTGTGGAGAGTTCTATGGCTTTCAACATGATCGTGAGTGACCTCGCACAATGGTGGTACACCTCGCGGACCCAGGAGAGAGTCGACAGGAATGTGATCTCGATCGCGGGAATTCCCAACTCGCCGGGCCTTGTCGTGCCGAAATGACCCTGGTGGTAATTGATTACGTCTGCACCGACTAGAGTAAGAATACTCCCTTTCATGGGAGCGAATCATAGATCGGGATGAAGCCGTTGGGGTTGCCTCGGATGCAACCTCGTCCAGCTTATCCACCAGGATTCTAGCAAAAGCCGGTCTTTGCCCATCTTCGATATTGGGAGGAAAGTTATGCAGGACATCTGCAATAGAGTGAAGTCGTCCATGCGTACTCCTCCTGGGCGCAACAGGCGTCACTGTTTCTTCGTCCACCGGCGCATAGTTTGGGGGTAAAGAAGGTGTCTGGTCGCGCGTACGACCATGTGGACGACGGGACGAACTTGGAGCGGCATCATAACGAGACTGTGCATTTTGCAGAGCTTCTGGTGCAGTCTTGCGGAGCTCGTTATCCTGTCGTTCACATTCCTCATCCTCCTTTTGCCTCTTTTCCTTTTCCTCCTTCTGCTTACGTTCCAATTCCTCCCCAGCCGCTTGTTGTTTGGGAGTCTCCTCCGATAAAGCAGCACACTCTCGGGGAAGCGAGGTCGTAGAAGTAGAAAACATCTCTGTTTGTTCCGAATCAGATTTGAAATCAAAGGGAGATTGGAGGTTATCTGGGTCAAACCTCATAGGTTGAACCTTTTATTAGCATCATCTATGTCCTCGACAACAACGTGTCATGGTACGGACTTGGCCTCCAAAGTGGCAGGACTCAGATGAAATTCCTGATCTATCCTCTTTGTCCCCTAGTCGATGGACATGACCTGGGTAGGAGAAGAGGCATCCTCATGATGTTCCTGAGGAACATCTTCGTGATCAACTTCCTCCATGGGAATGGGATCACTAGGTGAGGGCATCTGTATGTGGGCGTAATCATCGAGATGGAAATATATCCTTCCCAGAATTGTACGCCCCAGACATGGCTTACCAAATCTCCTGATGAAAGAAGAACACCTTGAGAAAGGCCCCGCGATGGGCGCCAGCAATCGACGATTCGGACGCGGGGTCCCCTGTCGATCTTATGGAGATTTGTGAGTTATATGTGAGACCTTTTAGGGTATTCCTCAGGTAAGATAGGATAAGCAATATCGTGAGGGAAGCAAAGATTTATACAGGTTCGGGCCATCGATGGTGGGAGTAATAGCCCTACGTCCTGTTGTGATTTCACTATATAAGGTAAAAGTGTTTACAAGGAAAAGAGATTATCACAGACGATGATCTCTTTTATATCTTTGTCTATCTAATCTATGCCTAATTCTTTGAGTTCTGTAGACTCGTGCTTGTGGGTTGACTTAACTGCCCTTTAGATCGTGCATCGATCACCCTTTTATACTAAATAAAAGGGCGCCAACGCGAAGCTGCTCTGGACAGTTGCTCCGGTGCAGTTCGTATAACCACACTCCTCTCCTACGCAGGTTTAACACGTATAGTTAGTAGGTAACCGCACATACTAACCTCCTGGCAGTTGTCTTCAAACGTGAGAGAAGTTATCCCGAGAATGTGTTTGATAAAGACTAAAACACCCTCGAATTATCCTGGTCGCAAATAGTCAGCGACCTCTTAATCACGCATTGTCTACGGCCTCCTGACCGCGCACTATCTACGACCTCATGATCGCACAAAGGCTTCGATCATAAACTAGCACTACGTCCCCAGGTGACCATAGTGGCTACACACTGGTACACATCGAATCTGAACTTGGCTTGAATTCGATAGGTGTTAATCTAACTAGCTCAGGTGATAATCCTCGTCACCCATTGCATTGGAATGAGCCAGGAGAACGAAGAGTCATAGGACCAGAGATAGTAGAAGAGGCAGAAGCTCATGTCAAACTCATCAGAGAAAGGTTGAGGACAGCACAATCTAGATAAAAGAGTTATGCAGACAATCGACGGAGAGAACTATCATTTGAACCAGGAGATTTGGTTTATCTCAAGGTCACGCCATTCAAGGGATTGCAGAGATTTCAAGTAAAAGGAAAGCTATCTCCGAGGTATATTGGACCATTTAAGCTAATGAAGAGAAAAGGGGAAGTATCATATAAATTGGAATTACCTTTGAGATTAGCATACCTTTGAGATTAGCAGGTGTGCATGATGTGTTGCATGTCTCTCAACTCCAAAATGTTTAAAGGGACCTATTGACCAGATAGAAGCACAAGAGATATCATTGCAGAAGAATCTTACTTACCTTGAGCACCCAATCAGAATCCTAGCCACTGATGAACGTCAGCTCAGAAGAAAGAAAATCAAGTTGTGTAAGGTTCAATAGAGAAATCATTCAGAACAAGAAGCCACTTGGGAGGAGGAAGAGGATCTCCAACAAGCCTATCCTTATCTTTTCTTGTCTTCGGTAAATCTCGGGGTGAGATTTCTCTAAGGAGGGTAGATCTGTAACACCCTGGGTTTGGGGTGAAAACTCCTTTCTTAAAAAGTCATGCATGCGTATGTCTCTTCAAGATCAGCCAAATCAGCCTAGTCTTCTATCCTAAGCCCCAAAATCTCAAAATCTTCCCTGTGAACCCAAATCAAGATCTGACTTTCCAGATGTCGTGGTATTACAAATACCCCGGCAGGTTTTGTGGAAGATCCTAGCTAACGAACAACGACATGAGCTGACCGTGTTACCGGTCACCTCCCGTCGAGTAAGCACAGAGAGTGACACAAGGATTTATACAGGTTCGGGTCTCAATAGAAACCCTAGTCCGGTCGATGTGCTCCCAACAAGGGTTGGCTAGGGGAGCTCACTCGTGGGGAGAGTGCTCCTAAGCACGCCTATTCATTTTTGTGTAATGATGGTAATGAATTGTCCCTGGTTACAAAAGAGGGGTACAAGGGCATATATAGGCCAAAAAGACACAAATTACAAGACAACCTGGCTGCAGCTGTCGGATCGGAGGGTATCAACGTCCTTTTGCTGGCCAAGGGGCTCGGATGCTTGACAAGTGTCCTTACTAGTTCCCGAGGTCCTCCTCACGCGACCCCACACGGGGGGCCCCTGGGGCCTTCCACGGGATGGAGCCACCGTGGGCCATTGCCACCGGGTGAATGGTGGCGCCCGGGACAGGGCCACTGGGGGCGTGTGCCACTGGGCAAATGGCGGCGCCCGGGTCAGGGCTGCAGGGGGCCCTGGTCACTGGGCAAATGGCTGCACCCGGGACCGGCCCACTGGGGGACATGGTCCCCGGGCAAATGGCGGTGCCCAGGACAGGACCACCGGGGGCCTTTGCCACCAGGCAAATGGCGACCCCTGGGACGGGGCCACCGGGGGCCCTGGTCATCGGGAAAATGGCAGCGCCAGGGATCGGGTCACCAGGGGCAATGGTCCTTGGGCAAATGGCGGCGCCCGGGACGAGGCCATCGGGGGCCTTCGCCACCAAGCAAATGGCGGCGCTCGAGACCGGGCCTCCGGGGGCCCTGGTCACCGAGCAAATGGCGGCGCCCGGGACGGGGCCACTGGGGGCCTTCACCACCGGGCAAATGGTGGTGCCCGGGCCTGGGCCACTGAGCAAATGGCGGCGCCTGGGACCTGGCCGCCGGGGGCCATTACCACCAGGGGCCTTGATCACCAGCCTCGTTGTAGCCCTCGGAACGGGATCACCGGGACCGATGGGGCGGAGATTTCCCCCACAGCAGCCCCCCATATCCTTCGGTGACACATCCTAAGTCCTCGGAGGAAATGGTCTTCGTTACCGCAAACATCTCTGATGAAGACATCCCTAGCACTAGTAGCACTAGTGCTCGACTAAAGGAACATACAGGACCAATCACTAGAGAGAGAGCCAAACAACTACATCAACAGGTGACATTGTTTTTTAAAGAATTAAATTATGATGAGAATATGCTGCTACCTAATAGCTCTTGTTTAATATTGATTAGATATAAGGAGGGAGAGCATAACAGGAAGGACATAGCCACGTATGGGCCAAATAACTTCATCAAATCTGGTCGTACACCTACTGAATGGAAAGAGAATTTCTTAAGCTTTCCAACAAGCCCAAGATCACTCGATTCCGTCAAGGATTGCAACCACTACAACCAAAAGAATTCTGCTCGACCTGCAGTCTGCCAACCAACATTCTCCCCGCCACTTCGACCAAAGCACCATTCTCAGCACAGATGTCCAATTTGATTGTATGAGTACTTGTTGGAAATGTATTGAAAAAATCTTTCCAACACATCAAAAATCATTAAATTCTAACATCGTATACAATGAGTGCACACAAGAAAAAAGTCCAGTCTGAATCCGAAATCCGAATCTGAGAAGATTAATTTCGGACTTCTTTTATCTTTATAGTGTGTTAGGATTTTTATTCCATTTTGAATTAGATTCAGATTGAAATTATAGTTTAAACCTTTTATCTTTTGTAAATACCACCATCTATAAAAGAGAAGGCATGGTCATGGGAAGGCATGGTCATGGTTTTGGAACAACCACGAATTGAATACACAAATATTTTTAGAGAAGTTTTTGCTCTTGTTCTAGGGTTTGTGTTCAGAAGCCGCCACCTAGAATAGGGAGTTATTCTCTTTACCATTGTTCTTGTAATTTCTTCGTTGATTTCCGGAACAGTGCGTCTACATTTGCGTGGTCAAGTAGACAATGATCAAAATGTGTGGTGGGGCGAATTCTTTTGTCACAGGTTGCTGTATTGACAGTGGTTGGCGCCATCGGTTCATCAGGTTACACAAATCAAAGAGTTATCAACGATCCTACGTCGTGAAGATCGGGCACCCCGTCTCAATCTCCCCCGGTGGGAACCTCCGGCACCTTGGCGACGCTTCGATTCTTGCACCACGCACTTATGGCAGCACCGCCGATCATCATGATGCCACAGGCCTCGATTGGCATGCGCCGTCGGCCATAATGGCCTCAAGCGGTTTGAACCGTTGGTGCATCGTTTCCCATGAGGGCCCCTTCGATTTGCGCGCGTCGTTTGAAATGGACGGCTCGGATGGATCCCAGGGAGCCACGTGGCGCCCATTGGGGCCGTGTTTGGGCTCTATAAATAGGTCCTCGGGGGGCCGGAGAGAGGACATTTCCAACTTCAAGCTTCAAACTTACCACCGGCATTCTAGCCTCTCCTGGTAGCTTAGCCTCTAGAAGCTTAGCCTCCGGAAACCTAGCCTCTGGAAACCTAGCCTCCAGACAGCCTCCCAGAATTTTAGCCCCCGAACACTCAAATGGCTCCAAAGGGCCGTACCAAAGCTACTGATGTAGCCCCAGAGGAAGTCACCGCAGACTTCCTCTGGGCCTCCGAGTTTACAACGGGGGACTTCGAGTCCCTCGTGGAGCGGGGCATCTCGGTGGACGGGGACATAAGGGTCCCCCCAAAGAAGGAGACGGTTCCTCGCCCCCGAACCGGAGAGGTGATCATGTTCGAGGCCTTCGCCGAGGCTGGCCTCCGGCTCCCGGTGCACTCGCCGCTCCGGGAGTTCCTCCGGGAATATGGGGTGGCACTCAATCACCTGCTGCCCAATGCCCTTGTCACGATGGGGCTCTTTATCTGGCTGTGTGAGACAGCCACTGGAAGAGAACTAACTCTCCGGCTATTCCGGTATTTCTACGAGCCCGCGGCGAGGAGCTCGTACATGCTGAAGGGGGAGCCGAAGTCCACTTTCGGCTCCATCATGATACAACTCCTATCGGCCCGAGTGGAGGAGTATCCGGTGGCGGCCTCCTGGGACCATTGGGGGGATTGGCTCCAGAGAGGGTTCTATCTCCGGGTCTGGGACTCCAGGATCACCTACTCGCCGGAGCCTCCCTCCTACTGCTGCTCATCCGCCCCCAAGCCCCCCAGTGTGGACCCCCAGGAGTTGAGGCTCCTCAGAAAGATGGTAGGTGCCCCGGGCGTTAGGTCCATGAGGGACGCCGTAGAGGAGTTGGCGTTTGTCAAGCACTCCCACTTCTCGCACGGGAGGAGGGGGATTGGGATGTGCCCGACGCAGCGGCCCCACAGAAGCCGGTGACCCGACTTAAGTATCCGCTAACCCACTCCTTAGTTTTTGGAATTTTCGCTAACGCTTTCCTATTTGTAGTCCGGCCGTACCCGGCCGCCCGAGAGAAGGCAGAAAACCTCCTCGGGAGGTACTACGCTGATGAGCACGAGTGCGTCGTGCGCATCATCGGGGAGGTTCCTCCTCGAAACCTGGTAGCGGAAGCCTTCACACTGAGGCTGCTGGTGAGGACGCCTGTCCTGACCCCCGGCTCCCACAAGCGGGGGAAGGAGGCCGCCGAGGGCCCCGAGCTGAAGCGTGCCAAGGCACAGAAGGCCCCCGGTACGGCACGACACCAGACTCTACGGCCGCGAAGATCCGGGACGCAGCCCCCGGGCCGGGGTGCACGTAAGCACCCCCTAGGCGCGGGCGAAGCCACCCCTCCCGAAGGAGCCCTCCGGGGGGCGGCAGGGACGGTAGAATTCATGCGCCTACTCAAGGCATCCGGCGAGGCCGGGGAGAAGGAGGCAGCCGACGACGGGGGGTGTCCGATTCGGTGAACTACGCCCCCTCGCCGTCCCCGGTGGCCACACCTCCGGTAGCTCTGTAGCTAGCCGAACCGGAGCGGCCAGAGGTACGCTTCACGGACACCTCCCCTCAGTGCTTCGAGTGGCCAGTGGATGAGGGAGGGAGCCCCTCGGCTGGCGTGGTCCTCGCGGCCATTGGGGCCCCGGGGGCCTGCGGCACGGAAGGGGAAAGGGGCTCCTCATCCCCCCTCGGGGAGACATTCCTTCGGGGAGCTCGTCCACCTCTTCGGAGACCGAGTCTCTGGCGGCGAGGGCTGTGGCCGGTGCCACACCGGTCCAAATCACCCCCGCGGCCCTCATGGGGGGGCTCGCCAGTGGGGACAGGTCCAGAGCTGTCGGGAGGGAGACCCCCCTGTTGTCTCCGGGCGAGGCCTACCAGCTCGCTGAGAGCCTCCAGACCCGGAAGTTCCTGTAGTACGTCTCGCAAGGGACGCTCAACGACCGGTGCAGTGAATTGTTGTCGCTCCACATCCAGGTGATTTTGTTTTCAAAACATCCGGCCGCTTTTTCCTTGAGGATTTCACTAACTCAGCTTCGAATAACCTTCATGTTTGTAGGGGATGGCCCTCTCCCGAGGTGTAGAGGAGCGCTTCAAAAAGGCACTGAAGGAGGCAGAGGGGAAGGCAACCGCCTTGTGCGGCAAGCGGGACGACGCGCTCCAGGAGTTGGCCCAGGTCCGGGCCTAACTCCACGCATCGGAGAATGCCAACGACCACCTCTGGGGGGAGGCGAAGGCGAAGGAGGGTACCCTTTGGGTGCTCGAGGGCTCCAACGCTCGGGCTAAGCCTTGGCCCGGGAGGTGGTTCTGGTGTGGGGCTGGCTACATTCAAGGAGGCTTTGCGTTTTCTCAACGCACAAGTCTCCGTGATCCCAGAGGTTGCCGACGCCCGAGCGCGGGGCCGGGCGATCCCGGTGGTGGCCGCCGCCGTGGCCCTCGTTGAACACCGGGGGAACGGTGCCTGGGCGATCGGAGGCCAGATCCCCCAAAGCTTCCCCAACTTCTTCGAGCCACAACGGCGGGAGGTGGAGGAGCTCGCGGGGGGCTTCTATTACCGGATCGTGCGGGCGCAATTCCTGGCTCCGGCACCCCCGAGGGCGGACGCAGCGGCTTCGGCGGAGACCTCCCGAGGGGACAACCATGATAAAGTATGAGCCTCCCCCCGGGACTTTAGATAGGTCCTTTTTTGCTTTTGCTTAGGATTTTTGCTCCCGGTAGCTTCTTAGAGGAAGCCCCGGAGACTTGTACAAAAATTTACCTCGATGAAATGGAACGAATTTTTTGCTCAATCAATGAAGATATTTTGCTAAGTCTTGAATCACTTTTAACATGTGTCCCGGGAGCTTGCTCCCGAGGGTTGAATGCTTTTTCTCGGCGGGTTCTCCGAAGGCCCGGGGAAGTGCTCCCGGAAAGGGACTTCCGCGTCTTGGGGGACACAATCCGGGGGAGGCCCAAGTGGCCCTGCTTTCTCTATGTCTCACCTTCGGAGGGCACAACGAGGTTGCCTCCCGGGAGCCAATCCGGTTACGGTGACTCCCGGAGTGGCACCTTGATAACTTCGACAACCACTGCGCTGAATTGTCTCCTCTGAGACCGGTATGCCAGAGGGTCCCGCTACTTCGGATACTCCCACCGGAGGGCTATGAGTACTGGCCTGACGACTTGCTCTGAGAAGCCCAGCGGCACATAAGGAGTTTGTATCGAGACCTTGCCTGGGAGTTGTCGGAGGGCCTCCGAGATTATTAGATGTAGGCACCCCCCGGGGGGGGATTAACTCCCTGGGTTGTATCCTGTGCTTGCTCGGGCTTGTCCCCGTGACATATTGACCCACCGGGGGGGTTGTCCCTGTAACACCCTGAGTTAGGGGTGAAAACTTTCTTTTTCATGAACATCATGCATCCATGAATCTGTAGTAGTAGCAAGATCAGTTCAAACCTAATCTATCCTAAGCCCCAAATATCTCAAAATCTTTCTTGTGAACCCAAATTAAGATCAGATTGCTCAGATATGATCTATCAATTACTCTGAACCTAAAAGCCTTCGGAAGCCAAATTCAATTCCATCTCTAACTCTCTGATCTTGCGATCCTTTTGTATTTTTGAAAACAGGATTCTACTTAATATCCTAATTACCCTAAATGCTCTGAACTCAGATGAATCCAAATCTTGACCTAACCCAGACCAGATTATTCTTGTATTATGATCATGGGTATGCCAATATCTTAATCCAAAAAGTTGGCAGCCAGATTTCATCATTTAAGCCTTTTTCACATATTAGTCCAAATTGTATCGCGAATCAGTCTTTTTCTGATATCTGGAAACCTAAAAAGGCTAAAATCTTCAGATTAACTCCAAATTCAGAATTTCTTCAGGAAATCTCTTCCAATGCTATTTGTTGAAATTTTCCCTTCTGTCCTGATTTCAAAATCTCATCTTAGAGGCCAGAATTCGAAATCGACCAAAACTCAGATCTTAATTATCCTAAAATACGCTATTTTTAGTTTATATCAGAAACCATCAAATCATGCCAGATTTTACCAAATTTCTTGCTGGCTGAGTATAAGGTATAAGTTTACACTCATCTATGAAATCAGATTGCAAAATAACTATCTCTAGATCAGAAATTACAAATCAGACCAAGTTGCAAAGAATCTTGCAAACAGGTCCCTGGCTCGACCACATCTCCAGTTCATAACCTCAGCTACTGTTCACGACCAGAGCAGTTGTTTGT
Source organism: Pharus latifolius (assembly GCA_019359835.1). NCBI lineage: Eukaryota > Viridiplantae > Streptophyta > Magnoliopsida > Poales > Poaceae > Pharus > Pharus latifolius. The sequence goes on along the minus strand of CM033326.1, from coordinate 42,545,488 downwards.
GACCAGGGCTCAGCATCTTCGACCTCGGCCAGCGGTGCACAGTGCTCATCATCGACTTCGACCGCAACGTGCAGTGCTTCACTTCGATCAGTGCCGCTCTAGCCTGTGCAACCGTGTTTGCATGCGCACACGTGTTTGCACCTTAGCAATTGTCGTGGCAATCCTTGTCCAGCTCACCAGTAGCCCGCGCGCCAGAGAGAATCTTCACCTGCTCGTTTGCTTGCCGTTGCTTCAACTTGAAGGTACACCGGCGCAAGTACCTTAGCGTCCAAGCAGTGAGCCTTGCGTCACTTTGCGTTGTCTTTAAATAGCAGTCCTTAGCTGCTCCATCGTCATCAACACTGGTCCCCAAAACCCCTCAGCCTTAAATCGCATTTCTTCACTGTTGTTGTCTTCTCCGGCGAGCACAGAAGGAGGCTCACGGTGATAGCTTCAACCGCAACCCCATCATCCAAATTAACAGCACCAGTAAGGTCCTCCCATCTGCCTTCTCATGTTGTAGCTTTGAATTGCGTTCATATGCACCTCATCACCGGCGATCGCCGGGAAATGCCAGAATCCCTGTTCCAGCCTTGCTGTTTGATTCAATCCAAATTAGCCTTCGATCCAGTAGACTAAAATGATCAGTGAGCTTTAATTAGCAAACCAGTGAATCCAGATTTTACAATTGAGCTTGAATCGAAGCTATTCCCAAGCTCGAGATTCACCAGTCGCCGGCGCTCGTCGCCAGACTTTTCCGATGAACCTCTGACCAAATTGACCGTGCCAATAACTTCCTTGTGCTTCCCTCTTAGTCCTCGAGCAAAGAATCGAGTTCAAATCCTGTATAACGAAAAACCCCAAATCCAGTGTCATCTTCTCCGGCACCGGCCACCGGAAACCTGTTCCCGGCCGATCTAGCTCCAACCACCTTGTCCCTTAGATTCATCTTGATCTCCTGAACAATTTTGTATACAAGCTTGACACCTAATTCGGTCTAAATTGAAAGTATGGCTATGCCCTAATTTCTGTCTAGTGCCAAGACATGGAACTCCAGCCACCGTGTTCTTCGCCGGTTTTCACCACTTTCTGGCCATCTCCTGCCCTAGATCCTGTTGAGTGAATTGTTCCTGCTACAAATGGCTAACTACCAAACAAAGTGGTGTATCAATTGGAGCCCTAGATCAAAAGATATGGCAAACCCTAGTTTCTGGCCTTGTCAGCCCAATGCCAGTCTATGTCAGCCAGCGGCATTGAACCTTTTTACCTACTTCTAGCCATGCATTTTGAGCATGGCTTTGTCCCTTAGACTCCTGATGTTGTGATCTACATTTTATTCTTCTGTCACAACTTGAGATAAGCTCTCTAGCTCTCCTTGAAGCTATGCCAGAGCCTTGAACCAAATGTCAATCGGCTAACATTCACTATTTTTGGACAAACCAGCCGCGGACTTGATGTTCATATTGCAGCCTTGAAGCCCTAAGAATTTCTAACACCATCCTGAGTTTATATTCTATAAATTCCAGGGTTTTGACCCAGATCAGCTTGCAATCTCTGTCCGTTTCATCATCGCCAAGATCTTTTCTCTTAAAAGCATGCTGCATATAGATTTTAAAGTATTTAAAATAGTTTGTGATCTTTGTGTGCTTGTTTGATTGGAGAGTAGATCAAGAGCCCGAGTACGAAGACTTCATCGCAGACTCGACATCGACTGCTGTTTCTTACGACGCGGAAGGCAAGTCATAGTATTGATCATCTTGAACCAATATTTTATGAGTTGCTATGATATGACCTTGAATATAAGTAATATTGCATGTGAAAGAATGAGAATGTTTGAGATATAATTTGGTAGTACTAAGCTGGATGCTTGCTAAAAGTGGAATGATCAAATAGTGAACCATGAACTATTATATATGTATTTATATATATTCATGAAATAAAACCCCTAGCCGTGACTAGAATTTTGGTATGGTATGGCAGTAGCACTGGAGGTGCTTAACTGCAAGATAGCAGGCACTGAAGGTGCATGGTTTGTGTATGGTCTGGTCACTGGCATATAAGAACTAGAACCTTGTGTTGTGCGTCTAGTGGCGTGAAACACGTGCTAACCGCAAGCCTGGTATGGGACAGGCCTGAACAAGTACTTATGCGGATCGCACATGAAACCCCTGCATGAGATGGAAAGTGATGCACGATTTTACACGGAGTGCGGCTCCTACACATATCACTGAATGTGATTGCACGCTGACCCAGTAATGGGAAGAGGCATTCAGGGTGGGGGTTTGGGTACAACCCAACACAACTGTGCTTCGCGTGAGATCCACAGGGTCGGGGGGTGAATTGTAAGTGAAACATAACAAAAGTTCTTGTTATCTCCACCTTGCCATTCACACATGGTTGTGAGGAAGGGTCTAATCATATTGATAGGATGGGCTTGAAAGCGGAATATCTTGCAGGTAAATTGGTACCTCTCTGCAGAGTTAAAAACGTATTCGAATACTCCGAGCTCCCGTGTTTATAGGAGTCTGCTGCGGTGGATTAAATCCATGGGGTGTGGCACAAGTATGTTTTCTAAATAAAATTTGATAAGTCAAGATTACCCAAATGACATGTGTTGTCATGATAAGGGGTGCTGCCGTGGGCTGTCGTGTGTCGACGTGTCGCGGTAGTGCAATAATTTATTGAACATAAATAGCGATGCTATGCTATGAAAAGTGCTGCCATGAGATGAGATGAGATATGGAAGAAAAGATTATTTTACAAACATCCATAATTCTTGACTAGTCTTGGTTCATAACAACACTACTATATGTATCTACTCTTACCTATGACTTGCTGAGTACGTAAGTACTCACCCTTGCAACCTACAAATCAGTAGATGGAGCATTTCATGATCAAGAAGAAGGCGTGGAGAACTTCTTAGAACAAGATGAAGGAGAGCCAGATCCGCCAGATCCCTGTGTGTTGTTCTGCCGTCAACTTCTTATTCTGGAGGGGACACCCATCATCCGCTGTGTAGAAGTTTTTATTTTGCTTTAACTAAACCTCGAATGCCGCGAAGGTATTGTAATCTCTTTATGTAATATTAAGGCCAGCAGGCCACACTGCTTAAATATTTTGTAAGTTTTTCTGCTGCAATGTGAATATACTCATGTGTTTGACTTATCCTGGGAAGTCAAAGGTATGCATATATGGGACTAGCTGCAGCAAGCTAGGTCACCACGGGAGTAGTCGTAGTCCCAATTTCGGGGCGCGACAAAGCTTGGTATCAGAGCAGCATGAGAACATGACTGTAGGATGACACCTTTAGAAATTGGCTATGCCAGGAAGACGTAATTTATTTAGAAACTATTTGTTGAAAACTTTATTCTGAGAAAAATAATGAGCTTTGTAGCTCCTAAAAACCTTTATTTCAAAGTCTTATTTGATTTTTCTAAAATTCGGTAAGGAAGCGAGAGAGCGCGTTTTGTTTTCTCAGAGTTTCTTTGGAGTTTAGCAGGGGAATATTGTAGAAAGAGCTAGCTAATGCTCCTGATAGCTTGTGATTCGCTGTTGCTTATGCAATGGTTAACTTGTGTATTATGGCTAGAAGCCTAAATATTGTATGCATTAATGTAGTTTGCATTAATTTCTGCATTGCTGTCTTAGTGGGCCTTAGTTAGTTAGATCTGTCTAGATTCTCTTCAAAGCCATCATGGTTGACACAAGGAAAAGATGTCAAAGCGGCAGAGAGGGCAGAGAACAAACTCCGCAGGAAGAAGAAGATCCTTTGGCGAGAGACCATTTGTTTCAGCAAGGATCTCAGAGTTCCAATCCTCCCCAGAGTGAACAACCAAGTATTCAGGAAATTCTCCTATCCATGGAGAAAAATCATCAAGAAGCCCAGGTAGCCCATACCCAACTGCTGGCTCAAATAGTTCAGAGAATGCCTACTGGAGTCACAGAAGTAACCACTGTAGGCTCCAGATTGACAGATTTTCAAAAGACCCATCCACCAACATTCTCTAGTGCGACCGATCCCATGGTTGCTGATGATTGGTTAAGGGATATCGAGAGGAAACTAGACACAATCTGATGTAGTGACCGAGAGAAGGTTTTGTTTGGATCCCACCAGTTAGCAGGAGCTGCAGCCGCATGGTGGATGAATTACCAAGAGGCTCACCTTGATAAAGATAACATCTCTTGGACGGAATTCAAGGAACAATTTTGGAAATTTCACATACCTACCGACGTCATAGCTGCCAAACGTCGAGAATTCTGTAATTTGATTCAAGGAAACAAGACGGTTACCGAATATCTGCATCAGTTCACTCACCTAGCCCGGTATGCACCTGGAGATGTTGATACCGAGGAGAAGAAAATAGAATGCTTTGCAGAAGGACTTCAACACTACCTGCAGTACCAAATCGCCTCCCATGAGTTTACTGAATTTCAAACACTAGTGAACAGGGTTTTAAAGATAGAGGAGAAGAGGAATATGGGAGAAGAAAGCCAGAAGCGAGGAATGTTCCAGCAAGCGCGGCCACAGACAAACCCAACTAGAGGAAGAGCCCCCATCGCCTCCAGTTTTCGACCATCATACCAAACTCCCAGACCAGCAATGGCATTGTGCCCAAACTGCAGAGGAAACCATCTCCAGAAGGATTGTCCTCATCCCCATGTTGAATGCTATCATTGTGGACAACATGGACACCGTAAAGAATTCTGTCCTTGGATTCAACTTCGACCATCCATTGCCAGGTCACAGGCTGGAACACAGCCAGTAGCACCCAGAGTACCAGTGTTACCACCACAAAAGTTTAGAGGAATTCCACCAGGAAGAGGAGGAAACATGGCCAATCAAGGAAGAGGAAGAGGTAGAACACCAACTGCAACTCAAGGGGGGAAGCTAAACTACACTTCCATCCAAGAAGCAGGAAACGCCACCGACATTCTTCTAGGTAGATTTCTGATCCAGTCTGCATCTGCCTTAATATTGTTTGATCCTGGTGCTACAAACTCCTTTATGTCAAAACCATTTGCATCTGAGATTGAAATGCATATAGCACCATTAGAGTACCCCATGATTATACAAACTCCAGGGGCTAGACTATCAGTCTATTCAATCTGCCCGAAAATAACCTTCAGTATAGAAGGGGTAGAATTCGCGGCAAATCTGCTAGTTTTAGAACTGCAAGGTCTAGACATTATATTGGGCGTGGATTGGTTGTCTCAACATAAAGGTCTAGTAGACTGTGAAGAGAAAACCCTAAGCCTTGTCAGTAGCCAAGGGGAAAAAGTTTTATTCTATGCGGAAAGATCATCAACCAAGGAACCACTAGGATCTGTTCAAGCATTGCAGAAGATATACCTGGAACAAGTACCTATAGTACAGCTATATTCTGATGTATTTCCAAAAGAACTTCCAGGAATGCCACCCGATAGAGACATAGAGTTCTCTATTGAGGTTAAACCAGGAGCAGCCCTCATAGCAAAACGACCCTACCGGATGTCAGTTTATGAATTAGAAGAGCTCAAGAGCCAATTGGAAGACTTGGAGAGTAAAGGATTCATCAGACCCAGTGCTTCTCCATGGGGAGCCCTAGTATTATTTGTAAGGAAGAAGGACGGAACCTTACAAATGTGTGTAGATTATCGAGCTCTAAATGAAGTTACCATAAAGAACAAGTACCCATTACCAAGAATTGATGACTTGTTTGATCAACTTCGAGGAGCTAAAGTATTCTCCAAAATAGACTTGAAGTCTGGATACCATCAACTGAAGATCAAGAAAGAAGATATATCGAAGACTGCTTTCACTACTAGATACAGGCTGTGTGAGTTTACAGTGGTACCATTTAGCTTAACCAATGCCCCAACAGCCTTCATGAATGTCATGAATAGCACATTTATGGATTTCCTTGACAAGTTTGTCATAGTATTCATAGATGACATTCTGATATATTCCAGGAGCACAGAAGAGCATGAGCAACATCTACATCTAGTCTTGGAAAGGCTACGAGAAAGGAAATTCTATGCCAAGTTTGATAAATGTGAGTTTTGGATGTCAAAAAGTGCATTTCTTGGACATGTGTTGACAGCAGAAGGAATTTTGGTGGATCCAGCTAAAATTTCTGCTATCAAGGAATGGAAACAGCCCACCTCAGTTCCAGAAATTAGAAGTTTCTTAGGATTGGCAGGTTACTACAGAAGATTCATAGAAGGATTCTCCCAGATTGCTAAGCTTCTTACAAACCTGCTAAAGAAGTATGTTGCATTTGAATGAACCACTAAGTGTGAAGAAAGTTTTCAAAAGTTGAAACATAAATTGACAACAATACCAATCCTTACCTTTCCAGATAGCAAAGAAGATTTTGTAGTTTATTGTGATGCTTCGAAGCAAGGAATAGGCTGTGTGTTAATGCAACAAGGTCGGGTAGTAGCTTACGCTTCACACCAATTGAGGCCACATGAGGAAAACTATCCAACTCATGACTTGGAATTGGTAGCAGTAGTACATGCCTTGAAGATATGGTGACACTACCTCATTGGAAATAAATGCGAAATTTTTACAGATCATAAGAGTCTCAAGTATATCTTTACTCAGATGGAACTCAACATGCGTCAACGACGATGGTTAGAGTTGATTAAAGATTATGACCTTAGCATCCAATACCATCCAAGAAAGGCTAATGTAGTAGCAGATTCCTTAAGCAGGAAGGTTTACAACTTGCAAGAAACAGTCATACTAAGGAACTCTTACCTACAACGAGAGTTGCAGAATCATCAAGTGGAAGTACTACCACAAGGAACGGTAGCTACTATAATAGTAAAGCCTCAACTTGAAGAATGGATAGGGAATGCCCAGAAGGAAGATGAGGAGATTTGCAAGATCAAGAACCAAATCAAGTTATGAAAGGCTCAAGGTTTTACTAAAGACGACCAAGGGATTGTGTGGTATCGAGGAAGGATCTGTGTACCTCAAAGTGCAGACCTTAAGGAATTAATTCTCCATGAAGCACATAAAACTCCATACTCGATACACCCTAGTAACACAAAGATGTATCAGGACCTGAAAACTCGATTTTGGTGGGATAATATGAAAAGAGAGATCGCAGAATATATTGCAAACTGTGATACATGTCAGTGAGTTAAAGCAGAACACCAGAAGATAGCCAGAAAGTTACAACCTTTACCAATACCATTATGGAAATGGGAAGAAATTGGTATGGATTTCATTATAGGACTGCCTAAAACTCGAGGAGGATATGACTCCATATGGGTTATTGTGGATACACTCACCAAGGTAGCTCACTGTACACCAGCCAAAAAGAACCTACTGACCAGATAGATGTACAAGACATATCATTACAGAAGAATCTTACTTACCTTGAGCATCCAATCAGAATCCTAGCCACTGATGAACGTCAGCTCAGAAGGAAGAGGATCTTCAGCAAACCTACCCTTATCTTTTCTTATCTTAGGTAAATATCGGGGCGAGATTTCTTTAAGGAGGGTAGATCTGTAACACCCTAATGTAGAGGTGAAAACTTTCTTTTTCATGAACATCATGTATGCATGAATCTGTAGTAGTAGCAAGATCAGTTCAACCCTAATCTATCCTAAGCACCAAATATCTCAAAATCTTTCCTGTGAACCCAAATCAAGATCAGATGGCTCAGATATGATCTATCAGTTACTCTGAACCTAAAAACATTCAGAAGCCAAATTCAATTCCATCTCTAACTCTCCGATCTTGCGATCCTTTTCTGTTTTCGAAAACAGGATTCTAATTAATATCCTAATTACCCTAAATACTCTGAACTCAGATTTAGCCAAATCTTGACCTAACCCAGACCAGATTATTCTTGGATTATGATCATGGGTATGCCAATACCTTAATCCAAAAAGTTGGCAGCCATATTTCATCATTTAAGCCTTTTTCACAGATTACCCCAAATTGTATCGCGAATCAGTCTTTTTCTGATATCTGGAAACCTAAAAAGGCTAAAATCTTCAGATTAACTCCAAATTCAGAATTTCTTCAGGAAATCTCTTCCAAATGCTATTTGTTGAAATTTTCCCTTTTGTCTTGATTTCAAAATCTCATCTTAGAGGCCAGAATTCGAAATCGACCAAAACTTAGATCTTAATTACCCTAAAATACCCTATTTTCAGTTTATATCAGAAACCATCAAATCATGCCAGATTTTACCAAATTTCATGTTGGCTGAGTATAAGGTATAAGTTTATACTCATCTATGAAATCAAATTGCAAATTAACTATCTCTAGATCAAAAATTACAAATCAGTCCAAGTTGCAAACAAAGAATATTGCAAATAGGTCACTGGCTCGACCACATCTGCTGTTCACGACCTCACCTACTGTTCACGACCAGAGTAGTTGTTTGCGACTAGGGCTCAGCATCTTCGACCTCGGCCAGCGGTGCACAGTGGTCATCATCGACTCGACCGCAATAGGCAATGCTTCGCTTCGATCAGCACCGCTGGGACCGTGACCAGAGCACCGTGTTTTCGCCGCCGATCAGCTCCGCTCTAGCCCGTGCTTTTTGGCAACTGTGTTTGCATGTGCACACATGTTTGCACCTTAGCTATTGTCGTGGAAATCCTTGTCCAGCTCACCAGCAGCTCGCGTGCCAGAGAGAAGCTTCGCCTGCTCGTTTGCTCGCCGTTGCTTCAACCCGAAGGTACACTTGTGCAAGTACCTTAGCCTCCAAGCAATGAGCCTTGCTTCACTTTGCGTTGTCTTTAAATAGTAGTCCTTAGCTGCTTCATCGTCATCAGCACTGCTTCCCAAAACCCCTCAGCCTTAAACCACATTTCTTCACTGTTGTCGTCTTCTCCGGCGCGCACAAAAGGAGGCTCACGGTGACAGCATCAACCGCAGCCCATTCATCCAAATTAATAGCACCAGTAAGGTCCTCCCATCTGCCTTCTCGTGCTGTAGCTTTGAATTGAGTTCATATGCACCTCATCACAGGTGATCGTCGGGAAATGCCATAATCCCTATTCCAGCCTTGCTGTTTGATTCAATCCAAATTATCCTTCGATCCAGTAGAGTAAAATGATCAGTGAGCTTTAATTAGCAAACCAGTGAATCCAGATTTTACAATTGTGCTTGAATCGAAGCTATTCCCAAGCTCGAGCTTCACCAGTCGCCGGCGCTCGTCGCCAGACTTTTCCGATGATCATCCGACCAAATTGACCGTGCCAATAAATTCCTTGTGCTTCCCTCTTAGTCCTCAAGCAAAGAATCGAGTTCAAATCCTGTATAACGAAAAACCCCAAATCCAGTGTCATCTTCTCTGGCGCCGGCCACCGGAAACCTGTTCCCGGCCGATCTAGGTCCAACCACCTTGCCCCTTAGATGCATCTTGATCTCCTGAACAATTTTGTCTACTAGCTCGACACCTAATTCGGTCTAAATCGAAAGTTATGGCTATGCCCTAATTTCTGTCCAGTGGCATGACTGGGAACTCCAGCCATCGTGTTCTTCGCCGGTTTTCAACACTTTTTGGCCATCTCCTGCCCTAGATCTTGTTGAGTGAATTATTCCTGCTACAAATGGCTAACTACCAGACAAAGTGGTGCATCAATTGGAGCCCTAGATCAGAAGATATGACAAACCCTATTTTCTGGCCATGTCAGTCCAATGCCAGTCTATGTCAGCCAGTGGCATTGAACCTTTTTACCTACTTCTAGCCATGCATTTTGAGCATGAATTTGTCCCTTAGACTGCTGATGTTGTGATCTATATTTTATTCTTCTATCACAACTTGAGATAAGCTCTCTAGCTTTCCTTGAAGCTATGTCAGAGCCTTGAATCGATGTCAATCGGCTAACATTCACTATTTTTGGACAAACCAGCCGCGGACTTGATGTCCATATTGCAGCCTTGAAGCCCTAAGAATTTCTAACACCATCCTGAGCTCATATTCTATAAATTCCAGGGTTTTGACCCAGATCAGCTTGCAATCTCAGTCTGTTTCATCATCACCAAGATCTTTTCTCTTAAAAGCATGTTGCATATAGATTTTAAAGTATTTAAAATAGTTTTTGATCTTTGTGTGCTTGTTTGATTGGAGAGTAGATCAAGAGCTCGAGTACGAAGACTTCATCGTAGACTCGACATCGACTGCTGTCTCTTACAACGCGGAAGACAAGTCATAGTCTTGATCATCTTGAACCTATATTTTATGAGTTGCTATGATATGACCTTGAATATAAGTAATATTGCATGTGAAAGAATGAGAATGTTTGAGATATAATTTGGCAGTACTAAGCTGGATGCTTGTTAAAAGTGGAATGATCAAATAGTGAACCATGAACTATTATATATGTATTTATATATATTCATGAAATAAAACCCCTAGTCATGACTAGAATTTTGGTATGGTATGGCAGTAGCACTGGAGGTGCTTAACTGCAAAGGATAGCAGGCACTAAAGGTGCATGGTTTGTGGATGGTCTGGTCACTGGCATATAAGGACTAGAACCTTGTGTTGTGCGTCTAGTGGCGTGAAACACGTGCTAACCGCAAGCCTAGTATGGGACAGGCCTGAACAAGTACTTATGCGGATCGCACATGAAACCCCTGCATGAGATGGGAAGTGATGCACGATTTTACACGGAGTGCGGCTCCTACACATATCATTGAATGTGATTGCACGCTGACCCAGTAATGGGAAGAGGCATTCATGGTGGGGGTTTGGGTACAACCCAACACAACTGTGCTTCGCGAGAGATCCCCAGGGTCGGGGGTGAATTGTGAGTGAAACATAACAAAAGTTCTTATTATCTCCACCTTGCCACTCACACATGGTTGTGAGGAAGGGTCTAATCATATTGATAGGATGGGCTTGAAAGTGGAATATCTTGCAGGTAAATTGGTACCTTTCTGCAGAGTTAAAAACGTATTCGAATACTCCGAGCTCCCGGGTTTATAGGAGTCTGCTGCGGTGGATTAAATCCACGGGGTGTGGCACAAGTATGTTTTCTAAATAAAATTTGATAAGTCAAGATTACCCAAATGACATGTGTTGTCATGATAAGGGGTGCTGCCGTGGGCCGTCGTGTGTCAACGTGTCGTGGTAGTGCTATAATTTAGTGAATATAAATAGCGATGCTATGCTATGAAAAGTCCTGCCATGAGATGAGATGAGATATGAAAGAAAAGATTATTTTACAAACATCCATAATTCTTGACTATATGTATCTACTCTTACCTATGACTTGGTGAGTACGTAAGTACTCACCCTTGCAACCTTCAAATTAGTAGATGGAGCATTTTGATGATCAAGAAGAAGGCGTGCAGAACTTCTTGGAACAAGATGAAGGAGAGCCAGATCCGCCAGATCCCTGATGTGTTGTTCTGCCGTCAACTTCTTACTGTGGAGGGGACACCCATCATCCGCTGTGTAGAAGTTTTTATTTTGCTTTAACTAAACCTCGAATGTTACGGAGGTATTGTAATCTCTTTATGTAATATTAAGGGCAGCAGGCCACACTGCTTAAATATTTTGTAAGTTTTTCTGCTGCAATGTGAATATACTCCTGTGGTTGACTTATCCTGGGAAGTCAAAGGTATGCATATATGGGACTAGCTACAGCAAGCTAGGTCTCCACGGGAGTTGTCGTAGTCCCAGTTTCGGGGCACGACAGTCCCCCGGTTGAATGTTGAGTCAATAAAGCTATGAATTTGCTCGTTGACTTTCATGTGATTGCATGTTCAATATTTGCCGAAAGCCAAAAATATTGAATTGTCCGGGCCCGGGTTATCCATTATCTCCCCCACCCAAAGCGGGGGGTAGGTTGGCTCCGCGCGCTGGGGGTAAGGCATGGAGAGGCCCGGACGGTGATGAGTCCCAGAGCCATGCAACCCCGGTTGGGAGCTTCTGGGGGCTGGTGAGAAACTCCCCCGGTCTCTGTGAGAACGGGGAGCCGGTAGGGAGGTTGCCGGCCAAAAAATTTTGACGGCCCATAATAAGTTCCCCCAGTCGCGGTGACGACGGGGAGCCGGTAGGAAAATTCCTGGCCAACAAATTCTGAAGGCCGGTAATAAGTACCTTGGTCGTCATGAGAATGGGGAGCCGGTAGGGAATTCCCGACTGAAAAATTCCAAAGGATTCCAACAACCGAGATTTCCAAGGCCCTTGGAGGGGAAGTTCGCTCCCGAGGGAGGACGAGCTTGATAACCCACGGAGTGGGAAGCTCCTGGAGGAGGATGGACCCGATGACAGGTTGAGTGTTTGAGGGGGGACTAATCTCTCAAAGTGACTCGCTACCGTAGTTCATGAGAACTGGGTTGCCGCTTACCCCTCAGTCCATGAGGGGTTACCGTAAGCCACCCTACAGGAGCGGAGCTCCCGTCGTAGGGGCTTTTAGACTGGGATAGCCTACGTCCCCACAGGGAGGGCATCCTCATAGAGGGCATCACCTTAGAGACGGTAATCTAGGAATCAGTAAAAGCTCATGTTGGGCAAAAAACCATTTGCATTGACATAAATTGGATTACAACGCCCACCCCTGCGAAACCGCGGCGGGGGAGGGAATATTGAATACAATGTCTCCCCCCCCCCGCGTTACCACGGTGTGGGAGGGAGTGGCGAGCACTGCGCCGTGCCTCCCCCTGTGAAATCGCGACGGGGGAGGGGAAGCCCAGAGGCTAAGTGTAGAACTTGCGGAGCGAGCCTATGTTCAAAGTATGCTTCAACTCCTGGTCTTTGAGGTTGGAGAGCTTATAAGCCCCCGAGCCCAGGACCGTAGAGATCCTGTAAGGGCCTTCCTACTTGGGGGAGAGTTTACCCTGGGCCTGGGGGTCAGTCATGTGCTAGAGGACAAGGTCCCAAAGGCGGAAAGCTCTAGCACGGACACGCTGATTGTATGCACGCACCATTTCGCGCTTGTAGAGGCGTGGCGAAGTAGCGCTCAGTCGCGTTCTTCCTCGACGAGGTCGACTTCCAGTCATTGGTTGGCTTCATTAGTTTGGTATGTTGCAGCCATGGCTCCGTCTAGAAGCTCGACCCGCAGCGACCGAAAACCGATCTCTGAGGGGATAACTGCTTCAGTCCCGTACACGAGCGAAAAGTGTGTGTGCCCCATGGCCTGGCTCGGGGTCGTGCCCATGGAACAGACGATGCTTGGAAGCTCCACTGCCCATGCGTCCCGCCTGGAGGCGGCTTGCTGAAGTCGCCGGTGTAACCCTTGTAGGATCACGCTGTTGACCCTTTCGACGGCTCTGTTGCTCTGGCAGTGAGCTACAGAGGCGAACTGGAGGATAACTCCCAAGCCCTCACAGAATTCGCGGAAGTGCGCGGAGTCGAATTGGGTCATGTTGTCAATAGTGATTTCCCGGGGGACCCCGAAGTGACACAGGACATTTTTCCAGAAAAACCGCTGCAGTGCTCGGGAGGTGATGCTAGCCAAGGGCTCAGCTTCCACCCACTTGGAGAAGTAGTCCACTGCGACCACCACATACTTGTAGTCCCCGGGCGCTGGGGGGAAGGGACCGAAGAGATCCATTCCCCAGTGTGCGAAGGGCCAAGTGATGGGGACGGTTTGTAGCACTGTGGAGGGCAAGTTGAAGCCCTTTGCTATTTTTTGGCAGTCCTCGCACGCGGAGAAGAGGTCTCGCGCGTCGTGGACCATGGTGGGCCAATAGAAGCCCTGTCGAATAACTTTTGCCATGACTGCGCGCGGAGCCAGGTGAGACCCAAAACTCCCCGAGTGGATGTCCTCGAGGAGTTGAAGTCCTTCTGCCCGCGGGAGGCAGTGGAGCAGGGTTGAGGGGCCCCCGCTTGTAGAGTTTCCCCTCTAGTAGGAGGTACGCCCGCGCCTTGGCGCAAAGGCGTTTAACCTCAGTCTTGTTGGGAGGGTCCCCTTCCCCCCTTAGGAAGGAGATGAGGGGATCCATCCAGGACACTGCTCGGGTGATTTTGGAGATCTCTGGGGCGCGGGACTCATGGTCCGCATCCAGAGAGGCCACTGAGGGCTTCGCGATAATTTCCACGAAAGCACCCCCGGGGAGAGGTTCCCGGGCGCCAGTCGCCGGGCCAAGGCGTTGGCTCGACGATTATCCCTCAATCCTGTGCACCTCCCCCAAATATAGGCTCAAGTTCGCGTCATGGCACGAGTAAGACTTATCCATTTGACAAACCACGAGCTGGGAGTCTCCTTGACGAGAAGGCGATAGATCACCAGGGAGTGCGTGAGGCGCAACCCCAGGAGCAGGGCCTCATATTCAGTGACGTTGTTCGTAGCGGGGAACTCAAGCCTCACTGCGTAATCTAGCTCCTTCCTTCGGGGCTTCGGAGGACTACCCCTGATCCGTTTGAGACCTAGCCTTGGTTTTCGCACTAGGCTCACCCAGATTCTAATATGCGGAATAACGGGATCTTACTCGGAAATACCGAAACCCAAAGTAATTGCACAACTCTTTATTTCAAAGAGGGCTTTACACGTCGAACGTTAGGCACACTTGCCTACGTCGAAGGAACTATAAGTGTCTAAAACTAAAATAAGTTCTATGACTCTTTGATTGTCGTGGTATTAAGAATACCCCGGCAGGTTTTGAAGACGATCCTAGCGGAGATTACGCAGCGCGGGTTGACCGGGCGACCGGTCCTCCCCCGCCGGACAAACACAAGAAAAGACACGAGGATTTATACAGGTTCGGGTCCCAGTGGGGGCCCTAGTCCTGTCGACGCGCTCCCGACCGGAGTCGGCTAGGGAGGCCCTCTCCGGGGGAGAGGCTTCCGGAGCACGTCTGTGAGATTAGCTATTCCAAATGATAATGAGTTGATCCTTTACAACAGAGGGGTACAAGGGCTATTTATAGCCCCAAAAAGAAGCAAAAAGCCTAAACTACCCCGGAAGCCACCGTCGGATTGAAGGGTAGGACCGTCCTTCTCCCGGTCAAACGTCTTGGATGCTTGACGGGTGGTCGCTGATTCCCGAGGCGTCCCTCGCGTGACCTGCACGTGATAAACAAACAGGGGTTTTACCTTTTAGGAGGGCGATGACGTCCGGGACCCCTTCCGGAGAGCAGGGTCCCGGGGACCCAAAAGGCGGCGCCCGGAGCAGGCACCGGAAGCCACTGTCCCCGGGGGCCAAATAGCGGCGCCCGGGACATGCCCGGGGGGCACGGTCCCGGGGGCCAAACGGCGGCACCCGGGACATGCCCGGGGGGGCACGGTCCCGGGGGCTAAATGGCGGCGCCCGGGACATGCCCGGGGGGCACGGTCCCGGGGGCCAAATGGCGGTGCCCGGGGCAGGCACCGAAGGCCACTGTCCCCGGGCAAATGGCGGCGCCCGAGACGTGCCCGGGGGGCACGGTCGCGGGGGCCAAATGGCGGCGCCCGAGGCATGCCCAGGGGGCACGGTCCCGGGGGCCAAATGGCGGCGCCCGGGACATGCCCGGGGGGAACGGTCCCGGGGGCCAAACGGCGGCGCCCGGGACATGCCCGGGGGGCACGGTCCGGGGAGCTAAATGGCGGCGCCCGGGACATGCCCGGGGGGCACGGTCCCGGGGGCCAAATGGCGGCGCCCGGGGCAGGCACCGAAGGCCACTGTCCCCGGGCATATGGCGGCGCCCGAGACGTGCCTGGGGGGCACGGTCGCGGGGGCCAAATGGCGGCGCCCGGGGCATGCCCGGGGGGCACTGTCCCGGGGGCCAAATGGCGGCGCCCGGGACATGCCCGGGGGGTACGGTCCCGGGGGCCAAATGGCGGCGCCCGGGACATGCCCGGGGGGCACGGTCCCGGGGGCCAAATGGCGGCGCCCGGGGCAGGCACCGAAGGCCACTGTCCCCGGGCCAAATGGCGGCGCCCGGGACATGCCCGGGGGGCACGGTCCCGGGGGCCAAATGGCGGCGTCTGGGGCAGGCACCGAAGGCCACTGTCCCCGGGCGAATGGCGGCGCCCGGGACATGCCCGGGGGGCACGGTCCCGGGGACCGAATGGCGGCGCCCGGGGCAGGCACCGGAGGCCACTGTCCCCGGGCAATCATGAACTTACCTGGACTTGACCGCGTGGAGATTTCCCCCAACAGCAGCCCCCCATGCCCTCCGGGGACGAAGCTTGAGCCCCCGGAGGGAATGGTCACGGTACCGGGAAAATCTCCGGACGGAAACTCCGGACGAAAAATCACTGGAGCCCCGGCGACGCTTCGGTTTCTGTGCCGGGCGCTTTATGGCCGCGCCGTTCTCACAATAAATGCACGCGGGGTTCGAAACGGCGTCTCGATTTACGCACCTGTCCCTTCGTTTCCCGCGCATGGTTTGAATTTCAGTGGTCCAGATTGCCCCGAGGGGGCCACGTGGCGCGCATCTAGATCACGGCCAGCCTCTATAAATAGGGCCTTAGGGGGCCCCGGAAGCTCATTCCAAATCTTCAACTCCAGCTTCAGCTCTCCCGGTAGCGCTCTTCCGGTAGCTTCTCCGGTAGCCTTTTCCGGTAGCGAGCGTCCGGGAGTTGTTGACTTAGCCACCTGAAAACTTAGCCACCCAAAAAAGAAAGAACTGACCTAATGGCGCCCAAAGGTCGAGCGAAGACCACGGAGGTGCCCCCGGAGGAAATCCCCGTGGATTTCCTCTGGGCCTCCGAGTTCTCGGCCTCGGACGCAGAGTCCCTGGTCAAGAAGGGCGTCGTTGAAGAGGGGGACATCCGGGTCCCCCTAAAGAAGGACGGAGCCCCCCGCCCCAGGCCCGGAGAGGTCGTGGCCTTCGAGGCCTTCCTCGAGGCGGGGCTCCGGCTCCCGGTGCATCCGATGCTCCGGGAGTTTCTCAAAGAGTACGGGGTGGCTCTCAACCACCTCACCCCGAACGCGCTAGTCCGTATGGGCCTTTTTATATGGCTCTACAAGACAGCGACCGGGCGGGAGCCCACCCTCCGCGCCTTCCGGTACTTCTACGAGCCGGCAGCGCGGAGCTCCCACCTGGTGAAGGGAGGACCGAAGTCCCCCTTCGGCTCGGTGATGGTCCAGATGCTGCCCTCCCGGGTGGCGGACTACCCGGCGGCGGCCTCCCGGGACCACTGGGGGGACTGGCTCCGGAGGTGGTTCTACCTCCGGGTCCGGGACGAGGCGGTGGTCTACGCCCCGAAGCCTCCCACCTACAGCCGGTCATCCGCACCGAAGCCGCCGGTGTGGACAGACGAGGAGTTCGAGCTCCTCGGGAAGGTGGTGCTGGCGAAGAAGGCCCGCTCGATGCGGGACGCCGCGGAGGAGCTGGCGCTCCTGCGGCTTTCCCCCTTCTCACGCGGGGGAAGGGGGATCGGCATGGGCCCAGAGCAGCGGCCTCTGGTCAAGCCGGTGACGTGGCGTAAGTCCCCTGCATTTTTGTACTTGCAATTTTTTATGAGAAATCGACTAACTTTTTACCTCTTGCAGTGCGCCCGTACCCGGCGGCGAGGGACAAGGCGGAGCACCTCCTGGGGAGGTACTTCGCCGACGAACACGAGCGCATCGTGCGCCTCGTGGGGGAGGGGCCTCCCCAGAACCTGGTGGCCGAGGCCTACGGGCTCAGGCTTCCGGAGAGGAAGCCCCTTCCCACCCCCGGCTCTCATAAGCGGGGGAAGGATGCGGCCGGGGGCTCGGAGCCCAAAAGGCCCCGGGTCCAAAAGACCCCCGCCCCGACGACGACGCCGGCGACGACGCCGGTGAGGGCCCGGGACGCGGCTCCCGGAGCCGAACATGCCCGGGCGGCGCCCCGGGCAGAGGCGACGCCTCCGCCCCCGGAGGCCCCCGTCGAGGCCCGGGGAAGGAGGTTGTTACCGGCGGGGTGGGGTCCGATTCCGCGGACTACACCCCGTCGCCAGTTCGAGTGACGCTTCTCTCGCCTCTCCCGGCGGCATTGGCGCCGGAGAGGCTAGAGGTGAGGTTTTCGGAGGCGGCGCCTCCGTGCCTCTGGCCGGTCGATGAGGAGGGGGGAAGCCCCTCAGTCTTCGAGGTCCCCCCGGAGCAGGAGGCTCCGAGGGCCCTCCGGCCTGGGGCGGGGAAAGGCCCGATGATCCCCCCCCGGGCGGAGAACCCCGCCCGATCTTCGTCTTCGTCTTCGGAGGAAACTTCGTCGACAAAGACGCCGGCGACGCCGGCCGTGCTCCCGGATGCCGAGGTCTGGGGGCCCTCTCCCGGCCGCGACAGGAGGGGCAGGCAAGATACCTCCCTACTTCCCGCGGGGGAGGTGGCCCGCTACGCGGAGGGCCTGCACAACCGGAAGGTGCAGGCCTTCGTAGCAGGAGGAACGCTCCACGAGCGTTTTGAGGGGCTCGAGTCCCTCGGGGCCCAGGTAACTCGAGCTCTCAACACCTCGGCTCTTTTTTTTCTGCACTTGAGAATTTTCTAACTCTTTATGTATTTTGTAGGTAGCGACTGTTACCTGGGGCCTTGAGCAGCGGGTCACCCGGCTGCTCAAGGAGGCGGAGAGCCGGGCCGCGGCCTGCGTGGAGCAGCGGGAGGCGGCCCTCCGGGAGCGGGACGAAGCTCTTGATGAGCTGTCCCGGGCCCGGGCGCAGGTGCACCTTTCGGAGGGCGCCTACATCCGCCTCCGAGAGGAGGCCAAGGTGCGGGAGAAGACGCTCTGGGAGCTCGAGAGCTCCAGCGTCCGAGCGCTGTCGGACGCGGGCCGCTCCGTCCGCTCGACCTTGGAAAGCCTTGGTGTTAGCCTGGGCTCCGGGAGCAGCCCCGAGGTGCCCCCGGCGACCCTCGCGGAGTCTGTACGTTTTCTTAACGCGCAAGTCTCTGCGATCCCGGAGGCTGCGGACATCCGGGCACGGGGCCGGGCGATCCCCGTCATCGCGGCCGCCGCGGGGCTCGTTGACTACCGTGGGGTCGGCGCCCGGGCGATCGAGGGGCGCATCCCCCGGAGCTTCCCGGAGGCCTTCGAGCCAACGCGCCGGGAGGTGGAGCTGCTGGCGGAGGGGTTCTACGACCGGATCATCCGGACGAGGTTCCCGACACCGGCGCCTCCGGCCGCGGATGCCCCTGCCCCGGCCACGGAGGAAGCTCCCCGGGGGGAGGACACCAATGCTAAAGTATGAGCCTCCCCCGGGTCTTTAGCTAGGACTTCTTTTTATTTTGTTAGACATTTTGATTCCGGTAGCTTCTTAGGAGAAGCCCCGGGCACTTGTACAAAAACATCTTGCAATGAAATATATTTAAAATTTTTCTAAGTCTTTGCAATAAAATGTTACCAGGGTTCCCGGGGGGTTACTCCCGGGCAACGGTCCGGGAGAGGCTCTCCAGGGGACGCCCAAGCGGCTTTGATTTTGCTGAGCCTCGTCTCCGGGAGGCGCGACGGGGGTACTGCCCGGGAGCCTGTTCGGTTGAGGTGGCGCCCGGAGTGGCACTTGAATAATTTTGACAACAGCCATGCTGAATTAACTCCCCCGCGCCCGGAGGCCCGGATGATACCTCCCCTCCGGATACTTCCGCCGGCTGGGTACGAGTTTTCGCCCGAAGACGTACTTCGGGACTCTCAGTGTCGCGTCCGGGCGCTGTATCGGGACTTGGCCCGGGAGCTGAGGGAGCGCCTCCGGGAGCTTTAGGCGTAGGGGCCTTAGGCTCGTAGAAAATCCCCCGGGTTAGGACCCGGGTTGTATCATTTCCGAAACCCACCGGAGGGGGAAGATGTCCTCCGGATCTCTCAATAAATAAAGCTGCCTTTCTTTTGTTGCTTGCTTTGTCTTTTCTTCTTCTTGGATGGTCTGGACGACTCATCTTAACAAGGATGAGCTAAGTTTCTTCGTGGGTGACCCGGGGGCCCCCTGTCCCCCCCCGCCCACAGCGGGCGGGGGGAGGCCTCCGCGCGCTGTGGGGGTAACAGGGTCCCCGGGGGGAGCATACCCTGTAGGACAAATATTTTCTAAGTTAGAAAATTGTAGAAACAGTATTTCCGAGGGAGGGACCTTCCGGGGTGCCCGGGGGCACCGGGAGAGGTTCATCTGGCCGCCGGGAGAGCGGGGAACCGGGAACAAGGCGCGGAAGGGGCTCATGAAAAAGCCAATAAGACCTCTGGAGGGGAGCTTCCCGGGAGACTTCGTCCGGTCGCCGTGAAAACGGGGAACTGGGAATAATGTTTCCGGGGGAAAATATATCTGAGAAATCCATATCTTCGTAAAGCAACTGTCCGGTCGCCGTGAGAACGGGGAGCCGGGAATAAGGTCTTCGAGAGATAATCATCCGGTCGCCGTGAGAACGGGGAGCCGGGAATAACGTCGACTCCCGGAGGAGGAAGATAGATCCAATCAAGCCGCAAGGGGATGATCTTCCGGTCGCCGTGAGAACGGGGAGCCGGGAATAGCGTCGACTCCCGGAGGAGGAAGATAGATCCAATCAAGCCACAAGGGGATGATCTTCCGGTCGCCGTGAGAAAGGGGTGCAGGGAATAGCGTCGACTCCCGGAGGAGGAAGAAAATCCAGAAAGCCATTAGACGTCCCGCTGAGGAGAGCGTCTACTCCCGGAGGAGGAAGTGTCCGGAGACGGGTCTTGAGTGTTTGGGTAGGGGACTAATCTCCCAAAGTGACTCGTTACCGCGGCCGCTGAAGACCGGGTTGCCGCTTACACCCTCAGTCCACGAGGGCTGTTCGTAAGCCGCCCTTCAGGAGGGACTTGCTGGGGCAGGGCCCACTTCCTCACGGAGAGGGCATCCTCGCGGGGAGGGCTTCCTCACGGGGAGGGCATCTTCACGGGGAAGGCATCCTCGCGGGGAGGGCGTCCTCGCGGGGAGGGCATCACCACTAGGGGCGGTAAACAAGAACAACCTGCAGTGAGACAGTTGAAGAACAAAGGCTATGCATTTATTAACGAAATGTACAAAGCGCCCCCCTGCGAAGCCGCGAAGGGGGAAAAAGGGAAGCTACAGTGTCCCTCCTCCCCCTCTGGCGTGACCGCTCCGGGGGAGGGGACAGGCCCGTAAGGCTAGACGTAGAACTTGCGAAGTAAACGCAAGTTCCAGGTGTGCTTCAGCTCCTGCTCTTCGAGGTTGGAGAGCTTGTAGGCCCCCGAGCCTAGGACAGCGGAGATCCTGTAGGGGCCCTCCCACTTGGGGGAGAGCTTACCCTGGGCTTGGGGGTCTGTGACGCGCTTGAGGACAAGGTCCCCAAGGCGGAAAGCTCTCTTGCGCACGCGCTGGTTGTATGCGCGCGACATCTCGTGCTCGTAGATGGCGTGGCGGAGGAGCGCTCGGTCGCGTTCCTCCTCCACGAGGTCAATTTCCAGCCGCCGGTTGTCTTCGTTGGCCCGGTAGGCTGCGGTCGTGGATCCGTTCAGGAGCTCGACCCGCAGCGACCGGAAGCCGATCTCCGGGGGGAGGACTGCCTCCGCCCCGTAGACTAGGGAGAAGGGAGCACGCCCTGTGGCCCGGGACGGGGTCGTGCGCATCGAGCAGAGGATGCTAGGGAGCTCCTCTGCCCACGCGCCCCGCTTGGAAGCGGTTTGTTCGAGTCTCCGGCGTAACCCCTGTAGGATTACGCCATTGACCCTCTCGACGGCCCCGTTGCTTTGGGGATGGGCCACTGAGGCGAAGTGGATGACGACCCCCAGGCCTTCGCAGAATTCCCGGAAATAAGCCGAGTCAAATTGGGTCCCGTTGTCCACGGTGATTTCCCGGGGGACACCAAAATGACAAACGACGTTTTTCCAGAAAAACCGCTGAACGGCCCGGGAGGTTATGCTAGCCAAGGGCTCTGCCTCAACCCACTTTGTAAAGTAGTCGACCGCGACTACCGCATACTTGTATCCTCCGGGCGCTGGGGGGAAGGGCCCTAAGAGGTCCATCCCCCAGCGCACGAAGGGCCAAGTGATGGGGATAGTCCGCAGCACTACAGGGGGAAGATTCGAGCCCTTGGCCATCTTCTGGCATGCTTCGCACACGGAGACAAGGTCTCGCGCGTCGCGCATGACTGTAGGCCAGTAGAAGCCCTGCCGAAGGGCCTTCGCGGCGATGGCACGCGGGCCTAGGTGAGAACCACAGCTCCCCGCGTGAATGTCTTCCAGGAGTTGAAGTCCCTCCGACCGGGGGAGGCAGCGCAGCAGGGCTGAAGCCCCCCGCTTGTAGAGCCTTCCCTCCAGCAGGAGATATGCCCGGGCTTTGTCCCGAAGGCGCTTAACCTCGGTCTCGTTGGGAGGGTCCCCCTCCCCCTTGATGAAGGAGATGAGGGGATCCATCCATGATGACGGCCGGACGATCTCGGCGACCTCCGGGACCGGAGGCTCGGGGCCTACGTCCGAGGAGGCCACCGAGGGCTTCGTGATTGTTTCCAAGAAGGCCCCCTTGGGGAGCGTTTCCCGGGCGCTTGCCGCCCGGGCCAAGGCATCAGCCCGGTCATTCTCCCTTCGCGGGATATGCCGGGCCTCAAGGCCGTCGAAGTGTTTCTCCATCTTCCGTACTTCCTGCAAGTAAAGACTTAAATTTGCGTCATGGCACAGGTAAGATTTGTCCATTTGGCAGACAACGAGCTGAGAGTCTCCCTTCACTAGTAGGCGCCGGATCCCCAGGGAGCGTGCGAGGCGCATCCCGAGGAGCAGAGCCTCGTATTCGGCGACGTTGTTGGTTGCGGGGAACTCGAGCCGCGCGGCGTACTCGAGCTCCTTCCCCTCGGGGCTCCGGAGGACTACCCCCGCGCCAGCCCCAGCGAGACACAGCGACCCATCAAACAGCAGGGTCCAATGGTCACTGCGTCGGGGCGGCACAGGGAGATCTTCGTCCCCAGACCCAGAGGCGGGAGTCCATTCTGCGACAAAGTCGGCGAGGACCTGCGACTTGATCGCGGAGCGGCCGGTAAGGGACAGGGAGAAGGGGGCAAGCTCGGCCCCCCACTTCCCAATCCGACCGGTGGCTTCTTTATTCCGCAGTACCTCCCCTAGGGGGAGGGACGACGGAACGGTGATGGGGTGCCCCAGGAAGTAGTGCCGGAGCTTCCGGGACGCCATGAGGAGAGCGTAGCAAATCTTCTCCATCTCCGTGTACCGAGTCTTGGCCCCTTGGAGGGCTTCACTGACGTAGTACACGGGACGTTGCTGCCCCCCTTGCTCCTTCACCAAAACCGCGCTGACGGCGACGGGGGTCGCGGCGAGGTAGTGGAGTAAGGGCTCTTCCGGAGACGGACTCACGAGCATTGGAGGGCTCGAGAGGTACTTCTTGAGGTCGTTGAAGGCTTCCTGGGCCTCGGGGGTCCAGCGGAACCCCTCGAGCCCTCGGAGGATCTTGAAGAACTGGAGGCCCCGCTCCCCCAAACGGGAGACGAAGCGGCTGAGCGCGGCCAGGCGGCCGGAGAGCCGCTGGACATCTTTGACGGAGCGCGGCGGGGGCATGTCTAGGAAGGCCCGGATCTTCTCGGGGTTTGCCTCAATGCCCCGCTGGGACACGAGGAAACCCAGGAGCTTCCCCCCGCGCACCCCGAAGGCGCACTTCTCCGGGTTGAGCTTGAGCCCGAACGCGCGGAGGTTGCGGAAGGTCTCTGCGAGGTCGTCGATGTGGGAGGCTGCACGGGGGCTCTTGACGACCGCGTCGTCTACGTAGACTTCGACGTTGCGGCCGACTTGATCTTTGAAGACCAGCGTCATCAGGCGCTGGAAGGTGGCTCCCGCATTCTTGAGCCCGAAGGGCATATGGCGGTAGCAGAAGGTCCCGAGGGGAGTTATAAAACTTGTCTTTTCCTCGTCCCCCTCCGCCATCCGGACTTGATGGTATCCCGAGTAGGCATCTAGGAAGCTCATCAGCTCGCACCCCGCTGTGGAGTCAACGAGCTGGTCGATCCGCGGGAGCGGGAAGTTGTCTTTGGGGCAGGCGCGGTTAAGGTCGGTGAAGTCCACGCACATGCGCCACTTGCCACTTGATTTCTTGACGAGGACGGGGTTTGCGAGCCACTCAGGGTGCAAGAATTCCCGGATGAACCCCGCCTCTTGGAGCCGGGCTATCTCCGTCTTGATGGCTTCTTGACGTTCGAGGGAGAGCTTCCTCAACTTCTGCTTGATAGGGGGGTGACCGGGGGTTACCGCGAGCTTGTGTTCAATAACCTCCCGGGCGACGCCCCGCATGTCCGAAGGCTTCCACGCAAAAACATCAGAGTTTTCGCGCAGAAAAGCTGCGAGTTGCGCTGCATGGTCTTGGGGGAGCTCTGTCCCGATCTGGACAGTTTTGTCCCTGCTGCCCGGGGACAGCGGGACCTTCCGGAGGCCCCCTTCCGGACGCGGCTTGAGGAGGGGCCTCCCAGGGGATGGCGCAGCGACATCTACGTCCGGGGGAGGAGCCTCCCCCCCGGGGGCCTTGATCAGGTTGACGCTTCCTATTGTGGCAGCAGCTCGCTCGTATAGAGCACGGGCCATGTCTTGATCCCCCCGGACGTTGATCACGCCATGCGGCCCGGGGATCTTCATGCATAGGTAGTTTTGGTGGGTGGCAGCCCCCAGCCGATTGATCGTAGTCCTCCCCATAATCACATTGTAGGAGGAGGGGAGGTCCACTACGTCGAAGCGGACTAACTCGGTCCGGTAGTTCTCCGGGGTGCCGAAGGTGATCGGGAGATCTACCTTGCCCACGGGGTGGATCACCTTCCCCGGGACAAACCCTTGCAGAGGCCCTGCCGCTGGTTGGAGGAGCTTTTCATCTACCTGCATTTCCTTGAAGGATTTGAGGAACAGGACGTCGGCGGAGCTTCCGCCGTCCACGAGGATGCGGGCCAAGTGGCAGTTGTAGATTGTCGCGGAGACAATGAGCGCGTCGTCGTGGGGGAAGCGAACCCCTCGCGCGTCTTCCGCCGTAAAGGTGAGGGGGACGTCCGACCACTTGGGCGGCACGGACGCGTGTAGCACCCCCACTACCTTAACTTCTCGCGCGTACTCCTTGCGCTGGCGCTTGGAATCCCGCCCGGAAGCGGACCCCCCTACGATGACGTTGATGCGGCGCTGAGAAGTTTGAAAGGGGAGAGCATCTGAAGGCTCCCCCTCCTGCACCTGCTGCCCCCCCGCGGGAGCGGGAAGGGCCGGAACAGCTGGCCGAGGGGGCAAGGAGGCCGGGGTCCCCCCCCCTGCTCGCGCTGGTCGAGGAACGCCGCGAAGTGCTGCAGCAGCTGGTGGCAATCTCGGGTGGCGTGGGTACTGGACCCATGGAAGCTGCACCACGGTCCTTCCCGGCTTCTCCCCGCGGGGCCTTCGCGGCCGCGCGAAGACTGTCCCCCCCCATGGCCTCTCCGCTTGGGAAAAGGGCGGTTGCCCTTCGGGGGGTCGCGCGAGCCGCCTCCGCCCTCGAGGACAAAAGTGTCCCGAGGCCGTGGTTCGCTACGGCCCCCCTGCCTGGGGCGCCTGGGGGGATCCCGGGCCCCCCGCTCGGCGGGGGCAGGAACCCCCTGGGTCTTCTTCCAGATGTCGTCTTCCTCCGCACGAGCGTACTTTTCGAGTACGTTAAAGAGCTCGTCGGCGGAAGAGGGGCAGCTTCGAGAGAGTCTTCGGTGGAGTTCCCCCGGGAGGATCCCGCTTTTGCAGGCTTCGATCACTGTGGAGTCCGGGACGTGGGCCACTTTGCTTTTTACTTGGGCAAAGCGCCTGAAGAAGCTTCTGATGGTCTCCCCGGTTCTCTGGCGCACTGTGTATAGCTGTGAAGAATCCAGGGAGCGTACGTAATTTCCCTGAAAGTTGGCGCAGAACTCCCGCTTCAGCTGCGAGAAAGACTTGATGGAGCCCGCCTTCATATTGTAAAACCAGGAGCGGGCGATGCCGGTGAGGTAGAGGGGGAAGACGTTGCATTGGACGCTCTCATCCCCCCCCGCCGCGGAGATGGCTGTGGAGTCAAGGTCTGTGCTGCTCTGATACCACTATTTTATGTCACGTCTGCCACGACAGTGACATCACCTGTGAGGAGCCCAGCTCGGTGCGGCTGGTCCCCTAACCACTTGACTTCCCAGGATGAGTCAATCACAGGATTACATTGCAGCAGCAAAATAGTACAATAGTCATAAATGTATGGCCATCAGGCCTTAGTACAGAACGAGATACAGTGCCGTACAAGGCACAAGGGTCTAACAAAATAACACATCTAGTCGGCGGAAGCTAGGTCCAAAAGCAATCCACAGGGAACAGAGGTTGACAGCAGACAGCACCATATCAGGGCTCCGAAGGGAACTGCTCATCTTCTCCTGGGTCCGCAGCATCTTCAGGGTATCCTCCAAGGTCGTAGAACGCTCCATCTATTGATGAGTTGTTGCAAGGGTGAGTACTTACGTACTCAGCAAGTCATAGGGAAGGTAGAGATACATATATATATATGACATGAACCTATGCTATTGGGGAAAGAGTGAAAGGTTTTTCTCAAAATACATTTCTTTCTCAATTCTTACTCAACTTCTGATCACACCCATGGCAGTAAATAAATCATATTGATGGTGATACATATATCCCATACCCAAGGCGATATATCCTCATATCACACTACACTTATTCAAGTCTTTCAATCATATACTCTTAGCAGTATTTCATAACTTAGGGCATAAACCACATGCCTCTTAAATATCATATGTTTGCTAGATTATGGTATTACCGCGACACGTCAACACATGACAGTCCACGGCAACGCCCCTTATCATGACAACACATGCCACTTGGGTAATCTTGAGCTAACAAATTTTAGTTTATAAAACAATACTTGTGTCACACCCCATGGATTTAATCCACCGCAGCATACTCCTAAAACTCGGGAGTACGAAGTATTCGAATACATTTTTAAACTCTGCAGAGATGTACCTCTTTTTAAATCCACTTTTTCACTCGACTTCCAAGTCGGGCCAACTCCATGCGACTTATACGCATGTGACAAGGCCGAGATCACACAACGTTTTTGCAGTCTAGTATTAACAGTATCCCTGCCCGGTAAATGGACAACACCATCCCAAGTACCGTTGTGGGTCCTCCCCACTGCCTTACTTCCTAGCCTGGGTCTGTGTTCCCGCAGGACACATAACCTCTTTTGATTACAGTCGCGCACGACTTAATCTGGCGTAGGGCATCTTCCTTCTTTACACCTTATCCTCTCATAATTTTTCTGATCTCACATCACTCATGGACGAACTGCGTCCCACCAGTTTCCACGCGAGAAACCGGATCGACAAGCCATGCAGGGAACTGATAATACTAAGAAAGCTACTAGGTTGCGCCTGTCCCATACCAGGTAAGTGGTTGGTACGTTTTTCATGCCACTAGACGCATAACACAAGGTTCTAGTCCTTACATGCCAGTGACCAGATCATACCACAACCATGCACCTTCAGTGCCTACACATTCAGTGCAGCCAAGCACCTCCAGTGCTACCACCATTCCATACCAAAATACTGGTCACGGCTAGGGGTTCTATTTCATGAATATAAATGTACATGTTTATACTTTTATTAGTTCATGGCTTGTTATCTTATCAGGTTCACATTTCTCAAGTATTCAATCTATCACTGCCATAATATCATTGATCTCAACATGTGCAATATTAATGAAATATCTACTCATGGAATAGCATAGCAATTCATAAAATATGGGTTTCAATATGTTCAAAGTATGACTTGCCTTCCGCGTCGTAAGTATCAGCAGTCGATGACGGTTCAGCGACAAGATCTTCAACCCCGGACTCTTGCTCTGAACAAGATCAAACAAGCAAACAGGCATTACAATCAATTCTATTCTTACTAATTCACTACATGCAAAGATGCAAGGAGAAAAATACTTTGGTGATACAAGGTTTGAAAGCGATGTGGTTTTAATTATGGAAACCAGGGTTAAAGTTAGCTGTTAAGGTTTACAAGGTTCCAAAATATCAGGGTAATATCAAGGTGGTGACTGGTTCGCTCAAAAACAGCAAATGTCTTTAGGTTGGCATTCGGTTCAAGGCATCGACATAAGGTTGATGGGTGATAGAGGGCTCAACTCAAGTTGTGACAGTAGAGAAAAGTGTAGATCACAACATCAGGAGTCTAAGGAACAAAGTTATTTTCAAAGTGCATGGCTGGAAGTGGGTGAAAAGGCTCAATGCCACTGGCTGACACAGGCTGGCATAGGGTTGACACGGCCAGAAACTAGGGTTAGCCATATCTTTTGACTCAGGGCTCCAAATGATGCACCACTTTGTTTGGTGGTTAGGCATTTGTAACAGGAACAAATGTCTCAACAGGACCTAGGGCAGGAGATGGCCGGAAAGTGATGAAAACCGGCAAAGAAGTTGGCTGGCCTGGAGCACATGTAGTGTGAACAGTACAGTAAACTAGGGCATAGCTATATCTCACAATCTAGGCCGAATTAGGAGTCGTGATAGAAAAAAAATTGCTCAGAATGGTCCAAAACATCTAGATGGCAAGGTTTCTATGACTGGATTGGCTGGATTTAGGAGATATTGGCTGCAGAAAAGATTAACTCAAACCTGATTTGGGCATTTCTGATCTAGGGCAAATAAACTTAATTCCTTGCTTGAGGATGGTCTCTGGGGCATAAGTAAGCTACTGGTGAAGTTAGATTAACTAGAAATGCACCAGAAAAGCTTGAACAGCAAGCTCAGTTCACAAGCAAAGTTCCAATTTGGGGTTTTTCGTATTTCAGCATGTCTGTCGATTTTGGTTGCTTAGGGATGTTAAGCAAGGTCTAGTGAGCATATTTGATTACTAGTTCGAAGGTTGAATCGATCTGGTTGAGGATTAATTGCTCGCCGGAGCTACTGGAGTAAAACTGAAATTGCCGGCGACTGAGGGTATTTAGACTAAATTCCAAGCTCGAGAAGCATGAGGGGGATGAGAGAAGCTCAATGGGGGTGTTGGATCGAAGAATGAAGCAGTGGAGAAGCTTGGCACCGTGCTCCCCCTTTGCTACTCGCCGGGGAAGAAGAAGACACAGCGAGATTGAGGGCTTAGGTGTTTCTGGTGGGTGTGTGATGTTTCACTGAGACCAGGGATTATTTATAGAGGATTCGGAGGTGTTGCAACGGCTAGAAGCGCACGGGGAGTTCAAGCCGGCTTGAATTGACTGGGAAGTGACCGGCGGCGAAGACAGGCGGCGAAGCGACGTCTTCACCGGTCGTGTCGGCTGCGCTGCTGCTCTGGTGGAGGTGAAGGCGAAGTGATGCTTCCCCAAGGCATGCTTGCGACGTGGCACCGTGCTTCTGCCGTGGCTGCAGCGATGGCGTGCGCGCGCGGGCAAAATTGGCGATGCTGGTGCGGCCGCGGTGGCTCCACGGTGGCGAACGGCGTGCGCACACGTGGCAGGAACGCGGTGGCAGAGGTGGCGACCACGGGGCTTCACCGGCGACGAAGTTCCTGGCGTGGCAGCGCGGTGGTCGCGGTCGTGCACGGCTGCTGGTCGTGCACAGCATCTCTGGTCGAACCAGGGACCAAAATGCAATGATTCTTATTTGAAATCTGGACTGATTTGTAATTTCTGTCTTAGAGATGGTTAATTTGAGAATTGATTTCATGGCTGAGTATAACATTTCTATTAGTACTCATCCAGCTCAAATTTAGCGAGAATTTGACAAGATTTGAGGGATTTCACCTATTTTCGAAAATAGGGTAAAATTAGGGTAAAATAAGTCTGGATTTTGTCGATTTCGAATTCTGGTGATTGGAGAGAGATTTTGAAGTCTGATCAAAAGGGAGATCTGTATCAAATAATATTTGGAAGGTGTTTCCTGAAGAAATTCTGGAGTTGGAATTAATTTGCAGATTTTAGCCTTTTCAGGCTTCCAGGTAAACAGAAAAGGACTTATTCGCAGTAAAATTTGGACTAAACTGCGAAAAGTGTTTAGATGAATTAATTTGGCTCCCAACTTTTTGGAGTGAGTTGAGGATGAACCTAGGAACATATTCCAGGGGTTACTTGAGTCTGGATAAGGTTAAATCAAAATAATTCAATCATCTGGAAACTGGGGTACTTAGGGTAAATCTGAATTTTCCTGTTTTCGAAAACAGAGAGGGGCTTAGGTTCTGAGAGTTAGGGTCAGAATTTGATCTGGCTCCTGAAGACTTTTATCCTCAGGGTAACTGGTAGGCTAAATCTGGATGGTCAGATCTTGATCTGGATCTAGAGAATAGATTTGGAGATTTTTAGGGTTTGGGAGAGATTAGAGTTCAACTGATCTGGCTACTACTACAGGGATACATGCATGCAGGATTTTTATGCAAAACTTTTCACCCCCAAAACTAGGGTGTTACAGGTACCCCCCTGGTGCCACGAAGGGCCCGGGCATGAAATAGCCTCCCGGCACCGCGACAGGCCCGGGTGCCGAGAAGTGTCCAGGAGTATATCCCGCGGGGGGAGGGAACCCCCCAGCGGGATCATACGGGGTAGACAGCCCCCCTGACCCCGGAGGGGCCGCTGGGTATCCCATAAACGGGGGCATGATCCCCGGATACGGGTGCGACGAAAATGTGGGGGCCGAGGGCCGTGCCAACACACTAAGGAGCTCGTCCATAGAGCGCTGGGCGCGGAGCTGGCCCTCCACGAGAGCCTCCAGCAGGGCATCCCGGGGAGCCGGGGGAGCCGTCGGGGGGAAACTCGTCCCGGCCGAGGTCCCCGCGGCCGCCGGGAGCGACCCGGAGGTGGAGGCACCTAGATTGAGAGGAAAGGTGGGAGGCGGTACCTGGGAATGGTCGCCTCCGGACGGAAGCGCCGGAACAGCAGCGTCCCGGACGGGTGGCGCCAGGTCACCGGGACCGGCGTCACCGGGAAGGGCGCGGGCCCTTGTTCTCGGAGGAGCCATGGCGATTCGTCACGGATCCCCACGGACGGCGCCAACTGTCGTGGTATTAAGAATACCCCGGCAGGTTTTGAAGACGATCCTAGTGGAGATTACGCAGCGCGGGTTGACCGGGCGACCGGTCCTCCCCCGCCGGACAAACACAAGAAAAGACACGAGGATTTATACAGGTTCGGGTCCCAGTGGGAGCCCTAGTCCTGTCGACGCGCTCCCGACCGGAGTCGGCTGGGGAGGCCCTCTCCGGGGGAGAGGCTTCCGGAGCACGTCTGTGAGATTAGCTATTCCAAATGATAATGAGTTGATCCTTTACAACAGAGGGGTACAAGGGCTATTTATAGCCCCAAAAAGAAGCAAAAAGCCTAAACTACCCCGGAAGCCACCGTCGGATTGAATGGTAGGACCGTCCTTCTCCCGGTCAAACGTCTTGGATGCTTAACGGGTGGTCGCTGATTCCCGAGGCGTCCCTCGCGTGACCTGCACGTGATAAACAAACAGGGGTTTTACCTTTTAGGAGGGCGATGACGTCCGGGACCCCTTCCGGAGAGCAGGGTCCCGGGGACCGAAAAGGCGGCGCCCGGAGCAGGCACCGGAAGCCACTGTCCCCGGGGGCCAAATGGCGGCGCCCGGGACATGCCCGGGGGGCACGGTCCCGGGGGCCAAACGGCGGCGCCCGGGACATGCCCGGGGGGCACGGTCCCGGGGGCTAAATGGCGGCGCCCGGGACATGCCCGGGGGGCACGGTCCCGGGGGCCAAATGGCGGCGCCCGGGGCAGGCACCGAAGGCCACTGTCCCCGGGCAAATGGCGGCGCCCGAGACGTGCCCGGGGGGCACGGTCGCGGGGTCCAAATGGCGGCGCCCGGGGCATGCCCGGGGGGCACGGTCCCGGGGGCCAAATGGCGGCGCCCGGGACATGCCCGGGGGATACGGTCCCGGGGGCCAAACGGCGGCGCCCGGGACATGCCCGGGGGCCACGGTCCCGGGGGCTAAATGGCGGCGCCCGGGACATGCCCGGGGGGCACGGTCCCGGGGGCCAAATGGCGGCGCCCGGGGCAGGCACCGAAGGCCACTGTCCCCGGGCAAATGGCGGCGCCCGAGACGTGCCCGGGGGGCACGGTCGCGGGGGCCAAATGGCGGCGCCCGGGGCATGCCTGGGGGGCACGGTCCCGGGGGCCAAATGGCGGCGCCCGGGACATGCCCGGGGGGTACGGTCCCGGGGGCCAAATGGCGGCGCCCGGGACATGCCCGGGGGGCACGGTCCCTGGGGCCAAATGGCGGCGCCCGGGGCAGGCACCGAAGGCCACTGTCCCCGGGCCAAATGGCGGCGCCCGGGACATGCCCGGGGGGCACGGTCCCGGGGGCCAAATGGCGGCGCCCGGGACATGCCCGAGGGGCACGGTCCTGGGGGCCAAATGGCGGCGCCCGGGTCATGGCCGGGGGGCGCGGTCCCGGGGGCCAAATGGCGGCGCCCGGGACATGCCCGGGGGGCACGGTCCCGGGGGCCAAATGGCGGCGTCCGGGGCAGGCACCGGAGGCCACTGTCCCCGGGCCAATGGCGGCGCCCGGGACATGCCCGGGGGGCACGGTCCCGGGGACCGAATGGCGGCGCCCGGGGCAGGCACCGGAGGCCACTGTCCCCGGGCAATCATGAACTTACCTGGACTTGACCGCGTGGAGATTTCCCCCAACATTGATGATCTAAACTAGACCTATTACAAGGTATTTATAGTCCAATCGTATGAGTACGTATCAGACTTATTAATCCTAAACGTATTAGACTCATATAACTAACTTAACTAATCCTAAACAGATAATCTTAGTTATATATAGGATTACAATTCTGAACAGGGAACGAATTCCTTTTCCTGGTCGCGAACCAATCCATGGTCACGAAACCTTTCCGAACACGGTTAAGGTCGCAAAGCCGTATGCGATCAGGACTTGGTCGCGAATCCGTATGCGATCAGGACTTGGTGATCCTCCCGGATCAACCCCCGAGCTAGCCCTGGCGAGGCACAGGGAGCCATCGAACATGAGTGTCCAATGGTCGTTGCGTCGGGGTGGCTCGGCAAGGGTCTCCCTTCGGTCCAA
This sequence comes from Pharus latifolius, assembly GCA_019359835.1. Taxonomy (NCBI): domain Eukaryota; kingdom Viridiplantae; phylum Streptophyta; class Magnoliopsida; order Poales; family Poaceae; genus Pharus; species Pharus latifolius. The sequence continues at coordinate 42,512,707 of CM033326.1, read as the reverse complement.
GAGGCTGGGGTCCATTCCACCAGGAACTCAGAGAGCACCAGTGATTTAATGGCGGAGCGGCCCGTGAGGGAGAGGGAGAAGGGAACGAGCTCGACTCCCCACTTCCCAATCCATCCATTGGCTTCTTTGTTCCTCAACACCTCCCCCAAGGGGAGGGATGATGGGACCGTGATCGGGTGTCCCAGGAAGTAGTGGCGGAGCTTCCGGGACACCATGAGGAGGGCATAGAAAATCTCCTCTACCTCCGTGTACCGTGTCTTAGCCCCTTGGAGGGCTTCACTCACATAGTACACGGGGCGTTGCTGCTCGTCCTGCTCCTTTACCAACACCACACTTACGGTGACCGAAGTCGCAGCAAGGTAAAGGAGTAGGGTTTCCTCCGGAGATGGGCTCACGAGCATTGGAGAGCTCATGAGGTACTTCTTCAGGTCGTCGAATGCCACCTGGGCCTCGGGAGTCCACCGAAACCCCTGAGGCCCTGGAGGATTTTGAAGAACTGGAGGCCACGCTCCTCCGACCACGAGACGAAGTGGCTTAGTGCAACCATGCGGCCGGTAAGCCGCTGTACATCTTTGATGTAGCGCAGCGGGGGAATGTCCAGCAGGGCCTGAATCTTTTTGGGGTTGGCATCTATGCCCCGCTAGGACACGAGGAAGCCTAGTAGCTTCTCGCCACGCACACCGACAGTGCACTTCGTTGGGTTGAGTTTCAACCCATACTCGCGGAGTTTGCGGAAGGTCTCTGCCAGGTCGTCGGCGTGGGCAGCTGCACGGGGGCTTTTGACGACCGAATCGTCAATGTAGACTTCGACGTTGCGGTCGATTTGGTTCTTGAGGACCATTAACATGAGCCGCTGGAATGTTGCTCCCGCGTTCTTCAGCCCAAAGGGCATATGGACGTAACAAAAGGTGCTGAGGGGAGTTATAAAACTCATCTTTTCCTCGTCCTCCTTAGCCATCCGGACTTGATGGTAGCCCGAATACGCGTCGAGGAAGTTCATAAGCTCACACCCCACGGTCGAATCAACCAACTGGTCGATCCGCAGGAGTGCGAAGTTGTCTTTTGGGCAAGCCTTGTTAAGGTCAGTGATGTCTACGCACATTGGCCACTTGCCGTTCGACTTCTTCACGAGGACAGGGTTTCCCAGCCACTCGAGGTGCAAGACTTCCTGAATGAATCCTGCCTCTCGGAGCTTGGTGATCTCGACCTTGATAGCCTCTTGGCGTTCAAGGGAGAGTTTCCTCAACTTTTGTTTGACCTGGGGGTGACCGGGGGTCACGGCAAGCTTATGCTCGATTACCCCCCAGGCGACGCCCCGCATGTCGGCGGACTTCCACACAAGAAACCTCAGAGTTTTTGTGGAGGAAGGCCACGAGTTGCTCCGCGTGCTCCTCGGAGAGGTCCGCCCCTATCTTGACAGTCCTCTCTCCATCCTCCGGGGATAGGTGGACTTTCCGGAGGTCCCCCTCTGAGGTAGATCCCCCCGTAATGATGTTTACGCGCCTTTGGGAGGTTTGGAAGGGGAGCTCTTCAGATGAGCCCCTTTCCTGTGCTTGTCTTTGCTGCTCTCCTGCATGAGCAAGGAGAGCTGGTAACGCCGGTGGCGGGAGCAAGGAAGCAGAGCTCTCTCCCCCCTGCCCACGCTTGTCCAGATACACGGCGAAGTGCTGTAAGAGCTGGTGGCACTCTTAGGTAGCATGTTTATTTGACTTGTGGAAGGCACACCACAAGTTGGATGTGCCCTCCTTGCTGTCCCTGGGGGGGCCGTCACGACTGCGGCATGACTGTCCCCCCCATATCCTTTCGACTTAGGGAAAGGGCGATTGCCCTTGTTGCCGTATCGTGAGCCGCCTTCGCCCTCGAGGACAAAGGTGTCCCGAGGCCGTGGCTCACTGCGATCGCTCCTCCTAGGATGCTTGTTAAGGGGGTCCTTGGCCTCCCGGCCGGTGGGGGCAGGTGCCCCCTGGTTCTTCTTCCAATGGTCGTCTTCCTCTGCACGGGCATACCTCTCGAGCACAGTGAAGAGATCATCGGCGATGGTGGGGTAGCTCCGAGAAAGCCTCTGATGGAGCTCCCCGGGGAGGATCCCGCTCTTGCACACCTCGATGACCGTAGAGTCAGGGACGTGAGCCACTTTGCTCTTGACTTGAGTGAAGCACTTGAAGAAGTTGCGGATGGTCTCTCCCATCCTCTAACGGACGATGTAAATCTGCGATGAATCTAGGGGACGCACGTAGTTCCCTTGGAAGTTCGCGTAGAACTCGCTCTTGAGCTGCATGAAGGACTTAATGGTACCGGCCCTCAGGCTGTAGAACCATGAGCGGGTGATGCCAGTGATGTAGAGTTGGAAGATGTTGCATTGCACCATCTCGTCCCCCCTAGCCGCCGATATAGCTGTGGAGTACACCTGCACAAATTCGTAAGGGTTGGCCTCACCGTTGTAATTCTCGATATGCTGCCGGCAGTAAGGCCGCAGCCAGCGGATGCACTGGAGATGGTGCCACAGCTGCTGGTTGGCCCCCTCAACCTACTTGGGAGATTCTCAATCGTTGTCCCCTCTAACCAGAGACGCGTGCTCGTTATCAGAGTTGGGGAGGGGTCCCAACAGTCCGCCGGTGTGACGGTAGCGCCACTTCTCCTCGGGGTTAGTCGAGCTAACCTCCTGGATGTCCGGGTGTCCCCCGGAAGTGGCAGTCGCTTCCTCAGTCGGTCTTTTCCCCCAGTTGGGACGGAAGCGTAGCTCACCGCGACCACAGGCCGAGGGGAGTTCCGATCTGTAGTGGGAGGGGGCCTCCCCAGACTTCGTGGAGCGCATTCACTCAACCTCCTCCCTAGTGAAGCGGGTCTGGTCTGTCGGGGGAGCCCTCGGAGGTGGCCCCAGGGGAGGAGGGAGCTCATGCGCGACGGTCGCCGTCCCGGGGGGGCTACCGGTGCATGAGACAGGCCCGGCGCACGGTGAGAGCCCAAAATGGAGACAGGGCAGGTGCGGGGGCGTCGTAAGCCCCCGGAGCTGCCATCGGAGTGGGTGCCAGGGCACCCCCGGGTGTCAACCCGGGGAGGCCTCTGGGCACGTGGGCAACCACGAATGCGGGGAAGGCTTCCGGCGCGGGGGGGACCCTGGCGCGCGGAAAGCCTCCGCCTCCGGTGCTTGCGCAGCAACCCGAGGCTCAGTGGGTGTTCCGGACCAGACACCGGATAGCCTCCTGCAAAGGGGGAGGGTCCCGGGCACAGGCCGAGCTCCGAACGCGGGGAACATCCCCGGCACGGGGAAGACCCCGGACACGGGGAAGACCCCGGACACGGGGAAGTCCCCCGGGGCTGAAAACATTCTCAGCACGGGGAAAGCTCCAGATGTTCCCGATTTGGGGGAGGTGGCCGGAAGCCCCATGAAGAACGGTGGTGGTCCCCCCATAAACGAATATGGCGGCAAGTAAGTAGGAGCCGGGGGCTGCGCTAAGACGTGTCATGTTGTGGTATTGCGAATACCCCGGCAGGTTTTATTGAAGTCCCTAGCGTAGAAAAGACGACGCGAGCTAACCGTGTGACCGGTCCTCTCCCGTCGGGCAAACACAGCAAATGACACAAAGATTTATACAAGTTTGGGCCTTAGTGGAGGCCTGAAAGGGATCTAGGATATCGACTAGAGGGGAGTGAATAGGTGATTTTAACAAATTATCAATAAAACAAACAATTAATAGTAAATGAGAGCAAATAAATAACACAAGATGAACAATGAACAATTTTAACACAAGGATATATCCCGTGGTCTCGGTGATTTGCCGATCACCCCTAATCCACATTGAGGCAAACCCAAATCTCTAACCGCTCCTCTATCTAGTCAACCTTCTGTCGAGAAGTGACCTAGATCTTGAGCCGGATTAGTGTGATGAGTTATCCAAACCTCGATTTCACTAAGGATGCACTTTACCGCTCCGACAAGGCGTGCTCAACCCTTTCACAAGACGTTTTGAGGCTTCTTCACAATCTTCCTTGAAGAGCTCACCAAAACCTTTCTCCTAGCCATCTAGGAGCCGGCAAACTCCAAGAGTAACAAGCCGGTGATGATCACTTAGCCTTCTTCTAGTGCCACAAGATTGATTTAACGATCTAAATGCAATGCACTAGAAGATCTCAAATGCACACTCTCACAAATTCGAGAATTTGAACCCTAGAATGTATGAAACTTGCTTAAGTTCTCAAGGATGATGACAATGCTCAAAATTAAGCCAAAGTTGTGAACAGGGCCGTGCATGAGAGTATATATACCCCCCACAATAAATATAGCCGTTACAGGCCGTTGGGAGAAAAAGATCACTTGGCGGTCAGACCACAGGTATATGCCCGGTCAGACCGCAGCAATTGCAACGGCATAAAACAGGCGCAATAAATGCTCAACTGCCCTTGTCAGGCACACACACGGTCAGACCGGAGCCCATTTCGGTCAGACCGTGAAACTGTCCAGAGACGACACAGTTTCTGGACACGTTATACGGTCAGGCCGATAAATACGGATAGACCGGCCATACGGTCAGACCGTAGTTCAAAAGCACGGTCAGACCGATTTCTCGGTCAGACCGGTCTAACAAACGGTCAGACCGTCATAGCACAAAACAACAGAAAGATAAATCAAGATGTTCCAGGAGACTGACCTAGGACTTAACTACGGACAGACCGACCTTTTTAAGGAATAAACTACACTTAGACATAACTTAGGTCAGTCCGAGATCCTATTCGGTCAGTCCGTGTATTCGGTCAGACCGGTCTAACAACCGGTCAGACCGACTGAGACAGTGCTGAGCAGACATGAGCTGAAACAGCCATTTTCAAAGTATATGACCTTCTAGTATGCAATGCAAGTTGATTTTATGATTTGTGGCACATAGATGAAGTATTTCGTGATACACCACATGCTCCTCTTAATAGTACGGCAACTATCCTAAAACCCGGTCAAAATTCTTCTCTAATCACCTTAGACCGGTAAAAATGGAAAAGACACTATTTCGTACCTTTGCCTTTTTTATCAATGCCCTTCATCATAAGGCTCTTTCTTTGCCTTTCATTAACCTGTCTTTTAAGTTTCTTCTTGACACAACTTAGCAGGTATCGTTAGTATAGCATTTGTAGTTGTATTAATTACAAAAACACTCTTTAGGGGCCTAGAAGCTACAAGGCCCTAGTCCTGTCGACGTGCTCCCAACTGGAGTTTGCTAGGGGAGCTCTCTCGGGGGAGAGATGGCTCCAAAGCACACCTATTTGATTGTGTATCAAAGTAAAACTGAATTGTCCTCCTCACATGAGGGGTTACAAGGGCTAATATAGGCCCAAAAGATGCAAAAAGACTAAACTACCCCGCTTGCCACTGTTGGATCGAGGGGTTCTAGTGTCCTTCTTCCAATCAGGAGGCTTGGATGCTTGACAAGTGTTCGCCAATTCCCGAGGCGCTTCTCACGTGATCCTCACATGACATGGAATACAAGGCCCTCGTCTTCGGGATAATGATGGCACCCGGGACAAGCCACCGGGGGGCCTTGTCCCCAGGAAAATTGGCGGCATCCGGGGGCCTTCCGAGTTGCACCATGTTTAATGTAACGATGCCGACCGGAGGGGGGAGATGTCCTCCGGTTAGATGTTTTTGATAAAGCTAAGTTTGCTTGTGTACTTTGTGAATTTTTTAATAGTCCGGAACAGGGTGATCCTCAGGTACAAGTTATCCCCCCTCTCCACAGCGGACCGGAGGGTAACTCCACGCGCTGTGGAGGTGACAAAACCCCGGGGTAAGAACTCCTCAATTAAGAATTCCTCAAGTTTTCCAAGGTTCCGGTGAGAAATTTTCCCAGTCGCCGTGAGAACGGGAGGCCAGGAAAAACTTCCAGGAACAATTTTTTGAAAGTCCCGGTGAGATCCTCTGGTTGCCGTGAGAACGGGGAGCCGGGAAAGAGCTTTCTGGGAGGCATCGCCCAAGATTTCCGGGAATTTCTCCAGGAGAAAACCCTACGGTCATTGTGAAAATGGGGAGCCGGGAATGAGGTCTCCCGGGAAGAATATCCAAGAAAATCTGAAATTTCCAGGAATAATTTTTCCGGGAGAAAACCCTTTGGTGGCCGTGAAAACGGGGAGCCGGGAACGAGATCTCCGAGAAAGAATATCCGAGAATTTCGTCTTGCTAAGGCGAAAATCGAATCCAGGAGGAGGATGCGCCCGATGACGGGTCTGATTGTTTGAGGAGTGGACTAGTCTCTCAAATTGACTCGTTACCACGGTCATTGAGGACCGGGTTGCCGCTTACACCCTCAGTCCACGAGGGGTGATCGTAAGCCGCCCTACGGGAGTGGGACTCCCGTTGTAGGGACTTGTTGGGTCGTGATAGCCCACTTTCTCACGGGGAGGGCATCCTTGCTAAGAGGGCATCCTCATGGGGAGGGCATCACCGTGAGACACGATAAAGACCTGCAGTAAGCTGGAGCTGAGGAAAAAGCCAGTTGTATTCATGATGAGTTAAGATACAACGCCTGCCCCCACAAGATCGCGACGAGGGAGGCAATGGTGAGTACAATGTCCCCCTCCCCTCCGGCGTAGACATAGAACTTGTGAAGCAAGCATACGTTCCAAGTGTGCTTCAGCTCCTTCTCTTGAAGGTTGGAGAGCATGTAAGCCCCTGAGCCCAGGATTTCCTAGATCCTATAGGGGCCCTCCCACTTGGGGGAGAGCTTTCCCTGGGCTTGGGGGTCCGTGACGCGTTTGAGGATGAGGTCCCCGAGGTGGAAAGCCCTCTCGCTAACGCGCTGGTTGTATGCGTGTGCCATTTTGCGCTCGCAGATGGCGTGGCGGAGGAGCGCTTGGTCGCATTCCTCTTCCACGAGGTCGATCTCCAGTCGCTGATTTGCTTCATTGGCTTGGTAAGTCGCAGTCGTAGCTCCATCTAGGAGCTCGACCCGCAGTGACCGGAAGCCGATCTCCGGGGAAGAACCGCCTAGACCCCGTATACAAGGGAGAAGGGGGTGCGTCCCGTTGCCCGGCTTGGGGTCTACGCATGGAACAGAGGATGCTAGGAAGCTCCTCCGCCCACGCACCCCGTTTGGAGGCAGCTTGTTCGAGCCGCCGGCGTAACCCCTGTAGGCTTATGGTGTTAACTCTTTCGACGGCCCCGTTGCTCTGGGGGTGAGCTACGAAGGCGAAGTGGATGGTGAGACCCAAGCCTTCGTAGAATTCTCGAAAATATCCCGAGTTGAATTGGGTCCCACTATCGACAGTGATTTCTTGGGGGACCCCGAAACAACATAGGATATTTTTCCAAAAAAATCGCTGTACTGCTCGGGACGTGATGCTGGCCAGAGGTTCGGCCTCTACCCACCTTGTAAAGTAGTCGACCACGACCACCGCATACTTGTAGCCCCTGGGCGCTGGGGGAAAGGGGCCAAGGAGGTCCATCCCCCAGCGCGCAAAGGGCCAAGTGATGGGGATAGTCCGCAGCGCTACAGGGGGGAGGTTCGAACCCTTGGCCATCTTATGGCAAGCCTCGCACGCGGAGACAAGGTCTCGCGCGTCGCGAATCACCGTGCGCCAATAGAAACCCTGGAGAAGTGCCTTGGCCGTGATGGTGTGTGGGCCCAAATGAGACCCGTAGCTTCCCGAGTGAATGTCCTCGAGAAGCCGGAGCCCTTCCGGTCGTGGAAGGCAACGGAGCAAGAGGGAAGCCCCCTGCTTGTAAAGCTTCCCCTCCAGCAAGAGGATGCCCGAGCCTTAGCTCGGAGTTGCTTGGCCTCGGTCTCGTCGGAAGGGTCTCCCTCCCCCTTGATGAAGGAGACGAGGGGATCCATCCAAGATGAAGTTTGGGTAATTTCGGCGACTTCTGGGACGCAGGGCTCATCACCTGCGTCCGGGGAGGCCACCGAGGGCTTCGCGATGATCTCCAAGAAGGCCCCTTTGGGGAGCGGTTCCCGGGCGCTGGCCGCCCAAGCTAGGGCATCAGCCCGGTCGTTGTCCCTCCGTGGGATGTGCCGGGCCTCTAGGCCATCGAAGTGTTCCTCCATCTTGCGCACTTCCTGCAAATAGAGTCTCAAGTTTGCGTCATGGCACAAGTAGGACTTGTCCATTTGGCAAACTATGAGCTGGGAGTCTCCTTTCACTAGGAGGCGTCGAATCCCCAAGCAGCACACTAGGCTCAACCCAAGGAGCAAGGCCTCGTATTTGGTGACGTTGTTTGTGGTAGGAAACTCGAGCCGCGCCGCGTACTATAGTTCCCTCCCTTCGGGGCTCCGGAGGACTACTCCCACACCGGCCCCGGCGAGACACAGGGAGCCATCAAACATAAGCGTCCAATGGTCGCTGCGTCGGGGCGGTGCGGGGAGGTTTTCATCCCCGAGCCCGGAGGCAGGGGTCCACTCCGCCACAAAGTCTGCGAGCACTTGTGACTTGATGGCGGAGTGCCCCGTGAGGGAAAGGGAGAAAGGAGCAAGCTCGGCCCCCCACTTTCCTATCCGGCTGGTGGCTTCCTTGTTCCGAAGCAGCTCCCCCAAAGGGAGGGACGACGGGACAGTGATCAGGTGCCCCAAGAAGTAATGACGAAGCTTTTGGGACGCCATTAGAAGGGCGTAGCAGATCTTCTCCATCTCCGTGTACCGAGTTTTGGCCCCTTGGAGGGCCTCACTCACGTATTACACGGGACGTTGCTGCCTGTCCTGTTCCTTTACCAATACCGCACTTACGGCGACCGGGGTCGCGGCGAGGTAAAGGAGCAAGGGCGCTTCCGGAGACGGGCTCATGAGCATCGGGGGGCTCGTGGGATATTTCTTCAAATCATTGAAGGCCTCCTGGGCCTCGAGGGTCCACCGGAACCCTTCAAGCCCCCGGAGTATTTTGAAGAATTGGAGACCGCGTTCCCCCAACCGCGAGACGAAGCGACTCAACGCGGCCAAGCGGCCGGTGAGTCATTGAACATCTTTGATCGAGCGCGGCAGGGGCATGTCGAGGAGCGCCCAGATCTTTTCGGGGTTGGCCTGTATGCTCTGCTGGGACACGAGGAAGCCCAGGAGCTTCCCCCCGCGTACACCGAAGGCGCATTTCTCTGGGTTGAGCCTCAACACATATGCGCGGAGGTTCTGGAAGGTAGGCTAGGTTGTCGACGTGGGCAGTCGTGCGGGGACTTTTGACGATGGCGTCGTCGATGTAGACTTCCACATTGCAACTGATCTGGTCCTTGAGGACCAGCGTCTTGAGTCGCTGGAAGGTCACTACAGCGTTCTTTAGCCCGAAGGGCATGTGGACGTAGCAGAAGGTCCCGAGGGGAGTTATAAAACCCATCTTTTCCTCGTCCCCTTCTACCATCCGGACTGGGTGATAGCTCGAATACGTGTCTAGGAAGCTCATCAGCTCGCACCCCATGGTCTAGTCGACCAATTGGTCAATTCGCGGGAGCGGGAAGTTGTCTTTGGGGCAAGCGCGGTTGAGGTCGGTGAAGTCCACACACATTCGCCACTTGCCGTTCGACTTCTTCACGAGGACGGGGTTCGTGAGCCATTCGGGGTGCAAGACCTCCCAAATGAACCCCGCCTCTCAGAGCTTGGCGATCTCGACCTTGATCGGCTCTTGGCGTTCAAGGGATAGTTTCCTCAGCTTCTACTTGACTGGGGGGTGGCCGGGGGTCACCGCGAGCTTGTGCTCGATGATGTCCCGGGCGACGCCTCGCATGTCGGAAGGCTTCCAGGAATAAACATCGGAGTTCTTGGGCAGGAAAGCCGCAAGTTGCTCCGCGTGCTCCTCGTGGAGATCCGCCCTGATCCTGACGGTCCTGTCCCCATCGTCTGGGGACAGCGGGACCTTCCGGAGGTCCCCTTCCGGACGTTGCTTGGGGAGGGACCTCCCGGAAGGTATCGCGGCGGCGTCTGGCCCCAAGGAAGCGATCTCCCCCCGGGGGTCTTGATCATATTGACGCTCCCGATCATTGCGGCGGCGCGCTCGTATAAAGCGCGGGGCACATCTTGGTCTCCCCGGGCGGTGATCACGCCATGAGGCCTAGGGATCTTCACACAGAGGAAGTTCTGGTGGATTGCGGTCCCCAAGCGGTTGATCGTGGTCCTCCCCATGATTGCGTTGTATGAAGAGGGGAGGTCTACCACATCCAACCAGACCATCTCTGTCCGGTAGTTGTTCGGGGTGCCGAAGGTCATGGGGAGATCCACCTTCCCCACGGGGTAGATCGTCTTCCCCGGGATGAATACCTGCAAGGGCCCTGCTGCGGGCTGCAGTAGCTTCTCATCCACCTGCATCTCCCTAAACGCCTTTACGTAGAGGACGTCGGCGGAGCTCCCGCTATCCACGAAGATGCAGGCCAGGTGGCAGTTGTAGATGGTAGCATAGACGATGAGCGCGTCATCATGGGGGAAGCGAACCCCACGCGCGTCCTCTACCATAAAAGTGAGGGGGACGTCCGACCACTTGGGTGGCCGAGACGTATGCAGCACCCCCACCACCTTTACTTTGCGCGCGTATTCCATGTGCTGACGCTTAGAGTCCCGCTCGAAGGCAGATCCTCCCATGATGACATTGACACACCTTTGGGAGGTTTGGAAGGGGAGAGTCTCTGACGGCTCCCCCTCCCGCGCTTGTCCCTGCCTCCTGCCGCGGGGCTTTCGCGACCGCGGGACGACTGCCCACCCCCACGACCTTTCGGCTTGGGGAAGGGGTGGTTGCCCTTGGAGGCACCGCGCGAGCCACCTCCGCCCTTGAGGACAAAGGTGTCTCAAGGCCATGGCTCACTACGATTTCCCCCCTTGGGGCGTCCGAGGGGGTGGGGGCCCCTGGTTCTTCTTCCAGAGGTCATCCTCCTCCGCCCGAGCGTACTTCTTGAGCACAGTGAAGAGCTCGTCGGCGGTGGAGGGGCAGCTTCGGGAGAGTCTCCGATGGAGCTCCCTGAGGAGGATCCCACTCTTACACACCTCAATGACTATGGAGTCAGGGACGTGAGCTACTTTGCTCTTGACCTGAGCAAAGCCCTTGAAGAAGCTGCGGATGGTCTCCCCTGTCCTCCACCGGACAGTGTACAGCTGCGAGCAATCCAGGGGACACACATAGTTCCCCTGGAAGTTTGTACAGAACTCGCATTTGAGCTGCGCAAGGACTTGATGGAGCCAGCCTTCACGTTGTAAAACCACGAGCGGGCGATCCCGGTCAGGTAGAGGGGGAAGATATTACACTGAACAGTCTCGTCCCCCCCAGCCACCGAAATGGCTGTGGAATACACCTGCAAAAACTCGTAAGGGTCGGTCTCACCGTTGTAGTACTCGATGTGCGGTGGACGGTAAGGCCGCGGCCATCGAATGCACCGGAGTCTGTGGCACAAGGGCTGGTTAGCCCCTTCCACCTCCCGGGGAGAGTCCCAGTCGCTGTCCCCTTTGACAGGGGACGCGTGCTCGTTGTCACAGTCGGGAAGGGGCGCAAGAGGTCCACCGTCATGGTGGTAGAGCCGCTTTTCCTCCGGGTTGGTGGAGCTGACCTCCATGATGTCCAGACACCTCCCCAGGGCGGTTGGTTCTTTGGTGGGCCTCTTTGCCTGGCCAGGGCGAGAGCGGGGCTCCCCGTGTCCACGACCCGGGGGAGGCTCCCCCCAGACTTGGTGGTACGCATTTTCTCAACCTCCTCCTGGGTGAAGCGGACTTGATCCGCCGGGGGAGCCCTCGGGGGGCGGCCCCGGGGAAGGAGGGAGCTCATGCGCGTCGACTGCAGGTGCGGGAGGCGCAGCCGGGGCATGGGTGGAATTCAGCACCGGGCTGTCCCCGGTAGTACCGTCTAGAACCAGAGAGTGGGGGCCCTACCGGGGAAGGTCTGGCGACGGTGCGGGAGTCACTCGGCAGGCCACCTTCGGAACGACGGGCATAACTGGTGCAAAGAGGCCGGCGTCCGGTCCCGGAAATGCCCCTGACGCGGAGTGAACCATTGGCATGGGGAAGACCCCGGGGACGGGGTAAGTCCCCGACCCCGGAAATGCCCCCGTGGAGAGACAAGCGCTGGGAGCGACCTGGCCTCCGAGGATCGGAGGGGCCATCGGATGTCCCATAAACGGGGGCATTTCCCCCATGAACGGGAACTGTGGGTTGATGGGGGCTGGTGGCCGCGCCAGAATGTGGAGGAGCTCGTCCATCGAGGGCTAGGCATGGAGCTGGCCCTCTACCAGAGCTTCGAGCAGTGCATCCCGGGAAGTTGGCGGAGCCGCCGGGGGAAAGCCAGTTGCCCCGGGAGCGTCCGAGGTCGTCGGGTTGGACCCAGAGCCCTGTCCGCCAGAAATTACCAGGAGGGTTAAAGGTGGTACCTGGGTTTGGCTGTGTCCGGGCGGTCGCGCCGGGATGGCCGCGCTTTGGAGGGGTGGCGTCGGGTCACCGAGACAGGCGTCACCAGGAAGGGTGCAAGCCCTCGTTCTTGTGGGAGCCATGGCGATTCGTCACGAGTCCCCACGGTCGGCGCCAACTGTCATAGTATTGCGACTACCCCGACAGGTTCTGTTGAGGTCCCCAGCGAAGAAAAGACGATGCGAGCTGACCGCGTGACCGGTCCTCTCCCGTCGGGCACACACAGCAAATGACACGAGGAGTTATACAGGTTCGGGCCTCTGTGGAAGCCCTAGTCCTGTCGACTTGCCCCCAATCGGAGTTGGCCAGGGGAGCTCTCTCACGGGGAGAGATGGCTCCGAAGCACGTCTGTTCGATTGTCTATTGGAGTAAAAGTGAATTGTCCTCCTCACATGTGGGGTTATAAGGTCTTATATAGGCCGAAAAGACGCAAAAAGACTAAACTACCCCACTAGCCACCGTTGGATCGAGGGGCACTAGTGTCCTTCTTCCGGTCAGGAGCTTTGGATGCTTGACAGGTGTCCGCCAGTTCCCGAGGCACTTCTCGCGTGATACTCACGTCACCTGGGACCGGGGACCCTTGCCTTTCAGAAAATGGCTGCGCCCGGGACAAATGGTGCCTTGACTCCGCCCGGGACAAGCCACCGGGGGGGCCTTGTCCTCGAGAAAAAGGCGGCGCCCGAGACAAGCCACCGGGGGGCCTTGTCCCTGGGCAAATGGCGGCACCCAGGACAGGCCACCAGTGGTCCTTGTCCCCGGGCAAAAGGCGGCGCCCGGGACAAGCCACCGGGGGGCCTTGTCCCCGGGCAAAGGGTGGCTCTTGGGACAAGCCATTGGCGGGCCTTGTCCCCGGGCAAATGGCGGTGCCGGGACAAGCCACCGGGGGCCTTGTCTCCGGGCAAAAGGCGGCGCCCAGGACAAGCCACCGGGGCCTTGTCCCCGGGAAAAATGGACGGCCTCTTACCTGGACTTGATCCTCCAGAGATTTCCCCCAACACTTCTATACCTCCAACAATCACCGAGAAACTATAGATATGAAAAATGATGCAAACAAAAAACTCGGTGGATCACAAAACTCACGACTTGATCAAAAGATCAAGATTTTTAACTCTAAAACAAATGCTCAGGTTTATGTAAGAAAGGGAGGATGCTTGGTGTTAAAAACAACTGCTCAATGCCTCTATTTATAGCCTAAAAAATCAAATTAGCCATTGAAGCTCGCAAACAAAAGAAACAGTGCATGCTGACAGTCAGCAAGGGTCACGACCAGTACGAAGCACTTTGCGGAGAAAACTCAGCTAGCTGTTTGAGGTCGTATATGGAAACAAAATAGCTCATACTGACAGTCAGCATTACATGCTGACAGTCAGTGTCCATAACCTCAGCTCGATAAAAATAATGGATAAAACTTAGCTAGCCATTTGTGATCATATATGGAGATTGTCAGCTCATGCTGACAGTCAATATCGACCACAAAAATGACCAGATAAAACAAAAACTCAAAACAAACAGCTCGAGGTCGAAATGCATACTGACAGTCAACATAGGTCAAAAAATTTCAGCTCAAAAAACATGCTCTCTGGACAATTGTCAGTTTAAACAGACTGACACTCAGACTGACAGTCAGCATGCATAAAAATAGTTATAAATTTTGATCCTGAGATCTGTTTAAGTGTTTGATAGCTTGTTTGGAAGATAATTTAAAGGGCTATATTTTTGTCAACTGAAGCAAAAGCCAAATCTACCTAGATCTTTCTAGAAAATGGAAAAACACTTCTTCTGTCAAAAACTCAACTGAAAAACCAAATCTTTTCAAAACAAATCCAAACAAAAAGAATAAATGCAGTGACCTAAGAGTTTTTCGGTTTATGATGGAAATGTAGAGAGGACTTGCAACCCCTCTTTATAGTATGGTTAAAACTAAAAACAAATTCCTAAACCCATCAACCTCCAAAACACCAAGATCGGTGATAAAACAAATTTTACCTCAGGTCCTTTGCAGCTTCCATTCTGTGATTTGTGTTTTGTCTTGTACCTTGCGACTTGTGCTTTATCTCTTTCACGTTGGCTTCATCTTGATCATCTTGCATGTGTTCCCAACAAAGATCTGTATCAAATATCTAAAAAACACAATTAGTTTGAAACGCTTGTTTAAATTAATCATCAAAATCAGGCATAATGGCCCAGATGCAACAGAGCCCCCCGAGGGAATGGGGCCGGAGAAGGGTCCGACTCGGGGAACTGCACCCCAACCCCTTCTCTGGCACGTGCGCTCCTGGAAGCCACCCCTCACCAAACTCGGCATCGGGCCGTGGTCCACTACCGAACTGTGGGGGCTCCCCTCGAATGACGGCAATCTTAGCCCCAGGAGATGGGCCCTCCAGCGGAGGATCTTCGAGTGGCGTCGGCGCCGCCCCCACCCGGGAGGGGCAAAGGCCTCTTCATCTACCCCGGTGTCCCGGCTCCCCTGGTTGACCTGTTTTCTAGCTCTTCACACAGTGGGCTCCCGGAGGAGGGTGTTGCGACGGGGGCACCGTCTTCTGAGCAAAGCCCTCCGGGGGAGGCCGAAAGGCTCAGAGGGGGACATGGTTCTGCTGTCCCCGAGCGAGGTGCGTCGATTCACGCTCAGCCTCATGACTCCCCAGGTGTGAAGGTACGCCCAACGGGGGACCGTAGAGGAGCGTTACGAGAAGATGATCTCCTCCGGGCTTTGGGTAAGTGTCATCCGTTGGGTCATCCCTAGGTTGTTTTCGACCGCTTTCTATGCTTAACCTTTGTTCTCCTGTCTAGACGATGGCCCTGGCCCGGGGGCTCTACGGATGATTCATTGAGAGCCTAGGGAGGCCGAAGAGGAGATCGCCTCCAAGTGCTCTGAGAAAGAAAAAGCACTCGAGGAGCCGCCCAGGAGGCAGAGGCGCAGGAGCCCGAGCTATCGTTGCTGGAGGGAAAATGATCCACTCCACCCTGGAGGAGCTTAGGGTCAAGCTTGAGCCAGAGGATGACTCCGATCGGGCCTTGTCCTCGATTAAGGAGACTACGTGTTTCCACGACACGCAGGTGTACTTGATCTCAGAGGCGGCCAACGTCCGGGCCCGAGGGCACGCAGCCCCGGTGATCGTCTTGGCATCTGCTCTCGTGGAGCACCAGGGGTGGGGTGCCCAAGTGATCGGGGAGCTCATCCCCCCGGACCTTCCCTGACTTCTTCGAGTCACGGCGGCCGTGCCTGAAGGAGTTGGCTGGGGTCCTCTTCGACCAGGTGATCAGGGGCGCCGGTGTCATCGAACCCAAATCCGGAGCCAATGGCGCCAACGACTGGGGGAGCTCCCCCTGGGGGAACAGCGGGCAAGTATGAGTCCCCTCCCCTGGGCTTTTAGATAGGTTTTATTTTTTCTTAGGATTATTTGCTCCCGGTAGCTTCTTAGAGGAAAGCCCCAGAACATTGTACCTATTTTACCGATGGAATGAAAATATATTTTTACTAAGTCTTGACCCTGATTGTGACCAGGTGTCCAAGGAAACAACTTTTGACAGGATGTCCACGGCCCTCGGAGGGTCTGGGGATGCAGCCCCGGTCGCTCCCAGGCGGCTTTTGCCTTGTTAAGCCTTGCGTCTAGGGGAGGTGCTTGTGTCCTGGACCCCAGTGTTCTCCAGGCCATGCCTATGCTGCAGTGGCGCCCGGAGTGGCACTTGGCAAACTTTGATAATTGTCGTGCCGAATTGACTCCACCGAGGCCCAGGTCCTGAAGAATTCCACCCCTCCAGATTCTCCCCCCAGTCGGGTATGATTATTGGCCTGAAGGGGCACTTCGGGAAGCTTTCAGGTGGGTGAGGAGCTTGTACAAGGACATCTCCCGGGAGCTTGCTGAAGGTCTCCATAAGTATTAGGCCTCATTACCCACTAGGGGGGATTGTCGTTCGGGGTTGCCTTTCAGGAGAGCTTTTCCCTGTCCTTCATCGTATTTGTTTCCGGGCGCACTACCACAGAAACAAACAGCCAGGACGGCACATCACAGACGGTTATGAAATTTTTAATGGAACACCGTCTGCTAAGGCGTGTTGAGAGAATATGTTAAGTTATCACAGTCAGTTCTGAGGTCTAAACCAACTGTGATAGTCAAGCAGACGGTTTTGATCACGGAACCGTCTGTGATATTCTACTTATCATAGACCGTTCTTAGTTCAGAACCGTCTATGATAGTTCTGGACTATCACAATTGGTTCTCAACTGAGAATCGTATCTGATAACTAGAATATCGCAGACCATTCTACTGTCAAAACCGTCTGTGATAATATGGTATTATAGACGGTTCTCATGTCAGAACAGTCTGTGATAGTCCAAATAGTGTCCGGCACTTTGAGTTCTCAATGGTATGTTGCATCATTTCGGTTTCCAATGTTCGCGCGGTGCCCTAGTCTGGGAACACAAAATGTCACCTTGGAAATTCTATAAATTGCTTGGTAGTGGAGTTACCAACTACATTACAAGTTTTTCTAATTCTCAAACTCTTCGACTCTTTAGCTTCTCTACGCCAATGGCATCCTCAATGGCATCGTCAGCCTCGGCCTCCCTGGTAAGACCTCTCAATCTTTTGGACTTACCCCTGTATTGTTAATCCCTGTTCAGTAGATTCTTGACCTGTTGATTTGCACAGGGAAGGGGAGCCATGGAAGACTTGGGCATGGTGAAGGCCGAGCTGAGGTCCCTCCAGGAGGAGCACAAGCTCCTTACGGAGAAGCACACCTAGCTACGGCTTGACCTGGATGATCTCTTCCAGCGCATTCAGCGCATGAAGACGGATGGTGACAATGCTAGGGCGAGGACGAGGCGTCTTCGTGAGGAGAAGCAGACCGCGGATATAACCATCACTGGCTGCAGTTTTACTATGAAGGATACCATCGCGAAGCTGAGGGAGGTCGCAAGCCTTCTCGATGCGTACGTAGTTGATCCTCATAAGGACAACTTGTCACTGGAGGAGTCCTGCGTCCTGGCTGCAAGTCAAACTGACTTTATTCTAGATGCAGCCAGGGCTAAGACCACTCCTTGACCTAGCATTTTGTATTTTTACTTTTTTTTGTAAGTGATGAAAAACAATTAATGAAAAAATTGTTTTTATGTTAATGATCCAATTTTCCAGCACGTTCTTGGACTGCTATCTTCTCTCTTTCCTTATCTTTTTTTAGCTTTTGGCGACAATTCGACCATAGAAAGGTATGTGCAATATGTGCGATCACGGAACGACTAACGCAATCATATAATGATTATCACAGGTTATTAAGTGCGAACATGGGAGTGGCAATCTTTAGCGGGAGGGAGAACTGTTATCACAGTCGGTTCTGAGATCAAAACCGTCTGTGATAGTCAAGCACGATTTTGAACTCGCATATTACAGACGGTTTTGATGTCAGAACTAACTGTGATAGTCCCAACAGTGTCCATCACTTCGAATTCTCAACAGTGTGTTGCTTCATTTCGTGTTTTGATGTTCACGTGGTGCCCTAGCCTGGGAACATGAAGCATCGCCTTGGAAATTCTATAAATAGCTTGTTCTTATAAATAGCTTGTTTTTAATGAAAAAAAATTAATGACAAAGTTGTTCTTATGTCAATTTTCCAATTTTCCATCACATTCTTGGAATATCACAGACGGTTCTGATTTAAAAATCGTCTGTGATAGTTATATCAAAACCGTATGTTATATCATTGTTTGAAGTCAGATGGTTCTGATTTAAAAATCGTCTGTGATAGTTGTATTACAGATGGTTCTGACATGATAACCGTCTGTGATATTTCTACAATAATTCTACACAAATACGCCAGTTCACACATTCAAATACATGTCTTAAACAACAATACAAATACACAAATATACACCAATACAAATACACCAATTCACATATTTGAGTATATGTCCCAACTAGCAATACAAATACACCAATTCACACATTCGATGTATATTACAAAAGTAACATCTGAGAGAGAACCTTTGCAATCAAACAGCAAATGTAACCACGTTTGACTTAACCATAGGAGTTCATTTCAGAGACGCCCAAGGAGCTGGAACTGGTGTTGAGTTACATTTGTCTTGGTGATCTCTTCTAGCTAAAACTCAATTCATCAATGCAAATCAACTCAACTCAACTCAGTTGAGTTGGGTTGAGTTGTGTTGAGTTGAGTTGAGTTGAGTTTGAGTCCGAGGAAATCACCAAGACAAATGTAAGATGCTTTCTATAGGTCCTGATTTGAGAAACACGCCAGGCTTGAGGATCTTCTCGACCGAGCCAACTAAAATCTCTCCCTTCACATCCTTCCAGCTCTCGACAGTGATCTTCACCCTTTCTTTCACCAACAAGCCAACGTAGGCAGTGTACTGCGACAACGAACCGTGAACTTCGTTGACCCTCGTGAACATTGTCCAAGGACCTACACAGAATCATATTGAAAAGAAGACATATAAACATGGAACATACAGAATCGCAGGATAATTTCCATCATAGGATTAGGATAATCTAACAATGCCGAAATTTTACTTGCCTTTCTTGCAATGCCGAAATCTAGTTGAGGGAGTTGAAGCTACGATCGATCTTGGACTTGATTCAGAAGAGAAACTAGTGGCCATCGATGGAGGTGCGACGGCCATCAATAGAGGTTACGGGTTAGGGCTTGTTGTCCCAAGGAGAAAAAGAAGTGGAACGGTTCGACTAGAAACAAAACTCCAGGGAGGGAACAAGTATTTGTAGAAGTCGAATGGTTCGACTTCAAGTAAAATTCCAGGGCATATTACAAATGGTTCGAAACTCAGAACCGTCTGTGATAGTAAAGTAGACGGTTATGATATCCCAACCATCTGTGATATTCTAATTATCACAGACGGTTTTGATTTAAAAACCGTTTGTGGTAGTGAATACAAATACACAAATATACACCAATACAAATACACAAATACACCAAATCACACACTAAAGCACATGTCCCAAATAGCAATACAAATATACACAAATATACACCAATACAAGTACACCAAGTTATCACAGACCTGACTATGATAGTGAAGCGGACGGTTTTGATTTCAGAACCGTCTGTGATATTCTAATTATCAATGACGGTTCATATCTCAAAACCGTCAGTGATATTTCTTTCATAGTTCTACACAAATACACCAATATTACCGACGGTTTTGAGTGAAAATCATCAGTGATAGTTTGTTATTACAGAAGGTATGATGCTGAACTGTCTGTATTGAGCCTGGTATAAAAGGTCTTTTAGCGGTCATTTCAAGCTAGTCATACATTCTTGCTCGACATACTGTCTAGTTGGAAGAGATCTGGGGCAAGGAAGAGCAATATCTCAAAAGGGAGCATTATGGCACAACAATTTGAAGATCCAAGGTTGGTATTTGCTCCTAAGGCATACACATTCCTTAATTTCATCATCAATATCGATCTCCATTGATTGATCAAATCAGAGGGAGAGGGAAGGGAAGCTAGAGTAGCAAATGTTGGTTGTAACTCTCATTTTTCCCACCTGTAGCTATTTAATTGCTTTATGATGTGTATTATCCATGCCCCCGATTAGTTACTAACTAATTGCTTGCAGTTGAAGTAGTAGTTATACCGCAAACTCCACAAACACTAGCTAGCTAGATTTACAATTTATTGTGTGTCGACCGTACGTAGAGTATTACTTAGCATGTGTACGAATTTAATTGCAGATGGCCCATCGAGACTGGATGTATAATAACAACCGAGTGAGTGAAGAATACATAAAAGGTGTTTTAGATTTCCAAAAAGTTGCTGAGCAAGACATGGTGAAGAACGGTTTACGATATATGTACTGTCCTTGCGTAGACTACCAGAATCTTAAGATGTTCACCAACTCATCTCAAATTATCGCCCACTTGATTCGACGTGGTTTCAAAAATGGGTACACGTGTTGGGTCCACCATGGCGAAGAGCACACTGCAGAACAAGTGCCACTCAAGTTGAGGAATAGGACATGTCGGATCCCAAAAATGATTTCGATGAGGATACGCCAGAGGATGACAATTTAGATGACCTATTGCGTGATGTGGAAGGAAATTACAGTGAAAGGGAGTTTGGTAAATTCAAGAGCTTGATTGAGGACTCAGAAAATCCATTGTTCCCTGGTTACAAGTTGAAGTACACAAAGTTGGCCTCCGTGCTTGAACTGTTAAAATTGAAGGCAAGTAACAGCTGGACCGACAAGAGTTTCACGGCACTGTTGGATCTTTTAGCGAACATGCTTCCAGAAGGAAACGAGTTGCCAAAAAACACCTACCAAACGAAAAAGCTGTTGTATCCTTTGGGAATGGAAGTAGAAAGGATACATGCATGCCCTAATGATTGCATCCTTTACCGTAACGACTACAAGGATATGCATGTTTGTCCGGTGTGCGGCGCATCCCGCTATAAGCATAAGGGCCGAACCGACGACGGTGACTGTGTTGAGATAAAGCAAGGACCTCCTGCTAAGCTGTTGTGGTATTTCCCGTCATTCCCCACTTGAAGCGTTTGTTTGCAAACTGTAAAGAGGCAAAATTATTGTGGTGGCACTCGAAAGATAGAAGAAGGATGGAAAGTTGAGACACCCCGCTGATTCTTTGCAATGGAGAAACATCGACAGGGAATTGGTTAACTTCAGAGTGGATTTGAGGAACATAAGGTTCGTGTTGAGTAACGATGGAATTAATCCTTTTGGTAACATGAGCAGTCAGCATAGCACTTGGCTGGTTCTTTGTGTATCTACAACCTTTCTCCTTGGTTGTTGATGAAGACACGGATGCCCGATCTTCTGGTGACAAGGATAGCTTCAAGTTGATGGAGAGTGACCTTGGCGATCCGTCTACCAACCAAACAAGACTGGACGCCCTGGCAATCGCTAAGCCACACTCACGAGTCATTATCAACCATGCCAAGATGCGGCTGACCAGATGGAATTTGGTAGTGGGGCCAGATCCATTGGAAAGGTGGCATCGTGAGCTTCTCCGTAAAGTGCTCATTCACTCCAAAAAGACTCTGTACGTGGCCTGGGCTTCCGTTTGATGTTGGACTACTGTTGGATGGCCGAGCTGGACTGTTGGAGGATTTGGGCTTCATCTTGGGCTGGGCTTGATGCGTCGTGGGTTGCTCCACCTTTGATGTAGCTCGCTGATCCTCCGATGTGGTTGCAGTGAATGGCTCAGCACATGGATTAATGCCTACTCGTCGTTCTCCATGATCTTCTTGTGGCGGCGAGGAAGTAGTGGAAGTAGTGGAAGGAGTGGATGGAGCCTTGTTCATATCCGAGCTAGTGATGTCCTCATCATTCTCCCCTTCTTGAATTTAAGCAAGATCGAAGATGACCTCCTCCGGAATAGTCTCGGTGAATAACCCTGCGGACAGGGAAGTGATCGACCGGCTGGTAAGATCTGTAACTTTGCAGGCGACGCTGAGTGCGCAGGCCGCATCTGGAGAGTTCAACACTAGCAGTGACAGGGATATCCTAATGATGGTGCTGGGAAATAAGGAGCATCTGGGCCGCATGCGTGGCCTCGGTGCCACTGTGCCTTGGAGTGCATGTTTCCCTGATGATGAGGAGGCGGCTAAGAGGAGAAAGAGATCCTAGAAAGCCCACGACGAACGGCTCAAGGAGGAGATGCGATTGGAATTTTTCATCGGGACACAGCACTCAGGCAGAAGTTGGTGGAGATGCGAGCCATGTATCATGAGCTAAGACAGGCGACCCAGGGCATCCCCCTTGCAACAGTGGACATACCTAGCCCCATTCTTGACTGCCGTAGCAGCTGCGCGTTCACGCCGGGGTCTTCACAGCCGGAGCCCTCTCGACAGTATCTAGTGGACTTTCTGCAGGTAATGACCACTTTTCTTCTTAATTCATTCGAAAGTGAAATTCAATACGTACCCTGATATCATCTTAATGCACACTATTTGTAGGAACTCGCATCCTACAAGCTTATGGTGCTGGCCGGTCTCTTCTCAATCGAGGCTGGCCGTGGGATGGTGCAACCATAAAAGGCGAGGGCGACGATCCACGGTGTCCCTCTATCTAAGGGTTTTGCATGGGTCCAGGTGGACTGTGTCTCCGACCATTGCAAGGGATTTCCGTTGGAGAAGCCACCGACCGACGAGATTACCACTCTCAGGGCTGCGGTGCACACTTTCGTGCAATGGCCCAAGAAGGACATCGTCCTGGATGAGATAATTCCCCCACTGGTTTCATAATTTCATACTAGAATAATAGCTGTTGGAGTTAGTGACCATTACTATACGTAGGTTCTTACCCCTACGGACACCGACACTCGGCCTACTAGCAAGCTGACCCCTCCGACAAGCCAGCCAACGAGTCCGATGACGAAGCTGATGCCGACTAGGAGGCAAGGCATCAAGAAGCTGGCTTCAAGGGGAAAAGCAAAGAAGAGCACGGCAAAGGAGAGTGAGAAGAGCGCCCCGTCAGCTCCCATGCCATTCACTATAGGGATGCCCATGGCCTCTGATAACGCAATTTGTAGCATGGGTATCACATGCCAGAGCTTGCATGGATGGTACATGCAAAAAACAAATAAGACTAGGACGCAGTGTCCGACGCACTTCATGGTCAAGTACACCATGGCAGAGTTCCATAATGACATCGGAACCTATCCGGTGACCTTCGAAGACCTACACAGTGTACTCAACAAAGACGCGCTCGACGTGTCAATCATACCGCCTTGGGTGCTGTAAGTATCTACTATCCTACGCCTGTTCATGCATATACGGATATATGTCATTTATTAATGGTTAGTTTCGTGCAGCTGCATGACCAGATATGCCAAAGCTAACCGGGAACCTGTCGATTTCCTGGACCCCCAGCTAGTCACCAAGGTGATGTTTAGGAGCTCTGCGGACTTCGTTGTCGACTACATCAAAAGATGGTTGCTAGCTCAAGTCGACAAGGAGTACATACTTGTACCTTACAACTAGAGGTGAGTGCTTTCATCAGTACTTTACCTGTAGATTAGTGTCTCCGTATGCACACCCAAGACTTAGATGAAATTATAAATTATTTACGCATGACATGTAGATACCACTGGATCCTACTGGTGCTTATTCTGAAATGGAACAAGGTGTTCTACCTTGATTCATTGTAGAGGAAAGGGTACGAGTATTGTGGTGCGTGAGATGTATTCGAAAGGTTAACATGTTTTATGATATTCATGTGGACCTTGTCGACGATTCGAACTCGGGGTCCGCAGCCGAACTTATGAAAAATTTATAATTATGAGACCTTTCAAGATGACCCTCCTGGAAGGTATGTAGGAATAGGTAGAACAGGAGCACAAGGAGATTTATACAGGTTCGGGCCCTCAATGGTGGGAGTAATAGCCCTACGTCCTGTTGGGATTTCAATATACGTGGTAAAGATTTACAAGATGACGGGAAAAAACCTTCACAAGCGAAGATTTTTCCTATGTAAGTGTACAGAAAGAAGCCAGGGAGGCTTATAAAAACTATCTAATCTAGGCTGTAGACTTGGCTGTTTGAGTGGTTGAGATGTGTTGTATCTCGCTTTGATTAGAGACGTTGATCTTTTCTTCCTCTCCCCTTGTTTGATACATCATGCCGCCCTTTTATACTGTTCGAAAGGGCGTCAAGTCGTAACTGCACCAAACAGTTGCTTAGATGCGGTTTAGAGAACCGCTCTTAACCCCCAAGTAGGTTTAACACGTGTTATTCATGGATAACTACATGTATTAACCTCCTGACGGTTGTTCCTCCACGTGGAAGAATCTTCGGGATACTTGGGATATTCCTGCTATAGGGAAAGAACACTCCCAGATACCCTGGTCGAAAGTGCTCTGACCGCGCAACATCTCCAATATTCTGTTCGCGTAGAGCATACGAACTCCTGACCGCGAACTACCTGCGGTCTGATCGCGCAAAGCCTGCGACCTCGGGCTGATGCTTCTCAGAATGACTTGAGTTCGCACCACCAGGCACGTGTCTGGCTCGAATCTGTCTTGAACCAACAGTGCATTTATTTGAACTGACTCGGGTGTCAATCCTCGTCAGCTAGCCCCCAAATTCGAAGAAAATGAACAAACATGTTTATTTCGAATTTAAAGACATGCATCGGATTTTTAACCCGACTCTTCAAATCCCCCGCTTAGTGGCGCACTAAGTGGGATGGTTGGTTTCCTGAGACGAGCTCTGGTCATTACGTGATAGGTAATGATGGCGCCGTTGAAATGTTTTTTAACCCGAGGTGAAATTGTAAATGCTTTTAAAAACCCGAGGCACTCAGAATGTGAACCGTCACTTTGGCGGCTATAAATACCGAGGCCTTTGAATTTGTAAAGCTTCATAATTTCTTCTCACGGTTAAGTTTTTCAAGAATCGCCTTCATCCTTCTCTTCATACACTTCCCGATGGTAGATCACAACATCATCGAGATTGAAAGTAACGAAGAGGAAGTTCTCAAGCAGGAGCCTCAAATGCCTGAAGATCCATCTCCTTTAAGGAAGAAACCCAAGGTTAACGAAGGATCTTCCAGCAGAGCAAAGGTAGAAGACGTACCATCTCTCTTTCTTCCTTCAGTTCTTTACTCCAACACTCCCTGCGATCGATTTTTTGGTCGGCAAGCGGTGACTATTCAACCAGAAGATCCTCAACTTGTGTTGGGGAAGCAATCTCCTGGTGGGAAGGTTGCACTTCCACTATCTGGTGATCATCCGCTTTTATCGGATGATCTACTTTCCAGGATGGCTATATCAACCTGTCATGAGCAGGGACAGGTAATGATCCCCATCTCCTTTTGCTGATAATTATAGTTAGCACAACTAACTTTTGCAAATGCAGGAGATTGGAGGCCCTAGTGATCAGCCTGTTACTACTCTGCCTTTTCCCCTCGGACAGATTCTTCCAGAGGAGAAGAAGGCCCTGGAGAAGAAGACCGAAGAGATGTCTTCAGCGATTCTGCATCTGGCAGAATGTTTTGAATGATCCCGTGAAGAGGCGCACCAGTTCCGTCGAGAGAGGGGCCACGCTCAGCAACAGCGGGAACTCTCCGATTTGATTAGGAACAGTAGTGTATCTCTCGTTAGGGATGATGTAGATAGGCTTAGATTAGTTGCTAGTTCTCTGGGGGTTATCAGTGTAGATCCTACTGACAGCAATATGTCCCTAGGAGAACTCTGCAAACTTCTTTCGGATCAGGTCGACGCTCTGGCCGCCGGTATCCCTTTTGTATGTAAAGAATGCAAGAAATAAAATCTCTTTCTTTATATACATATTCTTTGCATCTTCTGTGCGAATACATGGCCGTAAGTTATGTCTTTGCGACCACTCATACACAGGGAAACTTCAGTTCTGCGGTCAGAATTATACTTTCATAAAAGTACTGCGACCAGCCCTGATACCATGATCAGACTTAAAGCCGCGGTTAGAACCAAAGCTTACTGCGACCAGAATTGAGGCTCAGTCAGACCGTCACTTCGATTAGAATCGGAGCTTAGTCGAAAGCATGGTTTCGGTCATACCACAACCCGATCAGAATATATCCATACGTCCAAAAATTGGGCTATAGGATTTTTTTCATGAAAATATACAAGGTACATGAAGGAGAACGTCCTCTGGAAAGCCCTGAAAAACTTTTCAGGCTTTTGTACTTTCAGACTTTGAAACAAAGAAGTCTTTTTGTTTCAGATCCGATGCCTGGAACACTTTAACGGGTCCGCCAGAGACAGTATCCATTATGGGAAATGAATAAAATATCCAGTGGAACGTTACTCACAGAAGTGCGCCTCCTGGGGTCTATAAAAGGAGTAGGTAGCTTCTTGAGGAAGCCACACAACCAAAACCCTTGTGATTTCCGCCGCACAAAACCCTCGTTCTTCTCAACCTCCATCTTCCCAAAGCCGCCAACTTTTCCCCCAATTTCTCACCAAAAATGGCGTCTTGGAGCCGATCGATCCATCATTCCGAGGAGAGCCTGTTGGCACTAGAGAAGGAGGAGATCCTTCCTCCGTGGCTGCTAATCAACTGGCGGCTAGCGGAGAAGGACCAAGAAACCCCAGTCGTCCGAGAGGGCAAACTGGTGGTTTTTGAGGAGTATCTGCGATGCGGGTTCTGATTCCCTGAGAGTCGGTTCCTGAAGGACGTTCTTGAGCATTATGGGTTGGAGCTGATCAACCTCCACCCAAATGCAGTCCTAATCCTCACAGTATTCCAACATTTGTGCGAGGCATACGTCGGAGTGTATCCCAATGTGGAACTCTTCCGACGCTTCTACTTCTCGGCGTGGTCAAAGAGTGCCAACGCCGCCGGATGCATATACTTCCGGATAAGGGAGAAGAAAGACTATCCCTTCCCACCCCTGCGTGACTCAGTGCACGGGTGGCACCAAAAATGGTTCTACTGCACCCCGCCAACCGAGAGCGGGCTGTGGTTCGAGAACTCGCGGCCGGAGAAGCCGAGCGAGTTGGACTCCCTCCCGGCGATGAACTCGGAGTTCATGAAGCACGCCGAGGTGATCCTTCACTTAGTCAGACAAGGATTAACAGCACGCGACGTCATCCGAGACTTTGTGAAGAACCGGGTGAGCCCCCTGCGTGAAAGGGCTCATCCGGCTTGGGAGATCAAGTCCATGGCGGACAGTACCTTGGACTACAATGAAGGTACCCATCTCTGGCACTGAGATCTTTTATTTTTGAAATGCACCAGTTAACTCGCATTATGGAACAGTTTTGCCCTCATCTGAGATCGAGAGGCGGACTAACTACCTCCTCAGGGCTTATAACGCCGAGGTAGAGGGCCCCAAGGGATCGCCTCGCCCCCCAGAGCTTGGTTCACGCCGGCGACGACCTTAGACAGGAGCGCCGAAAGGTATGTTATCTTTCACATGGCCTCTGTTTTGCAGGTCTTATGTATGTCCAGCACTAACGATTTTATTGGAATGAGAACAGCTCTTAGGGAGGTTCTCCGAGGCGACGTTCCCAAGCCAGAACGTCGGTTCCCTGGGGAAGATGACTATGAAGCATGTGAAGAAGGTTTCCTCGAAACCCAGGACGAGGAATCCCGCCCCCAAGAAAGCCAGGTCAAATCTCGGAGAGGGGTCTTCACGGAGCGTCCCTCCTACCGCAAGGAAAACTGCGGTAAGATATCACGTTCCTCCTATCTTTCCAGGTGCGGACAGGAATCACTTCTTCGTCGTACAGGGGGAGAGGAGCGAGGAGGAGGATGATGATGTCCCCCTAGTCCGCCGGAGGAGGAAGATCGCGGGCTCTCCATCCGGTGACGCTCCAACTTGTCCCGCAGAAGCGACTGTAGCAGACTCCGCGACCACCGAAAGTCCCGTGGTCGCGGGTAATACCCCTGCTCCTGAAGCCCCCGAGGCTTCAGGGCCAGTTGCCTCTACTTCCCTGGTCGAAGGGGTGACCATGGTAAGATTCTTTCACGGTCTTGTTTTCTTCAATTCCCCCTATATACTTGTTCATTAAGTTAATGCTTATCTAGGGAGAAGAGCTTCCCCCTGCAACCCTTGTGAGTCCCAGGGAGGAAAATCCTCCACCCCCGCGGACAGGAGTGGAGGTAACCGAACAAGGCCCCGTGGTAGTTGCGGACGAGGTGCCTGTAGGATCAAGGATGCCGACTAGAGGGGGGATGAATAGGAGGCTTTTAAAATTTCTTTTCAATTAAGTAATTTTAAAGAATAATTGAGAGACCTAAATTATACAATGAAGCTTAAAAGGAATTTAATCAACTAGTTGCATTCAATCAAATGAACTATTCAATAAGACATGCAACAATGGTAAATATAGCAATTGTGTCAAGATGAATGTAAAGCAAATATGAAATACGCAATTTGACACAATATTTTTACCGAGGTCTCGGAGACTCGCCCGGTCTCCCCTACTCCTCGTTGAAGCGCTCACTCGGAGCCTCGCTTCTATATCCACGAAGGATATCTCACTAGGGTTGCTCCTTCTCCACACCGGATAGGCGAGCACCACACCTTTCACAATCTTTTGCCGGCCTCTCCGACAAACTTCAATTGGAGAGATCTCGGCTCTCCTCCGGCACCGTCTAGGCGAAGGCGATCGCCAAGAGTAACAAGCCGGATGCACTTTCACTTGATCAACCACGTGCTAGAAGCTCAATGATGCAAATGAGATGCTCAACACTCTAGCACTAGCAATCTAATGGAGATGAAGTGCACTAAACACTCACACAATCTCCCTCAAGCTCTCTCTCAAATCTATTCAAGATTTGGGCTCAATTCTAGCCTCTAAATGCTATAACACATATGCAACTCAATTGGCTAGGTTTTCAGCTGAAGAATGAAGTCTTTGAGCACCCAAAAATGAAGCCAAACACGAAGTATTTATAGCCTCAATGAAAAACTAGCCGTTTGCAAGAAACCGGGCCAAAAGTTGTACAGGCCGGACATTGTCCGGCCACTTCAGACACTATCCGGCCAGTACAAAAATTTCAGCCATTGCAAATGTGTCAGTGACCGTTGGGCGAAATTTGTGAAGGCCGGACGGATACCATTTGTCCGGACAAAACGTCCGGACAGATGGATATGTCTCTGTTAACTCTCGGCTCAAAAAACTTGTACAGGCCGGACAATGTCCGGCCATTTCGGACAAAGTCCGCCCATAACGGACAAATAGCTCCGGACGGATGCATTTGTCTGTTCCATTTTTCCGCTCAAAAAATTTGTACTGGCCGGACAATGTCCGGCCATTTCGGACAAATAGCCCCGGACATATGCATTTGTCTGGCCACTGCACACTGACAGTAAAACAACCATAACTTTTGATCCAGAGATCCAATTGAGGTGATTTTTGGCTTGTTGGAAAGATAACTCAGAGCTCTACAATTTTGTCAACAGGAGCAAGACCTAGAAAGGTCTAGAAACTTCTAGAAAATTCAGAAACTTTCCTGCTGTCAAAATGTCCAATCCAAAAATCATCTCAAATGCAATTTTAGAGTATTTGCACATACGGATTTGCCGTTTTCTTGCAGATGTGATTTGTGTCACTTAGCAACGACCACGACCACACAGGTCTTGACATCCGATCGAAAACAGGTGGTCGATAGGGTTTGGTCGAGCGTACGCAAGCGAGTCGAAGACTGGTGCGACCAGTTCGAACTCCTACGACCACGCCCAAACCCTAAACAGAAAGCCGCCAAACAAGCGACACGACCACGACCACGTATCAACACTGATACGATCAGAATATGCAAATACGACCACGACCAGCTCTAGATAAATAAACCAATTTAAACAGCTGGCAATCACGACTAAGTGCAGTTTTCAAAACATTTAATCTAATGCACGTGAACTACACTTAGACTCACTAGCAATGCAAGACACTAGTGCAAGATGATATGAATGCATCTGAGCTTCCGCACTAGATAGATTCAAGCTACTAGTTTCCGACCCCTCTTAATAGTACGGTCAAACTAGTAAAAAGAAACCTATCAACCCGGTCTGTCTCCAAACACCGAGACCGGTAAAACCCTAAGAAAACAATCCTTAATCTTGGATTTTACCTTAGGTGAAGTTCGACCTCGTGAAGTTCGACCGCTAGACGCTTGTCCCCGCAAGGCTCGACCTCGCTAAGCTTGACCTCGCGAAGCTCGACCGTTTGACACTTGTCCTCGCAAAGCTCGACCTTGCTAAGCTCGACCTCGCTCGAGATGTCTCATATCGACTTCATCCTCTTCACACCCTTGCTCGCTTTTATCCTGTAATCAAACTGAGACTACAATACGTACACTCAATGCACAACATTAGTCTCATATATAAGTCGTCATTAATCACCTCCAGAGAAGCTACTCCACACAGGAGTTAGCTCAACGGTTTCTCTTTCAAATGACATGACAAATTATATTCAACGAGTAGCAAATGAGTATAAGATAAAATACAATCATATAGATCGTAGATGATAAACACATACGCACACGATCTATACTACTCATATCATGATATCAATCAACCTAGATGACCAAAGTGATGAGCTCGCCCTCAATATGTGCATCGATATAAAATCCACAACTGGAGTCATCAGTCTCAGATTTAACGTATTACATTTTGATCAATCAATCAGCACAAACTTGATGTAACCACCGAGCTCATCCTCTACATATGCATCAATATCAAACCCGCAATCGAGAAAAACATCCAATTCAGGGTTTACCGATAATCAATTCAATTTACTTGTACTAAATCAGGATTTATCTAAATTGTCATTTAATCATCAAATCTGATATTTGCATATTAACTTTAATCATCATGGATTTATCCAAAACGTCATTAATCATCAAAACCTAGATACTAAGATCTACCTAGATCCAACAATCTCCCCCTTTTTGATGATTGATGACAACACCTTTTATAATCTTAATAAATCCAAAACAGATATAAATGACAATTGAGCACAAGTTCAATCAAGTCATTTTCCAAAATATCAACTATCTCAATTTTCTCTAACTCAAATATCTCTTCCAAAGATTGATGTTAATGATATCAAATAATATCTCTCCCCAAATATCATTATTAATCTCAATTTTGTCCTATCATCTTTCTCAGATATCAATATCAAATCACTATCATCTTTCTCAGATATCAATATCAAATCACCAATTTGTACCCAACCCATTTGATATCTATCTCTCCCCCTTTGTCAATTTACTCAACTGACTCTAATGTCTCCCAAATTCTCTCTAAATCTCTTCTCCTAAGACTTTCTCTAAAGCTTATCTCTAAAACATTCTCTCTCAAATACTATCACAAATACTATCTCTCCCCCTTTGTCATCAAGCACAAAAAGGAAGTATTGAGAACTTAAATTTGGAGAAACGATATTTTCTAGGGCATGAGATTTCATATGAAATGGTTTTTTATGCAAAAGCATGATTTCAAGAAGGTTTGTTTCAAGGGATTTTGAAAATCACATTCAAAATATGGAGAAGATATCAAAACAATCAACATACAATGAATATATCGATGTCATTTATCTCTATGGCATTTGATCCATTTTCAATCATTCAAAGTCTTGATGCATTTAATAGTTTGATGTGAACATATCCGCTAGATGCATATTTTCCATATCATGATTGATCTCTAAATCTCTTTAAGCCACAAAGTCTCTTAGACAATGATGTCGTATATCAATATACTCTAATCAAGAGTTTTGAATCAAATTATTCACCATTTTTACGGCACTTTCAATATTTCATAAGTGGCATCAATTCGAAGGCAATTCTATAATCCAATGTTTTGTTTCATCCATAAGAATTTAAGCATAACAACCATCGGATGTACTCTTTTGATTTTTCTTGCAAATCATAGGATCCGAATTCAAATAATCAAGTAAATCCAAATAATCAAATAATCCGGATCCACTAAATGCACTATTCATACTCTTTGGATATCAAGGATCTATCTAGGATTGCATTTCAATTACTTAAGAATGCATTTCATGGCAATCATATGACATACCTTCGGAAGATCAATTTCTAGTACATTTGCAATCACTAAATATGATGACGGGTTAAAATGCGGTAAAAGAAAGCAAAACTATCAATCAAGGATCGATAGAGTTTAGAATTGACCGCTTTTTCGTGTTTGTCCATGTCGAGATGTTCATTAGTAGGCTTGAGAGTTGTAATAGCTTCATCATCTTGCATCTCGACGCTTTTGACCGATTGCTTCACATGCTTGAATTTACTCTTGAACATCGTGTTCTTGAGTTGCTTGATTTGTCGTGCATGGAAGTGACTTTGCTCTTGGATCATCTTGCTTTCCCTAAGTATCATCTTTGAAACAAGTTCTTGACAGAGGGATTCATTAGTGGCAATGATAATAATGTCATCAATATATTTGATTCACAAGAGAATATAATGTTTCGATTGAATGGTTGATGATGATTGCTTCAAACTTCTCATTTTGAAAATCATTTGATATAAGAGAGGATTTTGAGCTTTTAAAACCACTCAATTGGAAACAATAGATTCAATCCTCAAAATTCACTTCTTTTGGCATTTAACTCAAAAAGAACATACAAATGAAGGATATGCCAAACTAAGGTTTGTCGAAACATTTTTAGGTCACAAGGTGAGAGAAATGCATATGACCTAGTGAAAGTTCAAATTTTCACAAAAACACTCAAATCTCAAATTCATGCGAATCATGCTTCAAATTCATAAGAACCATATTTGTTTTGGATATGCAAAAACACAATCACAAGGCCTTTCCAAAATCCCATCATAGGAACAATGCCGAGTTGCAAATATAGGAAAAATGGGAGCAAAGATGTAACCAAAACAGGAAAGGAGAAGAACCAGCTGAAACTTCTGAAATTTGTGATTTTTGCAATTTTGCTTCAATCATTGATTCAAGTTCCATAAGAGGTTTGAATATCATGACATGAACTTAGTTGAATATCAATTTAATGAATTTTATTTGAAGGAGATCATGAAATCAATTTTCGAAAAGTGAGTTTTGGGTAAAAGAGTAAAACAAAAATGATTTTCATGAAAAGCTTCAATTCTTGAAGAATCTCGGATTTTTCTGAAGTTTTGGACTTAGATGAGTTTGAAATACCATTTCAAACCAAGACATGGAAGAAAGTTTAGTCCAAATAGTCAAAATCACAAAAATGCACTTTTGGGTATTTTCGGGTCGATAGTCATTTTCGGGCGACCTAGGATATGTGATAATTTGAAAACCATAGGCCTTTTGAGAATAAGTTCAATATGAACTATCTTCGAGTGAGTGAGTTCTAAATGTTTCATGTAGAAAGCTTTTATCAAATCTCAACACATCTTGTTTTATGGAAATAAATCTTTTTAGGCCAAAACAAGATCCCGAAGACTTCAATTTTGTCCAAATTTTGCATTTTAGCTCGAAACTCTTTTGTTTCACTTTCAAAACCTTTGAAATCATATTTGAAACATATTTATGAAGGTTTTGAAGTAATTTTGAACATTTTGAAAGTTTTGAGCTCTTTTTACATTTTTGCTCATAAAAGACTCTTCTTATCAAAAGCATGCACTCTTTGATACATATGCACAATTAGGGTATGCAAGGATTCAATAACTTTGAATTTGCTCCCCCTAAATGTGTCAACCATGTTTTGTCATGAAAAATATGCAAGAGATGAAAATGATCCATTTGAAAATCAAGAGCTCAACAATAATCCAAAAGGACTCAAATCGAGAAGACATTCAAATAAGCACTAAAACACATGAAAAGTTTCATAGAGATAGAACACATCAACACAAGAACTTTCCATGAAGATCCAAGATTCAAATATTTTAGTCATTTGAAAGAATTGAGAGATTAACATCCAAATAGATTAAAATTTTCTTAAACATGTTGGCTTCTTTATAATCATCAAAACATATGCAAAAAAGTTCCAAAAATACCAAAATAAATTTTGGAGATAGATAATGCAATGAGGAACAATATTGTCTTTTATAGTGAAGCCAAATTCTGATCCAACAAAGAGATATGAAAAAGACAAAATTTGATCAGATTAAAGATTCAGATTTCAGGTTTCAGGTTTCAGAAATTTATTTTACACTTTTAACCACACCTGAAAATCTATGAAAATGACTTCCAATAATTTTGAAATAAATTGTCAAGAAATACCAATCATAGAGGATAAAATTTCATATAGAAACATTCTTCAAATAGTCAACCAATAAAGAGATATGAAAAAGACAAATGTTGGTCAGGTTTAAAGTTTCAGATTTCAGGTTTTCAGAGATTCATTTTACACTTTGAAACGCACCTGGAAATCTATGAAAATGACTTTCAATAATTTTGAAATAAATAATAAATAAAGACCAATCATAGAGGATAAAATTTCATATAGAAACTTTCTTCAAATAGTCAACCAATAAAGAGATATGAAAATGACAATTCAGCCCAAAACCACGAGAAAACGGAATTTTGCAGATTTCTCTTTCAATTTGTGAAAAGTGTCAATTTTGCTCAAATCAAGTCCAATTGGGATGAAAATTTGCAGAAATGAATTTCAATGCATCAAAAACATTTTCCAAAAAGAATTTTCCAAAAAGGATTTTTTAATTGAGAGTTATGGTCAAATGAACCTTGTGTTAAGCAAAAAGGTTGAAAATCGATAAACTTTTGCAAATTGAGTTCAAATTTGATTTTCATTGGATTTTTGACATGAAAGGGCTTACATGAGTTAAACATATCATTTTGAACCAACAATCGCAAATATGGACCATCAAAATAGCTAAACTCATGTTTTGCATATTTAGGGTATTTCGTGTCAATTCAAGTTTTTCGGTGAGATTCAAATACCCATAACTTTCAAATGAGAACTCTTTTGAGAAAGTTTTCAATTTCAAACTTCTTCGGATTAAGAGTATCTAGGAGTTTTGTAAAGCAAGTTTTTGCAAATTCCAAATAGATTGTGATTTGCGTTTGAAAACGATTTTGTTGAAAAACAAGATACTCGAAGATCCTTTTGAGGCTAATTTTCAATAGAAATATTTTTTAACATCATTTCTTCATCCAAAGCCTCTAAAAACCTTTTTAATGCGTTTTGAAGACCATTTAGATAGAAAATGACGATTTTGGGCCTTTTGAATGGAAATTTGCCATTTTGACCAAATGAGCTCATTTTAAAACTTATAATTGTAATTTTGAAATATTTCACATAAATGGTTGTGATCAGCAACGGAAGCATTTTAAATTACAACCCTTAGAGATGCAACAATGTAAGATTTAAATTTTTATTCTTTTGCAAAATTTGCCATATGGATTAAAGCAACAAAGAATAAAGGAGAAGATGCAATGCAAATGTTTTTATTAAACACATCAAAAAGATTTAAGTTCTTTTTGGTACCCAAACCATACGAGGCCCTCTAGCCTTGTCGCATAGGTCTTTTGGTACCCAAATTGCTTTATCTTTAGGTTTTTAAAAATGACAATGAATAGGTTTTGCAATTAAACCCTTTTTAGAGCAAGAAATCAAATAAGAGCCAAAAGAACCAATTTCAAAAACATTAGATGCACACTTATACGAATGTTGCCCTTTTAAGTGATATGATAAACATGAAGTATGAGAGGGCTTTTTGAATGATTTTGTATGAGTGTGATAAAGTATATAATGCCTCTTACTAGTTGAGTATGCATGATTTAATTTTCCCTTTCTAAATGATTTTTTATGATCTAAAGGGGGTTTAGTAAGCATGGCACTCCTCATATGACATCTAGTAAGGTTATTGCCCAATCTATTTACTATAGTCTTTAGTTCATCATTTTCAATTTTACGTTCTTGAGATGATTCCGTGTTAATACAAGACTTATGATAGGAACATGGCGGCATCTCATCACTAGTTGATGAACTAGAAGGCATAGCACAAAAATCACTAGATGAGCTAGGCATATCAAAAGTAGAACCATTAGTACTATCACCATGGCATAAAGATGTATCACTAGATGAATCATGGTATGAGTTTCTAGTATCGTCCTTACAAGCATGTGAATCTATAAATGAATCATTTGACAACTTATCACATGAAGTACTAGTATTCACAAAGCTAGCATTTGAATTTAACCATGAATTAACCAATGAATTATTGCTAGCATGTGAACTAGAAGTGTGTGACTCTAGAAATGGATCAATAGGGGAGTCACAAGAAACTCTAACATCTAATACACATGTTGAGCTAATAGAATTCTTGGCAAGCAAGGAGTCATAAGAATTTTTCAATTCTTGATGCTTCACTTTCAAAGATGAGTAATCATTCCTTAAAGTGCTAAGATTTTTAGTCATATTGCCAAGCAAGCCTTTTAACTCTATAATTATATCCACGAGCTCATTATTAGAGAGGTTAGAATTTGATACCGTTGAGTCGGATGCCGAATGGCATATAGAATTGTCTTGAGATGAAGATTCCGACTTTGACCCTTTCTTTCTACCTTTTCTTGAGCTCTTCTTGCTTGGTTTCGCCTTAGTCTTGCTAGGGCAAACCTCATCGTTTACGTCCTTGAGCTCGCTCGAAGATTCTTGATCCTCCGCATTTAAATCATTGTCCTCAATATGCTCGGAGGTGGAACACATGTCCTTTTCTTTGGACATTGCCTCATTTGACATAAGCATGTCAATGAGCTCGCTCGGTGTAGTGTTGGAAAGATCACCATTTTCAAGATCGGTGATGAAGTCTCCATAGCAACCCTCCGGCAACACTTGGAGCAATTTTCTGCAAATCTCTAGATCGGAAATATTAGCACCAAGGGCTTTGAGCTCATTTGTGATGTTGATCAAGCGATCATATATGGTGGAGAGTGTGTCATGCTCCAACATCACAAATGCCTCATAGTCCTGCAATAATATACGCATCTTAGCGTGCTCATAGCTAGATGTACCAATAAATAATGACTCAAGAGTCAACCAAACTTCGTGAGCGGTCGAACAATCACTCACTAGTTCTAGCACATCATGGCTAAGAGAATCAAGAAGCACACTTTTAGCATTTGTATATAAAAGAAGAGTATGGTTATCCGAAGATAATGAGCTATCCATACCCTTTTGCACTAATCTCCATAATTTCAAATTTAATGCCTCAAGATGAGTACTCATCATGATTTTCCAACGTGTATAATTTGAGCCATCAAATTTAGGAGCAATCAATCCAAATTTATCTAGTGAATTCATCCTTTCTCTCTAGCGGTTAAGCCGATAAATGAGAGACCTTGCTCTGATACCAATTATAGGATCAAGGATGCCGACTAGAGGGGGGGTGAATAGGAGGTTTTTAAAATTTCTTTTCAATTAAGCAATTTTAAAGAATAATTGAGAGACCTAAATTATACAATGAGGCTTAAAAGGAATTTAATCAACTAGTTGCATTCAATCAAATGAACTATTCAATAAGACATGCAACAATGGTAAATATAGCAATTGTGTCAAGATGAATGTAAAGCAAATATGAAATACGCAATTTGACACAATATTTTTACCGAGGTCTCGGAGACTCGCCCGGTCTCCCCTACTCCTCGTTGAAGCGTTCACTCGGAGCCTCGCTTCTATATCCACGAAGGATATCTCACTAGGGTTGCTCCTTCTCCACACCGGATAGGCGAGCACCACACCTTTCACAATCTTTTGCCGGCCTCTCCGACAAACTTCAATTGGAGAGATCTCGGCTCTCCTCCGGCACCGTCTAGGCGAAGGCGATCGCCAAGAGTAACAAGCCGGATGCACTTTCACTTGATCAACCACGTGCTAGAAGCTCAATAATGCAAATGAGATGCTCAACACTCTAGCACTAGCAATCTGATGGAGATGAAGTGCACTAAACACTCACACAATCTCCCTCAAGCTCTCTCTCAAATCTATTCAAGATTTGGGCTCAATTCTAGCCTCTAAATGCTATAACACATATGCAACTCAATTGGCTAGGTTTTCAGCTGAAGAATGAAGTCTTTGAGCACCCAAAAATGAAGCCAAACACGAAGTATTTATAGCCTCAATGAAAAACTAGCCGTTTGCAAGAAACCGGGCCAAAAGTTGTACAGGCCGGACATTGTCCGGCCACTTCAGACACTATCCGGCCAGTACAAAAATTTCAGCCGTTCCAAATGTGTCAGTGACCGTTGGGCGAAATTTGTGAAGGCTGGACGGATACCATTTGTCCGGACAAAACGTCCGGACAGATGGATATGTCTCTGTTAACTCTCGACTCAAAAAACTTGTACAGGCCGGACAATGTCCGGCCATTTCGGACAAAGTCCGCCCATAACGGACAAATAGCTCCGGAAGGATGCATTTGTCTGTTCCATTTTTCGGCTCAAAAAATTTGTACTGGCCGGACAATGTCCGGCCATTTCGGACAATGTCCGGCCAGTTCAGACAAATAGCCCCGGACAGATGCATTTGTCCGGCCACTGCACACTGACAGTAAAACAACCATAACGTTTGATCCAGAGATCCGATTGAGGTGATTTTTGGTTTGTTAGAAAGATAACTCAGAGCTCTACAATTTTGTCAACAGGAGCAAGACCTAGAAAGGTCTAGAAACTTCTAGAAAATTCAGAAACTTTCCTGCTGTCAAAATGTCCAATCCAAAAATCATCTCAAATGCAATTTTAGAGTATTTGCACATACGGATTTGCCGTTTTCTTGCAGATGTGATTTGTGTCACTTAGCAACGACCACGACCACACAGGTCTTGACATCCGATCGAAAACAGGTGGTCGATAGGGTTTGGTCGAGCGTACGCAAGCGAGTCGAAGACTGGTGCGACCAGTTCGAACTCCTACGACCACGCCCAAACCCTAAACAGAAAGCCGCCAAACAAGCGACACGACCACGACCACGTATCAACACTGATACGATCAGAATATGCAAATACGACCACGACCAGCTCTAGATAAATAAACCAATTTAAACAGCTGGCGATCACGACTAAGTGCAGTTTTCAAAACATTTAATCTAATGCACGTGAACTACACTTAGACTCACTAGCAATGCAAGACACTAGTGCAAGATGATATGAATGCATCTGAGCTTCCGCACTAGATAGATTCAAGCTACTAGTTTCCGACCCTCTTAATAGTACGGTCAAACTAGTAAAAAGAAACCTATCAACCCGGTCTGTCTCCAAACACCGAGACCGGTAAAACCCTAAGAAAACAATCCTTAATCTTGGATTTTACCTTAGGTGAAGTTCGACCTCGTGAAGTTCGACCGCTAGACGCTTGTCCCCGCAAGGCTCGACCTCGCTAAGCTTGACCTCGCGAAGCTCGACCGTTTGACACTTGTCCTCGCAAAGCTCGACCTTGCTAAGCTCGACCTCGCTCGAGATGTCTCATATCGACTTCATCCTCTTCACACCCTTGCTCGCTTTTATCCTGTAATCAAACTAAGACTACAATACGTACACTCAATGCACAACATTAGTCTCATATATAAGTCGTCATTAATCACCTCCAGAGAAGCTACTCCACACAGGAGTTTGCTCAACGGTTTCTCTTTCAAATGACATGACAAATTATATTCAACGAGTAGCAAATGAGTATAAGATAAAATACAATCATATAGATCGTAGATGATAAACACATACGCACACGATCTATACTACTCATATCATGATATCAATCAACCTAGATGACCAAAGTGATGAGCTCGCCCTCAATATGTTCATCGATATAAAATCCACAACTGGAGTCATCAGTCTCAGATTTAACGTATTACATTTTGATCAATCAATCAGCACAAACTTGATGTAACCACCGAGCTCATCCTCTACATATGCATCAATATCAAACCCGCAATCGAGAAAAACATCCAATTCAGGGTTTACCGATAATCAATTCAATTTACTTGTACTAAATCAGGATTTATCTAAATTGTCATTTAATCATCAAATCTGATATTTGCATATTAACTTTAATCATCATGGATTTATCCAAAACGTCATTAATCATCAAAACCTAGATACTAAGATCTACCTAGATCCAACAGTGCCGGCCCTAGAAGTCCAGGAGCCATCCAGCCCTCGGATGCAACCCCGCCAACCGAACAGGTTGCCCAGGTAAGAACTCTTACCCTTTGTCTTCATCTTCCCTTAGAAATGTGCTTACAGAGGAACACACCCAGGGGGAAAATGCCTTGTTCACCAAGAGGAAAACTAGGATAGACGACGATTGTCCCCTTTCTCGAGGAGAGCCTTCCCTGAAATCCCAAAAGCTGATGGGATTTCAGATAAGGTAAGAACCCTTACCTTGGTTGTATTAAAATAAGTTGTGATGATCACGAATTGTGATTGTTTGGTTCATCTTTCTTTGTCAGGCGAAAAGAGACAGCACCCAGCCCTTCAACCGCTCCAGGGAGGGTTGAAGTCGCTGCTAGTGCCGGAGCCTCCAGTGAGGAGCGCTCCGCCCCCTTGGTCCAAGAAGTAGTCCGGGCCGCGAGGGGAGAAGCAGGCGCGGAGACCCAGTCGCAAGCAACAACGGCTGGGGGTAGTGCCCAGCAGGCACTCCCACCGGCTGCCTCTATTGTGGCCACAACAGGGCCTTCAACGAGTCCTCCTGTCAACCCGGAAGACGTTTCCTTCCGGGAATTCACAAAGGTACAATGAACTTCTCTTTTGGTGCCTGGATTGTACATAGGACACCTTTAACTTCTTTTTGTAT
The DNA here is from genome assembly GCA_019359835.1 of Pharus latifolius. Classification (NCBI taxonomy): domain Eukaryota; kingdom Viridiplantae; phylum Streptophyta; class Magnoliopsida; order Poales; family Poaceae; genus Pharus; species Pharus latifolius. The sequence continues at coordinate 42,472,184 of CM033326.1, read as the reverse complement.
CAGAGGAGCTATCCCAGATGACGGTCAGGTCGCTTGCTATGATAGCGAGCATTGAAGCCATACAAAAAGAGTGAGACAACTTGTGCAGGTAAGGATTATTACTCTTCAGCTTGTATAGATACAAATTGGTTATGACCTTCTGTTCTATCACAGAGAGGTGGCATTCCTGAAAAAAGAAGTGGCCACGATCAAGCTTCATTCGATCTCAGTGACTTCACACCAAGGGATCGAGATCAACAGGCTGCGGTCACAACTCTCTGGTAAGTCGATTCCTGATTAGGAAGACTTAACTTCATAACACGTGAGTAAACCTTTCTCTTACTGCAGCGCAAGCAGGTCAAATAAGACAACTCAGTCAGGACAAGGTGATCCTCCAGGGCTCTATTCAAACCTCCGAAAGGGCGAACAGAGAGCTGAGCCGTTCGATCTTCGAAAAACTGAAGACGGTGGCTCGTCTCCTGAGGGCTGATGTGGTCGAAACCACAAGAGATAACCTCAGCCTAAATGACTGGTCTACGCTAGTCATTGCCCAGGCAGAGTCACTTCTCGAGTATCTTCCTGAAGATACACGGCGACGAGAAGAGGCGATCAGAACCAGGGTTCGGTCAGCCGCTTCCGCCATTCTCAGCCGCTTTCGACTTCACCATGGCCCAGATGCAGATCTGAATCCATTGGTGGGACCGGTTGAGGTCGAGAGTGAGGAACAATTAGAGGCCATCATGGAAGAGATCAGACCCCTTGTAAATAAACTCCTGACTGAGCTTGGGATCGAGTGATCCCTACATCTGTATAGAAACAGTTATATAAAATGTATGTTGAAACTCATTTTTGAAAATGAATATACTTTCAAATATATTCTTGTTTGATGTTGTTTCATATTATAACCATATCCCCCTAGCCCCCGCCTGTGATTGTAGATACTGAAGACTTAGTATTACAGACGCATGAGAGAAGTAAATATAACGACCAGGGATATGTGATCGAACCAGCAACTGTGATCAGTGTAACGCCTAGCCTTGTTTGCAAACCAACAGCCACTCAGATGACCGAGAACTTGCCAGAAAGCCCCGTGTGCGTTGAGAAACGGCTTATTTAGGAGTGACTTGTTTGGAAGCGGTCATGAGATCGGCCAGCGAATCCAACTAGAACGTTGTAATGATCTAACCGTCGGCGACCAACCCCCGAGCCGAATTCGCAGCACATGGGCATAAAGGGAAATATTCATCGTATGAAACCAAAACATTTTTTGTTTTATGAAAAAATGCTAATTGAATAGGAAAAGGGGTTGAGTACTTACACGTAGAACTTGCGAAGTTGATCGATGTTCCAAGTATTGGACAGAATTCGACCATCCTCCATGGCTAACCGCGCGGATCCTGGTCGTGGTACTGAGACAACAGTGTAAGGGCCTTCCCACTTCGGGGAGAATTTATTGCGATTAGACTGGTCTTGGATTTTTCGTAAAACCAAGTCACCCACGTTAAGACTACGTGGTCGCACCCTTTTGCTGTGATACTTGCGCAAAGCTTGCAAGTATGCCGCAGATTTGATCAAAGCGCGATCACGCCTTTCTTCTAAGAGGATGAGATCTTGTGATCGCTGTTCGGACTGATCAACTTGTTCGAATTGTTCTGTCCGAACAGACCCAATACTAACTTCCATAGGCAACATAGCCTCGGCCCCATAGACCAGATGGAAGGGCGTCTCACCGGTGGCTCGACTAGAGGTAGTTCGTAGTGCCCATAGAACAGTATAAAGCTCGTCTGCCCAAGCCCCGAGCGAGTCTTAAGGCAATCAAAAACACATATTTTGATGCCTTGCAGTATCTGCCCATTGGCCCATTCTATAGCACCATTGCTTTGTGGATGTGCCACAGAAGCAAAGCACACATTGGTTCCGATCTGATCGCAGTAGTCTAGGAAAAGGCCACTGGCGAACTGAGAACCATTGTCGGTGATAAGACGGTTTGGAACACCAAATCGAGCAACAATGTTCTTATGAAAGAACTTTTGTGCTGTTGATGCGGTAATGTTTCGTACCGGTTCGGCCTCGATCCACTTTGTAAACGTGTCAATGGCTACGAACAGAAACTTGTACCCATTGACCGCTTATGGCATAGGACCAACAATATCCATTCCCTAGACCGCGAAAGGCCATGCGAGGGGAATGGTTTGCAACGCATAGGCAGGTTGATGAACCTGTCTCGCATGGAACTGACACTGAGGACACATCTTGACCATATGCTTGGCATCACCGAGTGCCGAAGGCCAGTAGAATCTTTGTCGAAAAGCTTTTCCGACCAGTGTCCGATATGACGCGTGCGCACCGCATACACCATCATGTATTTCCTTCAAGAGGGATTTTCCTTCCTCCTGAGATATGCAGCGCATGAATACTGCTTGAGTACCCTTTCTGTACAAAACCCCATCTATGAGCTTGTACAGACGCGCTTTTCGAATTAACCGATCGCTTTCGGTTTTGTCCTCGGGTAGGGTCCCATGTTCAAGATAGACTCTCAATGGATGAGTCCAATCCTGTTCCTAACCGAGGTTGGTAACGCAGGCTATTACCGGATCATCCTCGACCGAAGTCATGATCGAAGGACGGTCCAAGTGTTCAATGAACACTCCTGCCGGAGTGGATGTGCGTGAGGACCCAATTTTGGATAATTGGTCTGCGAGAATGTTGTCCTTTCGCGGGATGTATTGGACTTCAAAATGACTGAAGTATTTTTCCAATCTCCTCACTTCCCCCAGGTAATGAGCCATTGTCACATCGGAGGTGCTGTACTCCTTATTTACCTAGTTTACGACCAACTGTGAGTCTCCCCTCACCATAATCGACGGACTCCGAGGAATTTTGCTGCCCGGAGCCCTGCAAGAAGACCTTCATACTCTGCCGCGTTGTTGGTCGCAACAAAGTGTAGTTGGATGACATACTTAAGCTGTTCGCCCTGAGGCGTAACTAAGACCACTCCAGCCCCCGAGTGTTGAAAACTACGGGAGACGTCAAAATACATTGTCTAGTGATCGGGGCATTCCAGTTCCTCTGGCACCTGCACGGGTGGCTTAGGGTTGGTCCATTCGACCACAAAGTCGGCCAAAACCTGAGACTTAACCGCCGTGCGGGGCGTGAAATGGAATCAAAGGCACCGAGTTCGACCGCCCATTTAGCGATTCGACCAGATTTTTCTGGATTTCGGACAATATCCCCCAAAGGAAAGGAGGAGGGTACTGTGATCTTGTGAGCTTGGAAATAGTGTCGTAGCTTACGGGAAGCCATCAGTAGCGCGTAGAGTATCTTCTGGACCTCAGGGTAACGCTCCTTAGGACCATGAAGCACCTCGCTCACGTAGTAGATGGGTCTGTGTATTCCTTCCCTATCCACGATCAGGACAGCGCTGACCGCGTATGGTGTGGCCGCCAAATAAAGAAGCAATGGTTCTCCTTTATCGGGAGACACCAATACTGGCGGACTGGATAGATACGTCTTCACCTCCTGAAACGCTTTCTCGGCCTCATTCGACCATGTAAAATTGTGATGCTTCCGCAAGGCTTTGAAGAAAGGTAATCCCATTTCGCCTAGTCGCGATATGAAGCGACTTAAGGCCGCCATGCGACCAGCCAAGCGTTGAACATCTTTCATGGTCGAGGGCGACCTCATTTGTTCAATGGCCCTGATTTTCTAAGGATTAACTTCAATGCCCCTGGAACAAACAAGGAAACCAAGAAGTTTTCCTGAAGAAACCCCAAAAGAACATTTCTCCAGGTTTAATTTTATTCCAAAGCGATTTAAATTACAGAAGGTTTCAGTGAGATCGTCCAAATGAGACAATCTCTTGGTACTTTTTACAACCAGGTCGTCTACATACGCTTCGAGATTACGCCCAATCTGGGAAAGAAAGGTCTTTTGCATCAAGCGCTGGTACGTGGAACCGGCGTTCTTGAGACCGAACGGCATTCTGACGTAGCAGTAGGTGCCGAACGGGGTGATGAAGGTAGTTTTCTCTTCATCTTCTTCCGCCATGCTAATTTGATGATATCCTGAGTAAGCGTCCAGGAAACTCATCAGTTCGCAACCCGCAGTTGAGTCGACCAGCTGGTCGATGCGGGGAAGGGGAAAGTCGTCCTTCGAACAGGCACTGTTGAGGCTCGTGTAGTCGACGCACATGCGCCACTTGCCATTTGACTTGCGGACCATGACCGGATTGGTGAGCCATTCCGGGTAATCGACTTCACGAATAAACCCGGCCTTTAGGAGTTTGTCCAACTCCTCTCGGATGGCTTCCTGTCGGTCAACAGCAAAATGCCTGAGCTTTTGCTTTATTCGTCGTTGTCCAAGTCGAATTGCTAACCTGTGCTCGATTACTTCCCTTGGGACACCGGGCATGTCGGACGGTTTCCACGCAAACACATCTGCGTTAGCCCAGAGGAAAGTAATGAGCTCGAGTTCCTATTTGTCATCCAGACCTGATCCGACCCGAATTGTCTTGGATGGATCATCTGGGTACAATGGAACCAGTTTGAGTTTCTCATCTAGTCGAGGAGCAGCCTTGATCGCTTCGGTGGCGATGGTGGCGACCTAGGCGTCCCGGAGGGGAAGTTAATCGACCATCTCCAAAGATAGCCGGTCGCACGTGAGTGCCACGTTGCGACTGCCTCGGACCGAGATGACACCTTTGGGGCCAGGCAATTTGCCGCACTGGTAAGCATAGTGCGTTTCCATCATGAACTTAGCAAGAGTTGGCCTGCCAAAGATTGCATTATAAGCCGAATCACAATCGATTACGTCAAAAGTAACCAATTCTGTTCAGAAGTTATCCGGTTCTCCCAGTGTGACCAGGAGGACCACTTGTCCCAACGGCATCATGGAGGGGCCTGGGATTATCCCATAAAGCGGATGGATTATGGGCTTAATCTTCGAACGAGGAATTTGCATCTCGTCGAGTGCCTTGACCAATAAAATGTCAAGGGAGCTCCCTCCGTCGATGAGGACCCTTTCGACTCTCGCGTTACTGATGATCGGGGTGATGACCAGAGGGAGCCTCAATGGTCGAGTAAGCCCCGCGGGACAATCAGAGCGATCGAATGTCAAAGGTGTATCCGACCAACGGGGGTATTGAGGTTCACCAAGGGATGTTTCTGTTTGGTTAACCTCTCGGTAAAAGGCTTTAAACTGCCTTTTGGAACAAAAGAGGAAGAACCCCCGAAAATAACATTAATGTGATTTTGAGGTACCTGGTAGCACATCTCCTCGTCTTCGTCGGCATCTCTAAGTCCGCATGCCTGTTCTTTAGCCGGTAGGGTCAGCATTGGCCCAACTCCCTGGTAGAAGTCATCCAATTGCTTCAACCAACACCTGCAGTTCTTGAGGTCGTGGCCTGCGGAGTTGTGGAGTGGACACCACTTCTTGCCTTCCTGCGGATTAGTCGACTTTTCTGGCTGGTCGGCACTACTGATGCGCACGGTGGCCCGATCTTCCGACAGATAGAGGTAAGTCGATTGGGGGAGACTCGACGTTGACGATCTGGCTTCCGATCAGAACCGATCCGAACCCAGCAATCGCTACACCACGGCTCCGTTGGTTATCAACCATGCACAAACACGATTGACCTCGCCAAGAAGGCTTATCCCTGCATGCGAATCGAGAACACAAGCAAGAACGAGAAAGAAGCAATCTGAAATATTGCAAATATAAATTGAATCTCACGAGTTGGGGTTCCACAAACCGATACACGGCGAAACTGTTCTTTGACAGATTAATCTAAGCAAAACCCAAACCAAACCCTAGCGGCGGCTACTGAATATAAGGGCTAAGGGACTTCCTAGAAACCCTAGACGCGTCCGTGATGGACTCCAACACGATACATGGGCCAACGGCCCAAATTGGTGACGCAGCACCCCGGGACAGATTCTGTCCGCCAACTTTCAACGCGAATTCCCGTCGACTCAGCAGTCCAATTGACCTGAAACCGATGCCATTGGAAAGGTTATCTCCTTAGCTTTCGATACATATGTGGATCATTGAAATCGGAGTCCGTTTGTGGCCTGGGCGATGATTTTAGTGAACACTGCTCCTGGTGGCCGAGGTAGTCGACTCCGAGATGAATTGGGACTCCGACTCCGAGATGAATTGGGACTCCAACTTGACTTTACACCCTCCTGGCCTCCCTCCTGGCCCTTGCTGGTTCCCAAGGCCTTCATGATCCTCTCCAAAGTTCCTAAGTACAATATAATCAATAATATCATTAGGTAGCATACTATCCTCACAAGTATATACACGGGCACTTAGGAACGAGCTCACCTGTTGATTCAATTGCCGTGCTCGTGCTCTTGTGATGGGTCCTTGCATCACAACTGGAGGAGTCTCGGGCGTATGCATAGGAGTGATGTCCTCATCATCCTCCCCCTCTTGAAGTGGAGTCGTCCTCGACTCAAGCTCATCTTCTTCTCCCATGAACGGTTTCAAATCTGCAATGTTAAATGTGGGACTAACCCCAAATTCGGGCGGCAACTCAAGTTTATATGCATTATCATTTATTTTCTCAAGTATCTTGAAAGGACCATCAGCTCTAGGCATTAATTTAGACTTTCGCAATTCTGGAAAACGATCCTTTCTCAAGTGTAACCATACTAAATCACCCGGTTCAAGTTTTACTTCCTTTCTACCTTTACTTCCCGCAGTCCTATACCTTTCATTCATCATTTCAATATTTTCTTTAGTCTTTTCATGCAATTTCAGAATAAATTCAGCACGTTCCTTAGCATCATGATTAACTCGTTCACTAGTAGGTAAAGGTAATAGATCAATAGGAGCACGGGGATTGAAGCCATACACTACCTGAAAAGGACTTACCTTGGTGGTGGAGTGTACCGCCCTATTATAAGCGAACTCAACATGCGGCAAACACTCTTCCCACATCTTCAAATTCTTCTTCAAAATAGCCCTCAACATAGTAGATAATGTACGATTTACTACCTCGGTATGGCCGTCGGTTTGGGGATGACATGTTGTTGAAAACAGCAGCTTGGTCCCCAATTTATTCCATAGAGTTCTCCAAAAGTGGCTCAAAAACTTGGCATCACGATCTGACACAATAGTAGAAGGCATACCATGCAAGCGAACGATTTCTTGAAAGAAAAGGTTAGCAATATTAACAGCATCGTCGCTCTTATGACAAGGAATAAAGTGAGCCATCTTAGAAAATCTATCAACCACCACAAAAATACTATCCCTCCCCCTCTTGGTCCTAGGCAGTCCTAAAACAAAGTCCATAGATATATCCTCCCATGGAGTGCTAGGAACAGGAAGAGGCATATATAAACCATGTGGATTCAATCGTGACTTAGCCTTTTGACATGTAGTGCAGCGGGATACAAACCTCTCAATGTCTCGCCTCATCTTCGGCCAAAAGAAGTGAGCGGACAGAACGGCCTCCGTCTTCTTGGCACCAAAATGACCTATCAAACCTCCTCCATGAGCTTCCTGTATCAAAAGAAAACGAATGGATCCAACTGGAACGCATAGGCGGTTAGCTCTAAACACAAATCCATCATTTATCACATATTTGTCCCATGTTCTTCCCTCTTTGCAATGCAGCAAGACATCCTTAAAATCATCATCATTAGCATATTGTTCTTTAATTGATTCCAATCCAAATATACGACAATCAAGTTGGGACAACATGGTATATCTCCTAGACAAGGCATCAGCAATCACATTATCCTTCCCTTTCTTGTGTTTGATAACATAAGGAAAAGATTCAACAAATTCAACCCATTTAGCATGTCTACGATTCAGTTTCACTTGACTGCGAATATGTTTTAGCGACTCATGATCGGAATGAATAACAAAATCTTTGGGCCAAAGATAATGTTGCCACGTTTCTAAAGATCGCACAAGAGCATACAATTCTTTATCATACGTGGAATAATTCAAAACAGGACCACTCAATTTTTCGCTAAAGTAAGCAACAGGTTTACTATCTTGCATCAAAACACCGCCAAGTCCAACCCCACTAGCATCACATTCAAGCTCAAAGGTCTTATTAAAATCAGGAAGTTGGAGTAAAGGTGCATTAGTAAGCTTATCTTTCAAAAGGTTGAAGGCATTCTCCTGTGCTTGCCCCCAATGGAACACAACTCCCTTCTTCGTCAACTCGTTCAATGGGGCTGCAATGGTGCTGAAATCCTTCACAAAGCGGCGGTAAAATCCGGCAAGTCCATGGAAGTTCCGCACTTGTGAAATCGTCGTGGGCGTTGGCCAACTCTTAATCGCGTGCACCTTGGCTTCATCCACCTCAATTCCCTGTGTAGTCACAACATAGCCAAGAAACGATACTCGTTCAGTGCAAAAAGTGCACTTCTCGAGGTTACCAAATAAACGTGCAGCACGCAAAGCATCAAAAACAGCACGTAGATGATCAAGATGTTCATGTAACGACTTGCTGTAAATCAATATATCATCAAAATAAACCACCACAAATTTCCCAATGAAAGCTCGTAAAACCTCGTTCATTAAGTGCATGAAAGTGCTAGGTGCATTAGTTAAACCAAAAGGCATGACTAACCACTCATACAATCCAAACTTGGTTTTAAAGGCTGTTTTCCATTCATCTCCCAATTTCATTCTTATTTGGTGGTATCCACTACGCAAGTCAACCTTAGAAAAAATTATAGAACCACTTAACTCATCAAGCATGTCGTCTAACCTAGGAATAGGATGACGGTACCTTATTGTGATATTGTTAATGGCTCTACAATCTACACACATGCGCCAACTGCCATCTTTCTTAGGAACCAAAATAACAGGAACAGCACAAGGACTAAGGCTCTCACGTACATACCCGCGGTCCAAAAGATCTTGGACTTGGCGCTGAATCTCCTTAGTCTCCTCGGGGTTGGTCCTATAAGCAGCTCGGTTTGGCAAACTCGCTCCAGGTATCAAATCAATTTGGTGCTCAATCCCTCGCATGGGTGGGAGTCCTGGAGGTATCTCGGCAGGAAAAACATCTGCATACTCCTGCAAAAGGTTAGTGACAGCAGGAGGCAAAGTACTGGGCATATCATCCAATTAAAACAAAGCATCTTTGCATATCAAAGCATAGCACGGTGCATCATTCTCATTAATTTCAGCAAGGTCACATTTTGTAGCAAGCATAACACCACCCTTCAATTTAATTCCCTCGGACCTAGAACTAGGTTCTTTCTTGTCTTTCTTAGGTGGGAAAATATTTTTAGCCACTTGCTGATTTTCAGATTCAAGCGCACTCTCTTTTCTCTCATTTTCAGCTCTCTCTTTGTCACATTGCACAATTTCAGTAGGAGTCATAGGGAGCAAAGTGATTTTCTTCCCCTTGTGCATAAGAGTGTATTTGTTACTTCTACCGTGATGAATTGCATCAGTATCAAATTCCCATGGACGGCCTAACAAAAGGGAACATGCTTGCATAGGCACTACATCAAAATCAGCAAAATCATGGTATGTTCCAATGGAAAATTGCACTCTCGCAGTTTGTGTTACCTTCACCTTACCGCTGTTATTGAACCATTGAATATGGTAGGGATGAGGGTGTGCACGTGTGGGCAAGCAAAGCTTCTCCACCAGATCTGAACTCACCAAGTTATTGCAGCTCCCACCATCAATTATGACACGAACACGACGGTCCTTGACGATGAGGTACATCTGAAACAAATTATGGCGTTGTAGCTTGTCCGCTTGCTCCATTTGAGAGCTCAACACTCGTTGCACAATGATTGTCCTATAATTCTTGGTGGCAGCGGTCCCTAAAATCTCCTCATCATCGTCGTCCGTCTCATGGTCATCCTCATTATCTGCAAGGTTAGCTACAAGAGCATATTCATCCTCAACATCACTAGCACTAATGTACCCACCTTCTTCTGTTGCAATGTACGCTCGACGACTTGGGCAATCCTTCATGACATGGCCCATCCCCTTGCATCGGTGGCACACAATTTCCGTTGTTCGACCTGTGGAAGCCACCGATGAAGAACTCTTTGTTGGTGCCTGCACATGGTTAGATTTACTCACCTCGGGAACTCGTGATGGCGGTGATGGTGCTGCTGAACGCGCCCTACTCATGGAGGGGGCAGCAGACCGAACAGAAAGGGGTGGAGCTGATTTGGTTGTCCCCGGCGTCGTCTTTGGTGTGGGTATGTTGCCGAAATTACTCCTTGGCCTTTACTGTTTTCCCTGCAATTCTTTTTCTGCCAACATAGCAAGCTGGAACAATCTATTGATAGAATTATATTCTTTGTAATCAATTATGTCTTGAATCTCGCGCCGTAATCCCCCATAAAAACGAGCCATCTTATCCTCCTCATCCTCAACTACCTCACAACGCAACATGCCTATTTGTGGCTCTTGGTAGTACTCCTCAACAGATTTATTATTTTGATTTAAGCGTTGCAAATTCTTGCGCATATCATGTTTATAAGAAGGAGGAACAAATCTTCTACGCATAGCTTGTTTTAATCTATCCCATGTATCAGGTGCTAATCCAGCATTTACTATCTCATTCCACCAAATGATAGCAAAATCTTTAAACTCACTAGTAGCTTGTCTAACTCTATGTATCTCAGGAACAAGATGGGAGTTAAATTTTTGTTCAACTGTCATTTCCCAATCTAAGTAAACTTCAGCATCATGAGTACCAGAAAAAGATGGTATGGTAAATTTAACCCTAGCAAAAGAATCATCATGTCCACGACCATTACGAGGATTAAAATTGTTACCTCCCATACCTTGACGGTTGTTATTCAGGCGTTGTTGTTGTCGCACATCCTGTGCAGCGGCGCGAGTGGCAAAGGCATCATGGCCCTCTCCATCCACTTCATCTCCCGCGACAGACTCTTCTTGATCTTCCACTCTGCGAGCTCCATTGGGAGGCGGCTGTCTCTCAAAATTTTCCAACCTGTTAAGAAGATTGGCGATGCTTCGCTCTATCCTCTCCAATCTTTGGTCGTTATCTTGGCCGATCCTTGAGATGTTTGCGTTGATGTCATTGAGCGCGTTGTTAAGCTCGTTCCGTGTAACACACTCATCTTCCTCATTACCTGCCATTGTTAGTTGAAAGAAAGACAAAAGAAACAAAAACAACCGGTGGTATAATCCCTATCAACTACTTTGGCGGCAGAAGGTGGTTTCACTCACTCTCAAGCGTCTTACCACGCTCTTACAAGTGTTCTTACCAATGCAACAGGTGGTACAACCGGCGGCTGGTTCGTGATACCGTGACAAGCTTGAGTGTAGCGATTGCCGAATTGAACCTGAACTGATCAGAAGAAAGGTGGAGCTTGGAAGGCAAAGTATAGTAGCAAGGATTAGCAAATTTCGAAAACAGTTAGCAAAGCTGAATAAAGATTCAAAGTTCTTGTCACAGTTGCTGGCCTAAGCGTGCTCCTATAACTAGTTCAACCTAGCAAGGGATATATCACAGCACAAAGGACTCAAAGGATGCAAGCAATTCTGATTTTCTACTTCTCGTTCTCTTCTCTCTGTTTTTTTTTTTTTTTTTTGTGCGGCTTCTTTTTTTTGCACTTGCCTTTTTCACTTTTTTTTTTTTAAATATCAATAGTGCCGCATATGAGAGATTACAAGATATATACACAAACACTCAATTTTCTCTCGCTGGAAACACAGATCTACTATGCAGAAACTTCCTATGCTGTTTTCGGATTTTTGGAGGCCTCAAACGCTAAAACGTATAACAGAAAAGTTGTAGATAGTTTCGTGTTGATCAATTTGCATATATGGAACACCAATTTTGGATAACGGATCTAGGCGATATGGGCCCCGCAATTACAGTCTGTGTAGGAAATCCGAAATCAAACAGATTCACTTTCAACGCGATTTTGGACTTGAAAATGGCGTTTCTAGAACTTCTCACAATAGACAAAGTTGTAGAGAATTTTCAGAGCTACAATTTACACTCTGAATTTGTCCAATTTGGAGTTCAGACGAAGGAGATAAAAGCAAAATATCGAACTTGATAGATTGACACCCGATTTGGACGCGGCGGCGACGATGACGACGTGATGGCGTTAGACTCGACGTCAAGATGCAAGACTCAAACTAGATTAAGAACTTACTCTAAACCAGAAACAAGACGATGACGATGGATACAAATTCAACAACGCGAAACTGAAAACGAAATCGCGAAGGGCACAAAGTGGCTTGGACGATGGATATGACGGCGAACTCAAATATTTTTGTGGGGCAATTTTCTGGACTCTAGGTGAAAGATGAATAATGAACAAAGGGGATACAAGTATACCTGACGGGAAACCAAGGCTCTGATACCACTTGATGCGCACGGTGGCCCGATCTTCCGACAGGTAGAGGTAAGTCGATTGGTGGAGACTTGACGTTGACGATCCAGCTTCCGATCAGAACCGATCCGAACCCAGCAATCGCTACACCACGGCTCCGTTGGTTATCAACCATGCACAAACACGATTGACCTCGCCAAGAAGGCTTATCCCTGCATGCGAATCGAGAACACAAGCAAGAACGAGAAAGAAGCAATCTGAAATATTGCAAATATAAATTGAATCTCACGAGTTGGGGTTCCACAAACCGATACACGGCGAAACTGTTCTTTGACAGATTAATCTAAGCAAAACCCAAACCAAACCCTAGCGGCGGCTACTGAATATAAGGGCTAAGGGACTTCCTAGAAACCCTAGACGTGTCTGTGATGGACTCCAACACGATACATGGGCCAACGGCCCAAATTGGTGACGCAGCACCCTGGGACAGATTCTGTCCGCCAACTTGCAACGCGAATTCCCGTCGACTCAGCAGTCCAATTGACCTGAAACCGGTGCCATTGGAAAGGTTATCTCCTTAGCTTTCGATACATATGTGGATCATTGAAATCGGAGTCCGTTTGTGGCCTGGGCGATGATTTTAGTGAACACTGCTCCTGGTGGCCGAGGTAGTCGACTCCGAGATGAATTGGGACTCCGACTCCGAGATGAATTGGGACTCCAACTTGACTTGGACGCCCTCCTGGCCTCCCTCCTGGCCCTTGCTGGTTCCCAAGGCCTTCATGATCCTCTCCAAAGTTCCTAAGTACAATATAATCAATAATATCATTAGGTAGCATACTATCCTCACAAGTATATACACGGGCACTTAGGAACGAGCTCACCTGTTGATTCAATTGCCGTGCTCGTGCTCTTGTGATGGGTCCTTGCATCACAACTGGAGGAGTCTCGGGCGTATGCATAGGAGTGATGTCCTCATCAACTACGACCAGCAAGAGCAGTTTTATTCTTAAATGAAGGCTTGTTACCTTTGGTCGAAGGCGGCTTCTCTGCGACTGCGACCTCGCGGTACTGTCCAGAGCTGTTCCTCTTCAACTTTTTCGACTTCCCACCCGACGAAGATTCTGGGTTCTTGCTTGAATCTTCTTTCCTGGCGTCTTTGAAACCTGGTTGAGGTGGTAGGTCACCCTTGTCGACCATCCGGTTCCATTCGACCGCTTCGGCTGCGTTGGAGTATCGATCGGCCATGTCGAAAAGATCGGCCACTGATCGAGGAGGGTGGATAAGCAAGTCTTCGGTGAATCTCCGGTATCGAACGGCATGTTTAAATGCCCTGATAACGGAGCCATCAGATATGTTCGGGATGGTATTCCTCACCTCGACAAACCTCTTGACAAACTGCCGAAGAGTTTTGGTCGAAGTTTGTCGTAGCCGATGAAGATCATCCTCTTTCCCCGGCTTTTGATAACAGTTTTGGAAATTGCTGAGGATGGCGTCGCACAGCATTTCCCAATTGTAGATGGAACCTTCGGGCTGATTAAACAGCCAGGTTCTAGCCGGTCCCTTGAGGACTGTAGGCAGGTAGTTGGCCATGACCCGGTCATCACCTCCTGCCGCTTGGATGGCAGTGATATAGATTTGAAGGAACTCGGATGGGTTCTGGGTTCTGTCGAACCTTTCAATGGCCCCTGGTCGAAACTTATCAAGCCAAATGACCGCACGTAGGTCGGGCGAGAAAGCTTTACAACCGACGTAGGGACCGTGAACTGCCCTGTGACTCTCGACCGGGTCACGGGCGACTTCACGCAACGGTGAAGTTATCCGTGGTTCCAAACGAGAGTGGACAGGGACACGATCCCTACCACGAGAATCCTGTGTTCGCCTGTACTTGTCCTGTCGGTATGGTACAGGCGGCGGGTAACTTCGCCGGCCAGAACCAGAGTGAGAACACTCTCATTCGCGGGAACGTGTTACCTACTGGGAAGAGGCCGTTGGGGTCGCCTCAGACGTGACCTCATCCAGTCTTCCCGCCAGGATCCTGGTGAAGGCCGGTTTCTGCGCATCCGTGACCGTAGGAGGGAAATTACGCATGACTTCCGCGATAGATCGCAGTCGACCATGGGTACTTCTCCTAGGGGTTCCAGGTGTTACCGTTTCTTCGTCCACCGAGAAACGCTCCGGAGGCAAAGAAGGGGTCTGGTCGCGTCTACGACCACGTGACTGTCGAGAAGAACTCGGAGCAGCATCGTAACGAGCCTGCGCATCTTGAAGAGCCTCTAGGGCAGTTCTGCGCAGTTCGTTGTTTTGTTGCTCGAGATCTTGATCCTCCTTCTGTTTGCGATCCCGTTCTTCCCTAGCAGCCTGTTGATCAGGAGTTTCGTCCGATAAGGCAGCGAACTGTCTAGGGAGAGAGGTTGTCGATGGGGAAAACATCTCAGTCTGTTCCGAGTAGGACACGAAATCAAAGAGACGGTCGAGGTTATCAGGGTCGAATCTCCCTGGGCTAATTTCCAGGTCGATATCATGCTTCCCCTCAGCAGGGTGGTATGACGGACCGGACTCACCCTCTAGCGCATTAAGAACCTCGGTGGGTTCTAACCTTGCGCTAGTCGCTCCCTGGTCGATGGACATGACCTGGAGAGATGATTCAACCTCTGGAAGATTTTGGCCTCCAACCTCCTCCATCGGAACAGGATCGCTCGGAGAAGGCATTGGAATGTGAGCATAATCCTCGAGATCAAAATCGTTCTCGGAATCATATACTCCAGCCATATTTCAGCGAACCTCCGGATGAAAATTAGGACGCCTTGAGAAAGGCCCCACGGTGGGCGCCAGCTCTCGACGATTCAGACTCGGGGTCCTCAGCCGAACTTTTGCAAAATTTATAATTGTGAGACCTTTCAAGATGACCCTCCGGGAAGGTATGTAGGAATATGGAGAACAGGAGCACAAGGAGATTTATACAGGTTCGGGCCCTCGATGGTGGGAGTAATAGCCCTACGTCCTGTTGGGATTTCAATATACGTGGTAAAGATTTACAAGATGACGGGAAAAAACCTTCACAGGCGAAGATTTTTCCTATGTAAGTGTACAGAAAGAAGCCAGGGAGGCTTATAGAAACTATCTAATCTAGGCTGTAGACTTGGCTGTTTGAGTGGTTGAGATGTGTTGTATCTCGCTTTGATTAGAGACGCTGATCTTTTCTTCCTCTCCCCTTGTTTGATACATCATGCCGCCCTTTTATACTGTTCGAAAGGGTGTCAAGTCGTAACTGCACCAAACAGCTGCTTAGATGCGGTTTAGAGAACCGCTCTTAACCCCCACATAGGTTTAACACGTGTTATTCATGGATAACTGCATGTATTAACCTCCTGACGGTTGTTCCTCCATGTGGAAGAATCTTCGGGATACTTGGGATATTCCTGCTATAGGGAAAGAACACTCCCAAATACCCTGGTCGAAAGTGCTCTGACCGCGAGATGTTGGCTGACCGCGCAACATCTCCAATATTTTGTTCGCGTATAGCATACGAACTCCTGACCGCGCACTACCTGCGGTCTGATCGCGCAAAGCCTACGACCTCGGGCTGATGCTTCTCAGAATGACTTGAGTTCGCACCACCAGGCACGTGTCTGGCTCGAATCTGTCTTGAACCAACAGTGCATTTATTTGAACTGACTCGGGTGTCAATCCTCGTCAGACCTATCTTGCATCTAGATTTAATGTCCTCAAATTGTCAATTTCGACTATTTGCAGGGCTTTCACAAACTACCTTGCCGAGGGAGGGCTACAACACGAGGGGCGAGCCGCCGATAAGTTTCAGTGGATAAAATTTTCAATACAAATTTCAACCGGCATCTGTTTTACTTTATAACGTGTCCCCAGCTAACTCTCAGTCTGTACATTGGCAGTGCCATCAGTAGCTGGATGACAATACATGCGGGTTCTACGTGATGCACCTTGTGTATGACCCCATCACCCCTCACAGGCCAAATTTCCCTGAGGTATACAACTACCGCCCTTTGTATTGATTTGGCAAAATTTACAGCTGCATTGAGCTAATTTTTCTGTACCAACTCTTGCTGCAAGGGGTCCACTTCCCTTCAGAAAGCTTTAACCTTTTGCAAATTGGTTTTGTCTGAGGGATGCTCGATGAGTTTTTCATGATGGATCACCCAGGGGAAGTTTAGGGACCCGCTTGGTTCGTATTAGTGCGGCCTTACTAACTGAGACTAGTATAGTAATAAACATCTAACATACTGACTTTAATTGTCGATTACATTTATATTTGTTCAATCTCAATTGTACATATTTGTGAAATGTTGCATGAAACTTATAGTTTGATCGATTTTGAGCTGTATATAAGAAATGCATGCTATTGTACATGTTTCTAAGTTCTATGCATGTATGAAATGTACTGTTGTCGTGGTATTGCAAATACCCCCGTAGGTTTTGTTGAGGTCCCTAGTGAAGAAAAGACGACATGAGCCGACCGCGTGACCGGTCCTCTCCCGTCGGGCAAACACAACAAATGACATGAGGATTTATACAGGTTCGGACCTCTGTGGAGGCCCTAGTCCCGTTGACGTTCTCCCAACCGGAGTTGGCTAGGGGAGCTCTCTCTCGGGGGAGAGATGGCTCCAAAGCACGCCTGTTTGATTGTCTATTAGAGTAAAAGTGAATTGTCCTCCTCACATGAGGGGTTACAAGGGATTATATAGGCCCAAAAGATGCAAAAAGACTAAACTACCCCACTTGCCACCGTTGGATCGAGGGGTACAAGCGTCCTTCTCCCGGTCAGGAGCCTTGGATGATTGACAGGTGTCTGCCAGTTCCCGAGGCGCTTCTCGCGTGATCCTCACGTGACCTGGGACCCGGGACCGGGGACCCTTGTCCCCAGGCAAAAGATGGCACCAGGGACAAGCCAATGGGGGGCCTTGTCCCCAGGCAAATGGCGGCGCCCGGGACAAGCCACCGGGGGGCCTTGTCCCTGGGCAAAAGGTGGCGCCCGGGACAAGCCACCGGGGGGCCCCGGGACAAGCCACTGGGGGGCCTTGTCCCCGGGCAAATTGGTGGCCTCTTACCTAGACTTGATCCTGTGGAGATTTCCCCCAACAACTGTATATAGTTCTGAGTTATGTCCATGTATGAAATGAACTATATCTATGAAATGCTATTGTACAGAGGGCATGGCTAGCTTGATTCCTGAGGCTAGCACAAAAAAAAAAGAAAATATTTTAAAAAATTAATATGCACAGACGGTTTTGAGATAAAAACTGTCTGTGATAAATCGATCTATGTATGTATCACAGACTATCAAAGACGGTTATAAGCTCAACACCCTATGTGATACTCATACTACCACCGAGGGTTATAATCTGAGAACCATCTGTGATAGTATAAGTATCACAGACTGTTCTAATATTACAACCGTCTCAGATGAGGACACTATCCCAGATGGTTCTGAGCTTATAACCTTCTGTGATAAGGACACTATCACAGACGGTTCAGTGATTATAACTGTCTGTGATAAGGACACTATCCCAGATGGTTTTGACCTCAAAATCGTCTGTGATATTTAACTTATCACAGACGATTATAAGATCAACACCGTCTACGATAGTATTAGTATCACAGACGATTTTGATCTTATAACCGTCTGTGGTAGTATGAGTATCACCGACGGTTTGGTGTGAAAACCGTCTGTGATAGGAAAAATCACAGACAGTTCGGAACTGTCAGTGATAGTTCTCGAATATCACTGATGGTTCAGAACCATCTGTTATGACTGTTTTGACATGACTGTGATATTGTATTCTATAGTAGTGGCGGTGTCGTCCTGAGGACGCATTAAACCACCGGGGGGGGGGGGGGTTGTCCCCTGGTTTGTCGTTAAATCAATAAAGCACTTCTTTCTTGTTGCGCGTTATTTGTCTTTTTGCTGCGTTTGGTAATTTTCCCGGTGTGTCAGTTCATCTCGTCACCCCCCCCTTTCCCACAGCGGGGAGTAGTTAGCACTCTGTGCTGTGGGTACTTGATGAGGACATCACTTCCTCGGATACACGCACTACACCTGCTGACCCTCATGTTTCAACAATTGAAGGTCCAATAACACGAGCTCGTGCATGTCAATTAAATCTTGGGGTGAGCTCGTTCCTCGCTGTTCATAATTATATTATTAAGGATGGGATGCTACTGAATTCTTGTGACGTTCTATTACCTAGGAATATTGGGGAAGAAACATCAAGTCATGGCACCTATTGCATGTTGGCTGTTCAGCTCAAGATGGTGCCCCCAACTTCCTTACATGAAGACATACTGTCGTGGTATTAAGAATACCCCGGCAGGTTTTGAAGACGATCCTAGCGGAGATTACGCAGCGCGGGTTGACCGGGTGGCCGGTCCTCCCCCGCCGGACAAACACAAGAATTGACACGTGGATTTATACAGGTTCGGGTCCCGGTGGGGGCCCTAGTCCTGTCGATGCGCTCCCGACCAGAGTCGGCTGGGGAGGCTCTCTCCGGGGGAGAGGCTTCCGGAGCACGTCTGTCAGATTAGCTATTCCTAATAATAATGAGCTGATCCTTTACAACAGAGGGGTACAAGGGCTATTTATAGCCCCAAAAAGAAGCAAAAAGTCTAAACTACCCCGGAAGCCACCGTCGGATTGAAGGGTAGGACCGTCCTTCTCCCAGTCGAACGTCTTGGATGCTTGACAGGTGGTCGCTGATTCCCGAGGCGTCCCTCGCGTGACCTGCACGTGATAAACAAACAGGGGTTTTACCTTTTAGGAGGGCGATGACGTCCGGGACCCCTTCCGGAGAGCAGGGTCCTAGGGACCCAAAAGGCGGCGCCCGGGGCAAGCACCGGAGGCCACTGTCCCCGGGCCAATGGCGGCGCCCGGGACATGCCCGAGGGGCACGGTCCCGAGGGCCAAATGGCGGCGCCCGGGTCATGCCCGGGGGGCACGGTCCCGGGGGCCAAATGGCGGCGCCCGGGACATGCCCGGGGGGCACGGTCCCGGGGGCCAAATGGCGGCACCCGGGGCAGGCACCGGCGGCCACTGTCCCCGGGCCAATGGCGGCGCCCGGGACATGCCCGGGGGGCACGGTCCAGGGGGCCAAATGGCGGCGCCCGGGGCAGGCACCGGAGGCCACTGTCCCCGGGCAAATGGCGGCGCCCGGGACATGCCCGGGGGGCACGGTCCCGGGGGCCAAATGGCGGCGCCCGGGGCAGGCACCGGAGGCCACTGTCCCCGGGCAAATGGCGGCGCCCGGGACATGCCCGGGGGGCACGGTCCCGGGGGCCAAATGGCGGCGCCCGGGGCAGGCACCGGAGGCCACTGTCCCCGGGCAAATGGCGGCGCCCGGGACATGCCCGGGGGGCACGGTCTCGGGGGCCAAAATGGCGGTGCCCGGGGCAGGCACCGGAGGCCACTGTCCCCGGGCAAATGGCGGCGCCCGGGACATGCCCGGGGGGCACGGTCCTGGGGGCCAAAATGGCGGCGCCCGGCACATGCCCCGGCGGCACGATCCCGGGGGCCAAATGGCGGCGCCCGGAACATGCCCGGAGGGCACGGTCCCGGGGGCCAAATGGCGGCGCCCGAAACATGCCCCGGAGGCACGGTCCTGGGAGCCTAAAAGGCGGCGCCCGGGGCAGGCACCGGAGGCCACTGTCCCCGGGCAATCATGAACTTACCTGGACTTGACTGCGTGGAGATTTCCCCCAACAGCAGCCCCCCATGCCCTCCGGGGACGAAGCTTGAGCCCCCGGAGGGAATGGTTACGGTACCGGGAAAATCTCCGGACGGAAACTCCGGACGAAAATCACCGGAGCCCCCGGCGACGCTTCGGTTTCTGTGCCGGGCGCTTTATGGCCGCGCCGTTCTCGCAATAAATGCACGCGCGGTTCGAAACAGTGTCTCGATTTACGCGCCTGTCCCTTCGTTTCCCGCGCACGGTTTGAATTTCAGTGGTCCAGATTGCCCCGAGGGGGCCACGTGGCGCGCATCTAGATCACGGCCAGCCTCTATAAATAGGGCCTTAGGGGGCCCCGGAAGCTCATTCCAAATCTTCAACTCCAGCTTCAGCTCTCCCGGTAGCGCTCTTCCGGTAGCTTCTCCGGTACCCTTTTCCGGTAGCGAGCGTCCAGGAGTTGTTGACTTAGCCACCTGAAAACTTAGCCACCCAAAAAAGAAAGAACTGACCTAATGGCGCCCAAAGGTCGAGCGAAGACCACGGAGGTGCCCCCGGAGGAAATCCCCGTGGATTTCCTCTGGGCCTCCGAGTTCTCGGCCTCGGACGTGGAGTCCCTGGTCAAGAAGGGCGTCGTTGAAGAGGGGGACATCCGGGTCCCCCTAAAGAAGGACGGAGCTCCCCGCCCCAGGCCCGGAGAGGTCGTGGCCTTCGAGGCCTTCCTCGAGGCGGGGCTCCGGCTCCCGGTGCATCCGATGCTCCGGGAGTTTCTCAAAGAGTACGGGGTGGCTCTCAACCACCTCACCCCGAACGCACTCGTCCGTATGGGCCTTTTTATATGGCTCTACGAGACAGCGACCGGGCGAGAGCCCACCCTCCGCGCCTTCCGGTACTTCTATGAACCGGCGGCGCGGAGCTCCCACCTGGTGAAGGTAGGACCGAAGTCCCCCTTCGGCTCGGTGATGGTCCAAATGCTGCCCTCCCGGGTGGCGGACTACCCGGCGGCGGCCTCCCGGGACCACTGGGGGGACTGGCTCCGGAGGTGGTTCTACCTCCGGGTCCGGGACGAGGCGGTGGTCTACGCCCCGGAGCCTCCCACCTACAGCCGGTCATCCGCACCGAAGCCGCCGGTGTGGACGGACGAGGAGTTCGAGCTCCTCGGGAAGGTGGCGCTGACGAAGAAGGCCTGCTCGATGCGGGACGCCGCGGAGGAGCTGGCGCTCCTGCGGCTTTCCCCCTTCTCACGCGGGGGAAGGGGGATCGGCATGGGCCCAGAGCAGCGGCCTCCGGTCAAGCCGGTGACGCGGCGTAAGTCCCCTGCATTTTTGTACTTGCAGTTTTTTATGAGAAATTGACTAACTTTTTACCTCTTGCAGTGCTCCCGTACTCGACTGCGAGGGACAAGGCGGAGCACCTCCTGGGGAGGTACTTCGCCGATGAACACGAGCGCATCGTGCGCCTCGTGGGGGAGGGGCCTCCCCGGAACCTGGTGGCCGAGGCCTACGGGCTCAGGCTTCCGGAGAGGAAGCCCCTTCCCACCCCCGGGTCTCATAAGCGGGGGAAGGATGCGGCCGGGGGCTCGGAGCCCAAAAGGCCCCGGGTCCAAAAGACCCCCGCCCCGACGACGACGCCGGCGACGACGCCGGTGGGGTCCGGGACGCGGCTCCCTGAGCCGAACATGCCCGGGCGGCGCCCCGGGCAGAGGCGACGCCTCCGCCCCCGGAGGCCCCCGTCGAGGCCCGGGGGAAGGAGGTTGTTACCGGCGGGGCGGGGTCCGATTCCACGGACTACGCCTCGTCGCCAGTTCGAGTGACGCCTCTCTCGCCTCTCCCGGCGGCATTGGCGCCGGAGAGGCTAGAGGTGAGGTTTTCGGAGGCGGCGCCTCCGTGCCTCTGGCCGGTTGATGAGGAGGGGGGGAGCCCCTCAGTCTTCGAGGTCCCCCCGGAGCAGGAGGCTCCGAGGGCCCTCCGGCCTGGGGCGGGGAAAGGCCCGATGATCCCCCCCCGGGCGGAGGGCCTCGCCCAGTCCTCGTCTTCGTCTTCGGAGGAAACTTCGTCAACAAAGACGCCGGCGACGCCGGCCGTGCTCCCGGATTCCGAGGTCCGGGGGCCCTCTCCCGGCCGCGACAGGAGGGCCGGGCAAGATACCTTCCTATTTCCCGCGGGGGAGGTGGCCCGCTACGCGGAGGGCCTGCACAACCGGAAGGTGCAGGCCTTCGTAGCAGGAGGAACGCTCCACGAGCGTTTTGAGGGGCTCGAGTCCCTCGGGGCCCAGGTGACCCGAGCTCTCAACACCTCGGCTTTTTTCCTGCACTTGAGGATTTTCTAACTCTTTATGTATTTTGTAGGTAGCGACTGTTACCTGGGGCCTTGAGCAGCGGGTCACCCGGCTGCTCAAGGAGGCGGAGAGCCGGGCCGCGGCCTGCGTGGAGCAGCGGGAGGCGGCCCTCCGGGAGCGGGACGAAGCTCTTGATGAGCTGTCCCGGGCTCGGGCGCAGGTGCACCTTTCGGAGGGCGCCTACATCCGCCTCCGAGAGGAGGCCAAGGTGAGGGAGAAGGCGCTCCGGGAGCTCGAGAGCTCCAGCGTCCGGGAGCTGTCGGAGGCGGGCCGCTCCGTCCGTTCGACCTTGGAAAGCCTTGGCGTTAGCCTGGGCTCCGGGAGCGGCCCGGAGGTGCCCCCGGCGACCCTCGCGGAGGCTGTGCGTTTTCTTAACGCACAAGTCTCCGCCATCCCGGAGGCTGCGGACGTCCGGGCACGGGGCCGGGCGATCCCCGTCATCGCGGCCGCCGCGGGGCTCGTTGACTACCGTGGGGTCGGCGCCCGGGCGATCGGGGGGCGCATCCCCCGGAGCTTCCCGGAGGCCTTCGAGCCAACGCGCCGGGAGGTGGAGTTGCTGGCGGAGGGGTTCTACGACCGGATCATCCGGACGAGGTTCCCGACACTGGCGCCTCCGGCCGCGGATGCCCCTGCCCCGGCCACGGAGGAAGCTCCCCGGGGGGAGGACCCCAATGCTAAAGTATGAGCCTCCCCCGGGTCTTTAGCTAGGACCCCTTTTTATTTTGTTAGACATTTTGATTCCGGTAGCTTCTTAGGAGAAGCCCCGGGCACTTGTACAAAAACATTTTGCAATGAAATATATTTGAAATTTTTCTAAGTCTGCAATGAAATGTTACCAGGGTACCCGGGGGGTTATTCCCGGGCAACGGTCCGGGAGAGGCTCTCCGGGGGACGCCCAAGCGGCTTTGATTTTGCTGAGCCTTGTCTCCGGGGAGCGCGACGGGGGTACTGTCCGGGAGCCTGTCCGGTTGAGGTGGCGCCCGGAGTGGCACTTGAATAATTTTGACAACAGCCGTGCTGAATTAACTCCCCCTCGCCCGGAGGCCCGGATGATACCTCCTCTCCGGATACTTCCGCCGGCTGGGTACGAGTTTTGGCCCGAGGACGTACTTCGGGACTCTCAGCGTCGCGTCCGGGCGCTGTACCGGGACTTGGCCCGGGAGCTGAGGGAGCGCCTCCGGGAGCTTTAGGCGTAGGGGCCTTAGGCTCGTAGAAAATCCCCCGGGTTAGGACCCGGGTTGTATCATTTCCGAAACCCACCGGAGGGGGAAGATGTCCTCGGGGTTTCCCGATCAATAAAGCACGTTGTTGTTGTTTCCTTTTATTGCGCCTCTTTATTTTCTTCTTGGATGGTCTGGACGACTCATCTTAACAAGGATGAGCTAAGTATATTCGTGGGTGGTGCGGTCGACACCCGGGGGTTCCTTATCCCCCCCCCCGCCCACAGCGGGCCGGAGAATAGCTCCGCGCGCTGTGGGGGTAACAAGGCCCCCGGGAAGGAAGACACCTGTAGCATAGGAAATTTTCCAAGTTAAAAAATTTTAAAGCGAGGTTTTCAAGGAGAAGACCTTCCGGGAGATAATCATCCGGTCGCCGTGAGAACGGGGAGCCAGGAATAACGTCGACTCCCGGGGGAGGAAGATACGTCCAATCAAGCCGCAAGGGGCTGATCTTCCGGTCGCCGTGAGAACGGGGAGCCGGGAATAACGTCGACTCCCGGAGGAGGAAGATAGATCCAATCAAGCCGCAAGGGGCTGATCTTCCGGTCACCGTGAGAACGGGGAGCCGGGAATAACGTCGACTCCTGGAGGAGGAAGATAGATCCAATCAAGCCGCAAGGGGCTGATCTTCCGGTCGCCGTGAGAACGGGGAGCCGGGAATAATGTCGACTCCCAGAGGAGGAAGTGCCCGAAGACGGGACTTGAGTGTTTGGGCAGGGGACTAGTCTCCCAAAGTGACTCGTTACCACGGCCATTGGGGGACCGGGTTGCCGCTTACACCCTCAGTCCACGAGGGCTGTTCGTAAGCCGCCCTTCAGGAGGGACTTGCTGGGGCAGGGCCCACTTCCTCACGGAGAGGGCATCCTCGCGGGGAGGGCTTCCTCACGGGGAGGGCATCTTCACGGGGAAGGCATCCTCGCGAGGAGGGCGTCCTCGCGGGGAGGGCGTCCTCGCGGGGAGGGCATCACCACTAGGGGCGGTAAACAAGAACAACCTGCAGTGAGACAGTTGAAGAACAAAGGCTATGCATTTATTAACAAAATATACAAAGCCCCCCCTGCGAAGCCGCGAAGGGGGAAAAAGGGAAGCTACAGTGTCCCTCCTCCCCCTCCGGCGTGACCGCTCCGGGGGAGGGGACAGGCCCGTAAGGCTAGACGTAGAACTTGCGAAGTAAACGCAAGTTCCAGGTGTGCTTCAGCTCCTGCTCTTGAAGGTTGGAGAGCTTGTAGGCCCCCGAGCCTAGGACAGCGGAGATCCTGTAGGGGCCCTCCCACTTGGGGGAGAGTTTTCCCTGGGCTTGGGGGTCCGTGACGCGCTTGAGGACAAGGTCCCCAAGGCGAAAAGCTCTTTCGCGCACGCGCTGGTTGTATGCGCGCGACATTTCGCGCTCGTAGATGGCGTGGCGGAGGAGCGCTCGGTCGCGCTCCTCCTCCACAAGGTCGATTTCCAGCCGCCGGTTGTCTTCGTTGGCCCGGTAGGCTGCGGTCGTGGCTCCGTTCAGGAGCTCGACCCGCAGCGACCGGAAGCCGATCTCTGGGGGGAGGACTGCCTCTGCCCCGTAGACTAGGGAGAAGGGAGCACGCCCTGTGGCCCGGGACGGGGTCGTGCGCATCGAGCAGAGGATCCTAGGGAGCTCCTCTGTCCACGCGCCCCGCTTGGAAGCGGTTTGCTCAAGTCTTCGGCGTAACCCCTGTAGGATTACGCCATTGACCCTCTCGACGGCCCCGTTGCTTTGAGGATGGGCCACTGAGGCGAAGTGGATGACGATCCCCAAGCCTTCGCAGAATTCCCGGAAATAAGCCGAGTCGAATTGGGTCCCGTTGTCCACGGTGATTTCCCGGGGGACACCAAAACGACAAACGACGTTTTTCCAGAAAAACCGCTGAACGGCCCGGGAGGTGATGCTAGCCAAGGGTTCCGCCTCAACCCACTTTGTAAAGTAGTCGACCGCGACTACCGCATACTTGTATCCTCCGGGCGCTGGGGGGAAGGGCCCTAAGAGGTCCATCCCCCAGCGCACGAAGGGCCAAGTGATGGGGATAGTCCGCAGCGCTACAGGGGGGAGATTCGAGCCCTTGGCCATCTTCTGGCATGCTTCGCATGCGGAGACAAGGTCTCGCGCGTCGCGCATGACTGTAGGCCAGTAGAAGCCCTGCCGAAGGGCCTTGGCGGCGATGGCACGCGGGGCTAGGTGAGAACCACAGCTCCCCGCGTGAATGTCTTCTAGGAGTTGAAGTCCCTCCGACCGGGGGAGGCAGCGCAGGAGGGCTGAAGCCCCCAGCTTGTAGAGCCTTCCCTCCAGCAGGAGATATGCCCGGGCTTTGGCCCGGAGGCGCTTAGCCTCGGTCTCGTCGGGAGGGTCCCCCTCCCCCTTGATGAAGGAGATGAGCGGATCCATCCAAGATGAAGGCCAGACGATCTCGGCGACCTCCGGGACCGGAGGCTCGGGGCCTGCATCCGGGGAGGCCACCGAGGGCTTCATGATGATTTCCAAGAAGGCCCCCCTGGGGAGCGTTTCCCGGGCGCTTGCTGCCCGTGCCAAGGCATCGGCCCGGTCATTCTCCCTCCTCGGGATATGCCGGGCCTCAAGGCCGTCGAAGTGCTTCTCCATCTTCCGTACTTCCTGCAAGTAAAGACTTAGATTTGCGTCATGGCACAGGTAAGATTTGTCCAATTGGCAGACAACGAGCTGAGAGTCTCCCTTCACTAGGAGGCGCCGGATCCCCAGGGAGCGCGCGAGGCGCATCCCGAGGAGCAGAGCCTCGTATTCGGCGACGTTGTTGGTTGCGGGGAACTCGAGCCGCGCGGCGTACTCGAGCTCCTTTCCCTCAGGGCTCCGGAGGACTACCCCCGCGCCAGCCCCAGCGAGACACAGCGACCCATCAAACAGCAGAGTCCAATGGTCACTGCGTCGGGGCGGCACAGGGAGATCTTCGTCCCCGGACCCAGAGGCGGGAGTCCATTCTGCGACGAAGTCGGCGAGGACCTGCAACTTGATTGCGGAGCGGCCGGTAAGGGACAGGGAGAAGGGGGCAAGCTCGGCCCCCCACTTCCCAATCCGGCCAGTGGCTTCTTTATTCCGCAGTACCTCCCCCAGGGGGAGGGACGACGGGACGGTGATGGGGTGCCCCAGGAAGTAGTGCCGGAGCTTCCAGGACGCCATGAGGAGAGCATAGCAAATCTTCTCCATCTCCGTGTACCGAGTCTTGGCCCCTTGGAGGGCTTCACTGACGTAGTACACGGGACGTTGCTGCCCCCCTTGCTCCTTCACCAAAACCGCGCTGACGGCGACGGGGGTCGCGGCGAGGTAGAGGAGCAAGGGCTCTTCCGGAGACGGACTCACGAGCATTGGGGGGCTCGAGAGATACTTCTTGAGGTCGTTGAAGGCTTCCTGGGCCTCGGGAGTCCAGCGGAACCCCTCGAGCCCTCGGAGGATCTTGAAGAACTGGAGGCCCCGCTCCCCCTAACGAGAGACGAAGCGACTGAGCGCGGCCAGGCGGCCGGAGAGCCGCTGGACATCTTTGACGGAGCGCGGTGGGGGCATGTCTAGGAAGGCCTGGATCTTCTCGGGGTTTGCCTCAATGCCCCGCTGGGACACGAGGAAACCCAGGAGCTTCCCCCCGCGCACCCCGAAGGCGCACTTCTCCGGGTTGAGCTTGAGCCCGAACGCGCGGAGATTGCGGAAGGTCTCTGCAAGGCCGTCGATGTGGGAGGCTGCACGGGGGCTCTTGACGACCGCGTCGTCTACGTAGACTTCGACGTTGCGGCCGACTTGATCTTTGAAGACCAGCGTCATCAGGCGCTGGAAGGTGGCTCCCGCATTCTTGAGTCCGAAGGGCATATGGCGGTAGCAGAAGGTTCCGAGGGGAGTTATAAAACTCGTCTTTTCCTCGTCCCCCTCCGCCATCCGGACTTGATGGTATCCCGAGTAGGCGTCTAGGAAGCTCATCAGCTCGCACCCCGCGGTGCAGTCAACGAGCTGGTCGATTCGCGGGAGCGGGAAGTTGTCTTTGGGGCAGGCGCGGTTAAGGTCGGTGAAGTCCACGCACATGCGCCACTTGCCACTCGTTTTGTTGACGAGGACGGGGTTTGCGAGCCACTCGGGATGCAACACTTCCCGGATGAACCCCGCCTCTCGGAGCCGGGCTATCTCCGTCTTGATGGCTTCTTGACATTCGAGGGAGAGCTTCCTCAACTTCTGCTTGATAGGGGGGTGACCGGGGGTTACCGCGAGCTTGTGTTCAATAACCTCCCGGGCGACGCCCCGCATGTCCGATGGCTTCCACGCAAAAACATCGGAGTTTTCGCGCAGAAAGGCTGCGAGTTGCGCTGCATGGTCTTGGGGGAGCTCTGCCCCGATTTGGACAGTTTCGTCCTCGCTGCTTGGGGACAGCAGGACCTTCCGGAGGCCCCCTTCCGGACGCGGCTTGAGAAGGGGCCTCACAGGGGACGGCGCAGCGATGCCTATGTCCGGGGGGGGAGCCTCGCCCCCGGGCGCCTTGATCAGGTTGACGCTTCCTATTGTGGCAGCAGCTCGCTCGTATAGAGCACGGGCCATGTCTTGATCCCCCCGGACGTTGATCACACCATGCGGCCCGGGGATCTTCATGCACAGGTAGTTTTGGTGGGTGGCAGCCCCCAGCCGATTGATCGTAGTCCTCCCCATAATCACATTGTAGGAGGAGGGGAGGTCCACTACGTCGAAGCGGACTAGCTCGGTCCGGTAGTTCTCCGGGGTGCCGAAGGTGATCGGGAGATCTACCTTGCCCACGGGGTGGATCGCCTTCCCCGGGACAAACCCTTGCAGAGGCCCTGCCGCTGGTTGCAGGAGCTTTTCATCCACCTGCATTTCCTTGAAGGTTTTGAGGAACAGGACGTCGGCGGAGCTTCCGCCGTCCACGAGGATGCGGGCCAAGTGGCAGTTGTAGATCGTCGCGGAGACAATGAGCGCGTCGTCGTGGGGGAAGCGGACCCCTCGCGCGTCTTCCGCCGTGAAGGTGAGGGGGACGTCCGACCACTTGGGCGGCACGGACGCGTGTAGCACCCCCACTACCTTAACTTCTCGCGCGTACTCCTTGCGCTGGCGCTTGGAATCCCGCCCGGAGGCGGACCCCCCTACGATGACGTTAATGCGGCGCTGAGAAGTTTGAAAGGGGAGAGCGTCTGAAGGCTCCCCCTCCTGCACCTGCTGCCCCCCCGCGGGAGCGGGAAGGGCCGGAACAGCTGGCCGAGGGGGCAAGGAGGCCGGAGTCCCCCCCCCCTGCCCGCGCTGGTCGAGGAACGCCGCGAAGTGCTGCAGCAGCTGGTGGCAATCTCGGGTGGCGTGGGTACTGGACCCGTGGAAGCTGCACCACGGTCCTTCCCGGCTTCTCCCCGCGGGGCCTTCGCAGCCGCGCGAAGACTGTCCTCCCCCATGGCCTCTCGGCTTGGGAAAAGGGCGGTTGCCCTTCGGGGGGTCGCGCGAGCCGCCTCCGCCCTCGAGGACAAAAGTGTCCCGAGGCCGTGGTTCGCTACGGCCCCCCTGCCTGGGGCGCCTGGGGGGATCCCGGGCCCCCCGCTCGGCGGGGGCAGGAGCCCCCTGGGTCTTCTTCCAGATGTCGTCTTCCTCCGCGCGAGCGTACTTTTCGAGTACGTTGAAGAGCTCGTCGGCGGAGGAGGGGCAGCTTCGAGAGAGTCTTCGGTGGAGTTCCCCCTGGAGGATCCCACTTTTGCAGGCTTCGATCACTGTGGAGTCCGGGACGTGGGCCACTTTGCTTTTTACTTGGGCAAAGCGCTTGAAGAAGCTTCTGATGGTCTCCCCGGTCCTCTGGCGCACTGTGTATAGCTGTGAAGAATCCAGGGGACGTACGTAATTTCCCTGAAAGTTGGCACAGAACTCCCGCTTCAGCTGCGAGAAAGACTTGATGGAGCCCGCCTTCAGATTGTAAAACCAGGAGCGGACAATGCCGGTGAGGTAGAGGGGGAAGACGTTGCATTGGACGCTCTCGTCCCCCCCCCCCCCCCCCGCCGCGGAGATGGCTGTGGAGTAGATCTGCACGAACTCGTAAGGGTCCGCTTCGCCATTATAATGTTCGATGTGCGGGGGACGGTAGGGCCGCGGCCATCGGATGCTGCGGAGTCTTCGACACAGAGGTTGGTTCGCCCCCTGCACTTCCCGGGGGGAGCCCCAGTCACTGTCTTCTTTAACGGGGGACGCCCCCTCGTTATCCGAGTCAGGTAGCGGCCCAAGAGGGCCGCCAGAGTGGTGGTGACGACGCTTCTCTTCCGGGCCGGGACTGATTTCCCGGACGTCCGGGCTTCCCTCCGGGGAGGATGGTTCTTCGGCGGGTCTCTTCCCCCGACCGATGCGAGAGCGAGGCTCCCTGCGACAACGACCGGGGGGAAGCTCTTCCCCGCGGCTGGGAGAATGCATTCGCTCGACCTCCCCCCGGGAGAAGCGGACCTGCTTCGCCGGGGGAGGGAGCTCCTGCACTGTAGCAGCCGGCCCGGAAGCTACCGGGGCCTGCTGGGGGGAGCCCCCTGCGACGGCCCCCGGGACCGGAAAGGGGGGAGCCCCTGCGCCATCCGGAACCGGGGAGGGGGCGCCCGGGGCGGTGCTTGGATCCAAAGAGGGGGCCCCTGCGGCAACGACTGGGACCGAAAAGGGGGAAGCCCCTGTGACATCCGGAACCAGTGGGGGGTGAGCCCCCTCGGCGACGTCCGGGGTTGGGGAGCCAATGCGGGAGGAAATTCGCTGAGGCAGGGGAGCTGCTCTGTCGACCGGCCCCGGTGCGGTAAATGCAACGCGAGGGGCGGGACTGGCTCCCGGCGTAGGAATAACCCCCGGCATGAAATGACCCCCCAGCCCCGGAAGCGGGCCGGGGACGGGGTACCCCCCTGGTGCCACGAAGGGCCCGGGCATGAAAAAGCCTCCCGGCACCGGGACAGGCCCGGGTGCCGAGAAGTGTCCGGAAGTATATCCCGCAGGGGGAGGGAACCCCCCGGCGGGATCATACGGGGTAGACAGCCCCCCGGAGACCGGAGGGGCCGCCGGGTATCCCACAAACGGGGACATGATCCCCGGATATGCGTGCGATGAAAATGTGGGGGCCGGGGGCCGCGCCAACACACTGAGGTGCTCGTCCATAGAGCGCTGGGCGCGGAGCTGGCCCTCCACGAGAGCCTCCAGTAGGGCATCCCGGGGAGCCGGGGGAGCCGTCGGGGGGAAGCTCGTCCCGGCCGAGGTCCCCGCGGCCGCCGGGAGCGACCCGGAGGTGGAGGCACCTAGATTGAGAGGAAAGGTGGGAGGCGGTACCTGGGAATGGTCTCCTCCGGACGGAAGCGCCGGAACAGCAGTGTCCCGGACGGGCGGCGCCAGGTCACCGGGACCGGCGTCACCGGGAAGGGCGCGGGCCCTTGTTCTCGAAGGAGCCATGGCGATTCGTCACGGGTCCCCACGGTCGGCGCCAACTGTCGTGGTATTAAGAATACCCCGGCAGGTTTTGAAGACGATCCTAGCGGAGATTACGCAGCGCGGGTTGACCGGGTGGCCGGTCCTCCCCCGCCGGACAAACACAAGAATTGACACGTGGATTTATACAGGTTCGGGTCCCGGTGGGGGCCTAGTCCTGTCGACGCGCTCCCGACCAGAGTCGGCTGGGGAGGCTCTCTCCGGGGGAGAGGCTTCCGGAGCACGTCTGTCAGATTAGCTATTCCTAATAATAATGAGCTGATCCTTTACAACAGAGGGGTACAAGGGCTATTTATAGCCCCAAAAAGAAGCAAAAAGTCTAAACTACCCCGGAAGCCACCGTCGGATTGAAGGGTAGGACCGTCCTTCTCCCAGTCGAACGTCTTGGATGCTTGACAGGTGGTCGCTGATTCCCGAGGCGTCCCTCGCGTGACCTGCACGTGATAAACAAACAGGGGTTTTACCTTTTAGGAGGGCGATGACGTCCGGGACCCCTTCCGGAGAGCAGGGTCCCGGGGACCCAAAAGGCGGCGCCCGGGGCAGGCACCGGAGGCCACTGTCCCCGGGCCAATGGCGGCGCCCGGGACATGCCCGAGGGGCACAGTCCCGGGGGCCAAATGGCGGCGCCCGGGTCATGCCCAGGGGGCACGGTCCCGGGGGCCAAATGGCGGCGCCCGGGACATGCCCGGGGGGCACGGTCCCGGGGGCCAAATGGCAGCGCCCGGGGCAGGCACCGGCGGCCACTGTCCCCGGGCCAATGGCGGCGCCCGGGACATGCCCGGGGGGCACGGTCCCGGGGGCCAAATGGCGGCGCCCGGGGCAGGCACCGGAGGCCACTGTCCCCGGGCCAATGGCGGCGCCTGGGACATGCCCGAGGGGCACGGTCCCGGGGCCAAATGGCGGCGCCCGGGGCAGGCACCGGAGGCCACTGTCCCCGGGCAAATGGCGGCGCCCGGGACATGCCCGGGGGGCACGGTCCCGGGGCCAAATGGCGGCGCCCGGGACATGCCCGGGGGGCACGGTCTCGGGGGCCAAAATGGCGGCGCCCGGGGCAGGCACCGGAGGCCACTGTCCCCGGGCAAATGGCGGCGCCCGGGACATGCCCGGGGGGCACGGTCCCGGGGGCCAAATGGCGGCGCCCGGAACATGCCCCGGCGGCACGATCCCGGGGGCCAAATGGCGGCGCCCGGAACATGCCCCGGAGGCATGGTCCCGGGAGCCTAAAAGGCGGCGCCCGGGGCAGGCACCGGAGGCCACTGTCCCCGGGCAATCATGAACTTACCTGGACTTGACCGCGTGGAGATTTCCCCCAACACATACTTTCAAAATGGTGCTACCACCAGTTGATTACCACCTCGTCCTCTTGGTACCACCTCATCAGCAGCAGCACATCACTACCACCAGGCCCAACACACAATTCGGAGTACAAGCCCATGCAAGCCCAGAAGTCAGTTCGGAGACAGCCTGACATTACTGGCTTCCAGAGGCTGTAATTCTTTTGTCCGGAGTCCGATTGAGGTGTATGAATAGTTGATGGAAGAATTATTTCATAACCTTTCCAATGGATCCAGCCTCACCTTAAAATTCATCCAGGAAGGCCTCCAAACTGTCACGACAAATTGCTACATGGTGCTGCGTCCCCTTTTCTTGGGCCTCGAGCCTTGTAATTTGAGGGAGGGGCCCAAGGCCAGGTTGTGGATGTGGGAGGCAACCCTAGCATGGCCACCTCCCTA
This sequence comes from Pharus latifolius, assembly GCA_019359835.1. Lineage (NCBI taxonomy): Eukaryota > Viridiplantae > Streptophyta > Magnoliopsida > Poales > Poaceae > Pharus > Pharus latifolius. The sequence goes on along the minus strand of CM033326.1, from coordinate 42,439,460 downwards.
GCCGCCACACCTTTTGGTCGCCCTCTCCCTCTTCCCTTCATAAAAACAAGCCGCCGACATCAGATTAGATGGTTATTTGCTACATTGTTTGCCGCTGCGTGAGATACAATTGTTCATCGGAGTATTGTCGAAAGACCTTGTTTGTTGAAAGATAACCTCAGTTGTTCGTTATGAAATTTCAAATTTCTTTGCATCTTGTTCTTGCTCGTTTTCTTCTACTGCGTGCAGGAATTAACCTTCGTGGTAAGGTCATCTGGGCGTGAGCACGGTTGATAACGACAAGTGCGTGGGTGTAGCGATTGCAAGGACTCAATTCCCATTGATTGGAAGTCTTGGAATGCGAACGTCTCCGTTCTGCAAAGTAGAGCCTATTGGAAAATCAGGCCGCTGTCACATCAATTAGTATCAGAGCCGCGTTGCCCGTTAAGTATCAATACTTTTCCCCTTTAGATTAATTCTGTTCTTTGCCCTAGAGTCCAGAAAATTGTCCCACAAAAAAAAATTGTTCGACGTCATTGTTTTGCGGGACCCTCATTTGAGGAATCCGGTGGCAACCGCCCAGGTAAGTTGCATTCAGAAAGGTACATCATAAGCTCACAACAATAGGAATTACATTAAACTGCAGTACAGATAATTAAACAGGTACAAGGTCACGAGGACCAATATTACAATATCATAACGCCAAGGATGACGCTAACTAGAGTTGATACAAAAATAACAAGTTTCTCAAAAGAAGAGTCGGTATCAAGGTACCGAACACACAGGACAACACAGAAAGCAACAACAAAGATCTTCACTTCTGTTAGCAGTAGTTTCGGAAGGGCTTCCACCACAACTGACTCCACTCGGCGCATGACCCTTCTAGGAGGTTGAATCATCTGGGACTCTTCCCTCCTCTTCTTGGTACTCGGAACCAAAGGAATCAGGATCAACGATTCCTTCTTCTGGTTTTGTGTGTAAAGGCAACGGTGAGCACGTTTTCCACAAAATGCTCAACAAGTCTCTTTTAATGAATGCAAATACATAGATGAAGGTTTCTCAAGGAATGGGCCTTTGTTTTATAGATAAGAGTAGAACAGGTTTTACTCTAAAGTTTTGAAGAAGAGTATTACTTTCAAAAGCAAGACTTTGAAAAATCTTAAATTATACTTTATAAAATGTTATGCGTGTCAGTCTTTCATGAGTCACCACTTTTATTACCAATATGACAAAAATCTTCCAAAAACTACTTGTGCTGAAATGATGTGGATAGAATCCACCGCGAGCAGACACTATAACCTGGGAGCTCAGAGTATCCGATACTTTTTAAAACTTTGCAAAGGTGTACCACTTTCAATCTACTTCTTCATGCGACTTTAAGTCGGTACCTCTCCATGCGACTTTTACGCATGTGACAAGGCCGAGATCACACAACGGTTTTGCAGTCTAGTATTAGCGATATCCCTGCCCGGTAAATAGACAGTTAAGTCCAAGATACCGTTGTGGGTCCTCCCCACTGCCTTTCTTCCTAGCCTCGGCCTATGGTCCCGCGAGACACATAGCCTGTGGATTCAGCCACACACGACTTAGAATCCAGGTGTAGGGAGACTTCCTTCTAACACCTGATCCTCTCATTACCTCACACCACTCGTGGCCCTCTGTGGCCCACCAGTTTCCCGCAAGAAACTGGACCAACAAACTATGCAGGGAACGACTAATACCAAGAAAGCTACTAAGTTGTGCCTGTCCCATACCAGGCAAGTGGTTAGTACATTTTTCATGCCACATAGAAGCACAACTAAGGTTCTTGTCCTTATGAACCGCTAGTGAGGAGACATTGACATTCCCGAAGCGCACACAGCACCAACCAGTCAAACCATCCTCAGTATTGATTCTAATCACCCTTTTCCTTCACAAAAGAGGTATTAAGTTCATTTTTCATACGCATGACCATTTAGCACTTAACACATACATTTAAGCATAGGAATAACCTAAGCATGATATCCTAGTGTGACAAGGGTGCATGAGATACACAAACATGAGGGGCTTTACAAGGAATTAGGTCTTATCTATTCACATTCTTCCAACATAGCATTTAATTTGAAGATAGAGCATGCATATAGTCAAACAGCAATTAACCTAATTTATTTCATCATACTAGGAGAGACATGGTCAAGGGGATAGAGACTTGCCTTGCAATGCGGGTTATGACTGCTCTGCTGGGTCTTCAAAGACTTCTTCTGATCCTTCCACTTCTGGCTTTGCTCTAGCATGCAAACAACGACACAATACAGCACATAAGCATAGAGAAATTACTTGTTTTAAGAAAATTATAAACATGTGTGCAAGTGAGGCGATCTGAATGAAGATGAAACAACGGGGAAAAGATCCTAGGGTTGGCCTCACAAGATTTGGTCCAGACGAGATGAATGTCTGCAAGCTGACATTCGGTTCACAGCCTGACAATGTCTGAGAATGGCATAGACACGGTTCAAAAGGTTCTCAATTGATAAAACTGACGAGGATTGTTACCCGGGCTAGTTCGAAATAATGTACATCTGCTTCAAGACAGATTCGAACCAGACAAGTGTCTAAAGGTCCGCTGTTATGGTCTCAGACGACCTGAGAAGCGCGGACACAGGAGTAATTTATGGTCGCAGGCTTTGCGCGATCATGAGGTCGCAGATGTTACGCGGTCAGGAGGTCGCAGATGATGCGCGGTCAGAAGGTCGTTGACTACCCTCAACCAGAGTAACTCGGGATTGCTTAGCTCTGCAACAGGCATATCCTTAGAATCGTGATGATTCTTCCATGTATGAAGACAACTGTTAGGAGGTTAACATGTGAGGTTATCCCTTAATTGCACGTGTTAAGCCTGCTTGGGAGTTGAGTGCGGTTACCAAAACTGCACTTCTACAACTGTTCAAAACCGTTGTGCATTAGCACCCTTTTGACCGGTATAAAAGGGTGAGCAAATGTACAAAGTGAGAGGACGACGACAGATCAAACACAAGCTTTCATAAGTTAGTTTAGTCAGTTTTAGACAGCAACACAGAAAAGATCTTCGCCTGTGATGATCTTTTCTTCAACTTTGTAAACATTTTCCATATATAATGAAATCACAACTGGACATAGGGCTGTTACTCCCACCATCGAGGGCCCGAACCTGTATAAATCTCTTTGTGCCCCAACAGACATTGCTCATCATCCCTTTCCGAAGGAACACTTTGAAAGGCCTCACTACTCAAAAAATCTGCATAAGATGGACTAAGGACCCCGAGTCCGAATCGTCGACAAAAACAGGTTTGGATTAAAGCATTGGGTGCACAATGGGGTAAGGTAACTGATTGACAAACTGGTTTCTACATAAAAGTCCAGGAAAACAAAGAATTTGCAGCAAAGTCCCTGGCACAGAGAAAATCGAGTGCCAGTGTACTGCAGCACACTAGGGCTTGCGCGTCTAGACAATCCACGCATGCGCTGCTTCGCCAACTTTGCCAAACATGTGGGCGAGATCAAGATGAGGCTGCTGGTAAAGTGAATTGGACAGGGGTGGTTTGACAATGGCGAACGGCGAGATAAAAGTTGTCGGCCGCTAGAACCAGAGATGGGCTACGGTGACAGAGATCTAGGGTTGATAAATCTCGAAATTGAATGAGGGGTTTTGCTCCTGGGACTACACTGATGGTGTTGGAGCTAGGAATTGGGTTGCAATGATGTGTGGACGCTCATCGGCGTTGACGCAGGGCTTGAAGACGATGATGAAAGGGGCGCCGTTGATACACAGCAATGCTGGACAATTGCGCTTGGTTACACCATCTACGAGACACAGGGAAGGTGTAGGTAGATTCAGAATGGGTGGAGACACGGTGAGGCGTGCCGGCGACATGAAACGTCCACGGCATCATACAAAGAAATGGGAGAACTCCGGTCACTGGTTAAATTCAAAATGTGGCTGAACAGGCTTGCTTAGAATCTCCAGAGGATTAATTTGTTCCATAAAGAGGTGTTAAGAAAATGGTTGGAGAGAGCTCAATTGCTAGAATAGGGCATTTGGGCTTTTTCGGCCATCACCGGTGATGAGGTTCACCGGGGATCAATTGGCTGCTAAGGCACAGAGAGATGAACACTAGGAACATACTGGTGTGATCAATTTGAAGTTTGATGCAGCTGACTGATTTGGCGATGGTTGCCTCCTTGGCGGCTCGCCGGAGAAGAAGAAGAAAACAGGAAAAATCTAAGACTTAACTGGTTTCTAATGGTGAGGAGATAGCTCTGGGTGAGGGGGTTCAAATAGGCATGAAACAGAGCTTTTGAGGGGAGAAACAACAATGAAACTCGAGTCAGGGATGTGACTAGGCGACGTAGGAGAAACAACGGCGACGACGATGCGATGGTGCACAGGCGGCTAACCAGTTTTGCCAGCAACAGTCGGCAATGTTGGAACTTCATCCAGGTTGGTGCAAATTTCAAGCCTTCCCGCGAGCACGCGCACTGAAGCTGCTGCTGGGCGAAAGGCGGCGCCCGGGACAGGCACCAAGGGCCTTGTCACCGGGCCAATGGCGGCGCCCAGGACAGGCACCGAGGGCCTTGTCCCCAGGCGAAAGGCGGCGCCCGGGACAGGCACTGGGGGCCTTGTCCCCGGGCAAATGGCGGTGCCCGGGACAGGCACCGGGGGCCTTGTCCCCGGGCCAATGGCAGCCATCGGCACAGGCACCAGGGGCCTTGTCCACCGGGGGCCTTCTCCCCGGTGAAAGGCGGCGCCCGCGATAGGCACCGGGGGCCTTGTACCCGGGCAAATGGTGGTGCCCAGGACAAGCACCGGGGGCCTTGTCCCCGGGCGAAAGGCGACGCCCGGGACAGGCAACGGGGGCCTTGTCCCCGGGCCAATGGCGGCGCCCGGGACAGGTAACGGGGGCCTTGTCCCCGGGCCAATGGCAGCGCCCGGGACAGGCAACGGGGGCCTTGTCCCCAGGCCAATGGCGGCGCCGGGACAGGCACCGGGGGCCTTGTCCACCGGAGGCATTGTCCCCAGGCAAAAGGCGGCACCCGGGACAGGCACCGGGGGCCTTTTCCCCGGGCGAAAGGCGGCGCCCGGGTCAGGCACGGGGGGCCTTGTCCCCGGGCAAATGGCACAACTTCTTACGTGGGCTTAGTCTCGCGGAGATTTCCCCCAACAGCAGCCCCCATGCCCACCGGGGACGATGCTCGAGTCCCCTGGGGTATGGTTTACGTAACCGGGAAAATCTCCGGGATAAGCTTCCGGAACTGTGACGCTTCGATTCCCGTGCCGCGCACTTATGACCACCCGTTCGGCCATAATGACCGCTCGCGGTTCGAACCAGTGCCTCGTTTCGCGCGCCCATACCCTCATTTCCTGTGCACTGTTTGAATTCCAATGGTGCGGATGTACCACAAGGGGCCACGCGGCATCCATCGGGGCCACGCTTCTCCTCTATAAATAGGGCCTCGGGGGGACTGGAGAGCTCATTCCAAATTTTCAAAACTCCAGCGCCCTTAGCTCTCCCGGTAGCCCTCTCCCAGTTGTTAGTTCCCGGAAGCTTAGCCTCCAGAACCTTTAGGTCCCCCAGTTTTTGAAGCCTTAGCCACTGGTAAAGTTTGATGGGACCTAAGGGCCGAGCGAAGGCCGCGGAGGTGCCCCCGGAGGAAGTCACAGTGGACTTCCTCTAGGCCTCCGAGTTCACGACCGGGGACTTGGAGTCCCTGGTCGACCGGGGGGTCGTTGTAGACGGGGACGTCCGGATCCCCGTGAAGAAAGACGGAACCCCCCGCCCCAGGCCCGGAGAGGTCGTGGCCTTCGAGGCCTTCCTCGAGGCGGGGCTCCGGCTCTCGGTGCATCCATTGCTCTGGGAGTTCTTGAAGGAGTATGGGGTGGCCCTGAACCACCGAACGCCGAACGCCGAACGGCATCGTCCGGATGGGCCTATTCATCTGGCTCTTTGAGACGGTGACCAGACGGGAGCCCACGCTCCGCGCCTTTTGGTACTTCTACGAGCTAGGGGCAAGGAGCTCCCACCTGGTGAAGGGAGGACCCAAGTCCCCCTTTCGCTCGGTGATGATCCAGCTGCTACCGTCCCGGGTGGCTGAATACCTGGTGGCAGCCTCCCAGGACCACTGGGGCGACTGGATCCAGAAGTGGTTCTACCTCCGGGTCCGGGATGATGATGTGGTGTACTCCCCGGAGGCCCCCACCTACAGCCGGTCGTCCGCCCCGAAGCCCCCGGTGTGGACGGAGGAGAAGCTAAGGCTCCTCAGCAAGGTCGTCGCTTCCCGAGGCATCCGCTCTATGCGAGACGCCGCCGAGGAGCTGGCGCTCCTGAAGATCTCCCCCTTCTCGCACGGGAGGAGGGGCATCGGGATGTGCCCGGCCCAACGGCCCCCGTAGAGGCCGGTGACCCGACGTAAGTTCCCGATGGCCTAGTTCATTTGATTCGTAAATTTTTTCTAACTCTTACCTTTCGCAGTCCAGCCGTACCCAGCGGCCTGAGAGAGGGCGGAGGACCTCCTCGGGAGGTACTTCGCCGACGAGCAAGAGCGCATTGTGCGCGTTGTGGGGGAGGGCCCTCCCCGGAACCTGGTAGCCGAGGCCTTCGGGCTAAGGCTACCAGAAAGGAAGCCCCTCCCTACCCCCAGTTCCCACAAGAGGGGGAGGGAGGCTGCCGGGGGCTCTGAGCCGAAGAAGGCCAGGGCTCAGAAAGCCCCCGGTCCGTCAACGACACCGGGCTCCACGCCGGTGAAGGCCCGAGACGAGACCCCCGGGACTGGGCGCGCACGGGCGCCAGCTCGGAAGGAAGCAACACCCACTCCCCCGGAGAGCCCCACCGAGGCTCGAGGGAAGGGACCGGCCGCGGACGGGGTGGTGTCCGATTCGGCGGACTACGCCCCCTCGCCACCTTCGGCGATAGCCCTCCCTGCGGCCCCGGCGCCTTTGGAGCCGCTGAGGCCGGAGGTTTGGTTCGCGGAGGCCTCGCCCCCGCGAGTGGAGTGGCCGGTAGACGGGGGGGAGCCCCTCGGTCTATGAGGCCCCTCCGGAGACGGAGGTCCCGGGGGCCCCGCGGCCAGGGAAGGGAAAGGGGCTCCTGATCCCCCCCCGGGGAGGGACCCCCTTCAAGAGCTCCTCGGCCACCTCCTGGGTGACAAAGACGCCAGCCACCGCCACCCCGGCCCACATTACCCCGGGCACTCAAGTCTGGGGGCCCGTCATCGACCGCGACGGGTCCGGCACCGGGAGGGAGACCCCCTGCTTTCCGCGGGGGAGGTCGACTGCTACGCGGAGGGCCTACAGACCCGGAAGGTCCAGGCCTACGACTAGGAGAGGACGCTCCGCGAGCGTTTTGGGGAGCTTCAGTCTCTACAAATCCAGGTACGTCCCCGAGCCGGTGGGGTTTTCCTTCGGTGTCCCCCTTTTGAATTTTTTCTAACTCTTGGACTTGTAGGGGACGGCCATTACCTGGGGGCTTGAGCAGCGCTTCGGCCAAGCACTGAAGGAGGCGGAGGAGAGGGCCGCCGCTTTCCAGGAGCAGCGGGATGATGCCCTCCGGGAGCTGGCCAGGGTACGGGCTCAAATCCATGCCTCCGAAACCGTCAATGACCGTCTCCGGCGGAAGGCCAAGGCAAAGAAGGAAGCCCTCCGGCAGCTCGAGGGCTCGAGCGTGCGGGCGGTAAGGACGCAGGCCGCTCCATCCGCTCGGCCCTCGAGGGCCTTGGCGTGAGCCTAGGCTCCAGGAGCAGCTCCGAGGTGGCCCCGGCAACTTTCACGGAGACTGTGCGTTTTCTCAAAGCACAAGTCTCCATGATCCCGGAGGCCGCGGATGCCCGGGCGCTAGGCCGCGGATGCCCGTGGTGGCGGCCGCGGCCGGGCTCGTAGAGCACCGGGGGGTGGGCGCCCGGGCAATCGGGGGCCGCATCGCTCGGAGCTTCCCGGAGTTTTTTGAGCCCTCGTGCCGGGAGGTGGAGCACCTCGCCGGGGGCTTCTACGACCGGATCATCCGGGCGAGGTTCCCGGCACCGGTGCCTCCGGGAGCGGATGCACCGGCTCCGGCGGGAGCCCCCCAGGGGGAGGACGCCAATGATCAAGTATGAGCCTCCCCCCGGGTCTAGATAGGACCCCTTTTTGTTTTTTAGGTCTTTTGTTCCCGGTAGCTTCTTAGAGGAAGCCCCAGACACTTGTACGAAAAAATTTTGAATGCAATAGAAATTGAATGCAATGTACTAGGCTTCCCGGGAGGTTACTCCCGGGCGAGGGTCCGGGAGAGGGTCTCAGGAGGCAAGCCCTTTGAGCCCCGGTAAGTGCCGCCCGAGGGACGCCCAAGCCACTTTAATCTTGTTGAGTCTCTTCTCCGGAGAACACAGCGGGGGCGTTGTCCGGGAGCCAATCCAGTTGCGATGGTATCCGGAGTGGCACCTGGATAACTTCGATAATCCATAAGTTTCAAATTGAAACTCTTTTGAGAAAGTTTTCAATTTCGAACTTCTTCGGGGTAATAATATCTAGGACTTTTGTAAAACAAGTTTTGGCACAATTCAAATAGATTTTGATTAGCACTCAAAACTGATTTGGTTAAAAAACAAGATAGTCGAAAGCCTCTAAAAAGCTTTTAAATACATTTTGAAGACCATGTTGATAGGAATTGATGATTTTTGGCCTTTTGAATGAAAATTTGACATTTTAACAAAAAGAGGTGGTTCATCATTGCCATTCCATTTTAGTTATGAATTTTGTCATGTACCTTTCTTCATATCAATTGATGGTTTGTTCATGGAATTTTAGGTAAAGCCATGTCGGCATATTCCTCGTCTGATAGCAGTGATTCGAGGAGGGCCAACGTAGATAACGCTGCTTCATCCCAGCGCAAGAGGAAGGCGCGAGGCGCGACGATGTTGTGCTGTTTGGCCAAACAGGCGGATCTTTCATGTGAGTTCAACCAGTTCGGGAGACCGATTGGGAAGAACGTCGGCCAGTACGCTGCCTATGTTGATTTGTTGGTGAAGGAAAGGGTGAAGATCACCGTCCAGAGCTGGAAGGATGTTAAGGCTGACAAGAGGGATAGGCTGTGGGCGGAAGTGAAGGTAAAATTAATCTAAATCCCTGAACTCTTGAGTAATCACATTCCCTTAGTTTATCCCAGAGATTAAGTAAGTCATGCTTTTATGCACCATTTGAAACAGGCCAAGTGGAACATCCCCGACAATGGTCCCAAGATAGCTTGCTTGAAGGACATGAACAACATGTGGAAAACCTTCAAGAGCGTCCTCGTCAGTACCTTCCTCGCTAAAGGAAAATCTCCATGTGAGAAGTACCCCTTCATAACAGAGGAGGTATGGGAGCAATTCACCCAACAGAAGGGGACCCCTGAGTTCAAGGTATGTATGCTTCCTTTGCTTGGTTACACCGTTGTATGGAGTAACCAACGGTGCATTAATTTTCTTGTTTCCGGTACGAAGACCCTTAGCAAGAAGAACAAGGCAATCCAAAGGAGGAACGACCACCCGCACCGGCTAGGCTCTCGCGGCTATGCGGGGAAGGAGGAGCAGTGGAAGAAGGCTGAAGACGGGTGTCGAATTTCATCGACTCCCCTGACCTGCCGCTCTCCGAGATCCGTGATCCGCGATGCAAGAACTGGTGGCTGGCCAGAGGGACCATGTCGTCCACGGGGACTGTGGAGTTCTCAAACCCCAGGGACGTCGAGGTCGGGCAGCGAATCGTAAGTTGGCTAACTTCCTGGTTGGAATCATAGAGTGTGGTAGAAAAAACTATGATCACTCGTGTGTGCACAACTTTGTATATATTTTTTCCTCACAATGTAGAGCTTTGAATGTAACAGATCTCTTGCTCGATTGAGGTGACCCAGGGATTGTTCACTCCCCATAGGGAGAACAACATCCTAACCTGGGCTCTAGGGAACAAGAAGCATCCAGGGCGGACGCGAACCGTGGGGAGTGTGGTGCCATGGAAGGAAGGCTTCTCGGAGCTCGGGAAAAAGGCGAAGATGGCTCGCAGATGGAAGGAAAGGGAATCGGAGTTGTCTGAGAAGATACGATCAGATGTGACTGCACAATTCGCGGACATGTTCTCTCAACTGAACGAGAAGTATGAACACCTCAGCCGAATTGTGCAGTCCAAGGGTTTAGATCCAGCTGTCGAGGTCAATGCTAGTAGGCCGAGTAGTTGCGGTTCAAAGGTTCATGTGGATCCAGTGGACCTGATTGAGGTATTGCAACTCTTGAGCTATATATGCAGTTTGGTTGATGCCACTCCCGTTACGTTAGAACTGTTTCACTAACCTGTTATAATTGATGCAAATTGCAGAAGCCAGAGAGCTATAGCCTATTGATCAACATAGGCGACGACCCTGTAGTGGTTGCACACGGGGTCGTATATCAGTCTTGGGAGGATGTCCAGATCCACTGCGTACCTCTGAAGCCTGGGTTTGCAAAGGTTCAGGTGGACATGGCCCTCCCGGGCTACAGCACTTTTCCGTTGCCCGTCCCAATGGACAAAATGCGGACAATTGACGAGGCATTGGGCTCATACATACAGTGGCCCAAGAAGGGTGTTAGACTACAGGAGGTAAACCCTACCCATTCTAGCTTACAACTCAGTTAATATACTCAATTTGCAAAATCTAACTTATGCTTTCGTAACTTAAAGTGGACAATGGATGCCAGCTCACTTCCTGAGGACCCTAACCCCAGCACAATGCATGACCGAGCTCCTTCGGCCCCCAAGCCTCCTCCGACAGCCTCAAACCCACCCAAAGGACGCACGCCTCCTCGGAAAGCCCCTTCGCCATCAAATGAGGCCGGTGGCACCACGGCCCAATCTTCGAAGGTATACACTCGCTCCCCGGCCAAAGGCAAGGGCAAGGCCAAAGGCAAGGCGAAACAAAGTCAGCCGGGTACGTTCAAGAACGGGTTCCCACTCGTGTCGGAGTACCTTCTGCGCAATATGGATCAGGCAACCAGAAGTCTCCACGAGTGGTACCTGTGGGTCTAGGTGCCACATCAACTTCTTAGTTCACTTCAGGCCAGGTCATTTTCACCGTGAGGCCGGGAGCATATCAGTGGCCCACGAGGATTTGTTCGACCTCTTCAACTGGCAGGAGCTTGATATGTCCATCATACGGACTGGAGTCTTGTGAGTTTGCTCATCCTATATGTTGTCACAGTTCATTTCATAAATCTAATCACTTTGTATGCACTACTTACTAATGTCTACTTTGCATCCAGGTGCATGTATAGGCTAGCATCGATGAGGGCATGTGACAGGGTGGGTTTCCTCGACCCAGACAAAATAAGCCTCACGATGCTAGAGCATGACCAAGCACATGCAGAGGAATACATATCAAGGGCACTACTGACGCAGCAGGATCGGGAGTTCATTCTTGCGCCGTACCACCAAAGGTTAGTGCATTTCCTACTAATTTAACTCATTCTTGTATGTTACGCCTAACATATACATGAAACGGTTCACTTTTATATACAATGTAGGGGCCACTGGATCCTCGTCATCATTTACCATGGATGAATGAGGTCTATTACCTCGATTCGATGAGCGACAAGGTAACACATGTTTTCACCCTCACGTGGCACATAGATGCGTAAGTAACACAGCTGATTTAAATTTTGCTCTGACTAGCTAATTAATGATAACATATTAACCGGAAATGCTAAATTAAATACAAGGCTTTCAAAAATTATGTTACTGCTGGAGGGAGGCATGACGCGTCGAAGGGCACAATAATTTCTTGGAAAGAATATGAGGTAATTAATTATACGGATGGAACTACTCATGATGAGTCTTTCAATTTATGCTTAATTAGTTCTTTCGAGTTAATGTGGGTTTATGTCTTTGCATATGCAATTATCCTAGTGCCATCAGCAGCCACAATCATGGGAATGTGGGTTCTATGTCATGAGGTTTATGTATGACCTGATCAGGACAAACTTTGCCCAATTCCCTAAGGTAAGCATTTTTCCTGACTCAAAGTCGAACATTGGATGTGACGTACGTTCCTAACTTCATACAAGCATGCAGTGCGCCATGTTGAAAGACCAATACGAGCTGCCTCAGTTGAAGGAGCTGCGAAAAATTTGGGCTCAATATGTGATGGATGAAGTGGCTATCAACGATCGATCGTAAATGACTTGTGTGATATACATGAATGTATTAATTGGTGTATGTGTATACTTGTATTGGTGTATTTGTGAATAAACTCAATATGTGAATAATTAGATTCAATCTGTCCAATGCATGTGTGTATCTTTGTATTAGTGTATTTGTGAATAAATTCAATCTCTGAATAATTAGATTCAATCTGTCCAATGTGTGTATCTCTGTATTGCTGTATCTGTTAATGATCCTTTGTAATACTATCGGTTCATATCCTACAACCCATAGAAGAAAGTTTCCAGTACTAACCGTGTCGAGTACCTAACCGATAGAAAAAACTATACAGTACTATCGGTTTCCAGTGTAGAACCGTCACAAGAAATCTAACATCACTATCAGTTGAGTTCACTGAGCCGATAGAAGAAATTATCATTCGCGATTAGTGAACGTTGGAAATGTAGGTATTTTACTAATGGTTTGCACCCGATAGAGTTGTGCTACGTTTCTTCTATCGTGCCGATCACTAGCGGTAAGAGAACCGATAGTAGAGTTGATTTTAAACCGATAGTGAAAAGCAATTCTGTAGTAGTGAGGATCTCTTCAAGTGCGTTGAGTCTTGAAGACAATTTTTGACCAGGCTAGGGAGACCGCGAGATTGGCTCGACAAAAGTAGCAGCTTGCTCGTGAGGAGAAGCATGCTGCGGATATAATTATCATGGGCTACGGCCTCACCATGAAGGACACCCTCAAAAGGCTGAAGGAGGTCACGGGCTCTCTCGAGACGTATGTAGTTGATCCTAAAAAGGACAACTTGTCGCTGGAGGAGTCCTTCATCCTGGTTGCAAGTCAAACTGACTTTATTTTAGATGCAAATAGTACTAAGCCCAAGCCTTGACCTAGCCCGTTGTGTATTTACTTTTTTGTAAATAATTAGAAATGTTAATGAAAAAATTGTTCTCATGTCAGTTTTTCAATCCCGTTGATAAATTAAGTCCAAGACATCCTTGGGCTGTTCCCTTATTTCTTTCCTTGGCTTTCGGCGACCATAGAAAGGTAAATTCGATCACAGAGCGTTGTGTGCAATCATGGGATTATTGTCACAGTCTGCGATCACAAAAATAGCAATCTTTGTCGGCTAGCCCCCAAAGTTGAAGTGAAAGGGCTTTCTTTTGGCTGAAAAAGGTGTTTCCAGTTCTGAAAAGGCGTCTTTTCGGTTTGACTTCTCGTTGAACTTCCGAGGGATTTTGAGTGCGCGTGTCAGGCTTATTTTGATTGGCATTTAATGCGAAAAACACCTTTTATCACACTGCGTGAACAGCGCTGAAGGCCCCAAGGGAAGTGGGTTTTTAAACCCTTCGTCCCAAGCCTTGCCTTCACACGGAACTCACATAAGGAACTCACATAAGGAACTCTAAAACCCTTTTTTTGCGTTCTTGCATGTTCCGCCAGCCGCCTTCCTCAAAAACCCTCTTCTTTTTTGGTGCGCGGATCAATGGAGTTTTGGAGCCGATCGTTGCACTGCAGCATCGAGAGCCTGGTGGCTCTTGAGGAGGAAATCCTTCCTTCGAGAGCGCTAATGTCGTGGCGTTCAGCTGGAGAGGAAGAAACCCCAATGGTGAAGGAAACTGAACTGGTTATATTTGAGGATTTCCTGTGTTGTGGATTCTGGCTTCCTGAAAGTGAATTCCTGTTGAGCATCTTAGGGCATTTTGGCTCAGAATTGGTAAATCTGCATCCCAATTCTGTGTTGATCCTGGCCATTTTCCAACATTTGTACGAGGCATATGTGGAGGTTTTACCCAGCATTCCTCTATTTCGCCATTTTATTTGCTGGCTTGGTCAAAAAAGTGCCAATGCTTCTAGGTGTGTCTACTTCCATCTGAGGAAGAAGAAAGACTACCCATTTGTTCTTCTTCGCGACTCCATGCATGGATGGAGCCATCGATGGTTCTACTATGTGGCTCCTGAGGAGAGCCATCTTTGGTTCAAAAACCATCGGCCAGAGAGAAACAGTGAAAAAGAGTCTATTTAAATGAAGATTTACAGACGCAGGCCCAGGTGATCCTCCACCTAGTGAGTGAAGGTTTGACAGCCCAAGATGTGATTCGGGACTTTGTGAAGAACCGGAGCAGTCCGCTGAAGAAGAAAGAGCACTCAGCCTGGGAGTTACGCTCAATAAAAGATGGCACCTTGGGTTATAATCAAGGTAATATTTCTTTGCAAATATTTCTGCAATTTGTGTGACATTTTGTTAGCTAATTGTGTGGCTGCCACAGCTTTACCAGCTTCTAAGGTCAAGAGGAGGACAAATACTCTCCTAAGACTGCACCACTCAACCCTAGAAGGTGATATGGGCACACCGAGACCACAAAGTATGGTCGGCAGTGGTGACGACCTGGTTCAAGAGCGTCAATGAGTAAGTCTCATTCAGTAAACTTGTTCATGTCTAATGTGTGAACAACCAAAATCAAAGAAGATCCTTTTGATTGATTTACCTGCTCGAGGGCCAAATGGTGAGGATGAAAAGGCCCATCGATGATGAAGGTCCTTCTTGTGGCCCCGCAAAGAGGTTGAAGAAAACTCCAAAATCCAAAGGACCAATCATACCCAAAACCAAAGAACTGAATGAGTCAACCCCCAGTAAGGCCAAATCAAAGACCACCACAGGGGCGGCTTCATCCAAAGCCACTGGAACTGGTTTGAAGGCCGCCGTGGTAAACATCCTTACCCCTCATATTCCGATAAGCACGATTGGGAATTACTTCTTACTTGTACAGGGGGAAGGAAGTGATGAAGAGGAAGACGAAACTCCCTTGATCCTTCAGAGGAAAAGGTTAGTGGAGCTTTCGAAGGGACCCTCACCGAAGGCCCTATCCTCGCTTCTGTCGGCCCAAAGTGGAGTGTCGAGTTCCTGAAATCTTTTGGGACTCAGTGTCAGGTAAATAGTTTTGTCTCTAGCTAAGTGACATTGCTTAGTTAGGAACAACTAATTCGATTGTGAATTGAATGTACAAGACTCCCTCGACCATGGCCATATCTGTTCCAGTGAACAAAACGGACCCAGCCATGGTCGAAGGGGAAGAAACTACTAGGGTAGGTCTACCTACCATGAGTGGAATCGTAGTAGAACCGTGGCTGCAGTGGAAGCCACTACAACTACTGAAGTTACTCCCTCGCAGGACGTCTTAGAAGACCCTGCGAGCCTCCCTGACGAGGTGGTGCCAGATTTTATACATGTCAAACCCATCAATGATGGTGAGGCTGAGGTCGCTGCAGCGACCACGACCACAGGGACGAATGAGCAGGCAAAGACTTCTACTCTCCCATTGGTCGAAGGAACTATTCAGCTTTCTGATCCTCAACGCCCTGCATTGGAAAGGCAGGCGCGCGATGGCTTGGCTTCATCCAGCCATGGCATTGGATCTGAAAAGTTTCTTGAAGATCTTTTGGAGGTAAGCAGAAACTCTTACAGCACGTCGTTCAGTATTTATTTGAATTTGTCTTAAGGTATTTTTGTTGTTCTTTTGCACAACTCTGCCTGCAGCACGACCATGGTAGGTCAGCTTATAGAGAAATTCAAGGTTGCTCAAACAAAGCGCAGCCGTGTAAAGCAGTAAGTATTTTGCTTTACCTTCAGTCCTTGTGATGAACCAGAGTGAATTTTTTTTATGGTTGTCATAGGGAAATTCTACTTTACTAGAAGAAATCGCCACGATACGCAACAATAAAGAAGTTGCAGTGGATGAAGCTTTGAGGGAGAACAATGAAAAACTCTTAGAAGCCCTCGCATTCTTGGAGGAGAAAACAAGGTCATATGATTCTCTCCAAGGGGAAAAAGAAAACCTCTCATTGGTTTGCAGCAAGTTGCAAACTGACATTGATCGTAAGTTCATTTGAGCAGAATTTGGTATCGTTTCCCTGAATTGTTGAAGATCAAATTATACCAAATTGGTTTCTTTCTCTGATCAGATCAAAAAAAAGTAAACTTGAAACTGACCAAGGAAAAGGATCAATTGGAGGAGAAGTTTATCAGGCGCAGACTCGCCCTTGACAAGCTCCATGTAAGCCTGGAAACGAGCCAAGCTCGAGCTAGCCCAAGCAGGCTCGACTCGAGCTCGATAGTGTACTGGGCTCGGCTCGGGCTCAGCTCGAAATATTAATGAGCTTAGAACCAAGCTCAGGCTCGACTCGACAAAGCTCGAAAAGCTCGATAGAGCTCGATTAGGCTTGTTCTATACACTCCGCCGCTGCTCCCCCACGCCGTCGCTCCCCGCGCCACTGCTACCCCACATCGCCACCCCCCTGGCTGTCGAGAACTCATGCCGCCACCGCTCCCCGCGCCACCGCTACCCCACATCGCTGCCCCTCGGCCGCCAAGAACTCATGCCGCCGGCCCTCCCCCACGCCGCCGCTCCCTTGTGCCGCCCCTCCCCCACGCCACTCCCCGGCACAGCTGCTCCCCCACGCCGCCGCTCCCCTGCGTCGCCATGAGCCCGTGACGTGACTCCATGAGCCTGTGAATCGATAGATCTAGTGGAGAGGATTTAAGAATCGAGAGACGACTAGTAGCCGGCTAGGGTTGGGAGTGATGGTGTTTCTGTGGGCTAATGGGTTGTGGCCTGTGGCTGTCAGGTTGTGGGCTCTGGCCCATTAAATATAATTCGACTTTTAACGAGCCGAGTGATCACACCTAAAACGGTGTGATTTTGTAATACCGCAAGTGGACGGTTGAACGTTGAGCACTTGAGGGTCGAATTCCACGAGGAACAAGCGTATTCATCTTTCTAGCTTAATGGATCACTGATTAAGCCTAACGAGTTTTGGGGCTGTTTTTCTATAACTAATTCTACTACTAAAGCTATCAATCTAGGGTTTTAAAGCAGTAAATTGCAAGTATGAAATCTAAATTTATAAAGCAGGAATTAAAACCTAGGGCTTCGGGAATTCCATAACCATCCGGCGTAATTCTATCCAAGATCCGAGGATTGTGAGTTAATTTTCATTGCTTTCCAAGACAAATTAAGTTTCCAGTTCGAGGCGCTGGGTCAACAGTCAGAGGATCACTTCCACTGTCACATTTAGCGAGAGCCTCTCTCCTGTTCAGGGTCCCGCGTCAAAGCGCTAAGGACTCAAGAACTCCCCTAAATTCTAGCTAAGGCTCAACTGTTACGTGTAACATCCTGAGTTTTGGGGTGAAAAGTTTCTTTCTTAAAAATCATACATGCATATGTCTCTTCTAGATCAACCAAATCAGCCTCAGTTTTATTTTGTTCTAGCCCTAAAATCTCCAAAATCTATCCTGTGACCCCAAGTCAAGATCTGACTTGCCAGATTTGATCTATCGGTTATCCTAAATCTAAAAGCCTTCAGAACCCAGATCCAATTCTATCTCTAACTTCCAGATTTTTCAACTCCTTTCTGTTTTCAAAAAAAAAAAGAATATCTTATATTACCTAAATACCCTAAGTTTCAGAAATCCAAATTTAATCCAAATCTTGACCAAGTTCAGACCAAATTATACCTGGAACATGATCAAGGGTGTGCCAATACCTTAATCCAAAAAGTTGACAGCCAGATTTCATCATCTAGACCTTTTTCGCAAATCAGTCCAAGAGTTATTTCAAATTAGTCCTTATCTAATGTCTGAAAACCCAAAAAAGACTAAAATCTCCAGATTAACTCCAAATTCAGAATTTCTTCGGCAAATCTTCCCAAAATGTTATTTGTCACAAGTTTCTCTTCTGTTCAGATTCCAAAATCTCATCCTAAGTGCCAGAATTCAAAATCAAATGAAATTCAGATTTCAATTACCCTAAAATACCCTATTTTCAGTTTTGTCAAAAACCATTCAAATGTGCCAAATTTTATCAAATACCTTTGCCAAATGTTTTGTTGAACATATCTGCCAGATTAGTGAAAGCAATTCAGTTTAAACCTCCCAGAATTTCAGATTTTCAATTCAGTCCAAATCAAAAACCTGAAACTGCAATTCAGTCCAAATTTCGACCAGAGCAACAGCAACTGTACACATGACCAGTACTCGCCGTGTTTTGCTTCCTTGCGCCGTGCACGTTCGCCGCCGGCCAAGCTTCGCCTGCAACTTGATCGTGCATGCTGTTGCGCACGTGTCCTCGCTCCAGCCGTGTCGTGGCAAGGTCGCTGCAACGTCGACGACCAGCGCTTGCTCCCGCGCGCGACCAGCAACCTTTTGTCAGCAACTCCTCGCCACGTCGCTTTGCCGCGCCAGTAGTTGTCTCCACCGCTTGCTACAGCATTGCCAAGTCCCGATGGAACGACACTGTGATCAGCTACAGACTTGTCGCCGTCGCAATCACCGCTCCTTGCTGTTTCTTCGCCGCTATTGCTCCTGCACGCAACCAGTCAAGTCACCGGCTGCCAATCTCTTCATTGTTCCCTCTTCGCAAGCTTCGCCTGCCTATTTAAGCATCCCTGTGCTCAGCAGCTCCCTCGAACCTCACTTGAAATCATTCAAGTCTCAGATTTTCTGTCTTAGTCTTCTTCTCCGGCGAGACCAGCTCGAGGCCTCACGGTAACAGCCTCAACCGCAGCCTCAACCACCAAATTGACAGCACTAGTAAGTTTCCCTCTCCACTCTCATCGTGCTGTAGCATCTAATTTAACTCTCATGCATCTCATCGCCGGTGATCGCCGGAAATGGCTGAAATTCGAAGAATGCCCTGTTCCGGCAATGCAGGCCAAATTACCTCGAATTAGCTCTCGATCCTGTGAAGGGAGATGATCAGTGACCCATTTCCAGCAAGCCTGTGTACTTAGATCTCCAATTTGAGCTTCCATCGAAGCTTTCATCAATTTTGAACTTCACCTGTTGCCGGCGATCGTCGCCAGGCTTCTCCAGCCATCCTCTAACAAAATTGACCATCCTAATAGCTCCCTTATACTCCACAGATACTCCCTGAGCTTGGGATTAAGTTCAAACCCCCTACAACAAAAACCCCCAAATCCTATGTCTTCTTCTCCGGCACAGTTCACCGGAAAAGTTTTCCCGGCCGTTTCAGCTCAGATCACTTTGTCCACCGTGTGTGCCTTAACCCCCTGAGTATTTTTGTCTTCTAGTCCGACACCTAAATCAGCCTAGATCAAAAGATATAGCCATGCCAAGATCTTGTCCAGAACTGCTCGAGTGCAACCAGTTCACCTCAGTTCATCACTGAATTTCATCACTTTCCAGCCATTTCTTGCCCTAGATTCTGTTGACTTAATTGTTCCTGTTATCCTTGCCTACCTCCCAGACAAAGTGGTGCATCATTTGGAGCTCTAGATCAAAAGTTATGCTAAGCCCTAGTTTCTGGCCATGTCAAGATCAATGCCAGACTATGTCAGTCAGTGGCATTAGCCCTTTTCACTCCCTTCCAGATGTGCATTTTGGGCATAACTTTGTCCCTTAGACTCCTGAGGTTGTGATCAACATTTTCTTCTTCTATCACAACTTGATTTGAGCCCTTGAATTATAATTGTTGCTAAACCCTAGTTTTTGACACTATTCCAGTGCATGCCAGTCAATGGCATTGGCCTTGTTTACCCATTTCTGATTGTGCATTTTGAAAGCCACTTTGTCCACTGAATTTGTAGAGTTATGATCTACATTTTCTTCTACTGTCATAACTTGAGATAAGCTCTCTAGTTTTCCTTGAAGTTATGTCAGAATCTTGATCCGAATGTCAATCCACTGACATTCGCTGTTCTTGATCAAACCAGCCACAAAACTGATGTTCTTATTGTAACCTTGAGATCCTAAGAGCATCTAACATCCATCCTTAGCCAATTCCTTGAAACCCTAGATCTCAACTCAGTTCAGCTTACAATCTCAATTATCTCCAATATCGTTCAGTCACTCTTGTAAAGCATATCTGCATATAGATCCTAAAACATCTTAATATATAAGTAATATTTGTGTGTATTGTTTGGTTTGTCGTCGAGCAGATCTAGAAGCTGAGATCGAGGACTTCGCTGTTGACCCGTCATCAACTGCTGTTTCTTACGACGCGGAAGGCAAGTCATATCCTTGGTCATCTTGAACCTATATTTTAAATGTTGCTAAAACATAACCTTGAATATAGGCAATATTGCATGTGAAAGATTGAGAATGGTTGATTTATCAATTGGCAGTACTAGACTGGTTATCTGTGAAATGTGAAATAAACAAGTTTTGAGCCATGAACTATTATATGTATTTATATACTTATATTCATGAAATAAAATCCCTAGCCGTGACCAGAAAATGGTATGGATGGCTGTAGCACTGGAGGTGCTAGACTGCAAAGGAATGCAGGCACTGAAGGTGCAGGGTTGTGGATGGTCTGGTCATTGGCTTATAAGGACTAGAACCTTGTGTTGTGCGTCTAGTGGCATGAACAACGTGCTAACCGCAAGCCTGGTATGGGACAGGCCTGAACAAGTACTTATGTGGATCATACATGAAACCCCTGCATGAGATGTGTTGTGATGATTGACTTGGAGGCTGACTCCTACTATCACTGAAGGTGATCTGATATTTGACCCAGTAATGGGAAAATGAGGTGGGGTGGAGGTTATGATACAGCCTACCACAACTGTGTTTCGCTGAGAGCCACAGGGTCAGGGGTGAATTGTAAGTGATGCATAACAAAAGTTCTTGTTATCTCCACCTTGCCACTCACACATGGTTGTGAGGAGGGGTCTAATCATTTTGTTATGATAGGATGGGCTTGAAAGTGGAATATCTTGCGGGTAAATTGGTACCTCTCTGCAGAGTTAAAAACGTATTCGAATACTCCGAGCTCCCGGGTTTATAGGAGTCTGCTGCGGTGGATTAAATCCACGGGGTGTGACACAAGTACTATTTTCTAAATAAAATGTGTTAAATCAAGATTACCCAAATGACATGTGTTGTCATGATAAGGAGTGCTGCCGTGGGCTGTCGTGTGTCGACGTGTCGCGGTAGTGCTATAATCTAGTGAACATGAATGATGATGTTACTTTATGAAAAAGTGCTGCCATGAAATAAGATGAGATGAGATATGGAAGTAAAAGATTATTTTATAAACAACCATAATTCTTGACTAGTCTAGGTTCATATCATCACTACTATATGTATCTACTCTTACCTATGACTTGCTGAGTACGTAAGTGTTCACTCTTGCAACCTACAAATCAATAGACGGAGCAATCAACAATCAAGATGAAGGCGTGGAGAACTTATTGGATCCAGAAGGAGGAGCGTCAGTCCCGTCATTTCCCTGATGTGTGTTGTTCTGCTGTCCACTTCTCTTTTGTGGGTGGGTCACCTATCTTCTGCTGTGTAGATGTTATTTTGCTAAACCATGTATGCCGTGAAGGCATTGTAATCTCCTTATGTAATATCAAGGCCAGCAGGCCACACTGCTTAACTATTTTGTAAGTTACTCTGTTGCAATGTGATATACTCCTGTGCTTGACTTTTCCTGGGACGTCAAGGGTATGTGTATGCTATGCATATATATATGGGACTAGCTGCAGCGAGCTAGGTCTCTACAGGAGTAGTCGTAGTCCCAGTATCGGGGCGCGATAGTACGTCTGTTGCCAAAACAAGAATTTAGGGTTTAAAGGAAGAAAACATTAGAAAATAACTCCAAAACTTGAGATCAAAACCAAGAAAGAATCACGCTTTACGGATTAGGTCATTCCTAACCCTAGAAGGGATCTACTGGCAAAAAGCCATAAGAATATAGAAATAATAATAAGAAATAAATAAAAACTTACTTAATTGCTTGAGAATTGAAGTTGCCGTCCTTGCTGGCTTACAAAAGCAATAAAATAGAGAATGGGGCTCTTCTAAGAAAATTAGACTAAAAACTAAGTCCTAACGGCTTTTAAACCTAAGAAAAAACATGTCTAATTGAGCTAAAAACTTCTCTATTTATAGTACATAAGTCCTAGAATTAACTAATTACAACTCAAAACTTATCTAGGAAGGAAATTGTCTCAGATTTGGACTTTAAACCGACTAATGGGTCTTTTTTGGACTCAGAATTCGGGTTTTGGGTCGGATTCGAGTCCAATTTCGGGTCGGATTCCTTTTTTTTTCAGATTTTCAGCATCTTCTTTCTCCACTTCGTTTCCTATCCAAACGATGTGGAAATAACTCCAAGTTTGGTACGTTTGTTCCTTGAAATATGATGAACACACTTGTGAAAGAGGATTGTAAAAATATTACAAAAAGTCACATAAAATGACGTATCAAAGGAATTTTAAGTATCATTTTTGCACATTTTCAATACTAAACCTAGGCTAAAATTCTACCAAATTAAGACTTATTAAATTCCCCCAAGCTTGCATTTTGCTTGTCCTCAAGCAAAGAATGTGAATAATTTTTTCAAAAATTAAGATGCCTTGGTAAATCAGATTCTCTATAAACAATCTTTCGAAAACTCTCATCACATCTATGCATATTAGGCAATTGATCTAAGCAATTTAAACTCTCCAATTGCAAATATTCAGATTATCAAATTTCAACCTTAGAAAAGAAAGAGCTTATTCAATTAAATCATCTTGACAACTTCTTTCATATAGGATTTAGAACAAACCATAGCTAAAGAAAACACTCATTATGCTACAAGTTATACAAAGTTTGCTAGACTGCCCTTTAGAGAAAGATTAAAACACTTTCTACTTTTTTTATTCACTTTTTTCTTTTATTTATTTATTTTTTCTTCTTCAACTTTTTCGTGCTCTTGGCCAGAATGTTTTTTACTGGATCATTCCGTCGCGGCTAAAGGAGACATGCTGAAGATGCTTACTTAAGTGCACTTACAGAAAGGCAGCTTTGTCGGTTTCCCGAGCCCCTGTAAGCAACCTTAATACTTCGTATACCTTCACTTCACCAGCTGGTCGACGATTCACCACCGCCTCCCCCAGCGGGTCACATATATGTTACACGAGACTAGACAAAGCTGTATCTTAAGCAACCGTTTTATTGAAAATATAACTTTTTGTGTGCATAAGTTAAATAAATCTTCCCTTCCCCAGCTGGTCGACGATTTACCACCGCCTCCCCCCAGTGGGTCGATTATACTTCACTCTTGCACATTTTTTTTATTTTTAAAGAGAAGGGCAATTAACAATCTAGGCATAAAAAGTGACATAAGAGTGTTAATTTTAGATAATAGTTTCTTAGAAACCTTCAATTTGGAAGAAGACAATGATAATTAAAAGACAAGTGCAGTCTTTAATGGTCAATTTAAGATAAAAACTAAAATAAGCAATTGAAATGTTTAAAAGAGCTAAGTTCAATGGATCATATGCAAAGATGTGATAGAATAGTCATCTAATTGATTAAAGATCATCTTCAAAACTAGGCATTCCAAGTGATAAATCTCTCTTTTTTCAGCTTATGATGGAATGTGGTGGAATGATGATTTGATAAAGACTAAGCAAATAGTTAAGTGAACACCCCCAAGCTAAATTAAACTAAGCAAATGGTTAAGTGAACACCCTCCAAGCTAAATCAGACATTGTCCTCAATGTATGGAAAGAGATGCAGATTACCGCTTGCGGTCGTGGTGGAAGATGACATAGTGAAAGAGGATCTTGCGGTCCACGTAGCTCCAATGGTGCAGTCCAAGGTGTTGCAAGTAAAAACCTTGGAGATCACACATCGGATTCGCGATTTGTTTTGAACATGCTGTGATGTGGACTTGAATGTCGTAATCTGAATTTGGTTGGCCCTGAAAAAGAAAAAGAAAAAGAAAAGGAAAAAGAAAGAGAAAGAAGAAAGGAAAAATAAAAGAAAGAAAAAGCATCGGGTTGCCTCCCGATAAGCACTAGTTTAATGTCCCGCTCGACATAGACCATAGCATGATCTTTATGGAGGTTCCCAATACTGATTTTGAATGTTTGGTGTAGTGGGAGACCTAAGCCTATTGTCTAGCAATTCAGATTTTTTAGCTTTCATCACAGCTAGGTTTAATCTGTGTGGAGGCTCCATACCAATAAGATCATCAATAGAATATCCTAATGCCCTGCGATGCAGTGTTAATGTATTGATCAATGTACTTGATGGTTTATCAGTTATATTGGCATCTACAAGCATAGTATTTTGTTTATCTCTATCAAGAAGCATATATTTCACCGAGGAAGGACGGGATGTGAGATTTGGTACCTTGTTCGCGTAGGGATTGTCATGATTTCTTATCGTTAAGAGTCGATTGGGCAACGATGATATGTTTGTAGTGGCATGATTTCTCTGTGTTGTCATCTAGAGCATCATTTCCAATTTGTTTACCCTGCAATATATTCTCAAGAGAGTCTATCTTGCATGTGGTGTCCTGATATATAGGGCAGTTAGCAATTTCAGCCTATTTAAACAATATTTTCTCATTCCCCATATGAAAAGCAATTGTACCCTCACATATATCAATTTGACCTGTTTCTAAATCATCCAAATTCCTTTTATTTGTAAGAATTTCTTTTAAGAATTTTCCATATGAAGGAATTTCAGTGATAAGATCAGCAAAAGGCATAGTCACATTCAGTTTTTTCAGGGTATCAAAGGATTTGTCATTAGAACTAGACTGGAGGTAAAAACTTGGAAAAGATGGAGTCTGTTTAGAAACATGTGTTACCTCATTATTACCTGATTCTGTTTCTTTTGATTGTTCATCCTTTCTGAGGTCATCTGCCGGCGCAGGTGGATCATCATACTTAAGTTTGGTCGTCGGCGTCAAATCCTTGGTAGGCATCTTCGTTGGTTCCGGTTGCACCTTCTCTTTTTGGAAAGTTCCTGCACCTTTCAAATCAACAGTATCAACACAAGAGATAACATTAATATGTTCAGAATTACGAGGGTCGATAGGTTGAGAAGGAAGAGAGTTAGAAATCATTGGTGCGTGATTGGCCATTCGCACAAATTGAGTCTCAAGCATGCCAACATGTGTAAAGATGGAGTCGATCTTCTGGTTCAGTGCAACTTTTTCCTTCTCTTGATTTGCTAGAAAAGATTCTAGCATGCTCTCAATGTTGGATTGTTCAGGTTGATTTTGTCATTGATGTGGTGGCCAGTACGGTGGTTGTTGTTGTTGCTACTGAAATGATGGCCATGGTGCTTGGTACGACTGTTGTTGTTGAGGGAGTTGGTGCTGCGGTTGGATTGATCTTGATGTAATGTGATCATTCCCCCATTGCATGTAGTTTTGTGTCATACCTTCAATTAGATCATACGCTTCATCAACGCTTTTGTTCATGAGTGCACTGCCAGCTGTGGCGTCAACATTCATCCGTGCCGTGTAATTCAAAGCATTATAAAATGTTTGAACTACAAGCCACTTTTCCAGGCCGTGGTGTGGACACGATCTCAAAAGTTCCTTGTACCGATCCCATGCTTGGTAGAGTGATTCTCCTCCCTGCTGAGTAAAACAAACAATCTGGTTTCGAATATATGCAGTTTTAGGTGGAGGAAAAAATTTATTGAGAAAAATTCATGAGAGTTCATCCCACGTTGCTATTGAAGCAGGCGGTAGAGTGTACAACCATGCTCTTGCCTTATCTCGAAGAGAAAAAGAAAAGAGACGCAGTAGTAGCGCATCCTGCGAAACTCCATTAATTTTAAAAGTATCACAATGTTCAAGAAAAATATGGAGATGCAACGAACGATCTTCTGTGGCAAAACTACTGAATTGATTTTGTTGTATCAAATTTAATAGTGCAGGATTAATTTCAAAATTATTTGTTTCGATTGCTGGTCTAAGAATACCTGACTGAAACCCCATGCTGAACGGGATTCCATAATCCTTCAATTTCTTTTGTTCACCCATCTTTGTGATTCTCCTTCCTCCGGTGTTTGATTGTCCAATTTGGCTCATTCTTTGATCGTATCAGATGCACTTCCAACCTGCAGGGATTAGTCATGCACAAAAAGAAGAAAAAAAATAGAAGCAAGATTGAGAAGTGAGATTGACTTATATTAGCAAAAATTAATCTAAAAAGATGAATTACCGTTGTTCCCCGGCAACGGCGCCAAAAACTTGATCGCACCTAAAATGGTGTGATTTTGTAATATCGCAAGTAGACGGTTGAACGTTGAGCATTTGAAGGTCGAATTCCACGAGGAACAAGCGTATTCGTCTTTTTAGCTTAATGGATCACTGATTAAGTCTAAATGAGTTTTGGGGTTGTTTTTCTATAACTAATTCTACTACTAAAGCTATCTATCTAGGGTTTTAAAGCAGTAAATTGCAGGTATGAAATCTAAATTTATAAAGCAGGAATTAAAACCTAGGGCTTCGGGAATTCCATTGCTTTCCAAGACAAATTAAGTTTCCAGTTCGGGCGCTGGGTCAACAGTCAGAGGATCACTTCCACTGTCACGTATGGCGGGAGGCTCTCTCCTGTTCAGGGTCCCACGTCAAAGCGCTAAGGACTCAAGAACTCCCCTAAATTCTAGCTAAGGCTCAACTGTTACGTCTGTTGCCAAAACAAGAATTTAGGGTTTAGAGGAAGAAAACATTAGAAAATAACTCTAAAACTTGATATCAAAACCAAGAAAGAATGATGCTTTCCGGATTAGGTCATCCCTAACCCTAGAAGGGATCTACTAGCAAAAAGCCATAAGAATGCAGAAATAATAATAAGAAATAAATAATAATTGCTTGAGAATTGAAGTTGCCATCCTTACCGGCTTACAAAAGCAATAAAATAGAGAATGGGGTTCTTCTAAGAAAATTAGACTAAAAACTAAGCCTTAACGGCTTCTAAACCTAAGAAAAAGTATGTCTAATTGAGCCAAAAGCTTCTCTATTTAGTACATAAGTTCTAGAATTAACCAATTACAACTCAAGACTTCTTTAGGAAGGAAATTGTCTCAGATTTGGACTTTAAACCGACTAACGGGTCAGTTTTGGACTCGGAATTCGGGCTTCGGGTCAGATTCGGATCCAATTTCAGGTCGGATTCCTGTTTTTTCAGATTTTCAGCATCTTCTTTCTCCACTTCGTTTCCTATCCAAACAATGTGGAAATAACTCCAAAATTGGTACGTTTGTTCCTTGAAATATGATAAACACACTCGTAGAAGCGGATTGTAAAAATGTTACAAAAAGTTACATAAAATGACGTATCAAAGGAATTTTAAGCATCATTTTTGCACATTTTTAATACTAATCCTAGGGTAAAATTCTACCAAATTAAGACTTATCACCGAGCTCGAGCGAGCTCAGGAAGGCTTGGGTACGGCTCAAATACTCACTCGAGCTTTACCTCAGGCTTGAGCTCAGCTCATTAATTAAGAGTTCGAGCCGAGCTCGAACTGAGTCGAGCTTCGATCCGATCCCTAATAGCTCACGAGCTTCAATCTTTTTGTCCAGCCCTAGCTCCAAGATACCATTAATTACCTCAGGTTAGCCAATGATAAAGCCAAAGAGAAGACAAAGCTAGCTCTCGACGAGAAGGAAAATCTCAAGGAGATCATCAGGAACTGCCATCTCATTGAGAAAAGTACTTTGGTCAAACTGAAGGGAGTTGCGGACTCGTTTGATGCGGAGATTGTCAATTCTGAGAAGGATGACCTATCACTTGCTGAGTCCTGTAACCTGGTCGCCGCCCAGTCTGATTTGCTTGTCGCCAACATTCCAGAGCTTATGAGGAAGCCCAAGAAGGCACTAAAGACCGATATCAGTGAAGTCGCCTTTGCTATACTCTGTAAGCTCAGACATCACCACGGTCTGACATTAGATTTGAACCCAGTGGTGGGAAACGTGATTTTTGATAGCGAAGATCAATTAAGCGCGATTAGGGCCGAGATCAAACCTCTTATAGAAAAATTGTTGCATGATCTTGGCCTTCCTTGATGTACTTCTTTACATTGTACCTTTTTGGGAGAAAGTAATGAAAAAAGAAACATAAATATCTTAACTGGGTTTAGCTATGATTTAGTACCTTGCAAATACATACATTTAGCAAAGTTTCTTATAATGCGAACAAAATATCGAAATGTTTGGCACTTTCCTTGTTTTAATGTCATAGTCATATTCTCCCTAGCCCCCTCATGCGGCCATGAATATGTTGTAGTGTGGTATTGTGGTCGCAGGAAAGTGTATGGCATGTTTGATCGAGAATGGGTAAGGCAATCGCTTGTGTGTGAGATGACAGCTTAGAAAGAGATGCCTTGACTGTTTGCGATCATATGGTCGCAAGGACAAACATCTAAAGGTAAAGACACAAGCTTCTTGCGAACTGACAGCCACTCGAATGACCTGAAACATTCTATCAAGTCTCTAAGCGTTGAGAAACGGCTTACAGAGAGATTTCTTGATTAGATGCGATCACGAGATTGGTCAGCGAATCCACTTTAGTCGTTACGTTAAAGAGTTTGCTTTGTAGCCAGCCCCCGGGCGTGGCCCGATGAAAAGATAGGACACAAGAGAGGAGATAACTACAACATCAAGATAGGGATACGTTTGTTATTAAATATTGATATGTACAATAAAGATTGGAAAAAGACTTACACGTAAAATTTGCGTAGCTGGTCTATGTTCCAGGTGTTGGATAGAACTCTGGCATCTTCCATAGCCAAGCGAGCCAATCCTGGTCGCGGCATTAAGACAACAGTGAGGGACCTTCCCATTGGGGAGAGAATTTATTTCGATTAGACGGGTTTTGGATCTTTCTCAAAACCAAGTCTCCGACATGAAGGCTACGTGGTCGCACCCTTTTGCTGTGATATTTACGCAGAGCTTGTAAATATGTTGTGGATCGAAACAGTGCTTGATTATGCTTTTCTTCCAAAAGATTGAGTTCATCTTCGCGTGTTTCCTGTGGATTTGTAATATTGAAATTGTTTACGCGAGGAGAGCCAAGTTGGATTTCACTTGGCAACATGGCTTCGACACCAAACACCAGTTGGAAAGGCGTGTCGCCCGTTGCTCGACTGGGTGTGGTACGAATGGCCCATAGAACGGAGTAGAGTTCGTCTACCCAAGCCCCCGAGCGTATCTTAAGGTGGTTGAACACTCGTTTCTTGACCCCTTGTATTATTTGCCCGTTGGCACATTCCACTGCTTCGTTGCTTTGTGGATGAGTGACGGATGCGAAACAAACCTTGGTACCGATATTGTCACAATAGTCTAAGAAAAGACCACTGGCGAATTGGTAACCATTGTCTGTTATGAGACGACTTGGGACACCAAATCGTGTCACGATGTTCTTGTGAAAGAACTTCTTCACCGCTGCGGCAATAATGGTGTAGACTGGTTCAGCCTCGACCCATTTGTTGAATGTATCAATGGCTATGAACAAGAACTTGTATCCATTGACGGCTTGGGGCATTGGTCCCAGAACGGCTTGGGGCATTGTATCCATTAACGGCTTAAGGGAATAGTTTGTAGTGCATATGCCAGCTGATGGGTTTGCCGAGCATGAAATTGACACTGGTGGTATGTCTTGACCAAGTGTCTGGCATCATTGAGTGTCGTAGGCTAGTAATACCCTTGTCGAAAAGTGTTTCTGACCAGTGTTCTATAGGATGAATGTGTGCCACACATGCCTATGTGGATTTCTCTCAAAAGGTTTTAGCTCTCTTCGTGAGGGATGCAACGCATGACTACGCCTTGAGTGCTCTTTTTGTACAGGGTTCCTTCGACCAGTCTGTACATGCGTGCTTTCCTAACTATTCGATCTGCTTTGATTTCGTCCTCGGGAAAGGTCCCATGTGCTAGATAAATCCTCAATGGTTGGATCCAATCTGCTTCATCCTCGAGGGTGGCGACGTTAGTTATCGCCTCGGTCTTCTTGGTGATCGAGGGATAAGTGTTTGATCAACACTCCTACCGGAGCGGATGCGCGTGAGGACCCAAGTTTTGATAACTGATCTGCGAGAATATTGTCTCTTCGCAGAACAAATTGGATTTCAAAATTTCTGAAGTATTTTTTCAATTTCCTCACTTCGTCCAGGTAACGAGCCATTGTCTCGTCGGATGTGTTGTACTCCTTGTTTACCTAGTTTACAACTAGCAGTGAGTCTCCCCTCACCACTAACCGATGAACCCAAGTGGAGTTTTAGGTCATACAACTCCATTTTGTCGCAACAAATAACGCTACAACTCCACTTTGTCGCAACTAATAACATACGCGGCAGAGTATGAAGCTCTTCTAGCTGGGCTTCGAGCAGCCAAATCCCTTGGGGTCCATCGGCTAGTGGTGAGGGGAGACTCACAGTTAGTCGTAAACCAGGTAAACAAGGAGTACAGCACCTCCGACGAGACAATGGCTCATTACCTGGATGAAGTAAGGAAATTGGAAAAAATACTTCAGAAATTTCAAAACCAATTCGTTCCGCAAAGAGACAATATTCTCGCAGACCAATTATCAAAACTTGGGTCCTCACGCGCATCTGCTCCAGCAGGAGTGTTCATCGAACACTTAAAACATCCCTCGATCACAGAGAAGACCGAGGTGATAACTAATGTCGCCGCCCTCGAGGATGAAGTAGATTGGATCCAACCATTGAGGATCTATCTAGCACATGGGACCTTGCCCGAGGACAAAACTAAAGCAGATCGAATAGTTAGGAAAGCACCGATGTACAGACCGGTCGAAGCAGCCTTGTACAAAAAGAGCACGCAACGCGTACTCATGTGTTGCATCCCTTAGGAAGAAGGCCAAAACCTTCTGAGAGAAATCCACAGAGGCATGTGTGGCACACATGCATCCTATAAAACACTGGTCGGAAAAGCTTTTCGACAAGGGTATTACTGGCCTACGGCACTCAATGATGCCAAACACTTGGTCAAGACATGCCACCAGTGTCAACTTCATGCTCGGCAAGCCCATCAGCCGGCATATGCACTACAAACTATTCTCTTAACATGGCTATTTTCCGTATGGGGAATACATATTCTTGGACAAATGCCTCAAGCTGTCAATGGATACAAGTTCCTGTTCGTAGCCATTGATACATTCACCAAATGGGTTGAGGCTGAACCAGTCCGCACCATTACTGCTGTAGTAGCGAAGAAGTTCTTTCACAAGAACATCATGACACGATTTGGTGTCCCAAGTCGTCTCATAACAGACAATGGTTCCCAATTCACCAATGATTTTTTCTTAGACTATTGCAATGATATCGGTACCAAGGTTTGTTTCGCATCCGTCGCTCATCCACAAAGCAACAGAGCAGTCAAATGTGCCAACGAGCAGAAAATACAAGGGGTCAAGAAACGAGTGTTCAACCGCCTTAAGATACATTCGAGGGCTTGGGTAGATGAACTCTACTCCATTCTATGGGCCATTCATACCACACCCAGCTGAGCAACGAGTGACACACCTTTCCAATTGGTGTTTGGTGCCGAAGCCATGTTGCCAAGTGAAATCCAACTTGGCTCGGGATGTAGAGTTTAAAAACCCACTTCCCTCGGGTCCTTCAGTTGTTCACACCAAGCGACAAAAGGTGTTTTTCGCATTCAATGCCAGTCAAAACAAGCCTGACACGTCTAACGCCCCAGCTTTTTGATACTCTTTTAATATGTCAGTCAGTGCATTACTATTGAATCCCTTGGATGTCTCGACCACATCTCAGGTAAATCCTAGAAAAATCCTCCAAATCTCTGATTAGAATTCTCTAAAATTCTCTATATTAAATTCCAACTCAAGATCCCACTCTTTTCCAGCCCAGTATTCAACCTGTTAGATTGCTCCTATTCAAATTGTCTTAAACTGGTAATTCTATTCAAAATAATCAAGTTTGGTCAATGGTCGAGCTGTCCAATCAACACTGGCTCGCTGGTCGAAAGAAAGTCACTGGTCGAGTCGAGTACTAGTCGAATCAGAGAGAAAACAAATGGATCCCAGTGTCCCTGTTCGAGTGCTCGTGTGAAATCTTTACCCCTTTCTGGCTTCAAGTGTTCGATTCAATCTTTTTCTACTGTTCAGTCAAAAAGGGAGTACACCAATCCACAAACCAGTCATGTTTTGGTGTTTTGATCAAAGTGAAGCCCAATTAAGAAGCCCCAAAATAGCAAACACCTCTTCTAATCAATGCATGTTGGCTGTGAGAGAGAGAGAGCAGTGGCCAGCTCAGAAAGAGCAGAGAACTCCCTCCCTGTCACACCACCGTTCAAGCCCCCAACCAGCGTCGAGCTGATCTCCCTTGAGACCAAGCAAAATCTCTGTGCTCCTGACATTGCTTGATCCCCTCTTGTCTCATTCTCTTGTCCAGCATCTTCTAGCAGCCTATAAGAGCCCCTCCAATATTCTTCTTCTTCCTCGTGCTGCCTGTTCATCCCTGTTTCTTGCATAAGTCCTGAGGAGGTATGATACTTGATAGATCTTGCTTATGTGCTTTATTATTATTTGCGTGCGAGAGTAGAACCAAGAGTGGAAGGAACAGAAGAAGTATTTGAAGACTCCTTAGAGCAATTAGACCCCGCTTTACAAGGCAAGTCTCTTTCTCATTGATCATGTCTCTCCCAGTATTTTAAGTAAATTAGGTTATTTACTATTTTAAGTATATGCATGCTTTATTTTTCAAATTCTATGTTGGATGAATATGAATAGATATGACCTAAATTCTTTGAAGACCCTTCATGTTCATATATCCTATGCACTCATTTGTCTCCCTAGGATGTTGTGCTTAAGTTATGCTTATGCTTGAATATATGTGCTAAATGCTAAGCGGTCATCTATATGAAAAGTGTGTTTAAAACCTTGTTTGTGAAAGTGTAAGTTAGAATCGATAGTGAGGATGGTTTGTGTAGTTGGCGCTGTGTGTGCAACAGGAATGTGGTTTGCTCCTCACTAATGGTTCATAAGGACGAGACCCTTGTGTTGTCTTCCAAGCAGCATGAAAAACGTACTAACCATTTGCCCGGTATGGGACGGGCGCGTCAAAGTAGTTCTCTCGGTATTAGCTTTTCCCTACAATGGTTGTCGGTCCGGTTTCTCGAGGGAAACTGAGGGCCACAGAAGGCCGTGAGTTGTGAGAGTGAGTAAGTGAATCAGGAGTTTGGAAGGAAGGCGCCCTAGGCCTAGATTCCGAGTCGTGCGCAACTGGATCCACAGGCTATGTGTCCCATGGGACCATAGACCAAGACTAGGTAGATTTGGCTGTGGGGTGCGCTCCACAACAGTAATATGGACTAGTCATCTATTTACCAGACAGGGAATTATTAATGCTAAGATTACAAACTGTTGTGTGATCTCAGTCTTGTCACATGCGTAAAAGTCGCATGGAGAGGTACCGACTTGAAAGTTGGGTGATCAAGTGGATTAAAGTAGTACACCTTTGCAAAGTTACAAAAAGTATCAAATACTCTAAGCTCCCAGGTTTTAGAGTCTGCGCGCGGTGGATTCTATCCACGTTGATGCAACACAGTAGGATTTAAAAAAATTTTGTAATACTAGATGAAAGTGGTGACTCATGGAAGACCGCCACGCATTACATTTTCTAAAACCTAGTTTAGGATTTTTAAAAGTCTCGTTTTTGAAATTAAAACCTTTCCCTATAACTTTAGATTGAAAATCTATTATATTCTTACATATAAACCAAAGAGCATGTTTCTTGGAATTCCCCATCATTTATATACCTGTATTCATTAATTGAGAATTGTTGAGCACTGTGAGGACAACGTGCTCACCCTTGCTTTTGCACATAAAATTTAGAAGGACTTGTTGATCCTGACTCCTATGGCTTCGAACCCGTTGATGTCGAAGGAATCGCCCCCGACGATCCAGCTTACTAGAGGGTCATTCACCTAGTGGAGCCCGATGTGGTGGAAGCCCATGCTGTGCCGCTGCTAATGAAGATGAAGACTATCGTAGTTGTTTTGTTCATTACTCTGCGTGTTCTGTTGTTTTGTGCCGACCTTTGTGTCGATGAAACTTCTTAATTTGTATCAACTCTAAATTAAGTCATCTTGACTCTATGGTATTGTAATATTGGTCCTTGTGACCTTGTACTCGTCTTAATTACCTGTGTTGTAATATAATGTATTGTGTGGTTGTGAGCTTCTGATGTATCATTCTGTCTGCAACCTAACTTGGGCAGTTGCCGTCGAATTCCTCAAATGAGGGTCCCCACAACACATGCACTCAAAATCCCACAGAAGTTCAGCGAGAAGTCAAACTGAAAAGACACCTTTTCAGTACTGGAAACGCCTTTTTCAGCCAAAAGAAAGCCCTTTTCACTTTGACTTTGGGGGCTAGCCGACAAAGATTGCTATTTTTATGATTGTAGACTGTGACAATAATCCCGTGACCACACACAACACTCCGTGATTGAACTTACCTTTCTATGGTCGCTGAAAGCCAAGGAAAGAAATAAGGGAGCAGTCCAAGGATGTCCTGGACTTAATTTATCAGTGGGATAGAAAAACTGACATGAGAACAATTTTTTCATTAACATTTCTTATTATTTACAAAAAGTAAATACACAACAGGCTAGGTCAAGGCTTGGCCTTAGTCCTGTTTGCATCTAGAATAAAGTCAGTTTGACTTGCAACCAGGACGCTGGACTCCTCCAGTGACAAGTTGTCCTTCTTAGGATCAACTACATAAGCCTCAAGAGAGCCCGCCACCTCCCTCAGCTTTTCGAGGGTGTCTTTCATGATGAGGCCGCAACCCGCGATGATTATATCTGTGGCATGCTTCTCCTTGCGAGCAAGCTGCTCCTTTTGTCAAGGCAACCTCGCAGTCTCCCTAGCCCTATCAAAAATTATCTTCAAGCACTCAATGCGCTTGAAGAGATCCTCCAGGTCGATCCCTCGCCGAATGTACTTCTCCTCAAGGCGATTGTGCTCCTCCTGGAGGGCCTTCAGAGCGGCCTTCACCTTGCCCAGCTCTTCCCAGGCTCCACCTCCCTACACAATCATCAGGTTACTCCAAAGCGCTGACCTAATAACCAGGAAAAGAAATCCAAGGGGTCAAGGATCCTTACAGGAGAGGGTAAGGGTGAAGCAGCCCCAGCAAGGTTCATAACTTCCACATCCTCCTCTACTGATGAAGGAGAATGAGAGGAAGACATCCTGAATAGGTTATTTAAAGAACAATACCAGTACATTCCTAACCAAATAATTCTATTTAGTTAGAGAAAAGGAAGTTTCTTTTCCTCAAGCCACGAGGACCAAGTTGCCTAGCCCTGGATGAGATCTGAGCCGCAATGGCAAAAGAAGAGGTTGGTGAAGAAGCCTGCACATTCAAAGCATCAAAATCGCTTTGTGCAGCCAGCTCATCAAGCTTCATCAGTTTCTTCAATGAGCATCCACCGAATACCCAATATCATCACCACCTCGCGTGCGAAGGCCTCAAGATCTTCCCTAGTGCTTGCCGGGCGAATTTTCTCCTCAAGGTACGTCAAGATTCGAAACAACGCAATACATTGTTGAGAACTCGAAGCGCTGGATAGCGTCGGATACTGTTTAGAATTCAAAGTGACATGGCTACAAAAGTGGGCATTTGTCACTTCAAATTCGGGGGCTAGATAACGAGGATTGTTAGCTGCACTAGGGCCTCCATGGTCATGCCAGCGTTCATGGTCGCACACAACTTGCCTTGGCCGCGGGTACCTTCCTATGATCGCCAAAGGCCAGGGTAAGAGACACCGGGTAATCTAAGGGTGTTCTGGATATAACCTAAGAGTCATATTTATTTCGCGCAAACTATAATAATACACTTATTACCAATAAAACCCCTATCTTATGCAGTATCCGAGAACACTATGGTCGCAGAGATACCTCCCTACGACCAGATTCTCTCACAGATACAAGGTCTGATCTTGTTATCATGGTCGCAACAGTATGCGATCATCCTTTATCATAACCTTACCATGATCCTTATGATTAGTCCCGAGATAATCATAAGTCCCTGACAAGGTAACCGTCAACGGAGGTTAAGATGGTAAGGCAGTTCCACGACGACCAAGCCAAGGCTGCCTAACTGCCACGAACCCATGACCTACGGCAACCACCACGTACCCACGATCTGCAGCTACCATCTCAAGGTAGTTAAAAGCAATTGTGGGACGTGCCTTCAGGAGAATAACCGACAAACTCTTTGGCAAGTATAAGAAGGCCTTCAAGGGAAGGATCAGAGGGGACAATCGACTGCAGAGAAGACTAGGCTTAGCCAGATAGAATTAGCTAGCTCACATACGTTGTAAACCATCTCTCTTTAACTCTTTTTTCCCACATAAGAAAATACACAGGAAGTAGGGTTGTTACTAAGCTACGAGGGCCCGAACCTAGATAAACCCTTGCGTCTCTGGTTCATAGATACTTTGAATACCTTGGAATTTGTCTGATTGGCTCCCTCCTTAACCCATCTCATTCTTGCATAAGTTCGATAGAAAGACCCCCGGGTTCCAATTGTCGACAGCGTATACCGCTCCATGGTCGCACGTACCTTTCTATGGTCGCAGGAAACCATAGTAAGAGATTTAAACTACCTGACAATGCCTTTTCATGGCCATAGAAGACCAAGGAAAGAGGTATTGGAATAATCCAAGGATATTTTGGACATAATCCATCAAGGATGCTTGACTCCCATAATTTAATAACTATGGAACTATATAGTTTTGTCGCCTATTGTCGTAGAGTCCATGGTCTTATAGTATACCTGCAAGTATTATGGTCGTGGAGATATCTACCCTCGATCATAACATATCGCAAAGACAAAATCAAATACTAATACATGGTTGTAATCAATACGTGACCATAGTATTGAAGATTTATATTGCAATATGGACATCATGTAGCTAAGTCATCATTCACAATAACCGTTCCTTGATCCTTATGATTATTCCCAAATAATCATAAGTCCCTGACAAGATAACCGTCGAAGAAGATAAAGATGGATGAGCATTTTCTATAACCGCAGGGTAAAGAAACTGACAATCAGCAACCAATCATAACCTACGACAACCTCTATGCAATAGTTAAAGAATTAAGAAACTGACGTCTCTTCGACGAGTATAAAAAGACCTTTAGGGGAAGGATTCAAGGACAAGAAAAATCAAGGTAATAGAGAATAGACCAATACATTCTCTTTGTAATCCTTTGCACTCATAGTGATAAACCAACAGGAGTAGGGCTATTACTTAAGAATTGAGGGCCCGAACCTGTATAAATCTTTGTGTCATTAAATCCATACTTATAGTGATTTCTCTAGTGATTGTCTAGATTGTCTCCCTACTAAACAAACTAAAATTCGTGTAAGTTTGACTAGGAACCCTGGTTCCATCGTCGACAGCTAGTGCCGACCATGGGGATCTTTCAAGACATTGTTTGATTCACCCAGATTCATTGCATTCATGGATCTTTTCCCTTGTTTACATGATTCTAAGAATGAATTTGATCTCGAGGATTATGTTGATGTCATGGATGAGGACAATGTCCCCATTAACTATGATGAAGTACCCTCGAGACGTCTCCCGAGGAAGCATCATCTTCAGTTCCAGTTACGACTGTTGACCAGGAACCAGAAAAAGCAATTTGCTTACCCTCCATGAGATTTTTCCACATTCGAGGGCGAGTATGTGCCGCAACCCATTGTTCCAAACAATTCGGGCGATGAAGATCTTGAATTTAGTCTAGAGCATTTCGCTCTAGACAATTTAAAATCTCTCTTTGATTTTGAGTCTGACTCAGATAAAGAAGATATACTTTCACCGTCTGCACCATCTGTTCCCCAAGAAGTCACTGCACTTTCTGAGGAAACCCCTAAGCAACGCATTGCCAGGGAAGAAGAAGAACACAAGCGAAAAGAGGATGAAGCGCACGAACAGCAAAGGTTTGCAAGGCCGCAGAGGAAGCTCTATGCCTCACGCAAGCTCACCACGATACCACCACTCATGACTTTGGTCTAGGAACTTCTCGCCAGTGACATATTGATGGTCGCAAACATGAACACACGCCCCTCTCGGCTCCGAACTATTCCCCTACGGCAGAAGCAACAATGTTGAAAACTTCTTTAGCACCTAGAAGGAGTACACAGGAACGTATCCGTGTGATTGCAGATGCACTTCGCAATCCTCCTTCTGGCCTTATGAATGATCATGGGGAAACATTTGCAAAGGTGCTTATAGATACCCTTGACGAAATTGCATCTGATGTAAGTCTAACAGCATCATCGCGTTCGGCAACTTATTCATGACAGCGAGATAGTTCTTATCAAAGCCAGAGACGACATAACCTTGTACACACCCGACATGACAAAGCCAGACGAATTGGTACTTCTCGCGACTGTAATCGTGAACCGGTGCACTCACACTTGGGGACACGTCGCGAGTTTCCTCAAGCTAACTCTTTCTGTGACCATGATATAGTGGCAATGATTGACAACCGCGTGTTTCATATATGGGTTGTAAGGCTTTCTCACCAGGGCTATGAAACGTGGTCTGACCAGATAAGTTCAAGCGTGGCATAATCGAGAGATTCAATGGTACTCAAAATCCAACTGAATTTCTCCAAATTTATGTCACTGTCATTCAAGAGGCAGGAGGAAATGAACGGGTGATGGCAAATTATTTGCCAACGATCCTTGAGGGTCCTGCACGGACCTGGTTGTTTAATCAACCAGAAAGATCAATTTACAATTGGGAAATGTTGTGTAATGCTATCCTCAACAATTTTCAAAACTGTTATGAGAAGCCTGGCAAACAAGATGATCTTCATTGTCTGAGCCAAACTTCGACTGAGACTCTTCGGCAGTTCGTTAAGAGATTTGTTAGAGTAAGAAATATCTTTCAAATATCTCTGATACTTCGGTTATTAGGGCCTTTAAACATAGTGTTCGATACTGAAGGTTCACAGAGGATTTAAGTATACATCCGCCGCGACCAATGTCAGAGCTTTTCGATATGGCTGACCGATATTCCGATGCAGCTGAGGCTATGGAGTGGAATAGAATGGTGGATAAGGGCAACTTACCTCCTCAACCTGGTCTCAAAACCTATAAGAAGGATGATTCGAACAAGAAGTCTGAATCATCTGTGGGTGGAAAATACACAAAAATCCCAAGAAGAATGGAGCAA
This sequence comes from Pharus latifolius, assembly GCA_019359835.1. Taxonomy (NCBI): domain Eukaryota; kingdom Viridiplantae; phylum Streptophyta; class Magnoliopsida; order Poales; family Poaceae; genus Pharus; species Pharus latifolius. The sequence continues at coordinate 42,400,339 of CM033326.1, read as the reverse complement.
CCCAATTTCGTGAAGTAATAGTCATGGATAAGCAACCACATGAAAAAGGTAAAAAAAAGTTCCATTCAAAAATAACAAACCTCCTTCTAGTGGTCGTGATGGCGACCATATAGAAAAACAGACTAACTCACAGGGAAATAAGAGATGGTGTCCGTTGCATAATGTTTCTAGACACGACCTCAAAAATTATCGCACCTGGTTGAAGCGCATGGAGGATTTTTACCAAGGTAATGCATCTATGCCAACTATACCAAAACAAGGACAATCCTGTGGGATTAAGGACGTTGATGGAGACGAGGATATGCCATATCAAGTACCCAGTAATCATGTTCATATAATTTTTGGCGGGCCTTCGTCTTATTTTTCTAAGCATCAATTTAAATTTGTTAACCAAGAGGTAAATAGTATTGAAGCTTCTCCTGGAGAGCCTCAATTTTCCGGTTGGTCAGAGACTTTCTTGAACTTTAGCCGGGAAGATTGTCCTGAAGGATTGCCGTGGCCACGGCAACTTCCTTTGGTAATTTCCCTCATTATTAGCAATGCTAAAGTGGGATGAGTATTGGTCGATGGAGGAAGTTCTCTCGACCTATTATTTGCAAAAGCAATTGACGAGATGCAAATACCTCATTCAAAAATCAAACCAATGGCTCACCCGTTTTTTGGGATAATTCCTAGTCCTTCGATAATGCCCATTGGACAAATTGTTTTGCCAGTGACACTTGGAGGAGCGGAAAACTTTCAAATAGAATTAATTACTTTTGATGTAATTAATTTTGATTCAGCTAATAATGCAATCTTTGGTAGGCCCTCACTAGCCAAGTTCATGGCACCAACGCCTTATGCTTATCAATTCGTCAAGATGCCAAGACCAAAAGGAGTGATCACAATTAGAGGCAGTCAAAATAAGGCTCTTACTTGTGATCGCATATCCTTGGAGTTGGTCGATCAACTTCACCTTCGGGATGTTAAGGTGGCGACCAAGAAACCAGATGCGGTCAAGATAACTCCATGACCAGATGAAAAACTCAAGCAAGTTCCCTTATTCCTAGATGACCCTTCTAGAACTATTCGGATTGGGCCAGGGTTGGATGATAAATAGGAACTTGTGCTCGTTATTTTCCTCTGAGCTAACGCAGATGTGTTTGCGTGGAAACCATCCGACATGCCTGGAGTCCTAAGGGAAGTGATTGAGTACAGGCTAGCGATTCGGCCTAGACAGCGACCAATAAAGCAAAAGCTTAGACACTTTGCTCCTGATCGACAAGAAGCCATTCGTTCGGAGTTAAATAAACTCCAGGATGATGGTTTCATTCGCGAGGTTGACCATCCCGAATGGCTCGCAAACCCGGTCATGGTCCTGAAATCAAATGGTAAGTGGCGCACGTGCATCGATTACACCAATCTTAATAATGCCTGCATGAAGGATGATTTTTCCCTTCCCCGCATCGATCAGTTGGTTGATTCAACAGCGAGTTGCGAACTTATGAGCTTCTTGGATGCTTACTCACGGTACCATCAAATTAGCATGGCAGAAGTAGATGAAGAGAAAACTACCTTCATCATACCATTTTGGCACATACTGCTACGTTAGAATACCATTTGGGCTCAAGAATGTTGATTCCACGTATCAGCGCTTGATGTAGAAAACCTTTTTATCTCAGTTAGGGCGTAATTTAGAAGCTTACATTGATGATCTGGTTGTAAAGAGTTTAAAAGCTCTAATCATGTAAATGATCTCATTGAGAATTTCTGTAATTTGAATAAACATGGAATCAAGTTAAATCCTGAAAAGTGCTCTTTTGGAGTTTCTTCTGGTAACTTTTAGATTTTCTTGTTTGTTCAAAGAGGCATTGAGGTTAATCCCAAAAAATTTGGACCATTGAACAAATGCGATCTCCTCTGACAACAAAGGAGGTACAAAGCCTAGCAGGTCGAATGGCGGCATTAAGTCGCTTCATCTCGCACTTAAGCGAATGTGGATTACCATTTTTTAAGGTTCTACATAAAAACAATGGTTTCCAGTGGTTGGATGAGGCCGAGAAAGCTTTTCAGGAAGTAAAAGCATATTTATCAAGTGCTCCAGTGTTGGTTTCCCCAATCATGGGAGAATCATTACTCATTTACTTAGCTGCTACCCCTCACGCGGTTAGCGTAGTTCTGGTCGCAGAAAGAGAAGGTGTGCAACCGCCAATATATTACGTAAGTGAAGTATTAAATGGGCCAAAGAAGCGTTACCCTGATGTCCAAAAGTTACTTTATGCTCTCTTAATGGCTTCCCGAAAGCTGCGACATTATTTTCAAGCACATAAGATTCTTATGCCCTTGTCCTTTCCCTTTGGGGATATTGTAACACCCTGAGTTAGGGGTGAAAATTTCCTTTTTCATCAATAGCATGCATGCATGTATCTGTAGTATTAGCCAGATCAGTTTCTATCTCAAGCCATAAAATCTCCAAAATCTATCCTGTGACCTCAAATCAAGATCAGATTGTTCAGATGTGATCTATTAGTTATCCTGAATCTAAAAGCCTTCAGAACCCAGATCCAATTCTATCTCTAAATTCCAGATTTATCAACTTCTTCTGTTTTCGAAAACAGAAATACCTTATATTACCCAAATACCCTAAGTTTCAGAAATACAGATTTAATCAAAATCTTGACCAAGTTCAGACCAGATTATTCCTGGAATATAATCATGGGTATGTCAATACCTTAATCTAAAAAGTTGACAGCCAGATTTTACCATTTAGACTCTTTTCACAAATCAGTCCAAGAGTTATCGCAAATTAGTCCTTATCTGAGATCTGAAAACCCAGAAAGGCTAAAATCTCCAGATTAACTCCAAATTCAGAATTTCTTCAGCAAATCTTCTCAAAATGCTATTTGCCACAAGTTTCTCTTCTGTGCAGATATCAAAATCGAACCCTAAACGCCAGAATTCGAAATCGACAAAACTTAAATCTTGTTTTACCCTAAATTACCCTATTTTCAGTTTGTATCAAAAACTATTCAAATGTGTCAAATTTTATTAATTATCCTTGCCAAATACCTTGTTGAATATAATCTACCAGATTAGTGAAATCAATTTCAGTTTAAACCTCCCAAAATTCCAGATTTGCATTTCAGTCCAAAACTCAAAGAATTAAACTTGCAATTCAGTCCAATTTCGACCAGGCCGTATACTGCTGTACACGACCAGAGATTGCCGTGGTTGCCATGCGCCGTGCACGCTCGCCGCCGGCCAAGTTCCGCTTGCATTTGTGCTCGTGCATGCTTGCTCTTCCTGTTGCGCACGTGTCCTCGCTCCAACTGGTGCCGTGGCAAGACCGCTCCTACGTCGACGACCAGTGCTTGCTCCCGCGCGCGACCAGCAGCGACTTTGTCAGCAATCCATCGCCACGTAGCCTCGCCGCGCCAGTACTTGTCGCCACCACCTTGCACCGCCCGACATGGTTGAGTCCCAATGAAGCACAGCCTTGTCTCGCCAGTGCACAGTCGTGTCACCGCTCGCCGTTGTTGCATCTGCGCCCGGCAACTCATTTCAACTGACACCAATTCAATGCTGTTTAATCCTTGCAAGCTTCGCCCACTGCTCTATTTAAGCCACCAGTACCCTGTGTCATCTCCCTTTCCCCAGGACTTAACCAAATTCTCAAACTTCTTCACTGTCGTCGTCTTCTCCGGCGAGCTGTCGAAGAGCTTCACGGTGCCAGCACACTACGCAGCACTTTCTGTCAAATTAACCGCATCAGTAAGTTTCCCTAATCTCCCTGATTGTGCTGTACCATCTAATTGGATTACCTTGCACCTTATCGCCGGTGATCGCCGGGATTTCTAAATGCCCTGTTCCGGCAATGCAGGCCAAATTACCTCGAATTAGCTCTCGATTCTGTAGAAGAAGTTGATCAGTGAGTCATTTCCAGCAAGCCTGTGCATCAAGATCTCCAGATTGAGCTTCAATCGAAGTTTTCCCCAATTTTGACCTTCTCCAGAAACCGGCGATCGTCGCCAGGCTTCTCCGGCCATCCTCCGGCCAAAGTGATCGTGCAGGTAGCTTCCTCTTACCCATATATCACTCCTAGAGCAAGGAATCGAGTTCAAACAGCCTGTGTTGGAAATGCCCAAATCCAGTGATTCTTCTCCGGCGCCGATGACCGGAAAGCTTGTTCCAGCCATTTCAGCCCTTGAAACCTTGTCATTTAGATGTGCCTTAGCCTCCTGAGTATTTTTGTCTTCTAGCCCGACACCTAGATCGGCCTAGATTGGAAGATATAGCTTTGCCAAGTTTTTGTCCAGAACTGATCTAGTGCAGCTAGTTCATCTCTGTTCATCATCAAATTTCTTGCTTTCCAGTCATTTCTTGCCCTAGATCCTGTTGACTTAATTGTTCCTGTTACTCAAGCCTACCTTCCAGACAAAGTGGTGCATCATTTGGAGCTCCAGATCAAAAGTTATGCTAAGCCCTAGTTTTTGGCATTGTCAGCTCTATGCCAGAGCTTGTCAGCCAGTGGCATTGACCTTATTTACCCACTTCTGGTTGTGTAATTTGAAATCCACTTTGTCCACTGAATTTGTAGAGTTGTGATCTACATTTTCTTCTACTACCACAACTTGAGATAAGCATCCTAGCTTTCCTTAAAGCTATGTCCAAGCTTTGATCCGAATGTCGATCTGTTGACATTCGCTGTTTTGATTAAACCAGTCACAAAATTGTTATCCCTATTGCAAACCTGAAACCTAAGATTATCTAATCACCATACTTAGCCCAAATTCCTTGAAATCCTAGAATCTCAGTTCAGTTTGCAGTTCAAATTATCTCCAGTATAGTTCAATCATTTTTGTTAAGCATTTCTGCATATAAGTCATAAAACATTTTAAATATTATAAGTAATTATTGTGTGATTGTTTGTCGTCGAGCAGATTCAGAAGCTGACTTTGAAGATTTTGCTATTGACCCGTCATCGACTGCTGTATTTTATGATGCGGAAGGCAAGTCATATCCTTGGTCATCTTGAACCTATATTTTAAATGTTGCTATAATATAACCTTGAATATAGGCAATATTGCATGTGAATGATTGAGAATGGTTGATTTATCAATTGGCAGTACTAGACTGGCTATCTGTGAAATGTGAAATAAACAAGTTTTGAGCCATAAACTATTATATGTATTTATATACTTATATTCATGAAATAAAACCCCTAGCCGTGACCAGAAAAATGGTATGGATGGCTGTAGCACTGGAGGTGCTAGACTGCAAAGGAATGCAGGCACTGAAGGTGCAGGGTTGTGGATGGTCTGGTCATTGGCTTATAAGGACTAGAACCTTGTGTTGTGCGTCTAGTGGCATGAACAACGTGCTAACCGCAAGCCTGGTATGGGACAGGCCTGAACAAGTAATTATGTGGATCGCACATGAAACCCCTGCATGAGATGTGTAGTGATGCACGATAAACACGGAGCGCGGCTCCCACACATATCACTGAAGGTGATCAAGCACGCTGACCCAGTAATGGGAATAAGCAAAGGGGTGGAGGTTTGGATACAACCTGCCACAACTGTGCCTCGCTGAGAGCCACAGGGTCGGGGGTGAATTGTAAGTGATACATAACAAAAGTTCTTGTTATTTCCACCTTGCCGCTCACAGTATGAAGTGAGTCAGGGGTCCAATCATTTTGTTATGATAGGAAAGGTTTGAAAGTGGAATATCTTGCGGGTAAATTGGTACCTCTCTGCAGAGTTAAAAACGTATTCGAATACTCCGAGCTCCCGGGTTTTATAGGAGTCTGCTGCGGTGGATTAAATCCACGGGGTGTGACACAAGTACTATTTTCTAAATAAAATATGTTTAAATCAAGATTACCCAAATGACATGTGTTGTCATGATAAGGAGTGCTGCCGTGGGCTGTCGTGTGTCGACGTGTCGCGGTAGTGCTATAATCTAGTGAACATGATTGATGATGTTATATTATAAAAAGTGCTGCCATAAGATGAGATGAGAAAGAAAAAGATTATTTTACAAATATCCATAATTCTTGACTAGTCTAGGTTCATATCATCACTACTATATGTATCTACTCTTACCTATGACTTGCTAAGTACGTAAGTGCTCACCCTTGCAACATTCAACTCAATAGATGGAGCCTACTTTGATCAAGATGATGGCACGGAGTACTTCGTGGATCCAGAAGGAGGAGAATCAGTTCCGCCAGAACCCTGAAGTGTGTTGTTCTGCCGTCAACTTCTTTTGTGGGAGGGTCACCTATCTTCTGCTGCATAGTTAAATATTTTGCTAAACCCTGAATGCCTTGTAGGCATTGTAATCCTCTTTATGTAATATTAAGGCCAGCAGGCCACACTGCTTAATATTTTGTGAGTACTCTGTTGCAATGTAATATACTCCTGTGTTTGACTCATCCTGGGAAGTCAAAGGTTTGTGAGCATGGGACTAGCTGCAGCGAGCTAGGTCTCTACAGGAGTAGTCGTTGCCCCAGTCTCGGGGCGCGACAGATATTCTCCGAAATCTGAAAGTAACTGGTCGCATTGCGAAATGGGCAGTAGAACTTGGGGCTTTTGCTCTCCATTTCACTGCTCGAGTAGCAATCAAATCTCAAATTCTTGCAGATTTTGTGGCTAAATGGACTAATCCCGAACCACTTGAGCAAGAGCAGGTAGATTTGATAACTACCGGCCATTGGACGATGTATTTTGATGGTTCGCGAAGTTTTTCAAACTTGGGGGCTGGAGTGGTCTTAATCACACCCCAGGGCTACCAACTCCAGTATGTCATACAATTACACTTTGTTGCTATCAATAATGCAGCAAAGTATGAAGGGCTTTGAGCAGCCAAATCCCTTGTAGTCTATTGATTAGTGGTGAAGAGAGATTCACAACTAGTGGTAAACCAGGTGAATAAGGAATACAGCTGTTCCGACGAGACAATGGTTCTATACCTGGATGAAGTGAGGAAATTGGAAAAACACTTCAGAAATTTCGAAGTCCAATTCATTCCGCGAAGAGATAATATTCTCGCAGATCAACTACTGAAAATTGGGTCCTCACGTGCATCCGCTCCGACAAGAGTGTTCATTGAGCACTTAAAACATCCCTCTATCATAGAGACGCTGATGCGACAGTGGCTTGATCTTTCGATAGGTTCTACTTGGCGGAACGGAGACGCTCGTGTTTCAACGCTTCCAATCAGCAGGGATTGAATCCTTGCAATCGCTACACCCACACACCTGTCGTTATTAACTGTGCTCACACCTGGATGACCTTACCACAAAGGTTAATTCCTGCACGCAGTAAATGCAAAGCACTCTGAATTTCAGAATGAACAAATTGAGGTTATCTTTCATCAAACTAGGTCTGAGGACACTACTCCGATGAAAAATTGTCTCTCCCACAATGGGGGAACAACGTAGCAAATAACCTAAGGAAAACTTGAGGAGTTCAGCCATATAAAGGAGAAAGGGTGTTGCCTAGGGTTGGCTTGCAACCCTAGGCAAGGTACATGGGCCGTGGCCCAAAAGAGAGGTGACACAGCACCTAAGAGTCCGGGTTCTGTACAGTCCAGGTTCTGTACATCAACTTGTTTTGATGATTGCAGCCAACTCAGAAGGAATCTGAAGGTGAGGCTGAATCTGTTGGAAAATTCTTGGAATAATCTTTCCATCAAGTACTCATACACCTCAATCAGACTCCGGATGAAAGAATTACGGCCATTGGAAGTCGGTACTATCAGGCTGTCTCCGAATTGACTTCTGGGCTCGCGTGGGCTTGTACTCTGAATTGTGTGTTGGGCCTGGAGGTAGTGATGTGCTGCTGCAGATGAAGTGGCGCCAAGAGGATGAGGTGGTAACTAATTGGAAGTGGCGCCATTTTGAAAGTATGTCTTCATGTAAAGAAGTTGGGGACGCCATCTTGAGTTGAACAGCCAACATGCAATAGGTGCCATGACTTGAAGTGTCTTCTCCAATGTTCCTAAGTATCAGAACGTCACAAGAATTCAGTAACATCCCATCCTTAATAATATAATTATGAACAGTGAGGAACGAGCTCACCCTAAGATTTAATTGACGTGCACGAGCTCGTGTTATTGGACCTTCAATTGTTGAAACATGAGGACCAGCAGGTGTAGTGCGTGTATCCGTAGAAGTGATGTCCTCATTAGACGCCCGAGACGATGATTAACGTCACCACCCTCGAGCATGAAGCGGATTGGATCCAACCATTGAGGATTTATCTCACGCATGGGACCTTGCTTGAGGATGAAACTGAGGCTGATCGGTTAGTTAAAAAGCACGCATGTACAGAGTAGTCGAAGGGACCTTGTATAGAAAAGGTGCTCAAGGAGTACTTATGCGTTGCATACCTCAAGAAGAAGGACAAACCCTTCTGAAAAAATTTATGAAGGCATGTGTGGTACACATGCATCCTATAGGACACTGGTCGGAAAAGCTTTTCGACAAGATTATTATTGGCCTTGGCACTTAATGATGCCACGCAATTGGTCAAAACAAGCCCATAGTGTCAATTTTATGCTCTGCAAGTTCATCAACCTGCATATGCATTACAAACTATTCCCTTAATTTGGCCATTTGCCGTATAGGGAATAGATATTGTAGGTCCTATGCCTCCAGCAGTCAATGGATACAGATTTTATTGGTAGCCATCAATACATTTACTAAGTGAATTGAGGTAGAACCTGTCTGTAATATTACCGTTGCTGCGGCGAACAAGTTCTTTCATAAGAACATTGTGACACGATTTGGAGTTCCAAATCGTCTCATTACTGATAATGGATCCCAATTTGTCAGTGGTCTTTTTCTACATTGTTGCAACAATATTGGTACTAAAATTTGTTTCGCATCTGTTGCTCATCCGCAAAGCAATGGTGCAGTAGAATGTGCCAACGGGCAAATTATACTTACTGCTTCATTTGGCTATTTTCGGTTAGAGCGACTTTCAATTGCTCTACTAGCACACCAGATGAGGTCGCTACGCGAGTCGTGTCCTGCATAAAAGAAGAAATACTAGAAATGAAATTCCTAAAGATGTAAAACAAAACTCTAAGGTAAAGATTTTTACTTACCTCGAGAAATTCATTGAAAAAAACTTCTCAAAGAAGTCCACATATCCAGTCGCTTGGCTAGAAGAAGCCAAGCAATGAAGCACCTGCTGAAGATCTTGAGCATGGCACAGGATCTAGGCAGTTTGAACTGCCTTCTCTTCTGTCCTCTCCTCTTCTTGTTTTTTCAAACAGGAGGGAGGCACAATTTCCTCAACCAAAGGGGGAGCAAAGATATCTACCTGTTCATCCATCCCCATGGTCGAAGCCTCAACGGCGACTTCAGCCCTTCCATCATTGACATGTTCAGTTAATTGGATATTTTTAACCACCTCGTCAATGATGGTTTTAGGCTCTTTTTCAGCGGCTTGTGAAGCTGCAACTTCAGCAGTAGTGGCAACTTCATCATCAGCTGCTATCCTTGTCGCTGCTTCATCTGTAGCTTGTATTATGGCTTCGGCAGATGGTGTAGGCAATGCAGTAGACGAAGGAACCCTATATTTACAGGTACAGTAAATTATTCCAAACTAAACATTATAACTTAGTTAGAGAAGGAGCAAATATTCACTTGATGCTAAGTCCTATAAAATTGCGGGAACTCAAAGCTACGCCCTTAGGAGATAAGAGCGTGGATAACGCCTCTGGTTCAAAATCATCGAAGGAAGTTCTTGTCCTCCACCTCAATAGAAACAAAGAGGCATCTTCTTCCTCCTCCACGTCGCTTCCCTCTCCCTACACAACCTTGAGTTGATTCATAGTTGTATAAGGTAAAGGTTGATAAGCTAAAGACATTACCGCAACAATTCTCCTGGTCATGACATCGGGTTCAGTTGTAGTAACAGTCGTGACTTGCTCTTGTGGGCCCGCTATTGCCCTGGTCGCAGGAATTTCTATGGCCGCAGCTGCAGATGTCGTCAAAGGAACCCCCGTTGTGGCGGAGATCGCAGTCTTCGCTGCAGAGGTGGCAGGATGAGAGATGGGATTTATTTGTAAAGCTCTCGGTTTGGCCAAAAAAAAAAAGACTACCAACACCAAAACAAATATACTGTTTTGACCACAAACAAGTACGACCACGACCACAGGTTTTGATGCCGTGACTGAAGGATGTTGACAATGATGAAAACGGCCCTTCAGCTGAAATCTCGCCGGACCAACTGGTTGCTAGTCACCAGTGGACCTCATGGATCACACCAGACATAGTTGTGCATAAGGAAAGTGGTCGGAACATGGAGATAGATGGCGAGGTAGTGTTGGGCTGGAGCTGGAGCGCGTCTAGATCTTGACACAGGCCAACACAGAGCACAAAACAATAGGAAATAGTGGAAACTTTTGGTGGAATTTGAAACACATGAATGCAAATGCAAGAACAAGTGTATGACGATGATTTTTATGTACAAACCTTCAACTGGAATATCCAAAGTGCAGTGATTTACTCTATGTCCTTTCTTATATAACAATGGTATGCATGCTCAATGAGGTGGCAATGAAAGCTCTGTGGTGTAATGCATCAAAAGAGGGTATTATGGTCTCTTCATTGTTGCTAAGTGCATTTGACCGGGATACTTAGGTCTTTTCATGTTCATTTTGCAAAAGAGATCTCATTCGATCTATTTGTAAGTGTTTCAAAACAAAAGGAGTTAAATTATGACAGGGTTGATTTGTAAAAGCTTATTTTTGGCATTTTACTGTTGCTCAGGTGTATTTGCCATGGGTATTTTGGTAATTTAAATTTAAATAATATATAGGTCAAATGTAAGGTTTCTTTTTAATTACTTTAAAAGCTAAGGTTGTTTTGCAAAAGGGTTGAAAAGTAAAAATGCTTATTCTGAATTATTTTATTAAAACTGAACATTACCAAATTCTTTTTAGGTCTTTAGAGTTCCTTTTTCAATGTTATTTTAATTTGAAAAGTCTATTTCCTCTCTAATAACTATTTTTAATTTGTGAAAAATCTTGGAAAAATTTTGTAATTGCTCCCTTGCCATGCCAAATGGATTATGCTATGAATCCTGACTATACAAGGTGAGAAGAATTTTATAACAGCAGGAATGAGGTTTTGGTAGATCAAGGCTGATGGGAGGAATTCTTGCTGGAGTCTAGAATTTAGCTTTTGAAAAGAAAAGAGCTGTGCAAGAATTTTGGGGCTATTATAGGGTGTGCGTGTGTGTGAAAACTGTTTGTGAGGATGGATGAGAAAGAGAGAAAGGGAGAGAGGAGTATATGCGGGGAGGCGGTTGGGCCTGGGCTGGCCCAATCCGAGAAAGAGAAGTTGAGTTGGTTCAGCCAAACAGAAACTTTTCTTTTTCTTTTTCTTTTTTATTTTGTTTCTACTTCATTTACTAAAATACTATTTGTTTAAATATTTTTATTTATTTATTTAAATTTTCTAATTTAGTAAATTGACTAATTCACTTTAATATTTTCCTGTTTTTCTGTTCAATCCATTTAATTTGTTAAAGATTTTATTAACTACACTATATATTTTTACCCTACCATAAATATCACTTAAATTATTTTATAATATAATAACCCTCCTGTTTAAATAAAAGAATTTTGGAAACTATAAGTTGATTTAATTCATTAGTTAATTAACTTGTTTTTAAACCAATTGCACTTAATTTAATTATTTTGAAAATAGATTCATAAAAGTATTGAATTTATCTGTTCAAATAGATTCATAATTATTTTGTGTCACATAAGTCAATGTTTTAGTGTTTGAAAGAGAGTGAAATTTTTGATGAGTCAAATTGTAAATGAATCTAAATAAATCGAGACTGAGTATGCAGTCTAAGACTCAGTTCGATTTGTTAACTTATTCGAGCTAAAAATAAGACTCATTTGACTCGTTATCTCCGTCAAACCGAGTTAAAACCAAGTCAGTATTCTTCTTTACGAGCCTACTCCTACCTCCATGGCACGATGCTGGACGTCACTGTATGATATATCCACCTGGTTAACGCAACGCGGTGGATCTTCGTTTGTACGAGACAAAGAGCGCTGACATATATTTTATAACTCTTTTGGAGAAAACGACACGTGGCTCGGTTCCACACATCCCCACTACACACTTTTCTTTTCTTTTATATTTTCTTTTTGTTCGCAAACAGACGTGGCAGGCTGTACTGAAAAGTGCGTGAATTTTGGAGTACTTTATACGCCGGAGTAGCATATATTCTGTTGTATTTTAAAATTTCAGATTTCAAAAAACAAAAAAAGAAGTTTGTTAAAGCCAGCCTCGAAAGTCGAATCATCAGCACTGCGGTGAATACTAACCCACCTCCCCCATTCCCATTTCCTCCCAGAACTATCTCACCACACCGCGATAAGACAAGACTAGCGAAACCCTCGTTGGAGCACACGGCGGGGAGGCGATGGCGGGGAACGACTGGATCAACAGCTACCTGGAGGCCATCCTCGACGCCGGCGGCGCCGCCGGCGACATATCCGCTGCCGCAGGGGGTGGCGAGGGCGCCGCCGGCGAGAAGCGGGACAAGTCGTCCCTCATGCTCCGCGAGCGGGGCCGCTTCAGCCCCGCGCGCTACTTCGTGGAGGAGGTCATCTCCGGCTTCGATGAGACCGATCTCTACAAGACTTGGGTTCGGGTGCGCGTCTCAATACCCACTCACATCCCAATTTTTCGCTAATTTCTTTGTTTTTTCAGCCATTTCTCGTGATTTTTTTGTGGTTTTTTTTGGGTGTTTTGTTTAGACGGCGGCGATGAGGAGCCCGCAGGAGAGGAACACGAGGCTAGAGAACATGTCTTGGAGGATCTGGAATCTCGCCAGGAAGAAGAAGCAGGTATTGTTTTTGATAAATGCATCAGTGCATGTTTGAGACAAGTTGCAGTAAGAGCTAAGGATTTTGATTGGCTTATCTCTTTTTTCTTTTTCCTTTTTAATAAATTTTAACTAATTGTTTAACTTTGGCCTCCAAGTTGTGCGGTTAGTTATTGAGAGGTTTAGTGCTCTTATTAAAGTAGTGTTAGTGTTAGTTGTTGTGCGGTGTCAGCATATGGGTTATCATGTTAGCTTTTGGTATATATGGGGAGTATTTAATCTTAATCATGCTGCAAATGATCAAATTTTTTAAACTGCGGATGACTTCTATTTCCACTAAAGTTACACAAATGAACAATTTTTTTTATCAAGACTTGTAGAGTTGTAGGTAATAAGGACAAGATGGATGCATGCCTCTGCCTATCTCTGCTTGTTCTTGTTAGGGTAGAAATCATTCCTATGTGTCTCATTCATATGATGCGGGTAGATGCTGTAGTTGTTGGTATGGTCGGGTTCGAGTCCACTGTTCTGCTTTTCAGGACTGACAGCTAGGGATCGCTCAACTTGCGGAAAGCTATCCTTGATAAGGTTTTGTATGTGGGATTGAGAATGCAGTGGATTACCAATGGTGCTGGAAAATGTATCTCGTTGTTTTAAGGATTGCCATAATTTGAGATTTATAGGATAGCAGTAAGTCTGATAGAAGTTTGGACATTGCAAATTTACACTAACAAAAAGTCAATAGTTGGACAATCATAGGGCACTGTAAATGTCTATTTGGATTACTGGATACTATTCAACTAGATAGTTGTCCAAATGATGATATTTTCCCTTTGCGGTAGCTAGGACAATACAGACTAACATGGAGGTGATGCAAGGAGCTGGTGAGGTAGTGCTTGTTGGCAATTTGAAGGCTGCTGAGGTATGGTTTTGAAGGAAACCGAGTAAACTACACTACCTCAGGTTTTGAAGGAAACCGAGTAAGCTACACTAGCAGAATTTTAAAAAAATTTTACTCGATGGCTGCAAGTAATAGATCATAGATTAGATTGTTACCAACAGCGGAAGCAGATTTTGTGAAGCGATCGAATATTTACAGCAACCGTTTGCGGATCGTCTTGATCAGCAGATGTAGATGACAGTGACCGCTCACGGATCGTTCTAATCAGCGCAGCAATTGCAGTAGCGCCTCTACCGGTATCCACACGTACCTGGATGGAACGTCGTACGATGGTGTGGTAGCACCAACGCGCACGACAAGGGTTTATGGGCTATTTGAAAGAGATGGCAGCTATGACTTGTGATGTGCTCAAAGCCCATCATATCTCTATTTATGTAGAGTCATGCAGAAGAAATCATAACAGATTAGGTTTTCTGATGTGATACGAATCTTATTCGAACTGCCCATACAGAAGAAATCCTAACAGATTAGGTTTCCTGATGTGATATGAATCTTATCCGAACTGCCCATGCAGAAGAAATCCTAACATATTAGGTTTTCTGATGTGATACAAATCTTATCCGAACTGCAGGATGAGTCTAACATTAAATCTTCGTATCTGATACAAAAACTCCACAACAGACCCAATCTAGATCTGATACAAAAACCCATAACAAACCCAATCCGAATGCATAAGGAGTCTAATATTAAGTCTCCGAGTCTGATACAGAAATCCATATCAAACCCAATTCAAATGCATAAGGAGTCTAATATTAAGTCTCCAAATCTGATACAGATTCTCATATCAAACCCAATCCAAATGCATAAAGAGTCTAATATTAAGTCTTCGAATCTGATACGGAAACCCCAAAATAGACTTAATCCGAATTGCATTGTCCCAACTTGTTAAGTGTGTGACCCTGTAGGTTCATGCATATTTAGTCATGACCCGGGAATACTTACCCGAATTGTAAGTCGGTAGTAGCCCCTAGCAGGACATAACGACTATCCAAATACACACAAAGATCATAATCAGCAAACCTATATAATGTCTTTATGTTGATCCTCTTGTCATACGATACCAGATTAAACCCAAGGTAGGAAATGTGCCACCCTTGCACAGTTTAATTCATTCTCAATCTCATAGTGAATTGATCTTCATGTAGTTGACACTTAACCATAAACGACATAGTCATACACTTCTCAATTCATCTATATCGAGGGGCCCAGAGATCTCTCTCATTATATGAGATGCAAATTCTTCTTAATCATTCATATTCCTCCGCATGGCTCATAGCATGCCCGAATATTACCTTTATTACCATTTAATTAAAAGTAGCGTTTGGTAGTATCAAAGTATACTACTATACATGTAGGAAACTATGATGGTCTCAGGTCTAAGGATCAATCAGAAACATTATTTGAGACCAACTGATGACACTTAAATAACAAATCGAAACAGTGTCTCAAAATGGGTCTATCTAACATTATATTCTCCAATATATGTCCACATTATTGATTTGATATATTATATCCAAGGTCCGTAAAACATAATCATCAATCAATATATGCGATAATCCATTAATCAATAATATCCTAATTAAAGATAATGGATCAGAGACTTTATTAGAATAATATCATCAAATAAATTTAGAGTCACGAACAAGTCACATACTTGATCGGACCAAGATGATAATTTATTCAAAAATAACATTATTCAAATATTCATAAAAATAACAAAAATAAATACATCTCTGTGAGTTTCCTTAGCACATATCACGAACAATCTTCCACTTGGACAAGAGTCAATCACAAATGTATCTAATACCTATTGCTCTAGTATGCACCTCATGCTTTGGTTGCGGGAGAGGCTTTGTCAACGGATCAGCAACATTCAAATCCGTGGACAGTTGGACACTTTGCAAATCTTCACATCACCTCTATTTACGATTTCTTGGATGGGGCGATAACGCCTGAGTATATGTTTGGATTTCTGATGAGACCTTGGTTCCTTGGCTTGCGCAATGGCTCCACTATTATCGCAATAGAGATCCACTGGGCTTGAAATGCTAGAAACCACACCAAGTTCAGAGATGAACTTTTTAATCCAAACAGCTTCTTTGGCAGTTTCAAAGCAGCAATGTACTCTGCTTCTGTTGTAGAATTAGCGACAGTTTCTTGTTTGGAACTCTTCAAGCTTACAGCTCCTCCATTAAGGCAAAACACAAAACTAGATTGCGATTTGAAATCATTTTTGTCGGTTTGGAAGCTAGCATCGGTGTAACCACTAACAACGAGCTCTTACTCACCTCCATAAACCAGGAACACATCCTTAGTCCTTCTCAAGTATTTAAGGATGTTTTTTACAGCAATTCAGTGACTCACCTGGATCTGATTGGTATCTGCTCGTAACACTTAGAGTATAGGAGACATCTGGGCGTGTACAAAGCATGACATACATAATAGACCCAACAACAGAAGCATGTGGAATCTTATTCATTCGGTCCCATTCATCACATGTAGAAGGACATTGACTCTTGCTAAGACTAATGCCATGTGAAATAGGCAAAAAACCTTTCTTGGAATCCTGCATGTTGAATCTATTCAATACTTTGTCGACATATGTATTTTGGCTTAATCCAATTAGCCTTTTAGATCTATCTCGGTAGATCTTAATAACCAAAATATATGCTGCCTTACCTAAGTCTTTCGTAGAATAGCTACTTTTCAATGAGGACTTCACAGACTAAGCATAGGAATATAATTTTCGATTAGAAATATGTCATCCACATATAAGACCAGAAAAACAAGTGCGCTCCCACTTGCCTTTTTGTAAACACAAGACTTCATTTTTTATGAAGCCAAACTGTTTGACTACATCAAAACGAAGATTCTAACTCCGAGATGCTTGCTTCAACCCATAAATGGATGTATGAAGCTTGCACACTTTCCCAGTATTTTCTGGATCGACAAAATCTTTAGGTTGTACCATATACACATCCTCACTTAGGATTCCATCTAGAAAAGTCATTTTGATATCCATCTACCATATCTCATAATCAAAATAGGCAGCAATAGCTAGGATGATCCTGATTGACTTTAATATAGCAACGAGCGAAAATGTTTCATCATAATCAACACTTTGAATTTGCTTGAAACCTTTCGCAACTAATCGTGCTTTATGGATATGAACATGATCATCCATGTCAATCTTTTTCTTATAAACCCATTTGCACTCAATGATTTTTACACCATCAGGCAGATCAATCAAGTTCCACACTCGATTGTCATGCATGGATTCAATTTCGGATCTCATGGCTCCAAGCCATTTCTTAAGAGTCAGGGCTTATCATTGTCTAGCAATAATACTTCACGCTGCTCCATTGTAAAGAATATGTACCTTCCAGGTGCGTGACGTACCCTTTCAGACCTACGTGTAACCAGTGCTTGTCTTGCATTTTCTACATTATTTTGCAGGTTTTGTTGAGCTTCAATGGGTGTTGAAACAATTTTCAGTGGTTCCCGAATTTCTTCAAGTTGCACTGTGCTCGCACTTACTCCTTTTGAGAAAAACTTTCTCCAAAAAGACACCGTTTCAGGCAACAAACACTTTGTTTTCTTCTCGATTATAGAACTAATATCCTTTTGTTTCCTTAGGATATCCCATAAAGAAGCATTTATCTGATTTGGGTTTGAGCTTATCAGACATTAAACGTTTTACATAAGCCTCACAACCCCAAATCTTAAGAAAAGACAATCCGAGACGCCTTCCATTCCATATCTCATATGGTGTCTTTTTTACGACTTTTGATGGAGCCCTATTTAATGTGAACGCAGCTGTTTCTAGAGCATATCCCCAGAAGGACAATGGAAGATCAGTTTGGCTCATCATTAACCGAACCATGTCCAACAAGGTCCTATTCCGACGTTCTGATACATCATTCCATTGAGGTGTTCCTGGCGGGGTCAATTGTGGAACAATTCCGTGTTATTTTAGATGATCACCAAATTCTTGGCTCAAATACTTCCCTCCACGATCAGATTATAGGGTTTTGATTGTCTTACCAAGTTGATTCTGTACTTCATTCTGAAATTCCTTGAATTTATCAAATGTTTCAGATTTATGCCTCATTAAGTAGACATATCCATATCTACTAAAGTCATCAGTAAAAGTTATGAAGCACTGAAAACAACCTCTAGCTGTTGAACTTAATGATCCACATACATCGGTATGAGCAAGAGCCAATGTCACTTGCCCTTTCACTTTCACCTGTGAAAGGTGCCTTTGTCATTTTGGCAAGTAAACAAGATTCACACACATCAAATGATTGAAAATCAAATGAGTCTAGAAGACCATCTTTCAGATCTTTCAGGAGTTCCATGATGCGTTTTTCATTTATATGGCCTAAACGACAGTGCCAGATAAACGTGGGATTCAAATCATTGCGCTTAAACCTCTTAGTACATATGTTATAGACAGGTAATTTAAGATTTAGTTGATAAAACCCATTCTCCAATGAGGCATTGCCATAAATCATATCATTTAAATAAAAGGAACAACGATTGTTCTTTATTCTAAATTCATAACCCAGTGTGTCCAAATACGACACAGATACAATGTTTTTGCTTACGGCAGGAACATAATAACAGTTATTAAGTTCTAAAACTAATCCTGAAGGTAAAGTTAATATAAAAGTTCCAATAGCTAAGGTTGCAACTCTTTCTCCATTGCCAACGCGAAGTTAAAACCTCGCCCTTAGCCATATTTCTACTCCTTTTAAGCCCTTGCATCGAAGTGCAAATATGAGCAGTCGATCCGGTATCAAATACCCAAGAGTCGGAAGGAGTAGTAACCAAATGAACTTCTATTAACATATATACCTGAAGGAGTCTCAGTTCCAGGTCCTTGCAATTCCTCTTCCAATAAGCCAGATTTCTTGCAATAGAAGCATTCAATAGTAGAGGTGGCACCTGGCTTGGACTTTCCTTTGGAATTAGGCTTAGCGCTAGAGGACCTTTCTAGAGCTTTGCCTTTTCCCTTAGCCTTGCCCTTTCCCTTCTTAAAGCTTTTTCCCTTTTGAACCATCATTACATTGTTTGGAATTTTCTTAATGTTCTGTTCCGCTATTTTAAGCATTACATGCAATTCAGTCAATGATTTCTCCAGATTATTTATGTTATAGTTCATGGCAAACTGGTCATAGCTCGGAGGGAGTGATTGGAGAATCATATCAGTAGCCAACTCTTGACTAAGGGGAAAACCAAGCTCTTCCAAATTCTCAATATTTATTCATCTTGATCACATGAGGACTGACCGAGTTCCCTTCGCCAACTTGCAATCATGCAATTTCTTGGTGGTTTCATATCTTTCCACCCTGGCCTGCTCCTCGAATAAGTTTCTAAGAGACACGGCCATGTCATAAGCTGTCATTTTCTCATGTTTCTGAAGCTCAGAGTTCATGGTGACTAGCATTAGACAGCTGGCATAAAGTGCGTCATTGGTATGCTTTTTGTAAGCATCCTTTTGAGCACGTGGAGCACTAGAGGCTGGTTCATCATGTATAGGAGTCTCTAGAACATTGTCCTTTTTCTCTTGTTTGAGAACAATTTTCAAGTTCTATACCAATCAATAAAATTTGTTTCATTGACCTTTTCTTTATTAAGGACAGATCGTAAACTGAAATTGTTTGAGGAGCAACCACTATCCATGGTCTACAACAGTAAAAAATGCAAAATTTTAGCATTATATATATGAAAAATCTTTTATAAACAATTCAATAAAAGATGTACCAACTATATATTTTAGAACAAAAATCCATCAAGAAATATATATAGTAGACCAAGATTCATATTTCATTAAGTTCTAATGAGCTTTGGCATCACTGCTAGAAATCTAGTTATTTAGGTAAGCAACTCCTTATTAATTATATCATATATAACTCTTGTTTGTTAGGTGTCATCCCAAACCATGGCTCCCAACACCATGCCCTAAAGCCCAAAACCGTTTTGATGACCTTGTTAAGTTAAACTAATTCTATGCTTAAGTGTCCAACACACATCCTGCTTTATTAAGATGATTGATGGTGCCCTGATTTGTCAGGCCAACGAAGCAACGATCAAAATCTTGACAGGTGCAGCAATTGGAAGGGCATAATAAACACTTAATTTTTATGAGGGGTTAAAACATGGCAAAACATCCATATGCACGAAAATAACCATCAGATATATCTAACAGGTGCAACTTCGACTATATTTAACTTTTGTTGACAGTAACCTTGGCCAGGAAAGATTGTGACTGTTTTCGCTCACACCATGAAAGAAAGTGTTCCGTTGAGGGGGGTTTATTAAGAAAAACCTTATGATGTGTTCTTTCCTTAAACACCAAAGTTGACAGTTTCTGATTGTCAAGTATAATCTTTATGTTTTATCATGGGTTAAAAGATGTCACAACATCCATATGCATGAAAATAACCATCAGTTAGATCTAACATGCATAACTACAACTATATTTAACTTCCGTTGGCAGTAACTTTGGCCAGGAAAGACCGCCACTGTTTTCATTGACACCATGAAGGAAAGCATTTCGCTGGGCGGGGCTTATTAAGAAAAATCTTATGATGTGTTCTTTTCTTAGACACCAAAGTTGACACTTTTTGGTTGTCAAGTATAATCATTTTTTTAAAACAAAATATTAATATATTAAATTAACCACATTAATCAAATTTTTGAACCAATCTGATTGGTTTAAATTCCCTTATACCAGTCATATTAACTCCAATATGAATATCTAGAATAGGCAGTTAATGTTATATGTAGATCCAATCTATATACATGATTTAGAAGATCCAATCTACTATTGTCATATAAACCCTAACATCACCTCTCTCTGGCCCATGCTAGGATCATTAGACATCAGTTCATATTAAAGTCGGCAAAAAAGTAGTTCATCACAACACTTGGATGTCAAAACAAACATGTATAACGAAACTTATACGGTAATAGATTAAATAAACTAGTAGATATAGTCTACTATAACTTCATATATCACATGTTATTAATCCAGATCTAATACTATACAGGATGGCTCTGATACCACTGAAGGAAACTGAGTAAGCTATATTAGCAGAATTTCAAAAAAAATTTACTCGAAGGCTGTAAGTAATAGATCATAGATTAGATTGTCAAAGGCGGAAGCAGATTTGGTGAAGCGATTGAATGTCAAAGCATCCGTTTGCGGATCGTCCTGATTAGCAGATGTAAATGACAACGACCGCTCACGGATCGTTCTAATCAGCGCAGCATTTGCAGCAGCGTCTCTACCGGTATCCACACGTACCAGGATGGAACGTCGTACGATGGTGTGCTAGCACCAACGCGCACGACAAGAGTTTAGGGGCTATTTAAAGGAGATGGTAGCTATGGTTTTTGTGATGTGCTCAAAGCCAATCATACCTCTCTTTATATAGAGCCATGCAGAAGAAATCCTAACAGATTAGGTTTCCTGATGTGATACGAATCTTATCCAAACTGCCCATACAGAAGAAATCCTAACAGATTAGGTTTCCTGATGTGATACAAATTTTATCCTAACTGCAGGATGAGTCTAACATTAAATCTTCGTATTTGATACGAAAACTCCATAACAGATTTGCCAAAGGGGTATAGTGCATTGAGGCAATACTTCCAACAGGGTTAAGTGCATGGAGGTGAGGGGTTAAGTGCAGGGAGGCCTTGGCAAGAAAAGAAAAGAAAAAAAAAACTGGAGAAAAATAGAAGGAAATGTAATAGCAGCGGCAGAATCCATTGCCAAGGTGTGAAGTTAAATAAGAATTTTATTGTATTCTTTCCTGATATATATTTCATTGATGCTAATCATACTTGAATTTTAACCGCAGAAGTTATAAAGCATTTTTTCCCCTAGACAGCTCTCCGAAGTTCACTACGTGGTTGGATGGGGTGTTTCTCATTCCTCTTTGGGTTAATAGATGAATTCAATACTCACGTATAAGGAATGCTGATTTTGCTTTCTTGTGCTTTTTTCCATGTTATCCTGTGTTATTTTTTTGCTGATGTCATAGGTCTCCCCTGATATTTTCATGAAAGAAGCAGGACAGAAGTCTTACACTGGTCCACAGTATGCATCCATAACAAAAATATAGTGTATGCCAACTGATGGAACCCAAACTGAAAGATAACAATATCATACCAACAACTAGAGCTAGGACATATCGGCTGCTTAATATTAGAGTGACAAAACAAGGTTATCATCGGTATCCTCAGTGAGGTGCTTGCTTCACTAAGCCTTGAAGCAATCTTGTCAAGGTCATGAGCCGCCTTCACAAGCAAAGTTCCCCCCTGATCATCATGCAAAAGAGCAGTGCATCCACAGATGCACACATGGAGAACCATACTGTTAGGATCATTAACCAACCGTTTATGAAAGCACATTGGAGTGTATTTTTTTTGTAGCTTTCCAAATGGCCTATAAAAGAACTGCAACCTGCATCATGCAGATATTTTTCCTCTCTGTTCTAAATGTGTGCTGCCAAAAACAGAAGAGCTGATTGACAGAGTGTGGGCCAGTGGGTGGGATATCAATCCCAGCTGGTTTTATTTCTCTGATTTTTATCCAAGTCACAATGATTCTGGTCGATTACCGATCCTGGCAGATTCTAACTGAGTTATGGCCAAATCATGGCTTTCCAGGAAAAACCCATGAACTGGTTGGTTCCAGCCTGGTAAGCCAGTGTGGGCTGGGAACCAGGCTGGGTGTGGTTTTTTGTACTTGGTTTGGAAAGAATTAACATAGAATGCCCAACAAGATGGGATCAAGCTCCATAAGCCTTTTGCTATAAGGAAGTTTTTAAAAAAAAGGGTAGATGACACTTTTGGTTGCTCTACTTTGCTATGAAGATCAATTTTGTTACAGGTCTGAACCGATAATTGGAGATTGTGATGGTGGGTGGTAACCGTAGTTAATGAGGCTTATGCGCTGATTAGGCGTCCAGTTGGTGGAGATTAGACGCCAGGTCAGGTCGCCTTGCCTTATGAGGCTTAGGCTGTTGCCATCTGCCGTCACCGTCACCCCCAGGTCATTGTGAGCCGCCACCGCTTGTTGTGAAACCTTCGCCGCCCATCACGACACTGCAGCCCCAACGCTGCGCTGATGAGATTTGGGAATTGATCTGAGAGGAGGAAGGAATGGATCTAGAAATCAATCTGAGAGGAGCTGAGAAGGAAAGAAAGAATCTGTCTGACGAGGAAGGAATGGATCTGGGAATTCAATGGAAAAGATTAGATGTGAAAGGAGTGGGAGATAGGGAATAGAAAAAGAATCTAAGAATATTTTGAGGAGTTTCTGTTCATCTTTTTAAGTGTATTTCTATCATTGAAGAAAAATAAGCTTCAAGAAGATGTCCCAAGTAGAGATAGTGTAACACACGAAGAAGATGGTATAATGAATAGTGGTAGGAGTACTAACAAATTGACTTAGCACATGAATAACATGAGAGATGTCCGGTTGAGTAATAGTAAGATAAACAAGGCTGCCAACAATCTGCCTGTACCAAATGGGATTTGAAGAGGTGTGCCATCTGTCGATGAAGGTCCATAAAAGTAGCAGCGGTTTTGGTATCTGTAAGACCAAAACAAGAAAGTAAGTTCAAAGTATACCGTTGTTGAGAAAGACGAAATCATTAACTGCAGAAGTGACCTCAGTGCTCAAAAGATAGCGAAGTAGTCCAAGATCAGATATAAGAACTACTCACTAAGATGTTGCTTTACAAAAGCAATTTGCCAAGGATCATTAACATAAAGTAGGAGTAGCGTTCGACCCCATGAAGTAGTATGAAAAAACAAAGCAGGATCATGCTTACTGGTGACATCATCCTTCAGAACAATTGGAATGAGTCATTCAAACCAAGCCCGAGGGGCTTGTTTAAAACTATAAAGATTGCATCGTTGATAGCGGGTTGCCTTGTGGGTGTCGAGACAAAAACTCTCAGGGAGAGTTGTGCGCTTTTCTATAGAAGTCTCCACCGGTGATTGTTTTAGGTGCTACCGCCTCTAGTGTAGTCACACAAGCAGCCAACGAGGCCTAGTGTTCATCAGCCACCTCAAGTCGTAGTAGGATCTCATCTTATTTTTTGATGGGGGTTGCCAATAGCTCTTGAATACAAGAACCTGCAGCATCAGAAACCTGATGGTTGGCTTCGACACCAGATTGTTACGGGTCCGAACCGATGATGATCGCAGATTGTGGTGGTGGGTGGTTACTGGATGACTGCCCTTGACCTTCACAACGGATGCTCCTTGTTCTACTGTGTTGGTCAAGTTGGTTGGATGGAAGGGAAGGGAGTTTAGGGAGAACTTTTCTTTATTTTTTGCCTGCTTTCCATGGATACAATCCTGTAACCTGATATTAATAGCTACAACTGTTGGCTTTGTTATTATCCTAACAACTTTAACCCAAATAAACTACTAATTCGAATCTTAACAACTAAATCCAACCAAACTACTAATTCGAATTCAAATAATCTAACAAATTCCTAGTTGTTGCTCAGTTGGGTCCTCCTTTTTGTGGGCCCGGCTGTAGCTACAGCCCCAAATGACATCCATAACAAATTTTTGGTCTCTACTTTTAAAAGGTTTGTATTTTGTGAACAGATTCAAATAGGACCTAAGTTACCTAAACAAATGGCATGGCACATAAATAGATGATTGAGTTGACACGTAAGGTAGAATAGTTGACTAGGATTACATATAAAGACATTTTTGCCCCCACATATTAGTTCTTTATAGCCACATCACTATTTGCATCATCCATTTCTTGACAATTGGATAATGATTAATATAAAATTTGTGGCAAACTTATCTAAAAATAACTAATATAACTACACTACAAAGACTAGTCCATCATGTCATCCATGCACATGTGCCATATCAGATTTCTAATTCAAGTTATTAATTAAATGGATTTATTTGAACTGATTCACAAAGTACAGGAACCAATTTGACCCTTCTAAGGTTGAGGGACCAAACTAAACCTTGGCGCAAAGTAGAGAGGGACTAAAAAGTGTAATTTACCCAAAAAAGATCGTCAATGCTTTCCAATACTTAACAAATGCTTTCTAAAATACTTAACAAAAGCTACACATCATATCCATATCACCCTTCAACTTGTGTTTAGACAAGTTATCCTTTGTTAGAGTAAGTTCTGTAAGGGCATCCGCAACCCAAGCACCAGCACTCATACAAACAAAAGAAAAAAATTATTCCCTTTGCTTGCTTGGAGGCCTAGCCAATGATGGGGTGGGTTGTGTCCCACGAGGAGGTTGAGAGGTGCACTAGGGATTGCTGTTTCAGTGGCCAAAAAATAATTTTTTATTGTCTAAGCACCGCTCCAGGAGTGATGCTTGTCGAAGCATCACTGCTCCCATATCCCCCTATTGCTCTAATGGCTAGCATTTGCCTGAGCATCTCTCCTACTCAATTCTCTCTCTTCAAAATTTTTTTTTAACAATTTAACCTTGCATATAAAGGAGTTCGCTCCAGATGTCCCGTTCGAGATCAAACCTTTACAAAGTGGCTTCACAGAACAGGTGTCACTGCCTTTGAGTATCCACCGAGTATGCTCTCCCTGATTTAAAATTTTACTCTTACCTATGCTCCTGTTTTCTCCTAGACTTCAAGATTGTTGCTCAGTTCTTCTAAAGGTCTTATCACTGCAGGCCTTGCTAACTAACGCATCACAGACCCAAATGTAATAGCAAGACTGTTATCGCCTAGCCAAACTAGCCTCCCAAATCTAGTCCCTTCATCATCGCCAGCAATTTTCCTTGAATACTTAATATCGTGTGTAAGCTAGCAAGAGCTTTACTTCTATTTTCTATTGGTTGAATTATATGCCATCATAATACTTTGCAAAGATGTAAACACATAGAACATTGTGAGACACTGTTTCTTCCTTCCCCAATGAATCAATTAGCTTAGACTTTTCCATGGGATCACATGAGTTGAGTTCAGCATCTTTTAAATTATTATTCACCATATTTGATTTTGATGAATGCAGATTGAAGGAGAGGAAGCCTTGCAATTATCTAAACAGCGTCTTGAACGTGAGAGGGCTCGTCGATATGCTGCTGCTGATATGTCAGAAGACCTATCAGAAGGAGAAAAAGGAGAAAATATTGTTGACTCATCTGTTCATGATGAGAGCACAAGGGTACGGATGCCAAGGATAAACTCAACTGATGCTATTGAGGCATGGGCAAGTCAGCACAAAGATAAAAAATTATACATAGTACTGATAAGGTATGGAGCTAATTGCTTTTGTTCTTGAGTTGATATTTATCTCTACCTACTTGTTTCCTTTTCTTTTTGTGGATGCTAGTGTTCAAAATAGATGCAAACCGTGTAATCTGATTTTGATGAGTGGGAACATGCAACCTTCTTTCTTTATATAATCCATAGTTGAGCTAATGTTTGACCATGCTTCTAGTTTGAACTTTGGATAATATAACATGGCATCATTCATGAAAATGTGGTTCAGAATTCAAGTTCAGTATTCAAAGGATGATATTGCATGGAGATAACTTGGCTGAGTTTTAGGTCTTTAGATTTAGAACTCCAACAATGCTTGATGCAATAACATATCAGTGATCAATGACACTCCCATACTCCCATGCATCATCACTTTATTGTTGTAGCCTCACTTTCTGCACATTTTTGTTTTCCCATTTTGTGATTTAGGAAATTTTCCTTCATGCCGCTGGAATAACCCCATATTTAGAAAAAAGGAAAATTGGCTATTGGACACTAAAGATTGTCAATTGGGGAAATAGCTTTCAAAAACGCTTCATAGCTATAGGACACTGCAAAACAAATAAGATTAGTTCTAAGGCACTGCCGTTAAATTTGAGCTGTTAGCTTATCTCCCGCTACTTGCGTCTCTGGACTCCTACTCTATGCTCCTCTTCTCGTCGCCGTATGCGTGCACCCAAGCTCATCTTTTCCTGGTGAGGAAGTCCAACATGGTTGGCCATGGCGCTGCGCCCGCTCCCACAACCACTATCGGCCGCACCCACGGGCCCTCCACCCCACAGCCTCCCGCCGCTAGGTGACTGCCTTGCTGCACCTACACTTCAACATCAACACCCTCAAGACATGCGGTCTCAGCCCCGCCATGCCCCCCTCCACTTATTTGATGAGGACCTCATGTTCGGGCTCTTGTAGGTCAGGTGCACGTCTCTGTCTCGCAGCAGCGCCACTTTGTGGGCTTGTGATTGTCAATGGTTCGTAGATTGCCGCCACCGCCACCAACCATTGCACTATATTTGTTGCCGTCAACCCCATTGCCGGTGTCGCATCCTTCCGTTCTCACTAATTTGTCGCATTGCACCAGATTTATCGCTGCTGTCATCATCATTGCAGTTGCTACTGAGTCGCTGGTTGCTGCCGCTAGAAAAGGGAAGGGCAATAGATTCGAAGCGTTTTTTCTATTTTAAACTTTATACACTTGTCAAAGCTTATTTCTATTTTATGTATGTCAAAGATGTGGGGGCTACGATGCCCCTGTTGTGTGTGCGTATAACCCGGCTGTCCAGAATACAGCTGCATGCACTTACAAGAATACATATCACAGACATAATCCACATGAATGGTAAAGAAAAATATATAGAGGTACATATGGCAACGGGTCGAATATACAAGAGATACAAGACCTTAAAGGGTCAACTACTTAAATATCTATTAAAATAGTTTAAACAAAAGAGAATGCCACGACGCCTATGGCTTATCCACAGTCGAAGGTCAAGTGCGGTTGGTAACCATCTAAACTCTGGGTAGTCACGTTTTCAAAGTCTGACTTATCCTAAGTTGGATTCAACATTTAAGTAAGAATAAGTACAACGTACTCAGCAAATCACTAGTAACTAATATAGAACATATCTCATGTGTATTATTAACTATGCCTAAGAAGACGGAAGATAAGTTCAAGTTTCATAAAATATGCTTTAACCTAACTATCAGTATTTTAGTTGTCCATGACGGTTATTCCATAACCATCCATTTTTAGTTTATTTATAAAGCTACTTGCATTGCAACGACGTGGTTTTAATCCACCGCAACTCTGACTCCTAATAACGGGAGCATGGAGTATTCAAATACGTTTTTAAACTCTGTAGAGGGTACCAATTTACCCACAAGATATCACAACTTTCATGTCGGTCCTATTTGTAGCGATTAGACCAGATCTCGCAGCTATATGTGAGCGACTTAGTTGTAATAACAAGGACTTTGTTTATGATTCTCATACAATTCACCCATGTCTTGTGGTCGGACTAGCAACAATTGTTGTGGTCTAAACCCCCCCCCCTTTGACGATCGTTATTCCCATTGCTGAGTCAGTGTGCGTGTACGGAGAAGCCTCCTAAGAGGGGAGTACATAAGTGACTGTGCGCATTTCAAATGCAGACTCCACCATACAAGGGTTTCATGTATGTTTCACATACTATCGGTCCAGGTCTGTCCCATATCAGACTTGTGGATAGTACATAATTCATGTTACTGGAAGTACAACACAAGATTCTAGTCTTTATATGTCTATGACAGAAATCTAACCACATGCCATTGCACAATATAGTGCTATCCGCCATTCAAACCACTCTAAGTCAAGGATGGTTTGTTTTTCCAAGTTAATGACGTGGTAATTGTAATTAGTTACTTTAAAAGGTTCTAACTATTATCCTATTATCCTAGGATGACATGTTAAGTTCACTACAATAGTTTTATGATTTAAGTGATACTATAATAAATTCTTTATTATATCTAGCTACTTGTAATTGTTCATTCATATGCCTATTTATATTTATTTAAATATTAGAAAGTGGTGTGGTTCAACATATAGGCTCAATAATGAGGTTATCTCGTGACATAGCTGAAAATAGGTCCAAATGAGGTTATCTCGCGAGGTGACAGTTGAAGAAAATGTAGAAAATATGATTATGAACTTGGTAGACAAAGTGGTTTTCGATTTGCATGCACGAAATTTGTTAAATGCAGTGAATGCCATCGGTTGAAACTGGATTGACATGAACTGACGAAGGCTGACAGGTTTGACATTGTCTTGGACAAAGCTGGTTCACGTGCGAGTTCTAGGGCTTTGTCGATTGAGCGAAATGGACTTCATTGGCTTTGACAATCATGACCAGGAGGTAGGCTGGGGTGAGGAGAATTCAACCGCACCGGTTTGGTGTACTGGTGGCCGGACGGCGACGAACGACGATGAGGATTGAACTGAAGTCTGAAAAGTTAATTGGGTTAATTAGGATAATTAGGAATTCTGTTTTTGAAAACAGAACTAGGTTTGGTTTTTGGGCTTTAGGAGCTGAGTTTGATCTGGATGCTGAAGACAAGTCTGTATGTGGTAGGTAAGAGATCATATCTGTTCAGTTTGATTGGAATTTTGAACTGTTTGGAAGAATTTAGCTGATTCTGAGGATGAAAGGACCGAACTGTGATTAAGAAAACTAGGAGATATGACTAGTTTGTAAATGTTTCAAAATAAACTTAATAACTTAAGTCTTTTGGATAAAATGAATTTAAGGTAAAAGAGTGTTGTGAGTTATTTTGTCATATTAGGGTTTCTAAAATAGACAAGTAATTAGAGGTTAGTTTTGTCATAACTATTTAGGTTTTCTGAATCATATTAGAGCTAATGCTTAAAAGAAATAGTTTTATATTTAGGAACCATAGATTATTCTCATTAGATGATAAATGGCCTTTTCAACAGAAATGGAAAATAGTGTTTTAGTGAAATAAGTAGACATGCATACATACACATGTATGTGCACATATGCACAAGTGCATTAGGGAAAATACTCTTGAACTCTTTGGGAATTAATTTAAGTTTTTGGTTAAGAATGCTAGATAGTATTCTTCATAATACTTTTAGGCTGAAATTAAAATGAAATTTTTAGGGTTTGATTTTTATTAAAACGAAATTTTTAGACCTGATTTTGGGATGTTACAAAAGAGGGATGGCAATAAAGAGGGGTAGTTTGTCCTTTAACAAATGTCTCTCTCCAACCTTATAAAATCTAGCAAAATACTTATTGGAAGTTAAAAAACTTGACGACAGTGTCTTAAGGCTAAAATTGTTTGTTTTGCCTGTAGGATACAACTGTGGACTGTTTTTTGGATGCTATTTTTCAAATTGACCATCTTTATAGTGTTCAATAGCCAATTTTCCCTTCAAAAAATGATACTGAAATTTGATTAATTGGTTGTGTGCCATTGGAATTTAAAACTAAATTTAAATATGCCACTACTGTCATGTTGTGCTAGTTATTTTTGAATGTCGTATTATTAAATAACTGGACATGTTACTTTTTGTCAAAAATGATCGAATGCCCCTCCGGTTGTTTCCCCGTAATTGCCCCAACATTTTCCTGCCAAACTTTCCCTCCGCAAATTCAGCCCAACTACCAACTACCCTCAAATTGGCATTTTGCAAAATACTACCCCGTCTATTTCCAAATAGATGTTATTTTGGTTTCTAGCACTAAAAAAACATGCACTAAGAGAAAAGAGTACAATAGACTTGTTTCATACATTTTATTAGTATCCTCCCAAGTTCCAACTCTCCAAACCATATATTGGTCTCTTCAGAATATTAAATGAAGGGTATATAATGAAGTGTTGTACAAATTTACCTCGAAATTGTGGGATAATATCTAATTGGTAAGAAAACTAGAAGGCTAAAATGACATCTATTTGGAAATGAAGGGAGTATAGTTTTGTAGTGGTATTTGCCAAAAAATGTAGAATAATCATTTGCCCTGGTCAAATGATTTGACCTAACGGTGTTACTGCTCCATCTTGCCAGAGTAACATTTTTGGAAGAAATTTGTTTCCAAGTGACAGTGGCATATATGACTTAGCCAATTTTCAGTGGCATTTTCTGAACTTCCATCTTTTCACCTCTTCATTTTATTGTTAATACGTCCCTAAGTGCACACATTTGATTCTTTAATAATTCACATCATTTCAAGTTTTGTTGGCTATCCTTTTTTAAAAAATAAATCATTTTTTTTTAATTCTTGCTACTTTAGAACCTCCCATAATTGCTATTACATTTTGTACATTTGTACTACATCTTGCTTGTATTTCTTTGGCTCCTGCTTGTCTTGCTTCTTGCCTCTCTCTTCTCATTGTATATTCTATTAGTCATAACTACTGCAATCACCATATCCCTTTTGCTATCCTCCTTTCTTTTATTGTGAACATTGTTTTATAATTTTATTATTAGGTTAGATATCCATGGAACCTACACAAAAGTATTTTCAAAATTTTTAATGTCACTTTGAGATATACCCCTAGAATTTAGTTGGTCTTTTTGTTTTGAAGCATGATCATTTTTAGGATGTTTTTCTTTTTTCTATTGACAATTACTGTGTTCATGCAGCATCCATGGTCTTATACGTGGCGATAATATGGAGCTTGGGTGTGATTCAGATACAGGTGGTCAGGTACCTACTATGTTTTCATGTTTTTTCTACCTATGTCATGATAGGCGCCCTTGTTTCCCTCTGCCTAATTGTATGTGCTTATTCCTGGTGAAAGATGCTTGAACTATTTTCTGGTTGCTAGTTACCAATTGGATTATTTATCGTGATACTTTAGTTGATATTGATTGATTTCATGAGTTGGCAGGTCAAATATGTAGTAGAGCTTGCGAGGGCTTTAGGTTCAACACCTGGAGTTTATAGAGTGGATCTGCTGACAAGGCAGATTTCTGCACCCGATGTTGATTGGAGTTACGGGGAACCTACAGAGATGCTGAATCCAAGAAATTCTGAAAACTTGATGCATGAGATGGGTGAAAGTAGTGGTGCTTATATTGTCCGCATACCATTTGGACCAAGAGATAAATATATCCCTAAAGAGCATCTCTGGCCTCACATCCAAGAATTTGTTGATGGTGCGCTTGTCCATATAATGCAGATGTCCAAGGTTCTCGGGGAACAAGTTGGTAGTGGAGAGCCAGTATGGCCGGTTGTTATTCATGGGCACTATGCTGATGCAGGTGACTCTGCTGCTTTACTATCTGGGGCACTTAATGTCCCTATGGTGTTCACAGGTCATTCTCTTGGCAGAGACAAGTTGGAGCAACTTTTGAAGCAAGGGCGCCAAACCAGGGATGAAATAAATTCAATATACAAGATAATGCGTAGAATTGAGGCCGAGGAACTTTGTCTTGATGCCTCTGAAATCATAATTACAAGCACTCGGCAAGAGATAGACCAACAGTGGGGCTTGTATGATGGTTTTGATGTGACTCTTGCTAGGAAACTTAGAGTAAGAATAAAGCGTGGTGTGAGCTGCTATGGTCGCTACATGCCTCGTATGATTGTAAGTACATCTATAATCGACTTGTTTCTGTAAGAACACAGTCCATTTATTGAAGATTAACTTGTTCGATGGTTACTGTTCTTGATATGATCAGCCAATCCCTCCTGGCATGGAATTTGGCCATATAGTGGCTCATGATGTTGACATGGATGGAGAAGAAGGAAATGAAGATGGCTCAGCTTCACCAGATCCCCCCATTTGGTCTGATGTATGTTTTTCCCTTGCTATTCTCCCTTTGCTGGATAATTGTGTAGTTTGAATGAACTAGAGTAAAATTTTGAAGATGTGCTACTGCAATAACTTACTGTAAGTACTTATGGTTCTATTGTGAACATTTTCAGATAATGCGCTTCTTCTCAAACCCCCGTAAGCCCATGATTCTCGCTCTCGCTCGTCCTGATCCCAAGAAGAACATCACTACTCTGGTTAAGGCATTTGGTGAACACCATGAGTTACGAAATTTAGCAAACCTTGTGCGTCTTCCAATTTTCTGTGGTTCCTCTTGTTGCCTTAATTCTGAATATTTAATTTATCTGATGTATATGCTTAGAGTTCTAAACAGTGAAGGCTGTAAGCAATATTGCTAACTATCTTTTTTCTGCAGACATTGATTATGGGTAATCGCGACGTTATTGATGAAATGTCAAGCACCAATTCAGCTGTTTTGATTTCAGTACTCAAGTTAATTGACAAATATGATCTATATGGCCATGTGGCATACCCGAAGCATCACAAGCAATCTGATGTGCCAGATATTTATCGTTTAGCAGCAAGAACAAAGGTAAATCTTGTATCCATTTTTATGTTCAAATGTTTGGCTAAGCTGTTAGGGGTTGTTTGGTTCAAGGCTTCACAAAAACTGCCTGGCGTCGGATGTGGCCTTGGATGTGTCACGTGAAAATTGAGGCAATGTTTGGATGACAACCTCAGATTTTAGTCTCACCTTGAAATTTGCCTCAAAACATGTGTTGTGTGACCCGCAAAAAATTGAGCCTCACATGAGGCATGCCTCATGATACCAATCAAAGAAATCAATAAAAAGATGTTTTAAAAAATTTAACAAAAATTTTTTTGAATTGGGCTTCAAAACTGAGGTAAATGTGAGGCAACCTGAGACATGTTCATACTCTCATGGGAGTGAGGTCACCAAGCAAACATCCCTTTATGCAATAAGTGTGGTGGTGGGTTCTATGATATATGCTGATTGAGGTCTATGTGATATGGGATCAGCATCAGGTGTTGATTGATTTAATATTAAGCAAGGAGCTGAGTTATTAGGCTGATCACTTATTAGTGACAAAATGACGATATGCATCTATGACCAACAATGTTAGTACCAGTGTTCTAAAAATCGCCCTAAGCGGCCGCCTAGGTCCTAGGCGGTTCCAACCATTGTGAATTTTGCAAAATCGGCTATCTAGGCGCTAGGTAAGCTTTTTTTTGAGTTTGTGGTTTAAGTTTGATGTGATAAATTGTTAAGTGTAAATTTATGGCTTAGATTTGATGTAATTAACTTTTAGTTGAGTTTGTAACTTAGTTTGATGTGATAAATTATTAAGGATGCATTTTTCCATGGCACGGAGACATGCAGTTTATGTTCTGCAGTAATTTTCCAAGGTGTTGTATAGGGACCTAGGTGGTCGGCACCAGACAACCGCTCACCTAGCACTTAGTGCCATCTTGAACATTGGTTAGTACTGATGGGGTGCTAGACAACCGCTCACCTAGCACTTAGCGCCATTTTGAACATTGGTTAGTATTGATGGTTGTGCTCTGGTCATCTACCATTGTTGGTTGTTGTGTCCCATGCATCTCGAGTGTGTTTTTCTTGGTGTGATTGTTTTGGTGCATAATACTGGTAGTTCATTTTGTTGCCATTTTTCTTATGTTTACATTCAGTAAAACCTGTTATGTTGCTTGCTTGCACCTTCCTGGATGTTTATTGTTGAAAGTATAAACACCTGCTTATTTGGGTTTATTTTGTTTTCCAGGGGGTGTTTATCAATTGTGCTTTTATCGAACCATTTGGGCTCACCTTGATAGAGGTTATGACTGACACTACCTCTTTCAGTTGTTTATATCCATTAGTGACATGTATGCCATCTTTACACTTTGTTGATTGGCAGGCTGCTGCTTACGGTCTGCCAATGGTTGCTACCCGAAATGGTGGGCCTGTTGACATACATCGGGTATTATTTCACACACCTTGTTTACATTTTATCTGCAAGTGCTTTCACAAGTTGTCAATGATTGTTTATTTGTAATTTCATTTGTTCAGGTTCTAGACAATGGTATTCTCGTTGATCCCCACAATCAAAATGAAATTGCTGAGGCTCTTTATAAACTCGTTTCAAATAAGCAGCTATGGGCACAATGTCGGCAAAATGGTTTGAAAAATATTCATCAATTTTCTTGGCCTGAACATTGCAAGAACTATTTGTCTCGAATTGCTACGCTCAAACCTAGACATCCCCGGTGGCAAAGGAGTGATGATACTCTTGAAGTTTCTGAAGCTGATTCACCAGAAGACTCTTTGAGGGATGTTCATGATATATCTCTCAACTTGAGACTTTCCTTGGACAGTGAAAAATCAGGCATCAAGGAGAATACAGAAGAGAGTTTGAGTACAGTGAGACGCAACCTGGAAGATGCTGTACAGAAACTCTCACGAGGTGTTAGTGCAACCAAAAAGGATGAGTCTGGTGAGAAAGCTGATGTTACTATGGGCTCAAATAAGTGGCCGTTATTGCGGAGGAGGAAACATGTTGTTGTTATTTCTGTAGATTCTGTGCAAGATGCAGACCTGTTTCAGATTATCAAAAATATATTTCAAGCTTTAAGTAAAGAGAGATTATCTGGTACTGTTGGTTTTGTATTGTCAACATCTCGAGCAATATCAGAGATACACTCTTTGCTAACATCTGGGGGCATAGTGGCCACTGATTTTGATGCCTTCATATGCAACAGTGGTACTGATCTTTGTTATCCATCTTCAAATTCTGAAGACATGCTTAGCTCTGCTGAGCTTCCTTTCATGATCGATCTTGATTATCACTCTCAAATTGAATATCGCTGGGGAGGAGAAGGTTTAAGGAAGACATTAATTCGTTGGGCTGCAGAAAAGAACAGTGAGAGTGGACAAGAAGTTGTTGTTGAAGATGAAGAATGTTCATCTACTTATTGCATTTCATTCAAAGTGAAGAATGCAGAGGCTGTGTGTTTCTTTTCTTAGAAAGCTGTTATATTCTCTTCATTATGTTCTGCGCTTTGATTTTCTTCTAGCTTGTTACACAATTGTTGGTTTTCATGATGTTTCAACTATTTTTAGGTACCTCCTGTGAAAGACCTTAGGAAGATGATGAGAATCCAAGCACTGCGTTGTCATGTATTATACAGCCATGATGGTAGCAAGCTGAACTTTATTCCTGTTCTAGCTTCAAGATCGCAGGCTCTGAGGTTCCACTGCTACTTGAAAGTCGAAAAAATTACTCTTTCTTTTCATGTGCATGTTCTTCAGTTGACTAGAGCATTATGCATTTTTGATTATACTCTGGGAATACAGATTTCGAAAATAATTTGGTTTAACCTGTGTAGCACTTCTACTTTTTACATTCTAACATCTAACTTTATTAGATAAAACTATGAACTGCTGCAGTTCTTTTTTCAGGCTGTGCTGATTTTGTACTCCTGAACTGTGTTGCAATACTCAGAAAAATCAAATGATTTTTCAATAGAAAATTATAAACTCCTTTTGTTGGAATTTAGAAAAAAACTAGCTGAAAATCCCACCCTATGTGCGGCCAATCTCAATATTATTTAAAATTTTTCTCACATTCTATAGGAATGTCTATTTTGATATCATAATAAAGATAGATTTAGTTTTGAATACAATTTTTCACATGAATTTATACCATAATAGAAATAGGGTTAGTTTTGAATGCAATTTTCTCAATGAAAAAGACAAAAAGTCCATATCACCCCCCTCTACTTTAAAAAAAGTCTACATGATCCTTTGTACTTTGAAACCAAAAATTTTACCCATTCTACATTTAAAACCAGTGTGTTTGTAGTCTTTTGATAGAAACTAAGGGTTGTTTTGCTGTGCTAGCATCATTGTTGGCAGTACAGCTAGACTGCTGTGTTTTTTTGGTTGCTATAGGGAAAAAACTTTGCTCCAAAACCAACAACAACCAATACAGCCATCATCAATCTAATAAAGAGAAGAGAAGGGAAGTTCAAGTAAGGAGAAGAGAATGCAGCAGGGGGTGCTGTACAACCCATCATCAATCTTGTACTCACGCGCCTCGCCACACGCACAATGAGTATACCACCATCTCAGTGAAGTACTCCCTAGCTCAGTGATCACCTTGATGATTGGTATGTCGCTGAAGGACCACTTAACCGTGACGTTGATCACCATGAAGGGGTCAACGAACATGGAGCCACGGGCTATGAAGGCCTTACTGAAGTTGAGCACGTGTATGGGCGGCTTGTTGATGGCTGTAACGGCATCCAATGCTGTGCGGGCCATCTCCATGGCGCCATAGTACGCAACCATGCGGGGCATGGTGTTGCTGACGTGGAATGACGGGTCGACAATGGTGAGCCTGGTGTGTTGCATCATACGGAGGAGCAGCACCACCTCCAGGTGCGCACCGTACTTGGTGCCCATAAGCTAGCGTTTTAGAGAAGTCTATAGTTGAAGGGGCATTTCATCAAACAGGTGCGGATGAGGTTGGGTGTATGGGCACAACTGAAGCAGATGACCTCGATGGGAATTGTACCGGAGTAGTTGAGCCTCGACATGAGCTTGGACTTGTCAATGATGACCACGAAGCACTTGGCAATGCCCTCGACCATCTTTTCGCAGCGGAGCGAGCCGTCATGGGCCCTTGATAAGGTTCTTGTCCAGGTTGACGTCGTCAAGCAGTCGCTTGACAGTGACAAGTAGGTGCCTCTGAAGGAGAACGGGCTGCTACTCTAGCGACAATTTCAAAAAAATTTACCCCAAATCCCAACAACCATGCAAGCATGAGATCATAGATTAGAGGTTTACCACTAAACGCGCCGATGCGACTATGCAACAGCGGAAGAAGAATTGATGTCGCAGCCGGATCGTGACAAATAGTGCAACAGTAGCAGCTGCACCTCTACGGAAGTCCACACGTCCGGGGAAGGAGCACCGCGTGTTTGTGTGCTAGCACCAACACACGCGACGGGTTTTTACGAAGTTTATCTCTTGGATGGTGGTGGCGGCTAGAATTGAGCAGATTATTTTGCATGCCCACCTTACCTCCTTTTATAAGGTTTGTAGATAAGTTCTCCAATGCGAACTCTAATCCCACTGGTATACCCATTACCAATAGGGAACCCGTTTCGGATTCCATCTGAATTAATACTTCAACCCATTAAGTGTTGTGATCTTGTAGGTTCATGTATATTTGGACGCAACTGAAAATAACTTCCCGAATCACAAGTCATAAGCGGACCCTAGAAAAACATTATGGCTACCCGCATGTACACGAAGATCATATCTGACAAACATATACAATTTATCATGGATTATCTCTTTGTCTCACGATACCAGATCAAACTCAAGGTGAGAACGTGTCATCCTTGAATAACTTGGTCCTTTCTTGATCTTGTAATGGACTAATATTTTTTCATAGTTGATTCAACTATAGTCGGCACGACCATTCACTTTCTCAGTCCAATGACATCGAGCCTAGAGATCTCTCTCAAGATATGGGGGGCAAATTTCATCTTGACCATCCACTTTCAACCACATTATTCATAACAAATCTGTATGTCACTTTTATGACTATTCAGTTAAGAGCAACAGTCGATGACACCAAAGTATGCTACTACGTATGCATGAAACCCTGATGATCTCAGGTCTAAAGATAAACCAAAATAGCTATTAGAAACAAACTGATGACACATAATCTCAACAGTGTCTCAAGATGGGTCAATTTGACCAACATGTGTCCATGACATTGATTTGATATCTCATATCCATGATCCGTGAAACTTGACTATCAATTAATGATCATGCTGACTTATCTTGCATTATTATTCTATGTAATGCCGGAAATCAGGGATGTTTAGAATAAGTATCACTGATAATACTGTAAGTAAATTGAGACAATTTATATATCATTATAAAGAGTTCCACGAACAAGTCACATACTTGTTGATCGATAAAAATGATATTTTATTCAGGGAATATATTAACATATTTTTCATAAGAATTCATAAATATGTCATGATACAACCATCTCCATGATTGTCTCTAAGCCATATCTCTATCAACCACTTCAACCATTGAAAGAAGATGTGGTGGTGCTCAGTTTTTTGGCTGTCGATGGGCACCAGCGATAATGGAGGTGGGGATGGTGCTTGTGGCTGTGGCGGCGGCGTGACCCTGTTCTTGCTGTTGTTTCCTTGCACCTGGAGAATGATGGTCTTCTTGCAATCACAATGAATGGCAGTGTAGTGTTAACTTGGTCTTAGGCCTTTGAGGCTGTGGTGGTGGTGTTGGTTTCATGCAATGACAAAGAAGAGACCTTGGAAGAGATGGACAAATTAAAGAGATGGACACTTAAATGCATGTTAGCACATAAAACCAGAAAAAAAATTGGGAAGGATGAAATTTGAATGGTTTTAGAAGTAGAGGATGTGAGTTGTCCGGTTTCAATATACAGGTGGTGGTATAATATGGATTTTTTACTTTTCTAAATGATTGATCTATAATGTAATAAATGTATATATGATGTGTGGTATAAATATTTTTATCATTTAATATGAGAATTTCTAGCATTTTTGTTTTTTGTGATTATTTTGGAAATTTCTAATATTTTTATGTGGTTTAAAATTGGCGTGAGGCCTCTAATTCCTCAAAATTTATTATATAATATAATAGTTGTCGTATGATGGAGCCACAGAAGAGTGTAGAAGACATCAATGTATTGTAGATAATATCTGTTGAGTTATAATTTCTCAACAGCGAATGTTTCGCAACATTCGCTTTAAATCGATGTCGTTCAAACGATTGAAATTATATTCTTAAGTAGAATAACACACACAAGACTCAAAGTGACCATGTTATAGGTCACTTGAAATTGAGTAGAGGAAGAATGCCACAGTGGATTTATACGAGTTCGTGATTCAAGGGAATCTTTAATCCTGTCGCTGTGCACCCAATGTTAAGTCGGTTGGGAGATGGTCTGAACGGTGAGGTTTTTCCAAATCACACCAATTTTTAGGTGTTCAAATTATATTCATTCCTATATCATGAGGTTATAAATGAGAGTTATATGGGGCTATTTATACTCCCTCAAGAATGTAAAAAAAAAAAAACTAAAATGCCCTTGCTTTTTGTTAATGTGGAGTGGCAAAAATGTCTGTCGAGTTAATGATGTGCAGACCTCTTGAAGTTGCTTTGCAGATTGTCCTATCACGGGTCCCAATTTTATGACACGTGATCCATGAAGGTGCTTCTTAGATGTTGAAGGAGATTGAAGGTACCATCAGTTGATTCAAGTGATTGAAGTCACGATGATTGTTTTAGACGATCGAAGTCCCTGGCAGTCGTTTTAGACGAATGAAGTCATCGGTGATAAAAAAAAAATGGTCGAAGCCACTGATGATCGATCTAGGCGATCAAAGTCATCAACAATAAAAATGGTCGAAGTCTAGTGATCTATCACGTGGTTGAAGTCCTTGGTGACCAAAATGATTCCCGAAGAGAACTCCCAAAGTCTCGGGACCAGGAAGCTGGAAGCCGGAAGTGCCTCAATTCCCTCATTATTTGAAATCATTGAGGCCTTCAAATCTCATTCTCCGGGGATTGTCATCCCAGAGCAACTATTGCTTTGGGAGTGTCACGGTCACAATAATATCTCAATTATGATTCTAAAGGGGCACATATGAACCAATCTGAGGCTCCAAAATAACCAAAAGAGAATGAATAAGTATTAATATTCTCATGTTGTTTTGCTTCAATTTACCTTTTGAGTACTAGTTATGTCTTCATCATAGAGTCGGTATATCGTCTATGCATGGTTGTATTTCCATCGGTTTTGCTTAATACTGTTAGTAAAATTGCCAGCGTCCGTGTTGAGATATATGCCTGAATTTTTGTTCAATTTTCTACTTTTTTCAGGTACTTGTATATTAGGTGGGGGGTAGAGTTGTCAAACTTGACTGTGGTTGTCAGTGAAAGTGGTGACACAGATTATGAAGGACTCCTTGGGGGTGTGCACAAGAGCATCATACTTAAAGGTTCATTCAATACTGCTCCAAGCCAAGTTCATGCAGCGAAGAGCTACCCCTTACAAGATGTTGTAGCCTTTGACAAACCAAGCATTGCTCAAGTTGAGGGATATGGCCTAGACGACATAAAATCAGCTCTACGGCATTTTGGTATACTGAAGGAGTAGTGTTGAACTCCTTGTACTGCTGTTCAGCAGAGGAACCATTTAGGTATGTTCAGAAACACTTCCTTTTAACTAATTGTGGATGGTATCTGAGTTAGAAGTTCATTTGATCATTAAACTTGAGAGAACTTTCATACTTTCAAAACTAAGACAATCTGGTTAGTCTTGGTCCAGCTATATTATCATTCTTTTGATGTTTTTCTGTACTTAAATTTATGGTGTCCATTGGATAATGCCACTACCACTATAGTGGATAACTGACATGTATGTAATTCAAAATTTTGATTATATACTCTTCCACATTACACATGACATTGTCTTATTTCACTCAAATTATTTCCACTGAACATAGGACCATAACAAGATATTAAAAGAAAATGGGGCTGTTCAATCTCAAATTGCGTAGTTGAGGTTTACATATTTGAAACTAGGGTGTCATTAGGTTTGTTATTGGTTTGGTTTTTTTGGGTTTCCCCCTTATATTTCAGTTTTGAAAAATGAGCGATGAATAAACTAACATACATTTCAGTAACCAGACCTAATGGACTGAACTAAATTCGGTTTTGTTTTCATATTTTGTAAAAGATGAAAACCTTTACGCCATATTAGAATAACCAAAAAGAAAATGCATGTATGTTTTACCAGTATACTCTGTCTGTCTCACACACACACCGAGAGAGAGAGAGAGAGAGAGAGAGAGAGAGAGAGAGAGAGAGAGAGAGAGAGAGCAAACCATGCATCACCACAAAACTAATCAAGGTACCCTTTTTTTGTCACTATTTATTTTGCATCTTTATTCAAAAAAACCAAACTATGGTAGGCAAACTCAACCTTATATATCTAATTGGGTTTTAGCTATTTTTTTGGAAATAAAAAAATGCATCACCACAAAAAGTAATCAATCTTACATTGCTATTTCATTTAAAAAATGTTTATAGTTAACTGGGAATATCATGTGTACTTGGATTCCATAGTTATGCATTAAGTGTTGCATTCTCAAGCAGGATTTGTTCTATGATCCAGGTTGCAAAGAGAGGTGCGGCAAGGCTCCCCCTCTGCAGTTCTATGGCGGCATGAAATAAGCATGGCCCTTTTTGGTTTGCATTCTGAGGTCCTTTCTGTAGACCAACGAATGGGGATACAAACTTGGGTCAGTTTTGTCCAAAATAAAAGCTACGTCAACTGGTAGCTGAACACTCCATGCTATTGTGTAAGTATATCATAATATCATAATATGGCTGCTGTACAAATTCTATTTGTGCAAACCTGACGATTTTGTGATGCAAAAAAAAAAAAAAAAAATTGTGATTTCCCTTTGACTTGAGATTATACGTCCCATTTTGGTTGATTTTTTACTTAATAAATATTGTATATTTCTATTAATCAATTACTATACCAGCATAAAGATTCACAGTTGCATATGAAGTCTAAAACTACGATTAGTTCTGGGCAAGGACATAGAACTCTATTCAAATTTAGAGTAAAGCATACGATCACATCCGCCCTAGTTGTATTGTTATACCAAAATGCCCCATAGTCGAAGGTAGTAACTGTTAGTAACTGTTAGGACGCCTGGTCGAAACAGTAGTTACCATTAACCAACGACACATCAGCACTCCACATCCATCATGATAAGGTGGTTAACACAATCTCTCAACAACCATCAAAGCAACCACCACTAAGAGACAACTGGCTATGGCCAAACTGAGGATTGTTTTTTAGGAGGATAACTACTCTTGTATTGGCATAAAAATGGGTGAATGTAACAGAAGCTTGGTCTAAGATTTATAGACCTAAAAAGGAAGGAGGATTAGGGGTGCTAAGCCTTAGAACTCAGAATTTGGTTTTGTTATTGAAATTTTTATTTAAATTCTTTGATCAAAAAAATGTCCCTTGGATTAATTTTGTATGGGAACATCCAGAACTTACTACAATGGATCTCTGGTAAAGGATCTTTTTGGTGGAAAGAGTATTGCAAAATATCTCTCTTTTTCAAGGAATATTCAAATGCTTCATTAGAAATGACTACAGTTGTAGTTTGTGGACAGATCTGTGGCATCGTAATGTTTTATCTCAAAGAATGAGCTGACCTATATTCTTTTTTCAGATCAAGAGATTTCATTGAGTAAATTTTTGGAAAAATAGGTGATCTCTGATTTATTTATGCTTCCTCTTTCGTCAATAGCCCATCAACAATTTCTTCCATTATCACATCATCATCAGAGAACTAATTGAGAGGGACTAAAGATTGTTGGAATCTTTTATGATCTCAAAAGTCTGAATTTAACACTTAAGAGGCTTATAATTTTATTGTTGGCCATTTTGAAGATCATGCAATTTTCAAGAAATGCTGGAAAAATAGATGTCTTCTAAAACAAAAGATTTTCTTTTGGATCTTTCTGCATGAAAGATTTGAGTATAAGAGACTTGCTTATAAGGAAACATATCAACGTGGACAATCATGAATGTGTTTGTTGTTTAAATGGAGAATTAGAAACCCTAGCTCATTTATTCTTCAATTGCTCTTTTGCGGAATTGTGTTGGAGGTGTATTGGCATTTCTTGGGCTGATGATCCATCTATATGGGATATGTTATTGAGAGGAAAAACTTGTAATAAGGAGATTGCAGTATTCTACTGAGAAGTTACACTAACAGCCTTATATAACTTATGGAAATTCTGAAATAAGATTATCTTTCAAAATAAATTAGGGACAGTTTCGGACTGGTTTCGAGATTTCACATGATTTAATATTATTAGTCGTTAGAGTTAATTTGACTAAGAAGTCATGTTTGCAAAGATGGATTGATCTTTTGTAATTTACTTTTTATTTTTTGTCTTGTAACTTTTTTATTATCTTCTTGATATTATATTTTTTCAGTAGAGTTTTCCTACTGTTTCTTTAAAAAAAGGAGGGGGATCTAGATTAATCCTCTTTTTTCCTCTTGTAAACACATATTTTACTTTAGCAATCAACATCACACAGGATGTAGGGTTATAATTTAATTTTTTGAGGGTTTAAATCTATCTAAAAAAATTCTTGCCTCATCATTGTGCTTGGTTTCTTCTATTCCCCATAATTTTTCTTTATACCGTTAGCTCAGGGGTCGTTAACTAATCATCGATAGTTGGTATCGATTGTGGAGAGAGAGCTTTTCATTATTAACTTGGCCCAGATCTTTGTCTTCAAGTTACTCCAAGAACTTCTACGAAGAACATGATGTTGGGGCTATCTCCTTACTACGATGAGGAGAATGATTTCGAGCTTGATTTTGATGGGCTTGAAGATGACTTCGATCTTAACTTCGATGAAGAAGGCAATATTCTCTTCGATATTGGAATTGATTCTGAAGTAAATGAGCCACTATCGGTTGGTGGTGACCTTAATCACCAGATGGTTGAATTGGCTCACGGACTATCATCAGCCAATAATGATTCTGATCACCAGAAGGTTGGGTTCGCAGAGGTAGAACCTCCAAATCATGACAACATAAACCTCGGCCCTACGACAGGCTCGGAGGGGCTAAGGAAATGTTGTCAATCTCTAGTGGCTTTGATCCTCGAGAGGTGGGAGCCATCGAAGGAGATAATGATCCAACTCCTGTGGATGATCTTGTTGGTTGTTCACTGCGATGTACACCTCCCCAGACATTGACGTTGATGGTGATGGTGAAAGTGGCAATATTGGTCGACACAACCACAAGAATGATCACCATGCCGTTGGAGCAATGGGAATGACAACCCACGAAGTAGGAGATCGTTCATAGCCGCCTCAAAATCTGAGCACCCATGTGGTCAGAAACACGGGTTTGTAGCCACTTGCTGTAGCGCATAGGGAGCACCCACATGACTACATGGGTCAGCAGTAACTTAGAGTTGCTGCTTAACAATTGCATGAACCACCATCTGATCTAAACCAGGTGTTTGGGTTCACACAATTTGCTACGAACTTGGTAGGCTCTTAATCAAGCTACTAAAGAGATATCTACTCATTCAAGTGGAAGTCGATGTCGAATAGACTTAT
Organism: Pharus latifolius; assembly: GCA_019359835.1. Taxonomy (NCBI): domain Eukaryota; kingdom Viridiplantae; phylum Streptophyta; class Magnoliopsida; order Poales; family Poaceae; genus Pharus; species Pharus latifolius. The sequence continues at coordinate 42,355,682 of CM033326.1, read as the reverse complement.
ACTCCATAGGGAGTACGCCTCGACAAACACATTGTTTGAACATTGAAAGTAGTGGGCGTAATGACCATTGTCTTCAAAATGACGACATGAGCAACTGTCCGGACATAATGTTCTTGAACGTCTTAGTCTGTGTAGTGTTTATGACCACCTTAGGCCCATGTGTTCCTCGTCTGCAACATGCAGGGCACACATGCCAACATTAGACAAACTCTATGTTTGAGCCGAACTCACAACATCGTCGCCATGAAGTCATTATTGGCTGTAAAGCGTTTTCGACAGATCTTCGAACACTAAGGCGACCATTTAAATTTAGGCCTGTCTTTGTAGAATGTTTTGACAGTACTAAAAATCGGTTGGAGTTCTTGCAAATTTACTGCATCACAATACAAGCCGTTGGTGGGGATGACAAGATTATGGAGAACTATCTCCCAACTGTTAGATTGTGGTTGCTTAACCAACGGGCAGAATCCATTTATCTTACATTTGTGTGATTTTCTGATCGCTAATTTTCAAAGAACTAATGCATGACCAGGAAAGGAGGATGACTTCCATCGGTTGCACTAGACGCCGGATGAAACGCTTCGACAATTTATCAACTGTTCTATCCATGTTTGAAATATGATTCTTGAAATATTTGAGACGTCTGTCATTCGAGCCTTCAAGCAGGGAGTTCGATATATGAGGTTTACCAAGGACCTTAATATCAACCCACCAGAGAACGTCGCAGAACTGTTTGACATGGCTGACAGGTACGCTACTGTAAGCAAAATAGTATAATGGAACAAAATGATCGATAAGGGGAATCAACCTTCTCAACTTGGTTTAAGCATGAAGGCTACTAAGACTGAGAAGATCAAGGGGAAGTCAGGCCCAAAGAACAAAAAGAAGGATTGATCATTGCGAGAGGTTACGGTTCTCGAGTCATTGCGACCAAAATTGAAAACCATGCAATCATCCTCTTCTGCTCGTTCTAACACTACATGATAGCAGTAACGCGCTAGACCTTCTAGTGGCCAACCCAAGAAGAGCAAAGTTGAAACCAACAATGACGACTAGAAGAACAAGTGGTGTCCCTTGCACAAGGTGTCAGGACATGGCTTAAAACATTGCTGGTTATGGCAGTGGAAACTTGATGTATTCTATGCTAAAAAAGGACCTTATCCCAATCCTCCTAAAGAAGGAAGGTTTGAAGGAGGTAACATTCCAAGTGGTAGTGAAAAACCACCATTTTAGGATTTTGATTGACACATTAATGTAATCGCCGAGAGCTCCTCGACTTATTCCTCCAAGCGCCAATTCAAAGCAACATAGCGCAAGGTAAACACCACTGAATGTTCTCCAACAGAGCCTTAATTTCCCAAATAGACAGAAACATCTCTTACTTTTGGGAAAGACGACTCTTCAAGGAATTTATTGTGCTTGCACATATATCTTCTGGTCATCACACCCACTATTGGTAACTACAAAGTAGGCAGAGCATTGGTCGATGGGGCAGTGCACTCAATATTCTATTTTCTAGTGCTTTTCATGTGAGGCAAATCCCTCGATCTAAGCTCCAATCGATCCAGAATCCATTTCATTATGTGATTCTAGGGTCTTCGGTCAAGCCTACTAGCCAAATAACACGTCCAATAACATTTAGTGACCTAGGAAATTTCGTATCGAATTTGTTACTTTTGAGGTGGTCGATTTTGAAGCAGTCTACAATATCATCTTTGGTTGTTACACAGTAACTAAGTTTATGATGGAAACTCATTTTGTATATCAATGTATTAAGTTGCTAGGACCAAACGGGGTGATTACTGTCCACGGAGACTAGAAGATTGCTCTATGATGCGAAAAGAAGGCTCTAGAACTAATCAACCAATTACCTCCCCGAGTGGTAAATCTTGTTTGAATATTAGTTGGGAACAAGGGAACCAAGGCGGCCCCATGGCCCTGAGATAATATTCGTGAAGTACCATTACTTGGGAATGATCCTTCCAAAACTGTCTGAATAGACTATGGCCTGTATAGTAAATAGGATAACATACTCATCACTTTCCTCTATGCAAATACATATGTGTTCGCGTGGCAACTATCTGACATGCCTTGAGTCCCAAGGAAGTGATTGAGCACAGGTTAGCAATTCAGCTTGATAAGTGGCCTGTTAAACAAAAAAATTGACTTTTTTCTTCGGACTGACAAGAAGCAATCAAAGTTGAACTTGATAAGCTTCTGAAGGTTGGATTCATTCACGGAATTGAACACCCTGAGTGGCTCGCAAATCCAGTCATGGTGAAGAAAACTAATGGAAAATGACTCGTGTATTGACTTCACTGACCTCAATTATGCCTCAATTATGCCTGTTCGAAGGATGATTTTCCCTTTTTACGCATTGACCAACTTGTCGATTCTACCACAAGTTGTGAAGTGATGAGTTTTTTGGATTCATACTTCGGGTACCACCAGATTAGCATGGCACTTGAGGATAAAGAGAAGACTTCCTTCATTACACTTTTTGTCATATACTATTATACAAAAATGTCATGCGGGTTTAAGAACACTTGCGCCACGTACTAGTGGCTTATGCTAAAAGCCTTCTTCAAATAGTTGGCCAGTAATCTAGAAGTTTATGTGGAAGACATGGTCGTCAAAAGCGCCAAATGCTTAGATCATCTTGCTTATTGAGCGGAAACTTTCAATAATATTAGAAAACATTGTATCAATTTGAATCCTAAGAAATATGTTTTTGGTGTCTCATTTGGCAAGCTACTTGGCTTTCTCGTTTCAACTCATGGAATTGAAACTAATCTTGAGAAGAATTGAGCAATTGAACATATGTGACTGCCAAAAAATCCAAGGGAAGTCCAACGCCTAACAGCTTGTATGGCGACTATTAGTTGTTTTATATGACGCCTAGCCAAACGAGGACTTTTTTTTTAAAGTTCTCAGGAAACATAATGGATTCCACTAGTCAAAAGAAACTAAACCAAGCTTTCAAAGATACTAAGAAGTACCTTGCAAGTCTACCAGTCTCATCTCTCCTAGAGGAACCACTAATGGTGTATTTGGCTGCAACTTCATAGATAGTTAGTGCTACACTAGACACAGATCGGGATGGTACCCAACGACCAATTTTTTATGTCAGTGAAGTCTTTCACAGATCAAATGAGCACTATTCGGAAGTGTAAACATTATTATATGCACTCCTCATGTCTTCAAGAAAACTTCAACATTATTTTCAAGCACATAAGATTATTGTGCCATCTTCTTTCCCATTGGGGCAAGTGCTAAGAAACAAGGAATCTTCTGGTCGAATATCAAAATGGGCAATTGAATTGGGAGAATTCGATCTCCACTTTGTTGCCCGAACAGCAATTAAGTCCAAAATTCTAGTCAATTTCATTGTTGAATGGACCATTCTAGAGCTTGAACAAATCATTGGGCATTTCGACTAGTGGACAATGCATTTTGATGGGTCCCTTGGCCTCCAAGGCGCGACAGCTGGGGTTGTGCTCGTCTCTCCTGAAGACAAACAATTTCGATATGCAATCCAACTCAATTTCCATGCTACTAACAATATAGCAGAGTATGAAAGTCTTTTAGGTGGACTCTGCATGACTCGTGTCCTGGGAGTCTGTTGACTACTTGTGAAAGGTGATTCACAATTGGTTGTGAACTAGGTTGGGAAAGAGTACCAGTGTTCTGACCCAAAAATGTCTACATATCTGGTCGAAATGTGGAAAATGGAAAAACATTTCTATGGTTTTGAGATTCAGTATGTCCCACGGAGAGAAAATCTAGTGGCTGATCAACTAGCTTGAATCAGTTTCTCACGATCAGCTACTCCAACAGGAATTTTTCTTACACTAACGCTTGTGCCTAGGTCGCAAACGCTTGTGCCTATGTTGATAAATTGTGAGAGGCATTACACTAACGCTTGTGCCTAGGTGAGAGGCATTACACTAACGCTTGTGCCTAGCTCGCAAAGAGCTCGATTTATGTGTACTGTGCCTATGTTGCAAGGGATGGAGAAGCTGCTTTAATCCCGTAGCTTTACCGGCGTCCTGTTATGAATTAAAGCACTACAATTTTTTGTCAAAGAAACGGTTTGAAATTCACTTAAATCCCAGTTTTTAGTAAGAATGTCTTTCAAGAATTTTCTACAAGAAGGCATTTGAGTTACTAAGTCAGTAAAAGGTACGGTCACATTAAGCTTTTTTAAGATTTCAATAAATTTTTCAAATTGCTTATCGAGTTTCGCTTTTACGTACTTTCCTAGAAAAGGTGGAGTTCGATTATAAATATGTGTTACTGGATTTTCTCCATTTTCCTGTTCTTTTGGTTTGGGTTCCTTGTCGTCATCCTTTGCCGGTGGTAATGGTATTTCTTCGATTTCACACGCCGACGCAGGTTCGGTTGATGGTGTTCATTCTAGTAGCTTTGTTCCTCTTCTCAGGATCACTGCATTAGAAATAAGAGGTTTAGAACAAACTATAGAATTAATTTGCTCAGAATTGTAAGGATTAATAGGTTAAGGAAGAGAGTTATCATTTTTCAGTGCAGGATTCGTGCAGGATTCGCCAATTGTGCGATTTGAGTCTCGAGCATGCGGACGTGAGTTGATATGGAGTCTATCTTTTGGGTCATGGACGTCTTCTCTTTCTCTTGATTTGCTCGAAAGTTTTCTAGCATGCGCTCTATGTTCGACTGCTCGGGTTGTAGTTGATTTAGCGGTCTTTAAGGTTGCTGATTTTGTGGTTAGAATGGTGGTCTTTGAGTTTGATATTGGGGATTTTATTGATGTAGTTGCTGCTGTCCAAAACTTTGTTGTTGGCATTGAAGTTGCTGATTTTGTCCTGACTATGCAGAATTTTGATTGTTGCACCATACCGATACTGACCTTAATACAACACCTGGCCTTATTACGAACTGGAAGCCACTCGAATGATCAGGAACATGCCAGTAAGTCCCGTGTGCGTTGAGAAACGGCTTATTGAGGGATGTCTTAGCTGGATGCGACCATGAGATCGGCGAGCGAATCCGGTTACGATATTGTAGTAAGATGATAATCGGCGATCAGCCCCCGAGCCAGGGCACGGTATAGGTATGGTAAATAAAGAAACGAACATAATATGAGCCGAAGAAAAGTACTCACGAAGTTTTTGTTAAACCATGCTAATTGAACATGAAAAAACATTGGGGAACTTACACGTAAAACTTGCGTAGTTGATCGATGTTCCAAGTATTGGACAAGATTCTACCGTCCTCCATTGCTAACCGAGCCGATCCTAGTCACGGTACTGAAACAACAATGTAAGGGCCTTCCCACTGAGGAGAGAACTTATTGCGGTTAGACTGGTTTTGTATTTTTCGTAAAACCAGATAACCCACGTGAAACTATGCGGCCGCACCCTCTTGCTGTGATATTTTTGCGAAGCTTGCAAATATACTGAGTACGTTTTTCTTCGAGGAAGGTTAAATCCTGAGTACGTTGTTCGATCTGATCAATCTGGTCGAATTGATCTATTCGGACAGAGCCAATATAATTTTTCATAGGTAACACAGCCTCGGCGCCATATACCAATTGGAAAGGTATCTCACTAGTGGCTCGACTACAGGTAGTACGTAATGCCCACAGAACGGAGTAGAGCTCATCCACCCAAGCTCCCAAGCGCATCTTAAGGCGATTGAAAATCCTCTTCTTGGTGCCTTGTAATATTTGCCCGTTCGCACGTTCGACGGTCACCATTGCTCTGTGGATGAGCTACAGAAGCAAATCACACCTTGGTTCCAATATTATCGCAATAGTCCAGGAAGAGACCACTAGAGAACTGGGAACCGTTGTCAGTGATGAGATGACTTGGAACACCAAATCGAATGATGATATTCTTATGAAAAAACTTCTGTGCCGCAACAGCGGTGATATTGCAGACTGGTTCAGCCTCGATCCACTTTGTAAACGTGTCAATAGCTATGAACAGGAATTTATAACCATTGACTGCCTGTGGCATAGGTCCCACAATATCTATCCCCCAGACCGCAAAGGGCCATGTTAAAGGGATAGTTTGCAAGGCATATGCGGGCTGATGAACCTGTCTTGCATAAAATTGACACTGGGGGCATGTCTTGACCAAGTATTTGGCATCATCGAGTGCCGAAAGGCCATTAAAAACCCTATCAGAAAGCTTTCCCGACCAGTGTGCGAAATGACGCGTGCGCACAACACATACCGTCATGGATTTCTTTCAAGAGGGATTTACCTTTCTCTTGAGAAATACAACGCATAAATACTCCTTGAGTACCCTTTCTATACAAAACCCTTTCTATAAGTTTGTATAGGCGCGCTTTTCGAATCAACCGATCGCTTTCGGTTTCATCCTTGGGGAAGGTCTCATGTTCGAGATAGACTCTCAATGGATGGGTCCAATCTCCTTCTTGTCCAAGGTTGGTAATGAAGAATGTCACCTGGTCATCTTCGACTGTAGTCATGATCGTAGGATGTTCTAAGTGCTCGACGAACACTCCTGCCGGAGCAGATGTGTGTGAGTATCCAATTTTAGATAATTGGTCTGTGAGAATATTGTCCTTTCGCGGGATGTATTGGACTTCGAAGTGACTGAAGTATTTTTTCAATCTCCTCACTTCCCCTAGGTAATGAGCCATTGTCTCATCAGAGGTGCTGTACTCCTTGTTTACCTGGTTTACGACTAGCTGTGAGTCTCCCCTCACCACTAATTGACAGACTCCGAGGAATTTTGCTGCTCGGAGCCCTGCAATAAGACCTTCATATTCTGCTACGTTGTTAGTTGCAACAAAATGCAATTGAATGACATACTTGAGTTGGTCGTCATGAGGCGTGACTAAGACCACTCCAGCCCCCAAGTGTTGAAAACTGCGAGAGTCGTCAAAATACATTGTCCAGTGGTCGGTGCATGATAAGTCTTCAGATTCTTGCATTGGAGGGTCAGGGTTAGTCCATTCGACCACAAAGTCTGCAAGGATCTGAGACTTGACCGTCGTGCGAGGGGTGAAATGGATGTCAAATGCTTCAAGTTCCACAGTCCACTTCGTGATTCGACTAGATTTCTCCGGGTTTTGGATAATCTCCCAAAGGGAAGGACGAGGGCACTGTAATTTTATGTGCCTGAAAGTAATGTCATAGCTTGCGGGAAGCCATCGGTAACGCGTAACGTATCTTCTGGACCTCAGGGTAACGCTCCTTAGGACCATGAAGTACCTCGCTTACGAAATAAACGAGTTGTTGCACACCTTCTCTTTCTGCGATCAGAACCGCGCTGACCGCATGAGGTGTGGCCACCAAGTAAAGAAGTAGTGGTTCCCCTGCGATCGGAGAAACTAACACCAACGGACTGAATAAGTATGCTTTAACCTCCTGGAATGCTTTCTCGGCTTCATCCGACTAGGTAAAACCATGGTGTTTTCGAAGAGCTTTGAAAAAAGGTAATCCCCTCTCGCCTAGTCGCGATATAAATTGACTTAAAGCCGCCATGCGACCTGCCAGGCACTGGACGTCCTTCATGGTCGAAGGAGACCTCATTTGCTCGATGGCCTTGATTTTTTCGGGATTAACCTCTATTCCTCTAGGGCAGACGAGAAAGCCTAAAAGTTTACCAGATGAAACCCCGAAAGAACACTTTTCTGAGTTTAATTTTATTCCAAATCAGTTCAAATTACAGAAGGTTTCAGAAAGATCATCTATGAGTCAAGCTTTTTAAGCTTTTTACAACCAAGTCATCTACGTAAGCTTCAAGATTACGCCCCATCTGGGAAAGAAAGGTCTTTTGCATCAAGCGCTGGTACGTGGAACCGGCGTTCTTGAGACCAAATGGCATTCTGACGTAGCAGTAGGTGCCAAATAGTGTGATGAAGGCAGTCTTCTCTTCATCTTCTTCTGCCATGCTAATTTGATGATATCCTGAGTAAGCATCTAGGAAACTCATCAGTTCGCAACTCGTAGTAGAGTCGACCAACTGATTGATGCGGGGAAGGGGGTAGTCATCTTTCGGGCAGGCACTGTTTAGGCTGGTGTAATCGACGCACATGCGCCACTTACCATTTGACTTACGGACCATGACCGGATTTGCAAGTCATTCCTGATGATCAACTTCTCGAATAAACCCAGCTGTTTGGAGTTTGTCTAATTCCGCGCGGATAGCTTCTTGCCGATCAACAGCAAAGCGTCTGAGCTTCTGCTTTATTGGTCGCTGTTCAGGTCGAATTGCTAACCTGTGCTCAATTACCTCCCTTGGGACGCCGGGCATGTCAGATGGTTTCCACACAAACATATCTGCATTAGCTCAGAGGAAAGTAATGAGTTCGAGTTCCTATTTGTCATCCAAGCCTGATCCAATCCGAATTGTTCTAGATGGATCATTTGGGCATAACGGAACCAGTTTTAGCTTTTGCTCTGGTCGAGGGGCGACTTTGATCGTATCCACAGCTGTGGTGGTGATCTTGACATCCCGAAGGGGAAGTTGATCTACGAGCTACAGGGATAATCGATCGCAAGTCAATGCCACATTGCGGGTGCCTCGGACCGAGATAATGCCTTTGGGGCTAGGTAACTTGCTGCACTGATAAGCATAGTGCATCGCCATCATGAATTTAGCGAGAGTTGGCATGCCAAAAATTGCGTTATAAGCCGAATCACAATCAATTACGTCAAAAGTAACCAATTTTGTTTGGAAATTATCTAGTTCACCCAGTGTCACTGGGAGCACCACCTGTCCCATCAGCATCATCGAGGGACCAGGAATTATCCCATAAAATGGATGGATTATGGGTTTGATTTTCGAACGAGGGATTTGCATCTCGTGCAATGCCTTGACCAATAAAATGTCCAAGGAACTTCCTCCATCGATCAGGACTCTTTCGACTCTCGCGTTACTGATAATTGGGGTAATGACTAGAGGTAGTCTCAATGGTCGAGTAAGCCCAACTGGACAATCAGAGTGATCAAATGTCAAAGGAGTGTCCGACCAACGGGGGTATTGAGGTTCACCAAGGGGAGCTTCCGCTTGGTTAACTTCTCGACGAAACGCTTTAAACTGTCGTTTAGAAACAAAAGAGGAGGAACCTCCGAAAATGACATTAACATAATTACGAGTTACCTGGTAGGACATTTCTTCGTCCCCATCGATGTCTCTAAGCCCACAAGTCTGCTCTTTCGATGGCAAAGTTGGCATCGGCCCAATTCCCTGGTAGAAGTCATCTAGCTGCTTCAACCAGCTTCGGTAATTCTTGAGGTTGTGTCCCGGAGAGTTGTGGATCGGGCACCACTTCTTGCCTTCGTGCGAGTTAGTCGGTTTTTCTGGCTAGTCGGCGTTGCGACCACCAGAGGTAGTTTTATTTTTAAACGAAAACTTATTACCTTTGGTCGGTGGAGGCTTTTCCACGACTGTGACCTCCCGGTACTGTCCGGTTCGATTCTTTTTAGACTTCTTTGACTTCCTGCCCAATGAAAACTCCGGCTACTTGCCTGCATCCTCTTTTTTCACGTCCTTGAGACCTGGTTGGGGCGGTAAATTCCCTTTATCCACCATCCTATTCCATTGAATGGCCTCGGCCGCATCTGATTAGCGATCAGCCATATCAAAGAGATCGGCGACTGACCGAGGAGGGTGGATAAGTAAATCTTCCGTAAACCTCCGATATCAAAGAACGTGCTTAAACGCCTTGATAATGGAGTTATCGGATATGTTTGGGATGGTATTTCTCATCCCGACAAACCTTTTGAAAAATTACCGAAGAGTCTCCATAGAAGTTTGTCGTAGACGATGAATATCGTCTTCTTTCCCGAGTTTCTGATAACAATTCTGGAAATTGTTGAGGATAGCATCACACAATATTTCCCAGTTATATATCGAACCTTCGGGCTGATTGAATAGCCAGGTCCTTGTCGGTCCCTCAAGGATCGTCGGCAAGTAATTGGCCATGACGCGATCATCCCCACCAGCCGCTTAGATAGCAGTGATGTAAATTTGAAGGAACTCTGACGGATTCTGGGTCCCATCAAACCTCTCAATAGCCCCTGGCTTGAACTTATCCGGCCATGGAGGCCTGGCGAAAAAGCTTTACAGTCCACATAGGGGCTATGGAGAGTTCTGCGGTTTCCAGCATAACCACGAACGATTTCACGCGATGGAGATGCGCCACATGGTCCCAGACGAGAATGCCCGGGTCTCGATCACGAGAACTCCCCACGCGTCTGGATTTGTCATGCCGAAGCGATCCAGATGGTAATAGATTACGTCTACCATGACTAGAGTGGGAATACTCCTTTTCATGGGAATGCATCGTAGACTGGGAGGAAGCTCTAGGGGTTGCATCAGATGTGACCTCATCTAGCTTCTCCGCCAGGATCCTAGCAAAAGCCGGTTTGTCCGCGTCTGTGAGGGTAGGAGGAAAATTACGCAAGACCTCCACGATAGATCGAAGTCAGCCATGCGTACTTCTCTTTGGTGCGCCAGGTGTAATCGTTCCCTCATTCGCCGGTAAATATTCCGGGGGTAAAGAAGGCGTCTAGTCGCGCCTGCGACCATGTGGGTGACGGGAGGAACTAGGGGTGGCGTCATAACGAGACTGCGCATTTTGCAAGGCCTCTAGGGCTATTCTGCGGGGTTCATTATCTCGTCGCTCACGGTCTTGATCCTCCTTCTGTTTGCGTTCTTGTTCCTCCTTTTGTCTGTGCTTGACGAGGATTGTTACCCGAGCTAGTTCGGAGTAATGCACATCGCTTCCAGACAAGTGTCCGGAGGTCCGTTGCTATGATCTCAGACGACTTGAGAAGCGCGGACACATGGTCGCAGGCTTTGCGCGATCATGAGATTGCAGACATTACGCGGTCAGGAGATCGTAGACGATGCGCGGTCAGGAGGCCGTAGACAATGCACGGTTAGAAGATCATTGACTACTCTCAACCTGAGTAATTTGAGATTGTTTAGCACTCTGTACAAGCATATCCCGAGTATCACGAAGATCCTTCCACGTATGAAGACAACTGTCAGGAAGTTAACATGTGCGGTTATCCCTCAATTGCACGTGTTAAGCCTGCATGGAAGTTAAGTACGGTTATCAAAACTACACCCAAGCAACCGTTCAAAGCCGTTGTGCATTAGCGCCCTTTCGACCAATATAAAAGGGTGAGCGAATGTACGACACAGAGGACAGATCCCAGAGATCCGACACAAGAAAACCACAAGCTTGCATAGGCTAGTTTAGTCGTGTTTTAGACAATCACACAGAAAAGATCTTCGCCTGTGATAATATGTTCTACAACTTTGTAATCTTTTTTCCATACATAGTGAAATCATAACAGGACGCAGGGCTATTACTCCCACCATCGAGGGCCCGAACCTGTATAAATTTCTTTATGCCCCAACCGACGTTGCTCATCATCCCTTTTCGGAGGGACACCCTGAAAGGCCTCATAACTCACAAAAATCTGCATAAGTTCGACCAAGAACCCTGAGTCCGAATCGTCGACAGTGCTCCTGTTCCTCTCTAGCAATCCGCTGATCGGGGTTTTCCTCTGACAAGGCAGTGAATTCTCTGGGGAGTGAAGCTGCAGAAGGAGTGAACATCTCTGTTTGCTCCAAGTCGGATTTGAAATCAAAGAGAGAGTGGAGGTTGTCAGGATCAAACCTCCCTGGACTGAGTTCCTGGTCACTGCCATCTTGGTCCTTGACGGGGACGCATGGTGACTGAGACTCGATTTTGCATACACTGGAACTGACATCAAGTTCCGGACTTGTCTCTTCCATCCCCTGGTCGATGGATATGACCCGAGTAGGGGAAGACGTGTCCTCCTGATGTTCCTTCGGAATGTCTTCGCAATCGATCTCTTCCATTGGAACGGGATCACTAGGCGAAGGCATTTGTAAGTCGTTCTCAGAATTATATGCCCCAGACATTGCTCACCAAACCTTCGGATGAAGGGAAAGCACCTTGAGAAAAGGCCCCACGGTGGGCGTCAGCTGTCGACGATTTGGACTCAAGGTTCTTAGTTGATCTTATGCAAATTTGTGAGTTGCGGGACCTTTCAGGGGCTCCTCCGAGAAGGTAGGATGAGTAATATCTATACGGGCACAAAAGAATTTATATAGGTTCGGGCCCTCGATGGTGGGAGTAATAGCTTTACGTCCTGTTATGATTTCACTATATGAGAAAAGTGTTTACAAGGGGGAGGAAGAGATGATCACAGGCGAAGATCTCTTCTATATTAGTATCTATGTCTAAATCTTCAGGTTAATTGGACTCCTGGTAATGTTTGTACCCTTAACCGCCCTTAGAACGTGCGTCGACCACCTTTTTGTATTGACCAAAAGGGCGCCAATGCAAAAACGGCCTCGAACGGTTACTAAGATGCAGTTTTGTTAACCGCACCTAACTTCCACGCAGGCTTAACACGTGTAATCAAGGGATAACCACACATGTTAACCTCTTGGCAGTTGTCTTCATACGTGGAAAGATCCTCGTGATTCTCAGGATATGCCTGTTCAAAGGATTAGATCTTCCTGAGTCATTCTGGTCGCAAATAGTCAATGACCCTCTGACCGCGTACTGTCTACAGTCTTCTGACCGCGCACTATCTGCGGCCTCATGATCGCGCAAGGGCTGCGATCATAAATCATCTTTGTGTCTGTGCCCTTTAGGCCGTCTGAGACCAAAACGACGGACTTATAGGCACACGTCTAATCTAATTTTGTCTTAAACCAGATGTGTATTATTTTGAACTAGCTCGGGTGATAATCCTCGTCACTTATATCAGCAAAAATCAATCTAAAAAGATGAATTACTGTTGTTCCTTGGCAACGGCGCCAAAAACTTGATCGCAACCAAAAGGGTCGTGATTGTGTAATAACCGCAAGTGAACGGTTGAACGTTGAACACTTGAGGGTCGAATTCCACGAGGAATAAGCATATTCGTCTTGCTGGCTTAATGGATCACTAAGTAAGTCTAAACAAGTTATGGGTGTGTTTTTCTACAACTAAGCTATCAATCTAGGGTTTGCATGCTGGAATGAAAATCTAGGGTTTCGAGAGTTCCATAACCATCCGGTGTAATTCTATCCAAGGTCCGAGGATTATAAGTAATTTCAATTGTTTTTCAAGACAAATTAAGTTTCCAATTCGAGGCACTGGGTCAACAGTCAGAGGATCGCTTCCTCTGTCATGTTTGGTGAGAGCCTCTCTCTTGTTTAGGATCCCCTGTCAAAGCACTAAAGACTCAAGAACTCCCCTAAATTTCTGTTAAGACTCAACTATTACGTCTGTTGTCGAAACAAGGAATTAGGGTTTGGAGGAAGAAAACATCAGGAAATTACTCCAAAACTTGAAATAAAGACCGAGAAAGAATCACGCCGTTTGGATTAGGTCATCCCTAACCCTAGAGGGGATCTACTCGCTAAAAGCCATAAGAATGCAGAAATAAAAATAATAATTAAATAAAAACTCACTTGATTGCTTGGAAATTGAAGTTGTCTTCCTTACCAGCTTACAAAAGCAATAAAAATGGAGAAGGGGGCTCTTCTAAAAAAATTGAACTAAAACTACTCTAAACTACCTAAGGAAGCATGTAAAAAGCATGTCTAATTGTGACAAAAGCTTCTCTATTTATAGTATATGATGAGGACATCACTTCTTCGGATACACGCACCAACCATAATCCTCCGCTTGTTACACAAGGACCAATAACGCATGACCGAGCCCGATTGTTGCTTTGCCAGGTGACAGCTGGTGCCGACTGTGGGGAATGACAGGACATTTACATCTTCAGCAATTTTAGCCGTATCTATGGATCCAGTGCCTTGTGCATACGATTTAGAGAACAACTTCGATCTCACCGAATACACCGATACCATGGATGAAGATGCTGTTCCCATGGAAGAGATCGATGTCGCCCTCGAGTCCTATGCTGAGGAGACCTCTTCTTCGGCTCCAATCACGACCATCGACCGAGAACCTGAAAGAGCAGTTCACTTGCCTTCCGTGAGCCTTGCCACACCCGAAGGCGAGTATCAGACACAGCTCGTTGCCTTAACCAACGCAGGCGCTGGGAATCTTGATGCCTCCACGTCAGATATTGGAGATCCTGGCGATTATCATTCGTTGGGTCTGGAAGAATCTGCTCTAGAAAAAATTTTCATTCCTTGACTTTGATTATGACTCAGAAAAGCAGGAGATGTTCTCTCCATCTACGGTTTTGGCTCGACAGGAAGTTGCTGGACTTTTCGAGGAGACCCCAGAGCAACAACTTTCTCTTGAAGAAGAAGATTGCAAACGGCAAGAAGATGAAGCTCGCTTGTGGCGAGAAGAAGTTCGCAAGACCACAAAAGAAACTTTGTGCCTTATGCAACTTCGTTATGATGCCATGAACCTCGGCCCTAGAATGTCCTGCCAACGCCATCCTGGTGGACGTAGGTGCGACCAATCGCTGCTCATAGATCCAGAGCATTCCCCAACGGCCGAGGCGATAATGGTTAAGATTCCTCTGGCTCCTAGAAGAAGTACGTAGGAGCGCATTCGCGTGATCGCGGAAGTGCTTCACAACCCTCCTGCTGGTTTTACAAATGATGACGGGTAACATTTTCATGAGTTTGACGGCGATTATTACCCGAGTAATTTCTTTATGCCTTTCCGTGGCCACCGCGACCGCGGAAAGAGATCGTGTGATAGTCCAAGATATTCTGGATGTAATCAAACTTTATTCGTTTATACCTTTCCATGGTCACCTGTAACCACGGAGAGAGATCATAAAATAGTTCAAGATCTTCTGGACTATATAAGGCCCATCGTGGATCTGTTGTCTCAATGATTGTGGCTGCAACATCTGTGGTCGCAATACTCAAGGTCGCGGAGTCCGTGGTCGCTACCCCCCAATACTATGGTCGCAGAGATGGCAACACTTGATATTGGATTGCAGCCAATACGTGACCATGTAACAAGAGAGTTATCTTTAAACCTCCCCACTAGGAAACCCATAGTTATTTTTTCGTCCTTACCATGTTAGTGAATTAGGACAAATATTGAGCCTAGAAGTATCTTTGAGTCAAGAAAGAAAGGTTTGGTCGAGACTTATATTTTCGACCACGATCTAAGGGTAATGCAGTTATACTAGACCATAACTACTCTTTGACCGATACGATCAGTTGTTCCCAGGATAATATAAGTCTCTTCACTAACGAGATAACTACCCAGAAGGATGAACATGCAGTTATCCATAATCGTCATGATATAACTGGTGGATAGCAACTGCTTTGAACTGCTGCATAGCAACCGTTGGAAAATGCCTAGTGTCCTTCTGATGAAGCAACTGACGCTTTTTCAACAAGTATAAAAGAAGGGCTAAAGGTTTATATAAAGAGAGATCTCAGGAGGAGAAAGATCAATAGAGAGTTTAACAATACAGAGATTATAAAACTCTGTACCCTCTGTAATGCACCATTCGGATTGTGATAACCAAACAAGAGTAGAGCTATTACTCAGACTACAAGGGTCCGAATCTGTATAAATATTGTGTCTCTGGTTCCATTCTTACGGTAATATTCTTGGTGATTGATTGATACTGTCCCCCTACTAAACAAATTAAATTTGTGTAAGTTCGGCTTGGGATATTGTCCCAATCGTTGATAGCTGGCGTCGACCGTGGGGATCGATAGGATATTATCTTCTTCACTAAGGTTAGCCGTATCTATGAACCCTGTGCCCTGTGCATATGATTCAGAGAACGACTTCGATCTCGCCGATTACGCTGATACTATGGATGATGATTCCATTCTCATGGAAGAGATCAATGTTGCCCTCGAATCCTATGTTGAGGAGAACCCTTCTCCGACTCCGATCATGACCATCGATCGAGAACCTAAAAGAGAGGTTCACTTACCTTTTGTGAGCCTTGCCACATCCGTGAGTATGAGCCACAACCTGTTGCTTTGACCAACACGAGCACTGGGGATCCTAATGCATTTGCATTAGATATGGGGGCTCCTAGCGATTATCGTTCATTGGATTTGGAAGAATTTGCTCTAGACAATTTCCATTCCCTCCTTGACTTTGATTACGACTTAGATTAGGAGGAGATGTTCTCTCCATCTACGGTTTTGGCTCCACGGGAAGTCTCTAGACTTTCTGAGGAGATTCCGGAGCAACGACTTGCACGGGAAGAAGAGGATCACAAACGGCAAGAAGAAGTTCACAAGAGAATATAGGAAACTATGTGCCTTTCACAAATTTGCCATGACACCGCAAACCTCGGCCCAGGAATGTCCCGCCAATGACCTTTTGGTGGGTGTAGGGGCGACCAATTGCCGCTTACAGATCCGGAGTGTTCCCCGACAGCAGAGGCGATAACGGCTAAGACTCCTCTGGCTCCTAGAAGCACACAGGAGCGCATTCACGTGATCTCGAAAGTGCTTCGTAAACCTCCTGTTGGTTTTACAAATGATGACGGGGTAACATTTGTAATAGTTCTTGCAGAAAATCTCGACAGAGTTACATCAGATGTAACTCCAACTACCTAGTCGTGATCGGTAACCAACTCTTGGGAAGGAGATAGTGCTCACCATAGCCAGAGAAGACACAACCATGCTCGAACCACCCCAACTCATCGTGGTCATGACAAGATCCGGTGAACTGATTGTTCTAGTGATCACAACCATGAGCCGATACACATGATTGGGACCACGTCGTGATGTTTCGCATGCCAATTTTTCCCATGACCATGGCGATAGTCGCGATGATCGACAACTGCATATTACATATGTTGGTTGCATGACCTTTTTGATAGGATTACGAGAAGTGGTTTGGCCTAACAAATTTAAGTCAAGCATGATCGAGCAATTTGATGGGACGCAAAACCCATCCGAATTTCTCCAAATCTATGTCACTGCTATCCAGGCGGCATTTCAAATGAAGGGGTGATGGCCAAATATTTGCCAATGGTCCTTGAAGGCTCGATAAGAACTGGCTCTTCAACCAGCTATAAGAATCGATTTATAACTAGGAGATGCTGTGTGATGCTATCTGTTGGGGGAAATCTCCACGCGGTCAAGTCCAGGTAAGTTCATGATTGCCCGGGGACAGTGGCCTCCGGTGCCTGCCCCGGGCGCCGCCATTCGGTCCCCGGGACCGTGCCGCCCGGGCATGTCCCGGGCGCCGCCATTTGGCCCCCGGGACCGTGCCACCCGGGCATGTCCCGGGCGCCGCCATTTGGCCCCCGCGACCGTGCCCCCCGGGCATGTCCCGGGCACCGCCATTTGGCCCCCGGGACTGTGCCCCCCGGGCATATCCCGGGCGCCGCCATTTGCCCGGGGACAGTGGCCTCCGGTGCCTGCCCCGGGCGCCGCCATTTGGCCCCCGGGACCGTGCCCCCCGGGCATATCCCGGGCGCCGCCATTTGCCCGGGGACAGTGGCCTCCGGTGCCTGCCCCGGGCGCCGCCATTTGGCCCCCGCGACCGTGCCCCCCGGGCATGTCCCGGGCGCCGCCATTTGGCCCCCGGGACCGTGCCCCCCGGGCATGTCCCGGGCGCCGCCATTTGCCCGGGGACAGTGGCCTTCGGTGCCTGCCCCGGGCGCCGCCATTTGGCCCCCGGGACCGTGCCCCCCGGGCATGCCCCGGGCGCCGCCATTTGGCCCCCGGGACCGTGCCCCCCAGGCATGCCCCGGGCGCCGCCATTTGGCCCCCGCGACCGTGCCCCCCGGGCACGTCGCGGGCGCCGCCATTTGCACGGGGACAGTGGCCTTCGGTGCCTGCCCCGGGCGCCGCCATTTGGCCCCCGGGACCCTGCTCTCCGGAAGGGGTCCCGGACGTCATCGCCCTCCTAAAAGGTAAAACCCCTGTTTGTTTATCACGTGCAGGTCACGCGAGGGACGCCTCGGGAATCAGCGACCACCCGTCAAGCATCCAAGACGTTTGACCGGGAGAAGGACGGTCCTACCCTTCGATCCGACGGTGGCTTCCGGGGTAGTTTAGGCTTTTTGCTTCTTTTTGGGGCTATAAATAGCCCTTGTACCCCTCTGTTGTAAAGGATCAACTCATTATCATTTGGAATAGCTAATCTCACAGACGTGCTCCGGAAGCCTCTCCCCCGGAGAGAGCCTCCCCAGCCGACTCCGGTCGGGAGCGCGTCGACAGGACTAGGGCCCCCACTGGGACCCGAACCTGTATAAATCCTCGTGTCTTTTCTTGTGTTTGTCCGGCGGGGGAGGACCGGTCGCCCGGTCAACCCGCGCTGCGTAATCTCCGCTAGGATCGTCTTCAAAACCTGCCGGGGTATTCTTAATACCACGACAGTTGGCGCCGTCCGTGGGGATCCGTGACGAATCGCCATGGCTCCTCCGAGAACAAGGGCCCGCGCCCTTCCCGGTGACGCCGGTCCCGGTGACCTGGCGCCACCCGTCCGGGACGCTGCTGTTCTGGCGCTTCCGTCCGGACGCGACCATTCCCAGGTACCGCCTCCCACCTTTCCTCTCAATCTAGGTGCCTCCACCTCCGGGTCGCTCCCGGCGGCCGCGGGGACCTCGGCGGGACAAGTTTCCCCCCGACGGCTCCCCCGGCTCCCTGGGATGCCCTGCTGGAGGCTCTCGTGGAGGGCCAGCTCCGCGCCCAGCGCTCTATGGACGAGCTCCTTAGTGTGTTGGCGCGGCCCTCGGCCCCCACATTTTCGTCGCACCCGTATCCGGGGATCATGCCCCCGTTTATGGGATACCCAGCGGCCCCTCCGGCGTCAGGGGGGCTGTCTAACCCGTATGATCCCGCTGGGGGGTTCCCTCCCCCCGCGGGATATACTCCCGGACACTTCTCGGCACCCGGGCCTGTCCCGGTGCCGGGAGGCTATTTCATGCCCGGGCCCTTCGTGGGACCAGGGGGGTACCCCGTCCCCGGCCCGCTTCCGAGGCTGGGGGGCCATTTCATGCCGGGAGTTATTCCTACGCCGGGAGCCAGTCCCGCCCCCCACGTTGCGTTTACCGCACCAGGGCCGGTCGACAGAGCAGCTCCCGTGCCTCAGCGAATTTCCCCCCGCATTGGCTTCCCAACCCCGGACGTCGCCGAGGGGGCTCACCCCCCACTGGTTCCGGGTGTCACAGGGGCTTCCCCCTTTCTGGTCCCGGTCGTTGCCGCGGGGGCCCCCTCTTCGGATCCAAACGCCGCCCCGGGTGCCCCCTCCCCGGTTCCGGATGGTGCAGGGGCTCCCCCCTTTCCGGTCCGGGGGGCCGTCGCAGGGGGCTCCCCCCAGCAGGCCCCGGTAGCTTTCGGGCCGGCTGCTACAGTGCAGGAGCTCCCTCCCCCGGCGAAGCAGGTCCGCTTCTCCCGGGGGGAGGTCGAGCGAATGCATTCTCCCAGTCGCGGGGAAGAGCTTCCCCCCGGTCGTTGTTGCAGGGAGCCTCGCTCTTGCACCGGTCGGGGGAAGAGACCAGCCGAAGAACCATCCTCCCCGGAGGGAAGCCCGGACGTCCGGGAATTCAGTCCCGGCCCGGAAGAGAAGCGTCGTCACCACCACTCTGGCGGCCCTCTTGGGCCGCTACCTGACTCGGATAACGAGGGGGCGTCCCCCGTTAAAGAAGACAGTGACTGGGGCTCCCCTCGGGAAGTGCAGGGGGCGAACCAGCCCCTGTGTCGAAGACTCCGCAGCATCCGATGGCCGCGGCCCTACCGTCCCCCGCACATCGAGCATTATAATGGCGAGGCGGACCCTTACGAGTTCGTGCAGATCTACTCCACAGCCATCTCCGCGGCGGGGGGGGGGGGGACGAGAGCGTCCAATGCAACGTCTTCCCCCTCTACCTCACCGGCATCGCCCGCTCCTGGTTTTACAATCTGAAGGCGGGCTCCATCAAGTTTTTCTCGCAGCTGAAGCGGGAGTTCTGCGCCAACTTTCAGGGAAATTACGTACGCCCCCTGGATTCTTCACAGCTATACACAGTGCGCCAGAGAACCGGGGAGACCATCAGAAGCTTCTTCAGGCGCTTTGCCCAAGTAAAAAGCAAAGTGGCCCACATCCCGGACTCCACAGTGATCGAAGCCTGCAAAAGCGGGATCCTCCCGGGGGAACTCCACCGAAGACTCTCTCGAAGCTGCCCCTCTTCCGCCGACGAGCTCTTTAACGTACTCGAAAAGTACGCTCGTGCGGAGGAAGACGACATCTGGAAGAAGACCCAGGGGGTTCCTGCCCCCGCCGAGCGGGGGGCCCGGGATCCCCCCAGGCGCCCCAGGCAGGGGGGCCGTAGCGAACCACGGCCTCGGGACACTTTTGTCCTCGAGGGCGGAGGCGGCTCGCGCGACCCCCCGAAGGGCAACCGCCCTTTTCCCAAGCCGAGAGGCCATGGGGGGGGACAGTCTTCGCGCGGCCGCGAAGGCCCCGCGGGGAGAAGCCGGGAAGGATCGTGGTGCAGCTTCCATGGGTCCAGTACCCACGCCACCCGAGATTGCCACCAGCTGCTGCAGCACTTCGCGGCGTTCCTCGACCAGCGCGGGCAGGGGGGGGGACCCCGGCCTCCTTGCCCCCTCGGCCAGCTGTTCCGGCCCTTCCCGCTCCCGCGGGGGGGCCGCAGGTGCAGGAGGGGGAGCCTTCAGATGCTCTCCCCTTTCAAACTTCTCAGCGCCGCATCAACGTCATCGTAGGGGGGTCCGCTTTCGGGCGGGATTCCAAGCGCCAGCGCAAGGAGTACGTGCGAGAAGTTAAGGTAGTGGGGGTGCTACACGCGTCCGTGCCGCCCAAGTGGTCGGACATCCCCCTCACCTTTACGGCGGAAGACGCGCGAGGGGTTCGCTTCCCCCACGACGACGCGCTCATTGTCTCCGCGACAATCTACAACTGCCACTTGGCCCGCATCCTCGTGGACGGCGGAAGCTCCGCCGACGTCCTGTTCCTCAAAACCTTCAAGGAAATGCAGGTGGATGAAAAGCTCCTCCAACCAGCGGCAGGGCCTCTGCAAGGGTTTGTCCCGGGGAAGGTGATCCACCCCGTGGGCAAGGTAGATCTCCCGATCACCTTCGGCACCCCGGAGAACTACCGGACCGAGTTAGTCCGCTTCGACGTAGTGGACCTCCCCTCCTCCTACAATGTGATTATGGGGAGGACTACGATCAATCGGCTGGGGGCTGCCACCCACCAAAACTACCTATGCATGAAGATCCCCGGGCCGCATGGCGTGATCAACGTCCGGGGGGATCAAGACATAGCCCGTGCTCTATACGAGCGAGCTGCTGCCACAATAGGAAGCGTCAACCTGATCAAGGCCCCCGGGGGGGAGGCTCCTCCCCCGGACGTAGATGTCGCTGCGCCATCCCCTGGGAGGCCCCTCCTCAAGCCGCGTCCGGAAGGGGGCCTCCGGAAGGTCCCGCTGTCCCCGGGCAGCAGGGACAAAACTGTCCAAATCGGGACAGAGCTCCCCCAAGACCATGCAGCGCAACTCGCAGCTTTTATGCGCGAAAACTCCGATGTTTTTGCGTGGAAGCTTTCGGACATGCGGGGCGTCGCCCGGGAGGTTATTGAACACAAGCTCGCGGTAACCCCCGGTCACCCCCCTATCAAGCAGAAGTTGAGGAAGCTCTCCCTCGAACGTCAAGAAGCCATCAAGACGGAGATAGCCCGGCTCCAAGAGGCGGGGTTCATCCGGGAAGTCTTGCACCCTGAGTGGCTCGCAAACCCCGTCCTCGTCAAGAAATCAAGCGGCAAGTGGCGCATGTGCGTGGACTTTACCGACCTTAACCGCGCCTGCCCCAAAGACAACTTCCCGCTCCCGCGGATCGACCAGCTCGTTGACTCCACAGCGGGGTGCGAGCTGATGAGCTTCCTAGACGCCTACTCGGGATACCATCAAGTCCGGATGGCGGAGGGGGACGAGGAAAAGACGAGTTTTATAACTCCCCTCGGGACCTTCTCCTACCGCCATATGCCCTTCGGGCTCAAGAATGCGGGAGCCACCTTCCAGCGCCTGATGACGCTGGTCTTCAAAGATCAAGTCGGCCGCAACGTCGAGGTCTACGTAGACGACGCGGTCGTCAAGAGCCCCCGTGCAGCCTCCCACATCGACGACCTCGCAGAGACCTTCCGCAACCTCCGCGCGTTCGGGCTCAAGCTCAACCCGGAGAAGTGCGCCTTCGGGGTGCGCGGGGGGAAGCTCCTGGGTTTCCTCGTGTCCCAGCGGGGCATTGAGGCAAACCCCGAGAAGATCCGGGCCTTCCTAGACATGCCCCCGCCGCGCTCCGTCAAAGATGTCCAGCGGCTCTCCGGCCGCCTGGCCGCGCTCAGCCGCTTTGTCTCCCGTTCGGGGGAGCGGGGCCTCTAGTTCTTCAAGATCCTCCGAGGGCTCGAGGGGTTCCGCTGGACCCCCGAGGCCCAGGAAGCCTTCAACGACCTCAAGAAGTACCTCTCGAGCCCTCCAATGCTCGTGAGTCCGTCTCCGGAAGAGCCCTTACTCCTCTACCTCGCCGCGACCCCCGTCGCCGTCAGTGCGGTTTTGGTGAAGGAGCAAGGGGGGCAGCAACGTCCCGTGTACTACGTCAGTGAAGCCCTCCAAGGGGCCAAGACTCGGTACACGGAGATGGAGAAGATTTGCTACGCTCTCCTCATGGCGTCCCGGAAGCTCCGGCACTACTTCCTGGGGCACCCCATCACCGTTCCGTCGTCCCTCCCCCTAGGGGAGGTACTGCGGAATAAAGAAGCCACCGGCCGGATTGGGAAGTGGGGGGCCGAGCTTGCCCCCTTCTCCCTGTCCCTTACCGGCCGCTCCGCGATCAAGTCGCAGGTCCTCGCCGACTTCGTCGCAGAATGGACTCCCGCCTCTGGGTCCGGGGACGAAGATCTCCCTGTGCCGCCCCGACGCAGTGACCATTGGACCCTGCTGTTTGATGGGTCGCTGTGTCTCACTGGGGCTGGCGCGGGGGTAGTCCTCCGGAGCCCCGAGGGGAAGGAGCTCGAATACGCCGCGCGGCTCGAGTTCCCCGCAACCAACAACGTCGCCGAATACGAGGCTCTGCTCCTCGGGATGCGCCTCGCGCGCTCCCTGGGGATCCGGCGCCTACTAGTGAAGGGAGACTCTCAGCTCGTTGTCTGCCAAATGGACAAATCTTACCTGTGCCATGACGCAAATTTAAGTCTTTACTTGCAGGAAGTACGGAAGATGGAGAAACACTTCGACGACCTTGAGGCCCGGCATATCCCGCGAAGGGAGAATGACCGGGCTGATGCCTTGGCCCGGGCGGCAAGCGCCCGGGAAACGCTCCCCAAGGGGGCCTTCTTGGAAACAATCACGAAGCCCTCGGTGGCCTCCTCGGACGTAGGCCCCGAGCCCCCGGTCCCGGAGGTCGCCGAGATCGTCCGGCCGTCATCATGGATGGATCCCCTCATCTCCTTCATCAAGGGGGAGGGGGACCCTCCCAACGAGACCGAGGTTAAGCGCCTCCGGGCCAAAGCCCGGGCATATCTCCTGTTGGAGGGAAGGCTCTACAAGCGGGGGGCTTCAGCCCTCCTGCGCTGCCTCCCCCGGTCGGAGGGACTTCAACTCCTGGAAGACATTCACGCGGGGAGCTGTGGTTCTCACCTAGGCCCGCGTGCCATCGCCGCCAAGGCCCTTCGGCAGGGCTTCTACTGGCCTACAGTCATGCGCAACGCGCGAGACCTTGTCTCCGCGTGCGAAGCATGCCAGAAGATGGCCAAGGGCTCGAATCTCCCCCCTGTAGTGCTGCGGACTATCCCCATCACTTGGCCCTTCGTGCGCTGGGGGATGGACCTTTTAGGGCCCTTCCCCCCAGCGCCCGGAGGATACAAGTATGCGGTAGTCGCGGTCGACTACTTTACAAAGTGGGTTGAGGCGGAGCCCTTGGCTAGCATAACCTCCAGGGCCGTTCAGCGGTTCTTCTGGAAAAACGTCGTTTGTCGTTTTGGTGTCCCCCGGGAAATCACCGTGGACAACGGGACCCAATTCGACTCGGCTTATTTCCGGGAATTCTGCGAAGGCCTGGGGGTCGTCATCCACTTCGCCTCAGTGGCCCATCCCCAAAGCAACGGGGCCGTCGAGAGGGTCAATGGCGTAATCCTACAGGGGTTACGCTGGAGACTCGAACAAACCGCTTCCAAGCGGGGCGCGTGGGCAGAGAAGCTCCCTAGCATCCTCTGCTCGATGCGCACGACCCCGTCCCGGGCCACAGGGCGTGCTCCCTTCTCCCTAGTCTACGGGGCGGAGGCAGTCCTCCCCCCGGAGATCGGCTTTCGGTCGCTGCGGGTTGAGCTCCTGAACGGAGCCACGACCGCAGCCTACTGGGCCAACGAAGACAACCGGCGGCTGGAAATCGACCTCGTGGAGGAGGAACGCGACCGAGCGCTCCTCCGCCACGCCATCTACGAGCGCGAGATGTCGCGCGCATACAACCAGCGCGTGCGCGAGAGAGCTTTCCGCCTTGGGGACCTTGTCCTCAAGCGCGTCACAGACCCCCAAGCCCAGGGTAAGCTCTCCCCCAAGTGGGAGGGCCCCTACAGGATCTCCGCTGTCCTAGGCTCGGGGGCCTACAAGCTCTCCAACCTCGAAGAGCAGGAGCTGAAGCACACCTGGAACTTGCGTTTACTTCGCAAGTTCTACGTCTAGCCTTACGGGCCTGTCCCCTCCCCCGGAGCGGTCACGCCAGAGGGGGAGGAGGGACACTGTAGCTTCCCTTTTTCCCCCTTCGCGGCTTCGCAGGGGGGCGCTTTGTACATTTCGTTAATAAATGCATAGCCTTTGTTCTTCAACTGTCTCACTGCAGGTTGTTCTTGTTTACCGCCCCTAGTGGTGATGCCCTCCCCGCGAGGACGCCCTCCCCGCGAGGATGCCTTCCCCGTGAAGATGCCCTCCCCGTGAGTCGACGTTATTCCCGGCTCCCCGTTCTCACGGCGACCGGATGATTATCTCTCGAAGACCTTATTCCCGGCTCCCCGTTCTCACGGCGACCGGACAGTTGCTTTACGAAGATATGGATTTCTCAGATATATTTTCCCCCGGAAACATTATTCCCGGTTCCCCGTTTTCACGGCGACCGGACGAAGTCTCCCGGGAAGCTCCCCTCCGGAGGTCTTATTGGCTTTTTCATGAGCCCCTTCCGCGCCTTGTTCCCGGTTCCCCGCTCTCCCGGCGGCCAGATGAACCTCTCCCGGTGCCCCCGGGCACCCCGGAAGGTCCCTCCCTCGGAAATACTGTTTCTACAATTTTCTAACTTAGAAAATATTTGTCCTACAGGGTATGCTCCCCCCGGGGACCCTGTTACCCCCACAGCGCGCGGAGGCCTCCCCCCGCCCGCTGTGGGCGGGGGGGGGGGGGGGGGGGGGGACAGGGGGCCCCCGGGTCACCCACGAAGAAACTTAGCTCATCCTTGTTAAGATGAGTCGTCCAGACCATCCAAGAAGAAGAAAAGACAAAGCAAGCAACAAAAGAAAGGCAGCTTTATTTATTGAGAGATCCGGAGGACATCTTCCCCCTCCGGTGGGTTTCGGAAATGATACAACCCGGGTCCTAACCCGGGGGATTTTCTACGAGCCTAAGGCCCCTACGCCTAAAGCTCCCGGGCCAAGTCTCGGTACAGCGCCCGGACGCGACGCTGAGAGTCCCGAAGTACGTCTTCGGGCGAAAACTCGTACCCAGCCGGCGGAAGTATCCGGAGGGGAGGTATCATCCGGGCCTCCGGGCGCGGGGGAGTTAATTCAGCACGGCTGTTGTCAAAATTATTCAAGTGCCACTCCGGGCGCCACCTCAACCGGACAGGCTCCCGGGCAGTACCCCCGTCGCGCCTCCCGGAGACGAGGCTCAGCAAAATCAAAGCCGCTTGGGCGTCCCCCGGAGAGCCTCTCCCGGACCGTTGCCCGGGAGTAACCCCCCGGGAACCCTGGTAACATTTCATTGCAAAGACTTAGAAAAATTTTAAATATATTTCATTGCAAGATATTTTTGTACAATTGCCCGGGGCTTCTCCTAAGAAGCTACCGGAATCAAAATGTCTAACAAAATAAAAAGAAGTCCTAGCTAAAGACCCGGGGGAGGCTCATACTTTAGCATTGGGGTCCTCCCCCCGGGGAGCTTCCTCCGTGGCCGGGGCAGGGGCATCCGCGGCCGGAGGCGCCGGTGTCGGGAACCTCGTCCGGATGATCCGGTCGTAGAACCCCTCCGCCAGCAGCTCCACCTCCCGGCGCGTTGGCTCGAAGGCCTCCGAGAAGCTCCGGGGGATGCGCCCCCCGATCGCCCGGGCGCCGACCCCACGGTAGTCAACGAGCCCCGCGGCGGCCGCGATGATGGGGATCGCCCGGCCCCGTGCCTGGATGTCCGCAGCCTCCGGGATCGCGGAGACTTGCGCGTTAAGAAAACGCACAGCCTCCGCGAGGGTCGCCGGGGGCACCTCGGGGCCGCTCCCGGAGCCCAGGCTAACGCCAAGGCTTTCCAAGGTCGAGCGGACGGAGCGGCCCGCGTCCGACAGCGCCCGGACGCTGGAGCTCTCGAGCTCCCGGAGCGTCTTCTCCCGCACCTTGGCCTCCTCTCGGAGGCGGATGTAGGCGCCCTCCGAAAGGTGCACCTGCGCCTGGGCCCGGGACAGCTCATCAAGAGCTTCGTCCAGCTCCCGGAGGGCCGCCTCCCGCTGCTCCACGCAGGCCGCGGCCCGGCTCTCCGCCTCCTTGAGCAGCCGGGTGACCCGCTGCTCAAGGCCCCAGGTAACAGTCGCTACCTACAAAATACATAAAGAGTTTGAAAATTCTCAAGTGCAGAAAAAAAAAGAGCCGAGGTGTTGAGAGCTCGAGTTACCTGGGCCCCGAGGGACTCGAGCCCTTCAAAACGCTCGTGGAGCGTTCCTCCTGCTACGAAGGCCTGCACCTTCCGGTTGTGCAGGCCCTCCGCGTAGCGGGCCACCTCCCCCGCGGGAAGTAGGGAGGTATCTTGCCCGCCCCTCCTGTCGCGGCCGGGAGAGGGCCCCCGGACCTCGGCATCCGGGAGCACGGCCGGCGTCGCCGGCGTCTTTGTCGACGAAGTTTCCTCCGAAGACGAAGACGAAGATCGGGCGGGGTTCTCCGCCCGGGGGGGGATCATCGGGCCTTTCCCCGCCCCAGGCCGGAGGGCCCTCGGAGCCTCCTGCTCCGGGGGGACCTCGAAGACTGAGGGGCTTCCCCCCTCCTCATCGACCGGCCAGAGGCACGGAGGCGCCGCCTCCGAAAACCTCACCTCTAGCCTCTCCGGCGCCAATGCCGCCGGGAGAGGCGAGAGAAGCGTCACTCGAACTGGCGACGGGGCGTAGTCCGCGGAATCGGACCCTGCCCCGCCGGTAACAACCTCCTTCCCCCGGGCCTCGACGGGGGCCTCCGGGGGCGGAGGCGTCGCCTCTGCCCGGGGCGCCGCCCGGGCATGTTCGGCTCCGGGAGCCGCGTCCCGGGCCCTCACCGGCGTCGTTGCCGGCGTCGTCGTCGGGGCGGGGGTCTTTTGGACCCGGGGCCGTTTGGGCTCCGAGCCCCCGGCCGCATCCTTCCCCCGCTTATGAGAGCCGGGGGTGGGAAGGGGCTTCCTCTCCGGAAGCCTGAGCCCGTAGGCCTCGGCCACCAGGTTCCGGGGAGGCCCCTCCCCCACGAGGCGCACGATGCGCTCGTGTTCGTCGGCGAAGTACCTCCCCAGGAGGTGCTCCGCCTTGTCCCTCGCCGCCGGGTACGGGCGCACTGCAAGAGGTAAAAAGTTAGTCGATTTCTCATAAAAAATTGCAAGTACGAAAATGCGGGGGACTTACGCCGCGTCACCGGCTTGACCGGAGGCCGCTGCTCCGGGCCCATGCCGATCCCCCTTCCCCCGCGTAAGAAGGGGAAAGCCGCAGGAGCGCCAGCTCCTCCGTGGCGTCCCGCATCGAGCGGGCCTTCTTCGCCAGCACCACCTTCCCAAGGAGCTCGAACTCCTCGTCCGTCCACACCGGCGGCTTCGGTGCGGATGACCGGCTGTAGGTGGGAGGCTCCGGGGCGTAGACCACCGCCTCGTCCCGGACCCGGAGGTAGAACCACCTCCGGAGCCAGTCCCCCCCAGTGGTCCTGGGAGGCCGCCGCCGGGTAGTCCGCCACCCGGGAGGGCAGCATCTGGACCATCACCGAGCTGAAGGGGGACTTCGGTCCTCCCTTCACCAGGTGGGAGCTCCGCGCTGCCGGCTCGTAGAAGTACCGGAAGGGGCGGAGGGTGGGCTCCCGCCCGGTCGCTGTCTCGTAGAGCCATATAAAAAGGCCCATACGGACGAGCACGTTCGGGGTGAGGTGGTTGAGAGCCACCCCATACTCTTTGAGAAACTCCCGGAGCATCGGATGCACCGGGAGCCGGAGCCCCGCCTCGAGGAAGGCCTCGAAGGCCACGACCTCTCCGGGCCGGGGGCGGGGGGCTCCGTCCTTCTTTAGGGGGACCCGGATGTCCCCCTCTTCAACGACACCCTTCTTGACCAGGGACTCTGCGTCCGAGGCCGAGAACTCGGAGGCCCAGAGGAAATCCACGGGGATTTCCTCCGGGGGCACCTCCGTGGTCTTCGCTCGACCTTTGGGCGCCATTAGGTCAGTTCTTTCTTTTTTGGGTGGCTAAGTTTTCAGGTGGCTAAGTCAACAACTCCCGGACGCTCGCTACCGGAAAAGGCTACCGGAGAAGCTACCGGAAGAGCGCTACCGGGAGAGCTGAAGCTGGAGTTGAAGATTTGGAATGAGCTTCCGGGGCCCCCTAAGGCCCTATTTATAGAGGCTGGCCGTGATCTAGATGCGCGCCACGTCGCCCCGTCGGGGCAATCTGGACCACTGAAATTCAAACCGTGCGTGGGAAACGAAGGGACAGGCGCGTAAATCGAGACGCCGTTTCGAACCCCGCGTGCATTTATTGCGAGAACGGCGCGGCCATAAAGCGCCCGGCACAGAAACCGAAGCGTCGCCGGGGCTCCAGTGATTTTTCGTCCGGAGATTTTCCCGGTACCGTGACCATTCCCTCCGGGGGCTCAAGCTTCGTCCCCGGAGGGCATGGGGGGCTGCTGTTGGGGGAAATCTCCACGCGGTCAAGTCCAGGTAAGTTCATGATTGCCCGGGGATAGTGGCCTCCGGTGCCTGCCCCGGGCGCCGCCATTCGGTCCCCGGGACCGTGCCGCCCGGGCATGTCCCGGGCGCCGCTATTTGGCCCCCGGGACCGTGCCACCCGGGCATGTCCCGGGCGCCGCCATTTGGCCCCCGCGACCGTGCCCCCCGAGCATGTCCCGGGCGCCGCCATTTGGCCCCCGGGACCGTGCCCCCCGGGCATATCCCGGGCGCCGCCATTTGCCCGGGGACAGTGGCCTCCGGTGCCTGCCCCGGGCGCCGCCATTTGGCCCCCGGGACCGTGCCCCCCGGGCATATCCCTGGCGCCGCCATTTGCCCGGGGACAGTGGTCTCCGGTGCCTGCCCCGGGCGCCGCCATTTGGCCCCCGCGACCGTGCCCCCCGGGCATGTCCTGGGCGCCGCCATTTTTCCCCCGGGACCGTGCCCCCCGGGCATATCCCGGGCGCCGCCATTTGCCCGGGGACAGTGGCCTCCGGTGCCTGCCCCGGGCGCCGCCATTTGGCCCCCGGGACCGTGCCCCCCGGGCATGTCCCGGGCGCCGCCATTTGCCCGGGGACAGTGGCCTTCGGTGCCTGCCCCGGGCGCCGCCATTTGGCCCCCGGGACCGTGCCCCCCGGGCATGCCCCGGGCGCCGCCATTTGGCCCCCGCGACCGTGCCCCCCAGGCATGCCCCGGGCGCCGCCATTTGCCCGGGGACAGTGGCCTTCGGTGCCTGCCCCGGGCGCCGCCATTTGGCCCCCGGGACCCTGCTCTCCGGAAGGGGTCCCGGACGTCATCGCCCTCCTAAAAGGTAAAACCCCTGTTTGTTTATCACGTGCAGGTCACGCGAGGGACGCCTCGGGAATCAGCGACCACCCGTCAAGCATCCAAGACGTTTGACCGGGAGAAGGACGGTCCTACCCTTCGATCCGACGGTGGCTTCCGGGGTAGTTTAGGCTTTTTGCTTCTTTTTGGGGCTATAAATAGCCCTTGTACCCCTCTGTTGTAAAGGATCAACTCATTATCATTTGGAATAGCTAATCTCACAGACGTGCTCCAGAAGCCTCTCCCCCGGAGAGAGCCTCCCCAGCCGACTCCGGTCGGGAGCGCGTCGACAGGACTAGGGCCCCCACTGGGACCCGAACCTGTATAAATCCTCGTGTCTTTTCTTGTGTTTGTCCGGCGGGGGAGGACCGGTCGCCCGGTCAACCCGCGCTGCGTAATCTCCGCTAGGATCGTCTTCAAAACCTGCCGGGGTATTCTTAATACCACGACACTATCCTCAGCAATTTTCAGAATTATTATGAAAAACCTGGCAAGGAGGATGATCTTCATCGATTACGCTAGACTTCAAGTGAAACTCTCCGGCAGTTTGTTAAGAGGCTTGTGTGGGTAAGAAATGCTATCCCTAACATCTTTGACAGTTCGGTAATCAGAGCCTTTAAACATGGAGCTCAATACCAAAGATTCACAGAGGACCTCAGATTCAGCCACAAAGATCAGTGTCAGAACTCTTCAACATGGCTGATCGCTACTCCGACGTAGCTGAAGTGGTGGAGTGGAATAGAATGGTTGATAAAGGTGATTTATCATCCTAGCTTGGTCTAGACTCCAAAAAGAAAGAAATCTCAGAACGTTAGGTAGGCGCGGGATGACTTGGCCTCTTCTAGTCAAGTTGTTGGGTCTGAGGAGTTTCTCAAAGATCTTTTAGAGGTAAGTAAAAATTTTACCGCATATCCTTCAATGTTTGTCTGAGGAATATCTTCAGATATTTTTTCTTTTGTACTTTTAAGAACTCTGCACGTAACAAGGCCATGGTTGGTTTGTTGGTAGAGCAGTTCAAGCTTGCTCAAGTAGAACACGATCAATTAGAGCAGTAACTATCTTGCTTTAGCCTCAGTCCTCTATGAATTGAAATAATAATTTTTATTGTCACAGGGAAAGCTTTGCTTTAATGAAAGAGGTTGCCAAAGAACGCAACAATAATGAGGTTGCGGTGGCTAAAGCTCTGAGGGTGAACAGCGGAAAACTCACTAAGGCCCTGGCATCCTTGGAGGAGAAAACAACATCATGTAATTTTCTCCAAGGGGAAACGAACGCCTCTTATTGGTTTGCAACAAACTACGAACCGATGCAGATCGTAAGTTCATTTTGGCAGAATTTTACATTACTTCTGTGAACTTTTATGAACAAATTCAATTGAATTTGTTTCTTTCTCTTGCTCAGATCAAAGAGAAGTGAATTTCTAGTTGGTTGAAGAGAGAAATCACTTCGAGCAGATGTATATCGAGCAAGGAAATGACCTCGATAAACTTCAGAATGTCATCGATCGCTACAAGGCAGCTAGTGAGACAGTCAAGGAGACCACAAAGCTTTCACTTAATGAAAAGGGTTCCATGGAAACAATAATCAAGAATTGCGGTCTCACTGAGAAGATTACCCTCGCAAAGCGGAGCGAATTTGTAGGCTCATTTGGTGCTAACATGGTCAATCCTAAGAAGGATGACTTATCTCTTAATGAGTCTTGCAATCTGGTCGTGGCTCAATCTGATTGTTTGGTCGTCAACATTGCAGAATTTGTGAGGAAGCGTAAGGAGGCACTGCAGACCGATGTCGGTGCGGTGGCCTCTGCCATCCTTTGCAAACTTAGGCATCACCATGGTCCGAATTTAGATTTGAATCCAATAGCAAAAGATGCAGCTTTTGATAGTGAAGATCAGTTGAATGCGACCTGGGCTGAGGTCAAGCATTTAGTGGATAAATTATTACATGACCTCAACCTTGATTGATATATTTCCTCTCCTTGTAATTTGTTGTAAAATTGACAAAGGAAATGGAAATATTTTGGTCTATTGGAGTTTTTGTACCTTGCAAATACATATGATTAGCAGAAAAATGAATGATAAAAAATGCAAAGTATTTAGTTTTTGACTTAATGCTATAGTTATATTGCCCTAGCCCCATCTTGTGATCACTAATACTAAAAACATGGTATAGTGATCGCAGGATAACAATTCTTGACTAAGTATACCAAGGCTTGAATGATCAGAAACATACTAGTAAGTATCTTATGCGTTGAGAAATGGCTTAGAAAGAAATGTCTTAACTAGATGTGATCATAAGGTCGTAGGGATAAATGGCGAAGTACAAATACATAAGCTTTTTGCTAATTGACAGCCACTCAAATGATTGGGAACATACTAGTAAGTCCCTAATGTGTTAAGAAAGAGATGTCTTATCCAGGTGCGACCATGAGATCGGCCAGCGAATCCACTTAAACATCGTAGTACGACATTTATCACGACTAGCCCCCGGGCGTGGCTCAAGAAAAGAATAGGGTTGAAAATGAGAATACAACCATAATATAAAGTGTTATAAATAAGAAAATCATAAATGGAAATGGAAAAACTTACACATAGAATTTACGCAACTAGTCGATGTTCCAGATGTTTGGTAAAATTCTTCTGTTTTCCATAGCTAATTGAGTTGATCCTGGCCGCGGTATGGAAACTATAGTGTAAGGGCCTTCCCACTAAGGAGAGAATTTGTTGCGATTAGATTGGTTTTGAATTTTTCTTAAAATCAAGTCTCCCACATGCAGACTACGTGGTCGCACCCTTTTACTGTAATATTTACGCAAAGCTTGTAAATATGCTGTTGACCAAATCAGTGCTTGATCACGCTTCTCTTCAAGCAGCCAGTGATGTTTTTCACTTTGATTTATGATATCTAAGTGATCCACATGAGCAGAGCCAATTGACGTAGTGCGCAATGCCCATAGAACGGAGTAGGGTTCTTCTACCCAAGCCCCCGAGTGCAACTTAAGGTGGCCGAAAACACATTTCTTAACCCCTTGCATTATCTGCCTGTTGGCGTGTTCAATTGCACCATTGCTCTGTGGATGAGCGACAGATGCAAAACAAATTTTGGTCCCAATGTTGTTACAATAGTCTAGAAAAAGACCACTAACAAATTGGGATCCATTGTCCGTGATGAGATGACTTGGAACACCAAATCGTGTCACAATGTTCTTTTGAAATAACTTTTTCGCCGCAGCGGCGGCAATGTTTCGGACTAGATCAATCCATTTAGTAAACGTATCAATGGCTACGAACAAAAACTTATATCCATTGACCGCTTGGGGCATAGGACCCATAATATCTATTCCCCATACAGCAAATGGCGAAGTTAAGGGAATAATTTGAAGCGCATATGCTGGCTGGTGAACCTGCCGAGCATGAAATTGACACTGTGGGCATGTTATGACCAATTGCATGGCATCATTAAGTGTTGTAGGCCAGTAATATCCATGTCGAAAAGCTTTTCCAACTCACGTCCGATAGGATGCGTGTGCATCGCACATGCCTTCATGAATTTATCTCAAAAGGGATTTTTCATCTTCTTGAGGAATATAGCACATAAGTACTCCTTGAGTACCTTTTCTGTACAAGGTTGACGGGGATTGATACTCGAGTTAAATCACCCATGTTGTTCCATGGTCGCACATACCTTTCTATGGTCGCAGGAAACTGCAGAAAGAGATTTAAACTACTTGTCAATACCTTTTCATGGTCACAAAGACCAAGGAAAGGGTTAATGGGATGATCCAAGGATATTCTGAACATAACCCATCAAGGCTATTTAACTCCTGTAATTTTAGTAACTACGGGAGTCTATAATCTCAACGCTAATTGTCATAGAGTTTATGGTCTCATATTATACCTGCAAGTATTATAGTCGTGGAGACATTTGCCCATGATCATACCATTCGCAGAGACGAAACCAGCTAGCAATACATGGTGGCAGTCTACACGTGACCATAGTATTGAAGACTTATACTATGATCTGGGGATCATATAACCAAGTCACCATTTACAATAACCATTCCTTGCTCCTTATGATTATTCCTGAAATAATCATGAACCCCTGGCAAGATAACCGTCAAAGAAGATAAAGATGGATGCGCAGTTTCTATAACCGCATGTTGTGGAACTGACAAACAGTAACCAACCATAACCTACAGTAACCTCTATGCAGCAGTTGTAGACGATCGCTAGCCGTCTCTCTAATTAAGCAACTGATGTCCCTTCGAAAAGTATAAAAGGTCCTTTTGTTGAAGAGTTCAGAAAAAAGGAAACAAGGCAATAGAGAACTAGACAATATATTGTCTTTGTAATCCTTTACATTCATAGTGAAAAACCAACACGAGTCGGGCGATACCAGCCTAGACTGTCTCGCAAGAGAACGAGATAGGAGCAGTAAGACGAGTATTCAGTTGTTCTTTCATCAGGGACTAGGGAAGTGAAATCGTATAAAACTAGACTAAATCGGTGGATAATAAAACCAAAATGGATGAGAGAAAGAGGGAGAAAATATCAGAAGAAATAAAGAGAAAGAGAGAGGTGGGATCACAGCCCATCGTTAGTGTTTAATCTACATGACGATCGCGAATATGTGCAGCATATATATAATCGAATAGAGGTCTAGTGGAGAGAGATCGTATAGACGACTATCGTACACTAATTACTACATATATTGACAAAACCATAAAAGCATAGAATAAACACTAGGATCTCAACTCACACTCAACAACCACCACAACATGCCCAAACTATCCGAAGAAAGCAACCCAGTCCAAACTGAATAGAAGTTTACTATATGGAAATCAAAGAATTGAAGCATAAGACAACTTATCTATATAACTCAACACAAAGTCAATAGTGCAACACAAAAATTGAATATTGGCTGATCATCACAAGTCACCAAACAAAATCAGTTGAATTCACAACAATCATTTAAAGAGACATTCAGTTTAGACTGCAAGAGCGTCCCAAACAACAAGCACATTCCAGTAAATGATTTGCAGTGAAACCCAAAATTAAAAGAGTGATGTGATATTAAAACAATGGATTTTGCAATTGATTAGCTACTATTCAAAATCTTCAAAGATTACTGAAATTTAGACATTCAGGATCTCAGTCATCATACTACACACAGCAAAAGGATGATTTCATCTCATCATTGGATAGGCAAGATGGCTCTAACAATACCAAAAATTACTTGTAACTGATGAATTTGATATGGTTCAAAAAGAATTAAGCATTCGATTCAGAACTGACATTTCAAATGACGTCAATTACAATATTGGTTCATCTCATACATCTCAATGAAGCATCAATTGACCAAATCAAGAACAGCGAGTGAGATGAGAGACCGGTCACCATTTTTTGGTTGCTGGAGTTGTTGCAGTCATGGTCGAGTAGAGATTGGAGCTGAGGAAGCTGCTTATTGTTGAAGAAGTGGTAGTCATAGTGGTCGTCGATGAAGTTGTCGTGGTCGAGGTTGAAGGCGATGGTATGGTCGTTGGAGTGGTCGTGGGTACGGTTGTCACAGCGCCGGAGTGGTGGTCGATGGTGTGTGATAGCGTTGTGGAGGCACTAGGGACCTGGAGGCGTTGTTGGGCTCAGATCTGAGCGGATTAGGCTCAAATTAGCGGTGCAGAGGGTCAGTGGAGGCGGATTTGGTGTGAGCTCAGTGGTGATGGGAACCAAGAGAAAACAAAGAGAGCAAGGAAAGGTGGCGGGATCTAGCGACGCGGCGCGCGATTGGGTGGCGGCGTAGGAGATCCGAACAGTGGAGCAAGTGAATAAGAGGAAGGGAGAAGAAACAGAGGAAGAAGGAGAAGAAAAAGGATGGAGAGGAAGGAGGGATGAGAAGGAAGATGAGGAAAAAGAGAGGAGAGGCTCGGAAACATGCCGACGATGAACGGGATAGAAGAGGACGAAATGTGGTGAGAAAGGATGAAGGGGGAGAAGATCGATGGCTTGCCGAAGAGGAAGAACAGGACGAAAAGGGAGAGGTAGAAATGGGGAAGGAGACCAGTGGCTCGCCGCCGGTGTGGACCTGGCCGCCGGTGGCAAGCTCGCTCGGGGCTAGGAGAGAAGAACAGTGGGGGAGAATTCGCGTATGTGCCAGGCCAAGGAACAATAGTGGCGGTCAGGGCAATTTTAATGTTTTGGCTATTTTGCAAAAAATCCCTTAGAGTTTCTAGTAATAGCAATTGAGTCCCTTCAAGTTAGGGTTTAGGTTTTTTGTGTGTTGGCCTTTATGCAATTTGGTGCTCGGGTTTTTAGGGAATGGCAATTAGGCCCTAGGCTGTTAGGTTTAGCTGTTCTAGACTCCCGGAGACACCGATTTCGACGCGATCAGCTCCTACGCATCCATAGAGACACGTACTTCTTGACGAAATCATCTGTTGACTAGATCTAGTTGGTGAAGGCGAAGAAGCTACCTTCTAGCAGTTGCCGCTTAAGAGACCAAATAAATTGAAGTCGCGTGTTCGACTAGAGCTTAAACTTATAGGGCAATAAAACCAAACCTAAACTCAATCCAACAAAACTTTAAGCTTATTTTGGGGTTTTTGGTTCAAAAGAGACTTCAATTTAAAAGGTAAATTCGAAATTTAAGCTCTGTTTAGTCTATTTAGCTTGTCAAAATAAGCTGAGCAAATGCACCCTCCCTGAAATCCATTTTGGACTGATCTCGAGTGATACTTCACAAACACAAAACCGAGGACAACATGTCTGCATTGATCCCAACTATTCGATTGAATGATTTGATGCCCATTGCTTGCCCTCGGCCTCAAGCCTCTCCCTGTTACCTAGGGTGAGCAAAAAATTGAAAAACCAAATTGAACTGAATTGAACCGACAAAATATTATTAGTCGATTGGTTTTTTCAAGATCGGTTTTTGATTCGTTTGACAAAATTTGTGAAATTTGGCTTTTTTTGTTCAGTTTAGTTGTTCTACTCTACAAATTAAACTAACTGAATAAATCTAACAATATTTACGCCTCTCATTCTTCCTTTACTTTGTTCCTCATTCTTTTCTTACTTTGTTTTAGAACTAGTGGTAGTATGATATCTTTGTGTGCAAGTTGTTCAAAATAAAATTTATTATATTCTACTATTGCTATAATTTTGAGTATATATTGTTCTGAATTTTTTTATAAATAATCTTTTAAAAAATAAAATTGCAAATCTAACCCAGTGTTTCAAAAATTTACAAAAATAACCCCTTTTAGAAGTGCGGTTGAATTTGGACGTAATACGTGGTAGCAGGAATGAGATAAATAATGGGGGACCTCTCTAACGCACAACTAGTGTGCGGCAGAGAAAAATTTACACAAAAAAGTCTGCCTCTCATTTTTTTTTATTAACTCAAAACTCAAAGTTTTGTACACGAAAATATTAATTTTTCTGGCATTGATATTTTTTGATCTATAACTTGGATTGACAATCCATTTGAATCGGTGAAATCGTGAAATCAAAATGATCAGATCGACACAAACGGATTAACTGAAGCTATATATCACAAGATATCATATGTTGTTATATCTTGAGAAATATTAGTTCAGTTGATGATTAGTTTATGCCGATCTGATCGTTTTGACCTCATCATTACGCTGGTTCAAATGGATTATCAATGCGAGTTATAGATCAAAAGATATTAATCCTGGAAGAATAAAAATTTCAGTATAATTTAATCTCAAAATTATATGGGAATTTAACCCGAACTTTGAGATTAAATTCTACTAAAATTTTATATTAATCCAGGACTAATATCTTTTGATCTATAATTCAAATTGACAATACATTTGAACTAGTGTAATGGTGAGGCCAAAATGATCAAATCGATGTAAACCGATCATCAACCAGACTTATATATCTCAAGATATAACAATATATGATATCATGTGATATATATCTCCAGTTGATAATCCATTTATGTCAATCTGATCATTTTGGTTTCACGATTCCACTGGTTCAACCAGATTATCAATCTAAGTTATAGATCAAAAGATATCGATACTGAAAGAATTGAAATTTTTCTCTACAAAACTTTAAGTTTTGAGTTAATAAAAAAAGAGAGTTCTCCTGCTGCACTCTAGACTATTTTTTGTGAAGATTTTTCTCTGTTGCACACTAATTGTGCGACAGAAAGGTCTCTAGTATTTGCCGCACTCCTACTACCACGTATCACGTTCAAATTCAAATGTACTTCTAAAAAGGGTTATTTTTCAAATTTTTGAAACACTGGTGATGAGGATTATAACCCAAGTTAGTCACCTTTGCCGATCTATAGTCGC
Source organism: Pharus latifolius (assembly GCA_019359835.1). Lineage (NCBI taxonomy): Eukaryota > Viridiplantae > Streptophyta > Magnoliopsida > Poales > Poaceae > Pharus > Pharus latifolius. Next base: position 42,317,500 of record CM033326.1, on the reverse strand, counting down.
AAGGGCTACAGATCGAGATCTAAATTATTCACATACCCCTCTGTGGTCTCTGGGACCTAAGAGGGAGACAATAGGACAATCCAAGATATTCTAGACATAACCTATTCTATGGTCTCAGCCTGTATTGTCACGGGGTCCGTAGTCTCGAGACGCCTACAATACAAAGGTTGAGGAGTTCATGATCTCATATACCCATGAATACCTTGGTCGCGGAGATGTCTTCCCATGGTCGCCCAGGTCGCGGAGAGTGAACGAATAACAATACTTGGTCATAGTTAATACGCAACCATGGAACTGAAGAGCCAAAATATCCAACGGTGATATGGTTAGACTTATTCGACCATACCCAGTAGTAAAGCCTGTTCGACTACTACCGCCGCCTTGGGTATCTTCAGCTTCCTTAATTAATTTCTAGTAACTACCAAGAAGATAGAGGTGCAGTCATAAACGGGCATAATTGCACATTATGGCTGGCGCGCGTTTGCCTCCCAGTGACTCTTCAATCCCGTAACCGGTGACCGGCGACGAGCTATAAAAGGGAGATTGCCGGGAGAGAAGACCATCTCACCTGAACAAAGACACAAGGCCTAAGAGATAGAAACAGTAGACTGTTATACATTGTGTAACCAAGAATAGGAGATTGTTCTTAGTTTATCCAAGTACACCTCTTATTCTCATCTGTGAAATCACCATGGTCGCAAGAGGGATTAGACTCCGCTATCAGCCCCGACCTGTTCTCTGGTAGATGAGGTGACAATAACTCCCATGGCACCCAAAAGAAGTACACAGGAACACATTCATGTGATTGCAGATACTCTTCGCAATCCTCCATCTAATTTGGCGAATGATGACATAGCGTTGTTCGCAAGGATTTTGGCAGATAACCTCTATGAGGTAGCAACTGTTGCGACTCCAACATCATCTTCACGATCAGTAACTCATTCACAAGAGCTGGACAGTTATCATTCCAGCCAGGTACAACATGGACACACATCGTCAGCCCGATATCACAAAACCCGGCGAACAAGTAATCTCAGTTGCCTTCATCGTGAACCCGTACATTCACGTTTGGGGCCACGAGTAGATTCTTCCCGCGGTCGTAGTCGTGGACCGGTGCGTTCACGCTTGGTGCCACAAGCTCACTCTTTCCGCGACCTTGATGGAGGTCGTGATGATCCACAATCACATCCCTCATATGTAGGTTGTAAGGCTTTCTCTCCAGGAATACATGTAGTAGTCTAGCCAGATAAGTTTAAACCCGGAACGATCGAGCGATTCGATGGTACCAAGAATCCTTCCGAGTTTCTCCAGATTTATATTACTGCTATCCAAGCAGCTGGTGGTGATGACCGGGTTATGGCAAACTATTTACCTACTATCCTGGAAGGTCCAGTCCGGACCTAGTGTTCAATCAGCCTGAAGGATCAATTTATAATTGGGAAATGTTGTGTGATGCAATCCTCAACAATTTCCAAAATTGTTACCAAAGGCCTGACAAGGAAGATGACCTTCATTGCTTGCGCCAAACTTCCACAGAAACTCTTTAGCAGTTTGTCAAATGATTTCTGGGGGTGAAAAATACCATCCCCAACATCTATGACAGCTCTGTTACCAGGGCATTCAAGCATGCCGTCCGCTGTTGAATGGAATAAGATAGTGGATAAGGGTAATTTACCTCCTCAACCAGGGCTCGAGGGAGAAAAGAAGGATGATTCACGCAAGAAACCTGAGTCAACCGCGGGTGGGAAATCAAGAAAGGCTAAGAAAGCCAGAACCGGCCAGTTCCGAGAGGTCACCATCATCGACAAGCAACCTCAAGGGAAAGGTATGAAGGTTCCATAAGTCTAATAAATTTTCTTCTGCTGGTCATAGCGACCAAGCAGAAAAACAAACTAAACCGTAGGGAGTGAAGAAATGGTGTTCGTTGCACAACGTTTCATCACACGACCTACAGAATTGTTGAACCTGGTTAAAAAAGCTGGATGATTTCTATCAAGGTGAGACCTCTATGCCCACAATACCAGGTCAAGGACAAGCCAGCGGAAATAAGGGTGCTAATGGAGGTGAGGAGATGCCATATCAGGTACCTAACAATCATGTTAATGTTATATTTGGTGGTTCTTCATCTTATTTTTCTAAGCGTCAATTAAAAACTGCTTACCGTGAGGTAAATGGTACTGAAGCTCTTTTAGGAGAGCCTCAGTTTCCCCGATGGTCGGAGATTTCCCTGACCTTTAGCGGGGAAGATTGCCCTAAGGGATTGATGCGACCTCGGCGCCTCCCTTTGGTAATATCCCCTTTCATTAGCAATGCTGAGGTAGGACGAGTATTGGTTGATGGAGGAAGTTCCCTCGACCTACTTTTTGCCAAGGCTCTTGACGAGATGCAAATCCCTTGTTCAAAAATAAAGCCAGTGGCTCAACCCTTTTTTGGGATAATTCTTGGCTCTTCTATGTTATCGATTGGACAAATTGTGTTGCCAGTAACACTTGGAGAACCAGCAAATTTTCGAACAGAATTAATTACTTTTGATGTGATTGATTTTGATTCAGCTTATAACTCCATTTTTAGTAGGCCTTCACTTGCTAAATTCATGGCGGCGACACATTATGCTTATCAATGCGTCAAGGTGTCAGGTCCTCATGGCGTGATCACAGTCAAAGGCAGTCAGCATACGGCTCTAACGTCTGATCGAATTTCTTTGGAACTGGTTGATCAACTTCCCCTACGGGATGTCAAGGTTGTGACCTCAGCACCACATACGATCAAGGGATCCCCGCGACCAAAAAAAAAACTCAAGCAAGTTCCACTATTCCCGGATGATCCATCTAGAACCATTCGGATTGGGTCAAATCTGGATGATAAATAGGAACTAGAGCTCATTGCTATCCTCCAGGCTAACATGAATGTGTTTGCGTGGAAAACCTCAGACATGCTTGGAGTCCCAAGGGAAGTAATCGAGCACAGGCTAGCAATTCGGCCTGGACAGCAACCAATAAAGCAAAACTCAGACGTTTTGCTCCTGATCAGCAAGAAGCTATCTGTTCGGAGTTAGACAACTCCAGAAGGCTGGTTTTATTCGTGAGGTCGACCATCCTGAATGGCTCATGAATTCGGTCATGGTCCTGAAACCAAACGGTAAGTGGCATGTGCATCGATTACACCAGTTTGAACAATGCCTGCCCGAAGGATGATTTTCCCTTCCCCGTATCAATCATTTGATTGATTCAACAGCGGGTTGCGAACTGATGAACTTCCTAGATGCTTACTCAGGCTACCATCAAATTAGCATGGCAGAAGAAGATGAAGAGAAAACTGCCTTCATGACCCCATTTGGTACTTACTATTACATCAGGATGCCATTTGGACTCAAGAATGCTGGTTCCACGTACTAGCGCTTGATGCAAAAGACCTTTCTTTCTCAATTAGGGCATAATTTAGAAGCTTATGTTGATGCTCTGGTTGTAAAGAGCCTTCAGAGCTGTAGTCATGTAGATGATCTTACTGAAAATTTTTGTAATCTGAATAAACATGGAATAAAGTTGAATCCTAAAAAGTGCTCTTTTGGGATTTCTTCATGTAAGCTTTTAGGTTTCCTTGTTTGTTCATGAGGCATTGGGGTTAATCCCAAAAATTTTGGGCCATTGAGCAAAAACGATCCCCTTCGACTACGAAGGAAGTGCAAAGCCTGACCGGTCGAATGGCGTCCTTAAGTCATTTCATTTCACGGTTAGGCGAACATGGTTTACTTTTATTTAAGGTTCTACGTAAGCACAATGGTTTCCGATGGTCGAACGAAGCTGAAAAAGCCTTTCAAGAAGTGAAAACATACCTCACCAGTGCTCCGGTGTTGGTTTCCCCCTGTTAAGGGAGAATCTTTACTCATCTATTTGACTGCTACCCCTCACGCGGTCAGTGCAGTGCTAGTCGCAGATCGGGAGGGAGTACAACGACTAGTTTATTACGTAAGTGAAGTGCTTAATGGACTGAAGGCGTGTGACCCTGAAGTCGAAAAGCTATTTTATGCTCTCTTAATGGTTTCTAGAAAACTTCGACATTACTTTCAAGCGCACACGATTTTCGTGCCTTCGTCCTATCCTTTAGGGGATATTCTCCGGAATCCAACAGTTTCTGGTCGAGTTGCAAAGCGGATAGTAGAACTTGGAGCATTCGATCTCTATTTCACTACTCGAGTAGCAATTAAATCTCAAATTCTTGTAGATTTTGTGATCGAATAGTCTAATCCTGAATCACTTGCACAAGAATCTGAAGATTTAGAAACTACTGATTATTGGACGATGTACTTTGATGGCTCTCGTAGTTATCAACACTCGGGAGCTGGAGTGGTCTTAATTACACCTCAGGGTGACCAACTCTAATATGTCATACACTTACACTTTGCTGCTACCAATAATGCAGCAGAGTATGAAGGTCTTCTTGCAGGGCTTTGAGCAGCCAAATCCTTTGGGGTCCGTCGATTAGTGGTGAGGGGGGACTCAGCTAGTCATAAACCAGGTAAACAAGGAGTACAACATCTCTGATGAGACAATGGGTCATTACCTGGACGAGGTGAGGAAATTGGAAAAACACTTTAGTAATTTCGAAGTCTAATTCGTTCTGTGAAGAGACAATATTCTCACAGATCAATTATCAAAAATTGGATCCTCACGTACATCTGCTCCGACAGGAGTGTTCATTGAACACTTAAAATCCCCTTCTATCAAAGAAAGGTAAGAGGTGATGCCTAACGTCGCTACCTTAGAGCAAGAAGCAGATTGGATCAATCCATTGAGGATCTATCTTGCGCATGGGACCTTTCCTAAGGATGAAACCAATAGTGATCGGTTAGTTAGAAAAGCACGCATATACAGACTTGTTGAGGAAACCTTATATAGAAAAGGGACTCAAGGAGTACTTAAGCATTGTATTTCTCAAGAAGATGGTAAATCCCTTCTAAGAGAAATACATGGGGGCATATGTGGAACACATGCTTCTTATCGAACACTGGTCGAGAAAGCTTTTCGACAGGGTTATTACTGGGCTACGACACTTAATGATGCCATGCAGTTGGTCAAGACATGCCCATAGTGTCAATTTCATACTCGGCAAGTTCATCAGCCAGCATATGCTTTGCAAGTTATTCCCTTAACTTGGCCATTTGCCGTTTGGGGGATGATATTGTAGGACCAATGCCTCGAGCAGTAAATGGATACAAGTTTTTGTTCGTATCCATTGATGCATTCACCAAGTGGATCGAGGCTGAACCAGTCTGAAATATTACCGCTGCTGCAGCAAAGAAGTTCTTTCATAAGAACATAGTGACATGATTTGGTGTTCCAAGTCCTCTCATTACCGACAATGGCTCTCAGTTCGTTAGTGGTCTTCTCTTACATTATTGCGACGACATTGCGACCAAAGTCTGTTTCACATTTGTTGCTCATCCACAGAGCAATGGAGCAGTCGAATGTGCCAACAGGCAGATAATACAAGGCATTAAGAAACGTGTTTTCAATCACCTTTAGTTACGCTCGGGGGCTTGGGTAGACGAACTCTATTCTGTATTATGGGTGTTACGTACAACATCTAGTCGAGCTATAGGTGAGATGCCTTTCCAACTGGTTTTTGGTGCAGAAGCTATCTTACCAGTTGAAATACAACTTGGTTCGACTCGCCTAAATCACTTAGATATTGATAATCGAAGTGATTCTCGAGAAGATGAACTCTCCCTTCTTGAAGAAATGCGTCATCGAGCATTGATTAGGTTTGCTTCATATTTACAAGCTTTGCGTAAATATCACAGTAGAAAGGTATGACCACGTCGTCTTCACGTGGGTGACCTGGTTTTAAGAAAAATCCAAAATCAGTCCAATCGCAACAAGTTCTCCCCTTAGTGGGAAGGTTCTTATATTGTGGTCTCAATCCTGTGACCAGGATCGGCTCGATTAACTATGGAAGATGGAAGGATCTTATCTAATTCTTGGAATATAGATCAATTACGCAAGTTTTATGTGTGAGTTTTCTCATTTCTGTTTCCCTTTTCCATTAGCATATTTCCTTTAATAATAACATGCTTTTTTCACTTTATGCTATGGTTGTGTTCCCATTGTCTGTCCTTAATTTTTCTCGAGTTAAGCTCAGGGGCTACTCACAAATAATCATCTTACTATGATGTTTAAAGTGGATTCACTGACCAATCCCATGGTTGCATCTAGATAAGACATCTCTAGATAAGTCGTTTCTTAACGCATACGAGACTTACTAGTATGTTTCTGATCATTCGGGTGCTGTTAGTTCGCAAAAAGCTTTGGCATTTATATTAAGTTGTTTATTCTTGCGACTTCATGATAAACTCTGGTTGAGATGTCTCTTCTCTAAGCCGTTTCTCAACGCATAAGAGACTCACTAGTCATGGTCTTTATAATCCATGGTTCTTATCCTGAGATTACTATATTGTATCCTCAGCATTAGTGATCTCAGGAGAGGGCTAGGGGAATATAACTATAACATTTTGTTGGAAGTTAAGTATGTTTCTTGTTATTTCAAATTCTGTTAATCATACATTTGCATTTTCTATCAGTTATATGTATTTGCAGGTTATAAATTTTGGTACATCAAAGAATTCCCATTTCCATTGACAAGAAATTACAATGAGAGGAAAGTTTTATACAAGCTTGAGGTTTTCTAATAGCTTACCAACTATGGGTTTAACCTCACCTATGGTCACAGCCATCTGATCTTCATTGTCAAACACTATATTTTCCGCCACTGGATTCAGATCCAAGTTTGGTCCATGGCGATGTCTAAGTTTGCAAAGAATGGAAGAAACAGCAGCACCTACATCGGTTTTTACTGTTTCCTTATACCTCTTTGCAAACTCTGGATATTGGCGATCAGAGAGTCGGTTTGAGTCGCGACCAGGTTGCAAGATTCCTCGAGAGATTGGTTATCCTTCTCAGGATCAATAACTATTGCCTCGAGTGAGTCCGCAACTTCCCTCAGCTTTGCGAGAGTGGCCTCTTCAATAATACTGCAGTTGTTGATGATTTTTTCCAGATCATTCTTTTCTTCTTGAGAAAGCTTTGCAGTAATTTTGCCTTTTCCATAGCCATTTGGAGGATATTGATGGTAAGCTTTTCGAGATGGTGTCCTTGCCGGATAAAATTTTCTTCTAAGTTATTCTTTTCTTCGGCCAACTTAGAGTTTATTTCCCTTTGACCTGGTCAGATAAAGAAACAAAAATAGTTTAATTAGTTCATGAAAGCTCATAAACGCAATAACAAATTCTGCGAGAATGAACTTACGATCTAAGTCAGACTGTAACTTCTCTTTTTCCCCTTGGAGAGTACCATATAATTGTTTATTTTCTTCCAAGGCTGACAGGGCCTCAGCAAGTTTTTTGTTGTCCTCCTTTATAGCTTCTGCCACCACTGTCTCCTTATTGGAGCATTCCTTAGCAACCTCGCATGACAAAGCAGAGTTTTCCCTGCGACCACAAGAAATGTCATTCTAAGTTATAGAGGACTGGGATTAGAGCAAGATACTTACTGTTCTAAGCGGTTGCATTTCACTTGCACAACCTTAAATTGTTCTATCAGCAAATTCACCAAGGTCAAATGTTGAGTAGAGTTCTACAAGGAGGTTAACATCTGAAGATATTACTCAAAAAAAAAAAAACATATTGGGTAAAGATTTTACTTTCCTCTATGAGATCTTTGAGAAAGAACTCAGATCCTAAGTTATCTTGTGCCTGCTCAATAATTTGTAGATTTACTTCTGGAGCAGGACGCAAAGTATCAGCGAGTTGAACTGCTGCTTCCAAATCCTCCTCTTCCTGATGAGGGGAAGGAAGGTTCTCTTCGACCATGGGGGGAGCAAAAGTTCCTGCTTGTTCCCTTGTCTCCATGGTCAAGGTCACAGCCGCGACCCCAGTTTCTTTATCATTGACAGGGTTTGAGGCTTGAATCTGTTGAACCGCTTCATCAATGATAGCTTCAGATACTTCAGATGGTTCATCTTCCTCATCCTCGCTTCCATCTCCCTGTACAACCAAGGAATAATTTCCAGTTGTACTTCGAGAAATGCGAGGGCCAAAAACTTTACTGTTTTAGCCGTTGATTTGAGTTCAAAGGCTTAGACGAAATCGCCCCTATAGTCTTTTCAGCTTGACTTTGCTGAGGGCTGAAGTCTTCACTTTGGATGAAGATTGGCCTTTGGGCTTGGAGGCAGTTTTCTTTAACTTCTTAGATGCAGGACTCTGAGAAGTCCCAACATCATCCCCAGTCTGCTTCATCCCATCAGTGGGCCCATGAGCAACTATACAAATCGGAATGGTTTTCTTCTATTATTGTTGTTCAAAGGGAAAACATATACAAGATTTTCTGAAAGAGGTTTACCTTTCGACGTTCTTGTATCAAGTTGTCACTGCTGCCAGCCATGCTCTTTGGTCTTGGTGAGTTCATCTCACCTTCTGTGGTCGCATTACACAATTTTCAAAGAGCATATGTTCTTCTCTCAACCTCAGAAGCAGGTAAACCTATTTGGGAAACACAATAAGCTCGAAAACAAGTTGAAGACAATATACTAAGTTATAAGGGGCCTCTACCTTAATTGTAATCCAAGGTTCCATCTTGCATAGAGTGCACCTCCCAGGCAGGATGCACCCTTTTCTTTAGTGGTCTGATCCAGTTTTTCACAAAGTCCCGAATCACATCCCGCGCAGTTAAGCCCTCATGTGCAAGATGGAGAATGGCCTGGGCTTGCCTCTGTAATTCCTCGTTAAGTTCAGGCGTAGAGTCTTTCTCATTGCTTTTCTCTGGCCGGTGATTTTCAAACCAGAGATGGCTCTCCTCAGGAGCCAAGCAATAGAACCAGCGGTGATTCCATCCATGGATGGAATTGCGGAGAGGCACAAATGGATAGTCTTCTCTTCTCTCTTAGACGAAAGTAAACACATCCAGCAATGCTTGAACTCATTGACAACACCAAGAAATAAAAACAGCGAAAGAGAGAAATGCTGGGCAGAACTCCAACAAAAGCTTTGCACAAGTGCTGAAAAATGGCCAAACTCAACACAGAGTTGGGGTGCAGATTTACCAGTTCCAACCCGAAATGGTTGAGGACGCTAAGAAAGAATTTGCTTTCTGGAAGGCGAAATCCACAACGTAAGAAATCTTCAAAGATCACCAATTCATTCTCCTTGATGACTGGTGTTTCTTCTTTCCCGGTGGGACAGCACGAGATCAACGACCTTGATGGTAGGATCTCTTCCTTCTCTGGAATATCCAAGTTCTCCATATCATAGTGAATGGATCGGTTCCAGGACGCCATTTGTTTGTGATCTAAGAAAAAGATGAACTTGGAAAAGAGAGTTCTGGGGGGTTTTTGAGACTGCTTGAAGAGGCGGCAATTGCCAAGAAGAGAGTTTTTGAAGCTTCTCAGTCTGTAAGTTTCTTTTCCATCACTACACAAAACCCTCACATTTAATGCTTTCCATGATGGGTCTGATGGGTGCACCCAAAGTTTGTCCTTGGGACCTGTTGAAATCCGAAACAAAAAGGGCACTTTTTTGAGGTTCGAAAGACCATTTCATTTCGGATTCGGGGGCTAGTCATTACCTGCATCATACCATACAATAGGATTGTTAACTATAAAGATATTTTAGCTTCAATTTTCTAAAGTCGCAGAGACCGTGATCTTGAATACTTTTATTACCTTTGAATGCTATGGTCGCAGAAGGCATTTTTCCTACAATCATCTTTTCTCACAGAGATGTTACTTACCTACAATTATTTTTTCTCTCGCAGAGACATTTATCTGTGATTATTTTTGATAGCAGAGATAAAATTGGATATTAATAAGTGATTACAGATTATGCGTGATCATATTATTAAACTTATCCAAAAACCTTTGATGTAAAGGAAATAACTTTATCATTGTTTTCTACAATCCTTACATAAAAAAGGGATACTAGTGACCAACGAGTCAGCCTGATCCGAAAGAAAAATACAAGACTCCTCAAGAGATAAATCATCCTTTTCAGGATCAATAACATCTGCCCTGAGTGAGTCTACATCTGTCTTTAGTTGTTCAAGGACATTTTTTATTGTGAGACCACAACCTACGATGATTACATCAGAGGCATTTTTCTCCTCTCGCGCAAGGTCTCTCTCCAAGCGAGCAAGCCTTGTGGCCTCACGAGCCCTATCATAATTCGCCTTTATGCGATCAACGACCTTGAACATAGAGGCGAGGTCAAGTTCTCGCCTGACATACTACTCTTCAAGTTCTTCGTTCTCGTCCTTAAGAATCTTGCATAAAGCAGTTTTCTCTTTGAGAAGAACTTGGATCTCAGCAACCAGTTCGCTGAGGACCCACAAAGCCTTGTCCTCCTATATGATCATGGGATCAATCCAGGTCGCATGCAGAAAGGTTCAAAAAGGTAAAAACACTTACCTTGGAGCATATGCTAATTGGGCCACTGAAGAGCTTGGAGCAAGAGCAGTATTGCCTCCACTGCATATTCAATTCATAATGAGTCATTCCTAGCTAAGTAATTTAAACTTAGTTAGAGAGATAATTAATACTTACCTCAAGTGAGGAGAAACAAGTGAAATATCAGAATGATATGGTACAAAAGAGACTGCAGCATGAGATGCAGTGGCAGCTAACACATCTGACCTCGTCAGTTTTTCGATGAGGATCCACTAGATGATCCTATATCATCACCAACTCGCTTTCTTGAGGCTGATTGATCTTCGAGTACCTGAAAAAACCAAAATGCATTACTTTGGAAACCATTTTTTAAGAGAAAAGATTTATGCAGATCCTTCAAAAGAGAATTACCTTTTGAAATGCCTGCACAACATTGTCTTCTATCGTCAATTCCTCTTCTTTACTTTCAATGGGTTGTTTAGAACTTTGGCTTGCCATTGGAATAGTAGCAGAGAAGAAGGAAGTTAGAAGATGAAAAAAAAGGTTCTAAGACTTATCAGTGAAAGCTTGAAAATTTTAGAACGAAAAGGCTAGGTATTTATAGAACTTGGAAGCAATGGTTCATATTCACAGCATCGAGTTCTTAAAAGACACCTTATAATTTTAAGCTCGAGTTGCAACAAAAGGCTTCATAATGGCCTAACAACCGCACCCAAAGTTCTTCTTGGGAAGCAAAACGGCGCACGGTGAGAAAACAAAGCGTTCCAAAGTTGCAATATGAGAAGGTGAAACATCAGAATGTTTATATAATTAAATTTTGAATTCAAAATGACAAAGAATATAACTTGTTATTTCAAATTCAGGGGCTAGCTGACGAGAATTATAACCCAAGTTAGTCACCTTTGCCAATCTATAGTCGCAAGGGCTACAGATCGAGATCTAAATTATTCACATACCCCTCTGTGGTCTGAGGGACCTAAGAGGGAGACAATAGGACAGTCCAAGATATTATGGACATAGCCTATTCTATGGTCTCAGCCTGTATTGTTGTGGGGTCCATAGTCTCGAGACGCCCACAACACAAAGGTCGAGGAGTTCACGATCTCTTATACCCACAAATACCTTGATCATGGAGATATCTTCCTGTGGTCTCCCAGGTCATGGAGAGTGAACGAATAACAATACCTGGTCGTAGTTCATACACAACCATGGCAACTGAAGAGCCAAAATATCTAACGGCGATATGGTTAGACTTATTCAACCATACCCAGTAGTAAAGCCTGTTCGACCACTACCGCCGCCTTAGATATCTTCAGCTTCCTTAATTAATTTCTAGTAACTGTTAAGAAGATAAAGGTGCAGTCATAAATGGGCATAATTGCACATTATGGCTTGCGCACGTTTGCCTCCCAGTGACTCTTCAATCCCGTAACCGGCGGCCAGCGACGAGCTATAAAAGGGAGATTGCCGGGAGAGAAGACCATCTCACCTAAAGAAAGACCCAAGGCCTAAGAGATAGAAACAATAGACTGTAATACATTGTGTAACCAAGAATAGGATATTGTTCTTAGTTTATCCAAGTACACCTCTTATTCTCCCCCTGTAAACCTTGATATTCTTAGTGAAATACCAATAGGAATAGAGTTATTACTCATCATCAAAGGGCCTGAACCTATATAAATTCCTTTCTTCCTTAGGCATAGATACCCTGATTTACTTGAGTTTCACCTTAAATTGGCTTCACTCTTCATCATCTAATTTTACGTAAGTTCGACTAAGGACCAGAGTCCCAATCGTCGACAGCTGGATTAGATTTGCACTTTTCTTTTTTCAAAAGGTTATTTATATAAAATATTCCTATTATTTGTGAACAAATGTTTTAGTTAGAATATGGAATAACTGACCAACCAATTGAATTTTATTTGATAATTAGATTCAGTTTTGATTGTTATTCAGTTAATTTGATGCGTAAAACTGTAAACCTAAAAATTTTTATTTGATTAAAAAATCATCGCAAAACCTTTAGAATGCTCAGTCCAGTATTAGGCTAAGTCCACTCCAGAATCCTGGACCTGCACCTCACTGACACGTCGGACCTGTGCGGATGAGCAAGTTGTACGGTGATGCATGAAGAGGCAATGCCGCTTGGAGCTCTGATAGGTGGGGTCCACTGGCGCCCGATTATGTGTAGCGGCAGTGTTGGATGAACTGATGGAGCCTCATGACGCATTTTGTAGACCTCACCGTTTGCAAACTGTGCCAGGCGAACCCGCCACAGAAATCGCACTAATAGATAGGGCCAGAAAACTTGGGGGCCCACAAGTCAGTGGTTGTGGCAAGCTCCAAAAAACACATGAATGTTTTGTAGGTGCGCTCGCCTCGCGTGCCACATGCACCATGCACTAAACCACTGACGCGACCCAGCATCCCACCCACGTGGTAGTATTCCTGGTCTATGAACATTGCCCTTTCCCGAACAATGTCTAATTCAGAGTAGCGAAACAGATTATAACATCAGGGTTTGTCAAAAGAAATCCCATTTTAGAAAACATCAAAGTTTTTACAAAAACTATACATCTTGCTAGCAAAATGAACCAATCCTACAGTAGCTTTCAGAAGTCTTTGTCTTCGTATCCAAAGTAAGTAGAATCGTAATTGTAGATGTTTATTCCAAGTCCTCGGGGTCTTGAGTCACCTCCGCCCCTCCAACATCTTCTTCAGCAAATTCTCCTTCGATTGAAAATTCTAAGTCTACCAAGGATTTACATAGCAAGGTTGAGTACAAAAGTAGTCAACAAGAATATAACAAGACATAATACAGGATGATCTAAATTAGCTAAATTCAAGGGTAATATGTTTAAGCATCTAATAAGTCAAGGAGTATGAGTTTTACTTTTAAAATAAAACATTTGTTGAAAACAGTCTCCATTTAATTGTTTAGAAAAATTCTACTGAGCACTTTACACCACAGGGCTGAGGCCACCTGTAGGCCTCCTTTCCTGCCGTGACACAGTTCTCGACCTAAGAACAAGGAATAAACATTCGCATTTTTACTCTACAGAGGTGTACCGCTTTACCCACAGAAACTCTTGATTTACATGTCAGAGCTCATCAACATCACTCTGCATTCTCTTCAATGCATGACCAGATCAAGAGTACAGAGCTTTTCTCGAATCTATCCACTAAGCATCTCCACTCCACTAGTTTGAGTCTATAGTGTCTTGGGTACTTAATGGGCGACCCGTGGAACTCATCTGGATTATTTTGAGCGATCCATGACGCCCCCTAGGTTATTCAGAGTGACCCGTGGCGCTTATACATATAATAATACGTTCTCTTGTGGAGATGACCTTAGTTTCTAGATAAGATACTAGACTAGACCTGTCCCATACCAGGTCTGTGGTCGATACGGGTGTTACGGCGTTGGATGAAAGAGACAGCTGGTTGCATTCCTTACTAATTTTCATCCTTAGTATAGACAAGGAAGCCATTCTTTTGTCAACATCTCAAACTCAGAGACTTCCACTATCATGCTCAACATCTCATGTATGTCATATCATATACATATAATCTCCATAAATCTTCTAGTCAATTGATACTTGGTAGCATTTTTTACCCTAGGTTTAGTATCGAAAACATGTAAAATCATACTTAAAACTCCTTTGATGCGACATTTTATGTGTAAAATTTGATTATTTTCACAAATTGCTTTGACGGTTGTGTTCATCATTTTTCAAGGCTTAAACATGCCAAATTTGAGACAATTTCGACCACATTTGAGACCCAAACGACCAAGAAACCCAACTGGAGAAAAAAAGACCTAGTCGAAGTCAAATTGGCGGGTAAAATATCCTATCGGTACGAATCTCGGGCGAAAAAAAGGACTTGTACTTGAAAAAAAACTGCTCGAAAAAGGAATCCTGGTCGAATACAACACAGTCGAAAAGATTTCCACTCGGTTTCGGCCACGACACGTGTGTGGCCGCGATTGTGCCACGTGTCCCAACCATGATCGAATTGGTTTTCTCAGCTCTTAACTGGTCGTTTTGAGTCGGGTTTGATCCAAAGTGGTCGTTTGTGGGCCGTTTTGATCAGGTTTTCACTCAAACTGGTCAGGTTTGGTTGATTTTAGCTAGATTTGGTTGGTTTTGGTCGTATTGGATCAGAACTGGTCGAATCTGGTTGGTTTTGACTCAGATTTATCCGTTCTCACACCGTTTGAAGCTAGACTTCGTCGCCTGCATGTCAAGGAGTTATTTTTGGACATGTTTACCTATGTACTATAAATAGAGAAGCTTTTGGCTCAATTAGAGTAGTTTTAGTTCAATTTCATAGAAGAGCCCCTTTCTCTATTTTTATTACTTTTGTAATCCGGCAAGGACGACAACTTCAATTTCCAAGCGACGACAACTTCAATTTCCAAGCAATCAAGTGACTTTTTTATTTAATAGTTATTCTTATTTATGCATTATTATGGGTTTTAGTGAGTAGATCCCCTCTAGGTTTAGGGATGACCTAATCCTAAAGGCGTGATTCTTCCTCGGTCTTTATTTCAAGTTTTGGAGTAATTTCCTTATGTTTTCTTCCTCCAAACCCTAAATCCTTGTTTCGGCAATAGACGTAACAGTTGAGTCTTAACAAGAATTTAGGGGAGTTCTTGTGTTCTTAGCGCTTTGACGCGGGATCTTGAATAGAAGAGAGGCTCTCGCCAAAACGCGACAGTGGAAGCGATCTTCTAACTGTTGACCCAGTGCCCCGAACTAGAAACTTAATTTGTCTTGGAAAACAATTGAAATTAACTTACAATTCTCGGACCTTGGATAGAATTACGCCGAATGGTTATGAAATTCCCGAAACTCTAGATTTTCATTCCAGCTTGCAAACCCTAGATTGATAGCTTAGTTGTAGAAAAACACACCCACAACTCGTTTAGACTTAATCAGTGATTCATTAAACTAGAAAGACGAATATGCTTGTTCCTCGTGGAATTCGACCCTCAAGTACTCAACGTTTAACTGTTCACTTGGGGTTATTACTACACATCATGACCCTTTCGGTTGCGATCATCCATCTTTGAAAAATACTCTTTTCATGCAAGTGATAAATTTTAACTAGATCTGAAACTATATTATAAGAAATTAGTTCAGGCATATTCAACATGATCAAAAAGGAACTTGCCTGCATAGACGGGATTGAAATCGGTGTTCAGCAATTCACCCTGATGTTCCTCGCTACCGTCAGTTCCTGAGAAACATAGTTATATATACATATATATATATATATATATATATATTCAGAATATTGGTATAATAAGAAATACAAAATGCAAGTATGAATGCTTCTATGCTTTCATTCTTCCTGACCCGTGTCGAATATGACTAACCGACAATTTAAAAGAGATCTAAGTTTATATTTTTCAGGTTCTGAAATTAAAATAGGACATTAATAATAAAAGATGTGATATTTTAGTGCTTTTTATAATTTAGGATTATATTAAAGTTTAGTTATAAGAAATATATTCATTGATTTTGATTTTTTTAAAAATATATAAGAATATAAAATCTTTGAGTAACTAAATAGGGTTTACTACTAAATTGGATAAAATAACAAAATCTCATACTAAAGTGACTGAAATTTATAAAGCTTACTATTTTTAATTATATTTAGATTTACAATTATATTCTGAAAATTAATTTTTACAAAGATATTTTATTTATTGCTAAATTAGAGAGAATACATAAATCTCAATATTTAAATTAAAATAACAAAATTAACAAAACTAAACATAAAACCATCGCCTTGTTCTCTCCCGCTCCACCGTTAGGCTCCTTGCCGGCGACTACTCGTGTTTGATTGCGTCCTCTACCCAATTGCCTCCTCCTAGACCTAAACCACACACATACACACTCAGGTTCTATTAACCCTAGATTTTCCTCATTCAGTTTCGCTGCCACCTTGACGACGATTCCTATGGTGCACTCGTCGACGGCTAGCTGCAGCTCGTGCCGCGCTGTCGCCGCCTCTCTCCCACGGCTCACAGCCGCGCTGGTAGCCGGTTGTGCGTGTGGACACGCCACCGGCCGACTCGCCAGTCACCTAGTTCGTCGGCGTCGAGCCTCAGGTGAGTTCTCTCTACACTTTGGTTTTGGGCTGAGGTGCTTTGGTCTTTGATTGGATTTGGGTTCTGTAATTGTGTTATAAGGTTGATTTATCTGGTGCATTATGCTTGTAACCGACTTACTTTGGGCTGAGGTGGCTGGTTTTACTGTTCCAGCGAACAGGTGTCTGTGTGCATGTGCAGCATTTGGAAATTTGGGCCTTTTTTGTGATTTTTTTGAAAGATTGGGGCTTTTGTGCAAAGATTTATAGTATGGCTGAAAATGGGAAAGCTCAGGGACTGAATTGCAAAGCTGAGAAATATTGGGCCTTTGGGTCCAATTCCTGATTCTGGGCTGGGCTTCTAAAAGAAAATCTTTTTATTTTTATTTTGTTTTATTATTATTTTGATTAATGCCTCTTGAGACTCGGAACTGTCCCGAAATGAAAACGAACGACCCAAAAATAGATCCGATTCCTAAATGCTGGATGATGACAAATTAAATATAGGGCAAGCAGGGATAATCGCCAAAAAGGCTGAGACGCAGCTGCGAGGAACCCTAAAACAAATACTACTAGTCCGACAGCTAAAATTTTAAAATCCCCTTAAATTTGAAAATCTTGTTTTGTTTTTCGTCGCAGTGTGACTCTTAGCCAGCTTCGTAGCCTCAACTGTTGACCATCTTCGTGGTCCTTACATCCTTTCCCCGTTAGAAAAATTGTCCTTGAAATTTAAAATTTGTCTCACCCAAACAAATAGGGGTATCGATCCTTTAGTTCCTCTTCTCTTTCCCATGTTGCTTCTCTTTCTGGATGATTATTCCACTGAACTTTGCAATATTTGATTGTCTTGTTGCGAAGCTTCTTTTCTTCAGTTGCTAAAATCCGTGTAGGACGCTCCTCATAAGTTAGATCTGGTTGTAACGGTTCTTCAAGTTGAGTTAAGTGATCAGATGATTCCTTCAAACTTTTTTTTAGCTGCAACATGTGAAATAAATCATGCACTTGTGATAGCTCAGTCAGTAGTTCTAGTTGATAAGCCACAGTCCCTTTCCGTGTCAAAATATGGTACGGTCCGATATATCGAGGACTCAACTTTCCCTTTACTCCAAATCGTTTTATACCCTTCATGGGTGACACTTTTAGGTACTTTTGATGACTCTAAACAATTGTGAGTCAATCTTGGATGATTCGAATCTTATCTTCAGTTTCTCAAACTAAATCTGGTCCAAGAATTTGCCGCTCCCCTGTTTCTATCCAACAAATTGGGGATCTGCATCTTCTGCTGTACAAAGCTTCAAATAGTGTCATCTTGATGCTTGATTGGTAGCTGTTATTATAGGCAAATTTTGTTAAAGGTAAACACTTGTCCCATGATTCTCCAAAGTCAATGACGCAAGCTCTCAACATGTCTTCAAGAATTTGATTGATTATTTTTGTCTGACTGTCGCGCCCCGAAACTGGGACTACGACTACTCCTATAGAGACCTAGCTCGCTGCAGCTAGTCCCATATATGCATAGCATACACATACCCTTGACTTCCCAGGATAAGTCAAGCACAGGAGTATATCACATTGCAACAGAGTAACTTACAAAATAGTTAAGCAGTGTGGCTTGTGGGCCTTGATATTATATAAGAAGATTACAATGCCTTCACGGCATACATGGTTTAGCAAAATAACATCTACACAGCAGAAGATAGGTGACCCACCCACAAAGAGAAGTGGACGGCAGAACAACACACATCAGGGCTCTGGCGGAACTGACGCTCCTCCTTCTGGATCCAAGAAGTCCTCCATGCCTTCGTCTTGGTTGTAGAACACTCCATCTACTGAATTGTAGGTTGCAAGAGTGAGTACTTACGTACTCAGCAAGTCATAGGTAAGAGTAGATACATATAGTAGTGATGGTATGAACCTAGACTAGTCAAGAATTATGGATGTTTATAAAATAATCTTTTACTTTCATACCTCATCTCATGGCAGCACCTTTCATAATATAACATCATCAATCATGTTCACTAGATTATAGCACTACCGCGACACGTCGACACACGACAGCCCACGGCAGCACTCCTTATCATGACAATACATGTCATTTGGGTAATCTTGATTTAACACATTTTATTTAGAAAATAGTACTTGTGTCACACCCCGTGGATTTAATCCACCGCAGCAGACTCCTATAAACCCAGGAGCTCGGAGTATTCGAATACGTTTTTAACTCTGCAGAGAGGTACCAATTTACCCGCAAGATATCCCACTTTCAAACCCATCCTATCAAAATGATTAGACCCCTCCTCAAAACCATGTGTGAGTGGCAAGGTGGAGATAACAAGAACTTTTGTTATGTCTCACTCACAATTCACCCCTGACCCTGTGGCTCTCTGCGAGACACAGTTGTGGTAGGCTGTAACATAACCTCCACCCTTACTCATATTCCCATTGCTGGGTCAAATATCAGATCACCTTCAGTGATAGTGTGGGAACCGTCCCTTATGTCAATCATCACAACACAACTCATGCAGGGGTTTTATGTGCGATCCACATAAGTACTTGTTCAGGCCTGTCCCATACCAGGCTTGTGGTTAGCACGTTGTTCATGCCACTAGATGCACAACACAAGGTTCTAGTCCTTATATGCCAGTGACCAGACCATCCACAACCCTGCACCTTCAGTGCCTGCATTCCTTCGCAGTTTAGCACCTCCAGTGCTACCACCATTCCATACCATTTTTTGGTCACGGCTAGGGGTTTTATTTCATGAATATAAGTATATATATATATATAATAGTTCATGGCTCAAAACTTGTTTATTTCACATTTCACAGATAACCAGTCTAGTACTGCCAATTCATAAATCAATCATTCTCAATCTTTCTCATGCAATATTATCTATATTCAAGGTTATGTTTTAGCAACATTTAAAATATAGGTTCAAGATGACCAAGGATATGACTTGCCTTCCGCGTCGTAAGATACAGCAATTGATGACGGATCAACAGTGAAGTCCTCAAACTTGGTTTCTGGTTCTGCTCGGCGACAAACAAACAATACACACAATTATTACTTATATATTAAAATGATTTAGGATCTATATGCAGATATGCTTTACAAGAGTGACTGAACGATACTGGAGATAATTGAGATTGCAAGCTGAACTGAGTTGAGAGTTTAGGGTTTCAAAGAATTGGCTAAGAATGGATGTTAGATGCTCTTAGGATCTCAAGGTTACAATAAGAACATCAGTTTGTGGCTGGTTTGATCAAAAACAGCGAATGTCAGCAGATTGACATTCGGATCAAGATTCTGACATAACTTCAAGGAAAGCTAGAGAGCTTATCTCAAGTTATGACAGTAGAAGAAAATGTAGATCATAACTCTACAAATTCAGTGGACAAAGTGGCTTTCAAAATGCACAATCAGAAATGGGTAAATAAGGCCAATGCCATTGGCTGGCATGCACTGAGACAGTGTCAAAAATTAGGGTTTAGCGGCAAATATAATTCAAGGGCTCAAATCAAGTTGTGATAGAAGAATAAAATGTAGATCACAACCTCAGGAATCTAAGGGACAAAGTTATGCCCAAAATGCACATCTGGAAGGGAGTGAAAAGGGCTAATGCCACTGACTGACATAGTCTGGCATTGATCTTGACATGGCCAAAAACTAGGGCTTGGCATAACTTTTGATCTAGAGCTCCAAATGATGCACCACTTTGTCTGGGAGGTAGGCAATGATAACAGAAGCAAATCATTCAACAGGATCTAGGGCAGAAGATGGCTGGAAGGTGATGAAATTCAAAGAAGAAGTGTGGTGGCGACACGGCACAGTGAAGCCACTGGTCAAAATCTTGGCATGGCTGTATCTTAAAATCTGGGCAGTTTCAAAGATCGAGCTAGAAGGCAAAAATGTTCAAGAGGTTGAGGCACACCTGAATGACAAGGTTGATGAAGCTGAAACGGCCAGGAATAGGTTTCCGGTGATCGACGCCGGAGAAGAAGCACTGCCATTTGGGGGTTTTCGATTTAGGCCGAATGAACTCAATTCCATGCTTGGAGAGTGAAAGAGAGGTAAGAGGAAGTCACCTGCACAATCAATTTGGCCGGAGAATGGCCGAAGAAGCCTGGCGACGATCGCCGGTTTCTGGAGAAGCTCAAAATTGGGGAAAACTTCGATTCGAGCTCAATCTGGAGATATTGACGCATAGGCTTGCTGGAAATGAGTCACTGATCATCTTCCTTCACAGGATCGAGAGCTAATTCGAAGTAATTTGGCCTACATTGCCGGAACAGGGCAATCGGGAATTTCCAGTGATCGACGGCGTTACAGGTCACCGGTGAGCAATTAAATGGTACAGCACAGAGAGGATGAGTAGGGGAACTCACTGATAGCTTTAATTTGGTGAGAGGTGCAGCAGATTGTGCTGGCACCGTGAGGCCTCCTGCTGGACTCGCCGGAGAAGAAGACAATGACGAGGAGATTTGTAAATCTGGCTAAGTTCTGGTGATGAGGAAGTGACACAAGGTGTGGCTGTTTATATAGACCAGTGGGCGATGCTTGCAAGGTGTAAACAGCAATGAATTGGTGCCAGTTGACATGAGTTGCCGGGCACAGAAGCAACAACGGCGAGCGGTGAAGCGACTGTGCACTGGCGAGGCAAAGCTGTGCTACATTGGGTCTCATCAATGTCGGGCGGTGCAAGGCGGTGGCGACAAAGGCTGGTGAAGCAAGTAACGTGGCAAGAAGACACTGACAATGGCTGCTGCTGGTCGCGCACAGGAGCAGATGTTGTTCAATGGCGCTGCCACGGCGTTGCCACGGCGAAGGCTAGGACACGGACACGTGTGCACATGCAGATTCAAGTGAGCACGAGCTCAGGCGAGGCGAGGCGTGGCCGGCGGCGAGCAAGCGTGGCGCAAAAGCACGGCGAGGCTTCTGGTCGTGCACTGCAGTTGGCCTGGTCGAATTTGGGCTAATTTGCAATACTTGATTTCTTGATTTGGACTGAAATGTAATTCTGGAGATTTGGAAGGTTTGATCTGATTTTGATTGCACTGATTTGGCACACTTGATTCAACAGATGATTTGGCACAGATTGAAGATAAAATTTGAGACATTTGGATGATTTTTGATATGAACTGAAAATAGGGTAATTGAAATCTGAATTTCAATTGATTTCGAATTCTGGGATTTAGGGTTTGATTTTGAGATACTCATAAAAGAAGAATTTGTGTTGAAAAGCATTTGGGAGGTGTTCCCTGAATCAGATTTGAATTTGGAGATGATTTGCAACATTTTGCCTTTTTAGGCTTTTGGAAAATCTGGAAAAAGGACTGATCTGCGATACTCTTGGACTGATTTGCGAAAAAGGTTCAGATGGTGAAATCTGGCTGCCAACTTTTTGGATTAAGGTATTGGCATACCCTTGATCATAATCCAAGAATAATCTGGTCTGATCTTGGCTAAGATTTCGATTAAATCTGGATTTCTTAGGATAAAAGATATTCTGTTTTCGAAAACAGAAAGGAGTTGATAAATCTGGAAGTTAGAGATGAAATTGAATCTGGGTTCTGAAGGCTTTTAGGTTTAGGATAACTGATAGATCAAATCTGGGAAGTCAGATCTTCACTTGGGGTCACAGGATAGATTTTGGAGATTTTAGGGCTAGAACAGAATAAAGCTGAGGCTGATTTGGTTGATCTAGAAGAGACATATGCATGCATGACTTTTAAGAAAGAAACTTTTCACCCCAAAACTTAGGATGTTACACTGACATCCAGTTAGGGGATGATATGGGGTGCTGAAGTCTAATTGGGTTCCTAATGCTTGTTGTAACTGTTTCCAAAATGCTGAAGTAAAAACAGATCCTCTATCAGTGACAATCTTCTTAGGAATGCCATGTAATACCACAATCTTTTCTAGATATAGCTATGCCAATCACTGATAGGAATAAGTCTGGTGGATGGCGATGAAATGTGAAGACTTAGTTAGGCGATCCATTATTACCCAAATGGAATCTTTCTTTTGTTTGGTCTAAGGTAATCCTATCATAAAGTCCATACCAACTTCCTCCCACTTCCATTCTGGTATTGGTAAGGGTTGCATTAGTCCTGTGGGTCGCTGATGCTCAGCTTTAACTCTTCGGCAACTATCACACTGCTACAAATTGTGCAATTTCTCTCTTCGTGTTTCTCCACCAAAATACACTCTTTATGTCCTTTTACGTCTTTGTATTGCCTGGATGAATGGTGTATAGGGTTTGATGAGCTTCCTTCAAAATTATTTCCTTTAATCCTTGGTCGTTGGGTACACAGATCCTAGCATTGTACCATAGAGTTTCATCTTCTACTAGGCTGAACTCCGATAGTCTTCCACTTCTGATCCTCGAAATTTCTTCTTGGATGAAGTTATTCGTAGCTTGCTTTTCTTTGATCTGAACTTGTAATCTAGGTTGTAGTGTCATAGCAGCTAATATTCGTTCCATTGGATGATTAAGCACTTCAGAGTCTCCAATTTTCTTTCCACAATATTTAGCAAATCATCTGCATCAAGAGGTTCGACCGCACTTGAGAAGGTAGGCGGTTTTGTTCACAGAAAATCAACTATATTAACTTCTTTCTCAAGTTCCTGAGTTAATGGCTTCTCTTGGCTCCCATTCATTGCGCTAACTAGATGCTCGAAGAATTTGTTTTGCTACTCTTGTGAATCCCGTCACAACGTTTCCATCCAGCGAAACATCTCTGCCATCATTGTCTGCCCTTCTGTGGTTGTCGATGGGGGTGTCGCTCCTATACTAGTCGGAATATCCTGGCTCCCACTACTATTTCCTCCGCCTTCTCCATCCATGATGCCACTAAAGAAAAGAGTTCTAGTTTAATTCCAACCATGCACAACCAAGATGCGCACACACTCTAGGGTAATATGTTGAACAAAGTAACTCATAATGCAGAGAGGAAAAATACATCTTGTGTGATATTTAACATAGTTGGGTTTACATATACCCTTAAATTTCATGTAGGTCTGCAAGGGACCAATTGTCAGTCAACGGGGCAAGTATAGGCCCACCTATACTTACAGCTAGTGGCTGATAAAAATACGTTCATACAGGTTGAAAAGATGTTGCCTACGTCCATATAGTATGAGCTATCTGTCGACGATTGGAACAAGCTTCCAAGCCGAACTTACACAAGATCAAATGATTCACACGAGGAAGCACTTCTAACAAACACCTGAAGGAAATATTGCAAATATAGATGTACCGGAGATGCGGGAATTATACAGGTTCGGGCTCTCAAGGTTAAGTAATAGCCCTACTCCTGTTGTGGTTTCACTAAGATAGCAAAGGATTACAGAGAAGAACAAGAGATGTTCTCAAATAGACTAAAAACTAATCTCCTATTCTCCTAGATGTGTAGGGCTCTGTTGTTCAAATCAGGTCTCTCCTCCTCCAAGGTCCTCGACCTCTTTTTATAGCTTTTCGAAGATCGTCGGTTACAGACTTGAAGAGTCGCCAGGTGGAGGACGTGCTCCAGTTATTGATGTGCAATTACGAGTGGCTGCGCGTATATTATTGTCTGTACATTTATCCTCTTGATGGTTACCATATTTGGGAGTTATGATATTTATGGGTAAATGAAGGGTTACGATATCCAAAGGTGGTGGTCAAATAAGCATAACCGTTGGGTATGTGTCGACGATTCGGACTCGAGGTCCTTAGTCGATCTTATACAGAATTTGTGAGTTGTGAGGCCTTTCAAAGTGTCCCTCCGGAAAGGGATGATGAGCAATGTCAGTTGGGACACAGAGAGATTTATACAGGTTCGGGCCCTCGATGGTGGGAGTAATAGCCCTACATCTTGTTGTGATTTCACTATGTATGGAAAGTGTTTACAAGGTTGAAGAAAAGATCATCACAGGTGAAGATCTTTTCTGTGTGATTGTCTAAAAAACGACTAAACTAACTTATGAAAGCTTGTGGTTGATCTGTCGTTGTCTCCGATCTCTCCTTTATACCGATCAGAAGGGCGCCAATGCACGATGGTTTTGAACGGTTGTAGAAGCACAGTTTTGGTAACCGCACTTGACCCCCACGCAGGTTTAACACGTGCAATCAAGGGATAACTGCACATGTTAACCTCCTGGTAGTTGTCTTCATACGTGGAGGAATCATCATGATCCTAGGGATATGCCTGTTGCAGAGCTAAGCAATCCCGAGTTACTCTGGTCGAGGATAGTCAACGACCTTTTGACCGCGCATTGTCTGCGGCCTCCTGACTGCGTAACGTCTGCGATCTCATGATCGCGCAAAGCCTGCGACTATAAGTTATTCTTGTGTCCGCGCTTCTCAAGTCGTCTGAGACCATAATAGCGGACCTTCAGACACTCATCTGGTTCGAATCCGTCTTGAACCAAATGTGCATTATTTCAAACTAGTTCGAGTAACAATCCTCGTCAGCTAGCCCCCAAATTTGAAGAAAATGAAGAGACATATTTACTTCAAATTTTAATCCTGCATCGGATAAGTGACCCGACGCTTCAACTTCTACACTTAGTGGCGCACTATGTGTGGCGGTTTATTCCCCGAGACGGGTTCCGTGTTGTTTTCGACAGGTAATGATAGCGCTGCTGACTTGTTTTTTTAACCAAAGATAAAACTGTAAAAATGTTTTAAGAACTCGAGGCATTCGCAAAAATGAACCGTCACCCTTGGGTGCTATAAATACCGAAGCCTCTTAGCCCTAAAACTTCACAAGTTTTTTCCCGGCTAAGTCTTTTCCAGAGCTATCTCTTCTTCTCTTCCATTTTCATTTCAATGGCAGATCAGGACTCCAAGAACATCATTGAGATTGAAAGTGATGAGGAATCACTGGAACTTGATTTCGACTAGAAGGTACGTAGCTTCAAAAAGATCTAGTCCCAGTGCTTGTCTTGGTCGTTCTCAAAGTAGTGTACTTTCGAAATTTTTCAGGTTAGAGAGGAACAAATTCCCTCGAAGAAAAAAGCAAAAGTCGACGAAGGATCCTCCAGTAGCGTTGCAGCTATAGGTGCAAAGGTTAGGGATGCATCATTGCTCTCTCTTCCTTTGACCCCTATAGTTCTTCCTGATGAGGACATCACTTCTTCGGATACATGCACCAACCATAATCCTCCGCTTGTTACACATGGACAAATAACGCACGACCGAGCCCGATTGTTGCTTTGCCAGGTGAATTCATTCCCAAGTTATATATATATATGGTTTTGAGAATGGTTTACTACCTAATGATAATAATATTGTACTTAGGAACCATGGAGAGAACCAGCAAGGACATGAGGACCAGCATGGAGCCCAATTCGAGTTGGTGTCCAAGACGGATTCGAGTTGGAGTCTGATTCGGTCATCCAGGAGCAGCCTGCCTTAAAACGACCATAACTCCCTCATACGAAGTCCGATTGGGACGTTCTTATAGTCCAAGGAGAAGCCCACGACGAGATCTTTCCAATGGATCTGGCCCCACATCCAAATTCCTTCTAGATCACCGGAAATTAACAAAACAACTTTCAACCAAATTCTGATTGGGCCAAGTCGGTGCTGCGACACCTTGTTTCGGGCCTTCGGCCCATGTATTCCCTAGTAGGTCATGAGAAACCCTAGCCACACCGCCTCTTCATATACTCAGTAGCTGTCACTGTTTAGATTTGGATTTTTCTTAGATTATTCTGCCATTGCAGTTTCGCCGAACTCGGTTTGTGAAATCCCAACTCGTGAGCTTAATACAATTCGCAATCAGTTGCTTCTTCTTCGTTCTTGCTTGTGTTCTCAATTTGCAGCAGGAACAAGCCTTCGTGGCGAGCTCAACCGTGTCTTGGCATGGTTGATAACCAACGGAGCTGTGGTGTAGCGATTGCAGGGGTTCGAATCAGTTCTGATTGGAAGCCGGCTCGTCAACGTCGAGTGTTCCATTAATCGATTTACCTCTACCTATCGGAAGATTGGGACACTGTCCACATCAGTTGGTATCAGAATGAAGGTTGCTCGATAGGTAACACTGTATCCCCTCTTTGTTTAGATTGATTATGTTCTTCGTCCTAGAGTCCAGAAAATTTGCCCTACAAAAAAAAATTGTTTACCTTGTCCAAACCCTAGCCATTAGCCTTGCATCGTTCTTGTTAGTTTGCATCTTTGAATTTTCGTCCATCGTTGTCGAGTGCTAGTTTTTAGTTTTAGTCTTGGTCTAGTTTTAGTCTTGCATCTCGTCGCAGAGTCGAATTGCACGTCAATCTCCTCGTCGTCGCGTCCAATTCGAATCTGCCACTGTCCAGTTCATTTTTTTCATCATATCTTCCTCATACGAACTCGGATTTTCACATTCTTATACTTTCTAGAAATATCAGATCGTGCTCTACAACTTTGCTGTTGAGGTCAAAGTCAGATTCGGCTTCCATCTATGAGATATTGGGCCATTAATGTCGACGGTGTAGAGTTTGAATCTAATACGTCTGTTTCGGTATTTTCATTATAGTTCTTTCATCCGAGCTCAGATTGGGATAAACTGATACTTTCTGGAATCGTTGTGAGAAATCCCACAAAAAGTTAGTTGGGGTAATCTTCAAATTCGACTGTTTTTATCACACTAAAATTTGGGCAAAGTTAGTTGTGTAATCTTCAAACTCTAGTCCAATTCGGATTCAAATTGCTCAATCTGAGACAGCTTCGATAAAATTGTCATATCTTTTGATTCTCAACTCCGTTTTTGATGTTCGTGTACTTGTTGGAAATATAAAAAGATTCTCTACAACTTTTCTGTTGGGTAGATCTTCAGATTCGGAGCTTTTGGAGTGTGAAGTTGCCGAACAACAATTCTGTTTTGTTGTACAGTTGCAAAAGAAAGAGGCAAGTGCAAAAAAAAAAAACAAAAGCCGCACTGTTTATTACAAAAAAAAAAGAAAAAATCATAGAAGAAAAATATGCGTAGCAAAGAAGAAAATTTTCAGTGGCGCATCTTGGGTTCTAGTCCTTTGTAATTCTAGTTGCTTGCTTGAGCTAGATCTGAGTCTAGGCTAGTTCCAGCACTTTGACTATTACTTTGGACTAATTTTCAACTTTGCATTACTAATATTGAATTGTTGCTACACATATATTTGCATTCCGAGCTTCACTTTCTTCCAACTCAGTTACAGATTTACCTTTCAATCGCCTCACTCACGCTCGTCACGGTATCACGAACCAGCCACCGGTTGCACCCCTACTGCCTTGGTAAGAACACTTGTAAGAGCGTGGTAAGACGCTTTGTGAGAGTCCCACTTGCCCCCACCTAGTAGTCATAGGGATAATACTCCTGTGTTGTCTTCTGTTTTCTACTACTAACCATGGCAGGACCGCAAACAAGAGCTCGAGCTACAGAAGAGGAAGATGAAATCCGCAAGATGTTGGCTGACATCAGTGCAAAACTCGATAAGCACATTGATGACATGGCTCGAACCAACCGTGAGAACCAGACTGCATTTGAGAGGATGCACCGGCGCATCTCTGACCTTGCTACCAGGTTGGACAATATGGAGCAGCAGCGTCCACCTCATGGAGATGAAGAAGAAAAGGAGCATGCTGTCTCCCATGAAGTTGAAGTCGAAGATGCCGACACGGAGGTTGCTGTACAAACTGAGCTCCGCAACACGGCTACCATGCGCCGTGCTGCCCACGATATTCGCCAACAGCAACGAGTGCATCACAATCGACACGGCATGGAAGGTAACTATTTTCGTGGGAATGACGATCCGTTTGCTAAGGTAAAAGTTTCCATCCCATCCTTTTCTGGTGCATATGATGCAGACGCTTACTTAGATTGGGAGATGACTGTTGAACAAAAATTTAATTCCCATATGGTTCCTGAAATTCATAGAGTTAGGCAAGCCACCAGTGAGTTTAAAGATTTTGCTATCATTTGGTGGAATGAAATAGTGAACCTTGGGGTAGAGCCTGATACTTGGGATAGCTTGAAGCGAGCTATGCGGAATAGATTTGTTCCTCCTTCTTATAAATGTGATTTACTTAAGAAATTACAACGCTTGACTCAGGGGAATAAATCTGTGGAAGAATACTACCAAGAGCTGCAAATAGGCATGTTACGTTGTGGAGTAGTGGAGGCTCAGGAGGAAAAGATGGCTCATTTTTATGGGGGTTTACGACGTGAAATTCAGGACATTATTGATTACAAAGATTATAATAATATCAATAGGTTGTTCCAGCTTGCTATGTTGGCAGAAAAAGAATTGCAGGGACGACACGGACAACCAAGGACAAGAAGCAATTTCGGTGGTACCTCCGCATCAAGGCCGATGCAGGGGCAAGCCAAACCAGCCCCATCTTCTTCTTCTCGGTCTGCTGCACCTTCAACAAATAGGACACGATCAACAGCACCATCTCCACCTCCACAAACTTCTGAGGTGAGCAAAATTTCTAATGTGCAGGCGCCAGCAAATAGTTCTTCATCGGTTGCTTCCACGGGTCGCACGACAGGGATTGTGTGCCACCGCTGCAAGGGCATGGGACATGTCATGAAGGATTGCCCAAGTCAGCGCGCATACATTGCTACTGAGGATGGTGGGTACATTAGTGCAAGTGATGTGGAAGATGAATTAGTTCTTGCAGCTAACCATGCAGGTGATGATGAGTTTGAACATGATGCGGATGGCGATGATGAGGAAACTTTAGGCACTGCGGCGACGGATAACTACCGGACCTTTATTGTGCAGCGAGTGTTGAGCACACAAATGGAGCAAGTAGAGAGAGCCCAACGCCACAATTTGTTTCAGATGTTCCTCGTTGTCAAGGACCGACGTGTTAGAACCATAATTGATGGTGGGAGCTGCAACAATTTGGTGAGTTTAGATTTGGTCAAGAAACTTGGCTTGACCACACTTGCACATCCCCATCCATACCATGTTCAGTGGTTCAACAACAGCAGTAAAGTAAAGGTAACACAAACTGCAAGACTACAATTTTTCATTGGATCATACCATGATGTTGCTGATTTTGATGTAGTACCTATGCAAGCATGTTCACTTTTATTAGGCCGACCATGGGAATATGATACTGATGCAACTCATCATGGTAGAAGTAACAAATATACTTTTGTGCACAAAGGAAAGAAAATTACTTTACTTCCTATGACACCTTTTGAAATTGTGTACTTTGATAGAGAACGAACTGAAAATGAGAAAAAGGAGAATGCTTTGAAATCTGAAAGTAAACAAATAGCGAAAAATGTTGCACCATCTAGCTCTAAGGCCACTGAAATTAAGTTGAAGAGTGGAGTTCTCCTTGCAACCAAATCTGACCTTGCTGAAATTGAAGAGAATGATGTGATGTGCTCGGCGTTGATATGCAAAGATGCTTTGTTTTCACTTGATATATCTAGCACTTTGTCCCCTCCTATCACTAACCTTTTGCAGGAGTATGAGGGCGTTTCTCCCGCTGAGATACCCCCGGGGCTACCACCAATTAGAGGACAAATCCAGAGGAGACAAAAGAAATTCAACGACAAGTCCAAGAGCTTTTGGACCACGGATTGGAAGCCGTACTTGGGAGAGGAAGACGAGCTTGAGCTGAGGACGGCTCCACTTCAAGAGGGGAGGATGATGAGGACATCACTTCTTCAGATACACGCACCAACCATAATCCTCCGCTTGTTACACAAGGACCAATAACGCACGACCGAGCCCGATTGTTGCTTTGCCAGGTGAACTCATTCCCAAGTTATATATATATGGTTTTGAGAATGGTTTACTACCTAATGATAATAATATTGTACTTAGAAACCATGGAGAGGACCAGCAAGGATGCGAGGACCAGCAAGAAACCCAAGTCGAGTTGGAGTCTAAGACGGATTCGAGTTGGAGTCCGGTTTGGTCATCCAGGAGCAGCCTGCCTTCAAACGACCATAAATCTCTCATACGAAGTCCGATTGGGACGTTATTATAGTCCATGGAGAAGCCCACGACGAAATCTTTCCAATGGATCTAACTCCACGTCCAAATTCCTTCTGGATCACCAGAAATTAACAAAACAAGTTTCGACCAAATTCTGATTGGGCCAAGTCGGTGCTGCAACACCTTGTTTCGGGCCTTCGGCCCATGTATTCCCTAGTAGGTCATGAGAAACCCTAGCCACGCCGCCTCTTCATATACTCAGTAGCCTTCACTGTTTTGATTTGGATTTTTCTTAGATTATTCTGCCATTGCAGTTTCGCCGAACTCGGTTTGTGAAATCCCAACTCGTGAGCTTAATACAATTCGCAATGCAGTTGCTTCTTCTTCGTTCTTGCTTGTGTTCTCGATTTGCAGCAGGAACAAGCGTTCGTGGCGAGGTCAATCGTGTCTTGGCGTGGTTGATAACCAACGGAGCTATGGTGTAGTGATTGCAGGGGTTCGAATTAGTTCTGATTGGAAGCCGGATCGTCAACGTTGAGTTCTCCATCAATCGATTTACCTCTACCTATCAGAAGATCGGGACACCGTTCACATCACTTGTTGTGCATGCTACTCCACAGGTTGGAACATCATTTTTGGGGATCCATGATAATCCCAGAGGGACCCCTACATTGTCGCGAGCGGAGAATGTAGCTGCTCTTGATCAGACTTCACAGGATGATCAACTTTCTGGTGGGAAGGTTGCACTTTCACGACCAAGTGGTCCTCGACTTTCGTCGGGCGACCTGTTTTTTGGAGGAAGTTCTGCATCTCCTCATTTGTCTCCAATGCGAGGATTGGTAATTATCTCTATTCCCACTATGAGTCGTTTCGTCCTCAAAGCTAACACTTGTGAATGCAGGAGAACAAAATTACCAGAGCCCCCAGTGACCAACCTGCCAACGTTCAAGTTCTTGGCAAGGATGCAGCCTTCGAGCGAACTCTCCAAGAAGAAAAAGAGGCGCTGGAGAAGCATTCTGAGGAGATGTCCTCAACCATTCTTCATCTGGCAGAATGTCTCGACAACTCTCGCAAAGAGGCACACCAACTCCGCCTGGAGAGAGACCATGCTCGGCAGCAGCGAGAACTCTCCGATACGATCAGGAGTAGTAGTGCTTCTTTGCTCCAGGATGATGTAGATAGACTTAGAGTAGTTGCTAGTTCTCTTGGGGCGGTCAGTGTGGATCCTATTGACGCCAATATGTTCTTAGGAGAACTTTGTAAACTTCTCTCGGATCAGGTCGATACTCTGGTCGCCTGTATTCCTTTTGTATGTAAAGATTGCCAGTAATAAGAATTTCCTTTACCTTACACACCTTGATTTCTCAAGAAGGACTATGCAAGACTTATAATCCCCAAAAACTCTTCACAATCTCAGTGCAAAAACATGGTCACAAAGAATGCCTTTGCGATCACACATACACAAGTAAAACCCTATCCGAAGTATGGCTTCGTAACAACTTTTTCGATCAGAAATGCATTGATGTGCTATACCGCGACTAGTACTGGTATTGCGATCAAAACTGAAACCGCGATCAGAACATAATACCTTGATCGAATGATAATCGTATATGTTGCGATTACCCACTTGCAGCGATCACAGAATTGCATTGTGATCAACATGCAAATCTTGAGACGATCACAGAACTGCATTGTGATTAACACATAAAAATTAGTTTACAAAAGACGAGGGATTATTTCCTCAATAATCTTTGCAAAATTTTCATGTTTTTGTGTGCACCCTAGCCCCTGAATTCGAAACAAAAAATAATGAAAATATATTTTGTTCCGGATTCACTGTAGGGAGTGCATAACGGGTTTCCAGAGAGAAGGCACCCATTATGGGAAATTAATAAAATATTTGGCGAAGGGTTGTCTCGGGCATATAAAAAGAGAAGGTAGCTTCCTGAGGAAGCTTCACAACCAAAACCCCTTCGTTTAGAGTTTCTCGTCACACAAAAACCTTCTTTTGCATTCCTCATCTTCGTTGCCTCCAAAGTCACCACCTTTCTCCCTAATCCTTCGCAAGAAATGGCATCCTGGAGCTGATCCGTTCACCATATAGAAGAGAGCCTGGTGGCACTAGAGAAAGAAGAGATTCTCCCTCTACGGCTGCTGATCAACTGGCGGCCAGCGGAGAAAGATCAAGAAACCCCAATCGTCCAAGAGGGCGAATTGGTGATCTTCGAGGAATACCTGCGCTGCGGGTTCCGATTCCCAGAAAGCGAGTTTCTGCGGGGAATCTTGGAACACTATGGGCTGGAGTTAGTGAACCTTCACCCAAATGCAGTTCTTATTTTGGTGATTTTCCAACACCTCTATGAAGCCTTCGTCAGAGTGCTTCCGAGCATGGAGTTTTTCCGACGCTTCTACTTTTCGGCATGGTCGAAAAGTGCCAATGCCACTTGGCGCATCTACTTCCGTATAAGGGAGAGGAAAGAGTACCCATTCCCGCCTCTACAGGACTCTGTTCATGGGTGGTACCATAAATGGTTTTATTGCACCCCTCCATCGGAGAGCGGACTATGGTTCGCGAACGCCCGACTGGAGAAAGCCAGTGAGTTAGACTCCCTTCCCGTTCTGAGTGCAGAACAGAAGAAACAAGCTCAAGGTATTCTTCACCTAGTCTAGCAAGGCTTGACCGCGCATGATATCATACGTGACTTTGTGAAGAATCGGATAAGCCCCCTGCGTTAAAGGGCACATCCAACTTGGGAAGTTAAGTCCATGGCGGACAGCACCCTGGACTATAATAATGGTATGTCATTTAAACAACAAAACACACATTTTTACTGACTAAAAAATGTTGTATTTATTAACATGCTTGTTTGTGACACAGCTCTATCTTTGTCCGAGATCGAGAAACGGACAAACTACCTCCTTCGGGTGTATAACGCCACTGTGGAGGGAGCTAAGGGATTGCCTCGCCCACAGAGCTTAATTAACGCCGGCGACGATCTTAAGCAAGAGCGTTGAAAGGTATGACTTTCTTCAAACAAGCTCTGTTGCAAATCATCCATTTGTCTTGTATTACCAAAAGCATATCGAATAATACAGCTTCTGGGAAAATTTGCTGAGGCAATGCGTCCAACTGAGGACGTTGGTCCTTCGGGAAGACCAACTGCGAAGAGGGTGAGGAGGACCCCTTCGAAGCATGTAGCGAAGGAGTCCTCTCCCAAAAAACCTAAGAAGATTCTAGGAGAGGCTTCTTCGCAGAAGAAAACCCTTACCGCGAAAAAGACTGCGGTAAGATTCTCAGTTCCTCCTGTACCCCCAAATACGAGCAGAAATTACTTCTTCGTCGTACAGGTTGAAGGGAGCGAGGATGAGGAAGATGACATTCCTCTTATCCACCGCAAAAGGACTCCTGCCAGTCCTGGGGCGGTGACTACTCCACTCCTGACGACAAGAGTGGGGATGACTGAATAGGATCCCGCGACCACTATTGATCTCATGGTGGCGAACCAAGTCCCAGTGCCTGCAGTTCATGAAGCTCCAGGACCAATGGCTTCATCTTTACCAACAGAAGAAGTTACTCCGGTAAGGACCCTTACAATCTTGTTTTTCATCGTTCCTCAGGTGTATTCTCATAGACTTACATACACACAGGGAGAAAAGGACAATGTCCTATTCAGGAAAAGGAAGACCAGGAAAAATGACGACTGTCCTCTTTTTCCCGGGGAATCATCCTCGAAATCCCAGAAATGGACAGGGTTTCGCGTAAGGTAAGAATCTCTCCTGTTTGGACAAGGTCATATCGAAGCGATCGACTGAAGACATTATAACCGATGATTCTCTTGTTTGCTTATGCTAGGAGCAGAGATGCAGCGCCAAGCGCCCCAGTGACCTCTACAAGTCTTGATGCTCCTCCTGCTACGGAGGTCACGGGCGAGCAAAGTCCCATCGCCACGGCCGAGGAAGTTTTTCATGCCATTGTAGAAGGGATGGCTACAAAGGTCCAATTGCAGAGATTGGAATCTGAGACCCCAGCCATGGAGGAGGCTCAGCAGGAAAATCCATCTGTCGCTCCAGCTGGGGATAAGGTGAGTCTAGAGACTCAGCCTTTGGCTGAATTGGAAAGCAGGTCGTTTAGCGAGTATATTGAGGTATGCAGAACACCTCTTGTTATTTTTAAGTTTGCATTTGCATAGGAATATCCAGGCTCTGAAACTGATCTCCTTCCATGTCATAGGAACTAACTCGTGTGGCGACCAAGTCGATAGCTGTTGCAAAGCGTATCGAGGTCGCCCAACAAGAAATGAGTCACCTGCAGCAGTAAGGAAGATGTTTCCTCATCCGTCTGAATTTTAATCCTATTTTAACAATTTCCTCCTTTGTCACAGAGAAAATGCCTTTCTGGTCAAGAGCCTCGCTGACTGGGAAAACCAGGAGATCAGGGCAGCCACCAAGATCTCTTTCCTGGAAAAAGAACTCCAACAGCTGCGATTGCAGCTCTCTTGTAAGTGCACTTCCGACCAGAAAGAATTAACTTGTTATGCGAACTGTTTGTGATGGTCTCTCATTACAGCACGAGAGGACCAAATAAGCCAACTCTCTCAAGAGAAGAAAGATCTCCAGGTGACCATCGAGTTGCAAAACTCGAAAGTTGATTCTGTCTGCAAGGAAAACGAGGGCTTGAACGCGACGCTCTCAACCTGCAGTAGTGTTCAACAAGACATCTTCGAAAAGCTGAAGATGGTGGCCAGTTTGCTAAAAGCCGATGTGGTCGAAACCCAGAAGGACGACCTTAGCCTTGGCGACTGGACCACACTGGTCGCAACCCAAGCTGAATCACTCCTCGAGTATCTTCCTGAAGATACAAGGCGTCAAACAGAGGCGATAAGGACAAAAGTGCAATCCGCAGCCTCCGCCATTCTCTGCACACTTCGTCTTCACCATGGCCCGGATCTTGATCTAAATCCAGTGGTGGGAGAAGTAGAGATCGAGAGTGAAGATCAGCTTGTGGTTATAATGGAGGAAATCAGGCCTCTAGTCGAAAATCTCTTGAAAGAACTTGGCTTATGGTAAATCTTGTACCTGTACAGATGTAACTATACAATGCATATGTATGCCTTAATTTTTGAAAGAAAAGCACTTCTTTTTGTTTCATGTTGCAACCATATTCCCCTAGCCCCCTCCTGAGATTATGTATACTGAAGACTTAGTATTATAAGCGCAGGAAAAATATAGGTGTAACGACGACCAGGAATACCTAGGGAATACTGTGACTTTAGGTATTATCATCCAACCAGACCGATAACCATTTTCAATCCAACACCCGACCTTATTGCAAACCGGCGGCCACTCTAATGACCAAGGACATGCCAGCAAGCCCCGTGTGCGTTGAGAAACGACTTATTGAGGGGTGTCTTGTCTGGAAATGATCACGAGATCGGCCAGCGAATCCGATCGAGGTATTATAGTGATACAATTATCGGCGACCAACCCCCGAGCCAAACTTGTAACATATGGGCAAAAGGAATAATTATCACATGAAACAACTAAAAGTACTGATTTTGTTAAATCATGCTAATTGAAAAGGAAAAGGGTTGGGAAACTTACACGTAAAATTTGCGCAGTTGATCAATGTTCCATGTATTGGATAAGATTCTACCATCCTTTATTGCTAGCCGAGCCGATCCTGGTCACGGCACCAAGACAACAGTGTAGGGGCCATCCCATTGAGGGGAGAATTTATTGCGATTAGATTGGTTTTGTATTTTACGTAAAACCAGATCACCCACGTGAAGGCTACGTGGCCGCACCCTTTTATTATGGTATTTGCACAAAGCTTGCAAATACACCGCGGACTTGGCCAGAGCTCGATCACGTTTTTCTTCTAGGAGGATTAGATCTTGTAATCGTTGTCCGTTCTGATCAACTTGTTCGAATTGATCTGTTCGGACATAACCAATACTAATTTCCATGGGTAACACAGCCTCAGCTCCGTATATCAGATGGAAAGGTGTCTCACCAGCGGCTCGACTAGAAGTAGTACGTAGTGCCCACAGAATGGTATAGAGCTCATCTACCCAAGCCCCCAAGCGTGTCTTAAGGCGATCAAAAATGCGCTTTTTTGATGCCTTGCAATATTTGCCCATTGGCACATTCAATGGCACCATTGCTCTACAGATGAGCTACAGAAGCAAAGCACACCTTGGTCCCAACGTTGTCGCAATAGTCCAAAAAGAGACTGCTAGCGAATTGGGAACCATTATTAGTGATGAGATGATTTGGAACACCGAATCGAGTCACAATGTTCTTATGAAAGAACTTTTGTGCAGCGGCAGCAATAACATTGCATACCGGCTCGGCCTCAATCCACTTTGTAAACGTGTCAATAGCTAGGAACAAGAACTTGTATCCATTGACCGCTCGTGGCATAGGACCCAAAATATCCATCCCCCAAACCGTGAAGGGCCATGATAGAGGGATAGTTTGGAGAGCGTAGGCAGGCTGATGGACCTGTCTCGCATGAAATTGACACTAAGGACATGTCTTGACCATATTTTTGGCATCATCAAGTGCCGAAGGCCAGTAAAATCCTTGTCGGAAAGCCTTCCCGACCAGTGTACGGAATGACACGTGTGCACCGCATACACCGTCATGAATTTCTTTCAAGAGGGATTTACCTTCCTCTTGGGACACACAGCGCATGAATACTCATTGAGTACCTTTTCTATACAAAACTCCTTCTATAAGTTTGTACAGGCGCGCTTTTCGAACTAACCGATCGCTCTCGATTTCATCCTTGGGCAAGGTCCCGTGTTCGAGATAGACCCTCAATGGATGGGTCCAATATTGTTCATATCCAAGGTTGGTAACGCAGACTGTTCCCGGATCATCCTCGGTCGTAGTCATGATCGAATGATGTTCCAAGTGTTCGACGAACACTCCTGCCGGGGCGGATGTGCGTGAGGACCCAATTTTAGATAATTGGTCTGCGAGAATGTTGTCCTTTTGCGGGATGTTTTGGACTTCGAAATGACTGAAGTGTTTTTCCAATCTCCTCACTTCCCCCAGGTAATGAGCCATTGTCTCATCGGATGTGCTGTACTCCTTGTTTACCTGGTTTACAACCAGCTGTGAGTCTCCCCTCACCACCAATCGACGGACTCCGAGGAGTTTTGCTGCCCGGAGCACTGCAATAAGACCTTCATACTTCGCTGCGTTGTTGGTCGCAACAAAGTGTAATTGAATGACATACTTGAGTTGGTCACCCTGAGGTGTGACTAGGACTACTCCAGCCCCGAGTGTTGAAAACTGCAAGAGCCATCAAAATACATCATCCAGTGATCGGGGCATTCCAAATCTTCAGACTCCTACATGGGCGGTTCAGGATTAGTCCATTCGACCACGAAGTCGGCCAGGATCTGAGATTTGACCGCGGTGCGAGGCATGAAATGGAGGTCGAACGCTCCGAGTTCCACAACCCATTTCGCGATCCGACTAGATTTCTCCGGATTCCGGACAATGTCCCCCAAAGGAAAAGATGAGGGGATTGTGATCCTATGTACTTGGAAGTAATGTCGTAGCTTACGGGAAGCCATCAGCAGTGCGTAATGTATTTTCTGGACCTCAGGGTACCGCTCCTTAGGACCATGAAGTACTTCACTTACGTAGTAGACGGGTTTGTGCACACCTTCCCTTTCTGCGATTAAGACAGCGCTGACTGCGTAAGGTGTGGCCGCCAAGTAAAGGAGTAATGGTTCCTCTTTATTGGGAGAAACCAAGACCGGCGGACTGGATAAATATGCTTTGACCTCCTGAAATGCCTTTTCGGCCTCATCGGACCAAGTAAAATTATGGTGTTTGCGCAAAGCTTTGAAGAAAGGTAGTCCCTTTTCACCCAGTCGCGATATGAATCGGCTTAATGCCGCCATGCGACCTGCTAGGCGCTGAACATCTTTGATGGTCGAAGGAGACCTCATTTGTTCGATAGCCCTGATTTTTTCGGGATTAACCTTGATTCCACTAGAACAAATGAGAAAAACTAGAAGTTTTCCAGACAAAACCCTGAAAGAACATTTCTCCGGGTTTAATTTTATTCCAAATCAATTCAAATTACAGAAGGTTTCAGCAAGATCGTCTAAATGAGACGAACTTTTTAAACTTTTTACAACCAAGTCGTCTACATAAGCTTCAAGATTACTCCACATCTGGGAAAGAAAGGTCTTTTGCATCAAGCGCTGGTACGTGGAACCAGCGTTCTTGATACCAAATGGCATTCTGACGTAGCAGTAGGTGCCAAATGGTGTGATGAAGGCAGTCTTCTCTTCATCTTCTTCCGCTATGCTAATTTGATGATATCCTGAGTAAACGTCCAGGAAACTCATCAGTTCGCAACCCGCAGTAGAATCGACCAGCTCGTCGATGCAGGGAAGGGGAAAATCATCCTTCGGACAGGAACAATTTAGGCTGGTGTAGTCGACGCACATGCGCCACTTGCCATTTGACTTGCGGACCATGACCGGATTTGCAAGCCATTCCGAATGATCGACTTCGCAAATGAATCTGGCCTTTCGGAGCTTATCTAACTCCACTCGGATGGCTTCCTGCCGATCAACAGCAAAACGCCTGAGCTTCTGCCGATCAACAGCAAACGATGGATATGACGGCGAACTCAAATATTTTTGTGGGGAAATTTTCTGGACTCTAGGTGAAAGATGAATAATGAACAAAGGGGATACAAGTATACCTGACAGGCAACCGAGGCTCTGATACCACTTAATGGGAACGGGGATGCCCGAACTTCCGTCAGGTGGAGGATAAGTCGATTAGGCGGCGCGAGACACACACGATCCGGCTTCTTGATCGGCACGATCAAAACCCCTGCAATCGCAGCACCACGCGTCCTCTGGTTATCAACCGTGCGCTGCCCGGTTGACCTCGCCACGAAGGCTAATCCCTGCCAGTGAATCGAGAACACAAGCAAGAACAAGAAAGATGCAACTGAATTTGCAATTGAGGATGAAACTCACGAGTTGGGGTCTCACAAACCGATGAACGGCGACACTGTTCAAAGACAGAATTGATCTAAGCAAAACCCAAGTCTAAAAACAGTGACGGCTACCCTATTTATCATGGGAGAGACGGCCAAGAAGGACCCCTGGTCGTTCTGGGGTTCCCTCGGGGCGTGCTCCACCTAGGCCATGGCCCAACACGCTTACAAGGCCCAGGTTTGGTCCAACTGTTGATGCAGCAACTTCTTTTGATGATTCCCGCTGATTCTGAACGAATTTTGAGGTGAGGCTGGATCCGTTGGAAAGATCTCGTCGTGGGCTTCTCCGTGGATACCAAGAACGTCCAAAACGGAGTTCGTATGCAACCTGGGTGTCCGTTTGAATGCATGCTGCATGTTGATGGCCGAACCGGAATAGAATTCGAGTTTGGCTTGTAGTTTGGTTTTCTTGTGAGCCTCCCTTTGACCGACGTGACTTGTATGTGTTGTAGATATGGCAGAGGTGGAGATACACCTTTCTTGAATACACCATCACATATGGGGGCGGCCAAGGTGGCGGCCTAACTGCTGGAGGTGAGGACGTCAATTCCATTGGCCAACTGTGTGATCGTCCTGGCCAAGGTGGAGGCCGATGAAGCGATGTAGATGAAAGCATCATTGTAGAAATAGCCTTGGTCATATTTATGCCGAACATGGTCTCATCATTCTCCCTTTCTTGAATTGGAGTCGTCCTCGACTCCATCATAGTCTCCTGCAAAATGTTAGTACCAACAGGGAGCAAAGCAATGTGCATAGATTTTGTTGTCAAATCAGTAGAACAAAAATCATTAACATTCATGTACTCCCTTTCTTGAAAACTATCATATGCCTTGAAAATTGAACTAGAGTAACATGGCATGGCAACCTCGTCGTCGTCCACCCTGGTGTCGTCGATCTCATCCTCAACATCGGAGGCGCTGATGTAACCTCCGTCGTCTGTGGCGATGTATGCCCGCTGGCTGGGGCACTCTTTCTTGACGTGGCCAATCCCTTGGCACTTGTGGCAGCGAATTCCCGTCGATGTACGGCCCGTGGAAGCAACGGAGGAGGAGCTCTTGGCCGGTGTTGGCGGGGTCGACTTGCTGCTGTCCGTGGCACGGGCGGGCGGTGCTGTCGATGCCGGTCGTGTGCTCGTCGAAGGTGGCGGTGCAGCTGGTCGGAAGGTGGAAGAAGGCACTGTCTTCGCTTGTCCCGTAGTCATTCGGGGCGTGAAGGTGCTGCCGGTGTTGCTCCTGCTCTTAGAATGGTGTCCCTGCAACTCCTTCTCTGCTAACATAGCAAGTTGAAACAAGCGATTGACAGTTGTATATTCTTTATAATCAACAATATCCTGAATTTCTGGACGCAAACCACTGTAAAAACGAGCAATTTTATCCTCAGGTTCCTCTATTACCCCACAACGTAACATACCCTTTTGAAGCTCTTGGTAATATTCCTGAACAGTCATACTACCTTGATCTAATCGTTGCAATCTCTTGCGCATATCACGTTGGTAGGAAGGAGGAACAAATCTATTACGCATAGCATCTTTTAATCTCGCCCAAGAATCAGGTTGTAAGCGGGCATTTACTAGTTCATTCCAACAGATTATAGCAAAATCTTTAAATTCACTAGTGGCTTGTCTAACTCTATGAATCTCGGGAACTAGATGGGAATTAAATTTCTGCTCGACCGTCATCTCCCAATCTAAGTAAGCATCAGCATCATAAGCTCCAGAAAAGGAAGGGATGGTGAATTTTACCTTAGCGAAAGGATCATCATTGCGGTTCTGGTTATTACCTCCCATACCGTGCTGGTTGCGGCGAAGACGGTCATGCAGACGGCCGTCTCGTTGAGCAGCACGTTCCCTGGCGGCACGTTGCTGCTCATCTTCATCTTCCTCAAAATCACCATCCTCATCGTGGTCGTTGTTGCCGTGGTTGGCGCCGCTGTTGACGGAGGCATCTCCATCAATGGTCGCGGGAGGGCGTTTTTCGACGGCATCCATCCTCTCGGTGAGGGTGGAAACTCGTCGATCGATGCTCTCAAGGGTCTTGTTCGTCGTCGTGGCATGCTCCTTGAACATCGTTTTTATCTCATCCAGCATGGTCGACAACTCTGAATGAAGGACACAGTCTTCGATGGTAACATCATCCTCGTTCCTGCCCTTCTTGCCACCTGCCATGGTTAGCACAGAAAAAGGACAGAAGGAAAACAAGCACAAGTATTATGAGCCATATGAACTACTAGGTGGGATCTCACGCTCTCAAGCAATCTTACCAAGTTCTTACCCGGTTCTTACCAACACAGCGAGGGACGGTGCAACCGGTGGCTGGTTCGTGACACCGTGAGGGCGTGATGAAGCGATTGCAAGGGTCAATAACCTATGCTGATCAGAAGGATGTAGAGCTTGGATATGCGTTCTCAGACCTAACTCAAGCAAGCAAAACGAATGACGTAACACTGTCGATACAAAGGATATAAGCACTTTTGATTTTTTTTTTCCTAGCTTTTTTTTTCATTTTTTTTTATTTTTATTTTTTTTTATCTTTGTGCGGCTTCTTTTTTTTTGCACTTGCCTTTTTCACCTTTTTTTTTAAAATATCAATAGTGCCGCATATGAGAGATTACAAGATATATACACAAACACTCAATTTTCTCTCGCTGGAAAAACAGATCTACTATGCAGAAACTTCCTATGCTGTTTTCGGATTTTTGGAGGCCTCAAACGCTAAAACGTATAACAGAAAAGTTGTAGATCGTTTCGTGTTGATCAATTTGCATATATGGAACACCAATTTTGGATAACGGATCTAGGCGATATGGGCCCCGCAATACAGTCTGTGTAGGAAATCCGAAATCAAACAGATTCAGATTCACTTTCAACGCGATTTTGGACTTGAAAACGGCGTTTCTAGAACTTCTCACAATGGACAAAGTTGTAGAGAATTTTCGGAGCTACAATTTAGACTCTGAATTTGTCCAATTTAGTGTTCAGACGAAGGAGATAAAAGCAAAATACCAAACTTGACAGATTGACACCCGATTTGGACGCGGCGGCGACGACGACGTGATGGCGTTAGACTCGACGTCAAGATGCAAGACTCAAACTAGATCAAGAACTTACTCTAAACCAGCAACAAGACGATGACGATGGATACAAATTCAACAACGCGAAACTGAAAATGAAATCGCGAAGGGCACAAAGTGGCTTGGACGATGGATATGACGGCGAACTCAAATATTTTTGTGGGGCAATTTTCTGGACTCTAGGTGAAAGATGAATAATGAACAAAGGGGATACAAGTATACCTGACAGGCAACCGAGGCTCTGATACCACTTAATGGGAACGGGGATGCCCGAACTTCCGTCAGGTGGAGGATAAGTCGATTAGGCGGCGCGAGACACACACGATCCGGCTTCTTGATCGGCACGATCAAAACCCCTGCAATCGCAGCACCACGCGTCCTCTGGTTATCAACCGTGCGCTGCCCGGTTGACCTCGCCACGAAGGCTAATCCCTGCCAGTGAATCGAGAACACAAGCAAGAACAAGAAAGATGCAACTGAATTTGCAATTGAGGATGAAACTCACGAGTTGGGGTCTCACAAACCGATGAACGGCGACACTGTTCAAAGACAGAATTGATCTAAGCAAAACCCAAGTCTAAAAACAGTGACGGCTACCCTATTTATCATGGGAGAGACGGCCAAGAAGGACCCCTGGTCGTTCTGGGGTTCCCTCGGGGCGTGCTCCACCTAGGCCATGGCCCAACACGCTTACAAGGCCCAGGTTTGGCCCAACTGTTGATGCAGCAACTTCTTTTGATGATTCCCGCTGATTCTGAACGAATTTTGAGGTGAGGCTGGATCTGTTGGAAAGATCTCGTCGTGGGCTTCTCCGTGGATACCAAGAACGTCCAAAACGGAGTTCGTATGCAACCTGGGTGTCCGTTTGAATGCATGCTGCATGTTGATGGCCGAACCGGAATAGAATTCGAGTTTGGCTTGTAGTTTGGTTTTCTTGTGAGCCTCCCTTTGACCGACGTGACTTGTATGTGTTGTAGATATGGCAGAGGTGGAGATACACCTTTCTTGAATACACCATCACATATGGGGGCGGCCAAGGTGGCGGCCTAACTGCTGGAGGTGAGGACGTCAATTCCATTGGCCAACTGTGTGATCGTCCTGGCCAAGGTGGAGGCCGATGAAGCGATGTAGATGAAAGCATCATTGTAGAAATAGCCTTGGTCATATTTATGCCGAACATGGTCTCATCACACCGGGCATGTCGGATGGTTTCCACGCAAACACATATGCATTAGCTCGAGTTCCTATTTGTCATCCAGGCCTGATCCAACCCGAATTGTCCTGGATGGTTCATCTAGGTACAACGGAACAAATTTTTATGTTTCATCTGGTCGAGGAGCGTCTTTGATCGTATCAGTAGACATTGTGGCAATCTGGGCTTCTCGGAGGGCAAGCTGATGTACCATCTCCAGGGATAACCGATCACACGTCAATGCCACGTTGTGACTGCCTCGGACCGAAAT
Organism: Pharus latifolius; assembly: GCA_019359835.1. Taxonomy (NCBI): domain Eukaryota; kingdom Viridiplantae; phylum Streptophyta; class Magnoliopsida; order Poales; family Poaceae; genus Pharus; species Pharus latifolius. Next base: position 42,273,490 of record CM033326.1, on the reverse strand, counting down.
AATGCCCTTGGGGCCAGGCAACTTGCCGCACTGGTAAGCGTAGTGTGTAGCCATCATGAATTTAGAGAGAGTTGGCCTACCAAAGATTGCGTTATAAGCCGAATCACAATCAATTACATCAAAGGTAACCAATTCTATTCAGAAGTTATCTGGTTCGCCCAGCGTGACCGGGGGCACCACCTGTCCCAATGGCATCATAGAAAGACCAAGAATTATCCCATAAAATGGATGAATAATGGGTTTGATTTTTGAATGAGGAATTTGCATCTCGTCTAGTGCCTTGACCAATAAAATGTCCAAGGAACTACCTCCGTCGATCAGGACCCTTTCGACTCTCGCATTACTGATAATTGGGGTAATAACCAAAGGCAGCCTCAATGGTCGAGTAAGCCCCACAGGGCAATCAGAGCGATCGAACATCAAAGGAGTATCCGACCAACGGGGGTACTGAGGTTCACCAAGGGGAGTCTCCGCTTGGTTCACCTCTCGATAAAAAGCTTTAAATTGCCGTTTAGAAACAAAAGAGGAGGAACCTCCAAAAATAACATTGACATGATTACGAGGTACCTGATAGGACATCTCTTCGTCCCCGCTGGCGTCTCTTAGCCCGCAAGTCTGTTCTTTTGGTGGCAAGGTCAGCATTGGTCCGATCCCCTGGTAGAAGTCATCCAACTGCATCAACCAACTCCGACAATTCTTGAGGTCGTGGCCTGTAGAGTTCTGGAGTGGACACCATCTCTTGCCTTCCTGCGGGTTAGTTGACTTCTCTGGTTGGTCGACACTGCGACCACTAGAAGCAGTTTTATTTTTAAACAAAGATTTGTTACCTTTAGTCGACGGAGGTTTTTCTGCGACCGCGACCTCTCGGTACTGTCCAGTTCGACTCCTTTTTATTTCTTTGACTTCCCGCCTGATGAAGATTCCGGCTTCTTGTTCAAATCCTCTCTCTTCACGTCCTTGAGACCTGGTTGAGGTGGTAAGTTTCCTTTGTCCACCATCTGATTCCACTCAACAGCCTCGGTCGCGTCGGAATATCGATCAGCCATATCAAAAAGATCGGTTACTGATCGAGGGGGGTGGATGAGCAAATCCTCGGTAAACCTCCCATATCGAACGGGGTGTTTAAATGCCCTGATAACGGAATTATTAGATATGTTCGGGATGGTATTTCTCACCCCGACGAATCTTTTGACAAACTGACGAAGAGTTTCGGTTGATGTTTGTCATAATCGATGGAGGTCGTCCTCTTTTCCCGGCTTCTGATAACAATTCTGGAAATTGTTGAGGATGGGATTGCACAACATTTCCCAGTTATATATCGAACCCTCGTGCTGATTGAACAGCTAGGTTCTTGCCAGTCCCTCGAGGACTGTAGGTAAATATTTGTCCATGACTCGGTCATCGCCACCTGCTGCCTGAATAGCAGTGATGTAAATTTGAAGGACCGCACAAAGGCTGGGCGAGAAAGCTATACAACCGACATAAGGACCATGGATGGATCCGCGACTCTCAACCTGATCTCGGGCGACCTCACGCTAAGGAGACATCACGCGTGGCCCCAGGTGAGAGTGAACAGGAATTCGTTCCCGATCACGAGAATTTCCCGCCCGTCTGGCTTTGTCATGCTGAGACGGCACTAGTGGTGGCTGATTCCGTCTACCAGAACTAGAGTTAGAGTATTCTCTTTCATGGGAATGTATCACCGATCGAGAAGAGGCTGTAGGGGTCGCCTCGGATGCGACCTCGTCTAACCTCTCCGCCAAGATTCTAGAGAAACCTGGTTTCTGTGCATCTGTGACAGTAGGAGGGAAATTACGCAGGACTTCTGCGATGGATCGAAGTCGGCCATGTGTACTACTCCTGGGTGCGCCAGGTGTCATCGTCTCCTCGTCCGCCAGTAAATGTCCCGGGGATAAAGAAGGTGTCCGGTCGCGTCTGCGACCATGCGGACGACGGGAGGAACTAGGAGCAGCGTCGTAACGAGCTTGCGCATTTTGAAGAGCCTCCAGGGCTGTTTTGCAGAGCTCATTATCTTGCTGCTCACGATCTTGATCCTCCTTTTGTCTGTGCTCTTGCTCTTCTTTTCGCTTGCACTCCTGTTCTTCCCTAGTAGCCCGCTGATCGGGAGTTTCTTCTGATATGGCAGTGAATTGCCTAGGGAACGAGGTTGCCGATGGAGAGAATATCTCTGTTTATTCTGAGTCAGACTCGAAATCAAAGAGACGGTGGAGGTTATCAAGATCAAACCTCCTCGGGCTATGTTCCTGGTCAACATCGCCTTTGCCTGCAGCAGGGTCGTGTGATGGACCGGATTCAATGCCTAACGCAGTCGGTACAACATTAGGTTCTGGTTTTGTGTCTGTTGTCTCCTGGTCGATAGACATGACCTGAGTGGTCGAATTGACCTCCGGGACATCTTCGCCTCCGGTTTCCTCAATTGGAACAGGATCACTAGGTGAAGGCATCTGTATGTGGGCATAATCCTCGAGATTAAAGTCGTTCTCGGAATCATATGCCCCAGACATGGCTCACTGAACTGTAACATCCCAGTTTTTGGCTATCTTTTCTGCTTGCGAGTCAGCATATCTTCTTTGGAATCCCTGGTGTCTCAACCCTATCTTGATCTTAGGTATGCCACTACCTTAACTTAAAAAGTTGGCAGCTAAACTTCATCTCCCAGATCATTTTCACATTTCAGTCCAAAAGTATTCAGTTTAGCCCTTTTCAGAATTTTCAGAAAGCCCGAAAAGGCTAAAAGTCCCAGACCATCTCCAAATTCAAATTTGATCAAATGGTTGTCCCCCTTTTACTTTTCTGAACGTTTTTCCTTTCTGGAAGAACTCAAAAATCTCAACCGAAACCCTAGTTTCAGCCCCGGCAAAATGTTAAACCCTAATTACCCTATTTTACCCTGTTTTCGATTTTTGTCGAAACCCTCTGATCTTATCAGATTTTGCCATTTTCCCTGCTGGATGAGTCCAGGTATTTTGGTAACACTCATCTGCAAAGTCAGAATTCAAATCAGCCCTCCAGATCTTCAGATTTACAAATAGGCCCAAGTTCCCGAACCAAAATCCTCGCAGTTTAGTCCAAACCTTCGCAAATCGGCCCAAACTTTGCAACCAGGCCCCTGTGCCATTTTCGACCATGACCAGTGCAGTTTGACCAGCGCCCCGCCGCTTTGCCTCGCCGCTGAAATCGCCGCCGATGTGGTTTTCCCCCGTAGCCACGTAGCCACCACCGCAGCCACGTAGCCACCACCTGCGCACAACCATGCAGCCACCGTGGAGCACCTCACCCACGCTGTGCTGTGATCTTCCCCGCGCGCGCGCATGCTTCAGCAGCAGCAAAGCAACGCCACGTTGTAGCCATGCCGAAGCCAGTGATCCCGTCGCCCTGCCCCAGCCAGATTTGCCGTGATTCCTCTCGCCTGGCACAGTCACTGCCATGTCCCAACGTCGTCTCGGTCTCGTCTCCGGTGTCAGTCACACGCATCTGGTTTGATTCGCCTCAACTCCCGAGAGCTCAGCCCTTTGCCTATATAAGCCCCCTCAATCGCAGCATCTCTTCACACCACCCCGCAGCTGCAAGCTTCAAGCTTCCACCACCAGAGAGTAGCCAAGTTCCTCAGCGCCGCCGTGAGCGCTTTCTTCTCTGGCGAGCTGCTTGTGAGGCCACCGTCGCCAGCTTCGCCCGCAGCTTCTCACTCAAAACCAAGGCCACCAGTGAGTTACTCTCATCCCCCTCTCCGTATCATGTCATTTAATTCGCCCCCGCCGAACCTCAACGCCGGCAGTCACCGGAAAAGCCCAAATCCCCTGTTTCCTCAATGCTGCCCGATTCGATCCAAATTAGCCCTCGTGCCAGTGGAAGAAATTGTTCACCACACTCCCTTTAGCAAGCCTACGAGTTTAGATTTCAAAATGGAGCCAAGATTGAGGCTTTCCCCAATTTGCGCGCCACCAGTGAACTGGTTCTCGTTGCCGAGCTTCTCCGGCCATCCCCCGACCAATTTGGCTTCACCAATAGTTCCCTCACCTCACCCTATCACTCCCTGAGCAAGCAATCGAGTTCAAAGTCCCTGAATCGAAAACCCCCAATTCACATGTCGTCTTCTCCAACGCCGGTCACCGGAATTCCTCACCGGCCGATCTAGCTCTGGTAACTTTGTCCCTTAGATGGATTCCAGTACCCTGAGCAATATTGTCTACAAGCTCGACTTCTGAATCGAACTAAATCAAGAGATACTCCAATGCCAAGATCACTGTCCAGTAGTTCAGTTCATGTCCAGACCACCGTGTTTACTCACCTAATTTGGCCACCCTCCGGCCACTTTCTGCCCTTGAGCCTGTTGAGTGTTTTGTTCTTGTTGCCAAGGCCTAGCCCCCAGACAAAGTTGTGCACCAATTGGAGTCCTGAGTCAAAAGTTATGCAATGCCCTAGTTTCTGGCTATGTCCAGCACTATGTCAGTGCATGTCCACCAATTTAGGGCTATGTCAAGCCATGAGCCGAATGTCAACCCTTCGACATTCAAGTCCTTTTGAGCCCATCTCTTCGATCAATATCAAGCGACCTTGTCCAAACCCTTTCCCCTGCATGCATGATATATTTACGTATTATTTTCTAGAACTTGTGTGCTTATGTAGTGTGTATGTGTTTGTATCCGCCGTGGAACCAGACGTTGATGGAACAGAAGAGAACTTCGAGGATTCATCTGAGCAGCTAGACCCATCACTGCAAGGCAAGTCTCAAACCCTTGATCATGTCTAGCCTAATATTTTGAAATGAAGTATGTTAACTGTTTTCAAGTATATGCATGCCTTAGATTCAAATAAGAGTTATGTTCTAATGAAATGATTAGATATGACCTAAACAACTGTAAAGCCCCTTTTGACATTGAATATCCATGCACCTTGTCACCCTAGAGTATCATGCTTAGGCTATGCTATGCTCAAGATTATATATTAAATGTTGAATGGTCACATATGAGAAAAGCATGTTCAAAACCCCTTTTGTGAAAGAAAATTTGATTAGAATCGATAGTGAGGATGGTTTGATTGGATGGTGCTGTGTGCGCACTGGGAATGTGAAAGACTCCTCACTAAAGATTCATAAGGACTAGAACCTTGTGTTGTGCTTCTATGCGGCATGAAAAACGTACCAACCACTTGCCCGGTTATGGGACGGGCGCAACTTAGTAGCTTTCTTTAGTATTAGCTTTTCCCTGCAATGGTTGTCGATCCAGTTTCTTGCGAGAGCTGGTGGGCCGTAGAAGGCCATGAGTGATGTGAGTTCAGAAAAATCATGAGAGGAAAAAGTGGAAAGAAGGAAGACGCCCTATACCAGATTAAGTCGTGCGCGACTATAATCAAGAGAGGCTATGTGTCTTGCGAGAACATAGACCCAGGCTAGGAAGTAAGGCAGTGGGGAGGACCCACAATGGTACTTGAGACTTGACTGTCTATTTACCGGGCAGGGAATAGTTAATGCTAGGACTGTAAATTGTTGTGTCATCTCGGCCTTGTCACATGTGTAAGAGTCGCATGGAGAGGTACCGACTTGAAAGCCAAATGATCGGTGGATTAAGGTGGTACACCTTTGCAAAGTTTAAAAAGTATCGGATACTCTGAGCTCCCAGGTTATAGAGTCTGCGCGCTGAGGACTCTATCCACATCGATGCAGCACAAGTAGATTTTGGAAGATTTCTCACAAAACCTGAATAAAGTGGTGACTCATGAAAGACCGCCACACTCAACATTCTCTGAAAATCTAGCTTAGGATTTGAAAAGCCCTGCTTTTGAAAATAAAGATCTTTTCTTCAAAGACTAAGTGTGAAAATCTATTCTATGTACTTATATAAAACTAAAGAGCCATTCTTTGAGAATTTTCCCCCATCTATATACTTGCATCCTTATTTGGGACTTGTTGAGCACCATGTGGACAACGTGCTCACCCTTGCCTTTACAAACAAATTTAGAAGAAGGATTCGTCGACCCTGAATCTTACGGTCTTGAACCCAATGTGGAACAAGAAGAAGAAACTGAAGACCCAACTTGTTAGAGGGTTATGTACCAAAGTGGAGTCCGATGTGGAGAAGGCCTGTACTGACGAGGATTGACACCCGAGTCAGTTCAAATAAATGCACTATTGGTTCAAGGCAGATTCGAGCCAGACACGTGCCTGGTGGTGCGAACTCAAGTCATTCTGAGAAGCATCAGCCCGAGGTCGCAGGCTTTGCGCGATTAGGTCGCAGGCTTTGCGAGATCAGACCGCAGGCTTCGCGCGGTCAGGAATTCGTGTGCTATACGCGAACAGAATGTTGGAGATGTTGCGCGGTCAGCCAACATCCCGCGGTCAGAGCACTTTCGACCAGGGTACTTGGGGTTTACCTGTCCGGCTGTCCCTATAGCGAGAATATCCCAAGTATCCCGAAGATTCCTCCGCGTGGAAGATCAACCGTCAGGAGGTTAATACGTGCAGTTATCCATGAATAACACGTGTTAAACTTGCGTGGAGGTTAAGAGCGGTTCTCTAAAACCGCATCCAAACAACTGTCTGATGCAGTTACGACATGGCACCCTTTCGACCAGTATAAAAGGGTGGCAAGGTGCATCAAACAGGGGGGATCAACGTGTCTGATACAAGCGAGATACAACACATCTCAACCACTCAAACAGCCAAGTCTACGGCCTAGATTAGATAGTTTTTTACGAGCCTCTTTGGCTTCTTTCTGTATCCTTACATAGGAAAAAACCTTCGCCTGTGAAGGTCTTTTCCCGCTCTTTTGTAAATCTTTCTCACATATAGTGAAATCCCAACAGGACGTAGGGCTATTACTCCCACCATCGAAGGCCCGAACCTGTATAAACCTCTCTGTGCTCCTGTTCTCCATATTTCTACATACCTTCCCGGAGGGTCATCTTGAAAGGTCTCGCTATTACAAATTTTGCATAAGTTCGGCTGAGGACTCCGAGTCCGAATCGTCAACATGTACAACACCGCTACTGCTGAAGAAGAAGACTGATGAAGTCCTTGTGCTTATTATTGTTGTTCCATTTTGTGCCGACCTTTGTGTCGAAAACTCCTTAATTTGTATCAACATTTAAATGCGTCATTTTGGCGCTAAGTTATTGTAATGTTGGTCCTTGTGATCAGCACTTGTTTTTAATTACTCGCATTTTTATATAATGCATCTTGTTGTTGTGAGCTGCAATGTGCCATTTCTGAGTGCAACCCACCTGGGCGGTTGCCACCGAATTCCTCAAATGAGGGTCCCACATGAACCTTCGGATAGAAAAAAGAATGCCTTGAGAAAGGCCCCACAGTGGGCGCCAGCTGTCGACGATTCGGACTCAGGGTCCTTAGTCGATCTTATGCAGAATTTGTGAGTTGTGAGGCCTTTCAAAGTGTCCCTCCGGAAAGGGATGATGAGCAATGTCAGTTGGGCCATAGAGAGATTTATACAGGTTCGGGCCCTCGATGGTGGGAGTAATAGCCCTACGTCCTGCTGTGATTTCACTATGTATGGAAAGTGTTTACAAGGTTGAAGAAAAGATCATCACAGGCAAAGATCTTTTCTGTGTGATTGTCCAAAAAATGACTAAACTAACTTATGAAAGCTTGTGGTTGATCTGTCGTTGTCTCCGATCTCTCCTTTATACCAATCAGAAGGGCGCCAATGCACGACGGTTTTGAACGGTTGTAGAAGCACAATTTTGGTAACCGCACTTGACCCCCATGCAGGTTTAACACGTGCAATCAAGGGATAACTGCACATGTTAACCTCCTGGCAGTTGTCTTCATACGTGGAGGAATCATCATGATCCTAGGGATATGCCTGTTGCAGAGCTAAGCAATCCCAAGTTACTTGGTCGAGGATAGTCAATGACCTTCTGACCGCGCATTGTCTACGGCCTCCTGACCACGTAACGTCTGTGATCTCATGATCACGCAAAGCCTGCGACTATAAGTTATTCTTGTGTCCGCGCTTCTCAGGTCGTCTGAGACCATAATAGCAGACCTTCAGACACTCATCTGGTTCGAATCCGTCTTGAACCAAATGTGCATTATTTCGAACTAGCTCGGGTAACAATCCTCGTTAGTATGGTCGAATGGTCATAACCACCAAGTATGGTCGAATAACCATCTGGTCTTGTCGAATAAACAAAACCATCAAACCATTGAACCTTCAGACCATGGTTGGTAGATGGATTCTCAACCAGTCCTTTATCTAAAGAATGCCTTCAGCTTTTGGTTCACTGACAAGGTAAATAGTATCTATTTGGTCGTGTATTGGCTGTGACCTCATCTTTACGACCAGGGTGGTTGCAGGTAACAGAGTCCTCTCGACTATGAACTCTTTGGATCATAAGTGTTACGATCGTAAGGATTAGTGATCGTACTTACAGGGTAAATATCTGTAAGGGTTGGATTATGTTGGGGGAAATCTCCGCGAGACTAAGTCCAGGTAAGTTGCGTCACGCTCGCCCGGGGACATGGCCTCCGGGGCCGGTCCCGGGCGCCGCCTTCTGGCTCCCGGGACCTGGCCTCTGGCGCCGGTCCCGGGCGCCGCCATTTGTCCAGGGATGTGGCCTCTAGTGCCTGCCCCGGGCGCCGCCGCCTTCTGGCTCCCGGGACCTAGCCTCCGGGGCCGGTCCCGGGCGCCGCCTTCTGGCTCCCGGGACTGGGCCTCCGTTGCCGGTCCCGGGCGCCGCCTTTTGGCTCCCAGGACCTGGCCTCCGGTGCCGGTCCCGGGCGCCGCTTTTGGCTCTCGGGACCTGGCCTCCGGCGCCGGTCCCGAGCACCGCCATTTGCCCGGGGACGTGGCCTCCGGTGCCTGCCCCGGGCGCCGCCTTTTGGCTTCCGGGACCTGGCCTCCAGTGCCGGTCCCGGGCGCCGCCATTTGGCTTCCAGGACCTGGCCTTCGGTGTCGGTCCCGGTGTGGGACCCTCATTTGAGGAATCCGGTGGCAACCGCCCAGGTGGGTTGCACTCAGAAATGGCACATTGCAGCTCACAACAACAAGATGCATTATATAAAAATGCGAGTAATTAAAAACAATTGCTGATCACAAGGACCAACATTACAATAACTTAGCGCCAAAATGACGCATTTAGATGTTGATACAAATTAAGGAGTTTTCGACACAAAAGTCGGCACAAAATAAAACAACAATAATAAACAAAAGGACTTCATTAGTCTTTTTCTTCTGCAGCAGCGGTGTTGTACGGGCCTTTTCCACATCTGACTCCACCTTGGTACATAACCCTCTAGCAAGCTGGGTCTTCAGTTTCTTCTTCTTGTTCCACATTGGGTTCAAGACTGTAAGATTCAGGGTCGACGAATCCTTCTTCTAAATTTGTTTGTAAAAGCAAGGGTGAGCACACTGTCCACATGGTGCTCAACAAGTCCCAAATAAGAATGCAAATATACTTAGATGAGGGGGAATTTCTCAAGGATGGCTCTTTGGCTTTTTGCATACATATAGAATAGATTTTCGCACTTAGTTGAAGAAAAGACCTCTATTTTCGAAAGCGGTGCTTTTAAAATCCTAAGCTAGGTTTTCAGAAAATGTTGTGTGTGGCGGTCTTTCATGAGTCACCACTTTGTTCAGATTTTGTGAAAAACTTTCCAAAAGCTACTTGTGCTGCATCGACGTGAATAGAATCCACAGCGCACAGACTCCATAACCTGGGAGCTCAGAGTATCCGATACTTTTTAAACTTTGCAAAGGTGTACCACCTTAATCCACCGATCATTCGGCTTTCAAGTCGGTACCTCTCCATGCGACTTTCACGCATGTGACAAGGCCGAGATGACACAACCGTTTACAGTCCTAGCATTAGCAATTTCCCTGCCCGGTAAATAGACAGTTAAGTCTCAAGTACCGTTGTGGGTCCTCCCCACTGCCTTACTTCCTAGCCTGGGTCTATGTTCTCGCAAGACACATAGCCTCTCTTGATTACAGCCGCGCACGACTTAATCTGGCATAGGGCGTCTTCCTTCTTTCCACCTTTTCCTCTCATAATTTTTCTGAACTCACATCACTTATGGCCTTCTGCGGCCCACCAGCTCTCGCAAGAAACTGGATCGACAACCATTGCAGGGAAAAGCTAATACTAAAGAAAGCTACTAAGTTGCGCTCGTCCCATAACCGGGCAAGTGGTTGGTACGTTTTGCATGCCGCATAGAAGCACAACACAACGTTCTAGTCCTTATGAATCTCTAGTGAGGAGTCTTTCACATTCCCAGTGCGCACACAGCACCATCCAATCAAACCATCCTCACTATCATTCCAATCACATTTTCTTTCACAAAAGGGGTTTCGAATATACTTTTCTCATATGTGACCATTCAACATTTATCATATAATCTTGGGCATAGCATAGCCTAAGCATGATATTCTAGGGTGACAAGGGTGCATGGACATTCAATGTCAAAAGGAGCCTTACAGTTATTTAGGTCATATCTAATCATTTCATTGAAACATAGCTCTTACTTGAATCTAAGGCATGCATATACTTGAAAACAGTTAACATACTTTACTTCAAAATATTAGGCTAGACATGATCAAGGGTTTGAGACTTGCCTTGCAGTGATGGGTCTAGCTGCTCAGATGAATCCTCGAAGATCTCCTCTGTTCCTTCAACGTCTGGTTCCACGGCGGATACATACACACTATATAAGCATACAAGCACTAGAAAATAATATGTAAATACATCATGCATGCAGGGGTAAGGGTTTGGACAAGATCACTTGATATTGATCGAAGAGATGGGCTCAAAAAGACTTGAATGTCGAAGGGCTGACATTCGGCTCATGGTTTGACATATCCCTAAATTGGTTCTATGTCTGTTTTCTGGAGATGTGATAGTAGAAAATATTTTAGAACATGGCTCAAAAGTCTTAGTGGACAAAGTGGCATTTCAATTGCTCAAATGTAACAGGTCTGAATCATCCAATGCCACTGGTGGACATGCACTGACATAGTGCTAGACATGGCCAGAAACTAGGGCATTGCATAACTTTTGACTCAGGACTCCAATTGGTGCACAACTTTGTCTGGGGTTTAGGCCTTGATAACAGCTACAAAACTCTCAACAGGCTCAAGGGCAGAAAGTGGCCGGAGGGTGGCCAAATCCGGTGAGCAAACACGGTGGCCTGAACTACTGGACAGTAATCCTGGCATGATCATAACTTTTGATCAAGGCCGATTCAGGGTTCGAGCCAGTGGAGTAAATTTCTCAGGGGGTTGAGGCCTAGCTAGATGACAAGGTTTCATCGGCTGGTTTGGCCAGAAAATGAACTCCAGCGATCGGGGCCAAAGACGAAGGCACCGATTTGGGCGTTTTCTTTCCAGGGCGTTTGAACTCAATTCCACGGTCGGGAAGCATCTAGGGGTCATCACGAAGCTACGGGTGCACTCAATTTTGCCAGAGAATGGTTGGAGAAGCACGGCGGCGTTCTCCGGCGAACTGCCGAGGCTCGAACTTGGGGATTCGACGCTCGGGGCAAAATTGACGATTCCAAACTTGCAGTCTTACTCCTCCTAGCTTACTGATCACTATTCTCTACTGACACAAGGATCAATTTGGCTTGAATCACTCGGCATTAGGGGAACAGGGGATTACGGCTTTTCCGGTGATTGTCGGCGTTGAGGTTCACCGGGGGTCAATTAACGGCTATGACACATACAGGGGGATAAGGGGATCTTACTGGTGGTGTCGGTTTGGAGGGGGAAGCTACGGGCGAAGCTGGCGCCGTGAGCTTCAGAAGTAGCTCGCCGGGGAAGAAGGTCTTCGCGGCGGCGCTGAGGAACTGGGTCACTCTCTGGTGGTGGAGGCTAAGGCATACAACTGCGGGGCGGTGTGAAGAGATGCTGGGTGAGGGGGCTTTATATAGCCGAGGGGTTGAGCTCTCGGGAGTTGCAGCAATCGCCGGGAAGATACTCCTAGGCGCTGGAGCGGTCAGCGAGGCACATCGGGACACGGCGGGGCTCTGCCAGAGACGGAGGATCGCGCGAAATCGGGGCTTCGTCAGGACGACGGGATAGCGAGCTTCGGCATGGGCGCAACGTGGCGGTAAAGTCCTGACAATGTCAGGCACGCGTGCGAACGGTGAACCACGGTCTCCGGTCATCGCCACGGTGGCGTTTCCTTGGCGCGACGCGAGCACGTGCGGTACATGCTGGTTTTGACCGTTGGCGGCGGCGAATCTGGCCGGCAGTGAAGGCTACGGTGGTTCACGGCAAAAATGGGGGTAAAATAGGGTAAGATTCGACGAGATCTTAGGGTTTCGACAAAAATCGAAAATAGGGTAAAATAGGGTAATTAGGGTTTGACATTTTGCCGAGGCTGAAACTAGGGTTTCGGTTGAGATTCTTAAGTTCTTCCAGAAGGGAAAAACGTTTAGAAAAATGAAAGAAAGATAATCACTTGATCAGATTTGAATTTGGAGATGATCTGAGACTTTTAGCCTTTTTGGGCTTTTTGAAAATTCTAAAAGGACTAAACTGAAACACTTTTGGACTGAAACGTGAAAATGATCTGGGAGATGAAATTTAGCTGCCAACTTTTTAAGTTAAGGTAGTGGCATACCTAAGATCAAGATAGGGTTGAGACATCAGGAATTCCAAAGAAGATATGCTGACTCGCAAGCAGAAAAGATAGCCAAAAACTGGGATGTTACACCCGGGCGCTGCCATTTGCTCGGGGACGTGGCCTCCGGTGCCTGCCCCGGGCGCCGCCTTTTGGCTCCCGGGACCGGGCCTCTGGCGCCAGTCCCGGGAGCCGCCTTTGGCACGGGGACCTGGCCTCCGGTGCATGTCCCGGGCCTCATCGCCCTTCTAGAGGTAAAGTCTCTGATTGTTAATCACGTGCAGGGCACGCGAGGAGCGCCTCGGGAATCAGCGACCACCTGTCACGCATCCAAGGCGCTTGACCGGGAGAAGGACGTTGCTACCCCTCGATCCGACGGTAGCGTCCGGGGTAGTTTAGTCTTTTTTGTTTCTTTTTGGGGCTATAAATAGCCCTTGTACCCTCAGTTGTAAGGACAAGTGATTCATTATTGGAATAGCCAAAACTCACTGGTGTGCTCCGGAAACCTCTCCCCCGAGAGAGCCTCCCCAACCGACTCCGGTCGGGAGCACGCCGACAGGACTAGGGCCCCCACCAAGACCCGAACCTGTATAAAATCCTCGTGTCAATTCTTGTGTTTGTCCGGCGGGGGAGGACCGGTCACCCAGTCAGCCCGCGTCGCGTTTTCTTCGCTAGGATCGTTCACAAAACCTACTGGGGTATTCGCAATACCACGAGAGTCGGCGCCGACCGTGGGGACTCGTGACAAGACGCCATGGCTCCCCCAAGAACAAGGGCTCGCACCCTTCCCGGTGACGCCGGTCTCGGAGACCCGGCGTCTCCCGTCTGGGACACGGTTGTCCCGGCGCTTCCGCCCGGAGGCGGCCAGGCCCAGGTACCGCCTCCCGCCTTTCCTCTTAACTTAGGCGCTTCTACCTCCAGGTCGCTCCCGGTGACCGCGGGGACCTCGGCCGGGACTAGTCTCCCCCCGACGGCTCCCCCGGCTCCCCGGGACGCCCTGCTTGAGGGTCTTGTGGAGGGCCAGCTCCGCGCCCAGCGCTCTATGGATGAGCTGCTCAGCGTGTTGGCGCGGCCTCCGGCCCCCACATTTGCGCCGCACCAATACCCGGGGGCTATGCCCCCGTTTATGGGTCATCCGGCGGCCCCTCCGGTGTCCGGAGGTTTGGCCGCCCCGTATGACCCCGCCGGGGGATTCCCTCCCCTTGCGGGCTATACGTCCGGGCCCGTCCCGGTGCCGGGGGGCTACTTCCTGCCTGGGCCCTTCGTGGCGCCTGGGGGGTACCTCGTTCCAGGCCCATTCCCAGGGCCGGTGGCCCATTACGTGCCGGGGGTTTTCCCTACGCCGGGAGCCAGTCCCGCCCCGCGTGTCGCGTTTATCGCACCGGGGGCGGTCGACAGAGCAGCACCCGTGCCTCAGCGGACTTCCCCCCGCATCGGCTCCCCAGCTCCGGACGCCGCCCCGGGGGCTCCCCCGACGCCAGTTCCGGATGTTACAGGGGCTTCCCCCTTTCCGGTTCCGGTCGTTGCCGCGGGGGCTCCCTCCACTTCGGTTCCAAACGTCGCCGTGGGCGCCCCCTTCCCGGTTCCAGATAATACAGGGGCTTCCCCCTTTCCGGTCCCGGGGGTCTTCGCAGGGGGCTCCCCCCAGCCGGCCCCGGAAGCCTCCGGGCCAGTAGCTATAGTGCATAAGCCCCCTCCCTCGGCGGAACAGGTCCGTTTCGCCCAAGGGGAGGTCGAGCGAATGCATTCACCCGAGCGCGGGGAAGCGCCTCCCCCCGGCCGCAGGCGTGGGGAGCCTCGCTCTCGCACCGGTTGGGGGAAGAGACCCGCTGAAGAGCCAGCCTCTCCGGAGGAGAGCCCGGATGTCCGGGAACTCAGCCCCGGTCCGGAAGAAAAGCGTCGCCACCGCCACTCCGGCGGACCTCTCGGACTGCTCCCAGACTCCAATAACGAGGGTGTGTCCCCCGTCAAAGAAGACAGCGACCGGGACTCTCCCCGGGAAGTGCAGGGGGCTAACCAGCCCCTATGCCGAAGACTTCGCAGCATCCGGTGGCCGCGGCCCTACCGCCCTCCACACATCGAGCACTATAACGGTGAGGCCGATCCTTACGAATTTGTGCAGGTATACTCCACAGCCATCTCCGCGGCCGGGGGGGACGAGACGGTACAGTGCAACGTCTTCCCCCTCTACCTCACCGGCATTGCCCGCTCCTGGTTCTACAACCTGAAGGCCGGCTCCATCAAGTCTTTCACGCAGCTCCAGTGGGAGTTCTGCGCGAACTTCCAGGGGAACTACTTGCGTCCCCTGGACTCCTCGCAGCTGTACACCGTCCGGCAGAGGACTGGGGAAACCATTAGAAGCTTCTTCAAGCGCTTTGCTCAAGTAAAGAGCAAAGTGGCCCACGTCCCCGACTCTACGGTCATCGAAGCATGCAAAAGCAGGATCCTCCCGGGGGAGCTCCACCGAAGGCTCTCCCGGAGCTGCCCCTCCTCCGCCGATGAGCTCTTCAACGTACTCGAAAAGTACGCTCGGGCGGAAGAAGATGACATTTGGAAGAAGACCCAGCGGGCTCCCGCCCCCTCCGACCGGGGGGCCAGGGATCCCCTCAAACACCCCAGGCAAGGGGGGCGTAGCGAGCCACGACCTCGGGACACCTTTGTCCTTGAGGGCGGAAGCGGCTCGCGCGACCCCCCAAGGGGCAACGGCCCCTTCCCCAAGCCGAAAGGCCATGGGGGAGGACAGTCTTCGCGCGGCTGGGACGGCCCCGTGGGGAGAAGTCGGGAAGGACCGTGGTGCAGCTTCCACGGGTCCAGTACCCACGCTACCCGAGACTGCCACCAGCTGCTGCAACACTTCGCGGCGTTCCTCGACCAGCGCGGGCAGGGGGGGACTCCGGCCTCCTTGCCCCCTAGGCTAGCTATTCCGGCCCTTCCCGCTCCCGCGGGGGGTCTGCAGGGGCAGCCACAGGAGGGGAAGCCTTCATAAGGTCTCCCCTTCCAAACTTCTCAGCGCCGCATCAATGTCATCGTGGGAGGGTCCGCCTCCGAGCGGGACTCTATGCGCCAGCGTAAGGAGTACGCGCGCGAAGTCAAGGTTGTGGGGGTGCTACACACATCCCCGCCACCCAAGTGGTCGGACGTCCCCCTCACCTTCACTTCGGAAGACACGCGAGGGGTTCTCTTCCCCTACGACGACGTGCTCATCGTCTCCGCGACCATCTACAACTGCCAGCTGGCCCACATCCTCGTGGACGGTGGGAGCTCCGCCGACGTCCTATTCCTGAAGGCCTTCAAAGAGATGCGGGTGGATGAGAAGCTCCTGCAGCCCGCGGCAGGGCCCCTGCAAGGGTTCGTCCCAGGGAAGGCGATCCACCCCATGAGCAAGGTAGATCTCCCTATGACATTCGGCACCCCGGAGAACTACCAGACCGAGCTGGTCCGCTTCGACGTAGTGGACCTCCCCTCATCCTACAACGCGATTATGGGGAGGACCACAATCAACCGGCTGGGGGTTGCCACCCATCAAAACTACCTCTGCATGAAGATCCCCGGGCCGCACGGCGTGATCAACGTCCGGGGAGACCAAGACGTCGCCACAATCAGAAGCGTCAACCTCATAAAGGCACCCCGGGGGAAGGCCTCTCCCTCGGACCCAGACGTCGCTACGCCACCGCCCGGGAGGCCCCTCCTCAAGCCGCGTTCGAAAGGGGGCCTCCGGAAGGTTCCGCTGTCCCCGGGTGGCGGAGACAAAACCGCCCGGATCGGGGCGGAGCTCCCCGAGGAGCATGCAGCGCAGCTTTCAGCCTTCCTACGCGAAAACTCCGATGTTTTTGCGTGGAAGCCTTCGGACATGCGGGGCGTTGCCCGGGAGGTTATTGAGCACAAGCTCGCAGTGGCCCCCGGTCACCCCCAATCAAACAAAAGCTGAGGAAACTCTCCCTCGAGCGCCAAGAGGCAATCAAGGTGGAGATCACCCGACTCCGAGAGGCGGGGATCATTCGGGAGGTCCTGCACCCCGAGTGGCTCGCGAACCCCGTCCTCGTGAAGAAGTCAACCGGCAAGTGGAGGATGTGTGTGGACTTCACCGACCTTAACTGCGCCTACCCCAAAGACAACTTCCCGCTCCCACGGATTGATCAGCTCGTCGACTCCACCGCGGGGTGCGAGCTGATGAGCTTCCTAGACGCCTACTCGGGCTACCATCAAGTCTGGATGGCGGAAGGGTGAAAAGGATCTAGGATATCGACTAGAGGGGGGGGTGAATAGGCGATTTTACCAAATTACAATAAATCAAACAATTTGTAGTAAATGAGAGCAATTTAAATAACACAATATGAACAATGAGCAATCTCAACACAAGGATATATCCCGTGGTCTCGGTGATTTGCCGATCACCCCTAATCCACGTTGAGGCAAACTCAAATCTCTAACCGCTCCTCTATCTAGTCAACCTTCTCTCGAGAAGTGACCTAGATCTTGAGCCGGACTAGTGTGATGAGTTATCCAAACCTCGATTTCACTAAGGATGCACTTTACCGCTCCGGCAAGGCGTGCTCAACCTTTCACAAGACGTTTTGAAGCTTCTTCACAATCTTCCTTGAAGAGCTCTTCAAAACCTTTCTCCTAGCCGTCTAGGAGCCGGCAAACTCCAAGAGTAACAAGCCGGTGATGATCACTTTGCCTTCTCCTAGTGCCACACGATTGATTCAATGATCTAAATGCAATGCACTAGAAGATCTCAAATGCACACTCTCACAAATTTGAGAATTTGAAACCTAGAGTGTATGAAACAAGCTTAGGCTCTCAAGGATGATGACAATGCTCAAGATTATGCCAAAAGTCTTGAACAGGGCCGTGCATGGGAGTATATATACCCCCCACAATTAATATAGCCGTTACAGGCCGTTGGGAGAAAAAGATCACCTGGCGGTCAGACCGCAGGCACAAGCTCGGTCAGACCGCCGCAATTGCAACGGCATTAAACAGGCCCAATAAATGCTCAACTGCCCTTGTCAGGCACACATACGGTCAGACCGGAGCCTATTTCGGTCAGACCGTGAAACTGTCCAGAGACGACATAGTTTCTGGACACCTTATACGGTCAGGCAGATATTTACGGACAGACCGGCCAAACGGTCAGACCGCAGTAAAAAAACACGGTCAGACCGATTTCACGATCAGACCGGTATAACAAAAGGTCAGACCGTAATAGATCAAAATGCCAGAAGGATAAAACAAGAGGTTCCAGGAGTCTGACCGAGAATTTAACTACGGACAGACCGACCTTAAAAAAGGAATACACTAAGCATAGACACAACATCGGTCAGTCCGAGATCTTAAACGGTTAGTCCGATAATTCGGTCAGACCGGTATAACACACGGTCAGACCGACTGAGACAGACATGAGCTGAAATAAGCATTCTCAAAGGATGTGACCTTCTAGCATGCAATGCAAGTGGATTTTATTATTTGTGGCACATAGATAAAGTATTTTGTGATACACCACATGCTCCTCTTAATAGTACGGCAACTATCCTAAAATCCGGTCAAAATTCTTCTCTAATCACCTTAGACCGGTAAAAATGGAAAAGATCCTATTTCGTACCTTTGCCCTTTTGATCATGATGCTCTTTCTTTGCCTTTCATTGACCTGTCTTTTAAGTACCTTCTTTGACACAACTAGACAGGTAACGTTAGTATACCATTTGTAGTTGTCATTAATTATTAAAACACTCTATAGGGGCCTAGAAGCTACAAAGGGGACGAGGAAAAGACGAGTTTCATAACTCCCCTCGGAACCTTCTGCTATGTCCATATGCCCTTCAGGCTCAAGAACGCGGGAGCGACCTTCCAGCGTCTCATGACGCTGGTCTTCGAAGATCAAGTTGGCCGCAACGTCGAAGTCTACGTAGACGATGTGGTCGTCAAAAGCCCCCGCGCAGCCTCCCACATCTACGACCTGGCGGAGACCTTCCACAACCTCCGCGCGTTTGGGCTCAAGCTCAACCCAGAGAAGTGCGCCTTCGGGGTGCGCGGGGGCAAGCTCCTGGGTTTCCTCGTGTCCCAGCGGGGCATAGGGGCAAATCCTGAAAAGATCTGGGCATTCCTAGACATGCCCCCGCCGCGCTCCGTCAAGGACGTCCAGCGGCTCTCTGGCCGCCTAGCCGCGCTCAGCCGCTTCGTCTCGCGGTCGGGGGAGCGAGGCCTCCAGTTCTTCAAGATCCTCCGGGGGCTCGTGGGGTTCCGCGGGACCCCCGAGGCCTAGGAGGCATTCGACGACCTCAAGAAGTACCTCACGAGCCCTCCAATGCTCGTGAGTCCGTCTCCAGAAGAGCCCTAGCTCGTCTACCTTGCCGCGACCCCCGTCGCCGTCAGCGCGGTCTTGGTAAAGGAGCAAGGGGGGCAGCAGCGTCCCGTGTACTACGTGAGTGAGGCCCTCCAAGGGGCCAAAACTCGGTACACGGAGATAGAGAAGATCTGCTACGCCCTCCTAATGGCGTCCTGGAAGCTTCGCCACTACTTCCTGGGACACCCCATCACCATCCCGTCGTCCCTCCCCCTGGGGGAGGTACTGTGGAACAAAGAAGCCACCGGCCGGATTGGGAAGTGGGGGGCCGAACTAGCCCCCTTCTCCTTGTCCCTCACAGGCCGCTCCGCAGTCAAGTCGCAGGTCCTCGCCGACTTCATCGCAGAGTGGACTCCTGCCTCTGGGTCCGGGGACGAAGACCTCCCTGTGCCGCCCCGATGCAGTGATCATTGGACTCTCATGTTCGATGGGTCGCTGTGTCTCGCCGGGGATGGTGCGGGAGTAGTCCTCCAGAGCCCCGAGGGGAAGGAACTCGAGTATGCTGCGCGGCTCGAGTTCCCCGCAACCAACAACGTCGCCGAGTACGAGGCTTTTCTCCTTGGGATGCGCCTTGCGCGCTCCCTGGGGATCCGGCGCCTCCTAGTGAAGGGAGATTCTCAGCTCGTTGTTTGCCAAATGGACAAGTCTTACCTGTGCCATGACGCAAACTTGAGTCTTTATTTGCAGGAGGTGCGAAAGATGGAGAGGCATTTCGACGGCCTCGAGGCCCGGCATATCCCACGAAGGGACAATGACCGGGCCGACGCCTTGGCCCGGGCAGCAAGCACCCAGGAATGGCTCCCCAAGGGGGCCTTCTTGGAAATCATCACGAAGCCCTCGGTGACCTCCCCGGACAAGAGCGACGAGCCCCACGTCCCAGAGGTCGCCGAGATCACCCGGACTCCGTCATGGATGGACCCCCTCATCTCCTTCATCAAGGGAGAGGGGGACACTCCTAGTGAGACCGAGGCTAAACGCCTCCGGGCCAAAGCCCGGGCATATCTCCTGCTGGAGGGGAGGCTCTACAGGCAGGGGGCTTCCGCCCTCCTGCACTGCCTCCCCCGGCCGAAGGGATTCCAACTTCTCGAAGACATCCACGTGGGGAGCTGTGGTTCTCATCTAGCCCCGCGTGCCATCGCGGCCAAGGCTCTCCGACAGGGCTTCTACTGGCCCATGGTCATGCGCGACGCGCGAGACCTTGTCTCCGCGTGCGAGGCATGCCAGAAGATGGCCTAGGGCTCGAACCTCCCCCCTGTAGCGCTGCAGACCATCCCCATCACTTGGCCCTTCGTGCGCTGGGGGATGGACCTCTTAGGGCCCTTCCCCCCAGCGCCCAGAGGATACAAGTATGCGGTGGTCGCGGTCGACTACTTTACAAAGTGGGTAGAGGCGGAACCCTTGGCCAGCATCACGTCCCGGGCCGTTTAGCGGTTTTTCTGGAAAAACATCGTTTGCCATTTTGGTGTCCCCCGGGAAATCACAGTGGATAACGGGACCCAATTCGACTCAGCTTATTTTCGAGAATTCTGCGAAGGCCTGGGGCTCGTCATCCACTTCGCCTCAGTGGCCCATCCCTGGAGCAATGGGGCTGTCGAGAGGGTCAACGGCGTAATCCTGCAGGGGTTGCGCCGGAGACTCGAGCAAACCGATTCTAAGCGGGGTGCATGGGCAGAGGTGCTCCCTAGCATCCTCTACTCCATACGCACGACCCCGTCCCGGGCGACGGGACGTACTCCCTTCTCCCTAGTCTACGGGGCGGAGGCAGTCCTCCCCCCGGAGATTGGCTTTCGGTCGCTGCGAGTCGAGCTCCTAGACGGAGCCACGACCGCAGCGTACCAGGCCAACGAGGCCAACCAGCGACTGGAGGTCGACCTCGTGGAGGAGGAACGCGACCGAGCGCATGCGCATACAACCGGCGCGTGCTACCCCTCGATCCGACGGTAGCGTTCGGGGTAGTTTAGTCTTTTTTGCTTCTTTTTGGGGCTATCTATAGCCCTTGTACCCTCAGTTGTAAGGACAGGTGATTCATTATTGGAATAGCCAAAACTCACTGGTGTGCTCCGGAAGCCTCTCCCCCGAGAGAGCCTCCCCAGCCGACTCCGGTCGGGAGCACGCCGACAGGACTAGGGCCCCCACCGGGACCCGAACCTGTATAAATCCTCATGTCAATTCTTGTGTTTGTCCGGTGGGGGAGGACCGGTCACCCGGTCAGCCCGCGTCGCGTTTTCTTCGCTAGGATCGTTCACAAAACCTGCCGGGGTATTCGCAATACCACGAGAGATTAAGTCTAGAATACCTTAGACTTCCTCATTGTCTCTTCCTAAGATGTCTTATGGGCATAAGAAGGAAGTTCTTTTTGTCTATCTTCATGTAGTCTATTTCGACTACTAACACACATTCACAAATCTTCGTCATCTAGCCCCCGAAGTTGAAACAAGGATATTCTAACACAGTAACCCTGTCGCTTCGAATTATAGCATAGTACTCTGTCGCTTTGAATTCTAGTACAGTACTCCATCGTTTCTAATTCTAACACAGTACAGTACTCCATTGTTTCTCATTCTCCACTAATACTCTGTCGGTTCGCCTTCCCACGCAACTCAAGAAGAAACTTCTGAGTGTGGTTGCCAGGCTATCATGATAGGTATTGAAAAATCTTGAGGGTTTTCACTACGTCCCAAGAAAAAACATTGAGTGCGGTTGCCAAGCAGGCATTTGGGAAGATATCGAGGATTTTCACTTCGTCCCTAGGCTAGGAACTCGAAGCGTCTCCTTCGGAAGCATAGAAATAGCCAGCCTTGCCATTCTAGAGTCTTCAATCTTTCGCAGATTTTTCTAAGTTTTAGACTCTTCATCTTCCAACCTTCAATGTTTTTCTCTATTTTCGCTTCAATGGCATTTCAAATCCCAGAGCGACTTGTTGAAGAAGTAGAAGAAAGTTTGGCTGTAGAAGGCAATGTCAGGGCACTAGAACCACAGGGGATCAGTGTTGATGATGTTGTATAGTTATCTCAAAACGTAATTCTCTTTTGGAAGGTTTTGTACAAGTTTCTTTCTTTTGCAAAGGTTTTCCAGGTACTCTGGTTTTTGCAGTTGCTCGAATGTCCAGTGGCGTCGAGGAAATGATCCTATGATAATGTTGGATCTTCTGGTGGATTCTCACCGAAGAAAATGATTAGGGCCTCTTCCCTGGCTACACAAAGTGATTTTGACATGGAGGAAGAGCTTGCTGAGATAGGGTCTTTCTTCTAACTTTATTCAAATACTTAGTTAGGAATGATTTATCCAATCATGAAGTGGTTGTATATGATGAACTGGGCCACTTCCTTCAAAGTCGCTTCTACTGCGGCCGAGAAGGAGGTGGATGTCACAGAAGGAGTAGTGAATATCCCAAATCCTCTGTGGCCCAGTCAGCATCTGTCTCCAAGGTAAAGTTTTTTACTCTAAGTTTTTTCGTATACGACTTGGAATGATTTCATGGTCATATAGGGAGACGAAGCTAGGAAGGTGCTCAGCGAAGATCTTGCTAAGACCTTGGCGTCCTTGAAGGAGAAGACTGCATTATGCAACTTCCTTCAAGGGGAGAAGGAGCGCCTCGAGGAGAAGTTCATTAGGTGAGGATACGACCTTGACAGTCTCCACCAAGTCGTTGACCGCTACAAGGCAGCCAGCGAGAGGGCTCGAGAGACTCCAAAGCTTGCTCGAGAAGCTGAGAAGCTTGTCCGCGATGAAGGACGCCTTGGATACAATTATCAAAGGCTGTAGTCTGACTGAGAGGGATACTCTAGAAAAACTGAAGGAGGTTGTGGACTCCCTTGCTGCTGATGTTGTTAAACCTGAAAAGGTTAACTGATCTCTTGAAGAGTCTTGCAATTTGGTTGCGGCTCAAGCCAACTCACAAGTCACCAATATCCCAGAATTTGCTATGAGGTACAAGGAGAGACTGAAAACCAATGTTGGTGTCATAGTCTCTGCTGTCCTCTGCAAGTTTAGGCATGTAACACCCTGAGTTTAGGGGGAAAAACTTTCTTTTTCATGAACACCATGCATGCATGATACCATGTATCTGTAGTAGTAACAAGATCAGTTCAACCCTTTTACCCCAATCTATCTCAAACCCTAAAATCTCAAAATCTATCTTATGAACTCAAATCAAGATCAGATTACTCAGATATGATTTATCAGTTACCTTGAACATAAAAGTCTTCAGAAGCTAGATTCAATTTCATCTCTAACTTCCAGATCTATCAATTCTTTTCTGTTTTCGAAAATAGAAATTCTAATTACTATTCTAATTACCCTAATTACTCTGAACTTAGATTTAGCTAAATCTTGACCTATGTCAGACCAGATTACTATTGGACTATGATCATGGGTATGCCAATACCTTAATCCAGAAAGTTGGCAGTCAGATTTCTTCATCTAAGTCTTTTTCACAGATCAGTCCAAATTATATCGCAAATTAGTCCTTTATCTGATATCTGGAAACCCGAAAAGGCTAAAATCTTCAGATTAACTCCAAATTCAGAATTTCTTCAGCAAATCTTTTCCAAATGCTATTTGATACAAATTTCCCTTCTGTCCAGATTACAAAATCTCATCCTAGATGCCAGAATTCGAAATCAACAAAACTCAGATCTTATTTTACCCTAAAGTACCCTATTTTCAGTTTATATCGAAAACTATCAAATCATGCCATATTTTACCAAATCTTTTGCTAGATGAGTATAAGGTATAAGTTTATACTCATCTGTGAAATCAGATTGCAAATCAACCATCTCCAAGTCAGAAATTACAAATCAGTCCAGAATTTAATCAAGAATCCTTGCAATTAGGTCCCTGGTTCGACCTCAGCAGCAGTTCACGACCTCGTCTATTGTACACGACCAGGGATCACCTCCTTCGACTTCGTCCACTGTTGCGACCAAACCAACAGTGCACGGCGACCTCGACTGCAGTGCACAGTGTTTGCTTCGACCTCGGCTAGCGTTGAATAGTGCCTTGAACCGCGACCACGCCGTGTTTCGCCGTTGAGCAGCGCCGCTTTAGCCGTGACTTTTGCAACCGTGTTTGCATGCGCACACGTGTTTGCACCTCAGTTGTTGCCGTGGCCATCTGTACCCAGCTCACCAGCTGCTGCACGCCAGAGAGGAGCTTCGCTGTTCGCTGTTGATGCAACCCGAAGCTTCCTTCTTCACCAGCGCAAGCAAGCAGTGAACTTTGTTGTACCTTGCTTCGCCCATAAATAGCAACCCCAGAGCAACCTATTCACCTTTAGCAAAGCTCTCCAAAGCCCTTTAGCAATTAAGCATAAACAGTACTTTTTCCTTGCCACAGTCGTCTTCTCCGGCAAGCTCAGCACGAAGGCTCACGGTGCCAGCACACCTCACTGCACCAATCCCAAAATTGACAGCACCAGTAGGTATATCTCATCTTCCTTATCATGTGTTAACAATCAATTGAGCTCCGGTGATCTCTAACGCCGGAGATCACCGAAGTTCTCTAATGCCCTGTTCCAGCAATTGCATCTATTCCAGTTCGAATTTGCTTTCGTGATAGTAGAATAAAATGATCAGTGGACTAATCCTAGTAAGCCTGTGCATCGAGATTTCAAAATTAAGTACAAATTGGAATTTCCCCCTTTTTCGCGCGCCACCGGTGACCGGCTCACGTCGCCAGGCCACACCACCATTTCTCTGGCCAAATTGCTGTAACTAGAAGCTTCACCTTACCTCCCTACTGCTGTCACAGCGAGCAATTGAGCTCTAAGGCCGTGAATCAGTTTCGCCCAATTCAGCCCTTCTTCTTCTCCGGCCACGGCGTTGTTCTCCTCACCAGCGTCGCTTTAGGCCAATTAACTGCATTTATACTATCTGAAGCTATCCAGGAACTCAACTGTGCCTTCAATTTATAGCTTAATTCACCACATCGCTCTGTTACCGTTGAAGCCGTCTTCTTCTCCGGCGCAGCTCATCGCCGTTCACTGCCGTGCCTTCTCCAGTTGAGCCCAATGCTTCAAGCAGTACCATTTAGCCCTAGCTAGCTCCAGCAATGCCAAATTTCAATAGCACAGCACCAGATTGCAGTTTAATTGTTTTACCCTTCACTGCCGTGCCGCCAGTTTGTTGCCCGGTCGTCGCCGGCCATCGCCGTCGATGTCACCCTGTCCAATATCTTCGCCTTGATCTCCTGAACATTTTCCTCTATTAGCTCGACCCCTGAATCTGCACAGAAATTCCAGTTATTGCTATGCCAAGATATTGTCCAGTGACTTCACTGTGTCGTGTCGCCACCATACTTCTCCACTAATTTTCATCATCATCCAGCCATCTTCAACCTTAGAACCTATTGAATCATTTGTTCCTGTTACTGAGGCCTACCTCCCAGACAAAGTGGTGCATCAATTGAAGCCCTAGATCAAAAGTTATGGCAAACCCTAGTTTCTAGCTATGTCAGTGCAATGCCAGGATATGTCAGCCAGTGGCATTAGCCATTTTCACTTCCTTCCTGATGTGCATTTTGAGTATGACTTTGTCCCTTAGACTCCTGAGGTTGTGATCTACAATTTCTTCTTCTATCACAACTTGATTTGAGCCTTTGAACTGCATTTTATGCTTAGCCCTAGATTTTGACATTGTCAGCCCAATGTCAGAGCATGTCAATCAGTGGCATTAGCTCATTTCACCTCTTTCCAGTTATGCAAATTGAAAATAACTTTGTCCATCAGACTTGTGGAGTTGTAATCTGCATTTCATTCTACTGCCACAAGTTGAGATAATCCCTCTATCATCCATCAACCTTATGTCGATGCCTTGAACCGAATGTCGACCTAAAGACATTCATCGATTTTGGGCAAACCAGCCGCGGACTTAATGTCAATTCCCATATCTTGGAACCCTAGAAGTTCCTAGCACTCATTTTCAGCCCTAATTCTATGATTTAACCCTAATCAGCTTCTATGGTACCTAAATCCAATTATTTCATAATCATCAAGACATTGATCTTTGCATTATTGCATATAGGATAGTAATGTATTGAAAAGATTGTAATTCTTGGTTGTTTGTTTGATTGGAGAGTAGATCAAGAGCCAGAGTTCGAGGACTTCACTGCTGACCCGACGTCAACTGCTGTCTCTTACGACGCGGAAGGCAAGTCATAGTTTTGATCATCTTGAACCCATATTTTATGAATTGCTATGATATGACCTTGAATATAAGTAATACTGCATGTGAAAGAATGGTTGGAATATATTTTGGCAGTACAAGCTGGATGCTTGTGAAATGTGAAAAAATCAAATAGTGAGCCATGAACTATTATATATGTATTTATATATTCATGAAATAAAACCCCTAGCCGTGACCAGAAATTTGGTATGGATGGTTGTAGCACTGGAGGTGCTAAACTGCGATGGATAGCAGGCACGGAAGGTGCATGGTTTGTGGATGGTCTGGTCACTGGCATATAAGGACTAGAACCTTGTGTTGTGCATCTAGTGGCATGAAACACGTGCTAACCGCAAGCCTGGTATGGGACAGGCCTGAACAAGTACTTATGCGGATCGCACATAAAACCCCTGCATGAGATGTGTAGTGATGAATGATTGACATGGAGGCTGACTCCCACTATCACTGAAGGTGATCTGATATTTGACCCAGCAATGGGAATATCAGTAAGGGTGGGGGTATAGCCCGCCACAACTGTGGTTCGCGAGAGATCCACAGGGTCAGGGGTGAAATGTGAGTGATACATAACAAAAATTCTTGTTATCTCCACCTTGCCACTCACAGTTTGAAGTGAGCCAGGGGTCCAAACATTATGTTATGATAGGAAAGGCTTGAAAGTGGAATATCTTGCTGGTAAATTGGTACCTCTCTGCAGAGTTAAAAATGTATTCGAATACTCCGAGCTCCCGGGTTTATAGGAGTCTGCTGCGGTGGATTAAATCCACGGGGTGTGACACAAGTATTATTTTCTAAATAAAATTTGATAAGTCAAGATTACCCAAATGACATGTGTTGTCATGATAAGGGGTGCTATCGTGGGCTGTCGTGTGTCGACGTGTCGCGGTAGTGCTATAATCTAGTGAACATGAATATCGAGGTTATATTATGAAAAGTGCTGCCATGAGATGAGACATGAAAGTAAAGATTATTTTACAAACATCCATAATTCTTGACTAGTCTAGGTCCATAACAATACTACTATATGTATCTACTCTTCCCTATGACTTGCTGAATACGTAAGTACTCACCCTTGCAACTTACAACACAGAAGATGGAGCGTACCAAGATCAAGAAGAAGTCATGGAGAACTTCTTGGATCCAGAAGAAGGTGAGCCAGACCCGTCAAATCCCTGATGTGTTGTTCTGCCGTCAACTTCTTACTGTGGAAGGGACACCCATCATCCGCTGTGTAGAAGTTTATTTTGTTTTAACTAAACCTTGATGCCGCAAAGGTATTGTAATCTTTTTATGTAATATTAAGGCCAGCAGGCCACACTGCTTAATACTTTGTAAGTTTTTCTGCTGCAATGTGAATATACTCCTGTGCTTGACTTATCCTGGGAAGTCAAAGGTATGCTTGTATGGGACTAGCTATAGCAAGCTAGGTCTCCACGGGAGTAGTCGTAGTCCCAGTTTTGGGGCGCGACAAGGCATCACCATGCTCCGAATTTAGATCTGAATCCAATGGTGGGAGATGCAATTTTTGACAGCGAGGATCAACTGAACCCAACCAGGGCTGAGATCGAACACTTAGTTGAAAATTTGCTACACGACCTCGGCCTTGCCTGATGTATTCCCTCTCGTTGTAAATTTTGTAATCTTGACAATGGAAATGGAAACATTTTTCTCATCAAATTTTTTGTACCTTGTAAATACACACGATTAGCAGAAAGTAGATGATAAAAATTTGAATAAGAAATAATAATAAAATGCACAATACTTATCCTTTATAACTTAATGCTATAGTTATATCCCCCTTGCCCCCGCTTACGATCATTGATACCGAAGTCATTGTATAGTGGATGTAAGGTAAGTAATCTTGTCGAAGAAGACCAAGGCTTGAACGATCACTTATACTGAAGTCGTAGTATAGGAACATAGTAGTAAGTCTCTTATGCGTTAAGAAACGGCTTAAAAAGAGATGTCTTAACTAGATGCGATCATTAAATCACTGAGATAAATAGCTTAATACAAAATGTAGAAACTTTTTGCTAACTGACAGTCACTCATATGATCATAAACATGCTAGTAAGTTCCTTATACGTTAAGAAATGACTTACAAAGAGATGTCTTATCTAGATGCGACCATGAGATCGGCCAGTGAATCCGCTTGAACATTGTATTAAGTTATCTTATCACGACCAGCCCCCAGGCGTGACCTGAGAAAAAAGGTAAGGTCAAACTAGGAATGCAACCATAACATAAAGTGACAAGGAAAATACTGACTTTATATATAAAATTATGATGGAAATGGAAAAACATATACAAAGAACTTGCGTAGCTGGTCGATGTTCCATGTGTTTGATAAAATTCTTCTGTCTTTCATAGCTAATCGAGCAGATTCTGGTCGTGGTATCGATACTACAGTGTAGGGTCCTTCCCACTGAGGGGAGAATTTGTTGCCATTAGATTGGTTTTGGATTTTCCTTAAAACCAAGTCTCCCACGTGAAGGCTATGTGGTCGCACTCTTTTATTGTGATATTTACATAAAGCTTGTAAATATGCTACTGACCGAATGAGTGCTCGATCTCGCCTTGCTTCGAGAAGAGCAATTTCATCTTTGTAGGCTTCATTTTGATTTATTGTATTTAAGTGATCAACACGAGCAGAACCAATTTGGATTTCAATTGATAGCATGGCTTATGTACCATAGACTAGTTGGAAAGGTGCCTCGCTTGTAGCTCGACTGGTCGTAGTATGTAACGCCCATAGAACGGAGTAGAGTTCGTCTACCCAAGCCCCCGAGCGCAGCTTAAGGCGGTTAAAAACACGTTTCTTTATGCCTTGTATTATATGCTCGTTCGCTCGTTCGACTGCATCATTGCTCTGTGAATGAGCAATGGATGCGAAACAAATTTTGGTCCCAATATTGTCGCAATAGTCTAAAAAAGACCGCTAACGAACTGGGATCTGTTATCTGTGATAAGACGACTTGGAACGCCAAATCATGTTACAATGTTCTTATGAAAGAACTTCACCGCCGTGGCAGTAATGGTTCATACTGGTTCAGGCTCGATCCATTTAGTAAATGTATCAATGGCTACGGACAAAAACTTATATTCATTGACAGCTTGCGGAATTGGACCTAGAATATCTATTCCCCACGTGGCAAATGACCAAGTTAAAGGAATAGTTTGTAATGCATATGCTGGCTGGTGAACCTGCTGAGCATAAAATTGACACTGTGGGCAAGTATTGACCAATTGTATAGCATCTTTTAATGTTGTAGGCTAGTAGTAACCATGTCAAAATGCTTTTCTGACCAATGTTCTATAGGAAGCGTGAGCACCGCACATGCCTCTGTGAATCTCTCGGAAGGAATTTTCCCTCTTCTTGAAGTTTACAGCGCATTAGGACTCCTTGAGCACCTTTTTTGTACAGGGCGCCATTGACCAGTCTGTACATTCATGCTTTTCTAACTAACCAATCGCTTTCAGTTTCATCCACAGGCAAGGTCCCAAGTGCAAGATAGATTCTAAATGGATGAATCCATTCTGCTTCATGCTCGAGGGTGGCGACATTAGTCATCGCCTCTGTTGCCTCTGCGATGGTCGCGATCGAGGGCTTTTTTAAGTACTCGATGAACACTCCTGCCAGGGTGGATGCTCGTGAGGATCCAATCTTTGACAATTGTTCTGCGAGAATATTATCTCTTCGGGGAATGAATTGAACTTCAAAATTTCCAATTTCCTCACTTCGTCCAGGTAATGAGCCATTGTCTCATCGGAGGTGTTGTACTCCTTGTTTACCTAGTTTACGACTAGCTGTGAGTCTCCCCTCACCACTAGCCCACGAACTCCGAGGGATTTGGTTGCTCGTAGCCCAGCCAAAAGACCTTCATGCTCTGCTACATTATTTGTAGCAACAAAGTGTAATTGTACGACATACTTGAACTAGTCACCCTGGGGCATGATTAAGACTGCTCCAGCCCCCGAGTTTGAAAAACTGCGAGAGCCATCAAAATACAATGTCCAGTGATCGATATTCTCCAAATCTGTAAATTCTTGTTCTTGTGGTTCAGGATTAGTCCATGCGACCATGAAATCTGCAAGAATATGAGATTTTATTGCTACTCATGCGGTGAAATGGAGGTCAAATGCTCCAAGTTCTACCATCCACTTCGCAACTCGACCGGTTGCTTCCGGGTTATGGAGTATACTCCCTAAGGGAAAGGACGAGGGCACAGTGATCTTGTGCGCTTGAAAGTAATGTCATAACTTTCTTGAAGCCATTAAGAGGGCACAAAGTAATTTTTGGACCTCAGGGTAATACTCCTTTGGTCTGTTCAGTACTTCGCTTACATAGTAGACTGGTCGTTGCATTCCTTCCCTCTCTACGACCAGAACAGCACTGACCGCATGGGGGGTTGCAGCTAAGTAGAGGAGTAATGATTCGCCCTCAATAGGGGAAACTAGCACCGAAGCACTGGTGAGATATGCTTTTAACTCCTGAAAGGCTTTATCGGCTTCATCCTACCACTGGAAACCATTGTGCTGTCATAGAACCTTAAATAAAGGTAATCCATGTTTACCTAACCTCGAAATGAAACACCTCAAGGCCTCCATTCGACCCGTTAGTCTCTGTATGTCCTTCGTGGTCGAATGAGGTCGCATTTGCTCAATGGCCCGAATTTTCTCGGGGTTAACCTCAATGCCCCTCGAACAAATAAGAAAGCCCAAAATTTTACCCGAAGAAACTCCAAAAGAGCACTTTTCAGGATTCAACTTAATTCCATGTTTATTCAAGTTACAGAAAGTTTCAGCTATATCATCTACATGACTAAAGCTCTTTAAGCTTTTTACAACCAAATCATCAACATAAGCTTCTAGATTACGCCCTAATTGAGGTTGATCGGGAATGAGTGCATCTCGTCTGGCTATGATGAGTGCTACTCCCTTCACGGGAATAGGTTATCGAGCATGATGATGCAGTAGAGTTATGTCTGATGCAACTCTATCGAGGTTTTCTGCAAGAACTCTTGCGAATGCCACCCTGTCATCATTAGCTAAACCAGCAGGAGGGTTGCGGAGTGCCTCCGCGATCAGAATGCGACCTTGAGTACTCCTTCGAGGAGCCAAAGGTGTTTTACGAGCATCGCACCAGTCGTCAGGGAGTACTCCGGTATTGAGAGCAGCGTTCAATCACGTCTACGATCATCACGATGTCATTGACGAGATGTTCCTGGACCAAAGTCATGGGTGGTGGTATCTTGGCAAGATTGTGCAAGACGTAGAGTTTCCTCTGTAGACTTGCGAACCTCAGCCTCTCACCGCTCACGAGCTTCGTCCTCTTATCTTTTACGGTCTGCTTCCTCCCTAGCAAGACATTTCTCAAGAGTTTCCTTTTAAAGTCCAGCAACTTCTCGAGGAGCAGTGACCTCAGACAAAGAAAATAAATCCTCTTCGTCCGAGTCATGATCGAAGTTGAAGATAGGATAAAGGCTATCTGGAGTAGACTATTACAGACTCAACGCATGGTGATCATGGATTTAGCCATCTTTGATGTTGAAACATCAGGATTCTCAACAACTGTATTAGTCAAGGCGGTGGGTTGTGGCTCATACTCACCTTCGGTCGTGGTAGGGCTCACTGAAGGTGAGTGGATCGCTTACTCTGATTCCTGGCTGTTAACCAGGTCCTGGGAAAGATTCTCCTCAGCGCAAGGCTCTGAGGTAACATCGTCTTCTTCCATTGGAAGAGTATCATCATCCACATCAATGTCGATGCAATCCTCGAGATCAAAATCATTCCGGAATCATGTAGACATTCCATGATGATCTATATATATGATTACCTCAGGTGATGAAGAAGAATGCTTTGATGGAGCCCCACAGTGGGCGCTAGTTGTCGATTATTGGAACATGGTTCTAAACCGAACTTACACAAGATCAAATTATTCACACAGGGAAGTGACGATGATTTGTGTATACCTTTTAGTGGTCGAATGAGACCATCAAGAGAGAAATAAATAAACTTCCTTCCTATGGCTGTAAGACATTTCAAGAAGAGACAATGAGGAAGTCTAAGGCATTATAGACTTAATCCGACCCTTACAGATGTTTATCCTGTAAGTATGATCACTAATCTTTATGATCATAACGCTCATCTTCCAAAGAATTCATAGTAGAAAGGACTCTGTTACCTATGACCACCCTAGTCGTAGAGATGAGGTCGTAGCCAATACACGACCAAATGAACATTATTTATCTTGTTGATGAACCAAAAACTGGAGGTATTCTTTAAATAAAGGACTAGTCGAGAACTCGACTAGCGACCACGGTCTTAGGATCCAATAGTCAGATGGTTATGCTCATTCGACCAGACCAGATGGTTATGTTTATTTGACCACACTCAATGGTTGTGCCCATTCAACCACCACCATTGAATACCATGACTCTTTACTCCCCATAAATATCATAATTCCCAGGAATGGTAACCGTCAAGAGGATAAATGCGCAGGCAATCATAAATGCACAGCCACTCGTAATTGCACATCAATATCCGGAGCATGTCTTCCACCCGACGACCCTTCAACTCTGTAACCGACGACCTTCGAAAAGCTATAAAAGGAGGAGATCAAGGACAAAGGAGCGGGGAGAAAGAAAAGAAAGGAAACAACGGAGCCCTACGCATCTCGGAGAATTAGAGATTAGTTTTTAGTTCATTCGAGAACATCTATTGTTCTACTCTGTAACGCTTTACACTCTTAGTGAAACCACAACAAGAGTAGGGCTATTACTCAACCTTGAGGGCCCAAACCTGTATAATTCCTGTGTCTCTGGTGCATCTATATTTGCGGTTCTTCCTTTGGGTGTTTGTTAGGAGTGTTTCTCTATGTGAATTCTTGATCTTGTGTAAGTTCGGCTTGGAACCTTGTTCCAATTGTCGACAGCTGGCGCCCACCATGGGGCTCCATCAAAGCATTCTCCTTCATCACCTGAGGTAATCGTATCTATAGATCATCATGGAATGTCTGCATGATTCTAAGAATGATTTTGATCTCAAGGATTGCATCGACATTGACATGGACGATGATACTCTTATTATGGAAGAAGATGATATTCCCTCATAGCCTTGTGCCGAGGAGGATCTTTCCCAAGACCTCGTTATTGACCAGGAATTGGAGCAAGCAATTCCCATGACCGAAGGTGAATATGTGCAACAACCCATCACCTTGCTTGTTGCAGGTGTTGAAGATCCTGATGTTTTGACATCAGAGATGGCTAAGTTTAATGATCATCAGGCATTGAGTCTGGAAGATTCTACTCTAGATAGCCTTTATCCTATCTTCAACTTCGAGTGTGATTCCAAAGAAGAGGATATGTTTTCCCTGTCTGAGGTCGTGGCTCCCTGAGAAGTTGCTGGACTTTCCGAGGAATCTCCTAAGCAACATATTGCCAAGGAGGAGGCAGATCGTCGAAGACAGGAGAATGAAGCTCGCGAGCGGCGAGAAGCTGAGGTTCGCAAAACTACAGAGGAAACTCTGCGTCTTGCACAATCTCGCCAAGATACCGCCACTCGTCACTTTGGTCTAGGAACATCTCATCAATGACATCACGATGGTCTTAGGCATGATCAAATGCTGCTCTCAGCCCAAGAGTATTCCCTGATTACTGATGCGACTCTCGTAAGAACACCTTTGGCTCCCCGAAGGAGTACTCAAGATGGCATTCGTGTGATCGTGGAAGCGCTCTGCAACCCT
The DNA here is from genome assembly GCA_019359835.1 of Pharus latifolius. Lineage (NCBI taxonomy): Eukaryota > Viridiplantae > Streptophyta > Magnoliopsida > Poales > Poaceae > Pharus > Pharus latifolius. Next base: position 42,239,622 of record CM033326.1, on the reverse strand, counting down.
CCTGCTGGTTTCACCAATGATGATGGGGTAACATTCGCAAGAGTTCTTGCAGAAAACCTCGATGGAGTTGCATCAGATGTAACTCTACTGCATCATGGCGCTCGATGACCTATTCCCAAGAAGGGAGTAGTGCTCATCATAGTCAGAGGAGGTGCGCTCATACCCGATCAGCACCAAACCATCATGGCCAGGATAAGATCCAAAGTATTAATCATTCCCATGGTCGTGCTCGTGGTCCGGCGCGTTCACGTTAGGGGCCACAACAAGAAGTCCTTCATGCCACTTCCTTCCACGGCCACGCTAGTGGTCGTGACAATCAACAGTCGTGTACCTTTTACTGTCGTGTCTGCCACGACTGTGACATCACCTGTGAGGAGCCTAGCTCGGTGCAGCTGGTCCCATAAACCACTTGACTTCCCAGGATGAGTCAATCACAGGAATACATTGAAGCAGCAAAATATTACAGTAGTCATAATTGTATGGCCATCAGGATTTAGTACAATACGGGGTACAGTGCCTTACAAGGCACAAAGGTACAACAAAATAAAACATCTAGTCGGCAGAAGCTAGGGCCAAAAGCAATCCACAGGAAACAGAGGTTGACGGCAAGACAGCACCACGTCAGGGCTCAGGAGGAAACTGCTCGTCTTCTTCTGGATCTGCAGCATCTTCAGGATAATCACCAAGGTCGTAGAGCGCTCCATCTATTTATGAGTTGTTGCAAGGGTGAGTATTTACGTACTCCGCAAGTCATATGGGAGGTAGAGATACATATAGTATAAATGACATGAACCTATGCTATTGGAGGAAAGAGTGAAGGGTTTTTCAAAATACATTGCTTTCTCATTCCTTACTCAACTTCTGATCATACTCATGGCAGTATATAAATCATACCGAAGGCAATATATATATCCCATATCTAAGGCGATATATCCTCATATCACATTACTTTTCTTCAAGCTTTTCAATCTTATACTCATAACAGTATTTCATATACTTAGGGCAAAATCCACATGCCTCTTAGTTAAAATATGTTCTCTATATTATGGTATTACCACGACACGTCAACACATGACAGTCCACGGCAACGCCCCTTATCGTGACAACACATGCCACTTGGGTAATCTTGAACTAACAAATTTTAGTTTATAAAACAATACTTGTGTCACACCCCGTGGATTTAATCCACTGCGGCATACTCCTAAAACTCAGGAGCACGAAGTATTCGAATACATTTTTAAACTCTGTAGAGGTGTACCTCTTTTTAAATCCACTTCTTCACTCGGCTTTCAAGTCGGGCCAGCTTCATGCGACTTATACGCACGTGACAAGGCCGAGCTCACACAATACTTTTGCAGTCTAGTATTAACAGTATCCTTGCCCGGTAAATGGACAATCCAGTCCCAAGTACCGTTGTGGGTCCTCCCCACTGCCTTACTTCCTAGCCTTGGCCTATGTTCCCGCAGGACACATAGCCTCTTTTGATTACAGTCGGGCACGACTTAATCTGGCGTAGGGCGACTTCCTTCTTTCCACCTTATCCTCTCATAATTTTTCTGATCTCACATCACTCATGGACGAACTGCGTCCCACCAGTTTCCACGTGAGAAACCGGACCGACAAGCCATGCAGGGAACTGATAATACCAAGAAAGCTACTAGATTGTGCCTGTCCCATACCAGGTAAGTGGTTGGTACGTTTTTCATGCCACTAGACGCACAACACAAGGTTCTAGTCCTTATATGCCAGTGACCAGATCATACCACAAACCATGCACCTTCAGTGCCTGCTCATCCTTTGCAGTTTAGCACCTCCAGTGCTACCACCATCCCATACCAAAATACTGGTCACGGCTAGGGGTTTTATTTCATGAATATAGATGTATATGTATATCTTTATTAGTTCATGGCTTGCTATCTTAACAAGTTCACATTTCTCAAGTATTCAATCTATCACTGCCATAATATCATTGATCTCAGCACATGCAATATTAATGAGATATCTACCCATGGAATAGCATAGCAATTCATAAAATATAGGTTCAATATGATCAAAGTATGACTTGCCTTCCGCGTCGTAAGTATCAGCAGTTGATGACGGTTCGGTGAAAAGATCTTCAACCTCGGGCTCTTGCTCTGAACAAGATCAAACAAGCAAACAGGCATTACAATCAATCCTATTCTTACTAATCCACTACATGCAATAATGCAAGGTGAAAACACTTTGGTGATACAAGATTTGGAAGCGATTAGAGTTAAACTACGGAAACCAGGGTTAAGATTAGTTGTTAGGGTTTACAAGGTTCCAAAATATCAGAGTGATATTAAGGTTATGACTGGTTCGCCCAAAAACAGCGAACGTCTTTAGGTTGACATTCGGTTCAAGACATCGACATAAGGTCGATGGATGATACAGGGCTCAACTCAAGTTGTGACAGTAGGGAAAAATGTAGATCACAACGTCAGGAGTCTAAGGGACAAAGTTATTTTCAAAGTTCATGGCTGGAAGTAGGTGAAAAGGCTCAATGCCACTGGCTGGCATAGGCTGACAAGGCTGACAATGCCCAGGAATGGCATTGGCAGGGTTTGAACAGTTCCCAGTGGCCAAAATAGGTTTTGATTCAAGAATATGGTGCACAAGGTAGTGAGGCAACTATTTGACAAAGTAGTTTCTGTTTTACATGGCCAGAGGTGGGTGAACAGGGCTAATGCCACTGGCTGACACAGCCTGGCATAGGGTTGACATGGCCAGAAACTAGGGTTAGCCATATCTTTTGATTCAGGACTCCAAATGATGCACCACTTTGTCTGGTAGTTAGGCATTTACAACAGGAATAATTTATTCAACAGGCTCTTGGGCAGGAGATGGCCAGAAGGTGGTGAAAATTGGCGAAGAAACCTGCTGATCTGGAGTACATGCAATATAACTAGTACAACAACTAGGACATAGCTATAACTTCTGTTCTAGGCCGAATCAGAAGTCGAGCTAGTAGACAAAAATACTCAGGAGGGTGGGAAACATCTAAATGGCAAGGTGGCTAGAGCTGGATCGGCCAAGATCAACGTCCAGCGACCGGCGCTGGAGAAGAGGATGCAAATTTGGGCATTTCTGCTTTAGGGAAAAAGAACTCGATTCCTTGCTTGAGGATGGTCTCTGGGGCATAAGAAATCTAGGTGTGAAGTTAGATTAGATGGGGAAACACTATAGAAGCTTAACAACAAGTTCCAGTTCACATGCAAGGTGTGAATTTGGGGTTTTCCAGATTTTAGCAAGATCTTCATTTCTGGTTGCATAAGGATGCTTAAATGAGTGAACTGATCATAATTGATTACAAGTTCAGGAGTTGAAGAGGTTTGGTTCGAGTTGAATTGCTCACCGGAGTTGCTGGAGAAAACCGGCGATTGCTGTCGTTAGAAAACATTTAAACTTAATTCCATGCTTGAGTAGGATGAGAGAGATGAGAGAAGCTCACTGGGCGTGTTGGATTGAAGAAGGAAGCAGTGGAGAAGCTTGGCACCGAAGCCCCTCCTCGAGTTCGTTGGAGAAGACGACGAAGATGGCGAGGTTAAAAACTTAGTTGGTTCTGATGTGTGTGCCTTTGAGCTGAGTTGGGGTGGCTTTTCTAGGCACGGTTAGAAGCTTGCAATGGCTGAGATTGCCTGGAGAATCGAAGCAGCCGAAGTGACTGGAAAGCGATCGGGCGGTGAAGACAGGCGACGTGCTACAGCGGCTCTGTTGGCTTGCAGACTGGCGCGCGCAGTCCTGGTTGATGCAACGGCGAACTGATGGTTTCCTTTGGCATGCTTGCAACGTGGCGCAACTTTGCTATTCTTGTCGGGCGCGCGCGGGAGAATGAAGGCGACGCTGGCGAGGCGCGGCTGTTCCACGGTGGCAAACAAGATGCACACGCGTGGCAACGAAGCAACGGCGAAGGTGGCAGTGCTGGTGATCAATGGCAACGAAGCTACAGTAGCAGCAACGATCAAAGCCAAGGTCGCGGTCGAGTGCTCCTGCTCGTGAGCTGAGGTCGCGGGCGATGGAAACTGAGGACTGTGGTGATTGAAACACAGTAGTGGTCGAAAACAGGGGTTCTGGTCGAAGGCAGTAGCTCGTGGTCGAGGTTGATGCAACACGAGCACACAGCAGTGAACAGATCGATTGAACTAGGCTGGTCGAAGTCGAAGAAGTAGATCTGGTCGGTTTGAGCGGCCTGGTCGAATCAAGGGCCTAGTTGTGATGATTTTTGATTGGCTTGGGACTGAATTGTAAATATGGTCTTAAAGATGATTAATTTGGGATTTGATTACATGGTTGAGTATAATATTTCTATTAATACTCATCTAGCTCAAATTTAGAGCAATCTGATAAGATTTGAGGGATTTCACCTATTTCTGAAAATAGGGTAAAGTTAGGGTAAAATAGATCTGGATTTGTCGGTTTCGAATTCTGGTAATTGGAGTGAGATTTTGAAGTCTGATTAGAAGGGAAATCGGTATCAAATATCATTTGGGAGGTGTTCCCTGAAGAAATTCTGGAATTGGAGTTGATTTGTGGATTTTAGCCTTTTCAGGCTTCCAGATAAACAGAAAGGACTTATTCGCAGTAAAATTTGGACTAATTTGCGAAAAGTGCTTAGATGAAACAATCTGGCTCCCAACCTTTTGGGGTAAGTTGAGGATGTATCTGGAAACATATTCCAAAAGATACTTGAGTCTGGATAGGGTTAAATCAAGATAACTCAATTATCTGGAAACTGGGGTACTTAGGGTAAATATGAATTTTCTGTTTTTGAAAACAGAAGGAGGCTTAGATACTGGGAGTTAGGGTCAGAATTTGATCTGGCTCCTGAAGACTTTTATCTTCAGGGTAACTGGTAGGTTAAATCTAGTTGGGCAGATCTTAATCTGGATCTAGAGGGTAGATTTGGAGATTTTCAGGGTTTGAGAGAGATTAGAGCTTAGCTGATCTGGTTACTCTACAGAGATACATGCATGCAGGATTTTTATGCAAAAAATTTTCACCCCCAAATCTAGGGTGTTACATTTACGTAGGCTGCAAAGCTTTTTTGTCCTGGCTACGAGCAGTGGTCTGACCAGACAAGTTCAAACCTGGCATGATCGAACGGTTCGATGGAACCCAAAATCCATCCGAATTCCTCCAGATCTATGTCACTACCATCCAAGCAGTAGGAGGAGATGAGCGAGTAATGGCAAATTATCTGCCTACAGTCCTCAAAGGTCCATCCCGGACCTGGCTATTCAATCAGCCAGAAGGATCAATATACAATTGGGAAATGTTGTGCGAAGCTATCCTCAACAATTTTCAAAATTGTTATGAGAAGCCCGATAAGGAGGATGATCTTCATCGTCTTCGCCAGACTTCAATCGAAACCCTCCGGCAATTCGTTAAGAAATTTGTGGGAGTAAGAAATACTATTCCCAACATCTCTGATAGTTCAGTTATCAGAGCCTCCAAGCACGGTGTTCGATATTGAAGATTTACAGAGAATTTGAACATCCATCCACCATGATCAGTGTCAGAACTCTTCGACATGGCTAATTGATATTCCGACGCAGTCGAAGCTGTTGAATGGAATAGAATGGTGGATAAGGGTGATTTACCCCCTCAACCTGGTCTTAGCATAGACAAGAAAGATAGTTCTAGCAAGAAGTTTGAGTTATCTATGAGTGGGAAGAATAAAAAATCAAAGAAAAGTGGAATTGATCAACTTCGAGAGGTCATCAACTTGGAAAAGTGACCACAAAACAAAGGTAATAAAATTCCATTTAAAACTAACCAATCTTCTTTTAGTGGACACCCTAGCGACCAAGCAGGAAAGCAAAATAGCTCACAGGGAAACAAGGTGTGTCCAGTGCATCAAGCTTATGGGCATGACCTCCAAAATTGCCGCACCTGGTTAAAGCGCCTAGAGGAATTTTACCAAGGTAAAACCCCAATGCCAACATTACCGAAAAAGGGCAACCCAGTGAGAACAAAGATGCAGATGGAGATGAGGACATGCCGTACCAGGTACCAAATAATCATGTTAATGTTATTTTTGGTGGTTCTTCGTATTATTTCTCTAAGCGTCAATTTAAGTCTATTTGCCAAGAGGTGAATAATGTTGAGGTTTCTCCAGGAGAGCCTCAATTCCCCCGCTGGTCGGAGATTTCCCTGACCTTCAGCCGGGACGACTGCCCCAAAGAACTTTCGCGACCACAGCGACTTTGGTGATATCTCCCATGATCAACAATACAAAAGTGGGATAAGTTCTGGTTGATGGAGGAAGTTCTCTCCACCTGCTCCCGGTAATAGGTCTTGACGAGATGCAAATCCCTCGCACAAGAATAAAACCTATGGTGCACCCATTTTTTGGGATTATTCCTGGTGCTTCGATGTCTCCTATCGGTCAAGTGGTGCTGCCGGTAACGCTCGGACAACCAGAGAATTTCCGAACTGAATTGATCACTTTTGATGTGATCGATTGTGATTAGGTGTATAATGCAATACTTGGTCGACCTTCGCTTGCCAAATTCATGCAGCAACGCATTATGCTTATTAGTACATGAAGGTACCGGGACCAAAAGGTGTGGTCACTGTTAGAGGCAGTCAAAGCACCGCCCTAACTTGTGGTCACTATCCCAGGAGTTGGTCGATCAGCTTCCCCTTCGGGACAACAAGGGTATGACAAAAGAACCAGAAGCGGTCAAGGTAAATCCACGACCAGATGAAAAACTTAAACATGTTCCTTTATTCCCATATGACCAATCCAAAACTATTCGGATTGGGTCAAGACTGGATGACAAATAGGAACTTGCGCTCATTACTTTCCTCCGAGCAAATGCAGGTGTGTTTGCGTGGAAACCATCCGACATGCCTAGATTCACAAGGGAAGTGATCGAGCATAGGCTAGCAATTCGTCCTAGACAGTGACCAATCAAGCAAAAGCTCAGATGCTTTGCTCCTGGTTGACAAAAAGCTATCCGTGCGGAGTTGGATAAACTCCAAGAAGCTAGCTTCATTCGCGAGGCTAACCATCCAGAATGTCTCACAAACCTAGTCATGGTCCTGAAAGCTAATGGTAAGTGGCGTATGTGAGTCCATTACACCAGTCTTAATAGTGCTTGCCCGAAGGATGATTTTTTCCTCTCCCGCATCGATCAGTTGATCGATTCCACAGTGGGTTGTGAACTGATTAGCTTCCTAGATGCTTACTCAGGGTACCATCAAATTAGCATGGCAGAAGTAGATGAAGAGAAAATTGCCTTCATTGCACCATTTGGCACCTACTACTACGTCAGCATGCCATTTGGACTCAAGAATGATGGTTCCACGTACCAGCACTTGATGTAAAAGACCTTTCAGGCTCAGTTAGTGCGTAATCTAGAAGCTTACATTGATGATTTGGCTGTAAAGAGCTTGAAAAGTTCTAATCATGTAGATGATCAAGCGGAAACTTTCTGTAACTTGAATAAACATGGAATCGAGTTGAATCCTGAAAAGTGCTCTTTTGAAGTTTTTTCAGGTAAGCTCTTGGGTGTTCTTGTTTGTTCGAGGGGCATTGAGGTTAATCCAAAAAAATTCGGGTCATTGAGCAAATGCAACCTCCTTCAACCACGAAAGAAGTGCAAAGACTAACCGATCGAATGGCGGCTTTGAGTCATTTCATTCAAGGTTAGGTGAACGAGGATTACCTTTCTTTAAGGTTCTTTGAAAGCACAATGGTTTCCAGTGGTTGGTTGAAGCTGATAAAGCTTTCCAAGAGTTAAAAGCATATCTCACCAATGCTCCGGTGCTAGTTTCCCCTATTGAGGGAGAATCATTACTCATCTACTTAGCTGCAACCCCTCATGCAACCAACGTTGTTCTTGTCACAGAAAGAGAACGTATGCAATGACCAGTCTACTATGTAAGCGAAGTACTTAATGGACCAAAGGAATGTTACCCTGAGGTCCAAAAGTTACTTTGTGCCCTCTTAATGGCTTCAAGAAAGTTATGACACTACTTTCAAGCGTACAAGATTACTATGCCATCGTCCTTTCCTCTAGGAAATATACTCTGTAACCCAAAAGCAACTAGTCGAATTGCAAAGTAGGTTATAGAACTAGGAGCATTCGATCTCCATTTCACTGCTCGAGTAGCGATCAAATCTCAAATTCTTGTAGATTTCATAGTCGAATGGAGTAATCCCGAACCACATGAACAAGAACTTGCATATTTGGAGAATACCGACCACTGGACATTGTATTTTGATGGCTCTTGCAGTTTTTCAAACTTGGGGGTTGGAGCGGTCTTAATCACGGCCCACGACCAGTTCCAGTATGTTGTACAATTACACTTTGCTGCTAAAAATAATGCAGTAGAGTATGAAGGTCTTTTGGCTGGGCTTCGAGCAACCAAATCCCTCAAAGTTCGTAGGCTAGTGGTGAGGGGAGACTCACATCTAGTCGTAAACTAGGTAAACAAGGACTACAGCACCTCCGATGAGACAATGGCTCATTACTTGGACGAAGTGAGGAAATTGGAAAAATACTTTAGACATTTCAAAGTCCAATTCGTTCCACGAAGAGATAATATTCTCGCAAACCAATTGTCAAAGATTGGATCCTCACGAGCATCCGCCCCGGCAGGAGTGTTCATCGAGTACTTAAAAAAGCCCTTGATCGCGACCATCGCAGATGCAACAAAGGCGATGACTAACGTCGCCACCCTCGAGCATGAAGCAGATGTAAGATCGAGGATGCCAACTAGAGGGGGGTGATTAGGAGGCTTTTAAATTTTCTCCCCCACTAAGTAATTTCAACAAGATAATCGATTGAACTAAATTATACAGTGAGGCTTAAAACAATTTAATCAACTAATTGCATTCAACCATATGAAATATGTAACAATACATGCAACAATAGTGATATAAGCAATTGTGTGAAGATGAATATAAAGCAAATAAGAATTACGCAATTGACACAATATTTTTACCGAGGTCTCGGAGACTCGCCCGGTCTCCCCTACTACTCGTTGAAGCGCTCGCTCGGAGCCTCGCTTCTATATCCACGAAGGATATCTCACTAGGGTTGCTCCTTCTCCACACCGGATAGGCGAGCACCACACCTTTCACAATCTTTTGCCGGCCTCTCTGACAAACTTCAATTGGAGAGATCGCGACTCTCCTCCGACACCGTCTAGGAGAAGGCGATCGCCAAGAGTAACAAGCCGGATGCGCTCACTTGATCAAATCTCGTGCTAGAAGCTCAAATATGCAAATGAGATGCTCAAACACTCTAGCGCTTAGCAAGCAAATGGTAATTCAAGTGCACTAAGCACTATTAACTTCACTCAATTTCTCTCTCTCAAATCTACTCAAGATTTGGGCTCAAATCTAGCCTCTAGATGCAATATAGCAAATGCAATGACTTGGCTAGCTTTTCAACAGTGTATGCAACTTCTTGAGCACCCTCAAATGCTGGCCAACATAAGGTATTTATAGCCCAAAAGAAGAACTAGCCGTTTGCAACAAACCGAGCCAGATTTGTACAGGCCGGACATTGTCTGGCCAGTATAAAAAATACGCCCATTGCAAACGAGTCAGTGACCGTTGGGGGCAATTTTGTGAAGGCTGGACATTGCCCGGCCACCTCAGACAATGTCCGGCCATCATAGTACAGATGAGCCGCACAGATGCATTTGTCTCTGGTTCATTTCAATGCTCAAAAATTTGTCCGGCCATATCAAACAATGTCCGGCCTACCTGGATAGATAGCCCCGGACGGATGCAAACGTCTCTGGTTTCATTTTGCAAAAGGCTGAAAAAATTTGTACAGCGCAGACATTGTCCGCGTCTGGCCACTGCACACTGACAGTAAAACAAGTATAACTTTTGATCCAGAGATCCAATTGAGGTCATTTTTGGCTTGTTGGAAAGATAACTCAGAGCTTTACAATTTTGTCAACAGGAGAAAGACTAGAAAGGTCTAGAAACTTCTAGAAAACTCAGCAACTTTCCTACTGTCAAAATGTCCAATCCAAAAATCATCTCAAATGCAATTTGGGGTATTTGCACATACGGATTTGCCGTTTTCTCACAAATGTGATTGCTGTCACTCAGCAGCGACCACGACCACACAGGTCTGACATCCGATCGAAAACAGGTGGTCGATAGGGTTTGGTCGAGCGTACGCAAGGGAGCCGAAGACTGGTACGACCAGTCCGAACTTCTACGACCACGACCAAACCCTAAACAGAAAGCCACCAAACAAGCGACACGACCACGACCACGTATCAACACTGATATGATCAAAATATGCATGTTGGGGGAAATCTCCACGCGGTCAAGTCCAGGTACAGGGGGGCTGCCATTGGGCCCCCGGGACCGTGCCCCCCGGGCATGTCCCGGGCGCCGCCATTGGGCCCCCGGGGCCGTGCCCCCCGGGCATGTCCCGGGCGCCGCCATTCGTCCGGGGATAGTGGCCTCCGGTGCATGACCCGGGCGCCGCCATTGGGCCCCCGGGACCGTGCCCCCCGGGCATGTCCCGGGCGCCGCCATTGGGCCCCCGGGACCGTGCCCCCCGGGCATGTCCCGGGCGCCGCCGTTCGCCCGGGGATAGTGGCCTCCGGCGCCTGCCCCGGGCGCCGCCATTTGGCCCCCGGGACCGTGCCCCCCGGGCATGTCCCGGGCGCCGCCATTTGGCCGGGGAGAGTGGCCTCCGGTGCATGACCCCGGCGCCGCCATTGGGCCCCCGGGACCGTGCCCCCCGGGCATGTCCCGGGCGCCGCCGTTCGCCCGGGGATAGTGGCCTCCGGCGCCTGCCCCGGGCGCCGCCATTTGGCCCCCGGGACCGTGCCCCCCGGGCATGTCCCGGGCGCCGCCATTTGGCCGGGGAGAGTGGCCTCCGGTGCATGACCCCGGCGCCGCCATTGGGCCCCCGGGACCGTGCCCCCCGGGCATGTCCCGGGCGCCGCCATTGGGCCCCCGGGACCGTGCCCCCCGGGCATGTCCCGGGCGCCGCCATTCGTCCGGGGATAGTGGCCTCCGGGGCCGGCCCCGGGCGCCGCCATTCGCCCGGGGATAGTGGCCTCCGGCGCCTGCCCCGGGCGCCGCCATTCGGCCCCCGGGACCGTGCCCCCCGGGCATGTCCCGGGCGCCGCCGTTCGCCCGGGGATAGTGGCCTCCGGCGCCTGCCCCGGGCGCCGCCATTTGGCCCCCGGGACCGTGCCCCCCGGGCATGCCCCGGGCGCCGCCATTTGGCCGGGGAGAGTGGCCTCCGGTGCCTGCCCCGGGCGCCGCCATTTGGCCCCCGGGACCGTGCCCCCCGAGCATGTCCCGGGCGCCGCCATTTGGCCGGGGAGAGTGGCCTCCGGTGCCTGCCCCGGGCGCCGCCTTTTGGGCTCCCGGGACCCTGCTCTCCGGAAGAGGTCCCGGACGTCACCGCCCTCCTAAAAGGTAAAATCCCTGTTTGTTTATCACGTGCAGGTCACGCGAGGGACGCCTCGGGAATCAGCGACCACCTGTCAAGCATCCAAGACGTTTGACCGGGAGAAGGACGGTCCTACCCTTCAATCCGACGGTGGCTCCCGGGGTAGTTTAGGTTTTTTGCTTCTTTTTGGGGCTATAAATAGCCCTTGTACCCCTCTGTTGTAAAGGATCACTTGATTATTATTTGGAATAGCTAATCTCACAGACGTGCTCCGGAAGCCTCTCCCCCGGAGAGAGCTCCCCCAGCCGACTCCGGTCGGGAGCGCGTCGACAGGACTAGGGCCCCCACCGGGACCCGAACCTGTATAAATCCTCGTGTCTTCTTGTGTTTGTCCGGCGGGGGAGGACCGGTCACCCGGTCAACCCGCGCTGCGTAATCTCCGCTAGGATCGTCTTCAAAACCTGCCGGGGTATTCTTAATACCACGACAGTTGGCGCCGACCGTGGGGACCCGTGACGAATCGCCATGGCTCCTCCGAGAACAAGGGCCCGCGCCCTTCCCGGTGACGCCGGTCCCGGCGACCTGGCGCCACCCGTCCGGGACGCTGCTGTTCCGGCGCTTCTGTCCGGAGGCGACCATTCCCAGGTACCGCCTCCCACCTTTCCTCTTAACTTAGGTGCTTCCACCTCCAGGTCGTTCCCGGTGACCGCGGGGACCTCGGCCGGGACAAGCGTCCCCCCGACGGCTCCCCCGGCTCCCCGGGACGCCCTGCTCGAAGCTCTCGTAGAGGGCCAGCTCCGCGCCCAGCGCTCTATGGACGAGCTCCTTAGTGTGTTGGCGCGGCCCTCGGCCCCCACATTTCCGTCGCACCCGTATCCGGGGATCATGCCCCCGTTTATGGGATACCCAGCGGCCCCTCCGGCGTCAGGGGGGCTGTCTACCCCGTATGATCCCGCTGGGGGGTTCCCTCCCCCAGCGGGATATACTTCCGGACACTTCTCGGCACCCGGGCCTGTCCCGGTGCAGGGAGGCTATTTCATGCCCGGGCCCTTCGTGGCACCAGGGGGGTACCCTGTCCCCGGCCCGCTTCCGGGGCTGGGGGGTCATTTCATGCCGGGGGTTATTCCTACGCCGGGAGCCAGTCCCGCCCCTCGCGTTGCGTTTACCGCACCGGGGCCGGTCGACAGAGCAGCTCCCGTGCCTCAGCGAATTTCCCCCCGCATTGGCTCCCTAACCCCGGACGTCGCCGAGGGGGCTCACCCCCCACCGGTTCCGGATGTCGCAGGGGCTTCCCCCTTTCCGGCCCCGGTCGTTGCCACAGGGGCCCCCTCTTCGGATCCTAACGCCTCCCCGGGCACCCCCTCCCCGGTTCCGGATGGTGCAGGGGCTCCCCCCTTTCCGGTCCCGGGGGCCGTCACAGGGGGCTCCCCTCAGCAGGCCCCGGTAGCTCCCGGGACGGTGCTACAGTGCAGGAGCTCCCTCCCCCGGGGAAGCAGGTCCGCTTCTCCCGGGGGGAGGTTGAGCGAATGCATTCTCCCAGCCGCGGGGAAGAGCTTCCCCCCGGTCGTTGTCGCAGGGAGCCTCGCTCTCGCACCGGTCGGGGGAAGAGACCCACCGAAGAACCATCCTCCCCGGAGGGAAGCCCGGACGTCCGGGAAATCAGTCCCAGCCCGGAAGAGAAGCGTCGTCACCGCCACTCTGGCGGCCCTCTTGGGCCGCTACCTGACTCGGATAACGAGGGGGCGTCCCCCGTTATAGAAGACAGTGACTGGGGCTCCCCCCGGGAAGTGCAGGGGGCGAACCAGCCTCTATGTCGAAGACTCCGCAGCATCCGATGGCCGCGGCCCTACCGTCCCCCGCACATCGAGCATTATAATGGCGAGGCGGACCCTTACGAGTTCGTGCAGATCTACTCCACAGCCATCTCCGCGGCGGGGGGGGACGAGAGCGTCCAATGCAACGTCTTCCCCCTCTACCTTACCGGCATTGCCCGCTCCTGGTTTTACAATCTGAAGGCGGGCTCCATCAAGTCCTTCTCGCAGCTGAAGCGGGAGTTTTGCGCCAACTTTCAGGGAAATTACGTACGTCCCCTGGATTCTTCACAGCTATACACAGTGCGCCAGAGAACCGGGGAGACCATCAGAAGCTTCTTCAAGCGCTTTTCCCAAGTAAAAAGCAAAGTGGCCCACGTCCCGGACTCTACGGTCATCGAAGCCTGCAAAAGCGGCATCCTCCCGGGGGAGCTCCACCGAAGGCTCTCCCGGAGCTACCCCTCCTCCGCCGATGAGCTCTTCAACGTGCTCGAAAAGTATGCTCGGGCGGAGGAAGACGATATCTGGAAGAAGACCCAGGGGGCTCCTGCCCCCGTTGACCGGGGGGCCAGGGATCCCCCCAAACGCCCCAGACAGGGGGGGCATAACGAGCCACGGCCTCGGGACACTTTTGTCCTCGAGGGCGGAGGCGGCTCGCGCGACCCCCCGAGGGGCAACCGCCCCTTCCCCAAGCCGAAAGGCCATGGGGGAGGACAGTCTTCGCACGGCCGGGAAGGCCCCGCGGGGAGAAGGCGGGAAGGACCGTGGTGCAGCTTCCACGGGTCCAGTACCCACGCTACCCGAGACTGCGACCAACTACTGCAGCACTTCGCGGCATTCCTCGACCAGCGCGGGCAGGGGGGGGAGACTCCGGCCTCCTTGCTCCCTCGGCCAGTTGTTCCGGCCCTTCCCGCTCCCGCGGGGGGTGAGCAGGCACAGGAGGGGGAGCCTTCAGAAGCTCTCCCCTTCCAGACCTCTCAGCGCCGCATCAACGTCATCGTGGGAGGGTCTGCCTCCGGGCGGGACTCCAAGCGCCAGCGTAAGGAGTACGCGCGTGAAGTTAAGGTTGTGGGGGTGCTACACACGTCCCCGCCACCCAAGTGGTCGGACGTCCCCCTCACCTTCAAGGCAGAAGACGCGCGGGGGGTTCGCTTCCCCCACGACGACGCGCTCATTGTCTCCGCGACAATCTACAACTGTCACCTGGCACGAATCCTTGTGGACAGTGGGAGCTCTGCCGACGTCCTATTCCTGAAGGCTTTCAAAGAGATGAAGGTGGACGAGAAGCTCCTGCAGCCCGCAGCCGGGCCCCTACAAGGTTTTGTCCCGGGGAAGGCGATCCACCCCGTGGGCAAGGTAGATCTTCCTGTGACCTTCGGCGCCCTGGAGAACTACCGGACCGAGCTGGTCCGCTTCGACGTAGTGGACCTCCCCTCCTCCTACAACGCGATTATGGGGAGGACAACCATCAACCGGCTGGGGGCCGCCACCCATCAAAACTACCTCTGCATGAAGATCCCCGGGCCGCATGGCGTGATCAACGTCCGGGGAGACCAAGACATGGCCCGTGCTCTGCATGAGCGCGCAGCCGCCACGATCGGAAGCGTCAACATTATTGAGGCGCCCAGGGGGGAGGCCTCCCCCCTGGAACCAGACGTCGCGGCAGTATCCCCCAGGAGGCCCCCCCCCTCAAACCGCGTCCGGAAGGGGGCCTCCGGAAGGACCTGCTGTCCCCGGGGCCAGCAGTGCCGCCAAGTACGAGGCTTTGCTCCTCAGGTCGCACCACGTGCGTTCCCCGGGGATCCGACGCCTCCAACTGAAGGGAGATTCTCAGCTTATATTTCACCAAAAGCACGGGTCTTACCTGTGCCGTAACGCAAATTCTAGTCTTTTATTTGCAGATGCAAAAGATGCAGAGGCACTTCAATGGCACCAAGGGGGGTACCCTGTCCCCGGCCTGATCCCGGGGCTGGGAGCCCACTTCTTGCCGGGGGTTTACCCTGCGCCGGGAGCCAGTCCCGCCCCCCGCGTTGCGTTTACCGCACCGGGGGCGGTCGACAGAGCAGCCCCCGTGCCGCAGCGGACTTCCCCTCGCATGGGCTCCCCGGTTCCGGACGCCGCCACCGGGGCTCCCCCCTCGCCGGTTCCGGGTGTTACAGGGCCTGCCCCCTTCCCGGTTCCGGTCGAGGCCACTGGGGCCCCCTCCACTTCGATTCCGGTCTTCGCCACAGGGGCTTCCCCCTTCCCGGTCCCGGTCGTCGCCTCGGGGGCTCCCCCCTCGCCGGTTCCGGGTGTTACAGGGCTTGCCCCCTTCCCGGTTCCGGTTGTGGTCATCGGGGCTCCCCCCTTTCAGGGACCCCTTACAAGCTCTCCGACCTTCAAGAGCAGGAGCTGAAGCACACGTGGAACTTGCGTTTACTTCGCAAGTTCTATGTTTAGCCTCACGGGCATGTCCCCTCCCCCGGGGCGTTCACGCCGGAGGGGGAGGAGGGACGTTGTATTTTCCTCCCCTTTCGCGGCTTCGCAGGGGGAGACCCTGTACTTCATTTCATTAGCAATACATAGGTCTTGCTTTGCAAACTGTCTCATTGCAGGTCTTTCTCATTACCGCCCCTAGTGGCGATGCCCTCCCCGCGAGGATGCCCTCCTTGTGAGGATGCCCTCCCCGCGAGGAAGTGGGCTAGCCCCAACAAGTCCCTACAACGGAGCCTGCACTCCCGTAGGGCGCCCTCCCCGCGAGGATGCCCTCCCCGCGAGGAAGTGGGCCAGCCCCAACAAGTCCCTACAACGGAGCCTGCACTCCCGTAGGGCGGCTTACGATCAGCCCTTGTGGACTGAGGGTGTAAGCGGCAACCCGGTCCCCAGTGGCCGTGGTAACGAGTCACTTTGGGAGACTAGTCCCCTGCCCAAACACTCAAGTCCCGTCTTCGGGCACTTCCTCCTCCGGGAGTAGACGCTCTCCTCAGCGGGACGTCTAATGGCTTTCTGGATTATCTTCCTCCTCCGGGAGTCGACGTTATTCCCGGCTCCCCGTCCTCACGGCGACCGGAAGATCAGCCCCTTGCGGCTTGATTGGATCTATCTTCCTCCTCCGGGAGTCGACGTTATTCCCGGCTCCCCGTTCTCACGGCGACCGGAAGATCAGCCCCTTGCGGCTTATTTGGATCCATCTTCCTCCTCCGGGAGTCAACGTTATTCCCGGCTCCCCGTCTTCACGGCGACCGGATGATTGGTCCCCAGCGACCTTATTCCCGGCTCCCCGTTCTCACAGCGACCGGACGATTGGTCCCCAGCGACCTTATTCCCGGCTCCCCGTTCTCACGGCGACCGGATGAATGCCTCCCGGAGACCTTATTCCCGGCTCCCCGTTCTCACGGCGACCGGACGATTGTCTCTCGGAGAAGCCGGATTTCTCGGGCATTCCCTTCCCCGAAGACCCTATTCCCGGCTCTCCGTTCTTACGGCGACCGGACGAGTGTCTCTCAGGAAGCTCGCCTCTGGAAATCCCATCGGGTTCTCTTGGATATTCCTTCCGCTTAAGGCCTTATTCCCGGCTCCCCGTTCACGGCGACCGGATGATTATCTCCCGGAAGGTCCCCTCCTTGAAAACCTCCCTTTAAAATTTTCTAACTTAGAAAATAATTCTCCTACAGGTTATGCTCCCTCCGGGGACCCTGTTACCCCCACAGCGCGCGGAGGCCTCCTCCGACCCACTGTGGGCGGGGGGGACAGGGGGCCCCCGGGTCACCCACGAAGAAACTTAGCTCATCCTTGTTAAGATGAGTCGTCCAGACCATCCAAGAAGAAGAAAATAAAGAGGCGCAATAAAAGGAAACAATGCGCTTTATTGATCAGCAAACCCGGAGGACATCTTCCCCCTCCGGTGGGTTTCGGAAATGATACAACCCGGGTCCTAACCCGGGGGATTTTCTGCGAGCCTAAGGCCCCTACGCCTAAAGCTCCCGGAGACGCTCCCTCAGCTCTCGGGCCAAGTCCCGGTACAGCGCCCGGACGCGACGCTGAGAGTCCCGAAGTACGTCTTCGGGCCAAAACTCGTACCCAGCCGGCGGAAGTATCCGGAGAGGAGGTATCATCTGGGCCCTCGGGCGCGGGGGAGTTAATTCAGCACGGCTGTTGTCAAAATTATCCAAGTGCCACTCCGGGCGCCACCTCAACCGGATAGGCTCCCGGGCAGTACCCCCGTCGCGCTCCCCGGAGACAAGGCTCAGCAAAATCAAAGCCGCTTGGGCGTCCCCCGGAGAGCCTCTCCCGGACCGTTGCTCGGGAGTAACCCCCCGGGAACCCTGGTAACATTTCATTGCAAAGAGAAATTTCAAATATATTTCATTGCAAAATATTTTTGTACAAGTGCCCGGGGCTTCTCCTAGGAAGCTACCGGAATCAAAATGTCTAACAAAATAAAAAGGGGTCCTAGCTAAAGACCCGGGGGAGGCTCATACTTTAGCATTGGGGTCCTCCCCCCGGGAAGCTTCCTCCGCGGCCGGGGCAGGGACATCCGCGGCCGGAGGTGCCGGTGTCGGGAACCACGTCCGGATGATCCGGTCGTAGAACCCCTCCGCCAGCAGCTCCACCTCCCGGCGCGTTGGCTCGAAGGCCTCCGGGAAGCTCCGGGGGATGCGCCCCCCGATCGCCCGGGCGCCGACCCCACGGTAGTCAACGAGCCCCGCGGCGGCCGCGATGACGGGGATCGCTCGGCCCCGTGCCCGGACGTCCGCAGCCTCCGGGATGGCGGAGACTTGTGCGTTAAGAAAACGCACAGCCTCCGCGAGGGTCGCCGGAGGCACCTCCGGGCCACTCCCGGAGCCCAGGCTAACGCCAAGGCTTTCTAAGGCCGAGCGGACGGAGCGGCCCGCGTCCGACACCGCCCGGATGCTGGAGCTCTCGAGCTCCCGGAGCGCCTTCTCCCGCACCTTGGCCTCCTCTCGGAGGCGGATGTAGGCGCCCTCCGAAAGGTGCACCTGCGCCCGGGCCCGGGACAGCTCATCAAGAGCTTCGTCCCGCTCCCGGAGGGCCGCCTCCCGCTGCCCCACGCAAGTGGCGGCCCGGCTCTCCGCCTCCTTAAGCAGCCGGGTGACCCGCTGCTCAAGGCCCCAGGTAACAGTCGCTACCTACAAAACACATAGAGTTAGAAAAATCTTAAGTGCAGGAAAAAAGCGGAAGTGTTAAGAGCTCGGGTTACCTGTGCTCCGAGGGACTCGAGCCCCTCAAAACGCTCGTGGAGCGTTCCCCCTGCTACGAAGGCCTGCACCTTCCGGTTGTGCAGGCCCTCCGCGTAGCGGGCCACCTCCCCCGCGGGAAGCAGGGAGGTACCTTGCCCGGCCCTCCCGGCGCGGCCGGGAGAGGCCCCCCGGACTTCGGAATCCGGGAGCACGGCCGGCGTCGCCGGCGTCTTCGTCGATGAAGTTTCCTCCGAAGACGAAGACGAAGATTGGGCGGGGTTCTCCGCCCGGGGGGGGATCATCGGGCCTTTCCCCGCCCCAGGCCGGAGGGCCCTCGGAGCCTCCTGCTCCGGGGGGACCTCGAAGACGGAGGGGCTCCCCCCCTCCTCATCAACCGGCCAGAGGCGCGGAGGCGCCGCCCCCGAAAACCTCACCTCTAGCCTCTCCGGCGCCAATGCCGCCGGGAGAGGCGAGAGGAGCGTCACGCGAATTGGCGACGGGGCGTACTCCGCCGAATCGGACCCCGCCCCATCGACAGCAACCTCCTTCCCCCGGGCCTCGACGGGGGCCTCCGGGGGCGGAGGCGTCGCCTCTGCCCGGGGCGCCGCCCGGGCATGTTCGGCTCCGGGGGCCGCGTCCCGGGCCCTCACCGGCGTCGTTGCCGGCGTCGTCGTCGGGGCGGGGGTCTTCTGCACCCGGGGCTTTTTGGGCTCCGAGCCCCCGGCCGCGTCCTTCCCCCGTTTATGAGACCCGGGGGTGGGAAGGGGCTTCCTCTCCGGAAGCCTGAGCCCGTAGGCCTCGGCCACCAAGTTCCGGGGAGGCCCCTCCCCCACGAGGCGCACGATGCGCTCGTGTTCGTCGGCGAAGTACCTCCCCAGGAGGTGCTCCGCCTTGTCCCTCGCCGCCGGGTACGGGCGCACTGCAAGAGGTAAAAAGTTAGTCGATTTTTCATAAAAAACCGCAAGTACAAAAATGCAGGGGACTTACGCCGCGTCACCGGCTTGACCGGAGGCCGCTGCTCCGGGCCCATGCCGATCCCCCTTCCCCCGCGTGAGAAGGGGGAAAGCTGCAGGAGCGCCAGCTCCTCCGCGGCGTCCCGCATTGAGCGGGCCTTCTTTGCCAGCACCACCTTCCCGAGGAGCTCGAACTCCTCGTCCGTCCACACCGGCGGCTTCGGTGCGGATGATCGGCTGTAGGCGGGAGGCTCCGGGGCATAGACCACCGCCTCGTCCCGGACCCGGAGGTAGAACCACCTCCGGAGCCAGTCCCCCCAGTGGTCCCGGGAGGCCGCCGCCGGGTAGTCGGCTACCCGGGAGGGCAGCATTTGGACCATCACCGAGCCGAAGGGGGACTTCGGTCCTCCCTTCACCAGGTGGGAGCTCCGCGCCACCGGTTCATAGAAGTACCGGAAGGCGCGGAGGGTGGGCTCCCGCCCGGTCGCTGTCTCGTAGAGCCATATAAAGAGGCCCATACGGACGAGCGCGTTCGGGGTGAGGTGGTTGAGAGCCACCCCGTACTCTTTGAGAAACTCCCGGAGCATCGGATGCACCGGGAGCCGGAGCCCCGCCTCGAGGAAGGCCTCGAAGGCCACGACCTCTCCAGGCCTGGGGCGGGGGGCTCCGTCCTTCTTTAGGGGGACCCGGATGTCCCCCTCTTCGACGACGCCCTTCTTGACCAAGGACTCCGCGTCCGAGGCCGAGAACTCGGAGGCCCAAAGGAAATCCATGGGGATTTCCTCCGGGGGCACCTCCGTGGTCTTTGCTCGACCTTTGGGCGCCATTAGGTGAGTTCTTTGTTTTTCGGTGGCTAAGTTTTCAGGTGGCTATCAACGACTCCCGGACGCTCGCTACCGGAGGAGGCTACCGGAGGAACTACCGGAAGAGCGCTACCGGGAGAGCTGAAGCTGGAGTTGAAGATTTGGAATGAGCTTCCGGGGCCCCCTAAGGTCCTATTTATAGAGGCTGGCCGTGATCTAGATGCGCGCCACGTGGCCCCCTCGGATCAATCTGGACCACTGATTCAAACCGTGCGCGGGAAACGAAGGGGCAGGCGCGTAAATCGAGACGCCGGTTCAAACCGCGCGTGCATTTATTGCGAAAACGGCGCGGCTATAAAGTGCCCGGCACAGAAACCGAAGCGTCGTCGGGGCTCCGGTGATTTTCGTCCGGAGTTTGCGTCCGGAGATTTTCCCGATACCGTAACCATTCCCTCCGGGGGCTCAGGCTTCGTACCCGGAGGGCATGGGGGGCTGCTGTTGGGGGAAATCTCCACGCGGTCAAGTCCAGGTACAGGGGGGCTGCCATTGGGCCCCCGGGACCGTGCCCCCCGGGCATGTCCCGGGCGCAGCCATTGGGCCCCTGGGGCCGTGCCCCCCGGGCATGTCCCGGGCGCCGCCATTCGTCCGGGGATAGTGGCCTCCGGTGCATGACCCGGGCGCCGCCATTGGGCCCCCGGGACCGTGCCCCCCGGGCATGTCCCGGGCGCCGCCGTTCGCCCGGGGATAGTGGCCTCCGGCGCCTGCCCCGGGCGCCGCCATTTGGCCCCCGGGACCGTGCCCCCCGGGCATGTCCCGGGCGCCGCCATTTGGCCGGGGAGAGTGGCCTCCGGTGCATGACCCCGGCGCCGCCATTGGGCCCCCGGGACCGTGCCCCCCGGGCATGTCCCGGGCGCCGCCGTTCGCCCGGGGATAGTGGCCTCCGGCGCCTGCCCCGGGCGCCGCCATTTGGCCCCCGGGACCGTGCCCCCCGGGCATGTCCCGGGCGCCGCCATTTGGCCGGGGAGAGTGGCCTCCGGTGCATGACCCCGGCGCCGCCATTGGGCCCCCGGGACCGTGCCCCCCGGGCATGTCCCGGGCGCCGCCATTGGGCCCCCGGGACCGTGCCCCCCGGGCATGTCCCGGGCGCCGCCATTCGTCCGGGGATAGTGGCCTCCGGGGCCGGCCCCGGGCGCCGCCATTCGCCCGGGGATAGTGGCCTCCGGCGCCTGCCCCGGGCGCCGCCATTCGGCCCCCGGGACCGTGCCCCCCGGGCATGTCCCGGGCGCCGCCGTTCGCCCGGGGATAGTGGCCTCCGGCGCCTGCCCCGGGCGCCGCCATTTGGCCCCCGGGACCGTGCCCCCCGGGCATGCCCCGGGCGCCGCCATTTGGCCGGGGAGAGTGGCCTCCGGTGCCTGCCCCGGGCGCCGCCATTTGGCCCCCGGGACCGTGCCCCCCGAGCATGTCCCGGGCGCCGCCATTTGGCCGGGGAGAGTGGCCTCCGGTGCCTGCCCCGGGCGCCGCCTTTTGGGCTCCCGGGACCCTGCTCTCCGGAAGAGGTCCCGGACGTCACCGCCCTCCTAAAAGGTAAAATCCCTGTTTGTTTATCACGTGTAGGTCACGCGAGGGACGCCTCGGGAATCAGCGACCACCTGTCAAGCATCCAAGACGTTTGACCGGGAGAAGGACGGTCCTACCCTTCAATCCGACGGTGGCTCCCGGGGTAGTTTAGGTTTTTTGCTTCTTTTTGGGGCTATAAATAGCCCTTGTACCCCTCTGTTGTAAAGGATCACTTGATTATTATTTGGAATAGCTAATCTCACAGACGTGCTCCGGAAGCCTCTCCCCCGGAGAGAGCTCCCCCAGCCGACTCCGGTCGGGAGCGCGTCGACAGGACTAGGGCCCCCACCGGGACCCGAACCTGTATAAATCCTCGTGTCTTCTTGTGTTTGTCCGGCGGGGGAGGACCGGTCACCCGGTCAACCCGCGCTGCGTAATCTCCGCTAGGATCGTCTTCAAAACCTGCCGGGGTATTCTTAATACCACGACAATGCAAATACGACCACGACCAGCTCTAGATAAATAAACTAATTCAAATAGCTGGCGATCACGACCAAGTGCAGTTTTCAAAACATTTACTCTAATGCACATGAACTACACTTAGACTCACTAGCAATGCAAGACACTAGTGCAAGATGATATGAATGCATCTGAGCTTCCGCACTAGATAGATTCAAGCTACTAGTTTCCGACCCCTCTTAATAGTACGGTCAAACTAGTAAAAAGAAACCTATCAACCCGGTCTGTCTCCAAACACCGAGACCGGTAAAACCCTAAGAAAACAATCCTTAAATCTTGGATTTTACCTTAGGTGGAGTTCGACCTCGTGAAGCTCAACCACTCGATGCTCGTCATCGCAAAGCTCGATCTTGCTAAGCTTGACCACGCGAAGCTCGACATCTCGACGCCTGTCTTCGCAAAGCTTGTCCTCGCTAAGCTTGACCTTGCTCGGGATGTCTCATATCGTCTTCATCCTCTTCCCGCCCGTGCTCACGTTTATCCTGCAATCAATCTGAGACTACAACACGTACACTCAATACACAATATTAGTCTCAAATATAGGTCGTCATTAATCACCACCAGAGAAACTACTCCACACAGGAGTTAGCTCGACAGTTTCTCTTTCCAGTGAAATGACGCAGCCATATTCAATGAGTAGCAAATGAGTATGAGATAGAATACAATCATATAGATCGTAAATGATAGACACATACGCACACGATCTATACTACTCATGTCAAGATATCAATCAACCTAGATGACCAAAGTGATGAGCTCCCCCTCAACATGTGTATCGATATCAAATCCACAACTGGAGTCATCAACCTCAGGGTTTGTCATATAACATCTTGATCAATCAATTTGCACAAGCTTGATGCAACCGCCGAGCTCCTCCTCTACGTATGCATCAATATCAAACCCGCAACCGAGGAAACATCCAGTTCAGGGTTTACCGATAATCAACTCAACTCACTCGTGCTAAATTAGGGTTTATCTAATTTGTCATTTGATCATCAAATCTGACATTTTCCAGATTAACTTTAATCATCATGGATTTATCCAAATCGTCATTAATCATCAAAACCTAGATACGTAGATCTACCTAGATCCAACAGCAAATTGAATTCATCCATTTAGAATCTATCTTGCACTTGGGACCTTGCTTGAGGACGAAACTGAAAGTGATCGGTTAGCTAGAAAAGCGTGAATGTACAGACTAGTCGAAGGTACCCTATACAAAAAAGGTACTCAAGGAGTTCTTATGCGCTATATAACTCGAGCAGATGGAAAATCCCTTCTAAGAGATTCACGGAGGCATGTGTGGCGCACATGTTTCCTATAGAACACTGGTCAAAAAAGATTTTTTGACAGGGTTATAACTGGCCTACAGCACTTAGAGATGCTATGCAATTGGTCAAAACTTGCCCACAATGTCAACTTCATGCTCGGCAGGTTCACCAGCCAGCATATGCATTACAAACTATTCCATTAACAAGGCCATTTGCCACATGGGGGATAGATATTCTAGGTCCAATGCCCCAAGCTATCAATGGATACAAGTTTTTGTTCATAGCCATTGATACATTTACTAAATGGATCGAGGCTGAACCAATCCGAACCATTACCGCCGCAACGGCGAAGAAGTTTTTCAGAAGAGCATTGTGACATGATTTGGAGTTCCAAATTGTCTCATCACAGATAATGGATCCCAATTCGTTAGTGGTCTTTTCCTAGACTATTGCGATGACATTGGTACCAAAATTTGTTCTGCATCCGTTGCTCATCCACAAAGTAATGGTGCAGTAGAATGCGCCAATGGGAAAATAATACAAGGCATAAAGAAACTTGTTTTTGACCGCCTTAAGCTGCGCTCGGGGGCTTGGGTAGATGAACTCTACTCCGTTCTATGGGCGTTACGTACTACGGGCAGTCAAGCTATAGGCGAGACGCCTTTCCAACTGGTTTACGGTGCAGAAGCCATGTTATGAATCGAGATACAAATTGGTTCTGCTCATGTGGATCACTCAGATAATATAAATCAAAGTGAAGCCTGCGAAGATGAAATTGCTCTTCTTGAGAAAAGGCGCGATCAAGCACTCATTCGGTCGGCAGCATATTTACAAGCTCTACGTAAATATCACAGTAAAAGGGTGCGACCACGTAGCCTTCACGTAGGAAATTTGGTTTTAAGGAAAATCCAAAACCAATCTAATTGCAACAAATTCTCCCCTCAGTGGGAAGGCCCTTACACTGTAGTTTCCATATCACGAGTAGGTTATGCTCGATTAGCTATGGAAGATGGAAGAATTCTATCGAATACATGGAACATCGACCAACTGCGAAAGTTCTTTGTATAAATTTTTCCATTTCCATTAAAATTATATATATAAACTAAAGTATTTTCCTTTTCGCTATGTGTTATGGTTACATTCCTAGTTTCAGTCTTACATTTTTTCTCAAGTCACACCCGGGGGCTGGTCATGATAAAATGACTTACTACGATGTTCAAATGGATTCACTGGCCAATCTCATGGTCGCATCTAGATAAAACATCTCTTCATAAGCCATTTCTTACCGCATAAGGGACTTACTAGCATGTTTCTGACCATCTAAGTAGCTGTCAGTTAGCAAAAAGTTTGTACATTTTGCACTAAGAAAATTATCTCAACGACTTAATAATCACATCTAGTAAAGACATCTCTTTTTAAGCAATTTCTTAACACATAAGAGACTTACTAGTATGTTCCTATACTACGACTTCGGTATAAGTGATCTTGCAAGCCCTGGTCTTTTCGACTAGATAACTTCCTTGTGACAACTATACAATGACTTCAGTACTAGTGATCGCAAGAAGGGGCTAGGGGGATATAATTATAACATTAAGTTATAAAGGATAAGTACTGTGCATTTTATTATTATTTCTTTTTTCTACTTTTATCATCTACTTTCTACTAATCATGTGTATTTGCAAGGTACAAAGGATTTGATGAGCAAAATATTTCCATTTCCATTGTAAAATTACAAAGTTTACAATGAGAGGGAATACATCAGGCAAGGCCGAGGTCGTATAAAAATTTTTCAACTAGGGGTTCGACCTCAGCCTTGGTTGCGACCAGCTGGTACTCGCTGTCAAAACTTACATCTCCCACCACTGGATTCAGATCAAAGTTCGGACCGTGGTGATCCCTAAGCTTGCAAAGGACAGCAGAGACTATGACACCGACATCAGTCTTCAATCTCTCCTTGTACCTCATAGCAAATTCTGGGATATTAGCGACTAGCTAGTCGGCTTGAGCTGCAACCAAATTGCAAGACTCTTCAAAAGATAAGTTACCCTATGTGGGTTTAACAACATGAGCATCAAGAGAGTCGGCAATCTCCCTTAGTTTTTCGAGAGTATCCCTCTCAGTCAAACTCCAGCCATAGATAATTGTATCCAAGGCGTCCTCTCCGCGGACAAGCTTCTCGGCTTCTCGAGCAAGCTTTGCAGTCTCTCGAGCCCTCTTGTTGGCCGCCTTGTAGCGATCAACAACCTGGTGGAGACGGTCAAGGTCATGTCCTCACCTGATGAACTTCTACTCAAGGAGCTCTGTCGTGGTATAAAATGTACCACCGGCAGGTTTCACGGTAAAACTTGACACGGGGACGACGGCACAAGCTAATCGAGTGACCGGTCACCTCCCACTGGGCAACACAGCAATTGACATGGTGATTTCTATACAGGTTCGGGTCCCAGTGGGGGCCCTAGTCCTGTCAGCACCCTCCAGATGTTAGTCCGCTGGAGAGGTGCTCTCTCGGGGAGAGAGGTCTCCAAGGGAGCCTATTGTTTTTGAGTGTGTGAAATGAATTGAGTCTGTTACAAATGAGATACAAGGGGGGTATATATAGGCCCAAAACATGCAAAAAGACTAAAAGGCCCTGGCTACGGCCGTCGGATCGAGGGGCGTTGATGCCATTTCCCCGGCCGAAGGGCTTGGATGCTTGACAAGTGTCCTCGCTAGTTCCCGAGGAGCTCTCGACATCACCCGCACGTGACCTCGCGTGCCCTCGCACGAGAGGCCCCGGTGACCTTTCCCGAAGAATGTCCGAGATTTCTCATGGAGGACGTCCAGGACTTTTCCCGGAAGACGTTCGGGGTTTGTCATGGTCTTCTATGGGAGACCTTCGTGGCTTTTCCCGGGAGCCCTCCATGATATCTCATGGGAGGCGTTCGGGGTTTGCCACAGGAGGTGTCCGGGGCTTAGAGATGCCCGTGGTCTTCTACGACAGTTCTCCGTGGCTTTTCCCAGGAGGCCTCTGTTATATTCCACGGGAGGCATCCGGGGTTTGCCACAGGAGGCGCCCGGGGCTCAGAGATGCCCGTGACCTTCAAGAGACCTCCACGGTTCTTCCTGGGAGGCGCCCGAGACTTTGCCCGGTAGCCTTCCAAGGTTTTCCATGGAAGGCCTCTGAGACTTTGCCCGGTAGCCCTCCGGGGTTTTCCATGGAAGGCCTCCGGGACATTGCCCGGTAGTCCTCCTTGGTTTTGCACGGAAGGCCTCCGGGACTTTGCCCGGTAGTCCTCCGGGGTTTTTCCCGGTAGCCCTCTGGGGTTTTCCACGGAAGGCCTCCGGGACTTTACCCGATAGCCCTCCTGGGTTTCTCCCAGTAGCCCTCCGAGATTTCCCACGGGAGCCCCACGGGACTTTTCCCGGGAAGCGTCCGGGATTTTCCCCCAACAGCAACCCCCGAGACCCCTAGGGACACATGGGGTCCCCAGAGGGTATGCGTAGACTTTGGCCCCGGGCGGCACTTCACCTTCCACGACACTCCTTGACCCACGCGCGACGCTTCGGCTCCTGGGCTATTTACCCGTGCGAGCCCTCGATTCATGCGCGCGTGCTGTACGGCGTCTCAATCGGCGCGCGGCTCTTTGGTATCCGCACGACGGTTTGAATCAATGGTCTAGATGGGTCTGGAGACATGTGGCACCCATCCGAGGCCCCCTCCGTCACTTATAAATCGGGGGGAGGGGCCCCGGCCCGGACACTCATTTTCCTAACTCCAGAAACTTGCTCTCCCAGAAGCGCACTTATGCTCTCTCGGAAGCTTGATTTCCCGGTAGCACATTTCCCTAGAAACTTCCATAACACCGCGATGGCACCGAAGGGTCGAGCCAAAGCGTCCGAGCTGCCTCCGGAGGAGGTGACCCCAGACTTCCTTGGCACGGCCGAGTTCTCCGCACAGGACCGCGAGGGCCTGCTAGAGCGGAAATACTTCGCCATCGGGGACATCCAGATCCCCGGGCCGGAGGAGCAGGCCCCGAGGCCCCGAGAGGGGGAGGTGGTGGCCTTCGAGGCCTTCATGGAGGCGGGCCTCTGGCTCCCGGTGCATCCATTGCTCCGGGAGTTTCTCCGAGAGTACCGCCTCTCCCTCAACCACCTGACCCTGAACACCCTCGTCCGGATGGGGTTGTTCATATGGCTGTACGAGATAGTCACCGGGGAGAAGGCGACTCTCCGGCTCTTCCGCTACTTCTACGAGCCATCGGTGAGGGGCCCGCTGCTGATGAAGGGTGACCCCAAGTCCGCCTTTGGCTCAGTGATGATGCAACTTGTTGGGGGAAATCTCCACGCGGTCAAGTCCAGGTAAGTTCATGATTGCCCGGGGACAGTGGCCTCCGGTGCCTGCCCCGGGCGCCGCCATTCGGTCCCCGGGACCGTGCCACCCGGGCATGTCCCGGGCACCGCCATTTGGCCCCCGGGACCGTGCCACCCGGGCATGTCCCGGGCGCCGCCATTTGGCCCCCGCGACCGTGCCCCCCGGGCATGTCCCAGGCGCCGCCATTTGGCCCCCAGGACCGTGCCCCCCGGGCATATCCCGGGCGCCGCCATTTGCCCGGGGACAGTGGCCTCCGGTGCCTGCCCCGGGCGCCGCCATTTGGCCCATGGGACCGTGCCCCCCGGGCATATCCCGGGCGCCGCCATTTGCCCGGGGACAGTGGCCTCCGGTGCCTGCGCCGGGCGCCGCCATTTGGCCCCCGCGACCGTGCCCCCCGGGCATGTCCCGGGCGCCGCCATTTGGCCCCCGGGACCGTGCCCCCCGGGCATATCCCGGGCGCCGCCATTTGCCCGGGGACAGTGGCCTCCGGTGCCTGCCCCGGGCGCCGCCATTTGGCCCCCGGGACCGTGCCCCCCGGGCATGTCCCGGGCACCGCCATTTGCCCGGGGACAGTGGCCTTCGGTGCCTGCCCCGGGCGCCGCCATTTGGCCCCCGGGACCGTGCCCCCCGGGCATGCCCCGGGCGCCGCCATTTGGCCCCCGGGACCGTGCCCCCCAGGCATGCCCCGGGCGCCGCCATTTGGCCCCCGCGACCGTGCCCCCCGGGCACGTCGCGGTCGCCGCCATTTGCCCGGGGACAGTGGCCTTCGGTGCCTGCCCCGGGCGCCGCCATTTGGCCCCCGGGACCCTGCTCTCCGGAAGGGGTCCCGGACGTCATCGCCCTCCTAAAAGGTAAAACCCCTGTTTGTTTATCACGTGCAGGTCACGCGAGGGACGCCTCGGGAATCAGCGACCACCCGTCAAGCATCCAAGACGTTTGACAGGGAGAAGGACGGTCCTACCCTTCGATCCGACGGTGGCTTCCGGGGTAGTTTAGGCTTTTTGCTTCTTTTTGGGGCTATAAATAGCCCTTGTACCCCTCTGTTGTAAAGGATCAACTCATTATCATTTGGAATAGCTAATCTCACAGACGTGCTCCGGAAGCCTCTCCCCCGGAGAGAGCCTCCCCAGCCGACTCCAGTCGGGAGCGCGTCGACAGGACTAGGGCCCCCACTGGGACCCGAACCTGTGTAAATCCTCGTGTCTTTTCTTGTGTTTGTCCGGCGGGGGAGGACCGGTCGCCCGGTCAACCCGCGCTGCGTAATCTCCGCTAGGATCGTCTTCAAAACCTGTCGGGGTATTCTTAATACCACGACACAACTCCTTCCGGGCCGCATGAACGAGTACCCAGTACAAGCCTCCCAGGACCACTGGGGATTCTCTCCAGAGGTGGTTCTACCTTCGGGTAGATGACCCGGAGGTCACCTGCTCCCTGGAGCCGTCGACCTACAGCCGGGCGGGCGGCCCGATGGCCCCGAGTGGTCTGAGGAGGAGATGGACCTCCTGACCTGGATGGCGGAGGCCCAGCTTCGGAGGTCCATGAGGGACCTTACAGAGGAGCTAGCGCTCCTCCGGGTGGCGCCCTTCAACCTACGCCGGGGGTCGGGATTCCTCACCACTACCACTCGCCCCGAACGACGGTGGCGCAATGTAAGTTTCCAGGCTTAATCCCCGAAGGAAGAATTGATGAGGATTGTTACCCGAGCTAGTTCGAATTAATGCACAATTGGTTCAAGATGGATTCGAACCCGATGAGTATCTGAAGGTCCGCTATCATGGTCTCAGACGACCTGAGAAGAGCGGACACAAGAATGACTTATGGTCGCAGGCTTTGTGCGATCATGAGATCGCAGACGTTACGGGGTCAGGAGGCCGCAGACAATGCGCGGTCAGAAGGTCGTTGACTATTCTCAACCAGAGTAACTCGGGATTGCCTAGCTCTGCAACAGGCATATCCCTAGGATCATGATGATTCCTCCACGTATGAGGACAACTGCCAGGAGGTTAACATGTGCAGTTATCCCTTGATTGCACGTGTTAAACCTGCGTGGAAGTTAAGTGCAGTTATCAAAACTGCGCTTCTACAACCGTTCAAAACCGCTATGCATTGGCGCCCTTTTGATCGGTATAAAAGAGAGATCGAAGACGACGACAAGGAGGGAGGCTTTCATAAGTTTTTTTAATCATTTCTTAGACAATCAACACAGAAAAGATCTTCGCCTGTGATGATCTTTTCTCCAACCTTGTAAACTTTTTCTATACATAGTGAAATCACAACAGGACGTAGGGCTATTACTCCCACCATCGAGGGCCCGAACCTGTATAAATTTCTCTGTGCCCCAACTGACATTGCTCATCATCCCTTTCCGGAGGGACACCTTGAAAGGCCTCACAACTCACAAATTCTGCATAAGATCGACAAAGGACCCCGAGTCCGAATCATCGACAACGGGCGCCCACCATGGGACCTTTCTCAAGGTGTTCTTTTTTCTATCTGGAGGTTCAGTGAGCCATGTCGGGGGCCTATGATTCCGAGCACGATTTTGATCTCGAGGATTATGCCCACATACAGATGCCTTCACCTAGTGATCCTGTTCCAATGGAGGAAACTGGGGGCGAAGATGTCCCAGAGGTCAATTCAACCACTTAGGTCATGTCTATCGACCAGGAGACAATAGACGCAGAACTGGAACCCAATGTTGTTCCTACTGTGTTAGAGGTTGAATCCGGCCCATCGCACAACCCCGCCAAGGGCAAAGGTGATGTTGACCAGGAATTCAGTCCGGGGAGGTTCGATCCTGATAACCTCCACCGTCTCTTTGATTTCGCGTCCGACTCGGAACAAACAAAGATGTTCTCTCCATCGGTGACCTCGTTCCCTAGGCAATTCACTGCCTTATACGAAGAAAAGCCCGATTAGCGGATCTCTAGGGAAGAACAGGAGCACAAGCAGAAAGAAGAGCAAGAGCGCAGATAGAGGATCAAGATCGTGAGCAGCAAGATAATGAGCTCCGCAAAATAGCCCTAGAGGCTCTGCAAGATGTGCAAGCTCGTTACGACGCTACTCCGAGTTCCTCCCGTCGTCCGCATGGTCGCAGACGCGACCAGACACCTTCTTTACCCCTGGGACATTTACCGGCGGACGAAGAGATGGTGACACCTGGCGCACCTAGGAGAAGCATGCATGGCCGGCTTCGATCCATCGCAGAGGTCCTGCGTAATTTTCCTCCTACTATCACAGATGCGCAGAAACCAGCTTTCGCCAGGATCTTGGCGGAGAGGTTAGACGAGGCCGCATCCGAGGCAACCCCTACAGCCTCTTCCTAGTCGGCGATACATTCCCATGAAAGAGAATACTCTAACTCTAGTACTAGTAGACGGAATCGTCCACCACTAGTGCCGTCTCGGCATGACAAAGCTAGACGGGCGGGAAATTCTCGTGATCGGGAACGAATTCCTGTCCACTCTTGCCTGGGACCACGCGTGGCCTCTCCTTCACGTGAGCTCGCCCGAGATTAGGTCAAGAGTCGCAGATCCATCCATGGTCCTTATGTCGGTTGTAAAGCTTTCTCACCCGGCCTCCATGCGGTCGTTTGGCCAGATAAGTTTAAACCAGGGGATATCGAAAGATTTGACGGAACTCAGAATCCATCGGAGTTCCTTCAAATTTACATCACTGCTATTCAGGCAGCAGATGGCGATGTCCGGGTCATGGCCAACTATTCACCTACAGTCCTCGAGGGACCGCCAAGAACCTGGCTGTTCAATCAGCCCGAGGTTCGATATATAACTGGGAAATGTTGTACGATGTCATCCTCAACAATTTCCAGAATTGTTATCAGAAGCCGGGAAAAGAGGACGACCTCCATCGACTACGACAAACATCGACCAAACTCTTCATCAGTTTGTCAAAAGATTAGTCGGGGTGAGAAATACCATCCCAAACATATCTGATGTGGGACCCCCATTTGAGGAATCCCGTGGCAACCGCCCAGGTGGATTGCACACAGGTTGGACCATTACAAAACCCACAACAAGCGGAAAGCAGTTATAACATAAAACATAATTAAACAGGTACGAGGTCACGAGGACCAATATTACATTAACATAGCGCCCAGAATGACGCTACTTAGAGTTACTACGAAAATGACAAGTTTATCCATACAAGAGTCGGCATCAAGATACCGGACACACAAAACAAGGCATACAGCAACAACAAAGATCTTCGCTTTTGGCAGCAACGGTTCTGGTAGGGCTTTCTCCACATCGGACTCAACTCGGCGCGAGACCCTCCTAGAATTCTGAATCATCTGGGGCGTTCCCATCTTCTGCTTCATCTTCATAACCAAAGGAATCGGGATCGGTGAATCCCTCTTCTGATTTGTTTGAAAAGGCAAGGGTGAGCGTGCTTTGACACAATGCTCAGCAAGTCGTTTATTTACAAATGCAATTATATAGATGAGGAGTGATCAAGAAAAGGGGTTAAATCTTATAATCTTAAATAGTATAGATTTCAATCCTTTAATCTTTCAAATAAGGGTTTTGTTTTCAACAGCGGGGTTTTTGAAAATCTTATAATAGACTTTAAGAAAACATTTTGAATGGCGATCCTCCGTGATCCACCATTTGAATTAACCATATTATGAAAACATTCCAAATAGTTACTTGTGTTGAACCACATGGATAACTCCACCGCGAACATACTCCATGAACTGGGAGTACAGAGTATCCGATACTTTTCTTACGCTTTGCAAAGGTGTACCTCTTTTTACATCCACTTCTTCACTCGACTTTCAAGTCGGGCCAACTCCATGTGACTTATACACATGTGACAAGGCCGAGATCACACAACGCTTTTGCAGTTCAGTATTAACAGTATCCCCGCCCGGTAGATAGACAATTAAGTCTCAAGTACCGTTGTGGGTCCTCCCCACTGCCTTACTTCCTAGCCTTTGGCTTATGTTCCCACAAGACACATAGCCTTGGTCTGTGTCCATGCAAGACATATAACCATTCAAGATTACAACCGCACACGGCTTAATCTGAGGCGTAGGGCGTCTTCCTTCTTTCCACCTTTACCTCTCATGCTTTTTCTGAACTCACATCACTCACGGACGAACTGCGCCCAACTAGTTTCCACGCGAAAAACCAGACTGACAAACCATGCAGGGAACTGCTAATACCAAAAAGCTACTAAGTCGTGCCTGTCCCATACCAGGCAAGTGGTTGGTATGTTTTTCATGCCGCATAGGGGCACAACACAAGGTTCTAGTCCTTATGAATTAATAGTGAGGAGCCATCCACATTCCCTGGTGCGCACCGCACCCTCTCCATACAAACCAATCCTCACTATCAATACTAATTTGACATTTCATTTCACAAAAGGGGTTCCAAATCCATTTCTCATATATTAGCCATTTCACATCCAACATGTATACTTAAATAAGATTAAAGCCTAAGCATGGTATCCTAGGGTGACAAGGTTGCATGGTGATTTGATATCAAAAAGGGGTTTCCACATGAAAGTTGGGTCATATCTATCCACATACTTCTAAACATAGTTCTAGCAAATATTCAGCATGCATATATCTTTAAAACAGTGAATCTACTTTATTTCAAAATACTGGGTGAGACATGATCAAGGGTGACGACTTGCCTTGCCAAGTTGGGTCTAAGAAATCTGCTGGATCTTCAAACGTTCCTTCCAAGTCTTCCGCTCCTTGCTCTGCATTCGCACGAGAGCACACACAACACATACAATACATAAGCATCCAGAAAATAGGCTTTATACCAAACATAAGTAAAATATACACATGAATGAAAATGAGGGAGATTGGGCAGAAACAGAACAGCGGAGAAAAGGATACTAGGGTTAGGTTCACTGGACAAGACTCGATTGCGATGAAAGCCAAGGGTTGGCATTCGGTTCGCGAACAGATAATGCCCGAGAAGGACACCAGGATGATTTGGGGCTTCTAGATGATCAAAAGTGGTGCAAGAGGTGGCATCGTGTGCCAAATGCTGTGAGGGACCTAAATGACAAAGTGGACTTTTCAGAAAAGCCCTAGAATTAACAGAAATTCACAGCAAAGCTTAAGACACAGGAAATCGAATGCCACTGTACAGCAGCGAACTAGGGCACATGCGTCTGGACGAATCACGCATGCATTGCTTCGCCAAACATGTCAGGGAGGTAGGCGGGATCAAGACAAGGTTGCTGGTGGAAGGAATTTGACTGGGGTGGCTTATCGGCGACGAACGGCGAGGTTGAAATCTTCGGCCCCCTGAGACAAGGACGAGCCACGGTGACAGAGAACTGGGGTTAGCTAAACTCCAAATTGACCGAGGGGAAACACTTCTAGGGTGGTGTGGATTGTTCTGGAGAGAGGGATTGGGCAGTGGTTAAGCGTGCGAGCTCGTCGACGTTGTCACCGGAGTTGGCGAAGACGGTGTACGACGAACTGGCTCCACACAGCAATGCAGGCTATAAGCTTTTGGCTACACCATCTAGGGGTTACAGGGAAGGTGTATGTGGCTTCATTTTGGGGAGAGCTGCAGCGAGGCACGCCGGAGACGTGCGACGTCCACGGTGGCGCGCGAAAATTGGGAAAACGCACGACACTGCATCAATTTGAAAACTTGCTGAATAGGCTTGCTAAGAAAGGGCTAAGGATCATTTGATTCTACTGGAGTGAGTGGTGAAAAGCACTGGAACGAGTTTAATTTCTGGAACAGGGGGTTTCTGGTTTTCCGGCGATCACCGGTGATGATGAGCACTAGGATGCAATTGGTTGCTTGGACACGGGAAGATGGGTGTGGTGAACTCACTGGTGAGCTTGGATTGAAGTGAGGGGCTGTGGTTTGCCCTGGCGACGGTGGCCTAAAAATTGGCTCGTCGGGGAAGAAAGGGAAACAGTGAGCAAACTGGAAAATGGCTAAGTCCTGGCGTTGTACTTCTTCACAACGTTGAAGGGGTTTATATAGGCACTGAGGCGGAGCTTGCGAGGGGAAACGGCGAGAGAACTTGTGCCGGGGACGAGACTGGCCGGGTGCAGCTGCGACAGCGGTGACCGGCGATGTGATTGCGCACTGGCGGTGTAGCAGCTCTACAGGCTTTGTCGTTTGCATTGGGACTTCACCAGTGATGGCGCAGATGCGGAGGCAATAGCAAAGCTCCGGCAACGACACGTAACGCATGCAATTGCCACGGCAACGGTTGCGCGCGTGAAGTCATTGCTCTGGAGCGCGGGCGTTTATCCGCTGGTCATGGCGCGGTACTGGTGGCTGGCACGTGCGCGCGGGGTGGTTCATTTGCTCACAAGCGCAGGCGACAAGAGGCGATGGCCGGCGGCGAGCAACTGCGGCGAGAAAACGCGGCGCGGCTCCGGCGATGCAACACTGGTCGAAAGCAACGACCAGGCGCTAGTCGAAAACAGCAGAAAAAGGATAGGAGGGCTGATTTGCAATTTCAGAACTTTGATTCCAAGGACCAATCTGTAAATCTGGCATTTGGCTTAAGTAGAAAGGGTTTTGACTTTGCTAAATTAATCCACAAAGTCTAAGACATTGATCAGCAGCTAGGGATGACAAAATTTTGGAGATTTAGGCAAGTTTTGAGATGAATTGAAAACAGGGTAATTAGGGTAATCTAGATTTTAGAAATTTGACAAGGCTGAAACTAGGGTTTCGGGAGAGATTTGGAAATTCTTCCAGAAGGGAAAAATGTCCAGAATAGTGAAGGGAAGATGTTCACTGAATCAAATCGGGATTTGGAAATGATCTGTGACTTTTAGCCTTTTTGGGGTTCCTCATATATCTGAAAAGGACTAATTTGTGAATCTTTTGGACTGATCTGCGAAAATGGCTTGAATGAAGGAGTTTGGCTGCCAACTTTTTAGAGTAACACTCTGGCATTACCAAGATCTCATCCTAATGTGCAGATAGTCAAGGCAGGTTAGGGTTGGGAAAAATAGGGGTGTTACATCTGATAATTCCGTTATCAGGGCGTTTAAACACGCCGCTCGATATCAGAGGTTTACGGAGGATTTTCTCATCCATCCCCCTCGATCAGTAGCCGATCTTTTTGATATGGCTGATCGATACTCCGACGCAGCCGAGGCCATTGAGTGGAATCGGATGGTGGACAAAGGAAACTTACCACCTCAACCAGGTCTCAAGGACGTAAAGAGAGAGGATTCGAACAAGAAGCTGGAATCTTCATCAGGCGGGAAGTCAAAGAAATCAAAAAGGAGTCGAACTGGACAATACCGAGAGGTTGCGGTCACAGAGAAACCTCCATTGACCAAAGGTAACAAATCTTCATTTAAAAAAAAATTGCTTCTGGTGGTCGCAGTGCCGACCAACCAGAGAAGTCGACTAACCCGCAGGAAGGCAAGAGGTGGTGTCCACTTCACAATTCTGCAGGCCACGACCTCAAGAATTGCCGGAGTTGGTTGAAGCAGTTGGATGACTTCTACCAGGGGATCGGACCAATGCCGACCTTGCCACCAAA
Source organism: Pharus latifolius (assembly GCA_019359835.1). Classification (NCBI taxonomy): domain Eukaryota; kingdom Viridiplantae; phylum Streptophyta; class Magnoliopsida; order Poales; family Poaceae; genus Pharus; species Pharus latifolius. The sequence goes on along the minus strand of CM033326.1, from coordinate 42,203,255 downwards.
AGAACAGATTTGAGACACCAATGGGGATGAAGAGATGTCCTACCAGGTACTTAGTAATCATGTCAATGTTATTTTCGGAGGTTCCTCCTCTTTTGTTTCTAAACGGCAATTTAAAGCTTTTTACCGAGAGATGAACCAAGCGGAGACTCCCCTTGGTGAACCTCAATACCCCTGTTGGTCGGATACACCTTTGACATTTGATCGCTCTGATTTCCCTATGGGGCTTACTCGACCATTGAGGCTACCTTTTGGTCATTACCCCAATTATCAGTAATGCGAGAGTCGAAAGGGTCTTGATCGACGGAGGTAGTTGCTTGGACATTTTATTGGTCAAGGCACCGGACGAGATGCAAATTCCTCGTTCGAAAATCAAACCCATAATTCATCCGTTTTATGGGATAATTCCTGGTCCCTCTATGATGCCATTGGGACAGGTGGTGCTCCCAGTCACGCTGGGTGAACCCGATAACTTCCGAACAGAATTGGTTACTGTCGACGATTTGGACTCGGAGTCCTCAGCCGAACTTATGCAGAATTTGTAATAGTGAGACCTTTCAAGATGACCCTTCGGGAAGGTATGCTGAACAATGGTGAACAGGAGCACAGAGAATTTAGACAGGTTCGGGCCCTCGATGGTGGGAGTAAAAGCCCTACGTCCTGTTGGGATTTCACTAAGTATGGTAAAGGTTTACAAGTGGAGGAAAAAGTCCTCACAGGCGAGGATTTTTCCTGTAAAAAGTGTACAAAGATAAGCTAAAGAAGACTTAAAAATGCTGTATGAGGTGTGCCGTAGACTTGGCTAACTTCGATCCCTCCCTCTGATTGATACTTCATGCCATCCTTTTATACTGCTTGAAAGGGTGCCATGTGAAGGAAACTGCATCAATCGGTTGCACGGACGGTTAGATACGGTTTTTGAAACTGCTCTTAACCTCCACGCAGGTTAAACACATGTTATTCATGAATAACTGTACGTGTTAACCCCCTGACGGTTGATTTTCCACGTGTAGGAGTCTTCGGGATACTTAGAATATCCTGTCGTATAGACAACCGAATAGATAGATCCCAGGTATCCTGATCGGTAGATGTTCTGACCGCGGGATTTGGCTGACCGCGTAATATCCCGAATGTGTAGTTCGCGTATAGGCCACGAACTTCTGACCGCGCAAGGCCCACGGTCTGACCGCGTAAAGCTGCGACTTGACCGCGTAAAGCTTGCGACCTCGTGGTGATGCCTCTCAAAATAACTTGAGTTCGCATCTCCAGACACATGCTCTGGTTCGAACCTGTCTTGAACCAGAAGTTTATTAGAAGTGACCCGGGTGTCAATCCTCGTCAGCTAGCCCCCAAATTCGAAGACAACGGAGAGACGTGTTTATTTCGAATTTAAAAACCGTGCATTGGATTTTTAACCCGGCCCTTTAACTTCTCCACTTAGTGGCGCACTAAGTGAAAACGGTTGGTTTTTCAAGACGGGTTCTGACATTACGTGACGGGCAATGATGGCGCCGTAGAGATTTTTATCTCGAGGTAAAATTGTAAATGTCTTTAACGAAACTCGAGGTGTCTGGGAGGCGAACCGTCGACCTGGCGGCTATAAATACCAGACCCCTGGACATGTAAAGATTCACAATTTCCCTCTCACGCCTAAGTCTTTTTCTTGTTACCTGGCCTCCTTCCTTTTCACTTACTCTTCCCAATGGCAGATCACGAAATCATCGAGATTGAGAGCGATGAAGGGGAAATTGTCGAACAAGGGTCGAATGAAGTCCTATCTCCCTTAAGGAAGAAACCCAAGGTTGACGAAGGATCTTCCAGTGGAACAACGGTGAAGAATGTAGCGAGTTTCCTTCTTCCTTCAGTTCCTTTGACCCTCCCCGTTCATGCCTCTCGGCAAGTTGAATTTTCATCTCCACCTTTGGAGGGATGTTCTTCTCAGTTTTCTCCATTTCATCCCAATACTCCCCATTTTTGTTTGGGTGATCAATTTTCTGGTCGGCAAGCGGTGACTATCCCTCGATTAGATGATTGCCATATTGGGTTGGCGAAGCAATTTTCTTCTGGGAACGTTGCACCGGGACAGGTAACAATTCTTCCCCCTTTTTGCTGATAATTTTAGTTAATATGACTAACTTTTGCAAAATGTAGGAGGTAGGAGGCCCCAGCGATCAGCCTTCTGCTGCCCCATCTCTTCCTTCCGGACAGACTCTTCTGGAAGAGAAGAATGCCCTGGAGAAGAAGACCGAGGAGATGGCCTCGAAGATTCTGCGTTTAGCAGAATGTCTTGATCGATCCCGAGAGGAGGCGCACCATTTCCGTCGAGAGAGAGACTTCGCTCAGCAACAGCGAGAACTCTCTGACTTGATTAGGGACAATAGTGCGTCCGTTGTTAGGGATGATATAGATAGATTTAGGGTAGTTGCTAGTTCCCTGGGGGTTGTCAGTGTAGATCCTACTGACAACAATATGTCCCTTGGGGAATTTTGTAAATTTCTTTCGGAGCAAGTCGATGTTTTGATCGACTGCATCCCTTTTGTATATAAAGAATGTAAGAAATAAAAAGTTTCTTATTTCTCACGAATATTCTTCACATCTTCTGTGCGAAAATATAGCCATAAACTTTACGTTTGCGACCATTCATACACAGGAAACTTTAGTTCTGCGATCAGAATCGTTTTTAAGAAAAAGGCACCGCGACCTGCCCTGATTCCGCGAGCAGTTTCAGAGCCGCGGTCAGAACTAAAGTGCGACCAGAGTTAGGACTCGGTCAGGCCGTCATTCCGATTAGAATCGAAGTTTCAGCCTAAAACATAATTTCGAAAAAACCATAACCCATTTAGAAACATTCCAGTACGTCAAAAATTGAGTTATATGATTTTTTCAAAGAAAATGTTCAAAGTATAAAAAGGAAAAACGCCTTCTGAAAAGTACTGAAAATTTTTCAGTCCTTTTGCACTTTCAGTTTCCAAAACAAAGAAGCCTTTTTGTTTCAGATCCGACGTCTGGGTACTTTATCGGGTCTATCAGAGACAGTATCCATTATGGGAAATGAATAAAGCATTCAATGGAACGTTTGGAACGAGCCGTTTACCCATTAATGCGTCGCCTTGGGTCTATAAAAAGCAGTAGGTAGCTTCTTGAGGAAGCCACTCAGCCGCGAAAAACCCTGAGAATTCCCGCCGCTCAAAACCCTCATTTTCTTCAGCCTTCGTCTTCCCCAAATCGCCAGCTTCCCCTTTGATTCTACACCATAGATGGCGTCCTGGAGCAGGTCCATTCATCATTCTGAGGAGAGCCTGATGGCGCTTGAGAAGGAGGAGATCCTTTCTCCGCGGCTGCTCATTAACTGGCGACCTGCGGAGAAGGACCAAGAAACCCCAACCGTCCAAGAAGGCGAGTTGGTGGTTTTTGAGGAGTATTTTCGTTGCGGGTTCCGATTCCCTGAGAGTCGGTTCCTTAAGGATATCTTTGAGCATTACGGGTGGGAACTGATCAACCTCCACCCCAACGCGATGCTGATTCTTGCAGTATTCCAGCATCTCTGTGAAGCCTTCGTCGGAGTATATCCCAGCGTGGATCTTTTCCGACGATTTTACTTTTCGGCGTGGTCGAAGAGCACCAACGCCGCCGGATGCATCTACTTCCGGCTGAGGGATAAAAAGGAGTATCCCTCCCCACCCCTGCGAGATTCAGTGCACGGGTGGCACCAGAAATGGTTTTACTGCACCCCTCCGACCGAGAGCGGGCTGTGGTTTGAGAACTCGCGGCCGGAGAAAACAAGCGAGTTGGATACTCTCCCGGCGATGAACGCGGAGTTCATGAAGCATGCCGAGGTGATCCTTCACTTAGTCGAACAAGGGCTGACGGCACGTGACGTCATCCGAGACTTTGTGAAGAATCGGGTGAGCCCCCTACGTGAAAGGGCTCATCCGGCTTGGGAGATCACGTCCATGGCGGACACTACCCTGGACTATAATGAAGGTACTTATTTCTGACATAGAAATCCTTTTTTCATTTTTGAAATGTACCAATTTAACTTGTATCCGGGAACAGTCCTGCCCTCAGCTGAGATTGAGAGGCGGACTAACTACCTCCTCAGGGCGTACAACGCCGAGGTAGAGGGCCCCAAGGGATCGCCTCGCCCCCAAAGCTTGATTCATGCTGGCGACGACCTTAAACAGGAGCGCCGAAAGGTAAACTTCTCACTTGGCCTCTGTTTTGCAGGTTTCGTGTATGTCCAGCACTAATCAATTTCATTGGAATGAAAATAGCTCCTAGGGAGGTTCGCGGATGCGACATTCCCAAGTGAGAATGTCGGCTCTCTGAAGAAGCCGGCAGCGAAGAACGTGAAGAAGGTCTCCCAGAGACCCAGGACAAAGAGTCCTGCCCCTAAGAAGACCAAGCTGAACCCTGGGGAGGGGTCTTCACGAAGCGTCCCTCGTCCCGCAAGAAAGACTGCGGTAAGATATCGCATTCCTGCTACTTTTTCAGGCGCGACATGGAATCACTTCTTCGTCGTACAGGGAGAGGGGAGCGAGGAGGAAGAGGATGACGTTCCTCTGATCCTTCGAAGGAGGAAGATCGCGGATCTTCCATCCAGCGATGTCCCAGGCTGCCCCACAGAGACCACAGCTGCCGAAGAGGTGGCCGTGGCTGACCCTGCGACCACCGAAGATCTGGTGGTCGCGGGTGACCTTCCAATTCCTGAAGCCCCCGGGGTTTCAGGGTCAGTCATCTCTGCTTCCCTGACTAAGGTAAAGGATCTTTTCGATCATTCCCTCCATGACTCTTTCTGCGTATTTGACAAGTTAATGTACATACAGGAAGGAGAGCTTCCCCCTGGGTCCACTGGGGATTCCAGGGAGGAAAATCCTCCTCCTCCGCGGACAGAGGAGGAAGTAGACGAACGAAGGCCGGCTGTGACGGTTCCAGCAACTCAGGAATCGTCAAGGCCTTCAGATGAAGCCCCACCAATTAGCCCGGTGGTCCAGGTAAAGACTTATGTGTTTTTAACTGTTCCCTAAGAATATGCCTGTAACATGATATTTTCAGGGGGGTGTTGTCTTATTTACCATAAGGAAGGCAAGAACCGGAGACGGCTCTCCTTCGCAAGGGGAGTTGTCCCAGAAGTCCCAGGAACGAATGGGATTTCGAATAAGGTAAGAACTCTTATTCGACAGTAATCTTATATAAAAACTGTCTGACCCACTCTTCCTGTTAGGCAAAAGAAGACAGCGCCTATACCTTCAACCGCCACTGGGGAGGTTGAAGCTAGGGCTGATGAGGGAGCCTCTAATGAAGAGCGCTCTACTCCCGTGGTTCAGGAAATCGTCCGGACCGCGGGAGGTGAATCAAGCACAGGGACTAGGTCACCACCAGTGGCCTCTGGGGGTGGCGTCCGGCCGGCACTCCCATCAACTGTCCCCGTTGCAGGCACTTCAGGCGCGCTAGCAAGGATTCCTGCTAGCATGGATGATGCTGCTTTAAATAAGTTTATGAAGGTATGATGACTCCTGTTTCGGTGTTTGAATCGCCTTTAGAGCATACTTGACTCTCTTGCTTTGTGTCACAGGGCTTGTCATGGGTGACGAGCCAGTCGCATGCTGCAATGGCTAGCATGGCGGCTGTTCAAAAAGATCGTGACGGCTTGCGCAAGTGAGTATCGTCATCCTTCTGTTAATATAAGTAGGCTTTAATTGTGACTAACCTGATTTTGCTGCAGAGAGGTTACGTTCTTGAAGAAGGAGTTAACCAAGATAAAGCTGAACTCAGTTACAGAGTTTCAAAAACTACGGACTGAAATCAATAGACTTCAGTCTGAGAATGTTGGTAAGTCGATTCCCAACTTGAGAAGACTTAAAGACATTTCTTGTTCATAACCTCTTTTCTTTGTGCAGCGCAAGCAGGTCGTATTAAACAGCTCAGCCAGGACAAGATGCTTCTCGAGTCCTCGCTCGACCACACCAATCAAGTGGTCAAAGAGTTGAGCCTACTGGTCTTCGAAAAACTGAAGGCCATAGCCAGCCTTTTGAATACCAATGTGGTAGAGTTGAGGAAGGACAACCCAGATGTCAGCGATTGGGCATCACTGCTTACAACTCAAGCAGAATCACTGCTCGAATATCTCCCTGGAGATTTACGGCGACGTGAAGAGATGATCAGGATGAGAGTCCGATCAGCCGCATCCGCCGTACTCAGCCGGGTTCGACTTCACCATGGCCCAGATGCGAATCTGAGCGCGCTGGTGGGACCGGTTGAGGTCGAGAGTGACGAACTGCTTGACGCCGTTATTGAAGAAGTTAAGCCCTTCGTTGACAAGCTCTTGGCTGAGCTAAGGATCGAATGATCCTTGTATTTTGTAACCAAACAATTGTAATTACAATGCTATGTATGTAAAATTATTTTTTCAAGAGAAAGTGCATATTCACATCATAAGTTTCATACTATAAGTATATTCCTCTAGCCCCCGCCTCTGTTTTGTGAATACTGAAGCCTTAGTATTTTAAACAGAGGAAAACATAAGTATGATGACCAGGGATATGTGCTTCAAGCCGATGGTCAAGATTAAAGTAACATTTTAACCTTATTGCAAACTGGTAGCCACCCAAATGACCGAAGACTAGCCAGATAGTCCCGTGTGTGTTGAGAAACGGCTTATTTAGGAGTGACTTATCTGGAAGTGATCATGAGATTGACCAGCGAATCCGGTTGAAAAATGCTGTAATAACCTAACCGCCGGCGATCAGCCCCCAGGTCGAATTTGTATAATTTGGGCTTAAAGAAAAACACTCATTGTATGAAAACAAGACATGCTTTTTATGAAAAGATGCTAATTGAACAGGAAAAAAGTGATTGGAATACTTACACGTAAAACTTGCGAAGTTGATCGATGTTCCAAGTATTGGACAAAATCCGACCATCCTCCAAGGCTAACCGCGCAGATCCTGACCGCGGCACTGAGACGACAGTATATGGTCCCTCCCACTTTGGGGAGAATTTATTGCGGTTAGACTGGTCTTGAATTTTTCGTAAAACCAAGTCGCCCACGTTGAGATCACGTGGTCGCACCTTTTTACTGTGATACTTGCGCAGAGCCTGCAAGTATACCGCGGACTTAATCAGGGCGCGATCACGCCGTTCTTCCAGGAGGATGAGATCTTGCGATCGTTGTTCGGATTGGTTGACCTGTTCGAATTGATTCGTGCGAACAGATCCAATACTTACTTCCATGGGCAACACAGCCTCGGCTCCATAGACCAAATGGAAGGGTGTCTCACCGGTGGCTCGACTAGAGGTAGTCCGTAGTGCCCATAGAACAGTATAGAGCTCGTCTGCCCAAGCCCCCGAGCGGGTCTTGAGGCGATCAAAAACACGTTTTTTGATACCTTGCAATACTTGCCCATTGGCCCGTTCTATGGCACCATTGCTTTGTGGATGTGCCACGGAAGCAAAGCACACCTTGGTCCCAATCTGATCGCAGTAGTCTAGGAAAAGACCGCTAGCGAACTAAGAACCGTTGTCTGTGATGAGACGGTTTGGAACACCAAATCGTGCCACAATGTTCTTGTGAAAGAACTTTTGTGCGACTGATGCAGTAATATTTCGTACTGGTTCGGCCTCAATCCACTTTGTGAACGTGTCAATGGCTACGAACAAAAACTTGTATCCATTGACCGCTTGTGGCATAGGACCGACGATGTCCATTCCCCAGATCGCGAAAGGCCATGCGAGAGGAATAGTTTGCAATGCATAAGCAGGTTGATGAACCTGTCTTGCATGAAACTGACACTGTGGACACATCTTGACCATAAGCTTGGCATCATCGAGTGCCGAAGGCCAGTAGAATCCCTGTCGAAAAACTTTTCCGACCAGTGTTCGGTATGATGCGTGTGCACCGCATACACCGTCATGTATTTCTTTCAAGAGGGATTTTCCTTCCTCCTGAGATATGCAGCGCATGAATACTCCTTGAGTACCCTTTCTGTACATAACCCCATCTATGAGTTTGTACAGACGCGCCTTTCGAATTAACCGATCGCTTTTGGTTTCGTCCTCGGGTAGGGTCCCATGTTCAAGATAGACCCTCAATGGATGAGTCCAATCTTGTTCCTGACCGAGGTTGGCAACGAAGGCTATTGCCGGATCATCCTCGACCGAAGTCATGATCGAAGGATGGTCCAAGTGTTCAATGAACACTCCTGCCGGAGCGGATGAGCGTGAGGATCCAATTTTGGATAATTGGTCTGCGAGAATGTTGTCCTTTTGCGGGATGTATTGGACTTCGAAGTGACTGAAGTGTTTTTCCAATCTCCTCACTTCCCCCAGGTAATGAGCCATTGTCCCATCGGAGGTGCTGTACTCCTTGTTTACCTGGTTTACGACCAGCTGTGAGTCCCCCCTCACCACTAATCGACGGACTCCGAGGAATTTTGCTGCCCGGAGCCCTGCAAGAAGACCTTCATACTCTGCTGCATTGTTGGTTGCAACAAAGTGTAGTTGAATGACATACTTAAGCTGTTCGCCCTGAGGTGTAACTAAGACCACTCCAGCCCCCGAGTGTTGAAAACTACGGGAGCCGTCAAAGTACATTGTCCAATAATCGGGGCACTCCAGTTCCTTTTCCAACTGCACGGGTGGCTCAGGGTTGGTCCATTCGACCACAAAGTCAGCCAAAACCTGAGACTTAACCGCCGTGCGAGGGGTAAAGTGGATCTCAAAGGCACCGAATTCGACCGCCCATTTGGCGATTCGACCAGATTTTTCTGGATTTCGGACAATATCCCCTAAAGGAAAAGAGGAAGGTACTGTGATCTTGTGTGCTTGAAAGTAATGTCGTAGCTTACGGGAAGCCATCAGTAGCGCGTAAAGTATCTTCTGGACCTCAGGGTAGCGCTCCTTAGGACCATGAAGTACTTCGCTCACATAGTAGACGGGTCTGTGCACTCCTTCCCTTTCCGCGATCAGAACTGCGCTGACCGCGTGTGGGGTGGCCGCCAAATACAGAAGCAATGGTTCATCCTTTTCAGGAGACACCAATACTGGCGGACTGGATAGATATGTTTTTACCTCCTGAAACGCTTTTTCGGCCTCATCTGACCACGTGAAGTTATGATGTTTCCGCAAGGCTTTAAAGAAAGGTAGTCCCCTTTCGCCTAATCGCGATATGAAACGACTTAAAGCCGCCATGCGACCAGCCAGGCGTTGAACATCCTTCATGGTCGAGGGCGACCTCATTTGCTCAATAGCTCTGATTTTCTCAGGATTAACCTCAATGCCCCTGGAACTCACAAGAAAACCAAGAAGCTTTCCGGAAGAAACCCCGAAAGAACATTTCTCCGGGTTCAATTTTATTCTAAAGCGATTCAAGTTACAGAAGGTTTCAGCAAGATCATCCAAATGAGACAATCTTCTGGTACTCTTTACAACCAAGTCGTCTACATATGCTTCGAGATTACGCCCTATCTGGGAAAGAAAGGTCTTTTGCATCAAGCGCTGGTACGTGGAACCAGCGTTCTTGAGACCGAACGGCATTCTGACATAGCAGTACGTGCCGAACGGGGTGATGAAGGCAGTTTTCTCTTCATCGTCTTCTGCCATGCTAATTTGATGATATCCCGAGTAGGCATCCAGAAAACTCATCAGTTCGCAACCCGCAGTGGAGTCAACCAGCTGGTCGATGCGGGGAAGGGGAAAGTCGTCCTTCGGACAGGCACTGTTGAGGCTAGTATAGTCGACGCACATGCGCCACTTGCCATTCGACTTGCGGACCATGACCGGATTGGCGAGCCAGTCCGGGTGATGCACTTCGCGGATAAACCCGGCTTGTAAGAGTTTGTCTAACTCTTCTCGGATGGCTTCCTGTCGGTCGGTGGCAAAACGCCTGAGCTTTTGCTTTATTGGTCGTTGTCCAGGTCGGATTGCTAACCTGTGCTCAATTACTTCCCTTGGGACACCGGGCATGTCGGACGGTTTCCACGCAAACACATCTGCGTTAGCCCGGAGGAAAGCAACGAGGTCGAGTTCCTATTTGTCATCCAGGGCTGACCCAACCCGAATTGTCTTGGATGGGTCATCTGGGTACAAAGGAACTTGTTTGAGTTTCTCATCTGGTCGAGGAGCAGCCCTGATCGCATCGGTGGCGACAGTGGCGACCTGAGCGTCCCGGAGGGGAAGTTGATCGACCATCTCCAAAGATAGCCGGTCGCACGTGAGCGCCACGTTGCGACTTCCTCGGACCGAAATGACACCTTTGGGGCCAGGCAATTTCCCGCACTGATAAGCATAGTGCGTTGCCATCATGAACTTAGCAAGAGTCGGCCTGCCAAAGATTGCATTATAAGCTGAATCACAATCGATTACATCGAAAGTAACCAATTCTGTTCAAAAGTTATCTGGTTCTCCCAGAGTGACCGGGAGGACCACTTGTCCCAATGGCATCATGGAGGGGCCTGGGATTATCCCATAAAACGGATGGATTATGGGCTTGATCTTCGAACGAGAAATTTGCATCTCGTCGAGTGCCTTGACTAATAAAAGATCAAGGGAACTTCCCCCATCGATCAGGACCCTTTCGACCCTCGCGTTACTGATGATTGGGGTAATAACCAGAGGTAACCTCAATGGTCGAGTTAGCCCCGCAGGACAGTCAGCGCGATCAAACGTCAAAGGTATATCCGACCAACGGGGATATTGAGGTTCACCAAGGGATGTTTCCGTTTGGTTAACCTCTCGGCAAAAAGTTTTAAACTGCCTTTTGGAAACGAAAGAGGAGGAACCTCCGAAAATGACATTAACATGATTTTGAGGTACCTGGTAAGCCATTTCTTCGTCTCCATCGACGTCTCTAACCCCGCACGCCTGCTCTTTGGGCGGTAAGGTTGGCATTGGCCCAGCTCCTTGGTAGAAATCATCCAGCTGTTTCAACCAACTTCTGCAGTTTTTGAGATTGTGGAGTGGACACCACCTTTTGCCCTCCTGCGGATTAGTTGATTTTTCTGGCTGGTCGGAATCCCGGCCACCAGAAGCAGTTTTACTTTTAAAAGAAGACTTATTACCTTTGGTCGAAGGTGGTTTCTCCGCGACCGCGACCTCACGGTACTGTCCAGAGCGGTTCCTCTTCGACTTTTTTGACTTCCCACCCAGTGAAGACTCCGGCTTTTTGCTCGAATCTTCTTTCTTGGCGTCCTTGAAACCTGGTTGGGGCGGTAGGTCCCCCTTGTCAACCATTCGGTTCCATTCGACTGCCTCGGCTGCATCGGAGTATCGATCAGCCATATCAAACAGATCGGCCACCGATCGAGGAGGGTGAATGAGCAAGTCTTCAGTGAATCTCCGGTATCGACGGCATGCTTAAATGCCCTGATTACGGAGCCATCAGATATGTTCGGGATGGTATTTCTTACCCCGACAAACCTCTTGACAAACTGCCGAAGCGTTTCGGTCGAAGTTTGCCGCAATCTATGCAAGTCGTCCTCCTTACCCGGCTTTTGGTAACAGTTTTGGAAATTGCTGAGGATGGCATCGCATAGCATTTCCCAATTGTAGATAGAACCCTCAGGCTGATTGAACAACCAGGTTCTAGCCGGTCCTACGAGGACTGTTGGCAGGTAGTTAGCCATGACCTTGTCATCGCCTCCTGCTGCTTGGATGGCAGTAATATAGATCTGAAGAAACTCGGATGGGTTCTGAGTTCCATCAAACCTCTCAATGGCCCCTGGTCGAAACTTATCGGGCCAAACGACCGCTCGTAGGCCAGGCGAGAAAGCTTTGCAACCAACGTAAGGACCGTGGACCGTCCTGCGACTTTCGGTCAGGTTTCGAGCAAACTCACTTAATGGCGGGGTTACTCGGGGTCCCAAATGAGAATGAACGGGAACTCGATCCCTACTGCGAGAGTCCTGCATTCGCCGATATTTGTCTTGTCGGGACGGTATAGGCGGCGGGTAATTCTGTCGGCTAGAGCCAGAATGAGGACCATCTCGTTCATGGGAATGTGTCACTGAGCGGGAAGAGGCTGTCGGGGTCGCCTCGGATGCGACCTCATCCAGTTTTTCCGCCAGGATCCTGTAAAAGGCCGGTCTCTGCGCATCCGTGACCGTAGGAGGAAAGTTGCGCATGACTTCCGCGATAGATCGCAGTCGACCATGGGTACTTCTCCTAGGGGCACCAGGTGTTATTGTTTCCTCGTCCACTGAGAAATGCTCCGGTGGTAAGGAAGGAGTCTGGTCACATCTACGACCACGCGACCGTCGAGAAGAACTCGGGGCAGCATCGTAACGAGCCTGCGCATCTTGAAGAGCCTCTAGGGCAGTTCTGCGTAGTTCGTTGTTTTGTTGCTCGAGATCTTGCTCCTCCTTCTGTTTGCGATCTTGTTCTTCCCTGGCAGCCTGTTGATCGGGAGTTTCCTCCGACAACGCAGCAAACTGCCTAGGGAGAGAAGTTGTCGATGGGGAGAACATTTCGGTCTGTTCCGAGTCAGACTCGAAATCAAAGAGACGGTGAAGGTTATCAGGGTCGAACCTTCCTGGGCTAACCTCGGGGTCACCATCATACTTTCCCTCAGCGGGATCGCATGACGGGCCGGATTCATCACCTAACACATTAAGAACCTCTGCGGGTTCTGACCTTGTGCCAGTTACCTCCTGGTCGATTATCATGACTTGAGGAGATGATTCATCCTGGGGAAGATTCTGGCCTTCGACCTCTTCCATCGGAACAGGATCACTTGGAGAAGGCATTGGGATATGAGCATAATCCTCGAGATCGAAATCATTCTCGGAATCATATGCTCCAGCCATGTTTCGGCAAACCTCCGAATTTCAATTAAGACGCCTTGAGAAAGGCCCCACGGTGGGCGCCAGCTGTCGACGATTTGGACTCGGAGTCCTCAGCCGAACTTATGCAGAATTTGTAATAGTGAGACCTTTCAAGATGACCCTTCGGGAAGGTATGCTGAACAATGGTGAACAGGAGCACAGAGAATTTAGACAGGTTCGGGCCCTCGATGGTGGGAGTAAAAGCCCTACGTCCTGTTGGGATTTCACTAAGTATGGTAAAGGTTTACAAGTGGAGGAAAAAGTCCTCACAGGCGAGGATTTTTCCTGTAAAAAGTGTACAAAGATAAGCTAAAGAAGACTTAAAAATGCTGTATGAGGTGTGCCGTAGACTTGGCTAACTTCGATCCCTCCCTCTGATTGATACTTCATGCCATCCTTTTATACTGCTTGAAAGGGTGCCATGTGAAGGAAACTGCATCAATCGGTTGCACGGACGGTTAGATACGGTTTTTGAAACTGCTCTTAACCTCCACGCAGGTTAAACACATGTTATTCATGAATAACTGTACGTGTTAACCCCCTGACGGTTGATTTTCCACGTGTAGGAGTCTTCGGGATACTTAGAATATCCTGTCGTATAGACAACCGAATAGATAGATCCCAGGTATCCTGATCGGTAGATGTTCTGACCGCGGGATTTGGCTGACCGCGTAATATCCCGAATGTGTAGTTCGCGTATAGGCCACGAACTTCTGACCGCGCAAGGCCCACGGTCTGACCGCGTAAAGCTGCGACTTGACCGCGGAAAGCTTGCGACCTCGTGGTGATGCCTCTCAAAATAACTTGAGTTCGCATCTCCAGACACATGCTCTGGTTCGAACCTGTCTTGAACCAGAAGTTTATTAGAAGTGACCCGGGTGTCAATCCTCGTCAGTTACCTTTGATGTAATTGATTGTGATTCGGCTTAAAAAGCAATCTTTGGCAAGCCAACTCTCGCTAAATTCATGATGGCTACGCACTACGCTTACAGTGCGGCAAGTTTCCTGGTCCCAAGGGCGTGATTTCGGTCTGAGACAATCGCAACGTGGTATTGACGTGCGATCGGTTATCCCTGGAGATGGTAGATCAGCTTCCCCTCCGAGAAGCCCAGATTGCCACAATGTCTACTGATACGATCAAAGCCGCTCCCCGACCAGACGAAACATTAAAATTGGTTCCGTTGTACCCAGATGATCCATCCAGGACAATTCAGGTTGGATCAGGCCTGGATGACAAATAGGAACTCGAACTCATTACTTTCCTCCGAGCTAATGCAGATGTGTTTGCGCGGAAACCATCCGACATGCCCGGTGTCCCAAGGGAAGTACTTGAGCATAGGTTAGCAATTCGACCTGGACCGCGACCAATAAAGCAGAAGCTCAGGCATTTTGCTGTTGATCGGTAGGAAGCCATCCGAGAGGAGTTAGATAAGCTCCAAAAGGCCGAATTTATTCGCTAAGTCGATCATCCGGAATGGCTTGCAAATTCGGTCATGGTCCGCAAGTCAAATGGCAAGTGGCGCATGTGCGTCGACTACACTAGCCTAAATAGTGCCTGTCCGAAAAAAATTTCCCCTTCCCCGCATCGACCAGCTGGTCGATTCTACTGCGGGTTGCGAACTGATGAGTTTCCTGGACGCTTACTTAGGATATCATCAAATTAGCTTGGCGGAAGAAGATGAAAAGAAGACTGCCTTCATCACACCATTCGGCACCTACTGCTACGTCAGAATGCCGTTTGGTCTCAAGAACGCCGGTTCCACGTACCAGCGCTTGATACAAAATACCTTTCTTTCCCAGATGGGGCTTGATCTTGAAGCTTATGTAGACGACTTGGTTGTAAAAAGCTTAAAAAGTTCGTCTCATTTGGATGATCTTGCTGAAACCTTCTGTAATTTGAATCGATTTGCAATAAAATTGAACCAGGAGAAATGTTCTTTCGGGGTTTCGTCTAGAAAACTTCTAGGTTTTCTTGTTTGTTCCAGAGGAATCGATGTTAATCCCGAAAAAATTAGGGCTATCGAACAAATAAGGTCTCCCTCGACCATCAAAGATGTTCAGCGCCTAGCAGGTCGCATGGCGGCATTAAGCCAATTTATATCGCGACTGGGCAAAAAGGGACTACCTTTCTTCAAAGCTCTACGCAAACACCATAATTTTACTTGGTATGATGAGGCCGAGAAAGCATTTCAGGAGGTCAAAGCATATTTATCCAATCCGCCGGTCTTGGTTCTCCCAATAAAGAGGAACTATTGTTCCTTTACTTGGCGGCCACACCTTACGCGGTTAGCGTTGTCTTGATTGCAGAAAGAGAAGGTGTGCACAAACCCGTCTACTACGTAAGCGAAGTACTTCATGGTCCTAAGGAGCAATACCCTGAGGTCCAGAAAATACTTTACGCACTGCTGATGGCTTCCCGTAAGCTACGACATTATTTCCAAGCACATAGGATCACAATCCCCTCATCTTTTCCTTTGGGGGACATTGTTCGGAATCCGGAGAAATCTGGTCCGATCGCGAAATGGGCTGTGGAACTCAGAGCGTTCGACCTCCATTTCATGCCTCGCACCGCGGTCAAATCTCAGATCCTGGCCAACTTCATGGTCGAATGGACTAATCCTGAACCACCTGTGCAGGAGTCTGAAGATTTGGAATGCCCCGATCACTGGACAATGTATTTTGATGGCTCTCGCAGTTTTCAACACTCGGGGGCTGGAGTGGTCCTAGTCACGCCTTAGGGTGACTGTAGCTTCTAGGCCCCTAAAGAGTGTTTTGGTAATTAATGACAATTACAAATGTTGAACTAACGCTATCTGTTAAGTTGTGTCAAGAACAAACTCAAAAGATAGGATAATGAAAGGCAAAGAAAGAGCTACATGATGAAGAAAAGACATTGAGCAAAAAGGCAAAGGTACGGAATAGGGTCTTTTTCCTTTTACCGGTCTAAGGTGATTAGAGAAGAATTTTGACCAGATTATAGGATAGTCGCCGTACTATTAAGAGGAGCATGTGGTGTATCACTAAATAGTTCATCTATGTGCCACAAGTCATAAAAATAACTTGCATTGCATACTAGAAGGTCATATACTTTGAAAATGCCTTGTTCCATTCTATTCAGCCAAACTCAGTCTTAGTCAGTCTGACCGATTGTTAGCCGGTCTGACCGAATGTTGTTTCGGACTGACCGACGCTTATGTCAAAGTGTGTTTTCTTTCTTAAAGAGGTCGGTCTGTCCGTAGTTAAAACCTAAGTCAGACTCCTGGAACTTCATGAACTCATGTTTCGAACTTAATGTGTTAAGACGGTCTGACCGATTGTTGGTTCGGTCTGACCGCTAAAACGGTCTGACCGAGTTTTTGAACTACGGTCTGACCGTGTGGCCGGTCTGTCTGAAATTCTCGACCTGACCGTAAATCGTGTCCAGAAACCATGTTGTCTCTGGAAGGTTCACGGTCTGACCGCATTTGGCTCCGGTCTAACCGTGAGAGTGCCCGACAAGGGCAGGTGAGCATTAATTGCGCCTGTTTAATGCCGTTGCAATTGCGACGGTCTGACCGGGCTTATACCTGCGGTCTGACCGCCAAGTGATCTTTTTCTCCCAACGGCTTGTAATGGCTATATTTATTGTGGGGGATATATATACTCCCATGCAGTGTCCTGTTCATAACTCTTGGATTATTTGTGAACATTGCCATCATCTTTGAGAGCTAAAACAAGTCTCATACACTCTAGGGTTCTAATTCTTGAATTTGAGAGAGTGTGCATTTGAGATCTTCTAGTGCATTGCATTTAGATCACTAAATCAACCTTGTGGCACTAGAAGAGTGTTAAGTGATCATCACCGGCTTGTTACTCTTGGAGTTTGCCGGCTCCTAGACGGCTAGGAGGAAGGTTTTGGAGAGCTCTTCAAGGAAGATTGTGAAGAAGCCTCAAAACACCTTGTGAAAGGGTCGAGCACGCCTTGCCGGAGCGGTAAAGTGCATCAATAGTGGAATCGAGGTTTGGATAACTCATCACACTAATCCGGCTCGAGATCTAGGTCACTTCTTGAGAGGAAGTCGACTAGATAGAGGAGCGGTTAGAAATTTGAATTTGCCTCAACATGGATTAGGGGTGATCGGCAAATCACCGGGACCACGGGATATATCCTTGTGTTAAATTGCTTGTTGTTTATCTTGTTTTAGCTACTTGCTCTCATTTGTTGTTAATTGCTTGTTTAGTTGATAATTTGTCAAAATCGCCTATTCACCCCCCTCTAGTCGATATCCTAGATCCCTTTCAATTGGTATCAGAGCAAGGACTCCATATTTAGAGGATTTAACCAACCCGGAGTAGGATAACAATGGCTAGTGAGGGTCAGATTAACATTGGCAAACCACCACTCTTTGATGGATCAAACTATACCTATTGGAAAACTAGGATGATGGTCTATCTTAAAGCCATGGGTGGAAAAATTTGGAAAGTTGTGGATGAGGACTTCACAATTTTAGATGATGATGACTTGACTAACCTAGATAGAGAAAATGCCTTAGCTAATGCTCAAGCCATGAATGTTCTCTATAGTGCTCTAAATCTAGGTGAATTTAATAGAATTTGTAAACTTGAAATGGCTCATGACATTTGGAGAAATCTTATGGATATTCATGAAGGAACCTCAATGGTCAAGGATGCTAAATTATTTATCCATAAGGGTCAATTTGAAAAGTTTGCTATGTTGCCCAATGAAGATGTCTCGGAGATGTTCAACCGATTAAATAACATAGTAAATGAGCTAAAAGGGCTTGGTATGGATGTCACAAATGTGGACTTTTGTCATAATTTCTTAGAGCTTTACCTTCAAAATATGACACTATTGTGACCTTACTTGTGCGATCAAATTTGAAGAGTGTGACTCCTTTGGAGGTCTTGAGTGAAATTCTCACTCATGACATATTTAAGAAATCCCAAGAAGAGGTGAAAGATGAGGCTTCCGACTCCAAGAAGAAGAACATAGCACTCAAAGTTCAAGCCTCCAAAAGGGAAGACAATGAAGAAGAAAGCGATGAGAGAGACACCGATGAGGAAATGGCTCTCTTCGTGAGAAGGTTCAAGCGGTTCATGAAGAAGAGATATCAAGGAAAGTCCTTCAAGAAAGGACAATCATCCAAAAGGAACCCATTTGAAGAAAGAAGATGCTTTGATTACGGGGAAAAGGGCCATATCTCCTCACAATGCAAAAACAAGGAAGAAGAAAAATCGGTGAAAAAGAGGAAGTACGAAAAGGAAGGAGAAAGCAAGAAGAAGGTTTTCAAGAAATATTACAAGAAAAAGAAGGACGGACAAGCTTGCTTCATTGAATGGGATTCGGATGCTTCAAGTTCCGATTCCGAAGATGAAGATGAAGCATCACCTAAAGGACTCACCGGAGTAGCTATCAAGGAAGCTCCATCTCTATTCTCTACTCCTCATTGCCTCATGGCTAAAGGAGAATCTAAGGTATCATGTGACGAAGATGAATACTCTTATGATGACCTAGTTGAGATGATCACCGGTTTTGATGACTATATGAGTAAAGAAAAAGAAAAATTCAAGGAATTGAAGAAGAGATACAAAACTCTTCAAAATTCCTATGAGGAGCTAAAAACATCTCTTGACAGTCTCAAAGAAACTCATGAGATGCTTAAGTAAGCTCATGACTCATTAATTACTCATAAAGCCAACAAAACAGGTAATGACATAGGCATCACTTGCAATATTTTAAATGACTTTCTTATGATATCCACTTCTAGCATCTCTACATATTGTGAAGATTTAATTGAATTACCTTCTAGGCCTAAAGTTGGTGACCATGTGCTTAGTCTTGAAAACAATGAACTCAAGGACAAAATTGAAAAACTAACAAATGATCTAGCTAAATGCTATGTCGGAGAATCAAAACTAAGACATCTACTAGATAGTCAAAGGTTCTCCTTAAGAAAAGAAGGACTAGGTTACATTCCTAAAAAGGGGAAACATGCATTTCTTCCATCTAAAACCGTATTTGTAAAAGAAAATGGATATTGCAACAAATGTAAAAGTTTAGGTCATATTGAGAAAAATTGCCGTGCTAGCAAAAGTAACTCATCTCTTATATTCAACTCTTGCTATGTTTTAAAGAAAATGAACAATGGCGATGTTAAAGCCAAATTTGTTGGAACCCCGATAATTGGTGCCAAAAAGAAAGCCATTTGGGTCCCAAAATCCTTGGTAACTAACCTCCAAGGACCCAAAAAGATTTGGGTACCTAAAAGGACCTAACTTTGTTTTGTAGGTAAATTACAAGGCCGGAGGACAACATTGGGTGCTCGATAGTGGATGCACTCAACATATGACCAGTAATCACAATATGTTCTCCTCTCTAAATAACGAAGGTGCGGAATATGACAAGATCACATTTGGAGATAATAGCAAAGGAAAGGTAAAAGGTCTAGGTAAAATTGCCATCTCGAATGACCTCTCCATCTCTAATGTATTGATAGTCGAATCTCTTAACTTCAATCTCTTATCTGTAGCTCAACTTTGCGATCTTGGATTTATATGTGCTTTTCATCCAAAAGAAGTGATTATCACTAGTATTGATGATAATAGGTTGATCTTCAAAGGTTTTAGACATGGCAACCTCTATTTAGTTGATTTCAATTCAAATGATGCTAATCTCGGTACATGCTTATTCACTAAATCTTCTAAAGGTTGGCTATGGCATAGAAGGCTTGGACATGTTGGAATGAAACAACTAAATAGATTAGTTAAACATGATTTAGTTGTTGGTTTAAAAGATGTAAAGTTTGAAAAAGATAAATTATGTAGTGCTTGCCAAGCCGGAAAACAAGTTGCAAATTCACATCCAATCAAAAGCACAATGTCAACTTCTAGTCCACTTGAGTTATTGCATATGGATTTATTTGGTCCAACTACTTTTGTTAGTATTGGTGGCAATAGTTATTGTCTTGTCATTGTAGATGATTTTTCAAGATATACGTGGATATTCTTTTTACATGATAAGTCAATTGTATTTAACACTTTCAAAATTTTTGCTCAAAGGGCCAAAAATGAATTTAGTTTCAAGATCAAGAAAGTGAGAAGTGACAATGGCTCCGAATTCAAGAATACCAAGGTTGAAAACTTGTGTGATGATAAGGGCATCAAACATGAGTTTTCGGCCAAGTATACACCGGAGCAAAATGGAGTAATCGAACAAAAGAACTAGACATTGATAGATATGGCAAGATCCATGCTTTCGGAGTACAATGTTTCGGACACCTTTTGGGCCGAAGCAATCAACACCGCATGCCATGCATCGAATCGACTTTATTGTCATCGGCTACTAAAGAAAACTCCTTATGAGCTTCTCATCGGAAGGAAACCAAACATTTCCTACTTCCGAGTGTTTGGATGTAAGTGCTATATCTTGCGAAAAGGTACACGCTTATCTAAATTTCAAAGTAAATGTGATGTAGGATTTTTATTAGGATACTCATCAAATAGCAAAGCATATCATGTCTACAACCAAAACTCCGGTTTGGTTGAAGAGACGCATGACGTAGAATTTGATGAGACAAACGGCTCTCAAGAGGAGCAAGACAACTTGGATGATGTAGGTAATGAAGGGTTAAGGGTGGCAATGAAGAACATGACCATTGGGGATATCAAGCCAAAAGAAGATAGTGATCAAGATGAAGATCCATCCACTCAAGCTATCCCCTCTTCATCAACACCTCAACATGAAGATCAAATAGTTGAAGTGGTTAATGTGGAAGATTCGCCTCAACAGCAAACATCTACCTCTACTTCACAAAACCCAGTTGATCATCCAAGAATTCATCACTCAATTTCTAAGGATCACCCCGTCGATCAAATTGTTGGTGATTTGCGTAAGGGTGTTCAAACTCGTTCTCGTCTTGCTTCATTTTGTGAAAATTACTCTTTTGTTTCCTCTTTTGAGCCCACACATGTAGATGAAGCTTTAAAAGATCCGGATTGGGTGAATGCTATGCATGAAGAATTAAACAACTTCACCCGCAACAATGATTGGGAATTGGTCGAAGAACCAAATCCGGATGAACACAATGTCATCGGAACCAAATGGATTTTTAAGAACAAACAAGATGCAAACATAGTGGTAGTAAGGAACAAAGCAAGATTGGTGGCCCAAGGATATACTCAAGTTGAAGGTTTGGACTTTGTTAGGGGAAATCTCTGCGAGACTAAGTCCAGGTAAGTTGCGCCGCCATTTACCCTGGGATGTGGCCCCCGGTGCCTGCCCCGGGCGCCGCCTTTCGGCTCCCGGGACCTGGCCTCCGGTGCCCGCCATTGGCCCAGGGACGTGACCTCTGGTGCCTGCCCCGGGGGCCGCCTTTTGGCTCCCGGGACCTGGCCTCCGGCACCGGTCCCGGGCGCCACCATTGGCCCGGGGACGTGACCTCCGGTGCCTGCCCCGGGCGCCGCCTTTTGGCTCCCGGGACCTAGCCTCCGGCGCCTGTCCTGGGCGCCGCCGTTGGCCCGGGGACGTGGCCTCCGGTGCCTGCCCCGGGCGCCGCCATTTGGCTCCCAGGACCTAGCCTCCAGTGCATGTCCCGAGCCTCACCGCCCTTCTAAAGGTAAAGTCTTTGATTGTTGATCACATGCAGGTCACGCGAGGAGCGCCTCAGGAATCAGCGACCACCTGTCGAGCATCCAAGGCGCTTGACCGGGAGAAGGACGTTGCTACCCCTCAATCCGACGGTAGCGTCCGGAGTAGTTTAGTCTTTTTGCTTCTTTTTGGGGCTATAAATAGCCCTTGTACCCCCTGTTGTAAAGACAAGTGATTCATATTGATTGGAATAGCCAAACTCACAGGTGTGCTCCGGAAGCCTCTCCCCCGAGAGAGCCTCCCCAGCCGACTCCAGTCGGGAGCACGCCGACAGGACTAGGGCCCCCACCGGGACCCGAACCTGTATAAATCCTCGTGTCAATTCTTGTGTTTGTCCGGCGGGGGAGGACCGGTCAGCCCGCGTCGCGTTTTCTTCGCTAGGATCATTTACAAAACCTGCCGGGGTATTCGCAATACCACGACAATTGGCACCGACCGTGGGGATTTCGTGACAAGACGCCATGGCTCCCCCAAGAACAAGGGCTCGCACCCTTCCCGGTGACGCCGGTCTCGGAGACCCGACGCCGCCCGTCCGGGACATGACTGTCCCGGCGCTTCCGCCCGGAGGCGGCCAGGCCCAGGTACCGCCTCCCGCCTTTCCTCTTAACTTAGGTGCTTCTACCTGCAGGTCGCTCCCGGTGACCGCAGGGACCTCAGCCGGGACCAGTCTCCCCCCGACGGCTCCCCCGGCACCCCGGGACGCCCTGCTCGAGGCTTTAGTGGAGGGCCAGCTCCGCGCCCAGCGCTCTATGGATGAGCTGCTCAGCGTGTTGGCGCGGCCTCCGGCCCCTACAATTGCGCCGCACCTATACCCGGGGGCTATGCCCCCGTTTATGGGTCATCCGGCGGCCCCTCCGGTCTCCGGAGGTTTGGACGCCCCGTATGACCCCGCCGCGGGATTCCCTCCCCTTGCGGGCTATACGTCCGGACCCTTCCCGGCACCCGGGCCCATCCCGGTGCCGGGGAGCTACTTCCTGCCTGGGCCCTTCGTGGCGCCTGGGGGATACCCCGTTCCGGGCCCATTCCCGGGGCCGGCGGCCCATTACGTGCCGGGGGTTTTCCCTATGCCGAGAGCCAGTCCCGCCCCGCGTGTCGCATTTATCGCACCGGGGGCGGTCGACAGAGCAGCTCCCGTGCCTCAGCGGACTTCCCCCTGCATCGGCTCCCCAGCTCCGGACGTCTCCCCGGGGGCTCCCCCGGCGCCGGTCCCGGATATTACAGGGGCTTCCCCCATTCCGGTTCCGGTCGTTGCCACGGGGGCTCCCTACACTTCAGTTCCAGACGTCACCGTGGGCACCCCCTCCCCGGTTTCGGATAATACAGGGGCTTCCCCCTTTCCGGTCCCGGGGGTCTTCACAGGGGGCTCCCCCCAGCCGACCCCGGAAGCCTCCGAGCCGGGAGCTACAGTGCATAAGCTCCCTCTCTCGGCGGAACAGGTCTGTTTCTCCCGGGGGGAGGTCGAGTGAATGCATTCACCTGAGCGCGGGGAAGAACTTCCCCCTGGCCGCCGGCGTGGGGAGCCTCGCTCTCGCACCGGTCGGGGGAAGAGACCCGCTGGAGAGCCCGCCTCTCCGGAGGAGAGCCCGGACGTCCGGGAACTCAGCCCCGGTCCAGAAGAAAAGCGTCGCCACCGCCACTCCGGCGGACCTGTCGAACCACTCCCAGACTCCGATAACGAGGGTGTGTCCCCCGTCAAAGAAGACAGCCACCGGGACTCTCCCCGGGAAGTGCAGGGGGCTAACCAGCCCCTATGCCGGAGACTTCGCAGCATCCGGTGGCCGCGGCCCTACCGCCCTCCGCACATCGAGCACTATAACGGTGAGGCCGATCCTTACGAATTTGTGCAGGTATACTCCACAGCCATCTCCGCGGCGGGGGGGACGAGACGGTACAATGCAACGTCTTCCCCCTCTACCTCACCGGCATTGCCTACTCCTGGTTCTAGAACCTAAATGCCGGCTCCATCAAGTCTTTCACGCAGCTCCAGTGGGAGTTCTGCGCGAACTTCCGGGGGAACTACGTGCGTCCCCTGGACTCCTCGCAGCTGTACACCGTCCGACAGAGGACTAGGGAAACCATTAGAAGCTTCTTCAAGCGCTTTGCTCAAGTGAAGAGCAAAGTGGCCCACGTCCCCGACTCAACGGTCATCGAAGCATGCAAAAGCGGGATCCTCCCGGGGGAGCTCCACCGAAGGCTCTCCCGAAGCTGCCCCTCCTCCGCCGATGAGCTCTTCAACGTACTCGAAAAGTACGCTCGGGCGGAGGAAGATGACATTTGGAAGAAGACCCAGGGGGCTCCCGCCCCCGCTGACCGGGGGGCCAGGGATCCCCTCAAGCTCCCCAGACAGGGGGGGCATAACGAGCCACGGCCTCGGGACACCTTTGTCCTTGAGGGCGGAGGCGGCTCGCGCGACCCCCCGAGGGGCAACCGCCCCTTCCCCAAACCGAAAGGCCATGGGGGAGGACAGTCTTCGCGCAGCCGGGAAGGCCCCGCGGGGAGAAGCCGGGAAGGACCGTGGTGCAGCTTCCACAGGTCCAGTACCCACACTACCCGAGACTGCCACCAGCTACTGCAACACTTCGCGGCGTTCCTCGACCAGCGCGGGCAGCGGGGGGGACTCCGGCCTCCTTCCCCCCTCGGCCAGCTGTTCCGGCCCTTCCCGCTCCCGCGGGGGCTCAGCAGACGCAGGAGGGAGAGCCTTTAGAAGCTCTCCCCTTTCAAACTTCTCAGCGCTGCATCAACGTCATCGTGGGAGGGTCCGCCTCCGGGCGGGACTCTAAGCGCCAGCGTAAGGAGTACGCGCGTGAGGTCAAGGTTGTGGTGGTGCTACACACGTCTCCGCCACCCAAGTGGTCGGACGTCCCCCTCACCTTCACGGCGGAAGACGCGCGTGGGGTTCGCTTCCCCCACAACGACGTGCTCATCGTCTCCGCCACCATCTACAACAGCCACCTGGCCCGCATCCTCGTGGATGGCGGGAGCTCCGCCGACGTCCTCTTCCTGAAGGCCTTCAAGGAGATGCAGGTGGATGAGAAGCTCCTGCACCCCGCAGCAGGGCCCCTGCAAGGTTTTGTCCCGGGGAAGGCGATCCACCCCGTGGGTAAGGTAGATCTCCCTATGACATTTTGCACACCAGAGAACTATCGGACCGAGCTCTACATAGTGGACCTCCCCTCCTCCTACAATGCGATTATGGGGAGGACCTGGCGGAGACCTTCCACAACCTCCGCGCGTTTGGGCTCAAACTCAACCCGGAGAAGTGCGCCTTCGGGGTGCGCGGGGGAAAGCTCCTGGGTTTCCTCGTGTCCCATCGGGACATAGAGGCAAATCCCAAAAAGATCCGGGCATTCCTGGACATGCCCCCGCCGCGCTCCGTCAAGGACGTCCAGCGGCTCTCCGGCTGCCTAGCCGCGCTAAGCCGCTTCGTCTCGCGGTCGGGGGAGCGAGGCCTCCAATTCTTCAAGATCCTCCGGGGGCTCGAGGGGTTCCGTTGGACCCCCGAGGCCCAGGAGGCCTTTGACGACCTCAAGAAGTACCTCACGAGCCCTCCAATGCTCGTGAGTCCGTCTCCAGAAGAGCCCTTGCTCCTCTACCTTGCCGCGACCCCGGTCGCCGTCAGCGCGGTATTGGTGAAGGAGCAAGGGGGGCAGCAGTGTCCCGTGTACTACGTGAGTGAAGCCCTCCAGGGGGCCAAAACTCGGTATACGGAGATGGAGAAGATCTGCTACGCCCTCCTGATGGCGTCCCGGAAGCTTCGCCATTACTTCCTGGGACACCCCATCACCGTCCCGTCGTCCCTCCCCCTAGGGGAGGTACTGCGGAACAAAGAAGCCACCGGCCGGATTGGGAAGTGGGGGGCCGAGCTCACCCCCTTCTCCCTGTCCCTCACAGGCCGCTCCGCCATCAAGTCGCAGGTCCTTGCCGACTTCATCGCAGAGTGGACTCCTGCCTCTGGGTCCGGGGACGAAGACCTCCCTGTGCCGCCCCGACGCAGTGACCATTGGACCCTCATGTTCGATGGGTTGCTGTGTCTCACCGGGGCTGGTGCGGGAGTAGTCCTCCGGAGCCCCGAGGGGAAGGAACTCGAGTACGCTGCACGGCTCGAGTTCCCCGCAACCAACAACGTCGCTGAGTACGAGGCTTTGCTCCTCGGGATACGCCTTGCGCGCTCCCTAGGGATCCGGTGCCTCCTAGTGAAGGGAGATTCTCAACTCGTAGTTTGCCAAATGGACAAGTCTTAGCTGTGCCATGACGCAAACTTGAGTCTTTATTTGCAGGAGGTGCGAAAGATGGAGAGGCACTTCGACGACCTCGAGGCCTGGCATATCCCGCGAAGGGATAATGACCGGGCCGACGCCTTGGCCCGGGCAGCAAGCGCCCGGGAATCGCTCCCCAAGGGGGCCTTCTTGGAAATCATCACGAAGCCCTCGGTGGCCTCCCCCCACACGGGCTACGAGCCCCGCCTTCCGGAGGTCGCCGAGATCACCCGGACTCCATCGTGGATGGACCCCCTCATCTCCTTCATCAAGGGGGAGGGGGACCCTCCTAGTGAGACCGAGGCTAAGCGCCTCCAGGCCAAAGCCCGGGCACATCTCCTGCTGGAGGGGAGGCTCTACAAGCGGGGGGCTTCCGCCCTCCTGCGCTGCCTCCCCCGGCCGGAGGGACTCCAACTTCTCGAAGACATCCACGCGGGGAGCTGTGGTTCTCACCTAGCCCCGCGTGCCATCGCGGCCAAGGCTCACCGACAGGGCTTCTACTGGCCCACAGTCATGCGCGACGCGCGAGACCTTATCTCCCCGTGTGAAGCATGCCAGAAGATGGCCAAGGGCTCAAACCTCCCCCCTGTAGCGCTGCGGACTATCCCCATCACTTGGCCCTTCGTGCGCTGGGGGATGGACCTCTTAGGGCCCTTCCCTCCAGCGCCGGCCGCCATCACCTCGTCATCGTTCCCTCGCTGCAGACGTCTTTTGCTTGTCCGAGCTTGTCCATCAGGTGTGCCTCCTCACTCTCTTCCTTTTTCTCTTCTGGATCTCGGCGAAATGGTCGCCGGAGCTCCCTCCACCGGTGCTTCTTGTTTTTCCTGCCGCCGGCGAGCTCGTCTTCCTCGCGGCCGGCCGTGCGCCACCTTCTCCATTTCCGGCCACCAAACTCCGCCATTGTTGTGTTTTCTTCCCCCCCTAGTGTTCCTCCTCCGGTTCCAACACTTCCGCGGCCTTTTCCCCTCTCCTGTGAGCTCCGGCCGAAGCTCAACCGTGCAGCCCGTGCAGCCCGTGCATGTCCAAGCCCGCCGGGAAACCACGCTGTGTAACTCGCCGTGCAGCTCCCTCTTGCCGTGCCTCCTTCACCAAACCTTCTCCTCTAGCTGAGACTACTCCACCCTTCGAATCTCAGCCCCAGCCGCGGCCTGGATCGTCGCCGGCGAACTCTTGGCCGTGGCCATGTCCTGTGTCGGCCGACTGACACTGCTACAGTGTTGTACTCTTTTCCGAATGTCAGCCGCAGCGACATGCCTTGTCGTTCTCTGCCTTCTGGACCTCCGATCAAAAATCCGATCGCGTCACTTTGTTCGTTTCACTGTCAACCTTCCAGATGTGTGATCATTTCCTTGATCCGCTGTCCAGATTTCCGTTTTTCTGTTTTGAACTTCGTCGTTCCTCCCCCGATTTTGTCGCAGAAGTCTCCGATCGAAGATCCGTCTTCGCCATCAGATTCGCCTCAACTCAAATCTTCCAGATCTGAAAATTTTCTTCAGATCCGAGTCTTGGATCTTGTTTTCACCTTTTTCCAGATCCGATTTTACCCGGTTTATCCTAAAATTCTGCCAAAAGTGGTTTTTCTCCGTCCAACCTCCAAATCTAGATCCGTCTGAACCATCCTACCACAAATTGCTCCTGCCACATATTCTCCTTCAGGAACCACCTCAGATTCTAATCCTAAAACCTTGATCTGCCGTTTTCAGAAACTCCCGTTTTTCAGTCTTTTTCAGATCCAACTCCGAGGCTGTTTTGCCTAGACTTATTAGGTTTTAGATTTTGCATTTGTTAGTCTCACATTTGTGCATTTTGTTTGATCGGTGCTCTTTTCGTGTTTAGAAATCGCCCGTCCGGAAGCCGAGGAGCAGCCGATCGAGGACGTCGCTGAAGATCTTATCGCGGGACTTCAAGGCAAGTCACCACCACATTGATCATGTTGACCCTATGTTTTCCAGTTAGCTAAGTATTTTGTTATTTGAGTATTATGCATGCTAATTAAGTAAACTGTGTATGTTCAAATATACCTGTTTAGCTATTGTCCCACATTGAATAGCCATTCCTGATTCTCAAGTCATGTGTATAATATTCTTGATGCCCTAGGTTAATGCTAAAGCATAATATTGGTAATATGGGTTATTCACATAAATGAGCAAAAATGGTTTTCAAAACTAAAAATGCCTTTTAAAATGTCTATCCTAGAGAGGAGAGGTGTGTCAGTCGAAACATGGAAAATACTGTGATGCTTATGATGATGATGTGATAACATGGTAATGTTGTAAATATGAAATGTTGTGAATTGTGAAAAATGTGAATAGGGAAACTCCTCTCTAGAATAGCTTAAGGATCCACCAATTTGTGCTAAACATCCAATAACATGTTAACGTACCTCCACAAGCCTGGTATGGGACGGGCACGACCAAGTATCCTTGCCGAACTATTGCCCTAGCTCTGCATAGAGTCTATAACCTAAATAATAATGTGCACTAATACTGTTCACTGGTCAGGGAGGGAAGATCCCTCTTGGCCCACTTACACTGACGGTTGGGACGAGCCCAATCGATTCGTCTGAGTGAAAGATCGTGCAACTGATGTGGTTCCAGGGCACGAGTGCTGGATGTGGTTTCCCAGCACAAACCCCTCGTGTGTCCGCTCACTATTGGTGGAGAGGGTCTCCCACCGCGGCCCAATACTGAGTGAGGGGTAGGGTGAAGGTATGAGAGGGAAGATCCCTACAATGCTTCACAACTGTATTAGGAACCCCACCCGGAGGTGGAATTCCTGGGCCACTGACCGGTGGTGAACCTTTTACGGGGCAGAGCTAGCATAATGGCAAGGTAGGGTGAAAAGCGTGTTATTCTCAACTCAGTGGCGCGCTTAAAGCAGCGTGATCGAACCTGGCATAGGAGACTCATATGCTTAAAGTAGTGTGATTGGGCAAAAGGCCTATGCTCGTGGTCAACAGTGGTAGTTGAGAAGTCTTGTGGGTAAAGCGGTACCCCTCTGCAGAGTTTAAAATGTACTTGAATACTCCGTGCTCCCGGATTTTGGAGTGTGTTATGGTCAATGGGTTTTATCCATGTTGTGAGGCACAAGTAGTTTTTATAAACTGTTTTATCAACTGCTTTAAATTCTGCACTCTTGAACTGTTATATATATATAAGGTAAATTTTCAAAGAATGTTTTGAATGCTTTTCATGACTATCAACTGTTAGGTGACAAAAAAGGTTTGGAAAAGAACCTCAATCATTTCCTTGAAATCCTTATCATGTTATATATATTGCATTTGTTAAGTGGTGATTTGCTGAGTACTCTGTACTCACCCGTGACTGACTTTCTCCATCAGAAGTTGAAGAGCCAAGCGACTTGGGTTCACATGAGTGTGAGCCTGAGCCTTGTGAAGACTTCTTCGAGTGTGATCCGAGCTTCTAGGCGTCGCGTACCCCGGTCGAGCGACTGTGGGCGAAGATTAGTGTTCCGCTCCTTCCACGTTTTGTTGAAAAACCGAACCGTTATTTTGTACCTCGTTGTGTTACTATTGTAAGGCCCTAGTGCCGTCATCTGTGAACCCTGTAATATTTTGTGGATTATTTATGTATTGTGCTGGTTGTTGTGATATTCATTTCTGGTTCGCAACTGACTCCTGGGAAGTTGCGACAGGGGAGTGCTGTTCCGTACCGTGGTGTTCGGTACGGGGCGGGGTTCCCCACAGGCATGGTATCAGAGCCCGGCTTGACTGTAGGACGTGACCCTAGATAGAAATGGCTACGATAGTTGCGTGTTTTGGGAAAAACCTAATTTCTTACAAGTACTTGCGAAAACCTATGTTAAAAAAAAAAAACTACTATTCTTATAACCTTCTTTCCTTACCTTCCTTTCTTGATTAGCTCTTGGTGATTTTCATATTATAGAACATATTGCTATGTTTTTGGAAAGGGTTTTTCAGTTTCATTTTGAAAACTGCGTGTTGGACGTGCGGTTCTACAGCAAAGTTCCGAGGATGGACGTCATTTTGTGGTCGGCGCTTTAACTCCGCGGATTCTACAACCAACCCTGCGTCAGTTGGAGCAAGAGCAGAAGATGATCGATCAAGATTAGGATCAGAGTAAGATGGAGATCAGCTTGCCCTCTTAGTCAGTTAGTGCTGCTTTCTCTCTCTTCTCGTTGTTAGTGTGTCATTTCCATTGGTTGCCTCGGGCAGGTCTCTGCCGATTGCTTCCTTGGGAACTATTAAGCTAAGTTATATGTGTATATCTACTAGTTTGTGCTTAGTGTCTGCATATAAGTTATTAGGTGTATCTTCTCTTCCCTTCTCTCTTCTTTCCTATTCCCTTGCTGCAACCTCAGTCTTGGTTACCTTTAGCAGTGAAGTGAAGACAAGATGACGAACACAAGGAGTCGCTCGAGGAACAGTGGGCATGAGGCAGGTGCTTCGTCTCAAGGTAGAGCATTAGGTGAAGAGGAGCAACAGCCCCAACCCCAAGAGCATGTGGAGCCACAAGGAGCTCAGCCCAGTTTGGCAGAAGTAATGATGTGGATGGAGAGAAGCAGACAAGAAGCCCAAGCAGCTCAGAATCAGATGATGCAATCTATGCAAGCCCAGATGATGAAGGACAACCAAGCAGCACAGGCTCAGATGCTGGAACAGATACTGCAGAGGATGCCCGCAGCCCAATCTGAAGGGTCGGTGATGAGCGCAAGGCTCGCGGATTTTCAAAAGACGCGCCCACCTACCTTTTCAAGTACTCCTGACCCCATGATCGCTGACGACTGGTTGCGTGATACAGAGAGGAAGTTGGAAACAGTTCGATGCTCCGACAATGAGATGGTCCTGTATGCGTCTCATCAGCTCGCTGGACCGGCAGCATCATGGTGGATTAACTACAAGAACATGCACCCCAACCCTGCAAGAATAACCTGGGCCGAGTTTTCTGAACAATTCCGGAAAGCCCATGTGCCTGCTGGAATGATGGCCTCCAAGCGCAGAGAGTTTCGCAACTTGCGTCAAGGAGGAAAGACCGTAACAGAGTATCTCCATCAGTATAATCAATTAGCCCGATATGCCCCTGAGGACATTGCCACTGAGGCCAGGAAGATAGAGCTTTTTAAGGAGGGGTTACAGCCAGTGTTGCAGGTGCTCGTCGCCTCGCACGAGTTCACAGACTTCCAGACCCTGGTAAACCGCCTGCTTGAGATTGAAGAGAAGCGTCAGTTGGTGGACGACTACAGGAAGAGGAAAGCGAAGTTCCAACCAGCCAACCAAGGGAGTTCATCCCGAGGTCGCACCATAGCCGCAACCCAGTACCGGCCAAGTTTGCAGTATTCCAGTCCAAGACCCATGGCAGCCAAGTGCCCGACTTGTCATGGAAACCATTATCAGCGTGATTGTCCCCACAACAAGGTCAACTGTTTTCATTGTGGACGATTCGGTCACCGCCGCGAGAATTGCCCTTGGAAGAATCTCCCAGGTCCAGTGGCCAGAACAAGGAGTGAAGGTCAGCCGCCACAGCCTGCGAGTCAGACGCCAATCCCAATGCCCACCCCAATACAGCAGTATGGGCGAGGAACTCCAGCTGCAAGAGGAAGATTCCCAGCCAACCGTGGAAGAGGTCGAGGAAACCCACCTCCACCAACCCGAGGCAGACTCAACTATGTCACCTCAGAAGAAGCGGGAGATGCAACCAACGTGGTACTAGGTAGGTTCCTGATCAACTCTCAAGCTTGTTTAATACTGTTTGATCCTGGTGCCACACATTCTTTTGTTGCTAGAACTTTTGCTGATAAGAGTGGATTGAATATGACTTGTCTAGAGTATCCTATAGCTATTCAGTCTCCTGGCTCTAGGATGCCAGTAAAGTCTGTCTGTAGAGACGTAAAACTTAATATATGCGGAGAGGAGTTCTCTGCTAAGCTATTAGTTTTGGAACTCCAAGGTTTGGGTGTTATACTTGGAATGGACTGGTTGTCAGAACATAAAGGGAAAATGGATTGTGAGCGTAAAACCATTACCCTTACTAGTCCTAATGGGAAAGAAGTTTTGTTCCATGCTGAAAGAACGCCAGTAGAACACTCAACCCAAAGTCTATACAGTTTGAAAGGAGAAGTGAACCAGATCCCTGTAGTTGAAGAGTACCTGAGTGTGTTTCCAGAAGAGTTGCCAGGAATGCCCCCAGACCGAGGATTTGAGCTCAGTATAGAATTGAAGCCTGGGACGGCACCCATATCGAAAAGGCCATATCGGATGTCAGTCAAGGAACTAGAAGAGCTTAAAAAGCAACAGGAGGAAATGGAAGAAAAAGGTTTCATACGGCCTAGCGTATCACCCTGGGGAGCACCAGTGTTGTTTGCCAAGAAGAAGGATGGAGGACTCCGCATGTGTGTGGACTATCGAGCTTTGAATGAGGTCACAATCAAGAACAAGTACCCTCTGCCAAGGATAGATGACCTATTCGATCAGCTTAGAGGAGCAGGAGTCTTTTCAAAGATAGATTTGAGATCTGGATATCATCAGTTGAAGATCAAGGAAGAAGACATACCTAAAACTGCTTTCACTTCTAGGTATGGTCTTTATGAGTTTACAGTGGTGCCATTTGGATTGACCAATGCCCCAGCAGCTTTTATGAATGTGATGAATATGACATTCATGGATTATCTGGATAAGTTTGTAGTGGTGTTTGTTGATGACATCCTGATATACTCCAAGAACCAAGAGGAGCATGCTGACCACCTGCGGAAAGTCCTGGATAGACTAAGAGAGTGTCAGTTTTATGCTAAGCTAGACAAGTGTGAGTTTTGGATGAAGGAAATTTCATTCTTAGGCCACATAATGACAGCCAAAGGAATACAAGTGGACCCAGCTAAGGTCAAGGCCGTGAAGGAATGGAAACAGCCAGAGTCAGTGACAGAAGTCAGAAGTTTCCTTGGACTAGCCGGATACTATCGCCGATTCATTGAAGGATTTTCCAAGCTAGCCAAGCCACTCACTAGTTTGCTGAAGAAGGATGTCCGGTTTGAGTGGACCGAAGACTGTCAGAAGAGCTTCAAAGAGTTGAAACGAAGGCTAACCACTGCGCCAGTTCTAGTACTTCCTGACAACAAGAAGAGCTTTGAGATATATTGTGATGCATCTAGGCACGGTTTAGGTTGTGTCTTAATGCAAGATGGGAGAGCAGTCGCATTTGCATCCAGGCAACTGCGGCCACATGAAGAGAATTACCCGACCCACGACATGGAGTTAGCAGCAGTAATTCATGCACTCAAAATTTGGAGACACTACTTGCTAGGGAACCGATGTGAAATCTACTCAGATCACAAGAGCTTGAAGTATGTTTTTACCCAGCAGAACTTGAACATGAGGCAACGCCGATGGCTAGAGTTGATTAAGGACTATGACCTCGGCATACATTACCACCCTGGTAAGGCCAATGTCGTTGCAGACGCGTTGAGCAGAAAAGTTTACTGCAGCATTAGCATTGCACCAGAGTTAATAGAGGACCTGCTTCGGCAACTGATCGAAGTGGTAGATCAAGGGTTTGTGGCCACATTAACAATTACGCCTACCTTGGAAGAAGAGATTAGAAAGGCGCAAGGAAGTGATGAAGGAATCCAAGAGATCAAAGAGAACATGAAGATCGGAAAAGCAACAGATTTTTGGGAAGATGAACAAGGAACCATTTGGCATGGTAAGAGGATCTGTGTACCAGACGTCAAGGAGATCAAGACCTTAATTCTGAAGGAGGCTCATGACACTCCATACTCCATTCACCCCGGAAGTACTCGGATGTATCAAGACTTGAAAAGTCAATTCTGGTGGAGTTGTATGAAGAGAGAAATTGCTGAGTATGTGGCGAAGTGTGACACATGTCAGAGGATAAAGGCTGAACATCAGAAACCAGCAGGACTGCTACAGCCACTACCCATCCCAGAATGGAAATGGGAGGAAGTTGGAATGGATTTTATCACAGGACTCCCGAGGACTAAGAATGGATATGATTCCGTATGGGTAATCGTGGATAGACTAACAAAAGTCGCACACTTTGTACCAGTGAAGACAACTTATGATGGTGCCAAGTTAGCAGAGATCTACATGACTAAGATTGTGACTCTACATGGTGTACCAAAGAGAATTGTATCGGATCGTGGAGCACAATTCACTTCAAGATTTTGGAAAAGTCTGCACGAAGCCCTTGGAACGAAGTTAAACTTCAGCACAGCCTATCACCCTCAGACTGGAGGACAGACAGAACGAGTGAATCAAATACTGGAGGATATGTTGCGAGCTTGTGTGCTCGAATATGGGATTTCATGGGAGTTGTGCCTGCCGTACGCAGAGTTTACGTACAACAATAGCTATCAGTCTAGCTTGCAGATGGCTCCATTTGAAGCCCTGTATGGTCGCAAGTGCAGGACCCCATTGCATTGGTCAGAAGTGGGAGAAAGGCAACTGATTGGCCCAGAGACAGCCCGAGACGCAGAAGCTCATGTGCGGATCATTAGAGAGAAGCTGAAGACTGCACAGTCAAGACAGAAGAGTTATGCTGATCACCGACGTCGTGACTTATCTTTTGAACCAGATGATCATGTGTATCTCAAGGTATCACCTCAGAAAGGTATCTCCAGATTTCAGAAGAGGCAGAAACTGAGCCCCAGGTATATTGGACCCTACAGAGTAATAGAAAGAAGAGGAGAAGTGGCTTATCAACTTGAATTGCCACCAGAGTTGCGAGGTGTCCATGATGTTTTCCATGTGTCGCAATTGCGCAAGAGTTTGAGAAAACCAGAAGATCAGCTGCAGGCAGATAATATCTCAATCCAGCCAGACCTGACCTATGAAGAGAAGCCAGCCAGAATCTTAGAGATTGCAGAACGACAGCTAAGAAGCAGAGTGATCAGATTCTGCCGTGTTCAATGGTGTAATCATTCTGAAGATGAATCAACCTGGGAGAAGGAATCAGATTTGCAGCAAACCTTTCCTTACCTTTTCTCTAACTCGTCTGAATCTCGGGGACGAGATTCTTTTTAAGGAGGATAGGTTTGTAACAGCCGCAAAATTCCATTCTTAAACTCTCTACTTCTCAGATTTTCCTTCCGGTCTAAATCTTCCGAAATTCCGTTTAATTATCTTTTTATTCCGATCAGTGAAATTCTTTCACCTGTTCAATCCTAAATCATCCCCCCAACATTTTTCTCATGCATGCATATTTTTAAGTTCATGGCATCATGATTTTACGCATCAAACAAATCATTTTTCCACATGAAATAATGATTTTCCTATTTGGAAATTGCATAAAGGACTATATTTAATTTAAAGTAATGCATTAAAAATTCTGTGAAAATATTTAATATATTTTATTTGCACAAGTAACCAGGTTCCACAACTTCCCATGCACTGACATTTTGCATTTCAGCCCTCCTATTTTCAGAAATTTCCAAACAAGCCCCTAGAATTGACAAAAACAATATTTTATGCACAATTACCCTTCTACCCTCACCCATTCCACAGCTAACACAGTGTAAAGACCTGCATGACCCTGTTAGATGCATTACATGTCAGCATGCCACTGTTACACCTCGTTTCCACCTGAATGTCTTTCTTTATAAGCTTTGGCATGGCTGTAAAACAGCTCAAACCAGAATATTTTCACAAGTTCTTCTGTAGAGTGGTAGAGGAAACACTTAGACACGCAGAGCATTCAAGATTTTTGCATTTAGTTGAAACATTTCGCATAAAATATCAAAGGGGGTGATTTCTGCTCTTCAGCCGCTGGTTTGGCCGCGCTCCAGCGCCGGCCGCCATCACCTCGTCATCGTTCCCTCGCTGCAGACGTCTTTTGCTTGTCCGAGCTTGTCCATCAGGTGTGCCTCCTCACTCTCTTCCTTTTTATCTTCTGGGTCTCGGCGAAATGGTCGCCGGAGCTCCCTCCACCGGCGCTTCTTGTTTTTCCTGCCGCCGGCCATCTTGGGTTTCTCGTCGTTCGGGCCATTTTCTCTCCAATCAGGCCATACCATCATCCTCCCCTCGTTTCCAGCATCTCACCCACCAAATCCTAGCTCAAATCGTGCACCGCCGCCCGAGAACCGCCGCCGGCGAGCTCGTCTTCCTCGCGGCCGGCCGTGCGCCACCTTCTCCATTTCCGGCCGCCTCTTGCTGCCATTGTTGGCCCCCAGCATTCCCCCTTGTAGCCTCCATCACCTCCCAAACTCCCCGGCCTTCTCTCCTCTCCGGCGAGACCCACCGGAGCTCAAACCACCCATGCTGAAATCCCGCTGCTACAGTACTCAGATTTCTACAGTACTCGTATGCTACAGTATTTTCAGCCTTTCTTCTTAGTGATTCTTTTAACTGTTCAATGCTCTAGAGGTCTCCGATCGAAGATCCGTCTTCGCCATCAGATTCGCCTCAACTCAAATCTTCCAGATCTGTAAATTTTCTTCAGATCCGAGTCTCGGATCTTGTTTTCACCTTTTTCCAGATCCGATTTTACCCGGTTTATCCTAAAATTCTGCCAAAAGTGGTTTTTCTCCGTCCAACCTCCAAATCCAGATCCGTCTGAACCATCCTACCACAAATTGCTCCTGCCACATATTCTCCTTCAGGAACCACCTCAGATTCTAATCCTAAAACCTTGATCTGCCGTTTTCAGAAACTCCCGTTTTTCAGTCTTTTTCAGATTCAACTCCGAGGCTATTTTGCCTAGACTTATTAGGTTTTAGATTTTGCATTTGTTAGTCTCACATTTGTGCATTTTGTTTGATCGGTGCTCTTTTCGTGTTTAGAAATCGCCCGTCCGGAAGCCGAGGAGTAGCCGATCGAGGACGTCGCTGAAGATCTTATCGCGGGACTTCAAGGCAAGTCGCCACCACCTTGATTATGTTGACCCTATGTTTTCCAGTTAGCTAAGTATTTTGTTATTAGAGTATTTTGCATGCTAATTAAGTAAACTGTGTATGTTCAAATATACCTGTTTAGCTATTGTCCTACATTGAATAGCCATTCTTGATTCTCAAGCCATGTGTATAATATTCTTGATGCCCTAGGTTAATGCTAAAGCATAACATTGGTAATATGGGTTATTCACATAAATGAGCAAAAATGGTTTTCAAAACAAAAAAATGCCTTTTAAAATGTCTATCCTATAGAGGAGAGGTGTGTCAGTCGAAACATGGAAAATACTGTGATGCTTATGATGGTGATGTGATAACATGGTAATGTTGTAAATATGAAATGTTGTGAATTGTGAAAAATGTGAATAGGGAAACTCCTCTCTAGAATAGCTTAAGGACCCACCAATTTGTGCTAAACATCCAATAACATGTTAACGTACCTCCACAAGCCTGGTATGGGACGGGCGCGACCAAGTATCCTTGCCGAACTATTGCCCTAACTCTGCATAGAGTCTATAACCTAAATAATAATGTGCACTAATACTGTTCACTGGTCAGGGAGGGAAGATCCCTCTTGGCCCACTTACACTGACGGTTGGGACGAGCCCAATCGATTCGTCTGAGTGAAAGATCATGCAACTGATGTGGTTCCAGGGCACGAGTGCTGGATGTGGTTTCCCAGCACAAACCCCTCGTGTGTCCGCTCACTATTGGTGGAGAGGGTCTCCCACCGCGGCCCAATACTGAGTGAGGGGTAGGGTGAAGGTATGAGAGGGAAGATCCCTACAATGCTTCACAACTGTATTAGGAACCCCACCCGGAGGTGGAATTCCTGGGCCACTGACCGGTGGTGAACCTTTTACGGGGCATAGCTAGTATAATGGCAAGGTAGGGTGAAAAGCGTGTTATTCTCAACTCAGTGGCGCGCTTAAAGCAGCGTGATCGAACCTGGCATAGGAGACTCATATGCTTAAAGTAGCGTGATTGGGCAAAAGGCCTATGCTCGTGGTCAACAGTGGTAGTTGAGAAGTCTTGTGGGTAAAGCGGTACTCCTCTGCAGAGTTTAAAATGTATTTAAATACTCCGTGCTCCCGGATTTTGGAGTGTGTTATGGTCAATGGGTTTTATCCATGTTGTGAGGCACAAGTTGTTTTTATGAACTGTTTTATCAACTGCTTTAAATTCTGCACTCTTGAACTGTTATATATATATATATAAGGTAAATTTTCAAAGAATGTTTTGAATGCTTTTCATGACTATCAACTGTTAGGTGACGAAAAGGGTTTCGAAAAGAACCTCAATCATTTCCTTGAATTCCTTATCATGTTATATATATTGCATTTGTTAAGTGGTGATTTGCTGAGTACTCTGTACTCACCCGTGACTGACTTCTCCATCAGAAGTTGAAGAGCCAAGCGACTTGGGTTCACATGAGTGTGAGCCTGAGCCTTGTGAAGACTTCTTCGAGTGTGATCCGAGCTTCTAGGCGTCGCGTACCCCGGTCGAGCGACTGTGGGCGAAGATTAGTGTTCCGCTCCTTCCGCGTTTTGTTGAAAAACTGAACCGTTATTTTGTACCTCGTTGTGTTACTATTGTAAGGCCCTAGTGCCGTCATCTGTGAACCCTGTAATATTTTGTGGATTATTTATGTATTGTGCTGGTTGTTGTGATATTCATTTCTGGTTCGCAACTGACTCCTGGGAAGTTGCGACAGGGGAGTGCTGTTCCGTACCGTGGTGTTCGGTACGGGGCGAGGTTCCCCACACACAATCTTACCGAATTTTAGAAAATCCAAATAAAATTTTGAAATGAAGGTTTTTCAAGAGCTACAAAGCTCATTATTTTTACCAAAATAAAGTTTTCAACAAATAGTTTTCTGATTAAATTACATTTTCCTGGCATGGCCAATTTCCTAAAGGTGTCGTCCTACAGTCAAGTTCTCATGTTGCTCTGATACCAACTTTTCTTTGTCGCGCCCCGAGACTGGGACAACGACTACTCCTGTAGAGACCTAGCTCGCTGCAGCTAGTCCCAAACTACAAACCTTTGACTTCCCAGGATGAGTCAAACACAGGAGTATATTACATTGCAACAGAGTACTCACAAAATATTAAGCAGTGTGGCCTGCTGGCCTTAATATTACATAAAGAGGATTACAATGCCTACAAGGCATTCAGGGTTTAGCAAAATATTTAACTACACAGCAGAAGATTGGTGACCCACCCACAAAAGAGAAGTGGACAGCAGAACAACACACTTCAGGGTTCTGGTGGAACTGATTCTCCTCCTTCTGGATCTACGTAGTACTCCGTGCCATCATCTTGATCAAAGTAGGCTCCATCTATTGAGTTGAATGTTGCAAGGGTGAGCACTTACGTACTCAGCAAATCATAGGTAAGAGTAGATACATATAGTAGTGATGATATGAACCTAGACTAGTCAAGAATAATGGATATTTGTAAAATAATCTTTTCCTTTCTCATCTCATCTTATGGCAACACTTTTCATAATATAACATCATCAATCATGTTCACTAGATTATAGCACTACCGCGACACGTCGACACACGACAGCCCACGGCAGCACTCCTTATCATGACAACACATGTCATTTGGGTAATCTTGATTTAAACATATTTTATTTAGAAAATAGTACTTGTGTCACACCCCGTGGATTTAATCCACCGCAGCAGACTCCTATAAACCCGGGAGCTCGGAGTATTCGAATACGTTTTTAACTCTGCAGAGAGGTACCAATTTACCCGCAAGATATTCCACTTTCAAACCTTTCCTATCATAACAAAATGATTGGACCCCTGACTCACTTCATACTGTGAGCGGCAAGGTGAAAATAACAAGAACTTTTATTATGTATCACTTACAATTCACCCCCGACCCTGTGGCTCTCAGCGAGGCACAGTTGTGGCAGGTTGT
This sequence comes from Pharus latifolius, assembly GCA_019359835.1. NCBI lineage: Eukaryota > Viridiplantae > Streptophyta > Magnoliopsida > Poales > Poaceae > Pharus > Pharus latifolius. Next base: position 42,163,726 of record CM033326.1, on the reverse strand, counting down.
ATCCAAACCTCCACCCCTTTGCTTATTCCCATTACTGGGTCAGCGTGCTTGATCACCTTCAGTGATATGTGTGGGAGCCACGCTCCGTGTTTATCGTGCATCACTACACATCTCATGCAGGGGTTTCATGTGCGATCCACATAATTACTTGTTCAGACCTGTCCCATACCAGGCTTGCGGTTAGCACGTTGTTCATGCCACTAGACGCACAACACAAGGTTCTAGTCCTTATAAGCCAATGACCAGACCATCCACAACCCTGCACCTTCAGTGCCTGCATTCCTTTGCAGTCTAGCACCTCCAGTGCTACAGCCATCCATACCATTTTTCTGGTCACGGCTAGGGGTTTTATTTCATGAATATAAATATATAAATATATATAATAGTTCATGGCTCAAAACTTGTTTATTTCACATTTCACAGATAACCAGTCTAGTACTGCCAATTGATAAATCAACCATTCTCAATCTTTCACATGTAATATTGCCTATATTCAAGGTTATATTATAGCAACATTTAAAATATAGGTTCAAAATGACCAAGGATATGACTTGCCTTCCGCGTCGTAAAATACAGCAGTCGATGACGGGTCAACAGCAAAATCTTCAAAGTCAGCTTCTGAATCTGCTCGACGACAAACAATCACACAATAATTACTTATAATATTTAAAATTTTTTATGACTTATATGCAGAAATGCTCAACAAGAATGATTGAACTAAACTGGAGATAAGTTGAACTGCAAACTGAACTGAGTCGTGATTCTAGGGTTTCAAGGAATTTGGGCTAAGAATGGTGATTAGATAATCTTAGGGTTTCAGGTTTGCAATAGGGATAACAATTTTGTGACTGGTTTAATCAAAACAGCGAATGTCAACAAATCGACATTCGGATCAAGGCTTGGACATAGCTTTAAGAAAAGCTAGAGTGCTTATCTCAAGTTGTGGTAGTAGAAGAAAATGTAGATCACAACTCTACAAATTCAGTGGACAAAGTGGATTTCAAATTATACAACCAGAAGTGGGTAAATAAGGTCAATGCCACTGGCTGACAGGCTCTGGCATAGAGCTGACAATGCCAAAAACTAGGGCTTAGCATAACTTTTGATCTGGAGCTCCAATTGATGCACCACTTTGTCTGGGAGGTAGGCTTGAGTAACAGGAACAATTAAGTCAACAGGATCTAGGGCAAGAAATGGCTGGAAAGCAAGAAATTTGATGATGAACAGAGATGAACTGGCTGCACTAGATCAGTTCTGGACAAAAATTTGGCAAAGCTATATCTTCCAATCTAGGCCGATCTAGGTGTCGAGCTAGAAGACAAAAATACTCAGGAGGCTAAGGCACATCTAAATGACAAGGTTTCGAGGGCTGAAATGGCCGGGAACACTTTTCCGGTCATCGGCGCCGGAGAAGAAACGCTGCTGATTGGGGTTTTCTGCTACAGGCAACAAGAACTTAATTCATTGCTTGGAGAGCATCTAGGAGGTATAGGGAAGCTTCTGGTACAATTGTATTGGCCGGAGGATCACTGGAGAAGCCTGGCGACGATCGCCGGTTTTCTGGTGAAGCTCGGTTTAGGGAAAAGGTTCGATTCTTGCTTAATTTCGAAATCCAACTTCACAGGCTTGCTTGATTTGGCTTACTGATAAATTTTGATTACAGATTTGAAAGCTAATTTGGAGTAATTCGAGCTACATTGCCGGAACAGGGCATTTAGCAATCCCGGCGATCACCGGCGATAAGGTGCAATGTAAACCAATTAGATGGTACAGCACGGTGAGGGAGACGAGGGGAACTCACAGATGCTGTCAATTTGGCAAGAGATGATGTGGAATGAGCTGTCACCGTGAGCCTCCTCGATGGCTCGCCGGAGAAGACGACTGCAGCAGTGAAATTTGGAAATTGGTTAAGTCCTGGTGATGTGTGGAGAAGCTGTTGCACACAGAAGCGTTTAAATAGGTCAGGCAAAGATGGCGAAGGGGAACAACGAAGAGATTGGTTGCTGTGACTTGTCTGGTTGCGTGCAGGAGCAGCAGCGGCGAAGACACAGCAAGAGCGGTGATGCGACGGCGACAAGCTTTCAACTGATCACAATGTCGCCTCATTCGGACCTGGCAAAGCTTGTAGCAAGCGGTGGCGACAAGTACGGGCGCGGCGAGGCTACGTGGCGATGGATTGCTGACAAAGTCGCTGCTGGTCGCGCGCGGGAGCAAGCACTGGTCGTCGACGTAGCAGCGGTCTTGCCACGGCACCAGCTGGAGCGAAGACACGTGCGCACTGGCATGCACGATCACAAGTGCGGCGAAGCTTGGCCGGCGGCGAGCGTGCACGGCGCAAGGAAGCAAAACACGGCGAGGCTTCTGGTCGTGTACAGCAGTATACGGCCTGGTCGAAATTGGACTGAATTGCAGTTTTAATTCTTTGAGTTTTGGACTGAAATGTAAATCTAGAATTCTGGAAGGTTTAAACTGAAATTGATTTCACTAATCTGGTAGATTATATTCAACAGGATATTTGGCAAAGGTAATTGATAAAATTTGACACATTTGAATAGTTTTTGATACAAACTGAAAATAGGGTAATTTAGGGTAAAATAAGGTTTAAGTTTTGTCGATCTCGAGTTCTGGCATTTAGGGTTCCATTTTGATATCTGCACAGAAGAGAAACTTGTGGCAAATAGCATTTTGAGAAGATTTGCCGAAGAAATTCTGAATTTGGAGTTAATCTGGAGATTTTAGCCTTTCTGGGTTTTCAGATATCAGATAAGGACTAATTTGTGATAACTCTTGGACTGATTTGTGAAAAGAGTCTAAATGGTAAAATCTGGCTGTCAACTTTTTAGATTAAGGTATTGACATACCCATGATTATATTCCAGGAATAATCTGGTCTGAACTTGGTCAAGATTTGGATTAAATCTGTATTTCTGAAACTTAGGGTATTTGGGTAATATAAGGTATTTCTGTTTTCGAAAACAGAAGAAGTTGATAATTCTGGGAGTTAGAGATAGAATTGGATCTAGGTTCTGAAGACTTTTAAGTTCAAAGTAACTGATAGATCATATCTGAATAATCTGATCTTGATTTGAGGTCACAGGATAGATTTTGGAGATTTTAGGGCTTGAGATAGATACTGATCTGGCTATTACTACAGATACAAGCATGCATGCTATTGATGAAAAAGGAAGTTTTCACCCCTAACTCAGGGTGTTACAGTTTGGAACACCAAATCGTGCCACAATGTTCTTGTGAAAGAACTTTTGTGCGGCTGATGCAGTAATATTTCGTACTGGTTCGGCCTCAATCCACTTTGTGAACGTGTCAATGGCTAGGAACAGAAACTTGTACCCATTGATCGCTTGTGGCATAGGACCGACGATGTCTATTCCCCAGATAGCGAAGGGCCATGCGAGAGGAATAGTTTACAATGCATAAGCAGGTTGATGAACCTGTCTTGCATGAAATTGACACTGTGGACACATCTTGACCATAAGCTTGGCATCATCGAGTGCCAAAGGCCAGTAGAATCCCTGTCGAAAAACTTTTCCGACCAGTGTTCGGTATGACGCGTGTGCACCGCATATACCGTCATGTATTTCTTTCAAGAGGCATTTTCCTTCCTCCTGAGATATGCAGTGCATGAATACTCCTTGAGTACCCTTTCTGTACATAACCCCATCTATGAGTTTGTACAGACGCGCCTTTCGAATTAACCGATCGCTTTTGGTTTCGTCCTCGGGTAGGGTCCCATGTTCAAGATAGACCCTCAATGGATGAGTCCAATCTTGTTCCTGACCGAGGTTGGCAACGAAGGCTATTGCCGGATCATCCTCGACCGAAGTCATGATCGAAGGATGGTCCAAGTGTTCAATGAACACTCCTGCCGGAGCGGATGAGCGTGAGGATCCAATTTTGGATAATTGGTCTGCGAGAATATTGTCCTTTCGCGGGATGTATTGGACTTCGAAGTGACTGAAGTGTTTTTCCAATCTCCTCACTTCCCCCAGGTAATGAGCCATTGTCTCATCGGAGGTGCTGTACTCCTTGTTTACCTAGTTTACAACTAGCTGTGAGTCCCCCCTCACCACTAATCGACGGACTCCGAGGAATTTTGCTGCCCGGAGCCCTACAAGAAGACCTTCATACTCTGCTGCGTTGTTGGTTGCAACAAAGTGTAGTTGAATGACATACTTAAGCTGTTCGCCATGGGGCGTAACTAAGACTATTCCAGCCCCCGAGTGTTGAAAACTACGGGAGCCGTCAAAGTACATTGTCCAATAATCGGGGCACTCCAGTTCCTCTGCCAACTGTACGGGTGGCTCAGGGTTGGTCCATTCGACCACAAAGTCGGCCAAAACCTGAGACTTAACCGCCGTGCGAGGGGTGAAATGGATCTCGAAGGCACCGAGTTCGACCGCCCATTTGGTGATTCGACCAGATTTTTCTAGATTTCGGACAATATCCCCTAAAGGAAAAGAGGAGGGTACTGTGATCTTGTGTGCTTGAAAGTAATGTCGTAGCTTACGGGAAGCCATCAGTAGCGCGTAAAGTATCTTCTGGACCTCAGGGTAGCGCTCCTTAGGGCCATGAAGTACTTCGCTCGCATAGTAGACGGGTCTATGTATTCCTCCTCTATCCGCGATCAGAACGGCGCTGACCGCGTGTGGTGTGGCCGCCAGGTAAAGAAGCAACGGTTCTCCTTTGTCAGGAGACACCAATACTGGCGGACTGGATAGATATGTTTTTACCTCCTGGAATGCTTTTTCGGCCTCATCCGACCATGTAAAGTTGTGATGCTTCTGCAGGGCTTTGAAGAAAGGTAATCCCCTTTCGCCTAATCGCGATATAAAGCGACTTAAAGCCGCCATGCGACCAGCTAGGCGTTGAACATCCTTCATGGTCGAGGGCGACCTCATTTGTTCAATAGCCCTGATTTTCTCAGGATTAACTTCAATGCCCCTAGAACACACAAGGAAACCAAGGAGTTTTCCTGAAGAAACCCCGGAAGAGCATTTCTCCGGGTTTAATTTTATTCCAAAGCGATTCAAATTACAGAAGGTTTCAGCGAGATCGTCCAAATGAGACAATCTCTTGGCACTTTTTACAACCAAATCGTCTACATATGCTTCAAGATTACGCCCTATCTGGGAAAGAAAGGTCTTTTGCATCAAGCGCTGGTACGTGGAACCTGCGTTCTTGAGACCGAACGGCATTCTGACGTAGCAGTATGTGCCGAACGGGGTGATGAAGGCAGTTTTCTCTTCATCGTCTTCTGCCATGCTAATTTGATGATATCCTGAGTAGGCATCTAGAAAACTCATCAGTTCACAACCCGCAGTGGAGTCGACCAGCTGATCGATGCGGGGAAGGGGAAAGTCATCCTTCGGACAGGCACTGTTGAGGCTAGTGTAGTCAACACACATGCGCCACTTGCCATTTGACTTGCGGACCATGACCGGATTGGCGAGCCAGTCGGGGTGATTCACTTCGCGAATAAACCCGGCTTGTAAGAGTTTGTCTAACTCCTCTCGGATGGCTTCCTGTCGGTCGGTGGCAAAACACCTGAGCTTTTGCTTTATTGGTCGTTGTCCAGGTCGAATTGCTAACCTGTGCTCAATTACTTCCCTTGGGACACCGGGCATGTCGGACGGTTTCCACGCAAACACGTCTGCGTTAGCCCGGAGGAAAGCAACGAGGTCGAGTTCCTATTTGTCATCCAGGGCTGACCCAACCCGAATTGTCTTGGATGGGTCATCTGGGTACAAAGGAACTTGTTTGAGTTTCTCATCTGGTCGAGGAGCAGCCCTGATCGCATCGGTGGCAACGGTGGTGACCTGAGCGTCCCGGAGGGGAAGTTGATCGACCATCTCCAAAGATAGCCGGTCGCACGTGAGCGCCACGTTGCGACTACCTCGGACCGAAATGACACCTTTGGGGCCAGGCAATTTCCCGCACTGATAAGCATAGTGCGTTGCCATCATGAACTTAGCAAGAGTCGGCCTGCCAAAGATTGCATTATAAGCTGAATCACAATCAATTACATCGAAAGTAACCAATTCTGTTCGGAAGTTATCTGGTTCTCCTAGAGTGACCGGGAGGACCACTTGTCCCAATGGTATCATGGAGGGGCCTGGGATTATCCCATAAAACGGATGGATTATGGGCTTGATCTTCGAACGAGGAATTTGCATCTCGTCGAGTGTCTTGACCAATAAAAGATCAAGGGAACTTCCCCTATCAATCAGGACCCTTTCGACTCTCGCGTTACTGATGATTGGGGTAATAACCAGAGGTAGCCTCAATGGTCGAGTTAGCCCCACAGGACAGTCAGCGCGATCGAACGTCAAAGGCATATCCGACCAACGGGGATTTTGAGGTTCGCCAAGGGATGTCTCTGTTTGGTTAACCTCTCGGCAAAAGGTTTTAAACTGCCTTTTGGAAGCCAAAGAGGAGGAACCTCCAAAAATGACATTAACATGATTTTGAGGTACCTGGTAAGCCATTTCTTCGTCTCCGTCGACGTCTCTAATCCTGCACGCCTGCTCTTTAGGCGGTAAGGTTGGCATTGGCACAGTTCCTTGGTAGAAATCATCCAGCTGTTTCAACCAACTCCTGCAGTTTTTTAGGTCGTGGCCTGCGGAGTTGTGGAGTGGACACCACCTCTTGCCCTCCTGCGGATTAGTTGATTTTTCTGGCTGGTCGGAATCCCGGCCACCAGAGGCAGTTTTACTTTTAAAAGAAGACTTATTACCTTTGGTCGAAGGTGGTTTCTTCGCGACTGCGACCTCACGGTACTGTCCAGAGCGGTTCCTCTTCGACTTTTTTGACTTCCCACCCGGTGAAGACTCCGGCTTTTTGCTTGAATCTTCTTTCCTGGCGTCCTTGAAGCCTGGTTGGGGCGGTAGGTCCCCCTTGTCAACCATTCGGTTCCATTCGACTGCCTCGGCTGCATCGGAGTATCGATCAGCCATATCGAACAGATCGGCCACTGATTGAGGAGGGTGGATAAGCAAGTCTTCAGTGAATCTCCGGTATCGAACGGCATGCTTAAATGCCCTGATTACGGAGCCATCAGATATGTTCGGGATGGTATTTCTTACCCCGACAAACCTCTTGACAAACTGCCGAAGTGTTTCGGTCGAAGTTTGCCGCAGTCTATGCTGGTCGTCCTCCTTACCCGGCTTTTGGTAACAGTTTTGGAAATTGCTGAGGATGGCATCGCATAGCATTTCCCAATTGTAGATGGAACCCTCAGGCTGATTAAACAACCAGGTTCTAGCCGGTCCTGCGAGGACTGTTGGCAGGTAGTTGGCCATGACCTTGTCTTCACCTCCTGCTGCTTGGATGGCGGTAATATAGATCTGAAGGAACTCGGATGGGTTCTGAGTTCCATCAAACCTCTCAATGGCCCCTGGTCGAAACTTATCGGGCCAAACGACTGCTCTAGGCCAGGCGAGAAAGCTTTGCAACCAACGTAAGGACCGTGAACCGTCCTGTGACTTTCGGTTGGGTTTCGAGCAAACTCACGTAATGGCGAGGTTACTCGTGGTCCCAAACGAGAGTGAACGGGAACTCGATCCCTACTACGAGAGTCCTGCATTCGCTGGTATTTGTCCTGTCGGGACGGTACAGGCGGCGGGTAACTCCGTCGGCCAGAGCCAAAATGAGGACCATCCCGTTCACGGGAATGTGTTACTGAGCGGGAAGAGGCTGTTGGGGTCGCCTCGGATGCGACCTCGTCCAGTCTTTCCGCCAGGATCCTTAAAAAGGCCGGTCTCTGCGCATCCGTGACCGTAGGAGGAAAATTGCGCATGACTTCCGCGATAGATCGCAGTCGACCATGGGTACTTCTCCTAGGGGCACCAGGTGTTATTGTTTCCTCGTCCAATGGGAAATGCTCCGGTGGTAAAGAAGGAGTCTGGTCACGTCTACGACCACGCGACCGTCGAGAAGAACTCGGGGCAGCATCGTAACGAGCCTGCGCATCTTGAAGAGCCTCCAGGGCAGTTCTGCGTAGTTCGTTGTTCTGTTGCTCGAGATCTTGCTCCTCCTTCTGTTTGCGATCTTGTTCTTCCCTGGCAGCCTGTTGATCGGGAGTTTCTTCCGACAACGCAGCAAACTGCCTAGGGAGAGAGGTCGCCGATGGGGAAAACATCTCGGTTTGTTCCGAGTCGGACTCGAAATCAAAGAGACGGTGGAGGTTATCAGGGTCGAACCTTCCTGGGCTAATTTCAGGGTCACCATCATATTTTCCCTCAGCGGGATCGTATGACGGGCCGGATTCATCATCTAGCACATTAAGAACCTCTGCGGGTTCTGACCTTGTGCCAGTTACCTCCTGGTCGATTAACATGACTTGGGGAGATGATTCAACCTGTGGAAGATTCTGGCCTTCGACCTCTTCCATCGGAACAGGATCGCTTGGAGAAGGCATTGGTATATGGGCATAATCCTCGAGATCAAAATTATTCTCGGAATCATATGCTCCAGCCATGTTTCGGTGAACCTCCGAATTTCAATTAGGACGCCTTGAGAAAGGCCCCACGGTGGGCGCCAGCTGTCGACGATTCGGACTCAGGGTCCTCAGCCGAACTTATGCAGAATTTGTAATTGTGAGACCTTTCAAGATGACCCTCCGGGAAGGTATGCTGAACAATGGTGAACAGGAGCACAGAGAGTTTAGACAGGTTCGGGCCCTCGATGGTGGGAGTAATAGCCCTACGTCCTGTTGAGATTTCACTAAGTGTGGTAAAAGGTTTACAAATGGAGGAAAAAGTCCTCACAGGCGAGGATTTTTCCTGTAAGAGTGTACAAGGATAAGCCAAAGAGGGCTTGCTGAAATACTATTTAAGGTGGGCCGTAGACTTGGCTAACTTGAGAGATTTTGGATTTCTTGATTAATCTTCCGATCTCTCAGTTGATGTTTTTATCAATCTCCCTCCTGATTGATGCTCCATGCCATCCTTTTGTACTGTTTGAAAGGGTGCCATGTGGAGGAAACTGCATCAAACGGTTGCACGGACGGTTGGATGTGGTTTTTTGGAACTGCTCTTAACCTCCACGCAGGTTAAACACGTGTTATTCATGGATAACTGTATGTGTTAACCTTCTGACGGTCGATTCTCCACGTGTAGGAATCTTCGGGATACTTAGAATATCCCGTTGTATGGGCAACCGAATAGATAGATCCCAAGTATCCTGATCGGCAGATGTTCTGACCGCGGGATATTGGCTGACCGCGCAATATCCCGAATATGTAGTTCGCGTATAGCATACGAACTTCTGACCGCGCAAGGCTTACGGTCTGACCGCGTAAAGCTGGCGATCACATAGCGACGTCCCTCAGAACAACTTGAGCTCGTATCGCCAGATACACTTCTAACTCGAACCTGCCTTTAACCAGAAGTTCAATAGAAGTGGTCCGGGTGTCAATCCTCGTCACTACTCCCGCACCAGCCCCGGCGAGACATAGGGAGCCATCGAACATAAGTGTCCAATGGTCGCTGCGTCGGGGTAGCACTCGGAGGTCTTCGTCCCCGGGCCCGGGGCAGGAGTCCATTCCGCCACGAAGTCGGCGAGGACCTGTGACTTGATGGCGGAGTGCCCGGTGAGGGAAAGGGAAAAGGGGGCGAGTTTGGCCCCCCACTTCCCTATCCGGCCGGTGGCTTCATTGTTGCGGAGCACCTCCCCAGGGGGAGGGATGATGGGACGGTGATGGGGTGCCCCAAGAAGTAATGGTGAAGCTTCTGGGACACCATCAGGAGGCCGTAGCAGATCTTCTCCATCTCTGTGTACCGAGTTTTGGCCCCCTGGAAGGCTTCGCTCACATAGTACACGGGACGCTGCTACCCGTCTTGCTGCTTTACCAATCCCGCGCTTACGGCGACCGGGGTCACGGCGAGGTAAAGGAGCAAGGGCTCTTCCGGAGACGGGCTCACGAGCATGGTGGGGCTCATGAGATACTTCTTCAGGTCGTTGAAGGCCTCCTGGGCCTCGGGGGTCCATCGGAACCCTTCGGGCCCCCGGAGGATTCTGAAGAATTGGAGGCCGCGTTCCCCCGACCGTGAGACGAAGCGGCTCAGCGCGGCTAAGCGGCCAGTGAGTCGTTGAACGTCCTTGACTGAGCGCGGCGGGGGCATGTCCAGGAACGCCTGCATCTTCTCGGGGTTTGCCTCTATGCCCCACTGGGACACGAGGAAGCCCAGGAGCTTCCCCCCGTGCATGCCGAAGGCGCATTTCTCCGGGTTGAGCTTGAACCCATACGCGCGGAGGTTGCAGAAGGTCTCCGCCAAATCGTCGGCGTGAGCAGTCGCGCGGGAACTTTTGATGACCGCGTCGTCGACGTAGACTTCGACGTTGCGACCGATTTGGTCCTTGAAGACCAGCGTCATGAGCCGCTGGAAGGTTGCTCCAGCGTTCTTCAGCCTGAAGGGCATATGGACGTAGCAGAAGGTTCTGAGGGGAGTTATGAAACTCGTCTTTTCCTCATCCCCTTCCGCCATCCGGACTTGGTGATAGCCCGAGTACGAGTCCGGGAAGCTCATCAACTCGCACCCCGCGGTCCAGTCGACCAACTGGTCAATTCGCGGGAGCGGGAAGTTGTCCTTGGGGCAGGCGCAGTTGAGGTCGGTGAAGTCCACACACATCCGCCACTTGCCGTTCGACTTTTTCATGAGGACGGGGTTCGCAAGCCATTCGGGGTGCAAGACCTCCCGAATGAACCCCGCCTCTCAGAGTCGGGCGATCTCTACCTTGATTGCCTCTTGGCTTTCGAGGGAGAGTTTCCTCAGCTTCTGCTTGATCGGGGGGTGACCGGGGGTCACCGCGAGCTTGTACTCGATGACATCCCGGGTGACACCTCGCATGTCGGAGGGCTTCCAAGTGAAAACGTCAGAGTTTTCACGCCGGAAAGCCACGAGTCGCTCCACGTGCTCTTCATGGAGATCTGCCCCGATCCTAATAGCTTTGTCCCCGTCGTCCGGGGATAGTGGGATCTTCCGGAGGCCCCCCTCCGGGCGTGGCTTGGGAAGGGGCCTCCCGGAGGGTATCACGGCGGCCTCTGACTCCGGGGGGGACGCCTCCCCCCCGGGGTTTTAATGAGGTTGACGCTCCCGATCATTACGGCAGCGCGCTCGTATAGAGCGCGGGCCACGTCTTGGTCTCCTCGGGCGGTGATCACGCCATGAGGCCTGGGGATCTTCACGCAGAGGTAGTTCTAGCGGATCGCGGCCGCCAAGCGGTTGATTATGGTCCTCCCCATGATCGCGTTGTAGGCAGAGGGGAGGTCTACCACATCAAACCGGACCATCTCTGTCCGGTAGTTTTCAGGGGTGTCGAATGTCATGGGGAGATCCACCTTCTCCACGGGGTGGATGGCCTTTCCCAGGACGAACCCCTGCAAGGGCCCTGCTGCGGGTTGCAAGAGCTTCTCGTCCACCTGCATCTCCCTAAACGCCTTTAAGTAGAGGACGTCGGCGGAGTTCCCGCCATCCACGAGGATGCGGGCCAGATGGCAATTGTAGATGGTGGCAGAGACGATAAGCACGTCGTCATGGGGGAAGCGAACCCCAAGCGCGTCCTCTGCAGTGAAGGTGAGGGGGACATCAGACCACTTAGGTGGCGGGGACGTATGCAGCACCCCCACGACCTTCACTTCACACGTGTACTCCTTGCGTTGACGCTTAGAGTCCCGCCCGGAAGCAGACCCCCCGTGATGCGTTGACACGCCTCTGGGAGGTTTGGAAGGGGAGAGTTTCTGATGGCTCCCCCTCCTGCATTTGCCCCTGCTATCCCCCCGCCGGAGCAGGAAGGGCCGATAAAGCCGGCTGAGAGGGCAAGGAGGCCGGAGTTCCCCCCTGCCCATGCTGGTCGAGGAATGCGGCGAATTGTTGGAGCAGTTGGTAGCACTCCCGGGTGGCATGGGTATCGGACCTGTGGAAGGTACACCACCGACCTTCCCTGTTTCTCGTCGCGGGGCCTTCCCGACCGCGGGACGACTGTCCTTCCCCACGGCTTTTCGGCTTGGGGAAGGGGTGGTTGCCCCTGGAGGCATCGCGCGAGCCGCCTCCGCCCTCCAGGACAAAGGTGTCCCGAGGCCGTGGCTAGTTACGAGCCCCCTGCTTAGGGCGTTTGAGGGAGTCCCTGGCCCACCGGTCAGCGGGGGCAGGAGCCCCCTGGTTCTTCTTCCAGAGATCATCCTCCTCCGCCCAAGCGTACTTCTCAAGTATGTTGAAGAGCTCGTCGGCGGAGGAGGGGCAGCTCTGGGAGAGCCTCTGATGGAGCTCCCCGGGGAGGATCTCGCTCTTGCACGCCTCAATGACTGTGGAGTTAGGGACGTGAGCCACTTTGCTCTTAACCTGAGCGAAGCGCTTGAAGAAGCTGCGGATGGTCTCCCCCATCCTTTGCCGGACGGTATAAAGCTGCGAGGAGTCTGGGGGACGCACGTAGTTCCCCTGGAAGTTCGCCAGAACTCGCGCTTGAGCTGCTCGAAGGGCTTGACGGAGCCGGCCTTCAGGTTGTAGAACCACGAGCGGGCGATCCTGGTGAGGTAGAGGGGGAAGACGTTGCATTGTACCATCTCGTCCCCCCAGCCGCCGAGATGGCTGTGGAATACACTGTACAAATTCGTAGGGGTCGGCCTCACCGTTGTAGTGTTCGATGTGCGGTGGGCGGTAAGGCCGCGGCCATCGAATGCTCCGTAGTCTGCGGCACATCGGCTGGTTAGCGCCCTCCACTTCTCGGGGAGAGTCCCTGTCGCTGTCTCCTTTGACAGGGGATGCGCGCTCGTTGTCAAAGTCGGGAAGGGGCCCAAGAGGTCCGCCGGCATGGCGGTAACTGCGCTTTTCTTCCGGGCTGGTGGAGCTGACTTCCAAGACGTCCGGGCGCTCCCCCGGAGAGGTTGGCTCTTCAGCGGGTCTCTTCCCCCGGCCGGAGCGGGAGCGAAGCTCTCCGCGTCCACGACCAGGGGGAAGTTCCTCCTCGGACTTAGTTGCACGCATTCGCTCAACCTCCTCCTGGGCGAAGCGGACTTTATCCGCCGAAGGCACCCTTAGGGGCGGCCCCGAGGGAGGAGGGAGCTCGTGCGCTATAGCTATCGCCCCGGGCGCTACCGGGGCCGGTGAGGGGGAGAACCCTGTGGCGACGTCCGGAACCGAAAAGGGGGAAACCCCCGTATTATCTGGAATTGAAGTGGGGGGAACCCCCGTGGCGACGTTCGGAACCGGGGCGCCGTTGCGGGGGGAGGCCTGTTGCGACGCGGGAGCTGCTCAGTCAACCGCCCCTGGTGCGGCAAACGCAACCTGCGGGGCGGGACTGGCTCCCGGCGCATGGAAAACCCCCAGCATGTAGTGGGCCCCCGGCCCCGGGAATGGGCCCGGAACAGGGTGTCCCCCCAGTACTGCGAAGGCCCCAGACATAAGGTAACCCCCCGGCATCGGGAAGGCTCCCGACGCCAGGGAAGTTCCGGACGGATGGCTCGCCAGGGGAGGGTACCCCCCGGCGGGGTCGTACAGAGCGGCCGGGCTTCCGGGGGACAGAGGGGCCACCGGGTGACCCATAAATGGGGGCATAGGCCCCAGGAATGGATACGGGGGGTAAGTGGGGGCCGGTGGCCGCGCCAAGACACGGAGCAACTCGTCCATAGAACGCTGGGTGCGGAGCTGGCCCTCCACTAAAGCCTCGAGCAAGGTGTCCCGGGGGGCCAGGGAAGCCGTCGGGGGGAGACTAGTCCTGGCCGAGGCAACTGCGGTCACCGGGACTGACCCGGAGGTCGAACCACCGAGATTGACAGGGAAGGTGGGAGGCGGTACCTGGGTTTGGTTGCCTCCGGGAGGAAGCACTGGGACGGTAGTGTCCCGGAAGGGTGGCGCCGAGTCACCGGGAAGGGCGCGGGCCCTCATTCTTGGGGGAGCCATGGCGTCTCGTCACGACTCCCCACGGACGGCGCCAACTGTCGTGGTATCACGAATACCCCGGCAGGTTTTGTGGAAGATCCTAGCAAAGAAAATACGACGGGGGTTGACCAGACGACTAGTCCTCCCCCGTCGGGCAAACACAGCAAGTGACACGAGGATTTATACAGGTTTGGGTCTCAGTGGAGGCCCTAGTCCTGTCGGCGTGCTCCCAACCGGAGTTGGCTAGGGGAGCTCTCTTGGGGGAGAGATGGCTCCGGAGCACACCTGTGGGATTGTCTATTCCAAGCAATAATGAATAATGGCCGTTTACATGAGGTGTACAAAGGCTTATATAGCCCCAAAAGAAGCAAAAAGACCAAACTATCCCGCCTACCACCGTTGGATCGAGGGGTAGTGATGTCCTTCTTCCGGTCAGGGACCTTGGATGCTTGACAGGTGTTCGTTGATTCCTGAGGCGTTTCTCACGTGACCTGGGACCAGAGACCCCTGCTTCCGGGTGGACGGCAACGTTCGAGACAAGCCACCGGGGGGGGGGGGGGGGGGGGCTTGTCCCCGGGCAAATGGCGGCGCCCGGGACAAGCCACTGGGGGCCTTGTCCCCGGGCAAAAGGCGGCGCCCGGGGCAAGCCACTGGGGGGCCATGTCCCCAAGCAAAAGGCGGCGCCCCAGGCAAGCCACCGACGGGCCTTGTCCCCGGGCAAATGGCGGCGCCCGGGACAAGCCACCTGGGGCCTTGTCCCCGGGCAAAAGGCGGTGCCCGGGGCAAGCCACCGGTGGGCCTTGTGCTCGGGCAAATGGCGGCGCCCAGGACAAGCCACCGGGGGGCCTTGTCCCCGGGCAAATCGAACAACCTCTTACCTGGACTTAGTCTCGTAGAGATTTCCCCAACATTATCCATCTTCAGGTGTAGGCTCGCACGAGCACCAACGAACAGGCCTTCTTCTCAATGCAATGCATGATGATGATGATGCACACTTTAGGATTGATCAACACTCACCCATGGAAACCGTCATGGACTTGAGTGGATCTGCAAAGAAAAGGAAGGAGACGGCTCCCTGGTCGAATAGTGAGACTCTTTGATCTTCGTCTTCTTTGCTTGGCCTCGGTCTTATGTCGGTCTTCGTGTCTCTCCCGTGTCTCCTACAAAAAGTTAGCACTGCCTCTCTATTTATAGTGCCTTTGGGTTGGTTGCAGCAATCCAAGAACTAGAGATTTTGTGGGGCTTTGAATTTGAATATGAGATAAACAGGATTATTTTAAAAATAAAAGATAACATTTATCCTTATCCTGTTCGAATTTAGCTGAATGTTGGTGCGACCAGGACCTAGTCCAGGTCGAATTCGACCACACTCAAGTCTGATTCGAATCCAACCAGGATCTGGTTCGACCAAACTCGAGCCAAATCTGATATCGACCAGGCCTATTTGAATCAACCAGGCCCAATTGGCCCAATTTGTCGATGCGACCAGGCTTTTGATTCGGCAGGCCCAATTGGCCCATTTTATTAGTGCGACCAGGCCAAATTAACTCCAACCAGTGGCTTGTTGACCAATTTTATTGACCTTCAAAATTGTATATATTTTTTTAATTCATTGGTTGTATGGGACTTTTATGCTAAATTGTATTGCAAAAATTCATCAAACACATAGGACCAGCCCTCCATGCTTGAAAAACCCTGGAGCGGATTCCAACTACACTAATAGCTAGATATGAATTTACATAAGAGTGCCAATCATTACACATATTGGCACGCAGGCTATTATACAAAAGGAGACGACCATATATCCCATGGTCGAAATAAATGATTCGCAGATCATGATAGTTATGTGATCAAATCACAAAAACATGCATAAGGGCCACATTTCTCATACAAATTCCTGTAAAAACAAGTTAGGTAAAGAATCCCATCTTGTCATGCGCATTAGTGGCCTTAAACAGTAAAAGCAATGACGGCGACCTTCGGTGGTCCCGCTAGCCAATTAGCAGGCGGGGGTTCGAAGGGGGCAGTGCAACTTCCGAACCAATATAATCGGTTTAGATTTCTATTAATCCCCGTGGTGATATTTTAAAGATGTACCAAATCTTTTAGATCCAATCTAACAAAAAATACTGGTCTCCGATCTTATCACTACCATGATAGCCTTTACACCACCTCCCACTGGCCCGTGCAAGGATTCATAGAAACAATCACATTAGATATGGACTTATGTAAAATTGATCACAACAATTGAACAAGTCCACGTCACGAGATATCATCTTCTACCATTTTGCCAAGAGTGATATATCACATGTATCATAGGTCAGGACGGGTTTCATCACATGAAACACCAACAGATCTAACTCTACTAATTCAGATTTAACATGTTATCATCAATTATTGATAGATCTAATCTATTAAAACATGCATATATCACATATATATAAACAATCTAGATCTGTGCTATGCAAGGAGGCTCTGATACAACTATTGGAGAATGGGGTTGCTACACTAGCGATAATTTCAAAAATTATGTACCCGAAAACCCAAGAACCATGCAAGCAGAAGATCATAGATCAAAAGTTTACCATTAGACGCACGGGTGTGACAACTTAGTAGCAGAAGAAGAGTCGATGTCAGAATTGGATCGTGACCAACAGTGTAGCAGTAGTAGCCGCACCTTTACAGAAGTCCACACGTCTGGGGAAAGGAGCACCGCTTGTTCGTGTGCTAGCACCATCACACACGGCTAGGGTTTTATGATATCTATCTAGTGGATGGTAGTGGTAGCCAGAGTAGATCAGATGTCTTTTTCATTCCCACCTCACCTCCTTTTATAAGGTCTTGTAGATAAGTCCTATTCAAATGCGAACCTTAATCCCAATGGTAAACACATTACCAATAGGGGACCCATTTCGGATCCCATTTGAATTAATGCTCCAACTCGTTAAGTGTGTGACCCTGTAGGTTTGTGTATATTTGGTCGAGACCGGAAACAACTTCTTGAATCACAAGTCATAAGCGGTTCCTAGCAAGACATTATGACTACCGCATGTACATAAAGATCATATCCGACGAACCTAGACAGCTTATCATGGATTATCTCTGTAACACCCTAGTTTTGGGGGTGAAAATTTCCTTTCCATGAAAATCATACATGCATGTATCACTGTAGTAGTAGCAAGATCAGTTCAATCCTGATCTATCTCAAGCCCTAAAATTTCCAAATCTATCCTGTAGACCCAAAACAAGATCAGATTGCTCAGATGTGATCTATCAGTTACTCTGAACCTAAAAGCCTTCAGAAGCCAGATTCAATTCCATCTCTAACTCTCAGATCTTGCGATCCTTTTCTGTTTTCGAAAATAGGAATTTAATTATATCCTAATTACCCTAAATACTCTGAACTCAGATTTAGTCAAATCTTGACCTAATCCAGACCAGATTATTCTTGGATTATGATCATGGGTATGCCAATGCCTTAATCCAGAAAGTTGGCAGCCAGATTTCATCATCTAAGCCTTTTTCCACAGATCAGTCCAAATTATATTGCAAATTAGTCCTTTATCTGATATCTGGAAACCCAAAAAGGCTAAAATCTTCAAATCAACTCCAAATTCAAATATATTTCAGGGAACACCTCCCAAATGCTAATTAATATAAAATCTTCTTTTATTAGAACACCAAATCTCTCTCCAATTACCTTGAATTCAAAATCGACCAAAACTCAGATTTAATTTACCTTAAATACCCTATTTTCGGGTTATATCGAAAACCATCAAATCATGCCAGATTTTACCAAATCTCTTGCTGGATGAGTATAAGGTATAAGTTTATACTCATCTATGAAATTAGATTGCAAATTATCTATCTCTAAATCAGAAATTACAAATCAGTCCAAGTTGCAAACAAAGAATCTTGCAAACAGGTCCCTGGCTCGACCACATCTGCTGTTCACGACCAGAGCAGTTGCTTGCGACCAGGGCTCAGCAAAATTAGCATCTTCAACCTCGGCTAGCGGTGCACAGTGCTCATCATCGACCTCGACCGCAACCTGCAGTGCATAGCTTCGATCAACGCCGCTGCGACCGCGACCAAGAGCACCTTGCCACCATGTTTTCGCCGCCGATCAGCGCCGCTCTAGTCGTGCTTTTTCGCAACCGTGTTTGCATGCGCACACGTGTTTGCACCTTAGCTACTGCGGTGGCAGTGCTTGTCCAGCTCACCAGCAGCTCACGCGCCAGAGAGAAGCTGCACCTTGCTCGCCGCTGCTTCAACCCAAAGCCTTCACTGACGCAAGCATCTTAGCTCCAAGCAGTGAGCTTCGCTTCACCTTGCCTTGCCTTTAAATAGCAGTCCCGAGCAGCTCCCTTGTCATCAACACTGCTCTCTAGAGCTTCTCAGCAATTAAACAAAATTTTCTTCGCTGCTGTCATCTTCTCCGGCGAGCACAGAAGGAGGCTCACGGTGACAGCTTCAACCGCAGCCCCTTCATCCAAATTAATAGCACCAGTAAGGTTCTCCCATCTCCCTTATCGTGCTGTAGCTTTGAATTGAGTTCGTATGCACCACATCGCCGGTGATCGCCGAAATTGCCAGAACCCCTGTTCCAGCTTTGCAACTCAATTCAATTCGAATTAGCCTTCGATCTAGTAGAGTAAAATGATCAGTGAGCTTCATTTAGCAAGCCAGTGAATTCAGATTGTGAAATTAAGCAAGAACTGAAGCTATTCTCAAGCTCAAGCTTCACCAGTCGCCGGCGCTCGTCGCCCGACTTCTCCGGTGATGCTCAAGTCAAATTGATCATGCCAATAGCTTCCATATGCATCCCTCTTACTCCCTGAGCAAGGAATTGAGTTCAAATCCTGTATAATGAAAATCCCCAAATCCAGTGTCATCTTCTCCGGCACCGGCCACCGGAAATTTGTTCCCGGCCGATCCAGCTGCAGCCACCTTGCCCCTTAGATGCATCTCAATCTCCTGAACAATTTTGTCTACTAGCTCGACTTCCAATTCGGTCTAAATCAGAAGTTATGACTATGCCCTAATCTCTGTCCAGTGCCAAGATTTGAAACTTCAGCCACTGTGTTCTTCGCCGGTTTTCATCACTTTCTGGCCATCTCCTGCCCTAGATCCTGTTGAGTAAATTGTTCCTGTTATCAAGGCCTACCTCCCAGACAAAGTGGTGCATCAATTGGAGCCCTAGATCAAAAGATATGGCAAATCCTAGTTTCTAGCCATGTCAGCCCAATGCCAATCTGTGTCAGCCAGTGGCATTGAACCTTTTTACCTACTTCCAGCCATGCATTTTGTGCATGAATTTGTCTCTTAGATTTCTGGTGTTGTGATCTACATTTTCTTCTTCTATCACAACTTGAATTGAGCCCTCTATCAACCATTGATCCTTTGTCAACACCTTGGACCGAATGTCAGCCTGAAGACATTCGTCGATTTTAGGCAAACCAGCCGCGGACTTAATATCGTTTCCATACCCTGGAACCCTATGTGGGACCCTCATTTGAGGAATCCGGTGGCAACCGTCCAAGTGGGTTGCACTCAGAAATGGCACATTGCAGCTCACAACAACAAGATGCATTATATAAAAATGCGAGTAATTAAAAACAAGTGCTGATCACAAGGACCAACATTACAATAACTTAGCGCCAAAATGACGCATTTAAATATTGATACAAATTAAGGAGTTTTTGACACAAAGGTCGGCACAAAATGGAGCAACAATAATAAGCAAAAGGACTTCATCAGTCTTCTTCTTCAGCAGCAGCGGTGTTGTACGGGCCTTCTCCACATCGAACTCCACTTTGGTACATAACCCTCTAACAAGCTGGGTCTTCAGTTTCTTCTTCTTGTTCCACATTGGGTTCAAGACCGTAAGATTCATGGTCGACGAATCCTTCTTCTAAATTTGTTTGTAAAAGCAAGGGTGAGCACGTTGTCCACATGGTGCTTAACAGGTCCCAAGTAAGAATGCATGTACATATAGATGAGGGGGAATTTCTCAAAGAAAAGGTCTTTATTTTCGAAAGCGATGCTTTTAAAACCCTAAGCTAGATTTTTAGAAAATGCTGTGTGTGGCGGTCTTCCATGAGTCACCACTTTATTCAGATTTTGTGAAAAACTTTCCAAAAGCTACTTGTGCTGCATCGACGTGAATAGAATTCACAGCGCGCAAACTCCATAACCTGGGAGCTCAGAGTATCCAATACTTTTTAAACTTTGCAAAGGTGTACCACCTTAATCCACCGATCATTCGGCTCTCAAGTCGGTACCTCTCCATGCGACTCTTACGCATGTGACAAGGCCGAGATGACACAACAGTTTACAGTCCTAGCATTAACTATTCCCTGCCCGGTAAATAGACAGTCAAGTCTCAAGTACCGTTGTGGGTCCTCCCCACTACCTTACTTCTTAGTCTGGGTCTATGTTCTCGCAAGACACATAGCCTCTCTTGATTACAGTCACACACGACTTAATCTGGCATAGGGCGTCTTCCTTCTTTCCACCTTTTCCTCTCATGATTTTTCTGAACTCACATCACTCATGGCCTTCTGCGGCCCACCAGCTCTCGCAAGAAACCGGATCGACAACCATTGCAGGGAAAAGCTAATACTAAAGAAAGCTACTAAGTTGCGCCCGTCCCATAACCGGGTTGGTACGTTTTTCATGCCGCATAGAAGCACAACACAAGGTTCTAGTCCTTATGAATCTTTAGTGAGGAGTCTTTCACATTCCCAGTGCGCACACAGCACCATCCAATCAAACCCTCCTCACTATCGATTCCAATCACATTTTCTTTCACAAAAAGGGGTTTTGAATATGCTTCTCACATGTGACCATTCAACATTTAACATATAATTTTGAGCATAGCATAGCCTAAGCATGATATTCTAGGGTGACAAGGGTGCATGGATAATCAATCACAAAAGGGGCTTTACAGTTATTTAGGTCATATCTAATCATTTCATTGAAACATAACTCTTATTTGAATCTAAGGCATGCATATACTTGAAAACAGTTAACATACTTCATTTCAAAATAATAGGCTAGACATGATCAAGGGTTTGAGACTTGCCTTGCAGTGATGGGTCTAGCTGCTCAGATGAGTCCTCGAAGATCTCTTTTGTTCCTTCAACCTCTGGTTGCAAGGCGGACACAAACAACACATACACGCTATATAAGCACACAAGTACTAGAAAATAATACGTAAATATATCATGTATGCAGGGGTAAGGGTTTGGACAAGGTCACTTGATATTGATCGAAGAGATGGGCTCAAAAGGACTTGAATGTCGAAGGGCTGACATTCGGCTCATGGCTTGGCATAGCCCTAAATTGGTTCTAGGTTTGTCTTCTGGAGATGTGACAGTAGAAAATATTGTAGAACATGGTTCAAAAGGCTTAGTGGACAAAGTGGTATTTCAGTTGCTCAAATTTAACAGGTCTAAATCATCCAATGCCACTGATGGACATGCACTGACATAGTGCTGGACATGGTCAGAAACTAGGGCATTGCATAACTTTTGACCTATGGCATCAATTGATGCACAACTTTGTCTGGGGGTTAGGCCTTGATAACAGGAACAATCACTCAACAGGTTCAAGGGCATAAAGTGGCCGGACGGCGATGAACGGCGTCGATGAACCACGGTGGCAACACGGCACAGACATGGTTCTGGACAAAACTTGGCATGATCATAACTTTTGATACAGGCCGATTCAGGGTTCGAGCCAGTGGAGTAAAATGCTCAGGGGGTTGAGGCCTAGCTAGATGACATAGTTTCATCAGCTGGTTCGGCCGGAAAATGAACTCCGGTGATCAGAGCCGAAGACGAAGGCACTAATTTGGGCATTTTCGTTCCAGGGTGTTTGAACTCAATTCAACGCTCGAGAAGCATCTAGGGGTCATCACAAAGCTACTGGTGTGCTCAATTTTGCTAGGGAATGGCTGGAGAAGCACGGCGGCGTTCTCCGGCGAACTACCGAGGCTCGAATTTGGGGATTCAATGCTCGGGGCAAAATTGATGATTCCAAACTTGCAGGATTACTCCTCCTAGCTTACTGATCACTTTTCTCTACTAGCACGAGGATCAATTTGGCTTGAATCACTCGGCATTAGGGGAACAAGGCAACGGGCAATCTGGGCGATTGCCGACGCTAGGTCTCATCGGAGTTCAATCAACTGCTATGAAACGTACAGGGGAATGAGGGAAGCTTACTGGTGGCCTTGGTTTGGAGTGGGAAGCAACGATCGAGGTTGGCACCGTGAGCTCCAGAAGCGGCTCGTCGGGGAAGAAGACGAAGGCGAGCTCTGGTGCTAAAGCTACGGGATTTCAAGTGAGTTTTGGTGTGAAGTGAAGCACTGGCGAGAGGGGCTTTATATAGCCGCGGGGTTGAGTTCTCGGGAGTGGCAGCAATCGACGGGGAGATGCTCTCTGGCGCTGGAGCGGTCAGCGAGGCACATCGGGACACGGGGGGAGCTCTGCTAGAGATGGAGTATCGCGCGAAATCGGGACTTCGTCAGGATGACAAGATAGCGAGCTTCGGCATGGCAACCATGTGGCAGTAAAGTTCTGACAATGGCAGGCACGCACGCGAACGGTGAAGCTACGGTCTCCGGTCATCGCCACGGTGGCGTTCATTGGCGCGACGCGAGCACGTGCGGTCACGTGGGACTTGGCCGTTGGCGGAGGCACAACTGGCCGGCGGTGAAGGTTGCGGTGGTTCACGGCGAACGGCGGCAGCAACCGCGGTCGAATGTCCTCTTGTCGCGGTCGTGCACGCGGCCTCCTGGTCGTGGTCGAAGAAAAGAAGCCAGGGACTAAACCGTGAGGCAAAAGGACTGATTTGTGAGGGTTTGGACTGAAATGCGAAGGTTCTTCTCGGGATTTTGGACTTGATTGCAAATTTGGAAATCTAAGGGGCTGATTTGCATTCTGATTTTGCAGATGAGTGTTTCCAAAATACTTGGACTCATCCAACAGGGAAAATGGCAAAATCTGATAAGATCTGAGGGTTTCGACAAAAATTGAAAAGAGGGTAAAATAGGGTAATTAGGGTTTGACATTTTGCCGGGGCTGAAACTAGGGTTTCGGTTGAGATTCTTGAGTTCTTCCTGAAGGGAAAAACGTTCAGAAAAATAAAAGGGGGACAACCATTTGATCAAATTTGAATTTGGAGATGGTCTGGGACTTTTAGCCTTTTCGGGCTTTTTGAAAATTCTTAAAAGGACTAAACTGAAACACTTTTGGACTGAAATGTGAAAATGATCTGGGAGACGAAGTTTAGCTGCCAACTTTTTAAGTTAAGGTAGTGGCATACCTAAGATCAAGATAGGGTTGAGACATCAGGGATTCCAAAGAAGATATGCTGACTCGTGAGCAGAAAAGATAGCGAAAACAGGGATGTTACACCCTAAAAGTCCCTAGCACCCATCTTCAGCCCTAATTCTATGAGTTAGCCCTAATCAGCTTCTAAACCCAATTATTCCAGAATCATCAAGACATTTCATCTTTGCATTACTGCATGTAGTATAATAATGTAGTGAAAAGGTTGTGATTCTTGGTTGCTTGTTTGATCTTTGCTCAGAGTCGGAGCCAGAGTTCGAGGACTTCACTGCTGACTCGACATCAACTTCTATCTCTTACGACGCGGAAGGCGAGTCATAGTCTTGATCATCTTGAACCTATATTTTATGAATTTCTATGATAAGACTTTGAATATAAATAGTATTGCATGAGAATGCATGGTTGAATTATGAATTGGCAGTACTAGGCTGGATGCCTATGAAATGTGAAATGATCAATTAGTGAGCCATGAACTATTATATGTATTTATATATATTCATGAAATAAAACCCCTAGCCGTGACCAGAATTTTGGTATGGATGGCTGTAGCACTGGAGGTGCTTAACTACAAAGGATAGCAGGCACGGAAGGTGCATGGTTGTGGATGGTCTGGTCACTGGCATATAAGAACTAGAACCTTGTGTTGTGCCTCTAGTGGTGTGAAGCACGTGCTGACCGCAATCCTGGTATGGGACAGGCCTGAACAAGTACTTATGCGAATCACACATGAAACCCCTGCATGAGATGTGCTGTGATGTACGATTTACACGGAGTACGGCTCCCACACATATCACTGAAGGTGATCTTGCACGCTGATCCAGTAATGGGAATATGCATAGGGGTGGGGGTTTGGATACAACCCGCCACAATTATGGTTCGCAAGAGATCCACAAGGTCAGGGGTGAATTGTGAGTAAAACATAACAAAAGTTCTTGTTATCTCCACCTTGCCACTCACACATGGTTGTGAGGAAGGGTCTAATCATATTGATAGGATGGGCTTGAAAGTGGAATATCTTGTGGGTAAATTGGTACCTCTCTGCATAGTTAAAAACGTATTCGAATACTCCGAGCTCCCGGGTTTAAAGGAGTCTGCTTCGGTGGAATAAATCCACGGGGTGTAGCACAAGTATGTTTTCTAAATAAAATTTGATAAGTCAAGATTACCCAAATGACATGTGTTGTCATGATAAGGGGTGCTGTCGTGGGCTGTCGTGTGTCGACGTGTCGCGGTAGTGCTATAATTTAGTGAACATGAATAGCGATGCTATGTTATGAAAAGTGCTTCCATGAGATGAGATATGAA
Organism: Pharus latifolius; assembly: GCA_019359835.1. NCBI lineage: Eukaryota > Viridiplantae > Streptophyta > Magnoliopsida > Poales > Poaceae > Pharus > Pharus latifolius. The sequence continues at coordinate 42,139,171 of CM033326.1, read as the reverse complement.
AGAAAAGATTATTTTACAAACATCCATAATTCTTGACTAGTCTAGATTCATAACAATACTACTATATGTATCTACTCTTACCTATGACATGCTGAGTACGTAAGTACTCATCCTTGCCAACTTCAACCTAGTAGATGGAGCGTATCATGATCAAGATGAAGGCGTGGAGAACTTCTTGGACCAAGATGAAGGAGAGCCAGATCTGCCAGATCCCTGATATGTTGTTCTGCCCTCAACTTCTTACTGTGGAGGGGACACCCATCATCTGCTGTGTAGAATTTTTTATTTTGGTTTAACTAAACCTTGAATGCCGTGAAGGTATTGTAATCTCTTTATGTAATATTAAGGCCAGCAGGCCACACTGCTTAAATATTTTGTAAGTTTTTCTGCTGCAATGTGAATATACTCTTGTGCTTGACTTATCTTGGGAAGTCAAAGGTATGCATGTATGAGACTAGCTACAGCAAGCTAGGTCTCCATGGGAGTAGTCGTAGTCCCAGTTTCGGGGCACGACAATCTCTTTGCCTCATGATACCAGATTGAACTCAAGGTGAGAAACATGTCATCCTTGAATAGCTCAGTCCTTTCTCGATCTTGTAATGGACTAATGTCGACAATTTTGACTCGGGTCCTTTGTCGATCTTACGCAGATTTGTGAGTTGTATGTGAGACCTTTCAAGGTGCTATCAGGTAAGTTAAGATAAGTAATGAAATGGAGATGTGGAGATTTATACAACTTCGGGCCCTCGATTGTGGGAGTAATAGCCCTACGCCCTATTGTGATTTCACTATGAGTAAAAGAGATTACAAGAAGGAGAGATTTTCAGAGGCGATAATCCCTCTTTTTACTTCTATCTATGAACTATCTCTAAGTCCTTATCTGATCATCATACCCTTCTACTGTACATTGGCCATCCTTTTATACTGGATGAAGGGATGCCAATGCAAGGCAATTCCAAGCGGTTGCCATAATGCGGTTCGTATAACCGCACCAATCTTCTTCGCCGGTTAACCACGTACAATTATAGATAACCGCACATGTTAACCGCACCAGTCTCCTTCACACGTGGGAGAAGTTATCTTGGTCATGAGGACGTGCCCGATAAAGACTCGAACATTCCTAGGTTACCTTGGTCGAACATAGCCAGTGGCCTTTTGATCGCGCATAGTCTGCGATCTCATGACCGTGCAAGTACTGCGATCATAGACTAACTCCGTGTCTGCGACCTTCTGATCGCGCATAGGAAGCTATCCGTCTGCGACCATACGGCTACTAGGACACCGAGATATATATAATATCCGAACTTGACTTGAACATGATATAAAGTAGCTTGGGTGACAATCCTCATCAGCTAGCCCCCAAATTTGAAGAGATAAAAAGATTATAACTTCAAATTTAATCTGCATCGAATATGTAACCCGACGCTTCAACTTCTTCAGTTTGCACTGTACGCTGTGTGGTGGTTTATTTCCCAAGACAACCTCTGGGGTTTTCTTGACAGATAATCATGAAGTTATTGACCATTTAACCACGGCAAACGCTGTAAGTGAGTTTTAAAAACTCGAGACTCCCGCGAAAGCGAACCATCGCCTCCAGGCTCTATAAATAACGAAGCCTGTTAGTTCCTAAACTCGCAAGCTTGCTTTTTTGGCTAAGTCTTTTTAGAAAACTGCTTCTAACCCTCTAATTCACTTTTCCTCCTCCACTCTCATCTTAATGGCGAACCAAGACTCCAAGAAAATTATTGAGAGTGATGAGAAAGAAATAGAAATAGGATCTTTAGAAGATAGTTCTCTTCTAAACCATATGTGCAAGTTTTTCTCTTACAGTCTATTTGTTGACGATTCGGACTCGGGGTCCTTAGTCGAACTTATGCAGAATTTGTAAGTTGTGAGACCTTTCAGGGTGTCCCTTCGGGAAGGGATGATAAATCAATGGTAACTGAAGCACAGAGAGATTTATACAGGTTCGGGTCCTCGATGGTGGGAGTAATAGCCCTACGTCCTGTTAGGATTTACTATGTGTAGGAGAAAAGAGTTACAAAACTATGGGAGGGATCTTCACAGGAGAAGATCTTTCTTGTGTGTTTATACAAGACAATGCTTAGAAGGCTTATGAAAGCTAACTAACTTAGTCTAATGTCTTCTGTTAATCTTCTGATCTCTCGATCCTTCGATCCCCTCGTCTGGTGCATTGGATTACCCTCTTATACTGGTCGAAAGGGTGCCAAGGCATAACAGCATCGAACAGTTGCTCGGGTGCAGTTTTGATAACTGCTCTTAACCTCCACGCAGGTTTAACACGTGTTATTAAGGAATAACTGCACGTATTAACCTCTTGACGGTTGTCTTTATACATGGAAGAATCTTCGAGATACTCGGGATATCCCTGTTGTAGGGACTGAGCAATCCCGCGTCTCCTGGTCGAATGTGTCCTGACCGCACGTTGCTTGTAATCATCTGACCGCGCACTATCTGTGATCTTCTGTACGTGCATCGTCTATGAACTCCTGACCGCGCACTATCTGCGGTCTGATCGCGTAAAGCCTGCGATCATATGTCCGCGCTCCTCGGAGTAACTTGAGTTCGCATCAACGGACAGTCATCTGGTTCAAATCTGTCTCGAACCAGTCATATATTTATTTGAACCAGCTCGGGTATCAATCCTCGTCAGCTAGCCCCCAAATTTGAAGAGAACGAAGGGACATGTTTACTTCAAATTTTAAGACTTACATCGGATACGTAACCCGACGCTTCAAATTCTCCACTTAGTGGCGCACTAAGTGTGGCGGTTTGTTTCCCGAGACGGACTCTGGGTAATATTTGACAGGTAATGATGGCGCCGTAGAAATATATTTTAACCCGAGATAAAGTTGTAAATGTTTTAAAAGCTCAAGGCATTCGGTAAACGAATCGTCACCCCGGGGGCTATAAATACCGAATCTTCTTGACTTTAAAACTTCACAAATCCTCTCTCGGCTAAGTTTCTTCCAAAGCCATCTTTCCTTCTCTTCTATACACTTCTCAATGGCAGATCAAAACATCATTGAGATTGAAAGTGATGAAGAAGAAGTGTCACTTGAGTTTGAGCAGGATTCACAGATGTCCAAAGATCTGTCTCCTTCAAGGAAAAAACCCAAGGTTGACGAGGGATCTTCTAGTAGGACAAAGGTGAAAGATGCATCATTGCTCTCTCTTCCTTTGGTTCCCATAGTATTCCTGTTCATGCATCTCGGCAGGTCAAACCTTCATCTCCACCTTTGGAGGTTCATGATAATCCATCGGGACATTCTTCTCAGCTTTCTCCATTTCATCCCAGTGATCCCCGTCCTTTTTCGGGTGATCAATTTTCTGTTTGGCAAGCTGTACTTCCGCGACCAGATAATCCTCAACCTGTGTTGGGGAAACAATCTTCTGGTGGGAAGGTTGCACTTCCACCATCTGATGGTCCTCGGCTTTTGTCGGGTGATCTACTTTCTGGGGGAAATGCTTCAACCTGTCACTTGCAAGGATGGGTAATTATCTCCATCCTCTTTGCTTATTGTTATAGTTAGTGAAACTAACATCTGCAAATGTAGGAGATGAAAATTGTTGGAGCCCCCAGTGACCAGCATGCTGAGATTCAACCTCCTCCCCTCGAACAGACTCTCCAAGGGGAAAAAGAAGCCCTGGAGAAGAAGAACGAAGAGATGTCTTCGGCCATTCCCGCGAAGAGGCGCACCAATTCCGCCTTGAGAGGGACTACGCTCGACAGCAGCGAGAACTCTCCGATTCGATTAGGGATGGTAGTGCGTCTCTTATTAGGGACGATGTAGATAGACATAGAATAGTTGCTAGTTCTCTTGGAGCCGTCAGTGTAGATCCTACTGACGCCAATATGTCCCTAGGAGAACTTTGTAAACTTCTCTCGGATCAGGTCGATGCTCTGGTCGCCATATCCCTTTTGTATGTAAAGATTGCCAGAAATAAAGATTTCTTTTATCTTACATAACTTGAAAACTCTTCATAATCTCTCTGTGAAAATATGGCCATAAGTAATGTCTTTACGACCACTCATACACAGGTAAATTCAAGTACTACGATTAAAGACACATTAATATGTCATACCGCGACCAGTACTGATACTGCGATCAAACCCAAAGCCACGGTCAGAACTGAAATTCGATCGGGACTGTTATCGCGATAAAAAACCGAAATCCAATCAGAACTACCACTGCGACTAGAGTCGAAGTCCGATCAAAATCATAGTTCTGATAACACAACAACTTGACCGAATAACAACTGCATACGCAGCAGTTTATAATGACCATAGAATATATTTACGATCAAGATTTCACATAAATGCATTGTGACCAACACGTGAAAATTTACAAAAAACATGAAGGGTAATGTCCTCCGAAAATCTCTGTATAGCTTTCACGTGTCTATATCCACTTTAATCCCCAAATTTGAAACAAAAAATGCTTTTCGTTTCGGATTCGGTGAGGGGAACACATAACGGATTTCCAAGAGAAAACATCCATTATGGGAAATGAATAAAATATTCAATGGAACGTTACCCTCAGTGGATCGTTGTCTCGGGCCTATGAAAGGAGCAAGTAGCTTCCTGAGGAAGCCATACAGCCAGAAACTTGCCTTAGAACCTCTGCCGCACAAAACCCTCATTCCTCATTCTCCATCGCCTCCAAAGTTGCCACCTTTCCCTCCGATCCTTCGAAAGAAATGGCGTCCTGGAGCCGATCTGTTCACCACACAGAGGAGAGTCTAGTGGCTCTAGAGAAAGAAGAGATCCTTCCTCCGCGGTTGCTGATCAACTGGCGGCCTACGGAGAAGGATCAAGAAACCCCAGTCGTCCAATAGGCGAGTTGGTGGTTTTTGAGGAGTACCTGCGTTGCGGGTTCCGATTCCCCGAAAGCCAATTCTTGAAGGGAATCCTGGAGCACTACGGGTTGGAATTGGTAAATCTCCACCCAAATGTTGTCCTGATCCTGGCGATTTTCCAGCATCTGTGTGAAGCCTTCGTCGGAGTGCTTCCAAGTGTGGAACTCTTCCGACGCTTCTACTATTCGGAATGGTCGAAGAGCGCCAATGCCACCGGATGCATCTATTTCTGGATAAGGGAGAAGAAGGAGTACCCCTTCCCACCCTTGCGCGATTCCGTGCACGGGCGGTATCAGAAGTGGTTTTACTGTACCACTCCGTCCGAGAGCGGGTTATGGTTCGTGAACTCGCGGCCGAAGAAGTCCAGACAGTTGGATTCTCTCCCTGCTCTGAATGCAGACCAGAAAAAACATGCCCAAGCGATTCTTCACTTAGTCCAGCAAGGACTAACGGCTCGCAACATCGTTCGCGACTTTGTGAAGAATCGGGTAAGCCCCCTGCGTGAAAGAGCTCATCCGGCTTGGGAGATTCAGTCCATGGCGGACAGCACCCTGGACTACAATAACGGTATGTCATCTAGTCAACAAGAATGTACATTTCTTCTGAAAGAATGTCGTGTTTGTTAACTTGTTTGCTGGTGACACAGTTTTGCCTTTGTCCGAGATTGAAAAATTACAAATTGCCTCCTTAAGGCATACAGCGCCGATGTGGAGGGTACTAGGGGATCACCTCATCCCTAGAGTTTGATCCAGCGACGACCTCAGACAAGAGCGCCGAAAGGTATGACTTCTCTCATCAGGCTCTGTTTGTTAATCACCTGCGCATCTTGTACTAACAAGGGAATTGGAATGACATAGCTTCTGGGGAAGTTTGCCGAAGCAACGCATCCAAGTGAAGGCGTCGGTCTCCTGGGAAAACCGACGATGAAGAGAGTAAAGAAAATCTCTTCAAAGCCCGGAGCGAGGGAGCTCGCCCCCAAGAAATCCAAGAAAATTCTCGGGGAAGGCTCCCCGCATAAAACTCCCCTTACCGCGAAAAAGACTGCGGTAAGATATTATGTGCCTCCTGTTACCCCAGGTATGAACTGGAATTACTTCTTCGTCGTACAGGGTGAATGGAGCGAGGATGAGGAAGACAACGTTCCTCTGGTTCGCCGGAAGAGGAAGGCGACTGCTCCTCAACCAGCGAAGTATTGTCTCGGCCCACAGAGACAAAGACAACTACAGCGGGCCCTGCGACCACCGAAGATCCTGTGGTTGCAGGTGAAACCTCTGCACCTGAAGCCCTAGAGGCTGCAGGATCTGTAACATCTCCCCCCTTGGCAGAAGGGGCGGCTGTGGTAAGGTTCCTGACAGCCTGGAGTGTTATCATTTGTTTGTGTACTCCCATTAAGTCACGTTTACACAGGAAGAAGAAATCCCCTCTATGACTCCCGCCAGTCCTGGGGCGGCGAACACTCCGCTCCTATCGACAGGAGCGGGAATAATAGAGCAGGACACTGCGATCACCACCACTCTTACGATCGCGGATAAAGTTCCAACTCCGGCAGCTCATGAGACGTCCAGACCATTGGGTGCCTCCCTGCCAACCGAGACGGTTACCCCGGTAAGGATTCTTCCACTTGGATCTTCATCATTCCTCATGTATGTGCTTATAGATTAGTACACACAGGGAGAAAAAGATAAGGTCTTGTTCACAAAGAGGAAGACTAGGACGGACGTCGATTGTCCTCTTTTCCTTGGAGAACCGTCTTCGAAATCCCAAAAGCTGATGGGATTTCAATTAAGGCAAGAATTTCTTCTATTAAAATAGGATTGGATGGTGGCGATCAACTGTAAAACTGACAGTTTCTCCTCTTGCTTAGGCGTAGAGATTCAGCGTCAAGCCCTCCAGTGACCTTGGCAAGGGTTGAAGCTCCCCCAGCTACTGAGGTCTCTTGCGAGGACAACTCTATCCCTTCGGTCCAGGAAGTCGTCCGGGCCGTTGTAGACGAGTTGGACACAGAGGTCTAATCGCAGTCATTGAAATCTGCGACCCCGGCAAGAAATGAGGTTCAGCAAGAAAACTCACCCTTGCAACCTACAAATCAGTAGATGGAGCGTTCAATGATCAAGATGAAGGCGTGGAGAACTTCTTGGATCCAGAAGGAGGAGTGTCAGTTCGGCCAGAGCCCTGATGTGTGTTGTTCTGCCGTCCACTTCTCTTTGCGGGTGGGTCACCTATCTTCTGCTGTGTAGATGTTATTTTGCTAAACCATGTATGCCGTGAAGGCATTGTAATCTTCTTATGTAATATCAAGGCCAGCAGGCCACACTGCTTAACTATTTTGTAAGTTACTCTGTTGCAATGTGATATACTCCTGTGCTTGACTTATCCTGGGAAGTCAAGGGTATGTGTATGCTATGCATATATGGGACTAGCTGCAGCGAGCTAGGTCTCTACAGGAGTAGTCGTAGTCCCAGTTTCGGGGGCGCGACAAAAAAGATGGTATCAGAGCAACATGAGAACTTGACTGTAGGACGACACCTTTAGGGATTGGCCGTGCCAGGAAGATGTAATTTATTTAGAAAACTACTTGTTGAAAATTGTATTTTAATAAAAATAATGAGCGTTGTAGCTCTTGAAAACTTTTATTTCAAAATTTTATTTGGATTTTCTAAAATTCGGTAAGATTGTGAGAGTGTGTTCTATTGTTTCAGAGTGTTTTAGGGGTTGGTATAGATAGAGCTAGTGGATGCTCTTGATAGTTTTGTGATTCGCTGTTGCTTTTGCAATGGTTAACTTGTATATTATGGCTAGTAGCCTAAGTATTTCATGCACTAAAGTAGTTTGCATTATTTTCTGCATTGTTGTCTTAGTTGGCCCTAGATAGTTAGATCAGCCCAAATTTCTTTTTCAGAGCCACCATGGTTGATGCAAGAAAAAGATCTCAACGCAATAGGGAAGACGGGGAACAGACTCCTCAGGAAGAAGATATTATGACAAGAAACCCTTTGTTTCAGCAAGGATCTCAGAGTTCCAATCCTCCACAGAAGGAAAATATAGAGGGAGAGGATAGGAAGAGAAGAATGCCTCAACAAGTGCAACCACAACTAAACTCAACTACAAGGAAAATTCCAACTGCCTCTAGTTTTCAACCATCATACCAGACTCCCAGACCAATAAGAATGATGTGCCCCAATTGCAGAGGAAACCACCTTCAGAAGAGCTGTCCTCATGCGAGTGTCCAATGTTTTCATTGCAAACAACATGGGCATCGCAAAGAATTCTGTCTTTGGATTCAATTCCCTAGTTCCATAGCCAGATCTCAGGCAGAAACGCAGTCAGTAGCATCCAGAACATCACCACTACAGAACCCCAAAGGAAACATACAAAGAAGAGGAGCCATGTTTACCAGAAGCAAAGGAAACCCTTACATGAACATTCAATGCTATCACTGTTGGCAGCATGGACATCGTAGAGAATTTTGCCCTTGGATTCAACTTCCATCATCCATTGCCAGGATACAGGCAAGGACACAACCAGAAGCACCTAGAGTACCAGTGTCACAACCACAGAATTTTAGAGGAACTCCACCAGGAAGAGGAGGAAGCCTAGCCAACCGAGGAAGAGGAAGAGATGGAACACCAACAGCAATGCCAGGAGGAAAGCTAAACTACACTTCCATCCAAGAAGCAGGAAACACCACCGACATCCTTCGAGGTAGATTTTTGACTCAGTTTGCATCTGCCTTAATACTATTTGATTCTGGTACTGCAAGTTCATGTTAAGAGCAATTACATCTGAAGTTGAAATGCATATAAAGCAAGTATCTTTAGAATATTCCATGTCAGATTATATAAGTTCAGTGGGAAATCATTCAGAATAAGAAACTACTTGGAAGAAGGAAGAGAATTTTCAGTGAAACCTATCTCTATTCTTATCTTTCCTTGCTTTAGGTAAATCTCGGGGCGAGATTTCTTTAAGGAGGGTAGATCTGTAACATCCTGAGTTTTGGGGTGAAATGTTCTTTCTTAAAAGTCATGCATGCATATGTCTCTTCTAGATCAGCCAAATCAGCCTCAGCTTTATTCTGTTCTAGCCCTAAAATCTCCAAAATCTATCCTGTGACCCCAAGTCAAGATCTGACTTTCCAGATTTGATCTATCAGTTATTCTAAATCTAAAAGCCTTCAGAACCCAGATTCAATTCTATCCCTAACTTCCAGATTTATCAACTCCTTTCTGTTTTCGAAAACAGAATATCTGTTATTACCTTTTACCCTAAGTTTCAGAAATTCAGATTTAATCAAAATCTTAGCCAAGTTCAGACCAGATTATTCCTGGATTATGATCATGGGTATGCCAATACCTTAATCCAAAAAGTTGGCAGCCAGATTTTACCATCTGAACCTTTTCGCAAATCAGTCCAAGAGTATCGCAGATCAGTCCTTTTCCAGATTTTCCAAAAGCCTAAAAAGGCAAAATGTTGCAAATCATCTCCAAATTCAAATCTGATTCAGGGAACACCTCCCAAATGCTTTTCAACACAAATTCTTCTTTTATGAGTATCTCAAAATCAAACCCTAGATCCCAGAATTCGAAATTAATTGAAATTCAGATTTCAATTACCCTAAACTACCCTATTTTCAGTTCATATCAAAAATCATCCAAACATGTCAAATTTTATCTTCAATCTGTGCCAAATCATTTGTTGAATCAAGTTTGCCAAATCAGCAGAATCAAAATCAGATCAAACCTTCCAAATCTCCAGATTTACATTTCAGTCCAAATCAAGAAATCAAGTATTGCAAATCAGCCCAAATTCGACCAGGCCAACTGCTGTGCACGACCAGAAATCGCCGTGGTTTCCTTGCGCCGTGTTTGCTCGCCGCCGGCCACGCCTCGCCTCGCCTGAGCTCGTGCTCACTTGAATCTGCATGTGCACACGCGTCCACGCCCCAGCCATCGCCGTGGCAACGCCGTGGCAGCACCGACAACAGCATTTGCTCCTGTGCGCGACCAGCAACAAGCTTTTGTCAGCAACACCGCGCCACGTTGCTTACTTCGCCAGCCCTTGTCGCCACCGCTTGCTCCAGCACTGCTAAGTCCCAATGAATCGACATGGTGATCAGTTGTAGTCCTGTCGCCGTCGCAATCACCGTCCTTTACTGTGTCTTCGCCGTTGTTGCATCTGCGCCCGGCAAATCAAATCACTGGCGCCAATTTATTGCTATTACATCCTTGCAAGCTTCGCCCTCTGGTCTATTTAAGCAGCCATATCTTGTGTTATCCTCCCTTCACCAGGACTTAACCAAATTCTCAAACTTCTTCACTGTCGTCGTCTTCTCCGGCGAGACCAGCTCGAGGCCTCACGGTGCGAGCTTCATCCGCTGCATCTCCTGCCAAATTAACAGCACCAGTGAGTTCCTCTTACCTCACTTATCATGCTGTATCATTTAATTGCTCACTGGTGACCTCTAACGCCGGCGATCACTGGAAATTCCCGAATGCCCTGTTCCGGCAATGCAGGTCAAATTACTTCGAATCAGCTTTCGATTCTGTGGAAGAAAATGATCAGTGAGACATTTCCAGCAAGCCTGTGCATCTAGATCTCCAGATTGAGCTTCAATCGAAGCTTTCCCCAGTTTTGAGCTTCTTCAGAAACCGGCGATCGTCGCCAGGCTTCTCCGGCCATCCTCCGGCCAAATTGATTGTGCAGGTGACTTTCTCTTACCCTTATATCACTCCTCAAGCTTGGAATTGAGTTCTTTCGACCTGTATCAAAAACCCCCAAATGGCAGTGCATCTTCTCTGGCGCAGTTCACCGGAAACCTATTCCCGGCCGTTTCAGCTTAAATCACTTTGTCATTCAGGTGTGCCTCAACTTCCTGAGCATATTTGTCTTCTAGCTCGATCTCTGAAACTGTCCAGAATTCAAGATACAGCCATGCCAAGATTTTGTCCAGTGGCTTCACTGTGCCATGTCTCCACCACACTTCTCCTTTGAATTTCATCATCTTCCAGCCATTTTCAGATTTGGATCCTGTTGAATGAATTGTTCCTGTTATCAATGCCTACCTCCCAGACAAAGTGGTGCATCATTTGGAGCCCTAGATCAAAAGTTATGCCAAGCCCTAGTTTCTGGCCATGTCAGATTCAATGCCAAATTATGTCAGTCAGTGGCATTAGCCCTTTTCACTTTCTTCCAGATGTGCATTTTGGGCATGACTTTGTCCCTTAGATTCCTGAGGTTGTGATCAACATTTTCTTCTTCTATCACAACTTGATTTGAGCCCTTGAATTATATTTGCCGCTAAACCCTAATTTTTGACACTGTCTCAGTGCATGCCAGCCAATGGCATTGGCCTTGTTTACCCACTTCTGAGTGTGCATTTTAAAAACCACTTTGTCCACTGAATTTGTAGAGTTATGATCTACACTTTCTTCTACTGTCATAACTTAATATAAGCTCTCTAGCTTTCCTTGAAGTTATGTCAGAGCTTTGATCCGAATGTCAATCTGCTGACATTCGCTGTTTTTGATCAAACCAGCCACAAAACTGATGTTCTTATTGTAACCTTGAGATCCTAAGAGCATCTAACATCCATCCTTAGCCAATTCCTTGAAACCCTAGATCTCAACTCAATTCAGCTTATAATCTCAATTATCTCCAGTATCGTTCAGTCACTCTTGTAAAGCATATCTGCATATAGATCATAAATCATTTTAATATATTAAGTAATATTTGTGTGTATTGTTTGTTTGTCGTCGAGCAGATCCAGAAGCTAAGTTTGAGGACTTCGCTGTTGATCCGTCATCAATTGCTGTACCTTACGACGCGGAAGGCAAGTCATATCCTTGGTCATCTTGAACCTATATTTTAAATGTTGTTAAAACATAACCTTGAATATAGATAATATTGCATGAGAAAGATTGAGAATGGTTGATTTATGAATTGGCAGTACTAGACTGGTTATCTGTGAAATGTGAAATAAACAAGTTTTGAGCCATGAACTATTATATGTATTCATATACTTATATTCATGAAATAAAACCCCTAGCCGTGACTAGAAAATGGTATGGAATGGCGGTAGCACTGGAGGTGCTAAACTGCGAAGGAATGCAGGCACTGAAGGTGCAAGGTTGTGGATGGTCTAGTCACTGGCATATAAGGACTAGAACCTTGTGTTGTGCGTCTAGTGGCATGAACAGCGTGCTAACCGCAAGCCTGGTATGGGACAGGCCTGAACAAGTACTTATGTGGATCGCACATGACACCCCTGCTGGAATTGTGTAGTGATGCACGATAAACACGGAGAATGGCTCCCACACATATCACTGAAAGTGATCTCGCACGTTGATCCAGTAATGGAAACATATGTAGGGGTGGAGGTTATGTTACAGCCTACCACAACTGTGTCTCGCAGAGAGCCACAGGGTCAGGGGTGAATTGTGAGTGAGACATAACAAAAGTTCTTGTTATCTCCACCTTGCCACTCATACATGGTTGTGAGGAGGGGTCTAATCATTTTGATAGGATGGGCTTGAAAGTGGAATATCTTGCGGGTAAATTGGTACCTCTTTGCAGAGTTAAAAACGTATTCGAATACTCCGAGCTCCCGGGTTTATAGGAGTCTGCTGCGGTGGATTAAATCCACGGGGTGTGACACAAGTACTATTTTCTAAATAAAATATGTTAAATCAAGATTACCCAAATGACATGTGTTGTCATGATAAGGAGTGCTACCGTGGGCTGTCGTGTGTCGACGTGTCGCGGTAGTGCTATAATCTAGTGAACATGAATAATGATGTTATATTATGAAAGGTGCTGCCATGAGATGATGTATGAAAGAAAAAGATATTTTACAAACATCCATAATTCTTGACTAGTCTAGGTTCATATCATCACTGCTATATGTATCTACTCTTACCTATGACTTGCTGAGTATGTAAGTGCACACCCTTGCAACCTACAAATCAGTAGATGGAGCGTTCAATGATCAAGATGAAGGCGTGGAGAACTTCTTGGATCCAGAAGGAGGAGTGTCAGTTCGGCCAGAGCCCTGATGTGTGTTGTTCTGCCATCCACTTCTCTTTGCGGGTGGGTCACCTATCTTCTGCTGTGTAGATGTTATTTTGCTAAACCATGTATGCCGTGAAGGCATTGTAATCTTCTTATGTAATATCAAGGCCAGCAGGCCACACTGCTTAACTATTTTGTAAGTTACTCTGTTGCAATGTGATATACTCCTGTGCTTGACTTATCCAGGGAAGTCAAGGGTATGTGTATGCTATGCATATATGGGACTAGCTGCAGCGAGCTAGGTCTCTACAGGAGTAGTCGTAGTCCCAGTTTCGGGGCGCGACAAGATACTAGGTGACAAAGAGAGGCGATCAAATCAAGAGTCCGATCAGCAGCCTCCGCCATCCTCTGCCGGCTCCGTCTTCACCACGGCCCAAATCTGGATCTGAATCATTGGTAGGAGAGGCAGAGATCGAGAGTGAAGACCAACTTGAGGTTATCATGGAGGAAGTTAAACCTCTTGTCGAAAAACTCTTGAATGAGCTTGGCATTATGTAATTCTTTATACCTGTACAGACACAGTTTATAGAGTGCCAATGCATGCATTTTTTGTTTCAAAAGGGAGTACTTCTTTTTGTTCCATATTGCGACCATATTCCCCTAGCCCCCGCCTGTGATTATGTATACTGAAGACTTAGTATTATAAGCACAGGAAAGATATGGGTTAACGATGATCAGGGATACTCGACCAGGCCAATAATCATATTCGATACAATGCCCAACCTTGTTGCAAACCAGCAGCCACTCTGATGACCAAGGACATGCCAGCAAGCCCCGTGTGCGTTGAGAAACGGCTTATTGAGGGGTGTCTTGTCTGGAAGTGATCATGAGATCGGCCAGTGAATCCGATTAGGGTATTGTGGTGATATAACCATCGGCGACCAGCCCCCGAGCCAAACTCGTAACACACAGGAAAAAAAGGAATACTCCACATATGAAACAACTAAAAGCACTAGGTTTATTAAAACATGCTAATTGAAAAAGAAAAGGGATTGGATACTTACACGTAGAACTTGTGTAGATCTGATCCTGGTCGCGACACCAAAACAACAGTATAGGGGCCTTCCCATTTCAGGGAAAACTTGTTGCGACTAGATTGATCTTATATTTTACATAAAACCAGATCGCCCACGTGAAGACTACATGGTCGCACCCTTTTGTTATGGTACTTGCGCAAAGCTTGCAAGTATACCGCAGACTTGATCAAAGCACAATCACGTTTTTCTTCTAGGAGGATGAGATCTTGTGATCGCTATTCACTCTGATCAACTTGCTTGAATTGATCTGTCCGAACAGAGCCAATACTAATTTCCATAGGTAACACGGCCTCAGCCCCATATACCAGATGGAAAGGCATCTCACCGGTGGCTCGACTAGAGGTAGTCTGTAGTGCCCATAGAACGGTGTAGAGCTCGTCTGCCCAAGCCCCCAAGCGTATCTTAAGGCGATCGAAAACACATTTTTTGATGCCTTGCAATACTTGCCCATTGGCACGTTCTACGGCACCATTGCACTACGGATGAGCTACAGAAGCAAAGCACACCTTGGTTCCAATCTGATCGCAGTAATCCAGAAAAAGACCACTAGCGAACTGAGAACCGTTATCAGTAATGAGACGATTAGGAACACCGAATCGAGTCACAATGTTCTTATGGAAGAACTTTTGTGCTGCAGCAGCGGTAATATTGCGTACCGGCTCGGCTTCAATCCACTTTGTAAACATGTCAATGGCTGCAAACAGGAACTTGTATCCATTGGCCGCTTGTGGTATAGGACCGATAATGTCCATCCCCCAGACTGCAAAGGGCCATGCAAGGAGAATGGTTTGTAAGGCATAGGCAAGTTGATGAACCTGTCTTGCTTGAAACTGACAGTGAGGACATGTCTTGACCATATTCTTGGCATCGTCAAGTACCGAAGGCCAATAAAATCCCTGTCAGAAAGCTGTCGACGATTCGGACTCGGGGTCCGAATCCGAACTTATGCAAAATTTATAATAATGAGACCTTTCAAGGTGACCCTCCGGGAAGGTATGTAGAACTATGGAGAACTGGAGCACAGAGAGGTTTATACAGGTTCGGGCCCTCGATGGTGGGAGTAATAGCCCTACGTCCTGTTGGGATTGCACTTTGTGTAGTAAATAGTTACAAAGTAGCGGGAAAAAGCCTTCACAGGCGAAGGTTTTTCCTATGTAAATGTACAGAAAAAAGCCAGGGAGGCTTATAGAAATTATCTAGTCTAAACCGTAGTCTTGGCTGTTTGAGTTGTCTCTTGATCTATCGATCGATCCCCCCCGTTTGATATATCTTGCCGCCCTTTTATACCGTTTGAAAGGGTGCCAAGTCGTAACTGCATCAAACAGTTGCTTGGATGCGGTTTGGAAAACCACCTTTAACTCCCACGCAGGTTTAACACGTGTTATTTATGGATAACTGCACGCATTTACCTCCTGACGTTTAATCCCCACGTGGAAGAATCTTCGGGGTACTTGGGATATTCCTGTTATAGGAAAAGAATACTCCCACGTTCCCTGTCAAAGATGCCTTGACCGCGCGATGTTGGTTGACCGCGCAACATTTTTGACCTTCTGTCTGCGCACAGCACACGAACTTCTGACCGCGCACTAGCTGTGATCTGATCGCGCAAAGCCTGCGACCTGATCGCGCAAAGCCTGCGACCTCGGGCTGATGCTTCCCCGAAACGACTTGAGTTCGCACCGCCGGGCACATGTCTGGCTCGAATCTGTCTTGAACCAACAGTGCATTTATTTGAACTGACTCAGGTGTCAATCCTCGTCAGCTAGCCCCCAAATTCGAAGAAAACGAAGGGACATTTTATTTCGAATTTAAAGACATGCATCGGATTTTTAACCCGACGCTTCAAATCCCCCACTTAGTGGCGCACTAAGTGGGGCGGTTGGTTCCCCGAGACGGGCTCTGGGTATTATGTGACGGGTAATGATGGCGCTGTTGAAACGTTTTTTAACCCGAGGTGAAATTGTAAATGTTTTAAAAGCTCGAGGCGTTCGGAAAGTGAACCGTCATCTTGGCGGCTATAAATCCCGAAACCTTTGAATTGTAGAGCCCCACAATTTCTTCTCACGGTTAAGTTTTTCAAGAATTGCCTTCATCCTTCTCTTCATACACTTCCCGATGGCAGATCACAACATCATCGAGATTAAAAGTGATGAAGAGGAAGTTCTCAAACAGGAGCCTCAAATGCCTGAAGATCCATCTCCTTCAAGGAAGAAACCCAAGGTTGACGAAGGATCTTCCAGCAGGGCAAAGGTAGAAGACGTACCATCGTTCTTTCTTCCTTCTGTTCTTTACTCCAACATTCCCTGCTTTTGTTTGGGTGATCGATTTTTTGGTCGACAAGCGGTGACTACTCGACCAGAAGATCCTCAACTTGTGTTGGGGAAGCAATCTTCTGGTGGGAAGGTTGCACTTCCACCATCTGGTGATCATCTGCTTTTATCGGATGATCTACTTTCCAGGATGGCTATATCAACCTGTCATGAGGAGGGACAGGTAATGATCCCCATTTTCTTTTGCTGATAGTTATAGTTAGTGCAACTAACTTTTGCAAATGTAGGAGACGAAAATTGTTGGAGCCCCCAGTGACCAGCCCGCTGAGATTCCATCTCCTTCCCTCGGACAGACTCCCCAAGGGGAAAAAGAAGCCCTGGAGAAGAAGACCGAAGAGATGTCTTCGACGATTCTGCATCTGGCAGAATGTTTTGAAAGATCCCGTGAAGAGGCGCACCAGTTCCGTCGAGAGAGGGACCACTCTGAGCAACAGCGAGAACTCTCCGACTTGATTAGGAACAATAGTGCTTCTCTTGTTAGGGATGATGTAGATAGGCTTAGATTAATTGCTAGTTCTCTGGGGGTTGTCAGTGTAGATCCTACTGACAACAACATGTCCCTAGGAGAACTTTGCAAACTTCTTTCGGATCAGGTCGACGCTCTGGTCGCTGGTATGCCTTTTGTATGTAAAGAATGCAAGAAATAAAATTTTTCTTTTTCTTCATATGAATATTCTTTACATCTTCTGTGCGAAAACATGGCCGTAAATAATGTCTTTGCGACCACTCGTACGCAGGGAAACTTAGTTCTGCGGTCAGAATCATAATTTTATAAAAGTACCACGACCAACCCTGATACCGCGATCAGACTTAAAGCCGCGGTTAGAACCGAAGCTTACTGCGATCAGAATTGAGGCTCGGTTAGATCGTCACTTCGATTAGAATCAGAGCCTAATCGAAGGCATGGTTTCGATCATACCAGAACCCGATCAGAATTTATCCATACGTCCAAAAATTGGGCCATAGGATTTTTTCATGAAAATATATAAGCCACATGAAGGAAAACGTCCTTCGAAAAGCCCTGAAAAACTTTTCAGGCTTGTATACTTTCAGATTCTGAAACAAAGAAGTCTTTTTGTTTCAGATCCGATGCCTGGAACACTTTAACGGGTCCGCCAGAGACAGTATCCATTATGGGAAATGAATAAAATATTCGGTGGAACGTTTGAGTGGAACATTACTCACAGAAGTGCGCCTCCTGGGGTCTATAAAAGGAGCAGGTAGCTTCTTAAGGAAGTCACACAACCAAAAACCCTTCCTCAATACTTCGGCCACACAAAAACCCTCCTTCTCAGCCTCCGTCTTCCCCAAAGTTGCCAACTTTCCTCCCGATTCCTCACAAGAAATGGCATCCTGGAGCAGATCAATCCACCACTCTGAGGAGAGTCTGCTGGCGCTGGAGAAGGAGGAGATTCTCCCTCCGCGGCTGCTAATTAACTAACGGCCCGCGGAGAAGGACCAAGAAACCCCAGTCGTCGGAGAGGGCGAACTGGTGGTCTTCGAGGAGTACATGCGCTGCGGGTTCAGATTCCCCGAGAGTCGGTTGCCGAAGGACATCCTTGAGCATTATGGGTTGGAGTTGATCAACCTCCACCCAAATGCGGTCCTGATTCTGGCGGTGTTCCAACACCTATGTGAAGCATACGTCGGAGTGTATCCCAGCGTGGATCTCTTCCGGCGCTTCTACTATTCGGCGTGGTCGAAGAGTGCCAGTGCCGCCGGATGTATTTACTTCTGGATAAGGGAGAAGAAGGAGTACCCCTTCCCACCCCTGCGGGATTCGGTGCACGGGTGGCACCAGAAGTGGTTTTACTGCACCCCTCCGTCTGAGAGCGGGTTATGGTTCGAGAACTCGCGGCCGGAGAAGCCGAGCGAGTCGGACTCCCTCCCGGAGATGAACTCGGAGTTCATGAAGCATGCCGAGGTGATCCTTCACTTAGTCGGACAGGGGTTAACAGCGTGCGATATCATCCGAGACTTTGTGAAGAACCGGGTGAGCCCCCTGCGTGAAAGGGCTCATCCGGCATGGGAGATCAAGTCCATGGCGGACACCACCTTGGACTATAATGAAGGTACCCTTCTCTGACACTGAGATCTTTATTTTTGAAATGCATTGGTTAACTTGCATTCTGGAATAGTCCTGCCTTCATCCGAGATTGAGAGGCGGACTAACTACCTCCTCAAGGCTTATAATGCCGAGGTAGAGGGTCCCAAGGGATCACCTCGCCCGCAGAGCTTGGTTCAAGCCAGCGACGACCTTAAACAGGAGCGCCGGAAGGTATGACATCTTTCTCTTAGCTTCTGTTTGCAGGTCTTATGTGTGTCCAGCACTAACAATTTTGCCGGATAGTAGAGGACGAGGAGTGCAGTGATGAGGAAGAGGACGCTGACTTGTTTCGACGATTTCCATTGGCTCAGGTGGAATTTTTACATGGTACCAGTTCCATTGGAAAGCTTATCTCCTTAGCTTTCCAACGGTATATAAACTGTCGAAAACGGAGTCCGTATGCGTCCTGGGTGACGATTTTAGTGCAGACTACTCCTGGATTCCGAGGTGGACTCGAACTTCGAATTGGTGACGGGATGGGCTTCAACTCCAACTCAAATTCGACGTGGTTGTTGGCCTCCTTTGCTTCCTTGCGGATGGGCTTCACCTCCAACTCGAATTCGACGTGGTTGTTGGCCTCCTTTGCTTCCTTGCTGGTCTCCATGCCTGCGGTGATCCTCTCCATGATTCCTAAGTATAATAGCATCATTAAATAGCAATCCTTCCTCGAAAATACAATGCGATTCACTTAGGAGCGAGGTCACCTGTTGAGGAAGTAGTCGTGCTCGAGCTCTTGTTATGGGACCTTCAAGGGCCGGTTCAATGCGCGTATCTAAAGGTATGATGTCCTCATCACCGGTTGAGGTCGAGAGTGAAGAACAATTGGAGGCTGTCATGGAGGAGGTCAGACCCCTTGTAAATAAGCTCCTGACTGAGCTTGGGATCGAATGAAGCTTGACCGTGGCCACTTCTTTTTTCAGGAATGCCACCTCTCTGTGATAGAAGGTGTGGTCATAACCAATTTGTATCTATACAAGTTGAAGAATAGTGATCCTTACTTGCACAAGTTGTCTCACTCTTTTTGTATGGCTTCAACACTCGCTATCATAGCAAGCGACCTGGCCGTCATCTGGGATAGCTCCTGTGATGCAAAAAGGAGTTAAAGGTGTCCTATGTACAATCCAGGCACCAAAAGAGAAGTTCATCATACCTTTGTGAAGTCCCAGAAGGAAACGTCTTCCGGGATGACAGGAGAACTCGTTGAAGGCCCCGTTGCAGCCACAACAGAGGCAGTCGGTGGGAGTGCCTGCTAGGCACTACCCCCAGTCGCTATTGCTTGCGACTGGGTCTCCGTGCCTGCTTCTCCCCTCGCGGCCCGGACTACTTCCTGGACCAAGGGGGCGGAGCGCTCCTCATTGGAGGCTCCGGTACTAGCAGCGACTTCAACCCTCTCTGGAGCGGTTGAAGGGCTGGGTGCTGTTTCTTTTCGCCTGACAAAGAAAGATGAACCAAACAATCACAATTCGTGATCATCACAACTTATTTTAATACCACCAAGATAAGGGTTCTTAACTTATCTGAAATCCCATCAGCTTTTGGGATTTCAGGGAAGGCTCTCCTCGAGAAAGGGGACATTCGTCGTCTGTCCTGGTCTTCCTATTGGTGAACAAGGCCTTTTCCCCCTAGGTGTGTTCCTCTGTAAGCACATTTTTAAGGGAAGGTGAAGACAAAGGGTAAGAGTTCTTACCTGAGCAGCCTGTCCTGTGGGCGGGGTTGCATCCGAAGGCCTGGAGGGCTCCTGGACTTCTAGGGCCGGCACCACGGGGCTTTGTTCGGTGACATCCACTCCTGTCCGAAGGGGTGGAGGATTTTCCTCCCTAGGACTCACAGGAGTTGCAGGGGGAAGCTCTTCTCCCTGGATAAGCATTAACTTAATAAACAAGTATACAGGGGGAATTGAAGAAAACAAGACCGTGAAAGAATCTTACCATGGTCACCCCTTCGACCAGGGAAGTAGAGGCAACTGGCCCTGAAGCCTCGGGGGCTTCAGGAGCAGGGGTGTCACCCGCGACCACAGGGCTTTCAGTGGCCGCGGAGTCTGCTACAGTCGCCTCTGCAGTAGCAGTTGTTTCTACGGAACCAGTTGGAGCGCCACCGGAGGGAGAGCCCGCAATATTCCTCCTCTGGCGGATTAGGGGGACATCATCTTCTTCCTCTTCTTCGCTCCTCTCCCCCTGTACGACGAAGAAGTGATTCCAATCTGCACCTGGAAAGATAGGAGGAACATGATATCTTACCGCAGTTTTCCTTGTGGTAGGAGGGACGCTCCGTGAAGACCCCTCTCCAAGATTTTTCCTGGCTTTCTTGGGGGTGGGATTCCTTGTCCTGGGTTTCGATGTTTTCGCTTGGGAACGTCGCCTCGGCGAACCTCCCTAAGAGTTGTTCCCATTCCGGCAAAATTGTTAGTGCTGGACACACATAAGACCTGCAAACAGAAGCTAAGAGAAAGATGTCATACCTTCCGGCGCTCCTGTTTAAGGTCGTCGCCGGCTTGAACCAAGCTCTGCGGGCGAGGTGATCCCTTGGGACCCTCTACCTCTGCATTATAAGCCTTGAGGAGGTAGTTAGTCCGCCTCTCAATCTCAGATGAAGGCAGGCTATTTCAAAAATAAAGATCTCAGTGTCAGAGAAGGGTACCTTCATTATGGTCCAAGGTGCTGTCCGCCATGGACTTGATCTCCCATGCCGGATGAGCCCTTTCACGCAGGGGGCTCACCCGGTTCTTCACAAAGTCTCGGATGACATTGCGCGCTGTTAACCCCTGTCCGACTAAGTGAAGGATCACCTCGGCATGCTTCATGAACTCCGAGTTCATCGCCGGGAGGGAGTCCAACTCGCTCGGCTTCTCCGGCCGCGAGTTCTCGAACCATAACCCGCTCTCAGACGGAGGGTGCAGTAAAACCACTTCTGGTGCCACCCGTGCACCGAATCCCGCAGGGGAGGAAAGGGGTACTCCTTCTTCTCCCTTATCCGGAAGTAAATACATCCGGCGGCGCTGGCACTCTTTGACCACGCCGAATAGTAGAAGCGCCGGAAGAGATCCACGGTGGGATACACTCCGACGTATGCTTCACATAGGTGTTGGAACACCGCCAGAATCAGGACCGCATTTGGGTGGAGGTTGATCAACTCCAACACATAATGCTCAAGGATGTCC
The DNA here is from genome assembly GCA_019359835.1 of Pharus latifolius. Classification (NCBI taxonomy): domain Eukaryota; kingdom Viridiplantae; phylum Streptophyta; class Magnoliopsida; order Poales; family Poaceae; genus Pharus; species Pharus latifolius. The sequence continues at coordinate 42,117,595 of CM033326.1, read as the reverse complement.
TTCAGGAACCGACTCGGGGAATCTGAACCCGCAGCGCATGTACTCCTCGAAGACCACCAGTTCGCCCTCTCCGACGACTGGGGTTTCTTGGTCCTTCTCCACGGGCCGCCAGTTGATATTGAATGCACCGATCTCGACAGCCCATTTGGCGATCCGATCGGATTTCTCTGGATTACGGACAACATCCCCCAACGGAAAAGATGAGGGTAGTGTGATCTTATGTGCTTGGAAGTAATGTCGTAGCTTACGGTAAGCCATCAGTAATGCATAAAGTATCTTCTGGACCTCAGGATATCGCTCCTTAGGACCATGAAGTACTTCGCTTACATAATAGACTGGTCTATGTATACCTTCCCTATCCCCGATCAGGACAGCGTTGACCGCGTATGGCATGGCCGCCAAGTAGAGAAGTAATGGTTCTCCTTTGTCAGGAGACACCAAGACAGGCGGACTGGATAAATACGCTTTCACCTCCTGAAATGCCTTTTCGGCCTCATCGGACCATGTGAAATTGTGATGTTTGCGCAGGGCTTTAAAGAAAGGTAGCCTCCTTTCGCCTAGTCGCGATATGAACTGGCTTAAGGCCGCCATGCGACCTGCTAGGCGCTGAACATCCTTGATGGTCAAGGGAGACCTCATATGTTCGACAGCCCTGATTTTTTCAGGATTGACTTTGATTCCTCTGGAACAAACAAGAAAACCAAGAAGTTTTCCGGAAGAAACCCCGAAAGAACATTTCTCCAGGTTTAACTTTATTCCAAATCGATTCAAATTACATAAGGTTTCAGCAAGATCATCTAAATGAGACAATCTTTTGGTGCTTTTTACAACCAAGTCATCTACATAAGCTTCAAGATTACGCCCCATCTGGGAAAGAAAGGTCTTTTGCATCAAGCGCTGGTACGAGGAACCTGCGTTCTTGAGACTGAACGGCATTCTGACGTAGCAGTAGGTGCCGAACGGGTGATGAAGGCAGTCTTCTCTTCATCTTCTTCTGCCATGCTAATTTGATGATATCCAGAGTAAGCGTCCAGGAAGCTCATCAGTTAGCAACCCGCAGTAGAATCGACCAGCTAATCGATGCGGGGAAGGGGAAAGTCATCCTTCAGACAGGCACTATTGAGGCTGGTGTAGTCGACGCACATGCGCCACTTACTATTTGACTTGCGGACCATGACAGGATTTGCAAGCCATTTTGGGTGATCGACCTCGCGAATAAACCTGGCCTTTAGGAGTTTGTCTAACTCCTCTCGGATGGCTTCCTGCCGATCAACAGCAAAACGCCTGAGCTTTTGCTTTATTGGTCGCTATCCAGGTCGAATCGCTAACCTATGCTCGATTACTTCCCTTGGGACCCCGGGCATGTCAGATGGCTTCCACGCAAACACATCTGCGTTAGCCCGGAGGGAAGCAATGAGCTAGAGTTCCTATTTATCGTCCAGGCCTGATCCAACCCGGATTGTCTTGGATGGATCATCTGGGTACAATGGAACCAGTTTGAGTTTTTCATCAGGTCGAGGAGCAGCCTTGATCGCGTCAGCTGTGACTGTGGCGACCTGAGCGTCCCGGAGGGGAAGTTGGTCCACCATCTCCAAAGATAGCTGGTCGCACGTCAATGCCACGTTGCGACTGCCTCGGATCGAGATGACTCCTTTGGGGCCAGGCAACTTGCCGCACTGGTAAGCATAGTGAGTTGCCATCATGAACTTAGCAAGAGTTAGCCTGCCAAAGATTGCGTTGTAAGCCGAATCACAATCAATTACATCGAAAGTAACTAATTCTGTTCGGAAGTTATTTGGTTCTCCTAGAGTGACCGGGAGGACCACATGTCCCAATGGCATCATGGAGGGACCAAGAATTATCCCATAAAATGGATGGATTATGGGCTTGATTTTCGAACGAGGAATCTGCATCTCGTCGAGCGCCTTGACCAATAAAATGTCCAAGGAGCTACCTCCGTCGATCAGGACCCTTTCGACTCTCGCATTACTGATAATTAGGGTAATGACCAGAGGAAGCCTCAATGGTCGAGTAAGCCCCGCCGGACAGTCAGAGCGATCAAATGTCAAAGGTGTGTCTGACCAACGGGGGTATTGAGGTTCACCAAGGGAACTTTCCGTTTGGTTAACCTCTCGGTAAAAGGCCTTAAATTGCCTCTTGGAAATAAAAGAGGAGGAACCTCCAAAAATAACATTAACATGATTACGAGGTACCTGGTAAGACATCTCTTCGTCCCTGTCGGCGTCTCTTAGCCCGCATGCTTGTTCCTTAGATGGTAAGGTTGGCATCGGTCCAATCTCCTGGTAGAAGTCATCTAACTACTTCAACCAACTCCTGCAGTTCTTGAGGTCGTGGCCTGCGGAGTTGTGGAGCGGACACCATTTCTTGCCTTCCTGCGGGTTAGTTGACTTCTCTGGCTGGTCGGCACTACGACCACCAGAAGCAGTTTTATTTTTAAATGATGGCTTGTTACCTTTGGTCGAAGGAGGCTTCTCTGCGACCGCGACCTCTCGGTGTTGTCCAGATCGACTTCTTTTGATTTCTTCGACCTGCCACTTGAGGAAGATTCTGACTTCTTGCTTGAACCCTCCCCTTTAACGTCCTTGAGACCTGGCTAAGGCGGTAGGTTACCTTTATCGACCATCCGATTCCATTCGACAGCCTCGACCGCGTCGGAATACCGATCAGCCATATCAAAGAGATCGGCTACTGATCAAGGAGGATGGATGAGCAAGTCTTTAGTGAATCTCTGATACCGAACGGCATGTTTAAATGCCCTGATAATAGAGCTATCAGATATGTTCGAGATGGTATTTCTCACCCCGACAAATCTCTTGACAAATTGACGAAGAGTTTCGGTCGAAGTTTGTCGTAATAGATGGAGGTCGTCCTCTTTACCCTGCTTCTGATAACAATTTTGGAAATTGCTGAGGATGGCATCACACAACATTTCCTAACGGCCTCTTCGAGGACTGTTGGCAGGTAGTTGGCCATGACCCGATCGTCACCGCTGCCACTTGGATGGCAGTAATGTAGATTTGGAGGAACTCGGACGGGTTCTGAGTTCCATCAAACCTCTCTATGGCTCCTGGTCTAAACTTGTCTGGCCAAACGACCGCATGAAGGCCAGGCGAGAAAGCTTTACAACCAACATAGGGACCGTGAACTGTCCTGTGGCTCTCGATCTGATCACGGGCAACCTCATGCAATGGAGAAGCCACTCGTGGCCCCCAAATGAGAGTGGACAGGAATTCGTTCCCTATCACGTGAATCCTGCGCCCATCTGGACTTGTCTTGTCGAGATGGGACGGGTGGCGGGTGACTCCGTCTACCAGAACCAGAGTGAGAGTGCTCTCGGTTGTGGAAACGTGTTGCCGACCTGGAAGAGGCCGTTGGGGTCGCTTCAGATGCGACCTCGTCCAACCTCTCCGCCAGGATTCTGGCGAAGGCCGGCTTCTGTGCATCCGTGACTGTAGGAGGAAAATTACGCATGACCTCCGCGATAGATCGAAGCCGGCCATGCGTACTTCTCCTAGGGGCACCAGGTGTTACCGTTACTTCGTCCGCCGGGAAACACTCCGGGGGCAAAGATGATGTCTGGTCGTGTTTGCGACCACGCAATCACCGGGAAGAACTTGGAGCAGCATCGTAACGAGCCTGCGCATCTTGAAGAGCCTTTAGGGCTATTCTGTGAAGTTCATTGTCTTGTTGCTCGCGATCTTGATCTTCCTTTTGTTTGCGTTCTTGTTCTTCCCTAGCAGCCCGTTGATCGGGATTTTCTTCTGATACGGCAGCAAACTGTCTATGGAGAGAAGTCACCGAGGGAGAAAACATCTCCGTTTGTTCCAAGTCAGGCTCGAAATCAAAGAGACAATGGAGGTTATCAGGGTCAAACCTCCCCGGGCTGATTTCCTTATCAACATCATTCTTCCCCTTAGTAGGGTCATATGACGGACTGGATTTAACCTCTAACGCATTGAGAACCTCAGTGGGTTCTGATTCTGCGTTGGTCGCCTCCTTGTCGATAGACATGACCTGAGTGGTCGAATTGACCTCTGGGACATCTTTGCCTCCTGTTTCTTCCATCGGAACAGGATCACTGGGAGAAGGCATCGGAATGTGGGCATAATCCTCGAGATCAAAGTCATTCTCGGAATCGTATGCTCCAGCCATGATTCACCGAACCTCCAGATGAAAATTAGGACCTTGAGAAAGGCCCCACGGTGGGCGCCAGCTGTCGACGATTCGGACTCGGGGTCCTTAGTCGAACTTATGCCAAAATTTGTAGGTTGTGAGACCTTTCAGGGTGTCCCTTCGGGAAGGGATGATAAATCAATGTTAACTGAAGCACAGAGAGATTTATACAGGTTCGGGCACTAGATGGTGGGAGTAATAGCCCTACGTCCTGTTAGGATTTTGTCGTGGTATCGCGAATACCCCAGCAGGTTTCATGGACGATCCTAGCGAAGAAAACGCGACGCGGGTTGACCGGGTGATCGGTCCTCCCCCGCCGAACAAACACAAGAAGTGACACGAGGATTTATACAAGTTCAAGTCCCGGTGGGGGCCCTAGTCTTGTCGGCGTGCTCCCGACCGGAGTCGGCTGGGGAGGCTCTCTCGGGGAGAGGCTTCCGGAGCACACCTATGAGTTTGGCTATTCTAGAAATAATGAATCACCTCTCTTTACAACAGGGGGTACAAGGGCTATTTATAGCCCCAAAAAGAAGCAAAAAAGACTAAACTACCCCGGACGCTACCGTCGGATTGAGGGGTAGCAACGTCCTTCTCCCGGTTAGGTGCCTTGGATGCTTGACAGGTGGTCGCTGATTCCCGAGGCACTCCTCGCGTGACCTGCACGTGATCAACAACCAAAGACTTTACCTTTAGAAGGGCGACGAGGCCCGGGACATGCACCGGAGGCAATGTCCCCGGGCAAAAGGCAGCGCCCGGGATGGGCACCGGAGGCCAGGTCCCCGGGCAAACGGCGGCGCCCGGGACCGGCCCTGGAGGCCAGGTCGCGGGAGCCAAAAGGCGGCGCCCGGGACATGCCCCAGACGCAATGTCCCTGGGCAAAAGTCGGCGCCCGGGGCAGGCACCGGAGGCCAGGTCCCGGGAGCCAAAAGGCGGCGCCTGGGACATGCCTCAGAGGCAATGTCCCCGGGCAAAAGGAGGCGCCCGGGACCGGCACCAGAGGCCAGGTACCCGGGCAAACGGCAGCGCCCGGGACCGGCCCCGGAGGCCAGGTCCCGGGAGCCAAAAGGCGGCGCCCGGTGCAGGCACTGGAGGCCACGTCCCCGGGCAAATGGCGGCACCTGGGAGAGGCACCGGAGGCCAGGTCCCAGGAGCCAAAAGGCGGTGCCCAGGACATGCCCCGGAGGCAATGTCCCGGGCAAAAGGCAGCGCCCGGGGCAGACACCGGAGGCCACGTCCCCGGGCGAATGGCGGCGCCCAGGGCAGGCACCAGAGCCCACGTCCCCGAGAAAATGTGATGCAACTTACCTGGACTTAGTCTCGCGGAGATTTCCCCCAACAGCAGCCCCCTATGCCCCCCAGGGATGATGCTCGAGTCCCCGGAGGGTATGGTACATGTCACCGGGAAAATCTCCGGGCCAAGCCACTGGAGCCGCGACGTTTTGATTCTCATGCCGTGCGCTTATGATCGCGCCGTTGGGCCATAAATGCGCTCGCGGTTCAAACCGGCGCCTCAGTTTGCGCGCCAGTCCCTTCGTTTCCCCCGCACGGTTTGAACTCCAATGGCCCAGATGCGCTGCGAAGTGCCACATGGCGCCCATCTGGGCCACGCTTCACCCCTATAAATAGGGCCTTGGGGGGCCCGGCAAGCTCATTCCAAACTTTCAAACTTTAGCGCCCTTAGCTCTCCCGGTAGCTAGCTCCCGGTAGCCAAGTGTCCAAAAACTTTTAGGTGTCCAGCTCCCTGAAACTTTAGCCACTGGAAAAAACCAAACCTGATGGCACCGAAGGGTCGAGCGAATACAACGGAGGTGCCCCCGGAGGAGGTCGCTCCGAACTTCCTCTGGGGGTCCGAGTTCACGGCCGGGGACTTAGAGTCCCTGGTCGAACGGGGAGTCGTAGAGGACGGGGACGTCTGGGTCCCTGAGAAGAAGGATGGAGCCCCCCGCCCCAGGCCCGGAGAGATCGTAGCCTTCGAGGCCTTCCTCGAGGCGGGGCTCCGGCTCCCGGTGCATCCATTGCTCCGGGAGTTTTTGAAGGAGTATGGGGTGGCACTGAACCACCTCACGCCGAACGCCATCGTCCGGATGGGCCTATTCATATGGCTCTTCGAGACGGCGATCGGGCGGGAGCCTACCCTGCAAGCCTTCCGGTACTTCTACGAACCGGCGGTGAGGAGCTCCCACCTGGTGAATGTTGGATCAAGGATGCCGACTAGAGGGGGGGTGAATACGAGGCTTTAAAAACTTCAAATAAAAACAAGTTTTTATACCAAGAAGAACCAAATGCAATTTAATATATTTAAAGAGAGAAGATAGAGAACAAACACCACAATTTTTACTGAGGTGTCGGAGACTCGCCCAGTCTCCACTAATCCTCGTTGAAGCACTCAAATCACTTGAGTTTTGCCTCAATATCCACAAAGGATATTATCACCAGTGGTTGCTCCTTGTCCACTCCGGAAAGGCGAGCACCGATGCCTTGTACAAGCTTGCCGAGCCTCTCCAACAATCTCCGTTCTGGAGAGGTCAACGGCCACGCCTCCGAACCGTCTAGGTGAGGGCGCTCACCAAGAGTAACAGGCAGCGAGGTCTTCTCTTGACCTCCAAACACGCACCGAGAAGCTAAGTGAATGCAAATGCAAAAGAACTGAAGTGCTCGGTGGATCGCAAAACATTTCACTTGATCAAAAGATAAAGATTTTAAGTGGAAAACTAAAGCTCAAGAGTGTATAAGAAATGCTATTGATTGTTGTGTAAAATACGAGCTCAAAGCCTCTATTTATAGCCTCAAGAATCAAATGAACCGTTGGAGCTAGGGCTGAAAATCAGCAACTCAAACTGACAGTCAGTTACAAACACAACGGCCGACAAAATTTACGGATAAAAAATAGCTAGCCGTTTGTGGTCGTATATGGAAACTTGAAACACCAAATTGACAGTCAGTTATGCAAACTGACAGTCAGTTCGACCAAAACATCGACCAGATCAAACAGAAACTCAGATAAAAACAGCTGTAACTTTTAATCCAGAGATCCGATTGAAGTGTTTGAGATCTCATTTGAAAGATATTTTAAAGGAATATCTTTTTGTCAACAGAAGAAAAAGCCAGATCTGCCTATATCTTTCCAAAAAATGCAAAAACTCTTCTGCTGTCAAAAACTAAACTGAAAAACCAAATAACGGACAGTCCATTAAAAACATCCATAACTTTTGATCCAGAAATCCAAATTGAGATTTTAATAGCTCGTTTGAAAGATAATTTAAAGGGCTACATTTTTGTGAACAGAAGAAAAAGCCAGATCTGCCTAGATCTTTCTAGAAAAAGCAAAAACGCTTCTGCTGTCAAAACACAACTGAAAAACCAAATCTTTCAAACCAAATTCAAATCAAATCCAACCAAAAAGATGCAATGTAATGACCTAGTAATATCTTGGTTCATGTTGGAGATAAAAAGAGGACTTTCACCACCCCTCTTTATAGTACGGTTAAAACTAAGAAATAATTTCTTAAACCGATCAAACTCTAAACACCGAGATCGGTCAAAATAAAACAAATATTACCTTAGGTCCTTTACATGTTTAATCCTTGCAACTTTCATTTTGGTGACCTTGCACTTGCGACCTTGACTTCCAACCTTTAATTGCGACCACAGCCAACATTGCGACCTTGCGCTTGCGACTTTGGACCTGTGACCTACAGATCTTCCCGGATCACTTGCAGACTTTACAGAAATCGCTCTGCATAGAAATAGCTCAAAGACAAGGTTAGTCCAAAACACTTAATGTCATCAATAATCAAAATCAACCTAAAAGGGTCTAGATGAAACAGTGAAGAGGGGACCCAAGTTCCCCTTTGGCTCGGTGATGGTGCAGATGCTACCGTCCCGGGTAGCCGATTACCCGGTGGCGGCCTCCCGGGACGACTGGGGAGATTGGATCCAGAGGTGGTTCTACCTCCGGGGCCGGGACGATGAGGTGGTGTACTCCCCGGAGGCCCCCACCTACAGTAGGTCGTCCGCGCCGAAGCCCCCGGTGTGGACGGACGAGGAGCTGGAGCTCCTCGGGAAGGTCATTGTCTCCCGGCGCACCCGCTCTATGCGGGACGCTGCCAAGGAGATGATGTTGTTGAGGATTTCCCCCTTCTCGCGAGGGAGAAGGGGGGTCGGGATGGGCCCGGAGCAACGGTCCCCGGTGAAACCGGTGACCCGACGTAAGTCTTCACTACCTGGTTCAATGCATTTACAAATTTTACAAAATGACTAACTCTTTACCTTTCGTAGTCCGGCCGTACCCGGCGGCACGGGAGAAGGCAGAGAACCTCCTGGGGAGGTACTTCGCCGACGAGCACGAGCGTGTCATGCGCGTTGTGGGGGAGGGCCCTCCCCGGAACCTGGTAGCCGAGGCCTTCGGGTTAAAGCTACCGGAGAGGAAGCCCCTCCCTACCCCCGGATCGCACAAGCGGGGGAAGGAAGCCTCCGGGGGCTCTGAGCCTAAGAAGGCCAGAGTTCAAAAAGCCCTTGGCCCGTCGACGACACCGGCCTCGACGCCGGCGAAGGCCCGGGATGAGACCCCCGGGACCGGGCGCGCCTGGGCGCCGGCCCGGAAAGAAGCAACACCCCCTCCCCCGGAGAGCCCCGTTGAGGCTCGGGGGAAGGAACCGGCCGCGGGCGGGGCGGCGTCCGATTCGGCGGACTTCGCCCCCTCACCGCCTTCAGTGGCGGCACTTCCGGCGCCTCCGGCACCTTTGGAGCCGGAGAAGCCGGAGGTGAGATTTGCGGAGGCCTCGCCTCCGCGGGTGGAGTGGCCGGCAGACGACGGGGGGAGCCCATCAGTCTACGAAGTCCCTCCGGAAGTGGAGGTCCCGGGGGCCCTCCCGCCCGGGAAGGGGAAGGGCCGGATGGTTCCTCCCCGGAGAGGGAGCCCTTTCGGGAGCTCCTCGGCCACTTCCTCAGAGGCCACCTCTTTGGTGACGAAGACGACGACCACACTGCCGTAGGCTCAGGTCCAGGGACCCCTCATCGGCCGCGACGGGACCGGCGTCGGGCGGGAGACCCCCCTGCTTTCCGCGGGGGAGATCGCCCGCTACGCGGAGGGCCTGCAGACCCGGAAGGTCCACGCCTACGTCGCGGAGGGGACGCTCCATGAGCGTTTTGGGGAGCTTCAGTCTCTCCAAGTCCAGGTACTTACCCGAGTCGATGACACTTTCTTTCGGCTCCCTGCACTTTGAATTTTTCTAACTCTGGAGTTTGTACGGGGCGGCCATTACCTGGGGCCTCGAGCTGCGGATCGGCTGGCTGCTAAAGGACACTGAGGAGAGGGCCGCCACCTACCTGGGGCAGCGCGACGAAGTCCTCCAGGAGTTGGCCCGAGTCCGGGCCCAGGTCCACGTCTCCGAGGCCGTCAACGGCCGCCTCCGGCAGGAGGCCAAGGCGAAGGAGGAGGCCTTCTGGGAGCTCGAGGGTTCGAGCGTCCGGGCGGTGATGGACGCGGGCCGCTCCATCCGCTCGGCCCTCGAGAGCCTTGGCATGAGCCTAGGCTCCGGGAGCAGCTCGGAGGTGCCCCCGGCCACCCTCGCGGAGGCTGTGCGTTTTCTTAACGCACAGGTCTCCGTGATCCTGGAGGCCGCAGACGCCCGGGCCCATGGCCAGGCAATCCCCATGGTTGTGGCCGCGGCCAGGCTCGTGGAGCACCAGAGGGTGGGCGCCCGGGCGATCGGGGGCCGCATTCCCCGGAGCTTCCCCAAGTTCTTCGAGCCCTCGCGCCGGGAGGTGGAGCAGCTCGCCGGGGGCTTCTACGATCGGATCGTCCGGGTGAGATTCCCGGCACCGGCGCCTCCGACAACGGATGCCCCGGCCCCGGCCCCGGCGGAAACCCCACGGGGGGAGGACGCCAATGAAAAAGTATGAGCCTCCCCCCGGGTCTTAGATAGGACCCTTTTACTTTCTTAGGATTTTGTTCCCGGTAGATTCTTAGAAGAAGCCCCGGACACTTGCAAAAAGACATTTTGAAATGCAATGGAATTAGAAATTTTTCTAAGTCTTGAATGAATACATTGTTACCAGGATTCCCGGGAGGTTACTCCCGGGCGAAGGTCCGGAAGATGCCCCCCGGGGGACGCCCAAGCCGCTTTGATCTTGCTGAGTCTCGTCTCCGGGAGCGCAGCGGGGACGTTGTCCGGGAGCCGATCCGGTTAAGATGGCATCCGGAGTGGCACTTGGAGAATTTTGATACTCATTGCGCCGAATTATCCCCTCCGCGTCTGGGGTCCCGGATGATCCCCCCTCTTCGGATACTTCCACCGGCGGGCTACAAGTACTGGCCCGGGGACGTGCTCCGGGAAGCTCAGCGCCGCATACGGGCGTTGCACCGGGACCTGGCCCGGGAGCTAGCAGAGGGTCTCCGGCACTATTAGGCGTAGGAGCCTTAGGAGCCTTAGGACAGAGAATTTCCGGGTTATGACCCGGGTTGTACCATTTTCTAAGCCCACCGGAGGGGGAAGATGTCCTCCGGTTGAATGATTGATAAAGCCGTGTTCGCCCGTGTTCGCTTCTTGTTGCTTTGAGAGTCTTCTTTTCATATTTTTCTTGGATGGTCTGGACGACTTCTTTTGATAAGAATGAGCTAAGTTTGCTCGTGGATGGTGCTGTCGACACCTGGGGGTTCCTTATCCCCCCGCCCATAGTGGACCAGAGGGTAGCTCCGCGCGCTGTGGGGGTGACAAAGCCCCCGGGGTTAAGATGAAGACCTGTAGCATAAGAATTTTTCCAAGTTAGAAAATTCTAAAATGAGGTTTTCAGGGGAAAAACTTTCTGGGAGGCAATTGTCCGGTCACCGTGAGAACGGGGAGCCGGGAATAGGGCCTCTGGGGAAGAGACATCCGAGAAAACCCGACGAGATTTTCGGAGGTGAGCTTTCCGGGAGACAATCGTCCGGTCTCCGTGAGAACGGGGAGCCGGGAATATGGTCTCCTGGGAAGAAATATCCAAGAAATCCGTAATTTTTCTGGGAGGCAATCATCCAGTCGCTGTGAGAATCGGGGAGCCGGGAATAAGATCTCCGGGAGAAAGATTTCCAAGAAAGCCTGATATGAGATTTTTGGAGGTAAACCACTGGGAGACAATTGTCCGGTCGCCGTGAGAACGGGGAGCCGGGAATAAGGTCTCTGGAGAAGAATATCCAAGAAATCCGTCACGCTGGGGAGACTATCGACTCCCGGAGGAGGATGTGCCCGATGACGGGTCTGAGTGTTTGGGTAGGGGACTAGTCTCCCAAAGTGACTCGTTACCACGGTCGCTGGGGATCGGGTTGCCGCTTACACCCTCAGTCCACGAGGGCTCATCGTAAGCCGCCCTACAGGAGGGACTTGTTGGGTCTGGGCCCACTTCCTCACGGGGAAGGCATCCTCGCGGGGAGGGCATCCTCGCAGGGAGGGCATCATCGTTAGGGGCGGTAATGTGAAGAACCTACAATGACAGTTGAAGAGAAAAACCCAGTTGTATCAATGAAATGAAATACAACACCTCCCCCAGCGAAGTCGCGAAAGGGGAGGGAAAGGTAATTACAATGTCCCCCTCCCCCTCTGGTGTGATCGCTCCGGAGGAGGGGACAGGCTTGTGTAGGCTTAGACGTAAAACTTGTGAAGTAAACGCAAGTTCCATGTGTGCTTCAGTTCCTGCTCTTGGAGGTTAGAGAGCTTGTAAGCCCCCGAGCCCAGGACCACGGAGATCCTGTAGGGGCCCTCCCATTTCGGGGAGAGCTTACCCTTGGCTTGGGGGTCTGTGACGCGCTTGAGGACAAGGTCCCCAAGGCGGAAGGCCCTCTCGCGCACGCGCTGGTTGTATGCGCGCGCCATCTCACGCTCGTAGATGGCGTGGCGGAGGAGCGCTCGGTCACGTTCCTCCTCCACGAGGTCGATCTCCAGCCGCTGGTTGGCCTCGTTGGCTTGGTATGCTGCAGTCGTAGCTCCGTCTAGGAGCTCGACTCGCAGCGACCGGAAGCCAATCTCCGGGGGGAGGACTGCCTCGGCCCCGTAGACTAGGGAGAAGGGAGTACGTCCCGTTGCCCGGCTCGGGGTCGTGCGCATGGAGCAGAGGATGCTAGGGAGCTCCTCTACCCATGCACCCCGCTTAGAAGCGGCCTGCTCGAGTCGCCGGCGCAACCCCTGTAGGATCACACCATTGACCCTCTCGACAGCCCCATTGCTCCGAGAATGGGCCACTGAGGCGAAGTGGATGACGAGCCCCAGGCCTTCGCAGAATTCCCAGAAATAAGCCGAGTCGAATTGGGTCCCGTTATCAACAGTGATTTCCTGGGGAACACCAAAACGACACACGACGTTTTTCCAGAAAAACCTCTGTATGGCCCGGGACGTGATGCTGGCCAAGGGCTCCTCCTCTACCCACTTTGTAAAGTAGTCGACCGCGACCATCGCATCTTGTATCCTCCGGGCGCTGGGGGGAAGGGCCCTAGGAGGTCCATCCCCCAGCGCACGAAGGGCCAAGTGATGGGGATAGTCTGCAGCGCTACAGGGGGGAGGTTCGAACCCTTGGCCATCTTCTGGCAAGCCTCGCAAGCGGAGACAAGGTCTCGCGCGTCGCGCATGACCGTGGGCCAATAGAAGCCCTGCCGGAGAGCCTTGGCCACTATGGCACGCGGGGCCAGGTGAGAGCCACAGCTCCCCGCGTGGATGTCTTCGAGAAGTTGGAGTCCCTCCGGCCGGGGGAGGCAGCGCAGGAGTGTAGCTTCTAGGCCCCTAAAGAGTGTTTTAATAATTAATGACAACTACAAATGCTACACTAACGTTACCTGCCTAGTTGTGTAAAGAAGAAACTTTAAAGACAGGTTAATGAAAGGAGAAGAAAGAGCCTCATGATGAAGAAAGGGCATTGATCAAAAGGGCAAAGGTACGAAATAGGGTCTTTTCCATTTTTACCAGTCTATAAGGTGATTAGAGAAGAATTTTGACCGGATTTTAGGATAGTTGCCGTACTATTAAGAGGAGCATGTGGTGTATCACAAAATACTTCATCTATGTGCCACAAATCATAAAATCAACTTGCATTGCATACTAGAAGGTCATATACTTTGAATATGATTGTTTCAGCTCATTTCTGCTCAGCACTGTCTCAGTTGGTCTGACCGTATGTTGGACCGGTCTGACCGAATTCACGGACTGACCGATTAGAATTCTCGGACTGACCGACGTTATGTCTTAGTATAGTATATACCTTTATAAGGTCGGTCTGTCCGTAGTTAAAACCTAGGTCAGTCTCCTGGAACCTCATGACCTATCCTTCTGTTGTTTTGAGCTATTACGGTCTGACCGTTTTATTAGACCGGTCTAACCGTGAAATCGGTCTGACCGTGTTTTTGTACTACAGTCTGACCGTATGGCCGGTCTGTCTGTATTTTTTGGCCTGACCGTATAAGGTGTCCAGAAACTAGGTCGTCTCTGGACAGCTTCACGATCTGACCGAAATAGGCTCCGGTCTGACCGTGTGTGTGCCTGACAAGGGCAGTTGAGCATTTATTGCACCTGTTTAATGCCGTTGCAATTACGGCGGTCTGACCGAGCTTATACCTGCGGTCTGACCGCCAAGTGAGCTTTTTCTCCCAACGGCCTGTAACGGCTATATTTATTGTGGGGGGTATATATACTCCCATGCACGGCCCTGTTCAAGACTCTTGGCATAATTTGAGCATTGTCATCATCCTTGAGAGCTTTAGCACATTTCATACACTCTAGGGTTCAAATTCTCGAATTTGTGAGAGTGTGCATTTGAGATCTTCTAGTGCATTGCATCTAGATCATTAAATCATCCTCGTGGCACTAGAAGAAGGCTAAGTGATCATCACCGGCTTGTTACTCTTGGAGTTTGCCGGCTCCTAGACGGCTAGGAGAAGGGTTTTGGAGAGCTCTTCAAGGAAGATTGTGAAGAAGCCTCAAAACGTCTTGTGAAAGGGTTGAGCACACCTTGCCGGAGCGGTAAAGTGCATCCTTAGTGAAATCGAGGTTTGGATAACTCATCGCACTAATCCGGCTCAAGATCTAGGTCACTTCTCGAGAGAAGGTTGACTAGATAAGAGGAGCGGTTAGAGATTTGAGTTTGCCTCAACGTGGATTAGGGGTGATTGGCAAATCACCGAGACCACGGGATACATCCTAGTGTTGGAATTGTGCTTTGTTCATTTTGTGTTATTTATTTGCTCTCTTTATCTCTACATTGTTTGATTAAATGCTAAATTGTTAAAATCGCCTATTCACCCCCCTAGATCCCTTTCAAGGAGGGCGGAAGCCCCCTGCTTGTAGAGCCTCCCCTCTAGCAGGAGATATGCCCGAGCTATGGCCCGGAGGCGCTTAGCCTCGGTCTCGTTGGGAGGGTCCCCCTCCCCCTTGATGAAGGAGATGAGGGGGTCCATCCATGACGGAGTCCGGGTGTTCTCGACGACCTTCAGGACGCGAGGCTCGTCGCCCGTGTCCGGGGAGGCCACCGAGGGCTTCGTGATGATTTCCAGGAAGGTCCCCTTGGGGAGCGATTCTCGGGCGCTTGCTACCCGGGCCAAGGCGTCGGCCTAGTCATTATCGCTTCGCGGGATATGCCGGGCCTCGAGGCTGTCGAAGTGCCTCTCCATCTTTCGCACCTCCTTCACTAGGAGGCGCCGGATCCCCAGGGAGCGCGCAAGGCGCACCCCGAGGAGCAAAGCCTCGTACTCGGCAACGTTGTTGGTTGCGGGGAACTCGAGCCGCGCTGCGTACTCGAGTTCCTTCCCCTCGGGGCTCCGGAGGACTGCTCCCACACCAGCCCCGGCGAGACATAGCGACCCGTCGAACATGAGTGTCCAATGATCACTGCGTCGGGGCGGTGCGAGGAGGTCTTCGTCCCCGGGCCCGGAGGCCGGAGTCCACTCCGCGACGAAGTCGGCGAGGACCTGTGACTTGATGGCGGAGTGGCCTGTGAGGGACAGGGAGAAGGGGGCGAGCTCGGCCCCCACTTCCCAATCCGGCCGATGGCCTCTTTGTTCCGCAGCACCTCCCCCAGGGGGAGGGACGACAGGACGGTGATGGGGTGTCCTAGGAAGTAGTGGCGAAGCTTCCGGGACACCATCAGGAGGGCGTAGCAGATCTTCTCCATCTCCGTGTACCGAGTTTTGGCCCCTTGGAGGGCCTCATTCACGTAGTACACGGGATGCTGCTGCCCCCTTGCTCCTTCACCAATACCGCGCTGACGGCGACTAGGGTCGCGGCAAGGTAGAGGAGCAAGGGCTCTTCTGGAGACAGACTCACGAGCATTGGAGGGCTCGTGAGGTACTTCTTGAGGTCGTCGAAGGCCTCCTGGGCCTTGGGGGTCCATCGGAACCCCTCGAGCCCCCGGAGGATCTTGAAGAATTGGAGGCCTCGCTCCCCCGACCGCGAGACGAAGCGGCTTAGCGCGGTTGGACATCCTTGACGGAGCGCGGCGGGGGCATGTCCAGGAACGCCCGGATCTTTTCGGGATTCGCTTCTATGCCCCGCTGAGACACGAGGAAACCCAGGAGCTTCCCCCCTCGCACGCCGAAGGTGCACTTCTCCGGGTTGAGCTTCAGCCCGTACGCGCGGAAGTTGCAGAAGGTCTCTGCTAAGTCGTCGACGTGGACGACTGCGCGGGGACTTTTGACGACCGCGTCGTCTATGTAGACTTCGACGTTGCGGCCAACTTGATCTTTGAAGACCAGCGTCATGAGGCGCTGGAAGGTCGCTCCGCGTTCTTGAGCCCGAAGGGCACGTGGACGTAGCAGAAGGTTCCGAGGGGAGTTATGAAACTCGTCTTTTCCTCGTCCCCTTCCGCCATCCGGACTTGATGGTAGCCCGAGTAGGCATCTAGGAAGCTCATCAACTCGCACCCCGCGGTGGAGTCGACCAGTTGGTCAATCCACGGGAGTGGGAAGTTGTCCTTGGGGCAGGCGCGGTTAAGGTCGGTGAAGTCCACGCACATCCGCCACCTGCCATTTGATTTCTTCACGAGGACGGGGTTCGCGAGCCACTCGGGGTGCAGGACCTCCCGAATGAACCCCGCCTCTCGGAGTCAGGCGATCTACCCCTTGATTGCCTCTTGGCGCTCGAGGGAGAGCTTCCTCAGCTTTTGCTTGACGGGGGGGGGGGGGGGGGGGGGGGGGTCACCGCGAGCTTGTGCTCAATGACCCCCCGGGCGACGCCCCGCATGTCCGAAGGCTTCCACGTGAAAACATCAGAGTTCTCGTGCAGGAAAGCCGCCAGTTGCGTTGCATGCTCCTCGGGGAGCTCCGCCCCGATCCGGACAGTTTTGTCCCCATCGCCCGGGGACAACAGGACCTTCCGAAGGCCCCCTTCCGGATGCAGCTTGGGGAGGGGCCTCCCAGGAGGTATCACCGCGATGTCTGGTTCCGGGGGAGAGGCCTCCCCCCCGGGCGTCTTAATGATGTTGACGCTTCTGATTGTAGCGGCGGCGCGCTCGTATAGAGCCCGGGCCATGTCTTGGTCTCCCTGGACGTTGATCACACCGTGCGGCCCGGGGATCTTCATGCAGAGGTAGTTTTGATGGGTGGCAGCCCCCAGGCGGTTGATTGTGGTCCTCCCCACGATCGCGTTGTAGGAGGAGGGGAGGTCCACTACGTCGAATCGGACCATCTCGGTCCGGTAGTTCTTCGGGGTGCCGAATGTCATGGGGTGATCCACCTTCCCCACAGGATGGATTGCCTTCCCCAGGACGAACCCTTGCAGTGGGCCCGCTGCGGGTTGCAGAAGCTTCCCATCCACCTGCATTTCCTTGAAGGCCTTCAGGAAGAGGATGTCGGCGGAGCTCCCGCCATCCACGAGGATGCGGGTCAGGTGGCAGTTGTAGATGGTGGCGGAGACGATGAGTGCGTCGTCGTGGGGGAAGCGAACCCCGCGCGCGTCTTCCGCCGTGAACGTGAGGGGGACGTCCGACCACTTGGGTGGCGGGGACGTGTGCAGCACCCCCACAACCTTGACTTCGCGCGCGTATTCCTTACGCTGGCGCTTAGAGTCCCGCCCGGAGGCGGACCCTCCCACGATGACGTTGATGCGGCGCTGGGAAGTTTGGAAGGGGAGAGTTTCTGGAGGCTCCCCCTCCTGCACCTGCCCCTGCTGACCCCCCGCGGGAGCAGGAAGGGCCGGAACAGCTGGCCGAGGGGGCAAGGAGGCCGGAGTCCCCCCCTGCCCATGTTGGTCGAGGAACGCCGTGAAGTGTTGCAACAGTTGGTCGCACTCTTGGGTAGCGTGGGTACTGGACCCGTGGAAGCTGCACCACGGTCCTTCCCTGCCTCTCCCCGCAGGGCCTTCCCGGCCGCGGGAAGACTGTCCTCCCCCATGGCCTTTCGGATTGGGGAAGGGGCGGTTGCCCCTCGGGGGGTCGCGCGAGCTGCCTCCGCCCTCGAGGACAAAGGTGTCCCGAGGCCGTGGTTCGTTACGCCCCCCCTGTTTGGGGCGCTTGAGGGGGTCCCTGGTCCCCCGGTCGGCTGGGCCGGGAGCCCCCTGGGTCTTCTTCCAGAGGTCGTCTTCCTCCGCCCTAGCGTACTTTTCGAGTACGTTGAAGAACTCGTCGGTGGAGGAGGGGCAGCTCCAGGAGAGCCTCCGGTGGAGCTCCCCCGGGAGGATCCCGCTTTTGCACGCTCCGATGACCGTAGAGTCGGGGACGTGAGCCACCTTGCTCTTCACTTGGGCGAAGCGCTCGAAGAAGCTTTGGATGGTCTCCCCCGTCCTCTGTCGGACGGTGTACAGCTGCGAGGAGTCCAGGGGACGTACATAGTTCCCCTGGAAGTTCACGTAGAACTCCCGCTTGAGTTGCGCGAACGACATGATGGAGCCGGCCTTCAGGTTGTAGAACCAGGAGCGGGCGATGCCGGTGAGGTAGAGGGGGAAGACGTTGCATTGCACTGTCTCGTCCCCCCCAGCCGCGGAGATGGCTGTGGAGTATACCTGCACAAATTCGTAAGGGTCGGCCTCACCGTTATAGTGCTCGATGTGCGGCGGGCGGTAGGGCCGCGGCCACTGAATGCTCCGCAGTCTGCGGCACAGGGGCTGATTAGCCCCCTGCACTTCCCAGGGAGAGTCCTGGCCGCTGTCTTCTTTGACAGGGGACACGCCCTCGTTATCGGAGCCAGGAAGCGACCCAAGAGGTCCGCCGGAGTGGCGGTAGCGACGCTTCTCTTCCGGGCCGGGGCTGAGTTCCCGGACGTCCAGGCTCTCCCCCGGAGAGGCTGGCTCCTCGGCGGGTCTCTTTCCGCGACCGATGCGGGAGTGAGGCTCTCCGCGCCCGCGGCCAGGGGGAAGTTCTTTCCCGCGCTTAGGTGAATGCATTCGCTCGACCTCCTCCCGGGCCGGGGGCACCCTCAGGGGCGGAGGGAGCTGATGCACTGTAGCTGCCGGCCCGGAAGCTATCGGGGCCGGCTGGGGGGAGCCCCCTGCAAAGACCCCCGGAACCGGAAAGGGGGAAGCCCCTGTATCATCCGGAACCAGGGAGGGGGCGCCCGCGGCGACGTTCGGAACCGAAGTGGAGGGAGCCCCCGGGGCGACGACCGGAACCGGAAAGGGGGAAGCCCCCTGTAATATCTGGAAGCGGAAAGGGGGAAGCCCCCGCGGCGACGTCCGGAACCGGGGAGCCGATGCGGGGGGAAGTCCGCTGAGGCACGGGAGCTGCTCTGTCGACCGCCCCCGATGCGGTAAACGCGACGCGCGAGGCTGGACTGGCTCCCGGTGCAGGGAAAACCCCCGGCATGTATTGGGCCCCCGGCCCAGGGAACTGGCCCGGAACGAGGTATCCCCCCAGTGCCACGAAGGGCCCGGGCATGAAGTACCCTCCCGGCACCGGGAAGGGCCTGGATGCCGGGAAGGGTCCGGACGTATGACCGGCAGGGAGAGGGTACCCCCCCCCCCCCCGCTGGGGTCATACGGGGCGGATAAACCTCTCGAGACCGGAGGGACCGCCGGGTGACCCCTAAACAGGGGCATGGCCCCCGGATATGGGTACGGCGCATATGTGGGGGCCGGTGACCGCACCAACACGCGAAGCAGCTCATCCATGGAGCGCTGGGTGCGGAGCTGGCCCTCCACTAAAGCCTCGAGCAAGGCGTTCCGGGGAGCCGAGGGAGCCGTCGTGGGGAGACTGGTCCCGGCCAAGGTTCCCGCGGTCACCGGGAGCGACCCGGAGGTAGAAGCACCTAAGTTAAGAGGAAAGGTGGGAGGCGGTACCTGGGTCTGGCCGCCTCCGGGCGGAAGCGCCGGGACAGTCGTGTCCTGGACGGGCGGCGCCGGGTCTCCGAGACTGGCGTCACCGGGAAGGGTGCGAGCCCTTGTTCTTGGGGGAGCCATGGCATCTTGTCACGAGTCCCCACGGTCGGCGCCAACTATCGTGGTATCGCGAATACCCCGGCAGGTTTCGTGGACGATCCTAGCGAAGAAAACACGACGTGGGCTGACCGGGTGACCGGTCCTCCCCCGCCGGACAAACACAAGAAGTGACACGAGGATTTATACAGGTTCGGGTCCTAGTGGGGGCCCTAGTCCTATCGGCGTGCTCCCGACCGGAGTCGGCTGGGGAGGCTCTCTCGGGGAGAGGCTTCCGGAGAACACCTGTGAGTTTGGCTATTCTAGAAATAATGAATCACCTCTCTTTACAACAGGGGTACAAGGGCTATTTATAGCCCAAAAAAGAAGCAAAAAAGACTAAACTACCCCGGACGCTACCGTCAGATTGAGGGGTAGCAACGTCCTTCTCCCGGTTAGGTGCCGTGGATGCTTGACAGGTGGTCGCTGATTCCCGAGGCGCTCCTCACGTGACCTGCACGTGATCAACAACCAAAGACTTTACCCTTAGAAGGGCGACGAGGCCCGGGACATGCACCGGAGGCAATGTCCCCGGGCAAAAGGCGGCGCCCGGGACCGGCACCGGAGGGCAGGTCCCCGGGCAAACGGCGGTGCCCGGGACCGGCCCCGGAAGCCAGGTCCCGGGAGCCAAAAGGCGGCGCCTAGGACATGCCCTGGAGGCAATGTCCCCGGGCAAAAGGCGGCGCCCGGGGCAAGCACTGGAGGCCACGTCCCCGGGCAAGTGGCGGCGCCCAGGACCGGCACCGGAGTCCAGGTCCCCGGGCAAATGGCGGCGCCCAGGGCAGGCACCGGAGGCCAGGTCCCGGGAGCCAAAATAGCGGCACCCAGGACATGCCACGAAGGCAATGTCCCCAGGCAAAAGGCGGCACCCGGGGCAGGCACCGGAGGCCATGTCCCCGGGCAAATGGCGGTGCCCGGGACCAGCACCGGAGTCCAGGTCTCGGGAGCCAAAAGGCGGTGCTCGGGACATGCCCCGGAGGCAATGTCCCCGGGCAAAAGGCGGCGCCTGGGGCAGACACCGGAGGCCACGTCCCCGGGCGAATGGCGGAGCCCGGGGCAGGCACCGGAGGCCACGTCCCCGAGCAAATGTGATGCAACTTACCTGGACTTAGTCTCGTGGAGATTTCCCCCAACTGATTTACTATGTGTAGGAGAAAAGAGTTACAAAACTATGGGAAGGATCTTCACAGGCGAAGATCTTTCCTGTGTGTTTATACAAGACAATGCTTAGAAGGCTTATGAAAGCTAACTAACTTAGTCTAATGTCTTCTGTTAATCTTCTGATCTCTCGATCCTTCGATCCCCTCGTCTGGTTCATTGGCTTACCCTCTTATAGTGGTCAAAAGGGTGCCAAGGCATAACGGCATCGAACAGTTGCTCGGGTGCAGTTTTGATAACTGCTCTTAACCTCCACGCAGGTTTAACACGTGTTATTAAGGAATAACTGCACGTATTAACCTCCTGACGGTTGTCTTTATACGTGGAAGAATCTTCGAGATACTTGGGATATCCCTGTTGTAGGGACTGAGCAATCCCGCGTCTCCTGGTCAAATGTGTCCTGACCGCACGTTGCTTGTAATCATCTGACCGTGCACTATCTGCGATCTTCTGTCCGCGCATCGTCTACAAACTCTTGACCGCGCACTATCTGCGATCTTCTGTCCGCGCATCGTCTACAAACTCCTGACCGCGCACTATCTGTGGTCTGATCGCGTAAAGCCTGCGATCATATGTCCGCACTCCTCGGAGTAACTTGAGTTCGTATAAACGGACACTCATCTGGTTCGAATCTGTCTCGAACCAGTCATATATTTATTTGAACCAGCTCGGGTATCAATCCTCGTCACTATTCATTTCCAAAGTAATGCATTTTGGAATTTTCAGGTGATCGAGGAAATGACTCCTCCAAAGAAGAGATCCAGAAATGACGAAGGATCCTCCAGTGGAGCTTCACCGAAAATGACAAAAGGTGCTGACATCTGGGCTGCCACACTGCCCCTTTCCTTGGCCCTTGCAACCCATCCAGTTGCATCTTCATCACCTTCTTTGGATCACCACAGTGATCCTTCTAACCATCATTCTTCTGGCACTACTACAGAATACATTATCACAGTTGTGTCAGAATAGTCATCACAGACGGTTTTGAACCATCAGTGATATTCGAGTCACTGATATTCGAGTACTATCACTGATGGTTCTGAACCGTCTGTGATTTTTCCCATCACAGACATTTTTGACGTCAAAACTGTCTGTGATACTCATACTACACAGATTGTTATAAGATCAATACCGTCTATGATACTAATACTATCCCAGACGGTGTTGATCTTATAACCGTCTATGATAAGTAGAATATCACAGACGGTTTTGAGGTCAAAACCATCTGTGATAGTGTCCTTATCACAGACGGTTATAATAGCCGCACTGTCTGTGATAGTGTCCTTAGCCCAGATGGTTATAATCTCAGAACCGTTTGTGATAGTATGAGTATCATAGACGGTTCGAGGTCAAAACCATCTGGGATAGTGTCATTATCCGAGACGGTTATGAGATCAACACCGTCTGTGATACTCATACTATCACAGACGGTTCTGGGATTATAACCGTTCGTGGTAGTATGAGTATCACAGAGGGTGTTGAGCTTATAACCGTTTGTAATACTCTGTGATACATACATCGATCGATTTATGACAAACGGTTTTTATCTCAAAACCGTTTGTGCATATTAATATTTTTTTTAAATAAATTTCTTTTTTTTTGTGGCTAGCCACAGGAATCATGCTAGCCATGCCCTTTGTACATTAGCATTGCATATATACAGTTCATTTAATACATGCACAGTACTCAAAAATATATATAGTTCATCTTTTACATGCACATAACTTAGAAACATGTACAATAGCATGCATTTCATATATACAGCTCAAAATCGATCAAATTGTAAGTTTCATGCAACATTTCAGAAATATGTACAATTGAGATTGAACAAATAAATGTAATTAACAATTAAAGTCAGTATGTTAGATGTTTATTACTATACTATCTGTACCTATTTCTCAGTTAGATACCCTGCAGATAGTCTCAGTTAGTAAGGCCGCACTAATATGAACCTTGCGGGTCCCTAAACTTCCCCTTGGTTGATATGACCTCCGTAAGGAAAAACTCAGCGAGCATCCCTCGGACTATACCAATCTGTCGAGGGTCAAAGCTTTCCGAAGGGAAGTCGACCCCTTGCAGCAAGAGTTGGAACAGAAAAAATTAGCTCAATGCATCTGTAAATTCTGCCAAATTGATACAAAGGGAAGCAGTTGTATACCTCGGGGAAATCTGGCCGGTGAGGGGTGATGAGGTCATACATGTGGCGCATCACGTAGAACCCACATGTATTGTCGTCCGGCTGCTGATGGCACTGCCAATGTATAGTCTGAGAGTTAGCTGGGGACATGTTATAAAGTAAAACAGATGTCAGTTGAAATTTGTACCAGAAATTGTAACCACTAAAACTTATCGGCTCGCCGCTCATGCTATCGCCCTCCCTCACCAAAGTAGTTCATGAAAGCCCTGCAGAGAGTCAAAATTGACAGTTTGCGGATAGTCAAAATTGACAATTTGAGCACAGTAAATCTAGATGCAAGACAGTTCCACATGAATATCATAAAACATGTTAACCTTTCGAATACATCTCGTGCGCCGCAATACTCATACCCTTTCCTTTGCAATGAATCAAGGTAGAACACCTTGTTCCTTTTCGGAATAAGCACTAGCAGGATCCAGTGGTAGCTACATGTTACGCGTAAAGATTTAATAATTTAATCTAAGTCTGGGGTGTGCATATGGAGACACTAATCTACGAGTGAAGTAGTGATGAAAGCACTCACCTCTGGTTGTAGAGAACAAGTATGTACTCCTTGTCGACCTGAGCAAGCAACCCTGTTTTGATGTAGTCGACAACAAAGTCCGCGTTGGTCCTAAACATCACTTCGGCGACCATCTGGGGGTCCAGGAAACCAACAGGTTCGCACTTAACTTTGGCATATCCGGTCATGCAACTGCACGGAACTAACCAATTAATAAATGACATATATCCGTATATGCACGAACAGGCGTAGGATAGTAGGATACTTACAGCACCCAAGACCATAGGATTGACACGTCGAGCGTGTCTTTGTTAAATTGTGCAGGTCTTCAAAGGTCACCGGGTAGGGCCCGACGTCGTTATGGAACTCTGCCACGGTGTACTTGACCATGATGTGCGTCGGACGCTGCGTCCTGGCCTTGTTTGTCCTCTGCATGTACCATCCATGCAGGCTCTGGCATGCTAACCCCATGCTAGAAATTGCGGCATCAGAGGCCATCGGCATTCCAAGAGCGAACGGCATGAGAGCTGATGGCGTACTCTTCTCACTCTCCTTCGCCGTAATCTTCTTTGCTTTTCCCCTACTAACCAGCTTCTTGATTGGTTGCCTCCTAGTCGGAGTCAACTTTGTCATCGGACCTGTTGGTTGGCTTCTCAGAGGGGTCGGCTGGCTAGTAGGCCGAGTGTCGGTGTCTGTCTGTGATGTAAGAACCCACGTATATTAATGGTCACTAACTCCGAGGGCTATTATTACAGTACAAATTATGAAACTAGTGAGGGAATTACCTCATCTAGGATGATGTCCTTCTTGGGCCATTGCACGAACGTGTGCACCGTATCCTCGAGAGTGGTAATCTTGTCGTTCGGCGGCTTGTCCAACGGAAATCCCTTGCAATGGTCGGAGACACTGTCTACCTGGACCCGTGCAAAACCCTCAGATAGAGGGACACCGTGGATTGTGCCCCCTGCTGTGCATGGTTGCGCTATCCCACGGCCAGCCTCGATTGGGAAGAGACCAGCCAACACCATAAGCTTGCAGGAGGCGGGTTCCTACAAACAGTGCGCATTAACATATTGAATTTCACCGCTTTTCACTTTCAAATGAATTAACATAGAAAAGCGGTCATTACCTATAGAAAGTACACTGGATACTATCGAGAGGGCTCTGGCTGCGAAGACCCCGGCGCGGATGCGCAGCTGCTACGGTGGCTAGGAATGGGGCTCGGTAATTCCGCTGTTGCAAGGGGGATGCCCTGGGTCGCCTGTCTTAGCTCTTGATACATGGCCTGCATCTCTGACAACTGCTGCAGGAGTGCTTTGTCCCAAGCAGCGAACTCCAATCGCATCTCCTCCTTGAGTTGTTCGTCACAGTCTTTGTAGGATCTCTTTCTCCTCTTAGCCGCCTCCTCATCATTAGGGAAACCATCCCTCCAAGGCACAGTGGCACCGAGGCCGCGCATGCGGCCCGGATTCTCCTTATTTCCTAGCGTCGTCATGAGGATATCCCTGTCCCTCCAAGGGTTGAACTCTCTGGATGCCGACTGTGCACTCAGCGTCACCTACAACAAGAGAACTTAGCAATACAACGCATTGCATGCGTGTTACAAGGATAGTAAGTGATCCTACAAAGTTAGAGATCTTACCAGCCAGTCGATCACTTCCCTGTCCACAGGGTTATTCACAGAGACGCTTCCGGAGGAGGTCATCGTCGATCTTGCTCGGCACCAATTGTGGGCGCGCACGTCTGTTATGCCCGCATAAGGAGCAACGATCGAAGACTGGGAAGCCTCCTCGTCCTGCTTCCTCCACAACACCTTCTTCCCCACATACCCACCGGTGCTTAGTCTGTGTGGGTGGGTATTCTTGGGCTGGTTGGCCTTGCCCTTCTCACTAAGTGCCTGGAACTCGGGGGTGCCCTTCATCTCCACGAACTGCTGCCATGCCTCGGGAGTCATGAAAGGGTAGCCATTGAAGGGGGTCTTCGACTCCTTCACATAGTAGCTTGACAAGATGGCTCTTGAAGTTCCTCCATGCCTTTTTTATTGACATCAGTGTCGTCCGGCGGATGGTCAACTGGCGATCCTCGGGACTATGAAATGCCGCCTGCACTTCTTCCCACAACGCATCCTTGGACTCTCGGGGCACTTGAACCCACTCGGAGGTGGTGATGGGCACCCACTCCCTTGCCACTTTGCCGCATAGTGAGCGGTACTGACCGACAAGTTTGTCTGGAGCTCCGGCACACCATTATTGTCGAACTATACGTGCTACTTTTCCCGCTTGTTGAGACGTGCGCATGTCGTCCAACCTCACCCCTTTCTCTTCTGCGATTGGGTCACAGCGGACGGGGTGACCTCCGACCCAGGCGTCTCATCGCCAGAGAGGTCACTCTAACTCCCCGACTGGTTCATTTCGTCACCGGACATATCAGTTCCTAACATAAGTGAAAGAGAGAGCAGTGTAAGTAAATCTGAAACTAATAATTCTATAACTAAACACATATACTTATAATTGACCAAGATTGGCAGAAATGGTGGGGAGGCGACGGAGGTGATCACACCGGAAGGTGGGAGGGCGATGGAGGTGATCGCGCCTGACGGTGGGGAGGCGACGGAGGTGATCGCGCCGGACGGTGTGAGGGCGGAGAAAGGTAGGGCAAGTGAAGAGTTGCGAAGTCTGGAAATGAGCGGGACAATGCCTGCCTTGAACTATGTACCATGTTGAGAGATTATCACAGACAGTTCAGAGTTCACAACTGTCTGTGATATATTAACATCACAGACGGTTTCGATTTTAGAACCGTCTGTGATAGACCATCTGTGTTAATCTCTATACTTAGAGCGATTATCATAGACGGTTCTGAAATCAAAACCATTTGTGATGTTAATATATCACAGACGGTTGTGAACTCTGAACCGTCTGTGAACTCTGAACTCTGAACTCTAAACGCAATGACGTAGAGTTTTACATTCAGAAACTCTGTAACTCTGAATACTGAAATTTCAGTATCCAAAAAGCCTCAAATCTATGCAAATGATGTCCAAATGCTCGAAAACTTGTTTTAAATGAAACCTCAAGAGACACTCAGATATTTCAAATGGAGTACAAATGCTCCGAAAATAGGTTATAATGTGGAGCATGCTCAAATAAATTTAACATACAATGTGGAGTATGCTCAAATAAATGTAACATACAAATGGGGACTTTGATCGACAATTTCCACAAA
This sequence comes from Pharus latifolius, assembly GCA_019359835.1. NCBI lineage: Eukaryota > Viridiplantae > Streptophyta > Magnoliopsida > Poales > Poaceae > Pharus > Pharus latifolius. The sequence continues at coordinate 42,090,960 of CM033326.1, read as the reverse complement.
CACACCCATTTTATCCTCAACTTTCCACTTGCCGTGGCCCTGCAAAGACGAGAATTAGAGGATATATAAGCTATATCGATGGAAACAGAGAGATAAGGACAGTTGATTACCTTTAAAGTATAATCCTTCCTGGTGATCCATATGAACATAACTGGTTTCGTCAGTGTCTTCAGTATCGACCTATACGCCATGTCCAAATGGAGGCATCTCATCAAATTGATTGTATTCTTCCTCGTCTACGACATTTTCAACTCCAACAATCCTTCTCTTACCATGAAGGACGACGTGCCACTTCTTATTGGCTGGGTCAGTGACATAAAGGACCTGAATGGCTTGCTTTGCAAGTACGAATGGCTCATCTTTATAAGCAACTCGATTGAGATCCACATAAGTGAAATCGTAACTGTCAACCTTCATACCCTGTGGGATTTGGACCCATCGACATCAAAATAGGGGAATCTTGAACAGTACGTAATCGAGCTCCCAAATTTCTTCTATGAACCAATAGTATGAGTTCAATCCACGTCCTACCCTTGTTGGGTCTGTCTCGCTGAACTCCTCATGAAAAGCTTCTATGCTAACTCCACTATCTTGCACAGTGCTCTTTCGATCTTGAGCTTTCGTGTAAAATGTATACCCATTGATGTCGCATCCCTACCATGTCTATATAGTAAACGTGGTGTGGGACCCTCATTTGAGGAATCCAGTGGCAACCGCCCAGGTGGGTTGCACTCAGAATGATACATCGCAAGCTCACAACAACAAGATGCATTATATATCAACGCAAATAATTAAAACAAGTACTGATCACAAGGACCAATATCACAATATTATAGCGCCAAAATGACGCAATTTAAAGTTGATACAAAATTAAGGAGTTCTCTTCGACACAAGGGTCAGCACAAAACAGAACAATAACAATAAGCAATGAGACTACGATAGTCTTCATCTTCATTGGCAGCGGCGTTGCATGGGCTTCCTCCACATCGGACTCCACTTGGTGAGTGACCCTCTAGTAAGCTGGATCTTCAGGGATGGTTCCTTCCTCTTCATTGGATTCAAAACTGTAGGAGTCAGGATCAACGAATCCTTTCTCTAAATTTGTTTGCAAAAGCAAGGGTGAGCACATTGTCTACATAGTGCTCAACAAGTCTCAATTTAAGAATGTAGGCATATAGATGAGGGGGAATTTCTAAGAGATGGGTTCTTCGATTTATAGATAAGGATAGAATAGATTTTCACTCTAAGAGTTTTGAAGAAAGGTTTTGTTTTCAAAAAGATAGACTTTGAAATCCTACACTAGATTTTTAGAAGATGTTATGCGTGGTGGTCTTTCAAGTCGGTACCTCTGCATGCCACTTTTACGCATGTGACAAGGCCGAGATCACACAACAGTTTGCAATCCTAGCAATAACAATTCCCTGCCCGAGAAATGGACATTTCAGTCCTCATTACCGTTGTGGGTACTCCCCACAACCAATTCTACCTAGCCTTGGCCTATGGTCCCGCGAGACACATAGCCTGTGGATTCAACCGCGCACGACTCAGAATCCAGGCGTAGGGCGTCTTCCTTCTCACACCTTATCCTCTCATTATTTTTTCGATCTCACATCACTCATGGCCCTCTGTGGCCACCAGTTTCCTCACAAGAAATCGGACCAACAACCATTGCAGCGAAAAGCTAATACCGAGAAAACTACTATGTTGCGCCCGTCCCATACCGGGAAAGTGGTTAGTACATTTTTCATGCTGCATAGAAGTGTAACACAAGGTTCTTGTCATTATGAATCTTTAGTGAGCAGCCATTCACATTCCCAATGCGCACACACCACCAACCATAAAAACCATCCTCACTATCGATTTTAATCACATTTTCCTTCACAAAAGAGGTTTTAAGCACGTTTTTCACCCACATGACCATTTAGCACTTAACACATGTATTTAAGCATAAGCATAGCCTAAGCATGATATCCTAGGGTGACAAGGGTGCATGAGATATATGAACATGAGGGGATTTACAAGGAATTAGGTCATATCTATTCATGTTCTTTCAACATAGTACTTAATCTGAACATAGAGCATGCATATACTTTAAAACATAAATTAATCTAGTTTACTCAAAATACTGGGAGAGACATGATCAAGGGTAGAAACTAGCCTTGCAGTGTGGGGTCTAATTGCTGTAAGGGTTCTTCGAAGACTTCTGCTGCCTCTTTTGCTTCTTGCTCTACTCTCGCACACAAACAATGAAACAACTCAACACATCGTACTACATAAGCATACAGAAAATACTTGTGTATAGTATTTAGACATGCATGCAGGCGAGATGATCTGGTAGGGAACAAGCTTGAGAGGGAGGAGAAACTCGGGGTTTGCCTAAGAACACAAGGATTGGCTCGGACACAGCGAATGTCTAATGGCCGACATTCGGTTCGCGGCCTGACAAAGTCAGTGAGTGGCATTGGGTTAGTTTGGGGCTCACGGAAAGTCATGATAAGCTCAAACTAGGGCATTAGCTGCCAAACACAATGAGGGGCCTGGCTGACAATTTGATCTTTGCAGAAAAGTCCAAAAGTTCAGGAATTTTACAGTTAAATCCATGGCACAAGGAATTTGAATGCCAGTGCACTGCTGGTCTCTAGGTTTTGCGCATCTAGGCAAACCGCGTACGTGTTGCTTCGCCAATTGTGTCTAGAGGGTAGGCAAGGTTGAGGTGAGGCTACTGGCGAAGTTAATTGAACAACGGCGGCGACATGACGGCGAACGGCGAGGTCAAATTCGTCGGTCGCTAGAACAGTGGGGTGAGTTACGGTGACAAGGCACAAGGCTTGATGAATCTCAAAATTCATTGAGGGGTTTCGATACTGGAACAAAGAAGATGGTGTGAGAGAGAGGAATTTGGCTCCGGTGGCGGCTAGAGGCTCGTCGGCGTCACAACCGGACTCGAAGACGACGGTCGCGAGGGGTGACTACGATTCAGACTAATGTCGGGCAATTGGAGGCTGCTACACCATCTACGAGGCCTAAGGAATGCGTAGGTGCACCTCATTTGATCGGGGACGCAGCGAGGCATGCCGGCGACGTGAGACGTCCACGGTGGTGCGAGAAGAAATGGAAAGCTTCAACCACGGGCTAAATTCAAAATGTAGCTAAACAGGTTTGTTCAACTGGCTCTGGGGATCGATTAACTCTACTGGAGGGAAAACCAATTTGGACAAGAACGGCCTCAATTGTAGGAACAGGGCAATTTGGGTTTCTCGGCTATCGCCGGCGGTGAGGTTCACTGGGGACAAATTACATACTACTGAACAGCGGGATGGGTGATAGGAACATATCGGTGAGGTTGGATTGAAGCTTGAAGCAATGGAGTACTCGGGCGTCGAGCTCCTCCTCGGCAGCTCACCGGGGAAGAACAAGAAATGAGGGAACTGGGACTTAAGTGGTTGCTAGAGGTGTGAAGAAGCTCTGGGCGGGGGTGGGGGGGTTATATAGGCAGCGGGCTGGAGCTCTTCGAGACTTGAAGCGAATCGAGCTGGATACGGGAGTGACTGGCGACGGTGGCGGGATCGAGACAGCGTGCAGTGGCAATGGGACGTTGCAGCGGCTGCCACGGCTTTGTCAGCTAGGAGCTAGGAATCACGCGAGATATTGGCTAGAGCAGGCGAAGTGATGGCATGTCTCAGCATGGCGACGTTGTGGCGAAAAAGTTCTGACGGCTGCAGGCACGCACGCTTGGGACGAGACGGCGCTGCTACTGCTGGTCGTCAGTCGTTGCCACGGTGGCTGGTCCTGGCGCGACGCGTGCACCACGCGCGAGCACGTTGGACACGAGTACTGGTGAGGGTGGATGTTGGCCGGTGGCGAAGATTGTGGCGACGCCACTGGTCGAAGACGGCTGGCCGGGTCTTGGGCAAAACGCTCGTTGCCTGGTTGAAAAGGGGCTGGGAAAGGGCTTTGGACCGAATTGCAATTTCTGGAATTTGGCTTTTGGACTAAATTGCAAATCTGGCAAAATACTTGGTTTTGGCTGAAACTAATTTCACCAACTAGGCTTACTAAATTCAACAAGCAAGTTTGCAAGGATAGATGACCTAATCTGGTGTTTCTGATCAGGTTTTGAGCAAAACGAAAACATAGAAGTTAGGGTAATTAGGGTCTGGATTTTGTTGAGGCTGAAATCTGAGGTCTAGGATGAGATTTGGAGATTCTCTCTGAAGAAGATTTTGTTCAGAATAGCAATTGGGAGATATCCCCTGAATCAAATCAAGGTTTGGAGCTGAAACGTGGCTTTTAGCCCTTTCAGGCTTTTGGGAAAATCAGAAAAGGATCAATCTGAAATGCTTTTGGATTGAGATGCAAAAATGGTCTGAATTGTGGAGTTTTGCTGCCAACTTTTTAAATTAAGGTAGTGGTGTCGACGATTCAGACTTGGGGTCCTTAGTCAAACTTATGCAGAATTTGTAGGTTGTGAGACCTTTCAGGGTGTCCCTCCGGGAAGGTATGATGAATCAAAGATAACTAGAGCACAGAGAAATTTATACAGGTTCAGGCCCTCGATGGTGGGAGTTATAGCCCTACGTCCTATTGGGATTTCACTATGTATAGTAAAAAGAGTTACAGAGTTATAGAAAAAATCTTCACAGGCGAAGATTTTTCCTATGTGTTTGTACAAGACAATGCCTGGAAGGCTTGTGAAAGCTATCTAACTTAGCTATTGTCTTCTGATTCTTTGGGTGTTGTGATTGCTTGATCTCTTGATCTCTTTTTTCGATCCCCCGATGCGATGCACTGGCTTACCCTTTTATACTAGTCGAAAAGGTGCCAGGGCATAACGACATCGAACAGTTGCTCGGGTGCAGTTTTGGCAATTGCCCCTAACTCCCACGTAGGTTTAACACATGTTACTCATGGATAACCACACGTATTAACCTCCTGACGGTTGTCTCCATACGTGGAAGGATCTTCGGGATACTTGGGATATCCCTGTTGTAGGGATAGAACAATCCCGCGTCCCCTGGTCGAAGGTGTTCTGACCGCGCGTTGTTTGTTGTTACTTGACCGCGCACCATCTGCAGTCTTCTGTTCACGTACGGCATACGAACTCCTGACCGTACATCGTTTATGGTCTGATCGCGTAAAGCTTGCGATCACATGCTTGCGCTTCTCGAAGTAACTTGAGTTCACACCAACAGACACTTTGTCTGGTTCGAACCTGTCGTTGAACTAGTCGTGCATTTATTTGATCTAGTTTGGGTATCAATCCTCATCAGCTAGCCCCCAAATTTGAAGAGAACGAAGGGACGTGTTTGCTTCAAATTTCAAAACCTACATCGGATACTTAACCTGACGCTTCAAATCCTCCACTGATCCGGGAGGATCTTCAAATCCTGATCGCATACGGATTCGCGACCAAGTCCTGATCGCATACGGATTCGCGACCAAGTCCTGATCACATACGGCTTCGCGACCTTAACCATGTTTGGAAAGGTTTCGCGACCATGGATTGGTTCGCGACCAGGAAAAGGAATTCGTTCCCTGTTCGGAATTGTAATCCTATATATATAACTAAGCTTATCTGTTTAGGATTAGTTAAGTTAGTTATATGAGTTTAATACGTTTAGGATTACTAAGTCTGATACGTACTCATACGATTGGACTATAAATACCTTGTAATAGGTCTAGTTTAGAGCATCGAAGAGTCATAGAACTTATTTGAGTTTTAGACACTTATAGTTCCTTCGACATAGGCAAGTGTGCTTAACGTTCGACGTGTAAGCCCTCTTTGAAATAAAGAGTTGTGCAATTACTTTGGGTTTCGGTATAAGATTCCGTTATTCCGCATATTAGAATCTGGGCGAGCCTAGTGCAAAAACCAAGGCTAGGTCTCAAACGGATCAAGTTGGTATCAGAGCAACTTTCCTATCCTGTGGATGGTGAAGACTCGCCAGGGTTACAAAACCTCCGGTGAAACTCCAGGCGATCAATTGACGGTTCCTACATCCGCGTCTCCGACAATGTCTGACAATACCTCCGTTCAAGCTAACCTAGCCGAACAAGTGGCTAAGCTCTCCACCGACATAAAAACCGTGCTTGCTTGGATTAAGCAGCAGGCCATGATTGTACCTCCTGAAGTAGGGAAGGTTATGGGTGTGAAAACTGGTGAAGACTTACGCAGGGCAGACGAAGATGAAGAAGAAGGCGACCACAAGACCGACGACCTCGCCAACACCTCCTTAGCTGTTGGATCTTTTAAGGTCGACGCTAAGATTGATATACCCATGTATGATGGGGTGATCGATGCCGAGAAACTGGATTCTTGGATCGACCAGCTTGAGACCTACTTTGACCTTAAAGGGTTCAGTAGCGCTCAAAAGGTCAAATTTGCACCTTTGAAGATGAAGGACCACGCCAAGACATGGTGGAAGGCCCTTGTCGCCAGTGGTGAAGCTGACGACCTTTCGTGGGGTCAATTCAAATTACTTCTACGGCAAGAATTCTATCCGATGGGTTACCTTGAGGAGAGATGGGAGCGTTGGCACAGATTGTACCAACGGCGCGACCAGACCGTTCAAGACAATACGACAGAGTTTCAGTGACAAGCAATGGTCATCGGCATCTCACTGTCCGATCCTCAGGTATTTCAGAAGTACACATCTGGACTTCAGAAATCGATCAGTACTGAGCTAAGTCTGTTCAGAGTTCAAGACATCTCGGCCGCGAGCACGACTGCTTTGGCGATTAAGAAGAAGAATAAGACCCGCAACAACAAGAACTTGAGGGAGATTTCAACCACGACGAGATCCGGAGAGAGTACCCACGATACGGGTAACACTTGTGAGCATTGTTATGTTGCTGGGCACACAAAAGAGAAGTGTCATAAACTTCATCCTGAACTGCGACCAGAAAGAAAAAGGAGGGATGAACCAAGCACACGAACAGCTATGGTTACTTCTATTCCGCTCGCAGATGAAATTATCCAGTTGGATTCGGTTGAAAAGGTGGACACGATCTTGTCTCTAATGACAATGCTGAAGGAGAAAGCTTCGAGTTCATCAATTGACCACAACCCGACAGAGGAATTGTTCACTATTAACATACAGGTGAAGCACGAGGTGGTCGCAGCCATCTTCGACCCCGGAAGCCAAAAGAATTTGGTCTCCTTCGGGCTGGTTCGACGACTTGGGTTGCAGATGACTCATCATCCTCGACCATATCCTCTGGGATGGTTCACTTCCGACGTGAATCAGCAAATCAAGAGTCAGTGTACTCTAAAGTTTGCAATATCTGCTCGTTACATCGACGAGGTTCAATGCGATGTCATCCCCATCGACATTTGCCAAGTGATTTTTGGAAGTCCGTTCTTGTACGATCGTGACGCCCATTACCACCGAAGAGCTCAAGAATACGACCTTACAAAGGATGGGACGAAATTTATCATCAACAAAAATGACCAAGTCGACATCAAGAACTTGTTGATAGCAAATCAGGCGAAACGGATTGTCAATGCATGCTCAAAGTGTGTGCTGAGCGTGATGCTTCCAATTAGCCAAGAGGATTGTGCTGCATCGAGTATGGAAAGTGGCGGTTGTTTAGCAAGCTTGCTGGAAGAACACAACACGCTATTCGCAGAGGTATATAGTCGATCACCACAACGACTAGTCGAAAATGACATGCAACTTGTCTCTACGGCGCCACTATTCAAACTTTGCAATCCTAGCTTTAGGATCGGTGATGGTATCAACCTCGACAAGGGGAAGGCTATCCGCAAGTGGACAAGGCCACAATCCATGACGGAGGTGCCAAGCTCTATGAGCGCCTATCCATACATTCGATCCGACGATTGTAGCATTGTTCATCGTGTGTTCGTTCCAAAACTCCCAGTCGTTCTCTACAACTTCACAGTTGGTCACCAACGGGAGTTGGCTCCTTCTCAACAGAGGAGTCATGATCCGGGAGGATCTCAGGTCGAGTTCGCAACGGATTTGCGACCACGAAAAGGTTTGCGACATTGGAAAGGTTTGCGACCTTGGGAAGGATTCAAAGTCTTCGAGCCTTCAATGCTGGATGATGAGCCAGATACTATAGTACCATCTGTTGAAGACTTGGTCTATCAATGAGACGAACCTCTACGCGAAGATGTGATTCTGGAGAAGGTGACTATCACCCGCAGTGACACAAAGGAGACTTTTCGAATCAGTCAGAAAGGTCAACGAGCACGTGCGGCAAAGTGGTACACCAAAGAACATGGACAAGCCCAATTTCCACATCTCCAGTTTGATCGAGAGGTCGCAACAGGGGTTGGCTCCTTCTCAACAAGGGAGTCATGATCCGGGAGGATCTTCAAATCCTGATCGCATACGGATTCGCGACCAAGTCCTGATCACATACGGCTTCGCGACCTTAACCATGTTCGGAAAGGTTTCGCGACCATGGATTGGTTCACGACCAGGAAAAGGAATTCGTTCCCTGTTCGGAATTGTAATCCTATATATATAACTCAGCTTATCTGTTTAGGATTAGTTAAGTTAGTTATATGAGTTTAATACGTTTAGGATTACTAAGTCTGATACGTACTCATACGATTGGACTATAAATACCTTGTAATAGGTCTAGTTTAGAGCATCGAAGAGTCATAGAACTTATTTGAGTTTTAGACACTTATAGTTCCTTCGACGTAGGCAAGTGTGCTTAACGTTCGACGTGTAAGCACTCTTTGAAATAAAGAGTTGTGCAATTACTTTGGGTTTCGGTATAAGATTCCGTTATTCCGCATATTAGAATCTGGGCGAGCCTAGTGCGAAAACCAAGGCTAGGTCTCAAACGGATCATCCACTTAGTGGCGCACTAAGTGCGGCGGTTGGTTCCCCGAGACGAACTCTGGGTAATACGTGACGGGTAATGATGGCGCCGTAGAAACATTTTTTAACCCGAGGTAAAATTGTAAATGCTTCAAAAAATCGAGGCGTTCGGAAACTGAACCGTCACCCCGGCGGCTATAAATACTGAAGCCTCTGGACTTCAAAGCTCCACAATTCTTCTTCCCAGCTAAGTCTCTTCCAAAGCCATCTTCCCTTCCTTACACCTCTCGATGGCAGACCAAAACATCATCGAGATTGAGAGTGATGAAGAAGAAGTTTCACTTGAATTCGAGCAGTATTCACAGATGTCCAAAGATCTGTCTCCTTCAAGGAAGAAACCCAAGGTTGACGAGGGATCCTCCAGCAGAACAAAGGTGAAAGATGCATCATTACTCTCTCTTCCTTTGGTTCCCGTAGTTCTTCCTGTTCATGCACCTCGGCAGGTCGAACTTTCATCTCCACCTTTGGAGGGACGTTCTTCTCAGCTTTCTCCATTTCATCCCAATGATCCCCGTTTTTGTTCAGGTGATCAATTTTCTGGTTGGCAAGCTGTACCTCCACGACCAGATGATCCTCAACTTGTGTTGGGGAAGCAATCTTCTGGTGGGAAGGTTGCACTTCCACCATCTGATGATCCTCGACCTTTATCGGGTGATCTACTTTCTGGGGGAAGTACATCAACCTGTCACTTGCAAGGATTGGAAATTACTTCCGTCTCCCTTTGCTTGTTGTCATAGTTAGTAAAACTAACATTTGCAAATGTAGGAGACGAAAATTGTCGGAGCCCCCAACGACCAGCCTGCTGGAGCTCAACCTCCTCCCCTCGAATAGACTCTCCAAGGGGAAAAAGAGGCCCTGGAGAAGAAGACCGAAGAGATTTCTTCGGTAATTCTGCACTTGGCAGATTGTTTTGAAAGATCCCGCGAAGAGGCGCACCAATTCCGCCTGGAGAGGGACTATGCTCAACAGCAGCGAGAACTCTCCGATTCGACCAGGAATGGTAGTGCGTCTCTCATTAGGGACGATGTAGATAGACTTAGAGTATTTGCTAGTTCCCTTGGGGTCGTCAGTGTAGATCCTACTGATGACAACATGTCCCTAGGAGAACTTTGTAAACTCCTCTCGGATCAGGTCGACGCTTTGGTCGCCGGCATCCCTTTTGTATGTAAAGATTGTCAGAAATAAAGATTTATTTTTACCTTACATAACATGAAGATTCTTCATAACTTCTGTGTGAAAATGTGGCCATAAGTAGTGTTTTTACGTCCACTCGTACACAGCTAAGTTCTGGTATTATGACCAGAAGCGCATTTAATACGTTATACCGCGACTAGTGCTGATACTGTGATCAAACTTAAAGCCACGGTTAGAAATGAAGTTCGATCTGAAAGATTACCGTGATCAAAACCGAAATTCGATCAGACCACAACTTCGACTAGAATTGTAGTCCGATTAGAAACATAGTTCCGATAATACAGCAATCTGATCGAAAAACAACTGTATACCCGGCAGTTGAATCATAGAATATCTTTATGATCAACTTGTGAAAGTTTACAAGAAACAAGAAGGAAAACGTCCTCCGAAAATCCTTTGTAGAACTTTTCACATTTTTGTGCGCATTTTTAATCCTCAAATTCGAAACAAAGAAGACCTTTCGTTTCGGATTCGGTGCAGGAAACATATAACGGGTTTACCAGAGAAAACATCCATTATGGGAAATAAATAGAATATTCAATGGAACGTTACCCTCAGTGGAGCGTCTCCTCGGGCCTATAAAAGGAGCAGGTAGCTTCTTGAGGAAGCCACACATCCAGTCTCCAGCCTTAGAACTTCCGCCGCTCAAAACCCTTGTTCCTCATCTTCCATCGCCCCCAAAGCCACCAGCTTTTCTCTCACAATCTCTTCCAAAAATGACATCTTGGAGCCGATCAGTTCACCATACGGAGGAGAGCCTGACGGCGCTGGAGAAGGAAGAGATCCTTCCCCCAAGATTGCTGATCAACTGGCAACCTGCGGGGAAAGATCAAGAAGCCCCAATCGTCTAAGAGGGTGAGTTGGTGGTCTTCGAAGAATGCCTGAGGTGTGGGTTCCGGTTCCCTGAGAGTCAGTTCTTGAAGGGGATCTTGGAACACTGTGGGTTGGAGTTGGTGAATCTCCACCCAAATGCGGTCCTGATCCTGGCGATCTTCCAGCACCTGTGCGAAGCCTTCGTTGGAGTGTATCCCAGTGTGGATCTCTTCCGATGCTTCTACTATTCGGCGTGGTCGAATAGTGCCAATGCCGCCGGATGCATTTATTTCCGGATAAGGGAGCAGAAATAGTATCCCTTCCCACCCCTGCGAGACTCCGTGCACGGGTGGTACCAGAAATGGTTCTACTGCACCCCTCCGTCCGAGAGCGGGTAGTGGTTTGTGAACTCGCGGCCAGAGAAGTCCAGCGAGTCGGATTCCCTCCCTGCTCTGAATGCAGAGCAAAAGAAGCAAGCCGAGGTGATTCTTCACTTAGTCCAGCAGGGACTAACAGCTGGCGATGTTATTCGCGACTTCGTGAAGAATCGGGTGAGCACCCTACACGAAAGGGCTCATTCGGCTTGGGAGATACAGTCCATGGCGGACAGCACCTTGGACTATAACAATGGTATGTGACTTAGCCAACGAAGTCTTATACTTTTCTTTTATGTTCGCTAACTGGTCTGCTGGTGACACAGTTTTGCCTTCGTCCGAAGTCGAAAAAAGGACAAACCACCTCCTCAAGGCATATAGTGCTGAAGTGGAGGGAACCAAGGGATCGCCTCGCCCCCAAAGCTTGATCCATGCCGGCGACGACCTTAGACAAGAACGTCGAAAGGTATGTCGTCTCTCATTATGTTATGTCTGTAAGTCATATGTGTGTCTTGTACTAACAAGGGCACTGGGACGGCATAGCTTTTGGGGAAATTCGCCGAGGCAACGTATCCAGGTGAAAGCGTCGGTTTCCTGGGAAAGCCGACAATGAAGAGAGTAAAGAAAGTCTCTTCAAGACCTGGAGCGAGGGAACCTGTCCCCAAGAAATCCAAGAAACTTCTCGGGGAAGGCTCCTCGCATAGGACGCCCCTTACCACGAAGAAGACTGCGGTAAGATATCATGTGCCTCCTGTTACCCCAGGTGCGAACTGGAATTACTTCTTCGTCGTACAGGGTGAAGGAAGCGAGGAGGAGGAAGATAACATTCCTCTGGTTCACCGGAAGAGGAAGGCGATCACTCCTCAAGCCGGCGAAGAGCTGCCTCGACCCGCAGAGACAGCTACTGCAGACCCCGCGGCCACCGATAACCTTGTGATCGCGGGTGAGACCTCTGCTCCTGAAGCCCTAGAGGCTTCAGGTTCTGTAACTTCTCCCTCCTTGGTCGAAGGGACGACCGCGGTAAGATTCCTCGCAATCTTGAGTGTTACAATTTCATCTGTGTGCGTGTTCATCAAGCCACGCTTGCACAGGAAGAAGAAATTCCTCCTACCACTCCTGTTAGTCCTAGGAAGGCGATTACTCCGCTCCTGGTGACAGGGGCGGGTGTAACAAAGCAAGATCCCACGACCACTCCCAATCTTATGGTCACGGATGAGGTGTCAGCACCAGTGGTTCACGAGACATCTAGACCATCGGGTACATCCCTGCCAACCGAGCAGGTTACCCGATAAGAATTCTTACCATTCAGATCTCCATCATTCCTCATGTATATGCTTACAGGCTGGTATACATAGGGAGAAAAAGAAAAGGTCTTGTTCACAAAGAGGAAGACCAGAACGGACGATGGTTGTCCTCTTTTTCTTGGGGAATCGTCTTCAAAATCCCAGAAGCTGATGGGATTTCAGTTAAGGTAAGAATTCCCCTCTGTTTATACTGGATTGGGCTGTGGCAACCATCCGTGAAACTGACGGTTTGTTTTCTTGCTTAGGCGTAGAGATTCAGCTCCAAACCTCCCAACAGCCTCAGCGAGGGTCGAAGTTCCCTCTGGCGTTGAAGCCTCTGGTGAAGAAAGCTCTATCCCTCCGGTCCAGGAAGTCGTCCGGGCCATTGTGCATGAGTTTGACATGGAGGCCCAATCGTAGGTATTAAAATCTGCAACCGAGGCTCAGTAGGGACATTCATCTGCTGCTCCCATCGGGGATAAGGCGAGTCCATCGACTCAGCCTCCAACCATCCCGAAGAACAGGTTGTTTCGGGCATACACTGAGGTATGTTGAATACCCCTCACGGTATCTAAGTTTCCATAGAACACTCAGATTTTGCAACTGACTTCCCTCCATGCCATAGGAACTGACCCGTATGGCGGCCAGATCGATGGCTATAGCAGATAGCATTGAGGCCATGCAAGAGGAAAAGGATCACTTGCAACAGTAAGGAAAATGTTCTTTAGTTTGCCTGAATATAGACCTGTCATGTCAATTGTCTCTTTTATTGCAGGGAAAATGCCTTTCTGAAGAAGAGCCTTGTTGATCGGGAAAATGATGAGCTCAAGGCGGCCACCACAATTTCATATTTAGAGACCGAGCTCAGAGAACTGCGATCACAGCTCTCATGTAAGTCAACTTCCGACCAGAGCGAATTAATTTTGTTGCTTGGACTGTTTGTAATGACCTTCTTACTGCAGCGCAAGCAGATCAAATAAGCCAGCTTGGTCAAGAGAAAGAAGACCTCCAGACGACCATCGATTCTGTCCGCAGGGAGAACAAAAACTTAAGCATATCCATCTTTGAAAAGCTGAAGATGGTGGCCAGTCTTCTAAGGGCTGATGTGGTCGAAACCACAGCGGGCGACCTTAGCCCTAGTGACTGGTCTAAATTGGTCGCAGCCCAAGCGGAATCACTCCTCGAGTATCTTCCTGAAGATACTAGGCGACAACAAGAGGCGATCAAAACAAGAGTCCGATCAGCAGCCTCTGCCATCCTCTGCCGGTTCCGTCTTCACCATGGCCCAGACCTGGATCTGAATCCATTGGTAGGAGAGGCAGAAATCGAGAGTGAAGACCAACTCGAGGTTATCATGGAGGAAATTAGACCTCTCGTAGATAAACTTTTGATCGAGCTTGGCATTATGTAAACCTTATACCTGTACAGATACAATTTATAGAATACAATTGTCGCGCCCCGAAACTGAGACTACGACTACTCCTGTAGAGACCTAGCTCGCTGCAGCTAGTCCCATATATGCATAGCATACACATACCCTTGACTTCCCAGGATAAGTCAAGCACAGGAGTATATTCACATTGCAACAGAGTAACTTACAAAATAGTTAAGCAGTGTGGCCTGCTGGCCTTGATATTACATAAGAAGATTACAATGCCTTCACGGCATACATGGTTTAGCAAAATAACAACTACACAGCAGAAGATAGGTGACCCACCCACAAAGAGAAGTGGACGGCAGAACAACACACATCAGGGCAATGACGGGACTGACGCTCCTCCTTCTGGATCCAAGAAGTTCTCCATGCCATCATCTTGATCATTGAACGCTCCATCTACTGATTTGTAGGTTGCAAGGGTGAGCACTTACGTACTCAGCAAGTCATAGGTAAGAGTAGATACATATAGTAGTGATGACATGAACCTAGACTAGTCAAGAATTATGGATATTTATAAAATAATCTTTTTCTTTCATACCTCATCTCAGGGCAGCACCTTTCATAATATAACATCATCATTCATGTTCACTAGATTATAGCACTACCGCGACACGTTGACACACGACAGCCCACGGCAGCACTCCTTATCATGACAACACATGTCATTTGGGTAATCTTGATTTAACACATTTTATTTAGAAAATAATACTTGTGTCACACCCCGTGGATTTAATCCACCGCAGCAGACTCCAATAAAACCCGGGAGCTCGGAGTATTCGAATACATTTTTAACTCTGCAGAGAGGTACCAATTTACTTGCAAGATATTCCACTTTCAAGCCTTTCCTATCATAACATAATGATTGGACCCCTGACTCACTTCATATTGTGAGCGGCAAGGTGGAAATAACAAGAACTTTTGTTATGTATCACTCACAATTCACCCCCGACCCTGTGGCTCTCCGCGAGACACAGTTGTGGTAGGTTGTACCCTAACCTCCACCCCTTCATATATTTCCATTACTGGATCAACGTGCTTGATCACCTTCAGTGATATGTGTGGGAGCCATCCTCCGTGCCCAAACGTGCATCACTACACAATTCCAGCAGGGGTGTCATGTACGATCCACATAAGTACTTGTTCAGGCCTGTCCCATACTAGGCTTGCGGTTAGCACGTTGTTCATGCCACTAGACGCACAACACAAGGTTCTAGTCCTTATATGCCAGTGACCAGACCATCCACAACTCTGCACCTTCAGTGCCTGCATTCCTTTGCAGTCTAGCACCTCCAGTGCTACCACCATCCATACCATTTTTCTGGTCACGGCTAGGGGTTTTATTTCATGAATATAAATATATACATATATAATAGTTCATGGCTCAAAACTCGTTTATTTCATATTTCACAGATAACCAGTCTAGTACTGCCAATTCATAAATCAACCATTCTCAATCTTTCTCATGCAATATTATCTATATTCAAGGTTATGTTTTAGCAACATTTAAAATATAGTTCAAGATGACCAAGGATATGACTTGCCTTCCGCGTCGTAAGAAACAGCAGTTAATGACGGATCAACAGCAAAGTCCTCGAACTTAGCTTCTGGATCTACTCGGCGACAAACAAACAATACACACAAATATTACTTAATATATTAAAATGATTTAGGATCTATATGCAGATATGCTCAACAAGAATGATTGAACGATACAAGAGATAGTTGAGATTGCAAGCTGAACTGAGTTGAGATCTAGGGTTTCAAGGAATTGGCTAAGAATGGTGTTAGATGCTCTTAGGATCCCAAGGTTGCAATAAGAACATCAGTTTTGTGGCTGGTTTAATCAAAAACAACGAATGTCAGCAGATTGACATTCGGATCAAGACTCTGACATAACTTCAAGGAAAGCTAGAGAGCTTATCTCAAGTTATGACAGTAGAAGAAAGTGTAGATCATAACTCTACAAATTCAGTGGACAAAGTGGCTTTCAAAATGCATAATCAGAAGTGGGTAAACAAGGCCAATGCCATTGGCTGGCATGCCCTGAGACAGTGTCAAAAACTAGGGTTTAGCATAACATGCATTTCAAGGGCTTAAATCAAGTTGTGATAGAAGAAGAAAATGCTGATCACAACCTCAGGAATCTAAGGGACAAAGTTATGCTCAAAATACACATCTGGAAGGGAGTGAAAAGGGCTAATGCCACTGACTGACATAGTCTGGAATTGAATCTGACATGGCCAGAAACTAGGGCTTGGCATAACTTTTGATATAGGGCTCCAAATGATGCACCACTTTGTCTTGGAGGTAGGCAATGATAACAGGAACAAATCATTCAACAGGATCCAAAGCTGAAAATGGCTGGAAGGTGAAGAAATTCAATGAAGAAAAGTGGTGGCGACACGGCACAGTGAAGCCACTGGACAAAATCTTGGCAAAGCCGTAACTTGAAATCTGGGCAGTTTCAGGGATCGGGCTAGAAGACAAATATGCTCAGGAGGTTGAAGCACACTTGAATGACAAAGTTTAAGAAGCTGAAATGGCCGGGAAAGGATTTCCGGTGAACTGTGCCGGAGAAGAACACTGCTATTTGGGGGTTTTCGATTTAGGCCGAATGAACTCGATTCCAAGCTTGGGAAGTGATATATGGGTAAGAGGAAGCTACCTGCACGATCAATTTGGCCGGAGGATGGCCGGAGAAGCCTGGCGACGATCGCCGGTTTCTGGAGAAACTCAAAATTGGGGAAAACTTCGATTGAAGCTCAATCTGGAGATTTAGGTACACAGGCTTGCTGGAAATGGCTCACTGATCATCTTCTTCCACAGAATCAAAATCCAATTCGGGGTAATTTGGCCTGCATTACCGGAACAGGGCAATCGGGAATTTCCGGTGATCGCCGGCGTTAGAGGTCACCGGTGAGCAATTAGATGATATCACACAGAGAGAAAGAGAAGAGGAACTCACTGATGGCTTCAATTTGGAGATTGGTGCAGCAGGGCATGCTGGCACCGTGAGCCTCCTCGACGGCTCGCCGGAGAAGAAGGCTAAAACAGCAATTCTGGGACTTGGATGATTTCCAGTGAGGTTTGAGGGAGCTGCTGAGCACAGGAGCACTTAAATAGGCCAGGCAATGCTACAAAGAGGGGACAACGAAGTGATTTGGCAGCTGGGAAGGAGACTGGTTGCGTGCTGAACATCAGCGGCGAAGACACAGCGAAGAACGGTGATGCGACGGCGACAAGTTTGCAGCTGATCACAGTGTCGGTTCATCGGGACTTTGCAAGGCTGTAGCAAGCGGTGGCGACAAGGGCTGGCAAAGTAAGCAACGTGGCGCGGTGTTGCTGACAAAAGCCTGTTGCTGGTCGCGCGCAGGAGCAAATGTTGTTCAACGGCACTGCCACGGCGTTGCCACGGCACGGCTGAAGCAAGGACACGTACACACAAGCATGCACGGTCACGAGTGCGGCGAAGCTTCACCGGCGGTGAGCAAACATGGCGCAAGGAAACCACGGCGATCTCTGGTCGTGCACAGCAGCTGCTGTCCTGGTCGAATAGGGCTGATTTGCAATATTTGATTTTCTTGATTTGGACTGAATTGTAAATCTGAAGATTTGGATGATTTGATCTGGAATTGATTCTGCTGTTTTGGTATACTTAATTCAATAGATGATTTGGCACAGCTAGGAGATAAAGTTTGAGACATTTGGATAATTTTTTATATGAACTGAAAACAGAGTGGATTAGTGGTAAAATAAGTCTGAATCTTATTGATCTCGAATTCTGGGATTTAGGGTTTGATTTTGAGATACTCATATAAGAAGAATTTGTGTTGAAAAGCATTTGGGAGGTGTTCCCTGAATCAGATTTGAATTTGAAGATGATTTGCAACATTTTGCCTTTTCTCGCTTTTAGAAATCTGGAAAAAGGACTGATCTGTGAATCTGGAGTTTTGGAAGGTTTAAACTGAATTTGATTTCACTGATATGGCAGATTATATTCAACAGAATATTTGGCAAGAACATTTGATAAAATTTGGCACATTTGAATAGTCTTTGATACAGACTGAAAATAGGGTATTTTTAGAGTAATTGAATCTAAGTTTCAATTGATTTAGAATTCTGGTAATTAGGATGAGATCTTGAAATCTGCACAGAAGAGGAACTTGTTTCAAATAGCATTTAGAAAAGATTTGCCGAAGAAATTCTGAATTTGGAGTTAATCTGGAGATTTTAGCCTTTTTGGGTTTCCAGATATCAGATAAAGGACTGATTTGCGAGAAAGGTTTAGATGGTAAAATCTGACTGCCAACTTTTTGGATTAAGGTATTGGCATACCCTTGATCATAATCCAAGAATAATCTGGTCTGAACTTGGCTAAGATTTTGATTAAATCTGAATTTCTGAAACTTAGGGTAAAAGGTATTATAAGATATTTCTGTTTTCGAAAACAGAAAGGAGTTGATAAATCTGGAAGTTAGAGATAGAATTGGATCTAGGGTCTGAAGGCTTTTAGGTTTAGGATAACTGATAGATCAAATCTAGAAAGTCAGATCTTGACTTGGGGTCACAGGATAGATTTTGGAGATTTTAGGGCTAGACCAGAATAAAACTGGAGCTGATTTGGTTGATCTAGAAGAGACATATGCATGCATGACTTTTACGAAAGAAACTTTTCACCCCAAAACTCAGGATGTTACAACAATGCATGCATTTTTTGGTTTTGTTCCGAAAGAAAGCACTTCTTTTTGTTTTATATTATAACCATATTCCCCTAGCCCCCGCTTGTGATTATATATATTGAAGACTTAGTATTATAAGCACAGGAAAAATATGGGTGTAACGACCAGGGACATTCGACCAGGCCAGCAATTATATTCGATGCAATGCCTAACCTTGTTGCAAACCAGCAGCCACCCTGATGACCAAGGACATACCAGTAAGCCCCGTGTGCGTTGAGAAACGGCTTATTGAGGAGTGTCTTATCTGGAAGTGGTCATGAGATCGGCCAGTGAATCCGATTAGGGCATTGTGGCGATATAACCGCCGGCGACCAGCCCCCGAGCCAAATTCGTTACACATGGGCATAAAAGGAAATATTCGACATATGAAACAACAAAAAAGCACTCGTTTTAGTAAACCATGCTAATTGAAAAAGGAAAAGGGATTGGATACTTACACGTAAAACTTGCGTAGTTGATCAATGTTCCAAGTATTGGATAAGATTCGACCATCCTGCATTGCTAACTGAGCTGATCCTGGTCGCAGCACCGAAACAACAGTATAAGGGCCTTCCCACTTTGGGGAGAATTTGTTGCGATTGGATTGGTCTTGTATTTTACATAAAACCAGATCGCCCACGTGAAGACTACGTGGTCGCACCCTTTTGTTATGATATTTGTGCAAAGCTTGCAAATATACCGCAGACTTGATCAGAGCATGATCACGCTTTTCTTCTAGGAGGATGAGATCGTGCGATCGCTGTTCGCACTGATCAACTCGTTCGAATTGATCTGTCTGAACAGATCCAATACTAATTTCCATAGGTAACATGGCCTCAGCCCCATAAACTAGATGGAAAGGCGTCTCACCGGTGGCTCGATAGAAGTAGTTCGTAGTGCCCAAAGAACGGTGTAGCGCTCGTCTGCCCAAGCCCCCGAGCGAGTCTTAAGGCAGTTGAAAACATGTTTCTTGATGCCTTGCAATATCTGCCCGTTGGCACGCTCCACGGCACCATTGCTCTGTGGATGAGCCACAGAAGCAAAGCACACCTTGGTTCCAATTTGATCGCAGTAATCCAGAAAAAGACCACTAGCGAACTGAGAACCATTATCCGTAATGAGACGATTTGGAACGCCGAATCGAGCAACAATGTCCTTATGGAAGAACTTTTGTGCTACAGCAGCGGTAATATTGCGTACCGATTCGGCTTCAATCCACTTTGTAAACGTGTCAACGGCTACGAACAAGAACTTGTATCCATTGACCGCTTGTGGCATAGGACTGACAATATCCATCCCCCAGACCGCAAAAGGCCATGCAAGGAGAATGGTTTGCAACACATAGGCGGGTTGGTGAACCTGTCTCGCATGAAACTGACACTGAGGACACATCTTGACCATATTCTTGGCATCATCGAGTGCCGAAGGCCAGTAGAATCCCTGTCGAAAAACTTTTTCGACCAATGTACGATATGACGCGTGTGCACTGCATACACAGTCATGAATTTCTCTCAAGAGAGATTTACCTTCTTCCTGAGATATGCAGCGCATGAATACTCCCTGAGTACCCTTTCTATACAAAACACCTTCTATAAGTTTTTATAAACGCGCTTTTCGAATCAACCGATCGCTTTCGGTTTCGTCCTCGGGCAAGGTCCCATGTTCAAGATAGACTCTCAATGGATGAGTCCAATCCTGTTCCTGTCTGAGATTGGTAACGCAGACTGTTACCAGATCATCCTCGACTGAAGTCATAATCGAAGGATGTTCCAAGTGTTCAACGAACACTCCTGCCGGAGCAGATGTGCGTGAGGACCCAATTTTGGATAATTGGTCTACGAGAATGTTGTCCTTTCGCGGGATGTATTGGACTTCGAAATGACTGAAGTGTTTTTCCAACTTCCTCACTTCCCCCAGGTAATGAGCCATTGTCTCATCGGAGGTGCTGTACTCCTTGTTTACCTGGTTTACGACCAGCTGTGAGTCTCCCCTCACCACTAATCAATGGACTCCGAGGAATTTTGCTGCCCGGAGCCCTGCAAGAAGACCTTCATACTCTGCTGCGTTATTAGTCGCAACAAAGTGTAGTTGGAAGACAAACTTAAGCTGTTCGCCCTGAGGTGTAACTAAGACCACTCCAGCCCCCGAGTGTTGAAAACTACGAAAGCCGTCGAAGTACATTGTCCAGTAATCGGGGCATTCCAATTCCTCGGGTACCCGCACGGGTGGCCCAGGATTGGTCCATTCGACCACAAAGTCGGCCAAGACTTGAGACTTAACCGCAGTGCGGGGCGTGAAATGGATATCGAAGGCACTGAGCTCAACAGCCCATTTTGTGATCCAACCAGTTTCTCCGGATTGCGGACAATATCCCCCAATGGAAAAGATGAGGGTACTGTGATCTTATGTGCTTGAAAGTAATGTTGTAGCTTACGGGAAGCCATCAGTAGTGTGTAAAGTATCTTCTGGACCTCAGGGTATCGCTCCTTTGGGCCATGAAGTACCTCGCTCACATAGTAGACAGGTCTGTGTATTTCTTCTCTATCTGCGATCAAGACAGCACTGACAGCGTGCGGCGTGGCCACCAAATAGAGAAGTAATGGTTCTCCTTTGTCGGGAGATACCAAGACTGGTGGACTGGAGAGATATGCCTTCACCTCCTGAAATGCTTTTTCGGCCTCATTGGACCATGCAAAATTATGATGTTTGAGCAGGGCTTTGAAGAAAGGTAGTCCCCTCTCGCCTTGTAGCGATATGAATCGGCTTAGGGCCGCCATGCGACCTGCTAGGCGCTGAACATCCTTCATGGTCGAGGGAGACCTCATCTGTTCGATAGCCCTGATTTTTTCAGGATTGACTTCAATGCCTCTGGAACAAACAAGGAAACCAAGAAGTTTTCCTGAAGAAACCCCGAAAGAACATTTTTCCGGGTTTAATTTTATTCCAAAGCGATTCAAATTACAGAAGGTTTCAACGAGATCGTCTAAATGAGATAATCTTTTAGTGCTTTTTACAACCAAGTCGTCTACATATGCTTCGAGATTACGCCCTATCTAGGAAATAAAGGTCTTTTGCATCAAGCGCTGGTACGTGGAACCTGCGTTCTTGAGACCGAATGGCATTCTGACGTAGCAGTAGGTGCCGAACGGGGTGATGAAGGTAGTCTTCTCTTCATCTTCTTCTGCCATGCTAATTTGATGATATCCTGAGTAAGCGTCCAGGAAACTCATCAGTTCACAACCCGCAGTTGAGTCAACCAGCTGGTCGATGCGGGGAAGGGGAAGTCGTCCTTCGGACAGGCACTATTGAGGCTGGTGTAGTCGACGCACATGCACCACTTACCATTTGACTTGTGGACCATGACCGGATTTGCAAGCCATTCCAGGTGATCGACCTCGCGAATAAACCTGGCCATTAGGAGTTTATCCAACTCCTCTCGGATGGCCTCCTGCCGGTCAACAGCAAAACGCCTGAGTTTTTGCTTTATTGGTCGTTGTCCAGGTCGAATTGCTAACCTGTGCTTGATTACCTCCCTTGGGACACCGGGCATGTCGGATGGTCTCCACGCAAACACATATGCGTTAGCCCGGAGGAAAGTAATATGTTCGCTGGGCTAGCTTATTGGTTGTGTACTGAGTTTTTACTGGTAAAAAGTGAGCTACTTTCGTCAATCTGTCGACTATAACCCATATAGAATCATAACCTCTTTGGGTTCTTGGCAAACCAATTATAAAATCCATTCCAATTTCATCCCATTTCCATTCAGGGGTTGCAGTGGTCCTGCAGGTTTATGATGCTCTGCTTTCACTCTCTGACAGGTGTCACATGAAGCTACAAACTGAGCAACTTCTTTCTTCATTCCTTTCCTCCAAAATTGATCCCTTAGGTCGTTGTGCATCTTCGTACGGCCTGGGTGAATAGAGTAAGGCGTACAATGAGCTTCTTGCAATATCATGTCCTTGATTTCTCCGTTGTTTGGGACAAAAATTCGATTGTGATACCATAGAATTCCTTGCTCATCCTCACGGAGGTTGGTTGTATCTCCTTACTTCATATCCTCTCTCAGTTTCTGAACGTTCCGGTATGTTTCTTGAGCCTTTTGAATTTGATCCTTCAACTTGTAGTCCACCTTCAAGGCGGCGACGGTCCCTTGGTCAACAAACTCTAAGCTCAGCTTTTCAAAATCCTTGAGTAATTGGGGTGGCACTTCTAGGGTCTTCACTTGATTGTTGTAGGACTTTCTGCTCAAAGCATCTGCCACTACGTTTGGTTTACCGGGGTGGTAATGTATTCCAAGGTCATAATCCTTAATCAATTCTAACCACCTTCGCTGTCTCATATTTAAATCTTGCTGGGTGAAGATATACTTCAGACTCTTGTGGTCAGTGTAGATCTCACATGTATTCCCTAACAGATAGTGTCACCAAATCTTCAATGCATGGACAACGGCGGCTAATTCCAAATCATGTGTTGGGCAGTTCTCCTCATGTGGCCGCAACTGTCTTGATGCATACGCTACAACCTTTCCTTCTTGCATACGAACACAACCTAATCCTTGCTTTGATGCATCACAATAGACTTCAAAGTCTTTCTTGTTGTCTGGCAACGTAAGAATAGGTGCGGTTGTCAATATCTTCTTCAGCTCCTCAAAGCTCTTTTCACACTCCTCAGTTCAGTCGAACAGGACATCTTTGTTTAGCAGTTTGGTGAGCGGCTTAGTAATCTTGGAGAATCCTTCAACAAATCTTTGGTAATAACCGGCTAATCCTAGGAAACTTCTCACTTCAGTCACAGTTTCTGGGTGCTTCCATTCCATGATAGCTTGAATTTTTTACGGATCCATAGATATTCCTTTGCCAGAAATGAGGTGGCCTTGAAAAGAGATTTCCAATAACCAAAAGGCACACTTATCAAACTTGGTGTACAACTGATGATCTGCAAGCTTTTCTAGCACTATTTTGAGATGTTGTGCGTGCTTTCCCTCTAATTTGGAAAAGATAAGAATGTCGTCGATGAATATGATGACAAACTTGTCTAAGAATTCCATAAGAACTTTGTTCATCAAGTTCATAAACACTGCTAGTGCATTTGTTAAACCGAATGGCACCACGGTAAACTCATGTAGGCCATATCTTGTTATAAATGTTGTCTTTGGGATGTCCTCTTCTCAAATCTTTAGTTGATGATATCCGGACCTCAAATCAATTCTCGAAAATATCTTAGCTCCTCTGAGCTGATCAAAGAGATCGTCGATCCTTGGCAGGGGGTACTTGTTCTTGATTGTCATGTCATTCAGCCTTCAGTAGTCGACACAAAGTCCTTGACTACCATCCTTCTTCTTGGTGAAGAGTACACGGGCTCCGCAAGGTGAGGAACCTGTCGTGATAAACCCTTCTCTTTCCAACTCCACTTGTTTCTGTTGCGGGAAATCTCCGCGAGACTAAGTCCAGGTAAGTTGCGTCACATGCGCCCGGGGACGTGGCCTCCGGTGCCTGCCCCAAGCGCTGCCTTTTGGCTCCCGGGACCTGACCTCCGGCGCCGGTCCCGGGCCCCCACCATTTGCCCAGGACATGGCCTCCGGTGCCAGTCCCGGGCGCCGCCTTTTCGCTCCCGGGACCTGCCCTCCGGTGGTGGTCCTGGGCGCCGCCTTTTGGCTTCTGGGACCTGCCCTCCGGTGGCGGTCCCGGGCACCGCCTTTTGGATTCCGAGACCTGGCCTCCGGGGCCGGTCCCGGGCGCCGCCTTTTGGCCCCCGGAACCTGGCCTCCGGCACCGGTCCCGGGCGACGCCGTTTGCCCGGGGACGTGGCCTCAGATGCCTGCCCCGGGCGCAGCCTTTTCTCTCCCCGGACCTGACCTCCGGTGCTGGTCCCGGGCGCCGCCATTTTCCCGGGGACGTGGCCTCCGGTGCCTGCCCCAGGCGCCGCCTTTTTGCTCCCGGGACCTAACCTCCGGTGCCGGTCCCGGGCGCCGCCTTTTGCCCGGGGACGTGGCCTCCGGTGCCTGCCCCGGGTGCCGCCATTTCGCTCCCGGGACCTGGCCTCCGGTGCCGGTCCCGGGCGCCGCCATTTGCCCGGGGACGTGGCCTCCGGTGCCTGCCCCGGGCGCCGCCTTTTGGCTCATAGGACCTGGCATCCGGTGTCGGTACCGGCAGCCGCCTTTTGGCACCCGGGACCTGGCCTCCGGTGCCGGTCCCGGGCGCCGCCTTTTGGCTCCCGGGACCTGACCTTCGGTGCCGGTCCCGGGCGCCGCCATTTGCCCGGGGACGTGGCCTCTGGTGCCTGCCCCAGGCGCAGCCTTTTCACTCCCGAGACCTGACCTCCGGTGCCGGTCCCGGGCGCCGCCATTTGCCCGGGGACGTGGCCTCCGGTGCCTGCCCTGGGCACCACCTTTTCGCTCCCGGGACCTGACCTCCGGTGCCAGTCCCGGGCGCCGCCATTTGCCCGGGGACGTGGCCTCCGGTGCCTGCCTCGGGCGCCGCCTTTTCGCTCCCGGGACCTGGCCTCCGGTGCCGGTCCCGGGCGCCGCCATTTGCCCGGGGACGTGGCCTCTGGTGCCTGCCCCGGGCGCCGCCTTTTGGCTTCCGGGACCCGGCCTCCGGCGCCGGTCCCGAGAGCCACCTTTGGCCCGGGGACCTGGCCTCCGGTGCATGTCCCGGGCCTCATCGCCCTTCTAAAGGTAAAGTCTCTGGTTGTTGATCACGTGCAGGTCACGCGAGGAGCGCCTCGGGAATCAGCGACCACCTGTCAAGCATCCAAGGCACTTGACTAGGAGAAGGACGTTGCTACCCCTCAATCCGACGGTAGCGTCCGGGGTAGTTTAGTCTTTTTGCTTCTCTTTGGGGCTATAAATAGCCCTTGTACCTCCTGTTGTAAGAACAAGTGATTCATTATTGGAATAGCCAAAACTCACAGGTGTGCTCTGGAAGCCTCTCCCCTGAGAGAGCCTCCCCAGCCGACTCCGGTCGGGAGCACACCGACAGGACTAGGGCCCCCACCGGGACCCGAACCTGTATAAATCCTCGTGTCAATTCTTGTGTTTGTCCGGCGGGGGAGGACCGGTCACCCGGTCAGCCCGCGTCGCGTTTTCTTCGCTAGGATCGTTCACAAAACCTGCTGGGGTATTCGCAATACCACGACAGTTGGCGCCGTCCGTGGGGACTCGTGACAAGACGCCATGGCTCCCCCAAGAACAAGGGCTCGCACCCTTCCCAGTGATGCCGGTCTCGGAGACCCGGCGCCGCCCGTCCGGGACACGGCTGTCCCGGCGCTTCCGCCCGGAGGCGGCCAGGCTGGGACCTCGGCTGGGACCAATCTCCCCCCGACGGTTCCCCCGGCACCCCGGGACGCCCTGCTTGAGGCTTTAGTGGAGGGCCAGCTCCACGCCCAGCGCTCTATGGATGAGCTGCTCAGCGTGTTGGCGCGGCCTCCGGCCCCCACATTTGCGCCGCACCCATACCCGGGGGCTATGCCCCCGTTTATGGGTCACCCGGCGGCCCCTCCGGTCTCTGGTGGTTTGGCCGCCCCGTATGACCCCGCCGGGGGGTTCCCTCCCCTTGCGGGCTATACGTCCGGACCCTTCCCGGCACCCGGGCCCGTCCCGGTGCCGGGGGCTACTTCCTGCCAGGGCCCTTCGTGGCGCTAGGGGGATACCCCGTTCCGGGCCCATTCCCGGGGCCGGCGGCCCATTACGTGCCAACCAATCCCACTCTGCGCGTCACGTTTATCGCACCGGGGGCGGTCGACAGAGCAGCTCCCGTGCCTCAGCGGACTTCCCCCCGCATCGGCTCCCCGGCTCCGGACGCCGCCCCGGGGGCTCCCCCGACGCCGGTTCCGGATATTACAGGGGCTTCCCCCTTTCCGGTTCCGGTCGTTGCCACGCGGGCTCCCTCCACTTCGGTTCCAAACGTCGCCGTGGGCGCCCCCTCCCCGATTCCGGATAATACAAGGGCTTCCCCCTTTCTGGTCCCGGGGGTTTTCCCAGGGGGCTCCCCCCAGCTGGCCCCGAAAGCCTCCGGGCCGGCAGCTACAGTTCGTAAGCTCCCTCCCTCGGCGGAACAGGTCCGTTTCTCCCGGGGGGAGGTCGAGCGAATGCATTCACCTGAGCGCGGGGAAGAACTTCCCCCTGGCCGCGGGCGTGGGGAGACTCGCTCTCGCACCGGTCGGGGGAAGAGACCTGCTGAAGAGCCAGCCTCTCCGGAGGAGAGCCCGAACGTCCGGGAACTCAGCCCCGGTCCGGAAGAAAAGCGTCGCCACCGCCACTCCGGCGGACCTCTCGGACCGCTCCCAGACTCCGATAACGAGGGTGTGTCCCCCGTCAAAGAAGACAGCGACCGGGACTCTCCCCGGGAAGTGCAGGGGGCTAACCAGCCCCTATGCCGAAGACTTCGCAACATTCGGTGGCCGCAGCCCTACCACCCTCCGCACATCGAGCACTACAACGGTGAGGCCGATCCTTACGAATTTGTGCAGGTATACTCCACAGCCATCTCCGCTGCCGGGGGGGACGAGACGGTGCAGTGCAACATCTTCCCCCTATACCTCACTGGCATTGTCCGCTCCTGGTTCTACAACCTGAAGGCCGGCTCCATCAAGTCTTTCACGCAGCTCCAGCGGGAGTTCTGCGCGAACTTCCAGGGGAACTACGTGCATCACCTGGACTCCTCGCAGCTGTACACCATCTGGCAGAGGACTGGGGAAACCATTAGAAGCTTCTTCAAGCGCTTTGCTCAAGTAAAGAGCAAAGTGGCCCACGTCCCCGACTCTACGGTCATCGAAGCATGCAAAAGCGGGAACCTCCCCGGGGAGCTCCACCGAAGGCTCTCCCGGAGTGGCCCCTCCTCTGCCGATGAGCTCTTCAACGTACTCGAAAAGTACGCTCGGGCGGAGGAAGACGACATCTGGAAGAAGACCTAGGGGGCTCCCGCCCCCGCCGACCGGGGGGGCAGGGATCCCCTCAAACGCCCCAGGCAGGGGCGGCTTAGCGAGCCATGGCCTCGGGACACCTTTGTCCTCGAGGGCGGAGGCGGCTCGCGCGACCCCCCGAGGGGCAACCGCCCCTTCCCCAAGCCGAAAGGCCATGGGGGAGGACAGTCTTCGCGCGGCCGGGACGGCCCCGCGGGGAGAA
The DNA here is from genome assembly GCA_019359835.1 of Pharus latifolius. Classification (NCBI taxonomy): domain Eukaryota; kingdom Viridiplantae; phylum Streptophyta; class Magnoliopsida; order Poales; family Poaceae; genus Pharus; species Pharus latifolius. The sequence goes on along the minus strand of CM033326.1, from coordinate 42,063,158 downwards.
GTCAGGAAGGACCGTGGTGCAGCTTCCACGGGTCCAGTACCCACGCTACCCGAGATTGCCACCAACTGCTGCAACACTTCGCGGCGTTCCTCGACCAGCATGGGCAGGGGGGGACTCCGGCCTCCTTGCCCCCTCGGCCAACTGTTCCGGCCCTTCCCGCTCCCGTGGGGGGCCAGCAGGGGCAGACGCAGGAGGGGGAGCCCCCAGAAGCTCTCCCCTTCCAAACTTCTCAGCGCCGCATCAACGTCATAATGGGAGGGTCCGCCTCCGGGCGGGACTCTAAGCGCCAGCGTAAGGAGTACGTGCGCAAAGTCAAGGTTGTGGGGGTGCTACACACGTCTCCGCCACCCAAGTGGTCGAACGTCCCCCTCACCTTCACGGTGGAAGACGCGCGAGGGGTTCGCTTCCCCCACGACGACGCGCTCATCGTCTCCTCGACCATCTACAACTGCCACCTGGCCTGCATCCTCGTAGACGGCGGGAGCTCCGCCGACATCCTATTCCTGAAGGCCTTCAAAGAGATGCAGGTGGATGAGAAGCTCCTGCAACCCACGGCAGGGCCCCTGCAAGGGTTCGTCCCGGGGAAGGTGATCCATCCCGTGGGAAAGGTGGATCTCCCTATGGCACCCCGGAGAACTACCGGACCGAGCTAGTCCGCTTCGATGTAGTGGACCTCCCCTCCTCCTTCAACGCAATTATGGGGAGGACCACAATCAACCGGCTGGGGGCTGCCACCCATCAAAACTACCTCTGCATGAAGATCCCCGGGCCGCATGGCATGATCAACGTCCGGGGAGACCAAGACATGGCCCGTGTTCTATACGAGCACGCTGCCGCCACAATCGGAAGCGTCAACATCATCAAGGCGCCCGGGGGGGAGGCTTCTCCCCCGGATCCAGACGTCGCTGCGCCACCGCCCGGGAGGCCCCTCCTCAAGCTGCGTCCGGAAGGGAGCCTCCGGAAGGTCCTGCTGTCCCCGGGCGACAGAGACAAAACCGTCCGGATCGGGGCAGAGCTCCCCGAGGAGCATGCAGCGCAACTTGCAGCTTTTCTGCACGAAAACTCCGATTTTTTTGCGTGGAAGCCTTCGGACATGCGGGGTGTCGCCCGGGAGGTCATTGAGCACAAGCTCGCAGTGGCCCCCGGTCACCCCCCGATCAAACAGAAGCTGAGGAAACTCTCCCTCGAGCGCCAAGAGGCAATCAAGGTGGAGATCACCCGGCTCCGAGAGGCGGGGTTCATCCGGGAGGTCCTGCACCCCGAGTGGCTCGCGAACCCCGTCCTCGTGAAGAAGTCAACCGGCAAGTGGTGGATGTGCGTGGACTTCACCGAACTTAACCGCGCCTGCCCCAAAGACAACTTTCCGCTTCCACGGATTGACCAGCTCGTCAACTCCACCGCGGGGTGCGAGCTGATGAGCTTCCTAGACGCCTACTCAGGCTACCATCAAGTCCGGATGGCGGAAGGGGACGAGGAAAAGACGAGTTTCATAACTCCCCTCGGAACCTTCTGCTACGTCCATATGCCCTTCGGGCTCAAGAACGCAGGAGCGACCTTCCAGCGCCTCATGACGCTGGTCTTCACAGATCAAGTCTGCCGCAATGTCAAAGTCTACGTAGACGATGCGGTCGTCAAAAGTCCCCGCACGGCCTCCCACATCGACGACCTGGCGGAAACCTTCCGCAACCTCCGCGCGTTCGGACATAAGCTCAACCCGGAGAAGTGCGCCTTCGGCGTGAGTGGGGGGAAGCTCCTGGGTTTCCTGGTGTCCCAGTGGGGCATAGAGGCAAATCCCGAAAAGATCCGGGCATTCCTGGGCATGCCCCCGCCGCGCTCCGTCAAGGACGTCCAGCGGCTCTCCGGCTGCCTAACCACGCTAAGCCGCTTTGTCTCGCGGTCGGGGGAGCGAGGCCTCCAATTCTTCAAGATCCTCCGGGGGCTCAAGGGGTTCCGTTGGACCCCCGAGGCCCAGGAGGCCTTCGACGACCTCAAGAAGTACCTCACGAGCCCTCCAATGCTTGTGAGTCCGTCTCCAGAAGAGCCCTTGCTCCTCTACCTTGCCGCGACCCCGGTCGCCATCAGCGCGGTATTGGTCAAGGAGCAAGGGGGGCAGCAGCGTCCCGTGTACTACGTGAGTGAGGCCCTCCAGGGGGCCAAAACTCGGTACACGGAGATGGAGAAGATCTGCTACGCCCTCCTGATGGTGTCCCGGAAGCTTGGCCACTACTTCCTGGGACACCCCATCACCGTCCCGTCGTCCCTCCCCCTGGGGGAGGTACTGCCGAACAAAGAAGCCACCGGCCGGATTGGGAAGTGGGGGGCCGAGCTTGCCCCCTTCTCCCTGTCCCTCACAGGCCGCTCCGCCATCAAGTCACAGGTCCTCGCCGACTTCGTCGTGGAGTGGACTCCTGCCTCTGGGTCCAGGGACGAAGACCTCCCTGTGCCGCCCCGACGCAGTGACCATTGGACCCTCATGTTCAATGGGTCGCTGTGTCTCGTCGAGGCTGGTGCGGGAGTAGTCCTCCGGAGCCCCGAGGGGAAGGAACTCGAGTACGCCGCGCGGCTCGAATTCCCCGCAACCAACAACGTCGCCGCGTATGAGGCTTTGCTTCTCGGGATGTGCCTTGCGCGCTCCCTGGGGATCCGGCGCCTCCTTGTGAAGGGAGATTCTCAGCTCGTAGTTTGCCAAATGGACAAGTCTTACCTGTGCCATGACGCAAACTTGAGTCTTTATTTGCAGGAGGTGCGAAAGATGGAGAGGCACTTCGACGGCCTCGAAGCCCGGCATATCCCGCGAAGGGATAATGACCGGGCCGACGCCTTGGCCCGCGCATGACCGAGGCTAAGCGCCTCCGGGCCAAAGCCCGGGCATATCTCCTGCTGGAGGGGAGGATCTACAAGCGGGGTTTCCGCCCTCCTGCGCTGCCTCCCCCTGCCGGAGGGACTCCAACTTCACAAAGACATCCACGCGGGGAGCTGTGGTTCTCACCTAGCCCCACGTGCCATCGCGGCCAAGGCTCTCCGACAGGGCTTCTACTGGCCCACGGTCATGCGCAACGCACGAGACCTTGTCTCCGAGTGCGAGGCATGCCAGAAGATGGCCAAGGGCTCGAACCTCCCCCATGTAGCGCTGCAGACTATCCCCATCACTTGGCCCTTCGTGCGCTGGGGGATGGACCTCTTAGGGTCCTTCCCCCCAGCGCCCGGAGGATACAAGTATGCAGTGGTCGCAGTTGACTACTTTACAAAGTGGGTAGAGGCGGAACCCTTGGCCAGCATCACTTCCCGGGCTGTTCAGCGGTTTTTCTGGAAAAACGTCGTTTGTCGTTTCGGTGTCCCCCGGGAAATCACCGTGGATAACGGGACCCAATTCGACTCGGCTTATTTCTGGGAATTCTGCGAAGGCCTGGGGCTCGTCATCCACTTCGCCTCAGTGGCCCATCCCCGGAGCAATGGGGCCGTCGAGAGAGTCAACGGCGTGGTCCTACAAGGATTGCGCCGGAGACTCGAGCAAACCGCTTCTAAGCGGGGGGCATGGGCAAAGGAGCTCCCTAGCATCCTCTGCTCCATGCGCACGACCCCGTCCCGGACGACGGGACGTACTCCCTTCTCCCTAGTCTACAGGGCGGAGGCAGTCCTCCCCCCAGAAATTGGCTTCCGGTCGCTGCGAGTCAAGCTCCTGGAAGGAGCCACGACCGCAGCGTACCAGGCCAACGAGGCCAACCAGCGACTGGAGATCGACTTCGTGGAGGAGGAACACGACTGAGCGCTCCTCCGCCACACCATCTACGAGCGCGAGATGGCGCGCGCATACAACCAGCGTGTGCGCGAAAGATCCTTCCGCCTTGGGGACCTGGTCCTCAAGCGCATCACGGACCCCCAAGCCCAGGGTAAGCTCTCCCCCAAGTGGGAGGACCCCTACAGGATCTCCGCGGTCCTGGGCTCGGGGGCATACAAGCTCTCCAACCTTCAAGAGCAGGAGCTGAAGCACATGTGGAACTTGCGTTTACTTCGCAAGTTCTATGTTTAGCCTAACGGGCCTGTCCCCTCCCCCGGAGCGATCACGCCGGAGGGGGAGGAGGGACACTGTATTTACTTTTCCCTCCCCCTTCGCGGCTTCGCGGGGGAGGCACTGTATTTCATTTCGTTATCAATACAACTGGATTCTTTTCAACTCTCATTACGGGTTCTTCTCATTACCGCCCTAACGGCGATGCCCTCCCCGCGAGGATGACCTCCCCGCGAGGAAGCCCTCCCAGTGAGGATGCCCTCTTCGTGAGGAAGTGGGCCCAGCCCCAGCAAGTCCCTCCTGTAGGGCGGCTTACGATCAGCCCTCGTGGACTGAGGGTGTAAGCGGCAACCCGGTCCCCAGCAGCCGTGGTAACGAGTCACTTTGGGAGACTAGTCCCCTACCCAAACACTCAGACCCGTCATCGGGCACCTCCTCCTCCGGGAGTTGACGCTCTCCCCAGCGGGACGTCTCTGGCTTTCTGGGATATCTTTTCCCCGGAGACTTTATTCCCGGTTCCCCATTCTCACAGCGACCGGATGATTGCCTCCCAGAGACCCTATTCCCGGCTCCCCGTTCTCATGGCGACCGGACGATCGTCTCCCAGGAAGCTCGCCTCCGGAAATCTCATCGGGTTTTCTTGGGTTTCTTCCACACGAGGCCTTATTCCCGGCTCCCCATTCTCACGGCGACCGGATGATTTTCTCCTGGAAGGTCTTTCCCTTGGAAACCTCGTTTTAGAATTTTCTAACTTGGAAAAAATTTTATGCTACAGGTCATCTTCACCCCGGGGGCCTTGTTACCCCCACAGCGCGCGGAGCTACCCTCCAGCCCGCTGTGGGCGGGGGGGATAAGGAACTCCCGGGTGTCGACCACACCGACCACGAGCAAACTTAGCTCATTCTTATGAAAAGGAGTCGTCCAGACCATCCAAGAAAAAACAAAAGAAGGCTCAAAGAAGAAAGCAAACACAGCTTTATTGGTCATTCAACCCGGAGGACATCTTCCGCCTCCGATGGGCATCAGAAACGATACAACCCGGGTCAAAACCCGGAAGCTCTCTACATCCTAAGGCTCCTACGCCTAATACTCCTGGAGGCCCTCCGCAAGCTCCCGGGCCAGGCCCCGGTACAATGCGCGTACGCGGCGCCCAGCTTCCCGGAGCACATCTTCGAGCCAGTACTCGTAGCCCGCCGGTGGAAGTATCTGAAGAGGGGGTATCATCCGGAACCCCGGACGCGGAGGGGACAATTCGGCGCGATGATTGTCAAAATTATCCAAGTGCCACTCCAGATGCCACCTTAGCCGGATCGGCTCCCGGACAGCGTCCCCGCTGTGCCTCCCGAAGATGAGGCTAAGCAAGATCAAAGCGGCTTGGGCTTCACCCGGGGGGCACCTGCCGGGGCTCGTGGGCCTCGCTCTCGGGGAACCTCCTCCAGACCTTCGCCCGGGAGAACCCTCCCGGGAACCCTGGTAACATTGCATTCAATTCAAGACTTAGAAAAACTTTCTAACTCTATTGCATTCAAAATGTCTTTTTGCAAGTGTCCGGGGCTTCTTCTAAGAAGCTACCGGGATCAAAATCCTAAGAAAACAAAAGGGTCCTATCTAAGACCCGGGGGGAGGCTCATACTCTTTCATTGGCGTCCTCCCCCCGGGGGGCTTCCACCGGACCCGGGGCCGGGGAATCCGCTGTCGGAGGCGCTGGTGCCGGGAATCTCACCCGGACGATCCGGTCGTAGAAGCCCCTGGTGAGCTGCTCGACCTCCTGGCGCGAGGGCTCGAAGAACTCGGGGAAGCTCCGGGGGATGCGGCCCCCGATCGCCCGGGCGCCCACCCCCCGGTGCTCGACGAGCCCGGCCGCGGCCGCGACGACGGGGATCGCCCGGCCTCATGCCCGGGCGTCCGCTGCCTCCGAGATCACGGAGACTTGTGCGTTAAGAAAACGCACAGCCTCCGTGAGTGTGGCCAGGGGCACCTCAGAGCCACCCCCGGAGCCTAGGCTCACGCCAAGGCTCTCGAGGGCCGAGCGCACGGAGCGGCCCGCATCCATAACCGCCCGGACGCTCGACGCCTCAAGCTCCTGGAAAGCCTCCTCCTTGGCCTTCGCCTCCTGCCGGAGGCAGTCGTTGATGGCCTCGGAGACGTGGACCTGGGCCCGGACCCGGGCCAGGGCCCGGACCCGGGCCAGCTCCCGGAGAGCTTCGTCCCGTTGACCCAAGTAGGCGGCGGCCTTGTCCTCCGCGTCCTTGAGCAGCCGGACGACGCGCTGCTCAAAGTCCTAGGTAATCGCCGCCCCCTACAAATTCCAGAGTTGGAAAAATTTTGGATGTAGGAAGCCAAAAGAAAGCGGCAACCGCTTCGAGTGAATACCAGGACTTGGAGGTACCGGAGCTCCCCGAAGCGCTCGTGGAGCGTCCCCCCGCGACGTAGGCATGGACCTTTGGGGTCCGCAGGCCTTCCGCGCAACGCTCAACCTCCCCTGCAGAAAGCAGGGGGAACTCCCGCCCGGCGCTGGTCCCGTCGCGGCCGGTGACGGGCCCTCAGACCTGGGCGCCCGGCATGATCTCGGTCGGGGTGGCGGTCGTCGTCGTCTTCGTCGCCGAAGAAGTGCCCCCCGAGGAAGTGGCCGAGGACGTTTCGGAGGGGGTCCCTTTCCGGGGGGGATCATCAGACCTTTCCCCTTCCCGGGCGGGAGGGCCCCCGGAACCTCCACTTCTGGAGGGACCTCGTAGACCGAGGGGCTCCCCCCTCGTCCATCGGCCACTCGACCCGCGGAGGCGAGGCCTCCGCGAACCTCACCTCCAGTTTCTCCGGCTCCAACGGTGCTGGGGGCGCCGGGAGGGCCGCTACGGAAGACGGCGAGGGGGCGTAGTCCGCCGAATCGGACGCCGCCCTGCCCGCGGCCGGTTCCTTCCCCCGAGCCTCAACGGGGCTCTCCGGGGGAGGGGGTGTTGCTTCTTTCCGGGCCGGCTCCCGGGCGCGGCCGGTCCCAGGGGTCTCCTCCCGGGGCTTAGCCAGTGTCACCGCCGGCGTCGTCGAAGGGACGGGGGCTTTTTGGACCCTGGCCTTCTTAGGCTCAGAGCCCCCGGCAGCGTCCTTCCCCCATTTGTGCGACCCGGGGGTGGGGAGGGGCTTCCTCTCCGGTAGCTTTAGCCCGAAGGCCTCAGCTACCAAGTTCCGGGGAGGGCCCTCCCCCATGAGGCGCACGATGCGCTCGTGCTCGTCGGTAAAGTACCTCCCCAGGAGGTTCTCCGCCTTCTCCCGCGCCACCGGGTACGGCCGGACTACAAAAGGTAAAGAGTTAGTCAAATTTCCAAAAATTTGTAACTGCAATGCATCAGGTAACCGGGACTTACGTCGGGTCACCGGCTTGACAGGGGCCGCTGCTCCAGGCCCATGCCGATCCCCCTTCTCCCGCATGAGAAGGGGGAGATCCTCAGGAGCATCATCTCCTCGGCGGCGTCCCGCATAGAGCGGGTGCCCCGGGAGATGATCACCTTGCCGAGGAGCTCGAGCTCCTTGTCCGTCCACACCGGAGCCTTCGGCGCAGACAATCTGCTGTAGGCGGCGGTCTCCGGGGCGTACGCCACATGGTCATCCCGGACCCGGAGGTAGAACCACCTCCGGATCCAGTCGCCCCAGTGGTCCCGAGAGGCCGCTGCCAGGTAATCAGCTACCCGAGACGGCAGCATCTGCACCATCACCGAGCCGAAGGGGGACTTGGGTCCCCCCTTCACCAGGTGGGAGCTCCTCGCCGCTGGTTCGTAGAAGTACCGGAAGGCGCGTACGGTGGGCTCCCGCCCGGTCGCCGTCTCGAAGAGCCAAATGAAGAGGCCCATCCGGACGATGGCGTTCGGAGTGAGGTGGTTTAGGGCCACCCCATACTCCTTCAAAAACTCCCGGAGCAATGGATGCACCGGGAGCCGGAGCCCCACCTCCAGGAAGGCCTCGAAGGCCACGATCTCTCCGAGCCTGGGGCGGGGGGCTCCGTCCTTCTTCACGGGGACCCGGATGTCCCCGTCCTCGACTACTCCGCGCTTGACCAGGGACTCCATGTCCCCGGCCGTGAACTCCGACGCCCAGAGTAAATCCGGAGCGATTTCCTCCGGGGGCACCTCTGTGGTCTTTGCTCGACCCTTCGGTGCCATCTGGTTTGGTTTTTTCGGTTACTAAAGTTTCAGGGAACAGGACACCTAAAGGTCCCGGACGCCTGCTACCGGGAGCTAGCTACCGGGAGAGAGCTACCGGGAGAGAGCTACTGGGAGAGCTAAATGCGCTAAGGTTGGAAAGTTTCGAATGATCCTCCCGGGCCCCCCAAGGCCCTATTTATAAGGGCGAAGTGCGGCCTAGATGGGTGCCACGTGGCACTTCGCGGTACATCTGGGCCGTTGAAGTTCAAACCACGCGCTGGAAACGAAAGGGACTGGCGCGCAAACTGAGGCACTGGTTCGAATCGCGAGCGCATTTATGGCGAAGCGGCGCGGTCATAAGCGCGCGGCACGGAAACCGAAGCGTCACGGCTCCGGTGGCTTGGTCCGGAGATTTTCCCGGCGACATGTTCCATACCCACCGGGGACTCGAGCATCGTCCCCGGGGGGCATGGGGGGCTGCTGTTGGGGGAAATCTCCGCGAGACTAAGTCCAGGTAAGTTGCGTCACATGCGCCCGGGGACGTGGCCTCCGGTGCCTGCCCCAGGCGCCGCCTTTTGGCTCCCGAGACCTGACCTCCGGCGCCGGTCCCGGGCGCCGCCATTTGCCCGAGAAATGGCCTCCGGTGCCGGTCCCGGGCGCCGCCTTTTGGCTCCCGGGACCTGGCCTCTGGGGCCGGTCCCGAGCGCCACCTTTTGCCTCCCGGGACCTGGCCTCCGGTGGCAGTCCCGGGCGCCGCCTTTTGCCTTCCGGGACCTACCCTCTGCTGGCGGTCCTGGGCGCCGCCTTTTGGCTTCCGGGACCTGGCCTCCGGGGCTGGTCCCGGGCGCCGCCTTTTGGCCCCCGGGACCTGGCCTCCGGCGCCGGTCCCAGGCGCCGCCGTTTGCCCGGGGACGTGGCCTCCGGTGCCTGCCCGGGCACCACCTTTTCGCTCGCGGGACCTGACCTCCAGTGCCGGTCCCGAGCTCCGCCATTTGCCCAGGGACGTGGCCTCCGATGCCTGCCCCGGGCGCCGCCTTTTTGCTCCCGGGACCTGACCTCCGGTGCCGGTCCCGAGTGCCGCCATTTGCCCAGGGAAGTGGCCTCCGGTGCCGGTCCCGGGCGCCGTCTTTTCGCTCCCGGGACCTGGCGTCCGGTGCCGGTCCCGGGCGCCGTCTTTTGGCTCCCGGGACCTGACCTCCGGTGCCGGTCCCGGGCATCGCCATTTGCCCGGGGACGTGGCCTCCGGTGCCTGCCCCGGGCGCCGCCTTTTTGCTCCCGGGACCTGACCTCCGGTGCCGGTCCCGGGCGCCGCCATTTGCCCGGGGACGTGGCCTCCGATGCTTGCCCCGGGCGCCGCCTTTTTGCTCCCGGGACCTGGCCTCCGGTGCCGGTCCCAGGCTCCACCATTTGCCCGCGGACATGCCTCCGGTGCCTGCCCCGGGCGCCGCCTTTTGTCTCCCAGGACCTGGCGTCCAGTGCCGGTCCTGGGCGCCGCCTTTTGGCTCCTAGGACCTGGCCTCCGGTGCCGGTCCCGGGCGCCGCCTTTTGGCTCCCGGGACCCGACCTCCGGTGCCGGTCCCGGGCACCGCCATTTGCCCAGGGACGTGGCCTCTGGTGCCTGCCCCGAGCGCCGCCTTTTCGCTCCCGGGACCTGACCTCCGGTGCCGGTCCCTGGTGCCGCCATTTGCCCGGGGATGTGGCCTCCGGTGCCTGCCCCGGGAGCCGCCTTTTCGCTCCCGGGACCTGGCCTCCGGTGCCGGTCCCGGGAGCCGCCATTTGCCCGGGGACGTGGCCTCCGGTGCCTGCCCCGGGCGCCGCCTTTTGGCTTCCGGGACCCGGCCTCCGGCGCCGATCCCGAGAGCCGCCTTTGGCCCAGGGACCTGGCCTCCGGTGCATGTCCCGGGCCTCATCGCCCTTCTAAAGGTAAAGTCTCTGGTTGTTGATCACGTGCAGGTCACGCGAGGAGGTCCTCGGGAATCAGCGACCACCTGTCAAGCATCGAAGGCGCTTGACCGGGAGAAGGACGTTGCTACCCCTCAATCTGACGGTAGCGTCCGGGGTAGTTTAGTCTTTTTGCTTCTCTTTGGGGCTATAAATATCCCTTGTACCTCCTGTTGTAAGAACAAGTGATTCATTATTGGAATAGCCAAAACTCACAGGTGTGCTCCGGAAGCCTCTCCCCCGAGAGAGCCTCCCCAGCCGACTCCAGTCGGGAGCACGCCGACAGGACTAGGGCCCCCACCAGGACCCAAACCTGTATAAATCCTCGTGTCAATTCTTGTGTTTGTTCGGCGGGGGAGGACCGGTCACCCGGTCAGCCGTGTCGCGTTTTCTTCGCTAGGATCATTCACAAAACCTGCCGAGGTATTCGCAATACCACAACAGTTTCCTTAATTCCTCTTGCTCTTCACTCATCATGCGTGCAAGCTTTCTTGCATACGGAGCAGATCCAGGCTTTAATTTGATTGTGAACTCTATATCTCAGTTTGGTGGCATTCCAGGGAGTTCTTCAGGGAAAACTTCTGGGTATTCATTCACTATCGGGACATTTTAAAACTCAACCTTTTCCAAGCTATTCAAACTACACACTTGGTCATTCACTATAGAACTTTCCACGTAGAACGTGACTTGCTCTCCTTTGGTGTTTGTCAAAGTGATTGCCTTCTTCTGGCAGTCCATCTGGCCTTTGTGTTTTGCTAGCCAGTCCATTCCAAGGATAACATCTAGCCCTTGAAGATCCAAAACTAGCAAATTCGCCAGGAATCCTATGTTGCCAATGCTAAAGGAGATATCTCTACAGATAGATTCAACAGGAATTCTAGCCCCGGGGGATTGGATTAAGATAGGATACTCTAGTGCAGACACGGGTAACTCATTTCTGGGCACAAAAGAATGAGTAGCACCAGGGTCAAACAATGTAACTGAAAGCTCAGAATGGATCAAGATCCTACCAATCACGACACCGGATGCTTCTACCGCTTCAACGGCGGATGCATAGTTGAGTTCGCCACGACCTACAGTAGGCGCTCCTCTTCCTCTACTATTCTGAGTTCTTCCTCCTCTGGATGGCGGAACACCTCTAGCGAAGCTTTGAGTTGGGATAGGTGGTCTTGCAGCTTGGGCTCGAGCAACGTTGAATGGCAAGTGTTGAAGTGGACAAGTGTCCTTGTGATGTCCTTTTCTTCCGCAATGGAAGCATTCCACGTTCTTCATGGGACAATCCTTGAAGAAATGGTTTCCCTTACATCCAGTACATTGCGGTGCTGTAGTTGGCGCAAGCCTCTAGGGTCTCTGTGGTGGTCTGAAGACCGGTCTATAGGCGGGCATCGGTCTTCCTCGACTAGCACTTCCTTTATAAGAGTTGGGCAAGGCCTTTCTCTTTCGGTCTTCTTCGATTACTCCCCTCTTTTCCTCCATTTTGAGCAATCAATTGATCAGAACATGAAAATCCGTAAACTCATGGGATGACAGCTGGTATTGCAGAGAGTTTTGTAGACCTTCGCAGAATTTGTCGATCTTTCTCTCCTCCGTTGCAATATCTTCGGGGGCGTACCTTGCCAATTGAATGAATTTGTGCAGGTACTGTTTGACAGACTTGTTTCCTTGCCTCAGATTCATGAACTCATGGTGTTTTGCTTGAACAACGCTTTTCAGAACATGGTACTTGCGAAATTCTTCTTTGAATTCATTCCATGTGATTGAATCTCTGTTGGAATGCATCGTCTGATAATTTTCCCACCAGGCGGCGGTGGGTCCAGCTAATTGATGTGGTCCATACAGGAGCTTATCTTTGTCACTGCACTTTACTGTATTTAGCTTTCTTTCCATGTCTCTTAACCAATCGTCTGCCACGATGGGGTCTTCGGTACTTGAGAAAGTTGGAGGACTTGTCTTCTGGAAATCAGTCAATCTCGCACAGATCGCTGATCCTTCGGCTTGTCCAGATGGTAAATGTTGCATTAACTATCCTAAGATCTGATTTTGCACAGCCATTGCTTCGTGTCGGTTTCACTCCATCCACATTAGCACGTCGCTAATGTTGCCTCCTTGCGGCATAGTTGATGATGATCCTGGTAGGTCTGGGTTAGAACGGTCTCTTATTCCTAGCGTGGCTCTCACATTGCTGGGGTTTCCTTCAAGTTCTCCTTCCTGAGGTCTTCCTCGCTTATTAACCATCCTATTTAAACAGGAGGTCAAGGGTATAGATAATGATTCAGAAAGAATCACACGCAGGGGTGCAAGCAGAATACTGGTATTAACTCAAGAGATAATGATTGGATCATGCAAATGCCTTTTTATAAATTAGTTTTTTTTTGTAGAGTACATAGCTTTTTGCCTCATTGGGCTTATAGATTTCATTTGACAACCAGCATACAAGCATACATCATACTGTTATACCAAAACAAAGATCTAACGTCTGCTAGGTCAGGCACAAAAAGGCTAAGCCAAAGGAAGGTCTAGGATCACTCGTCGGCATTGGAAGAACCACAAGGCTCTACCTCCTCGGGATCTTCCTCCTGGTCTTCATCTACGTCCATCAGATCCAACTCCTCGTCATCATCAATGTCACTGTTGACATCAGCAATCTCCTTTCCTTTCCCGTTGGGGATCTCCTTCTTCTCTGCGGTGCTGGGAAGTTTGGATGCATGACAGTTGATAACAATGCCGCGCGACGAAGGTGTGAAACCACTAAGGTATTCCTTCAAGTTTCCCACTCTCTTGCGAGCAGTAATCCTTAGTCTTGGACGGCTTCTTTTGATAGCAGACTCTGAAACATCGGGGTCCTGCTCTCCACTTGGTCCAACCAATTCTTGAATCTGCTTCTCCTTCTCCTGGAGACTTGCACGGGTCTTCGCAAGCATGCCTTTGAGATAATGGTGGTCATCACGAGCATGCTCATACTCACGAAGCAGGTGGGTATATCCGGTCTCCAAAGCATGAACAACGACTCGGGTCTTCATCAGAATGGCATCCTCTCAGTCGTTGGATGGAAGAACAACCCGGTGCTCCGATTTGGGAACCTGATAGGGTACGAAGTGATAGGGGGAATCCGAAAGGTAATCACTGTATAACTGCCGGATGGAACCTATGGCACGACGGGCAGCATCTAAGATGGCATCATACTCTCCTGCTCTGCGGGCCTCGTGCCTCATTGAACCTCTCCCATGCTCAGGGATCTCATAGGCTATCACCGAAGCACGGTAACCGTATGTTCGCCCATCGACCTCGTCCTGCCGAACGCAGTATACTGGCCTCTGGCAATCTCACGCACCAAGGAACTGTAGCATCATCCAAAGAAGTAGTGCCCATGATCCAAGCTCATCACCATGAATGAATCTCCTGCCGGAAGCCATCTGGGGAGACAAAACGCAAAAGCACCTAAGAGTTAAAACAAAATCTAAAACCTTTTTCAAATAATCGAAAAAATAACTTACATAATATATTTTTCTTAGACAAATTAGATTTTCACAATTAAACCTAGCCAAATAACTAGCGATCTTTTAGCTTCTAGGGACACCAAGGTCTATCTAGGGGTCACGACCTACAATCGAGCCTTTGCTCTAATACCAACTTCTGTGGGACCCTCATTTGAGGAATCCGGTGGCAACCGCCCAAGTGGGTTGCACTCAGAATGATACATCGCAAGCTCACAACAACAAGATACATTATATATCAATGCAAATAATTAAAACAAGTACTAATCACAAGGACCAACATTACAATATCATAACGCCAAAATGACGCAATTTAAAGTTGATACAAAATTAAGGAGTTCTCTTCCGACACCAAGGTCGGCATTGAAAAAGAATAACAACAATAAGTAATGAGAATACGATGGTCTTCATCTTCATTGGCAGCGGCATTGCATGGGCTTCCTCCACATTGGACTCCACTTGGTGAGTGACCCTCTAGTAAGCTGGATCTTCGGGGATGGTTCATTCCTCCTCATTGGGTTCAAAACTGTAGGAGTCGGGATCAATGAATCCTTCCTCTAAATTTGTTTGCAAAAGCAAGGGTGAGCACGTTGTCCACACGGTGCTCAACAAGTCTCAATTTAAGAATGCAGGTATATAGATGAGAGGGGATTTCGAAGAGATGGGCTCTTTGGTTTATAGATAAGGATAGAATAGATTTTCACTCTGAAGTTTTGAGAAAGGTTTTGTTTTCAACAAACGAGACCATAAAATCTTAAACTAGATTTTTAGAAAATGTTATGCGTGGCGGTCTTCCGTGAGTCACCACTTTTATCAATATTACCAAAATCTTTCAAAAAGCTACTTTTGCTGCATCGACGTGGATAGAATCCACCGCGCGCAGACTCCATAACCTGGAAGCTCAGAGTATACGATACTTTTTATAAATTTGCAAAGGTGTACCACTTTAATCCACCGATCACTGAGCTTTCAAGTCGGTACCTCTCCATGTGACTTTTACGCATGTGACAAGGCCGAGATCACACAATAGTTTGCAATCCCAGCATTAATAATTCCCTGACCAGTAAATAGACATTTCAGTCCTCATTACCGTTGCGGGTACTCCCCACAGCCAATTCTACCTAGCCTTGGCCTATGGTCCCGCGAGACACATAGCCTGTGGATTCAGCCGCGCACGACTCAGAATCCAGGCGTAGGGCGCCTTCCTTCTCACACCTTATCCTCTCATTATTTTTTTGATCTCACACCACTCATGGCCCCCTGTGGCCCACCAGTTTCCTCTCGAGAAACCGGACCGACAACCATTGCAGGGAAAAGCTAATACCGAGAAAACTACTGTGTTGCGCCCGTCCCATACCGAGCAAGTGGTTAGTACTTTTTCATGCCACATAGAAGTACAACACAAGGTTCTTGTCCTTATGAATCTTTAGTGAGGAACCATTCACATTCCTAATGCACACACAGCACCAACCATACAAACTATCCTCACTATCGATTCTAATAACATTTTCCTTCACAAAAGAGGTTTTAAGCACGTTTTTCACTCACATGACCATTTAGCACTCAACACATATATTTGAGCATAAGCATAGCCTAAGCATGATATTCTAGGGTGACAAGGGTGCATGAGTCATACGAACATGAGGGGCTTTACAAGGATTTAGGTCATATCTATTCATATTCTTCCAACATAGCACTTAATTTGAACATAGAGCATGCATATACTTTAAAATAGAAGTTAACCTAGTTTTCTCAAAGTACTGGGAGAGACATGATTAAGGGGTAGAGACTTACCTTGCAATGTGGGGTCTGACTGCTCTAAGGGATCTTTGAAGACTTCTACTACTTCTTCCGCTTCTTGCTCTGTTCTCGCACACAAACAATGAAACAACTCAACACATCGCACTACATAAGCACACAGAAAATACTTATAAGTAAGCTATAAATATACATGCAAGCGAGATAATCTGATAGGGAATGATCTTGAGAGGGAGAAAGACACTCGGGGCTTGGCTAAGAACACAAGGATTGGCTCGGACACAGCGGATGTCTACTGGCCGACATTCGGTTCGTGGCCTGGCAGTGTCAGTGAGTGGCATTGGGTTAATCTGGGGCTCTCATAAAGTTAAAACAAGATTAAAATAGGGTATTAGGTGCCAAACACAGTGAGGGACCTGATTGACAAACTGGTTTTTGCATAAAAGTCCAGAAATTCAAGGAATTTTGTAGTAAGGTCCCTAGCACAAAGAATTTGAATGCCAATGCACTGCTGGTTTCTAGGTTTGGTGCGTCTGGATGATCCACGCATGCACTGCTTCACCAATTATGTCAGTTACGTAGGCGAGGTAGAAAGGGTGTTGCTGACAAGATTAATCGGGAAATGGTGGCTTGACGGCAGCGAATGGTGAGGTCTAAGTCATCGGCCGCTGGAACAGAAGATGGGCTACGGTGACAGGGCACAGGGGTTGATGATTATCAAAATTGGTTGAGGGGTTTTGCTACTGGGGTGTTACTGATGGTGTTGGAGTGAGGAATTTGTCTCTGGTGGCGGCTACAGGCTCACCGGCGTCACTGTCGGGCTTGAAGACCACAGTCGTGGTGGTGCAGCCGGTTCAAGGCAATGCCGGGCGATTGGCCTCGGCTACACGATCCACAGGACACAAGGAAGGTGTAGGTAAGGTCGGTTTGATCGGGGTTACAGCGAGGTGTGCCGGTGACGTGAGACATCCACGGTGGTGCGGGAAGGAACAGAAAACCACAATCACAGGCTTATTTTAAAATTCAGCTGAACAGGCTTGCTCAACTAGCTCTGGAGATCAAATGATCCTACTAGAGGGAGGGCTAATTTGGTCGGGAACAGTATTAATTGCAGGAACAGGGAAAATTGAAATCTCGGTGATTGCCAGCAGTGAGGTTCATCGGAGGTCAATTGAATGCTACTAAAAGAAGAGATGGGCACGAGGGGTATACCGGTGTAGTTAATTTGAAGCTTGGGGCAGTGGCGAGCTCTGGCGATGTTTCCCTCCTCGGCGACTTGCCAAAGAAGAAGAAGAAAGCGAAGGAGGCTAGGACTTAGTTGGTTTCTGGTGGTGTGAAGAAGCTCTGGGCGAAGGGGCTTAAATAGGCGAGGCTGGCACTCTCTCGATACTTGAAGCAAATTGGGAAGATATGGGATTGACTGGCAATGGTGCCGACGATTGAGACGGCATGCTGCAGCGACGGGACGGCTGCAGCGGCTGCCATGACTTTGTCAACTGGGAGGTGGGAATCAAGCAAGCTCCTAGCTGGCACTGAGGCGAAGTGATGGTCGGCCTCGGCATGCCAACGACGTGGAAAAAAGGTTCTGACGGCTGCAAGCAATCGCACGCGTGGAATGAGGTGGTAGTGCTGCTGTTGTTGGTCGTCGGTCGTTGCCATGGTGGCTGGCTCTGGTGCGACACGTGGACCACACGGGCACGTCGGTCACGAGCACTGGTGAAGGCGGACGCTGGCCGGTGGCGAAGTTTACGGTGGCGCCACTGGTCGAAGACGGCTGGCCAGGGTCCTGGTCGAAAAGGAGCTGGGGCTCTGGTCAAGAGGGAGGGGCTTTGAAAAATGGCAGGACTGAAATGCAATTTCTGAAACTTGGTTTCAAGACTGAATTATAAATCTGGCAAAATGATCGGATTTGTCTGAAACTGATCTCACCAGCAAGGCTTTCTGAATTCAACAAGCAGGTTTACAAGGATAGATGACACAATCTGGTGTTTTTGATCAAGTTTTGAGCAAAAAGAAAACAGAGAACTTAGGGTAATTAGGGTAATTAGGGTCTGGATTTTGTTGAGGCTAAAATCTGAGGTCTAGGATGAGATTTTGAGATGCTCTCAGAAGAAAAATTTTGTTCAGAATAACAATTGGGAGATATTCCCTAAATCAGATCAAGGTTTGGAGCTGATTTGTGGCTTTTAGCCTTTTCAGGCTTTTGGGAGAATAAGAAAAGGATCAATCTGAAATACTTTTGGACTGAATTGCGAAAATGATCTGAATGGTGGAGTTCTATTACCAACTTTTTAAATTAAGGTAGTGGCATACCCTGGATTATATATTTGAGATAATTGATCTAGATCGTGTCAAGACTTAGGGATCAACCTAGGGTTTAATCTGAGATAGGGTCGAGACATCCGAGAAATCCAATGGAGATGCACTGACTGGCATGCCATAGAGGTAGCAAAATCTAGGGTGTTACAGGATGTGCGTGAGGACCCAATTTTGGATAATTCGTCTATGAGAATATTGTCCTTTCGTGGGATATATTGGACTTCGAAATGACTAAAATATTTTTCCAATTTCCTCACTTCCCCCAGGTAATGAGCCATTATCTCATCGGAGGTGTTGTATTCCTTATTTAACTGGTTTACGACTAGCTGTGAGTCTCCCCTCACCACTAATCAATGGACTCTGAGGAATTTAGCTGCCCGGAGCCCTGCAATAAGACCTTCATACTCTACTGCATTATTGATCGCAACAAAGTGTAATTGAATGACATACTTGAGCTAGTTGCCCTGAGGCATGATTAAGACCACTCCAGTCCTCGAGTGTTGAAAACTACGAGAGCCGTCAAAATACATTGTCCAGTGATCGGTGCAGGATAAATCTTTGGATTCCTACGCAGGAGGGTCAGGATTAGTCCATTCGACCACAAAGTCTGATAGGATTTGAGATTTAACTGCTGTGCGAGGGGTGAAATGGATGTCAAATACTCCAAGTTCCACTGTCCACTTCGCTATGTGACCAGATTTCTCTGGGTTGCGGATTATATCTCCTAATGGAAAGGACGAGAGCACAATAATTTTGTGCCCTCGGAAGTAATGTCGTAGCTTACGGGAAGCCATCAGAAGTGCGTAAAGTATCTTTTGGGCCCCAGGGTAGCGCTTCTTTCGACCATGAAGTACCTCACTTGTGTAATAGATTGGTTGTTGTATATCCTCTCTCTCCGCGACCAGAACAGCGCTGACCGCGTGAGGGGTGGCTGCCAAATAAAGAAGTAGTGGTTCCCCCAAATTCAGAGAGACAAGTACTAGCGGACTAGACAAATACTTTTTAACCTCTTGAAAAGCTTTTTCGGCTTCATCCGACCAGGTAAAGCCATTGTGTTTGCGAAGAGCCTTGAAGAAAGCCAGGCATCGTTCGCCTAGCCTTGATATAAAACGGCTAAGAGTTTCCATGCGACCTGTCAGGCTCTGGATGTCTTTCATGGTCGAAGGAGATCTCATTTGCTCAAGGGCCCTGATTTTCTCAGGATTAACCTCTATTCCTCTCGAACAAACAAGGAAACCCAAAAGTTTGTCAGAAGAAACACCGAAGGAACATTTTTCTGGGTTTAATTTTATTCCATGCTTATTTAGATTACAAAAGGTTTCAGCAAGGTCATCCAAATGACTCAAGCTTTTCAAACTATTTATAACCAAATCATCAACATAAGCTTCAAGATTGCGCCCCATCTGGATAAGAAAGGTCTTTTGCATCAAGCACTGGTACGTGGAACCGGCGTTCTTGAGACCAAATGGCATTCTGACATAGCAGTAAGTGCCAAATGGTGTGATCAAGGCAGTTTTCTCTTCATCTTCTTCTGCCATACTAATTTGATGGTACCCTGAATAAGCATCCAGGAAGCTCATCAGTTCGCAACTCGCTGTAGAATCGACCAACTGGTCGATGCGAGGAAGGGGAAATTATCCTTCAGACAGACACTGTTTAGGCTGGTGTAATCGATGCACATGCGCCACTTACCATTTGACTTTAGGACCATGACTAGGTTCGCAAGCCACTCAGGATGATCGACTTCATGAATAAATTCTGCTTTATTGGTCGCTGTCCAGGTCGAATTGCTAACCTGTGCTCAATTACCTCCCTTGGGACTCCAGACATGTCGGATGGTTTCCACGCAAACACATCTGCATTAGTCCGGAGGAAAGTAATGAGCTCGAGTTCCTATTTTTGTCCAAGCCTGGTCCGATCCAAATGGTTCTAGATGGATCATCTAGGTATAATGGAACTAGTTTTAACTTTTCATCTAGTTGCGGGGCAACTTTGATTGTATCAGAAGCCATGGTCGCAATCTTGACGTCCTGAAGGGGAAGCTGATCCACTATCTCCAGGGACAACCGATCACAAATTAGCGCCGTATTGCGGCTGTCTCGGACCGAGATAACACCCTTAGGGCCCGGAAACTTGCCGCAGTGATAAGCATAGTGTGTCTCCATCATTAATTTAGCGAGAGTTGGCCTGCCAAAAATAGTGTTATAGGCCGAATCACAATCAATTACGTCGAAAGTAATTAATTGTGTCCAAAAATTATCTAGTTCTCCCAGTGTTACTGGAAGTACCACCTGTCCCATTGCCATCATGGAGGGACCAGGAATTATCCCACAAAATGGATGAAGTATGGGGTTAATTTTTAAACGAGGAATCTGCATCTCGTCCAGCTCCTTGACCAATAAAATGTCCAAGGAACTGCCCCCGTCGATTAGAACTCTTTCAACTCGAGCATTGTTGATAATTGGGTAATGACCAAAGGTAGTCTCAATGGTCGCGTAAACCCAACAGGACAATCAGCCCGATCAAAAGTCAAAGGAGTTTTCGACCAATGGGGGTATTGAGGCACACCAAGGGGAGCCTCTGTTTGATTTACCTCGCGGTAAAACGTCTTAAACTGACGCTTAGAAGCAAAAGAGGAGGAACCTCCAAAAATAACATTAACATAATTATGGGGTACCTGATAGGACATCTCTTTGTCTCCGTCAGCGTCTCTAAGTCCGCAGGCCTGATCTTTTTGCGGTAAAGTTGGCATCGGTCCAATCCCTTAGTAGAAGTCGTCTAGTTGCTTCAACCAATTCTGGCAGTTCTTGAGATCGTGTCCCGAAGAATTGTGGAATTGACACCACTTCTTGCTTCCCTGTGGGTTAGTCTGTTTTCCCGGCTGGTCACTATCGCGGCCACCAGAAGAGGTTTTATTCTTGAATGGAAACTTGTTACCTTTTCCAGGGGATGGCTTCTTCGCAACGGCGACCTCCCGATATTGTCCAGTCCAATTTTTCTTGGACTTATTTGACTTTTCGCTTGATGACAATTTTGGCTTCTTGCTTGAATCCTCCTTCTTAACATCTTTAAGGCCTGGCTGAGGTGGTAAGTTTCCTTTATCTACCATCCTATTCCATTCCACGGCCTCAGCCGTGTTGGAATATAGGTCAGCCATGTCGAAGAGGTCGGCTACTGACCGAGGTGGGGGGATAAGTAGATCTTCGGTAAACCTCTGATGTCGCACGACATGTTTAAATGCCCTAATAACGGAGTTGTCAGATATATTTGGAATGGTATTCCTCACTCCGATAAACCTTTTGACAAACTACCGAAGAGTCTCCGTAGAAGTCGGCGCAAACAATGGAGATCATCCTCTTTGCCAGGCTTGTGGTAACAGTTCTGGAAATTGTTGAGTATAGCGTCACACAACATTTCCCAGTTGTAAATTAAACCTTCTGGTTGGTTGAACAACCAAGTTCTCGCTGATCACTCAAGGACCGTTGGCAAGTAATTCGCATGACATGATTGTCTCCACCGACAGCTTGAATGGCGGTAATGTAGATCTGAAGATCATCCAATTGTATCCACTGCTATAAACTTTCCTTAGACTATCGCCCACCCTTGGTTGATCAGCAACTTAGGATAAGTATTAGATATGAACAAAAATTCAATTCTATGCAATTCTGAGATTAATTGATTGCTGATCCTTGCTACTCATACATAGCCTTCCAAGCTCCACTTTCTTCCAACTCAGTTACAGATCTACTTTGCAATTGCGTGCTCCACCACTGTCACAAGTTATCACGAACCAGCCCACCAGATTGCACCGTCTGTTGCAATTGGTAAGAAACTTGCAAGAGCTTGGTAAGAAGCTTGAGTGAGAGTGAATTTTACTCCTTGTCCACCACCTAGTAGTTGATAGGGAAATATACTCTTGTGTGTTTCTTGTTTTCTACTAATAATGGCAGGTGATGCATTTACTAAGGAGATTGAAACACAAATTGATATGTTCTGCCACAGGGAGAGATTGCAAGAGAGGCACACTACCATTGCTGCATCGTTCCCCACGAGTACGGGTAAAATCATTCCAACCCATCTTTCTTATAACGGATTTCGTTCTGATGCATATATTGATTGGGAAATAGCCGTCGACAAAATTTTTGTTCGATATAAAATCTGTGATAAACGAAAGATTCGGAGTGCCGCTAGTACTTTAACTATTTTTGCATCAATGTGGTGGACGGATTTGTGTGCATGTAATAAGTTACCTCACACTTGGAAAGACATGAAAAGGCTAATGAGAGATAGATTTGTCAGTAAACCCTATGCTGAATTTTTGTTTAAGAAACTACAACATGTAAAACAGGGTAATAACACTGTAAAAGGATATTACCAAGAATTAGAAACATACTTGTTGCGTTGTGGTTTAGAGGAAACTGAGGAAGCTAACGAGATTCGATTCATAGGTGGACTTGATAAGGAAATTCAGGACATTCTTGTTGATAAGGAATATAATTCTTTGTCTCAATTGTTTAATCTTGCTTGTGAGGCTGGAAATCAAATTGAACATGAAAGACATATATCTGAAATTAATGTCTATAATTGCAA
Source organism: Pharus latifolius (assembly GCA_019359835.1). Classification (NCBI taxonomy): domain Eukaryota; kingdom Viridiplantae; phylum Streptophyta; class Magnoliopsida; order Poales; family Poaceae; genus Pharus; species Pharus latifolius. The sequence continues at coordinate 42,040,914 of CM033326.1, read as the reverse complement.
GGGTGAAGAATTTTCTTTGGAAAAACTGCCTCTTGCCATGTCTCCACTTGTGACTAACCTTTTGCAGGAGAATGTGATGGAGTCGAGGATGACTCCAATTCAAGAAGGGGAGAATGATGAGGACATCACTAGCTCGGATATGAACAAGGCTCCATCCACTCCTTCCACTACTTCCACTACTTCCTCGCCGCCACGAGAAGATCAAGGAGAACGGCGAGTCGGCATGAATCCATGTGCCGAGCCATTCACTAGGCCCACACCAGAGGATTAGCGAGCTACATCAAAGGTGGAGCAACCCACGATGCATCAAGCCCTGCCCAAGATCAAGCCCAACTCTTCCGCGAGTCCAGCTCGGCCATCCAGCAGCAGTCCAACTTCAAACGGATGCCTAGGCCACGTACGGAGTCCGTTTGGTGCAAATGAATACTTCACGGAGAAGCCCACGACGACACCTTTCGAATGGGCTTGGGCCCATGGCCAAATTACTTCTGTATTATCCGCAATCGATGAAACAATCCACATATAGAACCTGCCGAGTGCTAGGCCACCTCTACTTTGGGCCCAAGGCCCGTGTATCCCTAGGGTTACGTGGGGATAGGTTCTCTGGCCGGTGGCCTACCTCTCGCTGCCATACTCCTGCTACCTATGGCCGCCACCCCTTATTTTTTTCGGTTAGGTTATTTGCTAAGTTTGTTCCCCCGTTGTGTGAGAGACAATTGTTTATCGGAGTAGTATCCCCGGACTTGGTTTGATGAAAGATAACCTCAATTTGTTATTCTGAAATTCTAGATTTCTTTGCATCTTGTTCTTTCTCGTTTCTTCTACTGTGTGCAGGAATTAACCTTAGTGGTAAGGTCATCCGAGCGTGAGCACGGTTGATAACGACAGGTGCGTGGGTGTAGCGATTGCAAGGACTCAATCCCGCTGATTGGAAGCCTTGAAACGCGAACGTGTCCGTTCCGCAAAGTAGAACCTATCAGAAGATCGGGCCACTGTCGCATCAGCCCCAGACGAGAATGGACAGGAACACGATCTCGATTGCAAGAATTTCCAACTCGCCTGGCTTTGTCGTGCCGAACTGATCCTGGTGGTAGTCGATTACGCCTACCATGACTAGAGTAAGAATACTCCCTCTCGTGGGACCAAATCGTAGACCAGGATGAAGCAGTTGGAGTTGCATCAAATGCAACTTCATCTATCTTATTCGCCAAGATTCTAGCAAAAGCCGGTTTGTCTGCGTCTTCGATATTAGGAGGAAAATTACGTAGGACTTCCACGATAGAACGAAGTCGCCCATGTGTACTCCTCCTGGGTGCACCAGTTGTCACCATTTCTTCGTCCACTGGTGGATAGTCTGGGGGTAAAGAAGGTGTCTGGTCACGTCTGCGACCATGAGGACGACGGGAAGAACTTGGAGCGGCATAACGAGACTGCGTGAGCTGCAAAGCTTCTAATGAAGTTTTGCAAAGTTCGTTATCTCGCTGCTCTTGATCTTGATCCTCCTTTTGCTTATGCTCCTTTTCCTCTTTTTGTCTGTGCTCTTGCTCCTCCCTAGCAATTCGCTGCTTAGGAGTTTCCTCCGATAAAGCAGCAAATTCTCGGGGGAGCGAGGTCGCAAAAGGAGAAAACATCTCCATTGGTTCCGAATCGGATTCGAAGTCAAAAAGAGACCAGAGGTTATCGGGATCAAACCTCCCAGGGCTAAGTTCCAGGTTATCATCATCCACATCCTCAACGGCGACGCGTTGTGGTACATATTCAGCCTCCATGGTGGTAGAACCCACATGAGGCTCTTGGTCTATCGTCTCTGTCTCTTGGTCAATGGACATGACCTGAGTTGGGGAAGATGCATCCTCTGGATGTTCCTCAGGGACATCTTCGCGATCCATCTCTTCCATTGGAACGGGATCGCTAGGTGAGGGCATCCGAATATGGGCATAATCCTCGAGATCGAAATTGTTCTCGGAATCGTACGCCCCAGACATGTCTTACCGGAACTCCTGATGAACAAAAGTCACCTTGAGAAAGGCCCCACAGTGGGCGCCAGCTGTCGACGATTTGGACTCGGGGTCCCCTGTCGATCTTACGCAGATTTGTGAGTTGTATGTGAGACCTTTCAATGTGCCCTCAGGTAAGTTAGGATAAGCAATGTAAATGGGACGCAAAGATTTATACAGGTTCGGGCCCTCGATGTTGGGAGTAACAGCCCTACGTCCTGTTGTGATTTCACTATGTATGGGAAAAGAGTTTACAGGGAGAAGAGATTATCGCAGGCGATGATCTCTTCTTATACTTCTGTCTAACTAACTATGTCTAAGTCTTAAAGTGTAGATGACTTGTTGTCTCTTGACGTCTTCCTGACTTCGTCCTCCTTTCATCGTGCATTTAGCCATCCTTTTATACTGAATGAAAGGATGCCGACGTGAAGCAGTTCTGGACGGTTGCTATGGTGCAATTTATATAACTACACTCCTTCTCTTCGTCGGTTAAGCACGTGCAATCATGGACAACCACACATGTTAACCTCCTGGCGGTTGTCTTCACACGTGGAAGAAGTTACTTCGTTCCTGGGAACGTGTCCAGTAAAGGATTGAACCCCCTAGGCTACCTTGGTTATGCATAGTCAGTGACCCTCTGACCGCGCAATGCCTACGGTCTTATGATCGCGCAAAGGTTGCGATCACAAACTAACTCTGTGTCCATCTATGATCATAGCGGCTGCTAAGACACATAAACACATATCTCATTCGATCATGACTTGAACCCGACATGCATTAATCAAACTAGCTCGGGTGATAATCCTCATCAGTTGTAGCCTTAACATCCCTGAGGGGAAGCTAATCAACCAACTCTAGGGAAATGCGATCACATGTAAGGGCCAAATTTTGGCTGCCCCTCACCGTGATCGCTCCTTTTGGTCCCGGCACCTTGACACACTGATAAGCATAGTGCATTGCCGCCATGAATTTGGCGAGCGAGGGCCTACTAAGAATTGCATTGTATGTCTAATCAAAATCAATGACATAAAAGGTAATCAATTATGTTCGGAAGTTCTCTGGTTCTTTGAGCGTTTCCGGTAGAACAATCTGACCGATAGGAGAGCAAAAATGACCAGGTATAATCCCATAAAATGGGTGGACCACAGGCTTTATCCTTGAACGAGGGATTTGTTGGAGAACGGGCTCACTACTCTAGCGAAATTTCAAAAATTTTACCCAAAATCACAAGAAACTTGCAAGCAATAAATCATAGATCAAAAGATTTACCGCTAGACACGAGGATGCAACAACGCAGCAGTGGAAGAACAGTCGATGTCGCAACCGGATCATGACCAGTAGTGCAACAATAACAGTCGCATCTCTACAAAAGTCCACACGTCCGAGGAAGGAGCACCGCGTGTTCGTGTGCTAGCACCAACACACGCGGCTAGGGTTTTATGAGATCTATCTCATGGATGGTAGTGGTAGCCAGAATAGATCAGATGATTAATGCATGCCCACCGCACCTCCTTTTATAGAGCCTTGCAGATAAGTTCTACTCAAATGCGAACCATAATCCTAATGGTAAACTCATTACCAATAGGGGACCCGTTTCGGATCCCATCCGAATTAATATTCCAACCCGTTAATTGTGTGACCCTGTAGATTCATGTATATTTGGACGCGACCGGAAACAAATTCCCGAATCACAAGTCATAAGCGGTCCCTAGCAAGACATTATGACTACCTTCATGTACACGAAGATCATATCCCACGAACCTATACGATTTATCATGGATTATCTCTTTGCCCCACGATACCAGATCGAACTCAAGGTGAGAAACGTGTCATCCTTGAATAGCTCTGTCATTTCTTGATCTGGTAATGGACTAACCTTTCCATAGTTCACTCTCAACTATATTCGGCATGGCCATGCACTTTCTTAGTCCAATTACATCAAGGGGCCCAGAGATATCTCTCCCAAGATATTAGAGAGGCAAATTCCATCTCGACCATTCACTTTTAACCACATGGTTCATAACATATTTGTATGTCACCTTTATGACTACTCGATTAAAAGTAGTAGTTGATGATACCAAGTATGCTACTACGCATGTATGAAACCGTGATGATCTCAGGTCTAAAGATAAACCAAATAACTGTTAGAAACCAATTGATGACACATAAAAACTCAACAGTGTTTCAAGATGGGTCAATCCAACCAACATGTTCTCCAACATGTGTCCACGACATTGACTTGATATCTCATATCTATGGTCCGTGAAACTTGACTATCAATCAGTGATCGTGCTAACTTATCTTGCATTATTATTGCATATAATGCTGAAAGTAGGATGTTTAGAATAAGTATCATTGATAATGCTGACAATACATATATCATAATAAAGAGTTCCATGAACAAGTCACATACTTGTTTGATCAATAAAAGTGATACTTTATTCAAGGAATGCAATAACATTTTATTCGTAACAATTCATAAACATATCATGATACAATCATCTTCATGATTGCCTCTAGGGCATATCTCTATCAATCTCCCACATGCACTAGAGTCAATCATATAGGTATCGAATACCCATTGCTCTAGTGTGCGCCTCATGCTTTGGTTGCGGGAGAGGCTTCGTCAAGCATATTTTCACATCACCTCTACTGATAAACTCTCATATAAGGTGATATCACTGAAGTATATGCTTGAACTTTTGATGTGACCTTGGTTTCTTAGCTTGAGCAATGGCTCCATTATTATCACAATAGAGATCCACCGGACTAACAATGCTAGGTACCACACCAAGTTCGGAGATGAACTTTCTTATCCAAATAGCTTCCTTTGCTGCTTCAGAAGCAGCTATGTATTCGGCTTCTATTGTAGAATCAGCGACCATCTCTTACTTAGAACTCTTCCAGCTTACAGCTCCTCCATTGAGGCAAAACACAAACCCAGATTGCGATCGGTAATCATCCTTGTTGGTTTGGAAGCTACATCAGTGTAACCATTTACAATGAGCTCTTCCTCACCTCCATAAACCAGGAACACATCCTTAGTTCTTCTCAAGTACTTGAGGATGTTTTTAACAGCTATCCAGTGACTCTCACCCAGATTTGATTGGTATCGGCTCGTAAAACTTAGAGCATAAGAAACATCTGGGCGTGTATAGAGCATGGCATACATGATAGAACCAATAGCTGAAGCATATAGAATCTTGCTCATTCAGTCTTGCTCATCAGATGTCATAGGACATTGACTCTTGCTAAGACTAATGCCATGTGACATGGGTAAGAAACCTCTCTTGGAGTCTTGCATGTTGAATCGATTCAACACCTTGTCAATGTATGTACTTTGGCTTAATCTAATTAGCCATTTATATCTATCTCTATAGATCTTAATACCCAGTATGTATGCTGCCTCTCCCAAAGTCTTTCATAGAGAAACTACTTCTCAAATAAGACTTGACAGATCAAGCATAGGAATCTCATTTCTGTTCAATAGCATGTCATCTACATACAAAACCAGAAATGCATGTGTGCTCCCACTAACCTCCTTGTAAACACAAGGTTCATCTTCATTTTTTATGAAGCCAAATTGTTTGACTGTCTCATCATAACAAATATTCCAACTCCGAGATGCTTGCTTCAATCCATAAATGGATTTCTAAAGCTTACATACTTTCCTAACATTTTGTGGATGAATAAAACCTTCGGGATGTGTCATGTACACATCCTCACTAAGATTTCTATTGAGGAAAACTGTTTTAACATCCATTTGCCATATCTCATAATCATGGTAGGCAGCAACTGCTAGGATGATCCGAATTGACTTTAGCATAGCGACCGGTGAGAAATTTCATCATAATCAATTCCTTGAATTTGTTTGTGTAACACCCTGGTTTTTGGGGTGAAAAGTTTTTGCATAAAATCCTGCATGCATGTATCCCTGTAGCAGTAGCCAGATCAGCTGAACCCTAATCTCTCCCAAACCCTAAAAATCTCCAAATCTATTCTCTAGATCCAGATCAAGATCAAACCATCCAGATTTAACCTACCAGTTATTCTGAAGATAAAAGTCTTCAGGAACCAAGTTGAATTCTAACCCTAACTCTCAGTATCTAAGTCTCTTTCTGTTTTCGAAAACAGGAAATTCGGATTTACCCTAAGTACCCCAGATTCCAGATAATTGAGTTATCATGATCTAACCCTATCCAGACTCAAGTATCTTTTGGAATATGTTCCTAGGTATACCCTCAACTTACTCCAAAAAGTTGGGAGCCAGATTGTTTCATCTAAACACTTTTCGCAGTTTAGTCCAAATTTTACTGTGAATAAGTCCTTTTCTGTTTACCTTGAAGCCTGAAAAGGCTAAAATTCACAAATCAACTCCAACCTCATAATTTCTTCAGGGAACACCTCCCAAATACTATTTGAAACAGATTTCCCTTCTGTCCAGACTTCAAAATCCCACCCCAACTACCAGAATTCGAGATCGACAAAATCCAGATCTATTTTACCCTAATTTTACCCTATTTTCGAAAATAGGTGAAATCCCTCAAACCTTATCAAATTTTCTCCAAATTTGAGCTAAATGAGTATTAATAGAAATATTATACTCATCCATGAAATCAATTTCCAGATCAAACCTCTCTAAGACCAGAATTACAAATCAGTCCAGATTTCAACTAAAACTCTCACACTTATACCCCTGGATCGACCAGAGCTTGCTGTTCACGACCAACTTAGCTGTTTCGACTTCGACCAGAGCAGTGCAAATCGACCAGCTACTGTTTTCGACCTCGCGCTGCTGTGTTTGCTTCGACCACGACCTGGTCCCAGTGCACGATCACGGCCACAGCTCATGCGACCATGTGCACCACTGCAGCCCCATCGACTTCGACCTCGCCAGCTGCTACAGTAGCCGTAGTCGTTGAAGCCAGCCGTGGTCGCCATCTTCACCAGCTGAACAGTGCCACGTGTGCGAGTACTGTTGGCCACTGTGGATCTTCCCCGGCGCGACTCACAGCCAGTTGATTTTCTCCCGTTTGCACGCCACCGGCAACGGCTCCAGCAGGAAAGCTTAGCCACGTGGAGTTCTTGCCGCGGCCAGCCATCGTGTCGCCTTCACTTCACAGCAGCTCCAGCTGCAAAAGCTCTCACGGCCGCTCAACCAGTCACCTCCATCGCCAGCTCGCCGTGAAGTCGCGATTCTGTCACTTCCTTGCCGGCTACAACTCCCCGAGCTTTTCCAACCGTTGAAGCACCTCCAGCTTACCTATTTAAACCCCCTGGGACTTAGCCAACTCCACCACACACCAAAATCACCAGAAAACCAGCAGTTCACTGTGTCTTCTTCTTCCCTGGTGAGCAGCAAAGAGGGAGCACGGTGCTAGCTTCAACCACTGCTTCCTCCTTCGATCCAACACCCCCAGTGAGCTTCTCTCATCCCCCTCATGCTTCTCAAGCTGGGAATTTAGTTTAAATGCTTTCTGTCACCGGCAATCGCCGTGTTTCACCTAGAACTCCGGTGAGCAATTAACCCTCACCTAAACCGATTTAGCTCTCGAGCCAGTGATCAAACATGCTCAATAGATCATTCTTATCATCCCTAAGCAACCAGAATCGTCAATTTTGCTAAAATCTGGAAAACCCCAAATTGGAACTTTGCTTGTGAACTGAGCTTACTGTTTAAGCTTTTCTAGTGCATCTCTAGCCAATCCAACTTCACCAGTATGTTTCTAGTGCCCTAGAGATCATGTACAAGCAAGGAATTGAGTTCATTTGCCCTAAATCAAAAACCCCCAATTTTCATGTCATCTCCTTCTCCTCCAGTCGCCGGCCGTCGATTCCGGCCAATCCAGCCCTAACCACTTTGCCATTTAGATGTTTTGGACCATTCTGAGCAACTTTGTCTTCTATCACGACTTCTAATTCGGCCTAGATTGTGAGATATAGCCATGCCCTAGTTACTGCGCTGTTTATGTTGCATGTGCTCCAGGCCAGTCAACTTCCTTGCCGGTTTTCATCACTTTCCGACCACCTCCTGCCCTAGATCCTGTTGAGACATTTGTTCCTGTTACAAATGCCTAACTACCAGACAAAGTGGTGCATCATTTGGAGCCCTAGATCAAAAGATATGGCAAACCCTAATTTCTGGCCATGTCAACTCTATGTCAAACAATGCCAGTCAGTGGCATCAGCCCTGTTCACCCACCTCTGGTCATGCAAACCAAAAATTACTTTGTCAAATAGTTGCCCCACTACCTTGTGCATCATATGCTTGAATAAAAACCCATTTTGGCTACTAGAAACTGTTCAAACCATGTCAATGCCATTCTTGGGCATTGTCAGCCTATGTCAGCCAATGGCATTGGGCCATTTTGACCCCATCTGGGTATGCAAACTAAACATAACTTTGTCCCTTAGACTCCTGATGTTGTGATCTACATTTTATTCTACTGTCACAACTTGAGTTGAGCCCTCTATCATCCATCGACCCTATGTCGATGCCTTGAACCGAATGTCGACCTAAAGGCGTTCGATGTTTTTGAGCGAACCAGCAGCAGCCTTGATATCATTCTGATATTTTGGAACATTTGGAACCTTGTAAACCCTTGACAACTAATCTTAACCTTGGTTTCCATAGTTTAACCCTAATCGCTTCCAAATCTTGTATCGCCTAAGTGTTTCTCCTTGCATTATCGCATATAGTGGAATAGTAAGAGTAGGATTGATTGTAATGCCTGTTTGCTTGTTTGATCCTTGTCCAGAGCAAGAGTCCGAGTTCGAAGACTTCGTCGCAGACCCGACATCAACTGCTGTTTCTTACGACGCGGAAGGCAAGTCATATTCTTGAACATCTTGAACCTATATTTTATGAATTGCTAGAATATACCTTGATTATAAAATAATAATATTGCATGAGAAAGATTGAGAATAGTTGAATTATGAAATGGCAGCATCAGGCTGATGCCTGTGAAATGTGAATTGATCAAATAATGAGCCATGAACTAATATATTATGTATATTTATATTCATGAAATAAAACCCCTAGCCGTGACCAGTATTTTGGTATGGAATGGTGGTAGCACTGGAGGTGCTTGGCCGCACTGGTTGTGCGGGCACTGAAGGTGCATGGATGGTGGTATGATCTGGTCACTGGCATATAAGGACCTAGAACCTTGTGTTGTGCGTCTAGTGGCATGATTAACGTGCCGACCGCAAGCCTGGTATGGGACAGGCCTGAACAAGTAGTATGTGGAACACACATGAAACCCCTATATGACAAACTCACGATTAACACGGGGTGCGCTCCAACACATATCACAGGATGTGATTATGCACGCTGACCCTGAGGGGAAGATGCCAATTAGTGGGGGTTGTGAAACCCTGCCACAACTGTGGTTTGCGTGAAGAAAACCACGGGGTCTGGGGTGAATTGTGTGTGAAACATGACAAAAGTTCTTGTTATCTCCACCTTGCCACTCACAGTATGAAGTGAGTCAGGGGTCCAATCCTTGTGATAGGAAGGGCATGAAAGTGGATATATCTTGCGGGTAAATTGGTACCCCTCTGCAGAGTTAAAAATGTATTCAAATACTTCGTGCTCCCGAGTTTTAGGAGTATGCCGCGGTGGATTGAATCCACGGGGTGTGACACAAGTATTGTTTTATAAATTAAAATTTGTTAGTTCAAGATTACCCAAATGACATGTGTTGTCATGATAAGGGGTGCTGTCGTGGGCTGTCATGTGTTGACGTGTCGCGGTAGTACCATAATTTAGTGATCATGTGATATCTAAGAGGCATGTGGATTGTGCCCTAAGTATATGAAATGCTGCCATGAGCATGAGATTTGAAAAGCTTGGAAGAAAAGTATTTATGGAAAAACCCTCTCACCTCTTTCCCTCAATAGCATAGGATCATGTCATCTCTACTATACGTATCTCTACTCTTACCTATGACTTGCTGAGTACGTAAGTGCTCACCCTTGCAACTTATCAACAATAGATGGAGTGCTACAATACCAAGACGAAGGCTTGGAAGATTTCGTGGATCCAGAAGGAAGAGAGCCAGTTCTGCCAGAACCCTGAAGTGTGCTGTTCTGCTGTCAACTTCTTACGACTGTGGGGGTTTCGCCTAGCTTCCGCCGAGTAGTTGTCTTTTGTTTTAATTAGACCATTCGTGCCGTGAAGGCATTGTATTACTCTTGTTGTATCAGGCCAGCAGGCCATACTGCTTATCAATGATATTTTGTAAGTTACTCTGCTGCAATGAACTCCTGTGCTTGACTTATCCTGGGAAGTCAGTGGTATGTATGTATGAGGCTAGCTGCAGCGAGCTAGGTCTCCACGGGAGTAGTCGTGGTACCCTGTGCGGGGCGCGACAGTTTGAAACCTTTCACAACCAGTCGTGCTTTATGAATGTGAACATTTCCATTCATGTCAATCTTTTTCTTAAAGACCCATTTACACTCAATGGGTTTTATACCATCGGGTATATCAATCAAATTCCAAACTTGATGAGTAGACATGGAGTCTATTTCAGATCTCATGGCGTGAAGCCATTTCTCAAAGTCTAGGCTCATCATTGCTTCCTCATAAGTCTTGGATTCATCATTGTCTAACAATAATATATACCGTCATTCCGTGGTAAGGAACATGTATCTCTCAGGTACATTACAGACCCTTTTAGACCTACGCGAGGCTGGTGGTCCCACAACTATTTCTTGAACAGTTTGTGGTTCTTGAAACTCAGTGGGAGCTGAAACATTTTCCAATGGTTCTTGAATTTCTTCAAGTCGCACTTTACTCCCACTAATTTATTTTGTGAGAAACTCTTTCTCAAGAAATACACCATTATGAGCAACAAACACTTTGTTCTCGTCCTTCTTATAGAAGTAATATCCCTTCGTTTCCTTGGGATACCCCATGAAGAAGCACTTGTCTAATTTGGGTGTGAGTTTGTCAGACATCAAACTTTTCACGTATGCCTCACAGCCTCAAATCTTGAGAAAAGACAAACTAGGTCGCTTCCCAGTCCATATCTCATATGGTGTCTTCTCTACCACTTTTGACGGAGACCTATTTAAGTTGAACGCAGCAGTTTCTAGAGCATATCCCCAAAAAGAAAATGGAAAATCGACTTGGCTCATCATTGATCGAACCATGTCCAACAAGGTTCGATTATGTTGTTCAGACACACCATTCCATTGAGGTGTTCCTGGCGGTGTTAGCTGTGGAACAATTCCACATTGCTTTAAATGATTACTAAATTCTTGGCTCAAATATTCTCCTCCACGATCTGATCGTAGGAATTTAATTTTCTTGCCAAGATGATTTTGTCCTTTATTCTGATATTCTTTGAACTTTTCAAAAGATTCAGACTTATGCCTCTTTAAGTAGATATAACCATATCTACTAAAATCATCAGTGAAAAGTTATGAAGTATTGGAATCCACCTCTAGCATAGTGCCTAATGGTCTACATACATCAAAATGTAAAAGGGCTAATAAATCACTTGCTCTCTCAAATGAGTCTAGAAGTCCATCTTTATAGAGCTTCATAATGTGTTTCTCATTTATATGACCTAAATGACAATGCCATATAAAGGTTGGATTCAAATCATTTGTTTTGAGCCTTTTAGTATTTATGTTGTAAATAGGAACTTCAAGATTTAAAACATAAAGCCCATACACCAATTGGGCTAATCCATAAAGCATATCATTCAAATAAAATGAACAACAATTGTTCTTTATTCTGAATTCAAAACCTTTCTTGTCCAAACATGAAACAAAAATAATGTTTTTGCTTATGACAGGAACATAATAACAATTATTAAGCTCCAAAATCAATCCTGAAAGTAAAGCCAATATAAAAGTCCCAACGGCTAAAGCAACAACTTTTACTTCATTGCCTACGCGAAGCTGAACTTCACCCTTTGTCAAACTTCTGCTCCTTTTAAGCCCCTGCATCGAATTGCAAATATAAGGTCCTGAACCGGTATCAAATACCCAAGAATCAGAAGGAGAAGTAGCCATATTGACTTCTATAACATAAATACCTGAAGCGGAAGTCTCACTTCCCTTCTTCTTTTTCAAATCTTCCAGATACTTCTTGAAATTCCTCTTCCAATGAACAGATTCCTTGCAATAGAAGCACTCAAAAGCAGCAGTAAGGCCAGGCTTGGACTTTCCTTTGGGCTTATGCTGGCTGCTTGAGCTCTCATCTCGAGCCTTTCCTTTGCCCTTAGCCTTTCCCTTACCCTTCTTCTTGAAATTCTTTCCCTTTTGAACCATCAACACATTGTCAGGATTCTTTTCGATGTTCTGCTCTGATGTCTTCAACATCCCATGCAATTCAGGTAGAGTCTTCTCCAAATTATTCATATTGAAGTTCAATATGAAAGGATCGTAGCTCGGAGGGAGCGATTGGAGAATCACATCAGTAGGCAACTCTCGACTAAGGGGGTAACCAAGTTTACCCAAGCTCTCAATGTAACCGATCATCTTGATTACATGAGGGCTAACTGCGCTTCCTTCTGCCAGTCTACAGGCATGCAGTTTCTTGGTGGTCTCATATCTTTCCACCCTTGCCTGGTCTTCAAACAAGTTTCGAAGAGCCACACTCATGTCATAAGCATTGGCGTTCTCGAATTGCTTTTGCAATTCAGAACCCATTGTTGCTAACATGAAGCAGCTGACATTGAGATCGTCATCAACATGCTTCTTGTAAGCATCTCGTTGAGATCGTGGGGCACTAGTCAAAGGTTCATCAGGAACTAGGGACTCTAGAACATAGTCCTTTTTCTCTTGCTTGAGAACGATTCTCAAGTTACGAAACCAATCAATGAAATTTCTTCCATTCAGTTTTTCTTTATTGAGTACAGATCGCAAATTAAAACTGGTTGAGTTATCGGCCATTATCTACAACAGAAAAACATGCAAAAGACATCATGTTTATGAACAATCTTTTATTAACATTTAATAAAAGTATCTTCCACTATATGTTTAAAAATATAGTCCCTAGAATGACATATAGTGGGTCAAGATCCATATTTCACCAAGTCCTAGTGAGTTTTGACATCACTACTAGAAACCTAGTTATTTAGGTAAGCAACTTTTGCTAATCATATCATATATGACACTTGTTTGTTGGGTGACATCAATATGTCCCGACTCCCAACACCATGCCCCAAGGCCCAAAACCGTTTTGATGGTCTTGTTAAGTGAAACCAATTCTATGCGTATAAGTGTCCAACACTTATCCTACCTTACCAAGATAGTTAATGGCACATTGATTTGTCAAGCCTACCAAATAATGATCGAGGCTTTGATAGTTGCAGCAATTGAAAAGGGCATCAAAACAACTTAATTTAGGCTCTGATACCACTGTTGGAGAACGAGCTCGCTACTCTAGCGCAATTTCAAAAATTTTACCCGAAATCCCAAGAAACTTGCAAGCAATAGATCATAGATCAAAAGATTTACCACTAGACGCGCGGATGCGACAACACAGCAGCGGAAGAAGAGTCGATGTCGCAACTGGATCATGACCAGCAGTGCAGCAATAACAGTCGCACCTCTACGGAAGTCCACACGTCCGGGGAACGAACACCGCGTGTTCGTGTGCTAGCACCAGTGCATGCGGCTAGGGTTTTACGAGATCTATCTCGTGGATGGTAGTGGTAGCCAGAATAGATCAGATGATTAATGCATGCCCACTGCACCTCATTTTATAGGGCCTTGCAGATAAGTACTACTCAAATGCAAATCTTAATCCTAATGGTAAACTCATTAGCAATATGGGACCCGTTTTGGATCCCATCCGAATTAATACTCCAACCCATTAAGTGTGTGACCCTGTTGGTTCGTGTATATTTGGACACGACCGGAAATAAATTCCCGAATCACAAGTCATAAGTGGTCCCTAGTAAGACATTATGACTACCTGCATGTACACAAAGATTATACCCAACGAAACTATACAACTTATCATGGATTGTCTCTTTGCCCCACGATACCAAATCGAACTCAAGGTGAGAAACGTTCCATCCTTGAATAGCTCAGTCCTTTCTTGATCTTGTAATGGACTAACCTTTCCATAGTTCACTCTCAACTATATTTGGCACGACCATGTACTTTCTTAGTCCAATTACATCAAGGGACCCAGAGATATCTCTCTCAAGATATGAGAGGGGCAAATTTCATCTCGACCATTCACTTTCAACCACATGGTTCATAACATATCTGTATGTCACCTTCATGTCTACTCGGTTAAAAGTAGCGGTTGATGATACCAAGTATGCTACTACGCATGTATGAAACCGTGATGATCTCAGGTATAAAGATAAACCAAAATAACTGTTAGAAACCAACTGATGACACATAAAACTCAATAGTGTTTCAAGATGGGTCAATCCAACCAACATGTGTCCACGACATTGACTTGATATCTCATATCTATGGTCCGTGAAACTTGACTATCAATCAATGATTGTGCTGACTTATCTTGCATTATTATTCCAGGTAATGCCGAAAGTCAAGGATGTTTAGAATAAGTATCACTAGTAATGCCGACAATACATATATCATAATAAAGAGTTCCACGAACAAGTCACATACTTGTTTGATCAATAAAAGTGATACTTTATTCAAGGAATGCAATAACATTTTATTTGTAACAATTCATGAACATATCATAATACAATCATCTCCATGATTGCCTCTAGGGCATATCTCTATCAGGATTTGCATCTCATCAAGACTTTTGGCAAAGAGAAAATCAAGGGAACTACCTCCATCGATTAAGACTCTACCCACTTTAGCATTGCTAATCGTGGGAGTTATAACCAGAGGAAGTCACCATGGGCGCGATAGTCCCTTGGGACAATCTTCCCGGCTGAAGGTCAGGCATGTCTCTGACCAGCGGGGATATTGAGGTCTCCTGGTTGAGCCTCAACATTATTCACCTCACAACGAACAGATTTAAAATGTTGTTTGGAAAAGTTGGACGAAGAACCACCAAAAATAATATTAACATGATTATTTGGTACCTGGTATGGTATGTCCTCATCTCCATCGGCATCTTTATTTCCACCTGGTTGTCCTTTTTTGGTATTGTGGGATAGGGGGTTTTACCTTGGTAAAACTCTTCCATGGGCTTTAACCAGTTCCGACAGTTCTTGAGGTCGTGTCCTGGAACTTCATGCAGCGGACACCACTTCTTGCTTGCTTATGGGTTAGCTTGCTTTTCCGTGTGGTCACTGTTGTGCCCACCAGAAGAAGGTTTATTACTTTTGAATGGAACTTTATTACCTTTATCCTGTGGTCGCTTATCCAAGTTTGCAACCTCTCGGGATTGGCTCGCTCCATCCTTTTTGACTTCTTGAACTTCCCACCCGAAGATGACCAAGATTTCTTATTAGAGTTATCCTTTCCTACAGAATCCAGACCAGGCTGTGGGGGTAAATTAAATCACCTTTATTGACTGTCCTATTACATTCCACTGCCTCAACAATGTCAGAATAATGATTAGTCATGTCGAAAATCTATGACACTGATCTTGGCAGATGAATAGTGAGATCCTCTGTGAATCTTCGATATCAAACACCGTGTTTAAAGGCTCTGATCACCGAATTGTCAGAGATGTTGGGGATAGTATTTCTTACCCCCACATATCTCTTCACAAACTGCCGGAGAGTCTCACTCGAGGTCTGGCATAAACGATGAAGGTCATCTTCCTTGCCAGGTTTCTGGTAGCAATTTTGAAAATTGCTAAGGATAGCATCACATAGCATTTCCCAATTGTAAATAGATCCTTCTGGCTGGTTGAACAGCCAAGTCCATGCCAGACCTTCAAGGATCGTTGGCAAATAATTCGCCTTTACTTTCTCATTTCCTCCTGCCGCCTGGATAGCAGTTACATAGATCTGGAGAAATTCAAATGGATTTTGTGTTCCATTGAATCGCTCGATCGTGCCTGGCTTGAATTTATCAGGCCAGGTTACTGCCCTCAATCCTGGTGAGAAAGCTTTGCAACCAACGTATGCAGTACGTGACGAGGGATAATACCCAAGTTGAATTGCCCCTGTATTCCATAGTCGCACATATCTTTCCATGGTGCGCACAACGTTCCATGGTAAAAACATATTTTTCTATGGTCACAGAAGGCCAAGGAAAGAGATAATGGGATGGTCCAAGGACATTCTAGACATGCCCCATCAATGATATTTAATTCCCATAATTTTAGCTATGGAACTCTTTAAGTCTCAACACTTAGCATTACAGTTCCATGGTCTCATGTTATACCTGCAAGTGCTATGGTCATAGAGACATCTGCCTATGAACATGTGTTATCACAGAAACCTGATATCCATACGTGGTCGCAGGAGGTGCACAATCATAGTATCGAAGACTTGTGCTGTAATGCAAAGATTATGTATTACAAGTCATCATTCACAGTAACCTTTCTTTGATCCTTATGATTATTCCCGAAATAATCATAAGTCCCTGACAAGGTAACCGTCGAAGAAGATGAGGATGGTGAAGCAGTTTCCACGACGCCAGGTCAAAGCTGCTTAACTACCATGTAACCACGACCTTCGGCAACCACTACATAACCATGACTGGCAGCAACCACCCTGAAGCAGTTATGGACGATCATGAGGCACATCTTCAGGAGAACAACTGACGATCTCTTCGGCAAGTATAAAAAGACCTTCAAGGGACGACGAGGGGGAAGGAGAGGACCACGAGAGACTATAGATTAGAGATAGCAAGATAGAAATAGACAATACATTCTCCTTGTAATCCTTTTATTCACAGTGATAAATACACAGGAGTAGGGTTATTACTCAGCTATGAAAGCCTAAACCTGGATAAATTCCCATGTCATTAGATTCATAGATATCTTGAATTCCTTGGTACTTGTCTGAATTGGCTCCCTTCATAACCCATCTCAATTCTACATAAGCTCGACAAAAGGACCCTGGGTCCCAATCATTGACAGTACGCGGTTGTCAATCATCATGACCATCCTCCTAGTCACGGGAAAAGCTTGCAGGTGGAGCACCACGATGTGAGTGTATTGGCTCACAGTCGCAGTCACAAGAACAACCAATTCTCCGGATCTTGTCATGACTATGACGAGTCGATGTGGTTCAAACACGATCGCATCTTATTTGACTTGACCGAGCAGTATTTCCTTCCTGAGAGTTGGTTGCTGAACTCAACGAGATAGTTGGAGTTACATATGATGCAACCCCATCAATGTTGTCTGCAAGAACTCTTGCAAAAACTACCCCGTCGTCATTAGCAAAACCGGCAGGAGGGTTATGGACTGCTTCCACGATCACGCGAATACGCTCCTGTGTGCTTCTTCTAGGAGCCAAAGGAGTTTTTGCCATCATCGCCTCACCCACCGGGGGACACTCTGGATCTATAAGGGGTGACTGGTTGCGCATACGACCACCAGGGGGTCATTGGCGGGACGTTCTGGGGCCAAAGTTCGTATTATCATGGCGAAGTTGCATAAGACATAGAGTTTCCTCTATTGTCTTGCGAACCTGTAACACCCTGAGTTAGGGGTGAAAATTTCCTTTTTCACAAATGGCACGCATGCATGTATCTGTAGTATTAGTCAGATTAGTTTCTATCTCAAGCCCAAAAATCTCCAAAATCTATCCTATGACCTCAAATTAAGATCAGATTGTTCAGATGTGATCTATCAGTTACTCTGAACTTAAAAGTCTTCAGAACCTAGATCCAATTCTATCCCTAACTCCCAGAATTATCAACTCTTTCTGTTTCCGAAAACAGAAATACCTTATATTACTTAAATACCCTAAGTTTCAGAATCCAGATTTAATCCGAATCTTGACCAAGTTCAGACCAGATTATTTCTGGAATATGATCATGGGTATGTCAATACCTTAATCTAAAAAGTTGACAGCCAGATTTTATCATCTAAACCTTTTTCACAAATCAGTCCAAGACTTATCGCAAATTAGTCCTTATCTGATATCTGAAAACCTAAAAAGACTAAAATCTCCAGATTAACTCTAAATTCAGAATTTCTTCAGCAGATCTTTCCTAATTGCTATTTGCCACAAGTTTCTCTTCTGTGCAGATATCAAAATCGAACCCTAAATGCCAGAATTCGAAATCGACAAAACTCAAATCTAATTTACCCTAAATTACCCTATTTTCAGTTTGTATCAAAAGCTATCCAAATGTGCCAAATTTTATTTTCAATCCTTGCCAAATCATCTGTGGAATAAAGATTGCCAAAATAGCAGAATCAAATTCAGAACAGACCTTCCGAATCATTAGATTTACAGATCAGTCCAAAACTCAAAGAATTGAAATTGCAAATGAATCCATTTTCGACCAGGTCAACAGCAGCATTCGACCAGGCCGTTTGCTGTACGCGACCAGGACTCGCCGTGGGTTCTTGCGCCGTGCACGTTCGCCGCCGGCCAAGCATCGCCGCACTTGTGACCGTGCATGCCAGTACGCACGTGTCCTTGCCTCAGCCGTCACCGTGGCAGCGTCGTTGCTACGTCGACGACCAGCGTTTGCTCCCGCGCGCGATCAGCAGCAACTTTGTCAGCAATCCATCGCCACGTAGCCTCGCCGCGCCAGTACTTGTCGCCACCGCTTGCTACAAGCTTCGCCAGGTCCCGATGAAGCGACATTGTGATCAGCTAAAGGCTTGTCGCCGTCGCATCACCGTTCTTGCTGTGTCTTCGCCGCTGATGTCCAGCACGCAAGCAACCTCATCACCAGCAGTCAATCACTTCGTTGCTCCCCTTCGTCATCTTCGCCTGGCCTATTTAAACCCTACTGTGTGCAGCAGCTTCTCCACACTTCACCAGAAACCAGCCAAGTTCCAGAATTTGCTGTTTTCGTTTTCTTCTCCGGCGAGCCGTCGAGGAGCCTCACGGTGCCAGCTTCATCCGCTGCATCAACCTTCAAATTGAATCCATCAGTGAGTTCCCCTGCTCATCCTCTCTGTGTGATATCATTTAATTGTTCTCCGGTGGACTCTAACGCCGGCGATCACCGGAAATGGCTGAAAATCGAAGATTGCCCTGTTCCGGCAATGCAGGCCAAACCAATTCGATTTAGCCCTCGAACCTGTGAAGTAAATTGATCAGTGAGCCAAATCAAGCAAGCCTGTGAAGTTGGATTTCGAAATTTAGCAAGAATCGAACCTTTTCCCTAAACCGAGCTTCACCAGAAAACCGGCGATCGTCGCCAGGCTTCTCCGGTGATCCTCCGGTCAATTTGAGGTTACCAGAAGCTTCCCTATACCTCCTAGATGGTCTCCAAGCAAGGAATTTAGTTCTCTCGGCCTGTAGCAGAAACCCCCAACTGGCAGTGTCTCTTCTCCGGCGACGATGATCGGAAAAGTGATCCCGGCCATTTCAGCCCTCGAAACCTTGTCATTTAGATGTGCCCTAGTCTCCTGAGTATTTTTGTCTTCTAGCCCGACACCTAGATCGGCCTAGATTGGAAGTTACAGCCATGCCAAGATCTTGTCCAGAACTGCTCCAGTGCAACCAGTTCATCTCTGTTCATCATCAAATTTCTTGCTTTCCAGCCATTTTCAGCCCTAGATCCTATTGAATGATTTATTCCTGTTATCAATGCCTACCTCCCAGACAAAGTGGTGCATCATTTGGGGCCCTAGATCAAAAGTTATGCTAAGCCCTAATTTCTGGCCATGTCAAGATTAATGCCAGGCTATGCCAGCCAATGGCATTGGCCTTGTTTACCCACTTCTGGTTGTGTAAATTGAAAACCACTTTGTCCACTAAATTTGTAGAGTTGTGATCTACATTTTATTCTACTACCACAAGTTGAGATAACCCCTCTATCATTCATCAACCCTATGTCGATGCTTTGAACCGAATGTCGACCTAAAGACGTTCGCTGTTTTTGAGCGAACCAGTCGCAACCTTGATATCATTCTGATATTTTGAGACATTTGGAACCTTGTAAACCTTTGACAGCTAATCTTAACATTGGTTTCCTTAACTTAACCCTAATCAGCCTCTAAACCCAATCATTTCAGAATCATCAAGACTTCATCTTTGCATCTTTGCACAAAGTATAATAATGTATGGAAAAGATTATGATTATTGGTTGTTTGTTTGATTGGAGAGCAGATCAAGAGCCCGAGTTCGAGGACTTCATTGCGGATCCGACGTCAACTGCTGTATCTTACGACGCGGAAGGCAAGTCATATCCTTGGTCATCTTGAACCTATATTTTAAATGTTGCTATAATATAACCTTGAATATAGGCAATATTGCATGTGAAAGATTGAGAATGGTTGATTTATGAATTGGCAGTACTAGACTGGTTATCTGTGAAATGTGAAATAAACAAGTTTTGAGCCATGAACTATTATATGTATCTATATACTTATATTCATGAAATAAAACCCCTAGCCGTGATCAGAAAAATGGTATGGATGGCTGTAGCACTGGAGGTGCTAGACTGCAAAGGAATGCAGGCACTGAAGGTGCAGGGTTGTGGATGGTCTGGTCATTGGCATATAAGGACTAGAACCTTGTGTTGTGCGTCTAGTGGCATGAACAACGTGCTAACCGCAAGCCTGGTATGGGACAGGCCTGAACAAGTAATTATGTGGATCGCACATGAAACCCCTGCATGAGATGTGTAGTGATGCACGATAAACACGGAGCGCGGCTCCCACACATATCACTGAAGGTGATCAAGCACGCTGACCCAGTAATGGGAATAAGCAAAGGGGTGGAGGTTTGGATACAACCTGCCACAACTGTGCCTCGCTGAGAGCCACAGGGTCGGGGGTGAATTGTGAGTAAAACATAACAAAAGTTCTTGTTATTTCCACCTTGCCGCTCACAGTATGAAGTGAGTCAGGGGTCCAATCATTTTGTTATGATAGGAAAGGTTTGAAAGTGGAATATCTTGCGGGTAAATTGGTACCTCTCTGCAGAGTTAAAAATGTATTCGAATACTCCGAACTCCCGGGTTTATAGGAGTCTGCTGCGGTGGATTAAATCCACGGGGTGTGACACAAGTACTATTTTCTAAATAAAATATGTTTATTTAAGATTACCCAAATGACATGTGTTGTCATGATAAGGAGTGCTGCCGTGGGCTGTCGTGTGTCGACGTGTCGCGGTAGTGCTATAATCTAGTGAACAATGATGATGATGTTATATTATGAAAAGTGCTGCCATGAGATGAGGTATAAAAGAAAAAGATTATTTTACAAATATCCATAATTCTTGACTAGTCTAGGTTCATATCATCACTACTATATGTACTTACTCTTACCTATGACTTGCTGAGTACGTAAGTGCTCACCCTTGCAACATTCAACTCAATAGATGGAGCCTACTTTGATCAAGATGATGGCACGGAGTATTACGTGGATCCAGAAGGAGGAGAATCAGTTCCGCCAGAGCCCTGAAGTGTGTTGTTCTGCCGTCAACTTCTTTTGTGGGAGGGTCACCTATCTTCTGCTGCGTAGTTAAATATTTTGTTAAACCCTGAATGCCTTGTAGGCATTGTAATCCTCTTTATGTAATATTAAGGCCAGCAGGCCACACTGCTTAATATTTTGCTAGTACTCTGTTGCAATGTAATATACTCCTGTGTTTGACTCATCCTGGGAAGTCAAAGGTTTGTGAGAATGAGACTAGCTGCAGCGAGCTAGGTCTCTACAGGAGTAGTCGTTGTCCCAGTCTCGGGGCGCGACAGAACCTCATCCGGCTCCCCCTTTCTGGTCCCGGGGGTCGTCGCAGGGGGCTCCCCCCAACCGGCTCCGGAAGCCTCCGGGCCGGCAGCTACAGCGCACGAGCTCCCTCCCTCGGCGGGACAGGTCCGTTTCACCCCGGGGGAGGTCGAGCGAATGCGTTCACCAAAGCGCGGGGAAGAACTTCTCCCCGGCCGCGGGCGCAGGGAGCCTCGCTCTCGCACCGGCCGGGGGAAGAGACCTGCTGAAGAGCCAACCTTCGGGCTCAAGAACGCGGAGGCAACCTTCCCGCGCCTCATGACTCTGGTTTTCAGAAACCAAGTCGGCCGCAATGTCGAAGTCTACGTGGACGACGCGGTCGTCAAGAGTCCCCGCGCAGCCTCCCACATCGATGACCTGGCTGAAACCTTCCGCAACCTCCGCGCGTTCGGGCTCAAACTCAACCCGGAGAAGTGCGCCTTCGGGGTGCGCGGGGGGAAGCTCCTAGGTTTCCTCGTGTCCCAGCGGGGCATTGAGGCAAACCCCAAGAAGATCCGGGCGTTCCTAGATATGCCCCCGCCGCGCTCCGTCAAGGATGTCCAGCGGCTCTCCGGCCGCCTAGCCGCACTCAGCCGCTTTGTCTCCCGGTCGGGGGAGCGGGGCCTCCAGTTCTTCAAGATCCTTCGAGGGCTCGAGGGGTTCCGTTGGACCCCCGAGGCCCAGGAAGCGTTCGACGACCTTAAGAAGTACCTCACGAGCCCTCCAATGCTTGTGAGTCCGTCTCCGGAAGAGCCCTTGCTCCTCTACCTCGCCGCGACCCCCGTCGCCGTCAGCGCGGTCTTGGTGAAGGAGCAAGGGGGGCAGCAGCGTCTGGTGTACTACGTGAGTGAGGCCCTCCAAGGGGCCAAAACTCGGTACACGGAGATGGAGAAAATCTGCTACGCCCTCCTCATGGCGTCTCAAAAGCTTCGGCATTACTTCCTGGGGCACCCCATCACCGTCCCGTCGTCCCTCCCCCTCGGGGAGGTACTGCGGAACAAGGAAGCCACCGGCCGGATCGGGAAGTGGGGGGCCGAACTCGCCCCCTTCTCCCTGTCCCTTACCGGCCGCTCCGCCATCAAGTCACAGGTCCTTGCCGACTTCGTCGCAGAGTGGACTCCCGCCTCAGGGTCCGGGGATGAAGATCACCCTGTGCCGCCCCGACGCAGTGATCATTGGACCCTTATGTTCGATGGGTCGCTGTGTCTCACCGGGGCTGGTGCGGGAGTAGTCCTCCGGCGCCGCGAGGGGAAGGAACTCGAGTACGCCGCGCGGCTCGAGTTCCCCGCAACCAACAACATCGCCGAATACGAGGCTTTGCTCCTCGGGATGCGCCTCGCGCGCTCCCTGGGGATCCGGCGCCTCCTAGTCAAGGAAGATTTTCAGCTCGCAGTTTGCCAAATGGACAAGTCTTACCTGTGCCGTGACGCAAACTTAAGTCTTTATTTGCAGGAAGTGCGAAAGATGGAGAGGCATTTCGACGGCCTCGAGGCCCGGCATATCCCACGGAGGGACAATGACCGGGCCGACGCCTTGGCCCGGGCGGCAAGCGCCCGGGAATCGCTCCACAAGGGGGCTTTCCTGGAGATCATCACGAAGCCCTCGGTGGCCTCCCGGACACGGGCGACAAGCCTCATGTCCCGGAGGTCACCGAGATCACCCGGACTCCGTCTTGGATGGACCCCCTCATCTCCTTCATCAAGGGGGAGGGGGACCCTCCTAGTGAGACCGAGGCTAAACGCCTCCGGGCTAAATCCCGGGCATATCTCCTGCTGGAGGGGAGGCTCTACAAGCGGGGGGCTTCCGCCCTCCTGCGCTGCCTCCCCCGGCCGAAGGGACTTCAACTTCTCGAAGACATCCACGCGGGGAGCTGTGGTTCTCACCTAGCCCCAGGCCCAGGGTAAGCTCTCCTCCAAGTGGGAGGGCCCCTACAGGATCTCCGCGGTCCTGGGCTCGGGGGCCTACAAGCTCTCCAACCTTCAAGAGCAGGAGCTGAAGCACACGTGGAACTTGCGTTTACTTCACAAGTTCTATGTTTAGCCTTACGGGCCTGTCCCCTCCCCCAGAGCGTTCACGCCGGAGGGGGAGGAGGGACACTGTATTTTCCTCCCATTTCGCGGCTTCGCAGGGGGAGGCCTTGTACTTCATTTTATTAGCAATACATAGGTCTTGCTTTTCAAACTGTCTCATTGCAGGTCTCTCTCATTACCGCCCCTGCTGGCGATGCCCTCCCCGCGAGGATGCCCTCCCTGCGAGGAAGTGGGCCAGGCCCAACAAGTCCCTACAACGGGAGTCCCACTCCCGTAGGGCGGCTTACGATCAGCCCTCGTGGACTGAGGGTGTAAGCGGCAACCCGGTCACAGTGGCCGCGGTAACGAGTCACTTTGGGAGACTAGTCCCCTGCCGAAACACTCAAGACCCGTCTTCGGGCACTTCCTCCTCCGGGAGTAAACGCTCTCCCCAGTGGGACGTCTAATGGCCTTCATGGATCTATCTTCCTCCTACAGGGAGTCGACGTTATTCCCGGCTCCCCGTTCTCACGGCGACCGGATGAATGCCTCCCGGAGACCCTATTCCCGGCTCCCCATTTTCACGGTGACCGGACGATTGGTCCCCGGTGACCTTATTCCCGGCTCCCTGTTCTCACGGCGACCGGATGAATGCCTCCCGGAGACCCTATTCCCTGCTCCCCGTTCACACGGTGACCGGACGATTGTCTCTCGGAGAAGTCACGGATTTCTCGGGCATTTTCTTCCCCGAAGACCCTATTCCCGGCTCCCCGTTCTCACGGCGACCGGACGAGTGTCTCCTAGGAAGCTCGCCTCCGGAAATCTCATCGGGTTTTCTTGGACGTTTCTTCCACACGAGGCCTTATCCCCGGCTCCCCGTTCTCACGGCGACCGGACGATTCTCCCGGAAGGTCTTCTTCTTGAAAACCTCGTTTTAAAATTTTCTAACTTTAGGAAATTTCCTATGCTACAGGTGGCTTCCATCCCGGGGGCCTTGTTACCCCCACAGCGCGCGGAGCTATCCTCCGGCCCGCTGTGGGCGGGGGGGATAAGGAACCCCCGGGTGTCGACCGCGCCGCCCACGAGGAAACTTAGCTCATCCTTGTTAAGATGAGTCGTCCGGACCATCCAATAAGAAGAAAATAAAGAGGCAATAAAAGGAAACAACAACAGCTTTATTGATTGTCAAACCCGGAGGACATCTTCCCCCTCCGGTGGGCTTCGGAAACGATACAACCCGGGTTCTAACCCGGGGGATTCTCTAAGCCCTAAGGTTCCTACGCCTAATACTCCCGGAGGCCATCCGCTAGCTCCCGGGTCAAGTCCCGGTACAATGCCCGTACGAGGCGCCGAGCATCCCGGAGCACATCTTCAGGCCAGAACTCGTATCCCGCCGGTGGAAGTATCCGGAGGGGAGGGATCATCCGGAGCCCCGGTCGCGGAGGGGGCAATTTGGCACGATGATTATCAAAATTGTCCAAGTGCCACTCCGGACGCCACCTCAACCGGATCGGCTCCTGGACGCTATCCCCGCCACGATTCCCAGAGACAAGGCTTAGCAAGATTAAAGCCGCTTGGGCGTCCCCCGGGGAGCCCCTCCCGGACCTTCGCCCGGGAGCAACCTCCCGGGAACCCTGGTAACAGTAAATTCAATTCAAAGACTTAGAAAAAATTCTAACTTCATTGCATTCAAAATGTTTCTGTACAAGTGTCCGGGGCTTCTTCTAAGAAGCTACCGTAATCAAAAAGTCCTAAACAAAAAAAAGGGCCCTAGCTAAGACCTGGGGGGAGGCTCATACATGTTCGTTGGCGTCCTCCCCCCGGGGGGCTGGGAGGTCTCCCGCTGGAGGCGCCGGAGCCGGGAACCACGCCCGGATGATCCAGTCGTAGAACCCTCCAGCAAGCTGCTCGACCTCCCGGCGCGAAGGCTCAAAGGAGTCCGGGAAGCTTCGGGGGATGCGGCCCCTGATCGTCCTGGCACCGACCCCCCGGAACTCGACGAGCCCCGCAGCGGCCGCGACGACGGGGATCGCCCGACCCCGCGCCCGAACGTCGGCAGCCTCCGGGATGGCGGAGACCTGTGCGTTGAGAAAACTCACAGCCTCCGCGAGGCTCGCCGGTGGCACCTCCCTGCTCCCGGAGCCTAGGCTTACACCAAGGCCCTCGAGGGCCGACCGGACGGAGTGGCCCGCGTCCGCCATAGCCCGGACGCTCGAGCTCTCGAGCTCCCGGAGCGCCTCCTCCCTCGCCTTGGCCTCCTCCCGGAGGCGGCCGTTGACGACCACGGAAATATGGACCTGGGCCCGTACCCGGGTCAATTCCGCGAGGGCTTCGTCGCGTTCCCGGAGGGCCTCCTCGCGCTGCCCTACGGAGGCCGCGGCCCGGCCCTCCGCCTCCTTAAGCAGCCAGGCGACCCGCTGCTCAAGGCCCCAGGTAACAGCTACCACCTACAAAATATATAGAGTTAGAAAAATCTCAAAGTGCAGGGGATGAATAAAGACGTCATCGACTCGGGTTACCTGGGCCCCGAGGGACTAAAGCCCCTCGAAACGCTCATGGAGCGTCCCTCCCGCGACGAAGGCCTGCACCTTCCGGGTATGTAGGCCCTCTGAGTAGCGGGCGACCTCCCTCGCGGGAAGCAAAGGGGTCTCCCGCCCGGCGCCGCCAGCGCGGCCGGCGGGGGGTCGCCGGACCTCAAGGTCCGGTAACGCGGCCGGCGTCACCAGCGTCTTCGTCGATGAGGAAGTGCCCCCCGAAGACGTGGCCGAGGAGCTCTCGGCGGGAGCCCCCGCCCGGGGGGAACCATCAGGCCTTTCCCCGCCCCGGGCCGGAAGGTCCTCGGGGCCTCCTCCTCCGGAGGAACCTCGTAGACCGAGGGGCTCCCCCCCTCATCCACCGGCCAAACCCGCGGAGGTGAGGCCTCCGCGAATCTCACCTCCAGCCTCTCCGACTCCAAAGAAGCCGGAAGGGGCAGGAGGGGCTCCACCAAGAGCGGCGACGGGGCGTAGTTCGCCGAGTCGGACGCCGCCCCGCCCGCGGTCGCCTCCTTCCCCCGCGCCTCGACGGGGCCCTTCGGGGGAGGAGGTGTTGCTTCCTTCTGGGCCGGTGCCCGGGCACGCTCGCTTCCGGGGGTCTCGTCCCGGGGCTTCGCCGGTGTCGCCGCCGGCAACGTCGATGGGCCGGGGGTCTTTTGAACCCGGGCCTTCTTGGGCTCCGAGCCCCCGGCCGCCTCCTTCCCCCGTTTGTGCGACCCGGGGGTGGGCAGAGGCTTCCTCTCCGGCAGCTTTAGCCCGTAGGCCGCCGCTACCAAGTTCTTGGGAGGGCCCTCCCCCACGGCGCGCACGACGCGCTCGTGCTCATCGGTGAAGTACCTCCCCAGGAGGTTCTCCGCCTTCTCCCGGACTGCAAGAGGTAAAGAGTTAGTTAAATTTTTGAAAATTCGTAAATACAATGCAGCAGGTTCCCGGAGCTTACGTCGCGTCACCGGCTTCACCGGGGGCCACTGCTCGGGGCCCATGCCGATCCCCCTCTTCCCACCGGTGAAGGGGGAGATCCGGAGGAGAGCCATCTCCTCGGCGGCATCCCGCATCGAGCGGGCCTTCTTGGAGAGGATCACCTTGCCGAGGAGCTCGAACTCCTCGTCCGTCCACACCGGAGGCTTCGGCGCGGACGACCGGCTATAGGCGGGAGGCTCTGGGGCGTACACGACCACCTCATCCCGGACCCGGAGGTAAAACCACCTCCGGACCCAGTCCCTCCAGTGGTCCCGGGAGGCCGCTGCCGGGTAGTCGATCACCCGGGACGGCAACATCTGGACCATCACCGAACCGAAGGGGGACTTGGGGCCCCCCTTCACCAGGTGGGAGGTCCGCGCCGCCGGTTCGTAGAAATACCGGAAGGCGCGAAGGGTGGGCTCCCGCCCGATCGCTATCTCGTAGAGCCAGATGAAGAGGCCCATCCGGACGAGCGCGTTCGGGGTGAGGTGGTTGAGAGCCACCCCGTACTTCTTGAGAAACTCCCGGAGCATGGGATGCACCAGGAGCCGGAGCCCCGCCTCCAGGAAGGCCTCGAAGGCCACGACCTCTCTAGGCCTGGGGCGGGGGGCTCCGTCTTTCTTCACGGGGACTCGGATGTCCCCGTCCGCTTCGACGCATCTTTCGACCAAGGACTCGGCGTCCTCGGCCGTGAACTCCGACGCCCAGAGGAAATCCGAAGGGATTTCCTCCGGGGCCACTTCCGTGGTCTTCGCCCGACCCTTGGGTGCCATGAGGTTAGTCTTCTTTTTCGGTGGCTAACCTTGCAGGAGGCTACTACTAAAAACTCCCGGACGTCTGCTACCAGAAAGGGCTACCGGAAAGAGCTACCGGGAGAGGGCTACCGGGAGAGCAAAAATCGCTGAGGATGAAAATTTGAAATGAGCTTCCGGGCCCCCCAAGGTCCTATTTATAGGGGCAGGACGTGGTCTAGATGCACGCCACGTGGCAACCGCGGGTTAATCCGGACCGTAGAAGTTCAAACCGTGCACGGGAAAATAAGGGACGGGCGCGTGAATCGAGGCACCGGTTCGAACCGCGCGCGCATTTATGGCGAAACGGCACGGCCTTAAGCGTGGGGCACGGAAACCGAAGCGCCGCGGCTCCGGTGACTTGGCCCGGAGATCTTCCCGGTGACGTGTGCCATACCCATCGGGGACTCGAGCATCGTCCCCGGCGTGCATGGGGGGCTGCTGTCGGGGGAAATCTCCGCGGGACTAAGTCCAGGTAAGTTGTGTCACGATTGCCCGGGGCCCTGGCCCCCGGGACCTCCCTGGGACGCGGCCTCCGGTGCCCTCCCGGGCGTCGCCATTTGGCTCTCGGGACGCGGCCTCCGGTGCCATCCCGGGCGCCGCCATTTGCCCGGGGACGCAGCCTCCGGTGCCCTCCCGGGCACCGCCATTTGGCTCCCGGGACGCGGCCCCCGGTGCCCTCCCGGGCGCCGCCATTTGCCCGGGGACGTGGCCTCCGGCCTCCCCGGGCACCACCTTTTTGCTCCCGGGACGCGGCCTCCGATGCCGTCCCGGGCGCCGCCATTTGCCCGAGGACGCGGCCTCCGGCCCCTCCCCGGGCGCCGCATTTTGGCCCCCGGGACGTGGCCTCTGGCCTCCCCGGGCGCCGCCTTTTGGCTCCCGGACACGGCCTCCGGTGCTGTCCCGGGCGCCGCCATTTGCCCGAGGACGCGGCCTCCGGCCCCTCCCCGGGCGCCGCATTTTGGCCCCCGGGACGTGGCCTCCGGTGCCCTCCCGGGCGCCGCCATTTGCCCGGGGACGTGGCCTCCGGCCTCCCCGGGCGCCGCCGTTTGGCTCCCGGGACGCAGCCTCCGGTGCCGTCCCGGGCGCCGCCATTTGCCCGAGGACGCGGCCTCCGGCCCCTCCCCGGGCGCCGCCTTTTGGCACCCGGGACGCGGCCTCCGGTGCCCTCCCGGGCGCCGCCATTTGGCTCCCGGGACGCGGCCTCCGGTGCCCTCCCGGGCGCCGCCATTTGGCTCCCGGGACGCGGCCTTCGGTGCCCTCCCGGGCGCCGCCATTTGCCCGGGGACGTGGCCTCCAGCCTCCCCGGGCGCCACCTTTTGGCTCCCGGGACGCGGCCTCTGGTGCCCTCCCGGGCGCCGCCATTGGCCCGGGGACGTGGCCTCCAGGGCCTCCCCGGGCGCCGCCTTTTGGCCCCCGGGACCTGGCCTCCGGCGCCGTTCCGGGCCTCATCGCCCTCCTAAAGGTAAAAGTCTCGAGCCGTTTATCACGTGCAGGTCACGCGAGGAGCGCCTCGGGAACTAGCGACCACCTGTCAAGCATCCAAGGCGTTTGACCGGGAGAAGGACGGTCCTACCCTTCAATCCGACGGTGGCTTTCGGGGTAGTTTAGGTTTTTTGCTTCTTTTTGGGGCTATAAATAGCCCTTGTACCCCTCTGTTGTAAAGGATCGGTTCTCTTTGATTGGAATAGCTAAACTCACAAACGTGCTCCGGAAGCCTCTCCCCCGGAGAGAGCCTCCCCAGCCGACTCCGGTCGGCAGCGCGTCGACAGGACTAGGGCCCGCACCGGGACCCGAACCTGTATAAACCCGTGTGTCATTTTTTGTGCTTGTCCGGCGGGGGAGGACCGGTCATCCGGTCAACCCGCGCCGCGTAATCTTCGCTAGGAACATTCTCAAAACCTGCCGGGGTATTCGCAATACCGCGACAATCGGGATCCCCATTGTCCTCATCGGTTAAAGTAACAGGTTGTGGTACATACTCGCCTTCGGATGCAATAGGGTTCATAGAAGGCAAACGAAGTACTTCCTCAAATTTTCCTCCTACGGTCACGGATGCGCAGAAACCGGCCTTTTTTAGGATCCTGGCGGAGAGACTGGATGAGGTCGCGTCCGAGGCGACCCCAACGGCCTCCTCCCGCTCGGTAACGCATTCCCGTGAGCGGGATGGTCCTCATTCTGACTCCGGCCGGCGGAGTTACCCGCTGCCCATACCGTCCCGACAGGACAAATACCGGCGAATGCAGGACTCTCGTAGTAGGGATCGAGTTCCAGTTCACTCTCGTTTGGGACCACGAGTAACCTCGCCATTGTATGAGGTCGCTCGAGACCCAACCGGGAGTCACAGGGCGATTCACGGTCCTTACGTTGGTTGCAAAGCCTTTTCGCCTGGCCTACGAGCAGTCGTTTGGCCCGATAAGTTTCGACCAGGGGCCATTGAGAGGTTTGATGGAACTCAGAACCCATCCGAGTTCCTTCAGATCTATATTACTGCCATCCAAGCAGCAGGAGGCGATGACAAGGTCATGGCCAACTACCTGCCTATAGTCCTCGCAGGACCGGCTAGAACCTGGTTGTTTAACCAGCCTGAGGGTTCCATTTACAATTGAGAAATGCTATGCGATGCCATCCTCAGCAATTTCCAGAATTGTTACCAAAAGCCGGGTAAGGAAGACGACCTGCATCGGCTGCGGCAAACTTCGACCGAAACACTTCGGCAGTTTGTCAAGAGGTTTGTCGGGGTGAGGAATACCATCCCGAACATATCTGATGGCTCCGTAATCAGGGCATTTAAGCATGCCGTTCGATACCGGAGATTCACTGAAGACTTGCTTATCCACTCTCCTCGATCAGTGGCCGATCTGTTCGACATGGCTGATCGATATTCCGATGCAGCCGAAGCGGTCGAATGGAACCGAATGGTCGACAAGGGGGACCTACCACCCCAACCAGGCTTCAAGGACGCCAGGAAAGAAGATTCAAGCAAGAAGCCGGAATCTTCACCTGGTGGGAAGTCAAAGAAGTCGAAGAGGAACCGCTCTGGACAGTACCGCGAGGTCGCAGTCGCAGAGAAGCCACCTTCGACCAAAGGTAATAAGTCTTCATTTAAAAGTAAAACTGCCTCTTGTGGTCGGGATTCCGACCAGCCAGAAAAATCAACTAATCCGCAGGAGGCCAAGAAGTGGTGTCCACTCCACAACTCCGTAGGCCACGACCACAAAAATTGCAGGAGTTGGTTGAAATAATTGGACGATTTCTACCAAGGAGTTGGGCCGATGCCAACCTTACCGCCTAAAGTGCAGGCGTGCGGGATTAGAGACGTCGACGGAGACGAAGAAATGGCTTACCAGGTACCTCAAAATCATGTTAATGTCATTTTCGGGGGTTCTTCCTCTTTTGTTTCCAAAAGGCAGTTTAAAACCTTCTGCCGAGAGGTTAACCAAACGGAGACATCCCTTGGTGAACCTCAATACCCCCGTTGGTCGGATATGCCTTTGACGTTCAATCGCGCTGACTGTCCTGTGGGGCTAACCCGACCATTGAGGCTACCTCTGGTCATTACCCCAATCATCAGTAACGCGAGAGTCGAAAGGGTCCTGATTGACGGGGGAAGTTCCCTTGATCTTTTATTGGTCAAGGCACTCGACGAGATGCAAATTCCTCGTTCGAAGATCAAACCCATAATCCATCCGTTTTATGGGATAATCCCAGGCCCCTCCATGATGCCATTGGGACAAGTGGTTCTCCCGGTCACTCTGGGAGAACCAGACAACTTCCGGACAGAATTGGTTACTTTTGATGTAATCGATTGTGACTCAGCTTATAATGCAATCTTTGGCAGGCCGACTCTTGCTAAGTTCATGATGGCAACGCACTATGCTTATCAGTGCGGGAAATTGCCTGGCCCCAAGGGTGTCATCTCGGTCCGAGGCAGTCGCAACGTGGCACTCACGTGCGACCGGCTATCTTTGGAGATGGTCGATCAACTTCCCCTCCGGGACGCTCAGGTCGCCACTGTTACCACCGACGCGATCAAAGCTGCTCCTCGACCAGATGAAAAGCTCAAATTGGTTCCTTTGTACCCAGATGATCCATCCAAGACAATTCGGGTCGGATCAGCCCTGGATGACAAATAGGAACTCGACCTCGTTACTTTCCTCCGAGCTAACGCAGACGTGTTTGCGTGGAAACCGTCCAACATGCCCGGTGTCCCAAGGGAAGTAATTAAGCACAGGTCAGCAATTCGACCTGGACAACGACCAATAAAGCAAAATCTCACGCGTTTCGCTACTGACCGACAGGAAGCCATCCGAGAGGAGTTGGACAAACTCCTACAGGCCGGGTTTATCCGCGAAGTGGATCACCCGGAATGGCTCGCCAATCCGGTCATGGTCCGCAAGTCAAATGGCAAGTGGCGCATGTGCGTCGACTACACTAGCCTCAACGCTGCCTGTCCGAAGGATGACTTTCCCCTTCCCCGCATCGACCAGCTGGTCGACTCGACTGCAGGTTGCAAACTAATGAGTTTTCTGGACGCTTACTCAGGATATCATCAAATTAGCATGGCAGAAGACGATGAAGAGAAGACTGCCTTCATCACCCCGTTCGGCACATACTGCTACGTCAGAATGCCATTCGGTCTCAAGAACGCAAGTTCCACGTACCAGCGCTTGATGCAAAAGACCTTTCTTTCCCAGATAGGGCGTAATCTCGAAGCATATGTAGACGATTTGGTTGTAAAAAGTACCAAGAGATTGTCTCATTTGGACAATCTCGCTGAAACCTTCTGTAATTTGAATCGCTTTGGAATAAAATTAAACCCGGAGAAATGTTCTTTCGGGGTTTCTTCAGGAAAACTCCTCGGTTTTCTTGTGTGTTCCAGGGGCATTGAAGTTAATCCTGAGAAAATCAGGGCCATTGAACAAATGAGGTCGCCCTCGACCATGAAGGATGTTCAACGCCTGGCTGGTCGCATGGCGGCTTTAAGTCGCTTCATATCGCGATTAGGCGAAAGGGGATTGCCTTTTTTCAAAGCCTTGCGGAAGCATCATAACTTTACATGGTCGGATGAGGCCGAAAAAGCATTTCAGGAGGTAAAGACATATCTATCCAGTCCGCCAGTATTGGTGTCTTCCGACAAAGGAGAACCATTGCTTCTTTACCTGGCGGCCACACCGCACGCGGTCAGCGCCGTTCTGATCGCGGATAGGGAAGGAATACATAGACCCGTCTACTATGTGAGCGAAGTACTTCATGGTCCTAAGGAGCGCTACCCTGAGGTCCAGAAGATACTTTATGCGCTACTAATGGCTTCCCGTAAGCTACGACATTACTTTCAAGCGCACAAGATCACAGTACCCTCCTCTTTTCCTTTGGTGGATATTGTCCGAAACCCAGAAAAATTTGGTCGAATCGCCAAATGGGCGGTCGAACTCGGTGCCTTCGAGATCCATTTCACGCCCCGCACGGCGGTTAAGTCTCAGGTTTTGGCCGACTTTGTGGTCGAATGGACCAACCCTGAGCCACCCGTGCAGTTGGCAGAGGAACTGGAGTGCCCCGATTACTGGACAATGTACTTTGACGGCTCCCGTAGTTTTCAACACTCGGGGGCTGGAGTGGTCTTAGTTACGCCCCAGGGCGAACAACTTAAGTATATCATTCAACTACACTTTGTTGCGACTAACAATGCAGCAGAGTATAAAGGTCTTCTTGCAGGGCTCCGGGCAGCTAAGTTCCTCGGAGTCCGTCGATTAGTGGTGAGGGGAGACTCACAACTGGTCGTAAACCAGGTAAACAAGGAGTACAGCACCTCCGATGAGACAATGGCTCATTACCTGGGGGAAGTGAGGAGATTGGAAAAACACTTCAGTCATTTCGAAGTCCAATACATCCCGTGAAAGGACAATATTCTCGCAGACCAATTATCCAAAATTGGGTCCTCACGCTCATCCGCTCCGGCAGGAGTGTTCATTGAACACTTGGACCGTCCTTCGATCATGACTTCGGTCGAGGATGATCCGGTAATAGCCTTCGTTACCAACCTCGGTCAGGAACAAGATTGGACTCATCCATTGAGGGTCTATCTTGAACATGGGACCCTACCCGAGGACGAAACCGAAAGTGATCGGTTAATTCGAAAAGCGCGTCTGTACAAACTCATAGATGGGATTCTGTACAGAAAGGGTACTCAAGGAGTATTCATGCGTTGTATATCTCAGGAGGAAGGAAAATCCCTCTTGAAAGAAATACATGACGGTGTATGCGGTGCGCACGCGTCATATCGGACGCTGGTCGGAAAGGCTTTTCGACAAGGATTCTACTGGCCTTCGGCACTTGATGATGCCAAACATATAGTCAAGACGTGTCCCCAGTGTCAGTTCCACGCAAGACAAGTTCATCAACCTGCCTATGCGTTGCAAACCATTCCTCTCGCATGGCCATTCGCGGTCTGGGGGATGGATATCATCGGTCCTATGCCACAAGCGGTCAATGGGTACAAGTTTCTGTTCGTAGCCATTGACACATTTACAAAGTGGATTGAGGCCGAACCAGTACGAAACATTACCGCATCAGCCGCACAAAAGTTCTTTCATAAGAACATTGTGGCACGATTTGGTGTTCCAAATCGTCTCATCACAGACAATGGTTCTCAGTTCGCCAGCGGTCTTTTCCTGGACTACTGCGATCAGGTCGGGACCAAGGTGTGCTTTGCTTCTGTGGCACACCCACAAAGCAATGGTGCCGTAGAACGAGCCAATGGGCAAATACTGCAAGGCATTAAAAAGCGCGTCTTTGATCGCCTTAAGACCCGCTCGGGGGCTTGGGCAGATGAGCTCTATACTGTTCTATGGGCATTGCAGACTACTCCTAGTCGAGCCACCGGTGAGACACCCTTCCATTTGGTCTATGGGGCCGAGGCGGTATTACCTATGGAAGTAAGTATTGGTTCTGTTCGGACAGATCAGTTCGAACAGGTTAATCAGTCCGAACAACGGGCGCAAGATCTCATCCTCTTAGAAGAATGGCGTGATCTCACCCTGGTTAAATCCGCGGCATACTTGCAGGCTTTACGCAGGTATCACAGTAAAAAGGTGCGACCACGTGATCTCAACGTGGGCGACTTGGTTTTACGAAAAATTCAAGACCAGTCTAATCGCAACAAATTCTCCCCAAAATGGGAAGGTCCTTATACTGTTGTCTCAGTGCCGCGAACAGGATCGGCGCGGTTAGCTATGGAGGATGGTCGGATTTTGTCCAATACTTGGAACATCGATCAACTTCGCAAGTTTTACGTGTAAGTATTCCAATTCCTTTTTTCCTGTTCAATTAGCATCTTTTCATAAAAGAAAATATGTCTTGCTTTCATACAATGAGTTTTTCTCTTTAAGCCCGTATCATATGCATTCGACCTGGGGGCTGATCGCCGGCGGTCAGATCATTACAACAATCTAATCAGATTCGCTGGTCGATCTCATGACCACTTCCAGATAAGTCACTCCTAAATAAGCCGTTTCTCAGCGCGTACGGGGCTATCTGGCAAGTCCTTGGTCATCTGAGTGGCTACCGGTTCGCAATAAGATTAGACGTTATATTGATCTTGATCGTTGGTTTAAAACGCACACCCCTGGTCGTTACTCTTATGTTTTCTCCTCTGCTTATAACACTAAGGCTTCAGTATTCATAAGCAGAGGCGGGGGCTAGGGGGGATGTGCTTACAGTATGGAACTCATAATATAAAAATGCAAAATATGTACTTTCTGTCAAAAATGGTTTTTTGCATACATTGCATTATACACAATTGTTTGGATACAAAAATAAGGATCATTCGATCCCCAGCTCAGTCAGGAGCCTGTCTACAAAGGGCTTAACCTCCTCCATGACTGCATCGAGCAGCTCTTCACTCTCGACCTCAACCGGACCCACCAGTGCGCTCAGATCTGCATCTGGGCCATGTTGAAGTCGAATCCGGCTGAGTACGGCTGCTGTGGCTGATCGAACCCTGGTTCTGATCGCCTCTTCGCGTCGCCGTGTATCTCCAGGGAGATACTCAGGCAGTGATTCTGCCTGGGCAGTGAGCAGCGATGTCCAGTCGCTTACGCTGAGGTTATCCTTCTTCGGTTCTACCACATCGGTCTTCAAAAGATCAGCCACGGCCTTCAGTTTTTCGAAGACCAGGAGGCTCAGCTCTTTGATCGCCCAATCGGTGTGGCGAATCGAGGATTCAAGAATCCCCTTGTCCCGACTAAGCTGTGTAATTCGACCTGCTTGCGCTGTACAGAGAGAGGAAATTATTTGCATGTTATGGATTCAAGTCTTCTTAATCAGGAATCGGCTTACCAGCATTTTCTGATCGAAGTTTGTTGATTTCGGTCTCTTGTTTCTTAAACATTGAGACTGAATTGAGCCTCATTTTGGCCACTTCTTTCTTCAAAAATGAAACCTCTCTGCAGCGAAATCAAGGCAGTCACAACCAAAATGTACCCATACTAACCAAAGGGTAATGATCCTCACCAGCGCAAGCTGTCGCGTTCTTTCTGAATGGCTTCTGTACTGGCCATCACAACATGCGACTGGCCTGTTAGCCAGGATAACCCCTGTGATGCAAAGGAAGAGGATCAAAAGTGTCCTAAGCACAATTCAGGCACGAGAGCAGAGGTTTATTATACCTTCATAAACTTTTGTAAGACAGCATCATCCAATCCAGCGGGGATCCTCGCCAGAGCCCCGGATGTGCTTACTACAGGGACAGTTGGTGGGAGTGCCGGCTGGGCGCTACCCCCAGTAGTCATTGGTCGTGACTGGGTCCCTGCATTTATTCCTTCCCCTGCGGTCTGGACGACTTCCTGGACCACAGGGGTGGAGCGTTCTTCGTTGGAAGCTCCTGTACCAGCTACTGCTTCAACCCCTCCGGAGGCGGTTGAAGAGCTGGGCGCCGTCTTTCTTTGCCTGACAAGAAAGACAATTTGAGTAGTTTTTATTTAAGATTATTGCCGGTTTAAGGTTCTTACCTTATTTGAAATCCCATTCGCTCTTGAGATTTCTGGGAAGGTTCCCCTTGGGAAGGAGAACCATCGTCGGTTCTTGCCTTCCTCATGGCAAACAAGGTAGCTCCCCCCTGGATGTGTTCTGCTATGAGCATATTTCTAAGAAAAAGATAAAGACAAAAAGCAAGGTCTTTACCTGGGCTACCGTACTGGCTGGTGGGGCTACATCCGAAGGCCTTGGCAACTCCTAGGTCACTGGAGCCGCCGCAACCGGCCTTTGCTCAACTACCTCCCCCTCTGTCCGCGGAGGAGGAAGATTTTCCTCCCTAGGACTCGCGGTAGTCGCGGGGAGAAGCTCTTCTCCCTGTATAAACATTGACTCGTCAAAATATACAGAAGGAATTGAAGAAAGTATGACCGTAAGGAATCCTTACCGAGGTCGTCCTTTCGACCAGGGAAGCGGAGACAATTAACCCTGAAGCCTCGGGGGCTTAAGGAACTTGGAGGTCATCTGCGATCCCAAGATTTTCCGCGGTGGCAGGATCTGCCACGACCACCTCTTCAGTAGCAGTGGTCTCTGCGGGGCAGCTTGGAGCATCGCCGGATGGGAGATCCGCGATCTTCCTCCTCCGAAGGACCAGAGGAACATCATCCTATTCCTCCTCGCTCCCCTCTCCCTGTATGACGAAGAAGTGATTCCAATCTGCGCCTGGTAAAACAGAAGGGATGCGATATCTTACCGCCGTCTTTCTTGCGGTAGGAGGAATGCTCCGTGAAGACCCCTCCCCGGGATTTGGCCTGGCCTTCTTGGGGGCAGGACTCTTTGTCCTGGGTCTTTGGGAGACCTTCTTCACGTTCTTCACCGTTGGCATCCCATGAGAGCCTACGTTCTCACTCGGGAAAGTCGCCTCGGCGAACCTTCCTAGGAGCTGATTCACATTACCGATGGAATTGCTTAACGCTGGACATGCATAAAACCTGAAAAACGGAGGCCAGATAGAGAATGTACCTTTCGGCGCTCCTGTTTAAGGTCGTCGCCGGCGTGAATCAGACTCTGTGGACGAGGCGATCCCTTAGGGCCCTCTACATCAGCATTGTAGGCCCTAAGGAGGGAGTTGGTCCCCCTCTCAATTTCAGATGAAGGCAGGATTGTTCCCAAATTCGAGTCAGAATTTGCACAATTCAAGAATAGCAAAGCTAAGTGCTAAAGAAATAAATACCTTTACTGTAGTCCAAGGTGCTGTCCGCCATGGACCTAATCTCCCATGCCGGATGAACCCTTTCGCGCAGAGGACTCACCCGGTTCTTCACGAAGTCTCGGATAATGTCTCGAGCCGTCAATCCTTGATTGACCAAGTGAAGGATCACCTCGGCATGCTTCGAAAGCTCCGAGTTCATCGCCGGGGGAGCATCTAACTCGCTCGACTTCTCTGGTCGTGAGTTTTCAAACCATAAGTTGCTCTCGGATGGTGGAGAGCAGTAAAACCACCTTTGGTGCCACCCGTGCACAGAATCTCGCAGGGGTGGGGAGGGATACTCCTTTTTGTCCCTCAGCCGGAAGTAGATGCATCCGGCGGCGTTGGTACTCTTCGACCACGCCGAAAAGTAGAATCGCCAAAAAAAGATCCACACTGGGATATATTCCGACGAACGCCTTACAGAGATGCTGGAACACCACAAGGATCAGCATCGCGTTGGGGTGGAGGTTAATCAATTCCCACCCATAGTGCTCAAGGATATCTTTGAGGAACCGACTCTCAGGGAATCGGAACCCGCAGCGCAGATACTCCTCAAAAACCACCAACTCGCCCTCTTGGACAGTTGGGGTTTCTTGGTCCTTCTCCGCGGGCCGCCAGTTGATGAGCAACCGCGGAGGAAGGATCTCCTCCTTCTCTAACGCCACTAGGCTCTCCTCAGAGTGGTGAATGGATCGGCTCCAGGATGCCATCTTTGGTGGAGAATCAAAGGAAAAGTTGGCGATTTTGGGAAGATGAAGGCCGAAGAAAATGAGGGTTTTGTGCGGCGGGAATGATGAGGGTTTTTCGGCTGTGTGGCTTCTTTGAGAAGACATCTGCTTTTTTTATAGACCCAAGGCGGCGCATTAATGTGAGTAAACGTTCCATTGAATGCTTTATTCATTTCCCATAATGGATACTGCCTCTGGCGGACCCAATAAAGTGTTCAGGTATCGGATCTGGAACAAAAAGACTTCTTTGTTTCGGAAACTGAAAGTGCAAAAGGACTGAAAAATTTTCAGTACTTTTCAGAAGACGTTTTTCCTTTGTATGCTTTGAACATGTTTTATGGAAATGCTTTGCAACTCAATTTTTAACGTACTGGAATGTTTCTAATTGGGTTATGGTTTGATCGAAACCGTGTTTTAGACTAAAACTTCGATTCTAATCGGAGTGATAGTCTGACCGAGTTCCGACTCTGGTCACAATTTAGTTCTGACCGCGGCCCTGAAATTGATCGCGGTATCAGGGCAGGTCGCGATGCTTTTGGAAGCATGATTTTGATCGCAGAACTAAAGTTTCCTGTGTATGAGTGGTCACGAACATAAAGTTTAAGGCCATATTTTCGCACAGAAGATGTGAAGAATATTCATGAGAAATAAGAAACTTTTATTTCTTACATTCTTTACATACAA
This sequence comes from Pharus latifolius, assembly GCA_019359835.1. Taxonomy (NCBI): domain Eukaryota; kingdom Viridiplantae; phylum Streptophyta; class Magnoliopsida; order Poales; family Poaceae; genus Pharus; species Pharus latifolius. The sequence goes on along the minus strand of CM033326.1, from coordinate 42,001,230 downwards.
AAGGGATACAGTCGATCAAAACGTCGACTTGCTCCGAAAGAAGTTTACAAAGTTCCCCAAGGGACATGTTGTTGTCAGTAGGATCTACACTGGCAACTCCCAGGGAACTAGCAACTACCCTAAGTCTATCTACATCGTCCCTAACGATAGACGCACTATTGTTCCTAATCAAGTCAGAGAGTTCTCGCTGTTGTTGAGCATAGTCCCTCTCTCGACGGAAATGGTGCGCCTCTTCCCGGGATCGATCAAGACATTCTGCTAGACGCAGAATCTTCGAGGCCATCTCCTCGGTCTTCTTCTCCAGGGCATTCTTCTCCTCCAGAAGAGTCTGTCCGGAAGGAAGAGATGGAGCAGCAGAAGGCTGATCGCTGGAGCCTCCAACCTCCTGCATTTTGCAAAAGTTAGTCGTACTAACTATAATTATAAGCAAAAGGGGAGAAGGATTGATACCTGTCCCGGTGCATAACCCGTTGATATACCCATCTTGGGAGGAGGATCATCAGATGGTGGAAGTGCAACCTTCCCATCAGAAGATTGCTTCGCCAACCCAATATGACAATCATCTGATCGAGGGATAGTCACCTCTTGCCAACCAGAATGTTGATCACCCAAAAGGATGGGAGAATTGGATGTGATGGGATCTTTCTCCAAGGACAAAGGCCTAACTTGCCGAGAGGCATAAATGGGGAGGGTCAAAGGAACTGAAGGAAGAAAGAAACTTGCTATATTCTTCACCTTTTTTCCACTGGAGGATCCTTCGTCAACCTTGGGTTTCTTCCTTAATGGAGACAGGTCTTCAATCGTTTGAGGCCCTTGTTCGACAACTTTCTCTTCATCACTCTCAATCTCGATGATATCGTGATCTGCCATCGGGAGGAGTATGTGAAAAGGAAGAAGGCAGGATAACAAGAAAAGGACTTAGGTGTGGAGGGAAATTGTGAAGTTTTACAAATCCAGGAGCATGGTATTTATAGCCGCCTGGGTGACGGTTTGCATTCCAGATGCCTCGGGTTTCGTCAAAGCATTTACAATTTTACCTCGAGATAAAAACAGTTCTACGGCGCTATCATTGCCCGTCACATAATGTCAGAACCCGTCTTGGGAAACCAACCGTTTTTCACTTAGTGCGCCACTAAGTGGAAAAATTGAAGAATCGGGTTAAAAATCCAATGCATGGTCTTAAAATTCGAAATAAACACGTCTCTTCATTTTCTTCGAATTTGGGGGCTAGCTGACGAGGATTGTCACCCGGGTCACTTCTAATAGACTTTTGGTTCAAGACAGGTTCGAACCAGACATGTATCTGGCGATGCGAACTCGAGCTATTCCGAGGGGCATCGCCATGAGGTCGCAAAGCTTTACACGATCAGGCCGCGGGCTTCGTGCGATCAGGTCGACAGCTTTGCGCGGTCAGAAGTTCGTATGCTATACGCGAACTAGATATCCGGGATGTTGCGCGATCAGCCCACATTCCGCGGTCAGAACATTCTCGACCAGGGTGCTTGGAGTTTATTCGGTTATCCGTATAAAAGGATATTCCAAGCATCCCGAAGATTCCTCCACGTTGAAGACCAACCGTCAGAGGTTAATATATGCGGTTATTCATGATTAACACATGTTAATAACCTCCGTGGAAGTTAACAGCAGTTCCCCAAAAACTGCATCCAACCGTTTGATGCAGTTTTCTTCATATGGCACCCTTTCGACCAGTATAAAAGGGTGGCGTAGAGGTTCTAGAGGGGGGATCCAATCCATTTGGAAGAACAAGACCCCTGATACAAGTGAGATACAACGTATCTCAACCACTCAAACAGCCAAGTCTACGGCTTAGATTAGAAAATATTCGCAAGTCTCCTAGAGCTTCTTTTTGTACACTTATATAGGAAAAACTTTCGCCTGTGAAGGTTTCTTCCCGCTAGTTTGTAAACTTTTATCACATATAGTGAAATTCTAACAGGACGTAGGGCTTTTACTCCCACCATCGAGGGCCCGAACCTGTATAAATCTCTCTGTGCTCCTGTTCACCATTGTTCTACATACCTTCCCGGGGGGTCATCTTGAAAGGTCTCACAATTACAAATTTTGCATAAGTTCGGCTGAGGACTCCGAGTCCGAATCGTCGACACATATCATGAAGGACTGTCCAAATCAGCGAGCCCTCATTGCAAAAGACGACGGTGAGTATACTAGTGCTAGTGATATTGATGAGGAAGATTTGGCTCTTGTTACGGCTAATCCTGCAGGTAACGAACATGATATGGGTAGCGATGATGATGGAGTGGACAGATTTGGAGCTAAAGCTTCCGAGAGGTATATGAGCATTGTAGCACAGCCAGTACTTAGTGCTCAAATGGAAAGAGCGGAGCAAAATCAGCGCCACACCAAGTTCCAATCAAAGTTCGTTGTGAAGGGAAAGATCTTGTCGCATCATTATCGATGGAGGGAGTTGCAACAACCTTGCTAGCACTGAGTTGGTCGACAAGCTTGGCTTGACCACACAGCAACACCGACGGCCATATTACATTCAATGGTTCAACGCTTGCGGTAAGTTGAAGGTAAATAAAATTGTGAGAGTGCATTTTTCGATTGGTACCTACCATGATCATTAGGGGTGTGCATTTGGTTTTTCGGTATTTTTTAAAATTCGGTATTGCACATTACATACCATATTTACCAAAAAAAAAATCGGTTCGGTTTCGTAAATACCAAATTTACCAAATTATCGCGAACCTTATTAACCTACATGACATCTTTGACTCTTTTTTTCTTTAATCTGTACGATTTGGAGTATCATATAATAATTAATAATATAGTATTGAAGATTTAAAGTTAATCCTCAAGATTTAAAGTTAATCCCCAATTTGGCACATATATTCTTTCTTTTGCCGCCCGAAAACCTGAATTTATCTAATCATGTCATCTGGGTGGATCTTGTTACACTGCTTGGATTTCTGTATTAGAAGTCACTTTTAGAAAGAGAAGTATGGAAATATGAACACGCGACATGATCTACAGGGTAGAAGTAACATCTAAGTGGCATGCGTTTCCAAGCACCCAGGTAGTATGATTCTCCAAGCAGCAAGAAATATTCCAACCGGAGATGGACAGACATCACAGACGACAGATACATGACCTTGCTCAAATCCTCAAGATTAGCTCACCTGGCTTGTGTACACACAAGAGCTAATGGAGTTCTTGTTCTTGTTTCTAGATTTTTGCTGTTGAGCTAATGTCCTTTTTTTCAATCACCAACTAAACTTTTCATTTATTGATTTAATCTAAAATTACATATGGGTCATTTGGATCATTGGAATCTTCCTTTCCTAAGTATACTATTTTGGCACTTTACTCTGTGTAGTGGTGCTACTGCATCCAAAACCCTTTCCAGGTGTATCAGATTCTAAGACAACATTCCACTGCACAAAATTATCTTCTGTTTAACAAAAATTAACATCAACAAATTGACTTCTAGATGGCAGTTAACAAGAATCTAAACCAACACAAGTACACAACACTCAAATCATATAATCGCCGCATCTTGTTGATAGGTAAACAAAGTCCAGAAGGTAGCTTTCTTAGGCAAAAGATTGACAAAGTCTGTTTCGTAACAACAAAAAGAAGAAGTAGGACCAAACCGAGAGTGAGCAGCATAGACAAGGATGGATTTGTGAACTCATCGCCAATGAGGTGCCCAGCAAACACTTTATTAGACCAGGCGTAGGGATTGAAGTGAAAGGAAAGAAGAGCTTGTTCCGGTGACGAGACCAAGATGAGTAAAGGCCACTCATCTATTAGAGCTTGATGTTGTTCAGTCCAAAACTTTTGATACTAAAGTAAAAGAGCCGGACGGTAATGGACCTACAAGGCTACAACCCTTGCTTGTGGACTAGCTTGTTAGAACGATGACGGAAGCCGGAAGGATCTAATACAAGAAATGCGAATCACCGTATCTTTCAATTTGATGAAGCAAGCCTGAATTCTAGCGAAAGTTCTGTTAGATACAAAAGCTGTACAATTAGGAAGTTCATGCCGGTTCTAATGTTCTTGCTCAAATCCGGAGGCCGGAGGCGGCGCAGGGAGCCTGGGCGGAGGCGGCGGACAGGCGGCGCCGCGGGAGGAGGCGGGGGAGGCCGAAGGCGGCGCGGGGAGCAGGGGCGGAGGCGACGGACGGGCGGCGGCATGGGAGGAGGCGGGGGAGGCCGGAGGCGGCGCGGGGAGCCTCAGCGAAGGCGGCGGACGGGCGACGGCGCGGGAGGAGGCGAGGGAGCCCGGAGGTGGCGCGGGGAGCAGGGGTGGAGGCGACGGACGGGCGGCGGTGCGGGAGGAGGTGGGGGAGGCCGAAGGCGGCACGGGGAGCCTCGACAGAAGCGGCGGACGGGCGGCGCGCGGGAGGAGGCGGGGGAGGCCGGAGGCGGCGCACCGGCGAGGGGAGCCTGGGCGCAGGCGGCGGACGGGCGGCGGCGGCTCAGGAGGAGGTGGGGTGGAGCCAGGGCGGAGGAGACGAGGAGTGAGAATGTGGAGTTGTGGACGTCTGGACGAGATGAGGAGATTCGGTAAACGGTTTTTCCCAAAATTTTTCGGTTTTTTACCGAACCGAACTGAATACCGAATAGAGCTCAAGTATCTTACCGAACCGGATACCAAATACCAAAAAACCGGTTTTTTCGGTTCGGCTCGGTTTTTTCGGTTCGGTGCAGTTTTGCACACCCCTAATGATCATGCAGATTTTGATATAGTACCTATGCAAGCTTGTTCCTTGCTTTTAAGTAGACCTTGGCAATATGATACTGATGCTTTACACCATGGTAGAAGCAACAATAAATACACTTTTACACATAAGGGTAGAACCGTTGAATTAATTCCAATGAGCCCTGCTACAATTTTGAAAGATGAATTAGACAGAGCTGAAAAAGAACGTAAGGAGAAGGATACTAAAACTGAAAATCTGATTGTAGCTAAAGAAGTTTTCCCACCTAAAAAGAATAAGAAAGAACCTGGTGTTACGAAAGCAGGAATTAAATTGAAAGGTGCTAATATGCTTGCTGCGAAATCTGATTTACTTGAGTTTGATGTGTCTACTTCATTTGCTATGCTTTGATTTGCAAAGAGGCTTATTTTTCCCTTGATAAATTGCCTAGCTCTTTGCCTCCTACGGTCACTAACCTTTTGCAGGAGTATGAGGATGTATTTCCGGACGAGATTCCCCAGGGCTGCCACCTATGAGAGGTATTGAGCATCAAATCGACTTGATCCCGGGAGTGACCTTGCCAAATCGTGCGCCTTACCGAACCAACCCCGAAGAGACTAAGGAAATTCAACACCAAGTTTAAGACTAAGGAAATTCAACATCAAGTTTACCTGCCAGTGGACATGCCATCGTCCCTCAGCTCGCATGCGTAGATTGGCGCGCGCAGATGCACCTCCAATTCCACATCAATAACCACGATGATGAGATCCCAGCATCCAAACATGGTGTGCCTCATAGATTTCTGATACACTATCGTGAGTGCCCACATAATGCCCCAGGTGATGTAGTTCAGCGGCATCTTTTTTCCTACTTGCTGGTCACACTGCAATACATTCTATTCCCTTAGACTCACGGTGACAATATATACACGTGGTTCATTCCCCTGGTGGAGATTATCATCGATGCAGACCCAAGGGCCATGCCACATTACAACTGGGCGATGGTAGTGTTGTGTGCGACATACAAGGAGCTGTGCGAGGCATGTTCCAGGACCTCGGTCGGGTCATTGTTGTCCGCATGCCCTGTATTGCTGTAGTTGTGGTCATGGGAGCACTTTCCCATTGGTCGGCGGCGTTTGGAGCGGCCCATCCATCCATATGGTATGCCAGCGGACTACTAGAATTGAGTTGATCAACCCACCATGGGAGCTCGTTGGTTGGGAGGTCGTCCTAGGTGGTTATCGTCTCAGATTTACCACTGCTACATGGCGTATCAGGGAGAGTTTGATCTCCTACTGGACAGACATGTTATATGGAGATCATGGACACCTGAGCACATAAAGGGAAACAGTAAAGGGAAACATTCAGACAACTAGCAGCGCAAGAATGCCAAATGGGTCGACGAGTGGGAGGAGTCTTGGATCTAGGTCGATTTAGGTATCTAGGTTTTGATGATTAATGACTATTTGGATAAACCCTTGATGATTACTGTTAATCTAAATAATGAAACTTGTATAAATCCTAGTTTAGCACAAGTACATTGAATTGTTAATTGTTAAACCTTAGAAGTCGATGACTCCCTGTTGTGGTTTAATATTGATGCATATGTTGAGAGGGAGCTCTATGATTGCATCGAGTTTATGCTAACTGTCAATCAAAATGTCATGTGTTAAATTCGGAAGTTTGATAACTCCTTGTTGTGGATTTGATATCGATGCATATGTTGAGGGGGAGCTCATCATATTAGTCATATGTGCTGATTACTAACATGACATGAGTAGTATAGATCGTGTACGCTTTTCTTATCATAGATGATTCTATATGATTGTGTATTTCATCTCATACTCATTTGTTGCTTATCGAAATTGGTTCTATCATTAAATACCGAAAAGAGAAATTGTTGAGTTAACTCCTGTGTAGAGTAATTTATCTGGTAATTAATGACAACCTATATATGAAACTAACGTTGTGCATTGAGTGTATGTGTTGTAGTCTCAGAATGGTTGCGAGATGAAAGCAAGCAAGGGCATGAAGAGAATGATGCCGATATGAGTCATTTCTTAGCGAGAACAAGCTTCGAGAGGTCAAGCTCCACAAGGTCAATCTTCACCGAAGGTAAGATCCAACATTAAGGATTGTTTTCTTAGGATTTTATCGGTCTCGTTGTTTGGAGATAGACCGGATTGATAGGACTTCTTTTTGCTAATTTGACCGTACTATTAAGAGGGGTCGGAAACTAGTAACTTGAGTCTATCTTGTGTGGAAGCTCAAATGTATTCAGATCAGCTTACACTAGTGCTTAATTACCTCTTGCATTGCTAAGATCATCTAAGTGTAGTTTCTGTTGCATTAAAGAAAATGTTGAAAACTGCACTTAGTCATGGTCGCCAGCTAGAGCTATCTGTTTTATTCTAGAGCTAGTCGTGTTCGTGTTCGTCGGATTGGCTATATCTTTTCGGAGTTTGGTCGTGGTCGTATGAGTTCAAACTGGTCGTACCAGTTTTCAGCTCGATTGCGTACGCTCAACCAAATCCACTCGACCACCTGTTTTTGACTGGATATTCGACCATTAGTGTAAAGTTCTTCCATCAATTTGGTCGTGGTCTATGCTGAGTGTCAGCAGACATACCCGCGAGAAAACAGACAAATTGCATTAAAAATGACATTTGTGTTGAACATTTTCGTAGTAGGAAGACTTTTGAATTTCCTAGAAATATCTAGGCCTATCTAGGTCTCACTTCTGTCGACAAAATTGTAGCCCCTTGAGTTATCTTTTCAACAAGCCAAAAAGTACCTCAATAGAATCTCTAGATCAAAAGCTATACTTGTTTTACTGTCAACTCGCATTGGCCAGACAGTGTCCGGCATGGCCGGACACTGTCCGACCTGTACAAAATCTTTAAGCGTATTGCAAAATGTAAACCAGAGACGCTTGCATCTGTCCAGGGGCTTTTGTTCGGGACGGGCCGGACTTTGTCCGGTATGGCCAGACATTGTCCAGCCTATACAAATTGTGTGTGCCTCGTCTTTGAAAGTGAAACAGAGACAGATATATATGTCCAGGACAGGCCAGACATTATCCGGCATGATCGGACATTATCCGGCCTTTATAAAAAGACTCCCAACGGTAACTGACATTTTGCAACAGTCGAAATTTGTTGTACTGGCCGGACAGTGTTCGGCATGGTCGGACAGTGTTCGGCATGGCCGGACAATGTCCGGCCTGTACATAATTGTGTCAGCAGGTTGCAAACGGCTAGTTTTCTTGAGGGACTATATATATCTCATGTTTGCCTTCATTTGTGGCTGCAAAAACACCTGAAATTCCAGTGCATAAGCTAGCCAAACTCTTTGAAATCAATCTATTGCATTTAGAGTCAAAATTTGAGTCAAATCTTTGAGAGCAAATTTGTGAGAAAGCTTTGTGTGAGGCTAAGAGTGCTTAGTGCACTTAATCCACCATTTGCAAGCCAGTGCTAGTGTGTGTGCATACACTTGCATCATTTGAGTTTCGAGCACTTGATTCGTTCAAGTGAAAGGGTCTGACTTGTTAATCTTGGCGATCGCCTTCGCCTAGACAATGTCAAAGGAGAGTCGCGATCTCTCTGGTTGAAGTTTGTTGGAGAGGCTAACAAACAACGTGTAAAAGGTTTGGTGCCCACCTATTTGATGTGAAGAAGGAGCAACCCTAGTGAAGATATCCTTCGTGAATATAGAAGCGAGGCTCACATGTGAGCACTTCAATGAGGAGTAGGGGAGACTGGGCGAGTCTCCAAGACCTCGGCAAAAATTGTGTGTCATTTAATTCTCTCTTGCAATTTATATTTAAATTGACACAATTGTTTACACTACTCTAGTTGCATGTCAAATTATATATTTCATATTGATTAATCGCAACTGGTTGTTAGGTTGTTGATAAACTCTTTGCAACCCTAGATTATCCTAAAAATCTTTGAAAAATTGTTTAATTGGAAAGAATTTTTAAAAGCCTCCTATTCACCTCCCTCTAGTCGGCATCCTTGATCCTACAAGGAGCACGCAGCGACCAATGTTGTTGTGGAGGAGCGGTCGTACAACCCTGCAACGTACCAGGCTTATCTTGATAGGTACGTGCCGCGCACCGATACACGACTTGCTCATGCGCCCCCACCTTCGCCGACACAACTATCACATCAGGACAATCTCCGATCGGGCCTTGATGTTGAGTTCCCCAGCCGGATTCATCGTTCGGTATGTTCATGTTAACTGGATCCTTACATTGGTCTCTTATCTATTGTTCCAGAGTTCCCACAGTAATTTCGCCTGTGCAGGTTGACATAGCGGTGGCCATCGAGATGCAGACGCATTCCCTGCTGTCCGGCCTTGCTCGGGGAGGACGACAATTTCATACGGAGCTGCATGGCGCTCTACATTCCATTAACATCGAAGCACGGTGACTTGTCTCTGACCTAAGTAGTGGCCGAATGATAGACGCATTTGTTCTACACCAAAGAGGGGCCTGGCCACCTAGCCCGATCTCAGCTAGGCCTAGCCTGAGTGGTGCTCGACAGAGCATGTCATCAGCATGACCCAGTCAGCGTGGCACATCATCGACTTGGTGAGGTGCCATACCGGGTACGTCCGCTGGCCCATCTCGGCTTCATCGTTCATCATCAATACAGACTGGTTGACGCTGAGATCTGTAGATAGGAGGCTCATCGAGACATCACACTCCTACTGTAGATGACTCCGACGATGAGGATGACATCCGTCAAGCCCAGGAGGATGCAAGTAGGGTGTTGGCGGAGCGGCTTACGGCTGATGAGACTTGGGACCAGACTCATATTGAGTAGATGGCCCAGGGACATGCACTACCTTGGGGGTCTACACAGCTGAGCTGGGGGGAGCCCGTTGACGACTAGATTTATCAACATGGCGAACCCGACGTGTATGCTCCGCAGGGGGACGAGGTCGAGTGGGCAGTACATCAACGAGACAACGAGGACTAGGGCTTGAGCATGCTAAGGATACAGGACCCTCATTTGCATCAATACTATCCACCAGATGAGTTAGCGCCGAGCGAGATCGAAGATCCCCCTCCACCAACACAGCCATCTCAGGGCCATGCAGATACTGAGCGACATGGTTCTTCTACAGCGGCTGGGCGGTGATCGAATGTGCTACCTGATTCGTATTCGCCATTGCCTTTTCAGCGAGATAGGCATGGGCATAAGAGGAGTCGTTTGAACCCATAGCGTAGCATATGTTCTATTTTCCATCTCGGACATGTACTAACACCTTTATTTTTTCAACATGTCATATTATTTATTTTAGTAAATGCATTCACCTTTATTTTTTCAACATGTCATATTATTTATTTTAGTAAATGCATTGTTTTCAAGATTAAATTGTGCTTTGTCATTTTGAGATATGTAACTATGATTGACCATCTGCTTGAACGTGTAGAATAATGAATTGAAGATGACCACATTAACATAATAGGATTGTCAACTGGACTTATATATCTGAATATATAATACAATATGATATCCTGTCATATTGAAACACCTGTTAAAACTCCCAATGTCATGCTTGTCGACCTTACAGCTTTCTGTGACAACAGCCTGCCCGAGTTTTCACGTCAACTTTTTCATCTTTTAAGTGTTGTGTCAAAAAAGCCTGCAGAACTGAGTTGTCATTTCCATTTTCTCGACTTTACAACTTTTCAAGACAGAAAGCAGCCCGAGTTGTCACCTCAACTTTTTCATCTTTTCACCTTTCCATCATAAAATCTCGTGCCCAAAGAAAAATGCCTCTCCACCATTTCATAAGTCCCTGCCTCCGGCCTACAAATATGAAGTGTATCCCCTCATTTTCGCACTTAACCTATCTACTCCCTCATAACACACTCACAAGTAATTACTCCTTGTTTGATCTTATGACTGTTTCTGGTTCGTCCTCCGGAGTAAACAAAGATGAAGATATGGAGCTATATGAGCTTCCACGGCGTTGCCACTGCAAAAAGATGTGCATGGAGCACATGTTCGCCGATGAACGGTCGCTCTGGATGAGATTCTACAGTTGCGCGATGTCTAAGTATCCTTGGTGAACTGATGTGAGTGCTCTACTATTGTTATCGTTCTCTTCTATACTATTTGGCCTATTAATTTATCACATGTGTTCCTCAGATTTATGAGTGCAAGTGCAACTTCGTTCAATGGATTGATATCGAGATGCCAGAGGAAGCCAAGGAACGCATAAAGTTTTTGCAAGAAGTAAAAGCTCGCCGCAGGAGCTTCAGTCTCGCAGAGAACTGGGGTTTGGATGAGGTCAACCCGTACTGTGAGGCCGAATGGCGTTTGGCACCAGACCGACTTACAGAGGAACAAAGATTGGAGTGCCGTTGCGAAGTTAATTGTACTTTGAAACCGGAACCAAAGCCTCCTCGCAGCTTTCCCCGTCGTTGGCCCTTCTAGATGATTTTCGTGCTTAATTTCCTTCAGTGTTGCATGCTTACTCATGTATTTTCTCCGTTTTCAATAATATATCTCAATTTAACTACATGCGTACGCACTAAGCAACTCTCACCAAATATATCTCAGCCAAATCATCATTCTATGTGCATTTTGGAGTCATATCTTATCACTTGATTTAGATATATACTTTCTATTAGAGGTGATATTTAGTGCATATTTTCAATTAGGTGCTAACTGGATTACCATAGCGGTTAAATCACAAAATTATCATGAAAGGTTCTCAAAAAATTTGTATGGTATTCCTACAAATTATGAAAAAAATATTTATGACAAGAAATAAAATAGAAAAAAGAGAGAAAAAACAAAATTCACTATCTATAACAATTTCTCTATTTTTTCCTTTGGTCTTTTGTCTTTGGTTGAGTATGAGTATGCTAGTCTTTGGTCGAGTTTGTGGGTGGTGGAGAACTTGTCGAATGCTGAGCACTCGACAAACCTCTTGTTGTGACTCCAAAACACGACAAAAGCTTGTCGAGTGGCTAGCACTTGACAAGGGGTTTGTCGAGTTTTGAGAGCTTAACAAAAGGTTTGTTGAGTTTCCAGCACTCAACAAGTCATTCCCACGCGACAGGTAGTTTGTCGAATTCTCAGGATTCGACAGGTTGATGTGACAGTCTATGTTTGTAAAATTTTGAAACTGTGGGCTAATTTTGTAATTAATTATTTTATGTGGTTATTTATAAAAAATAAGGGGTGAAATGTAAATAGTGAAAATTAGGGGTTGGAGTGTAATAAACTGATAATAGAGGGTCAGCTATATAACACGTAATTTTAGAAAAAAAAAAAAATCATCAGCCGCCCGTGTTCTTCTTCCTCTACTCTTCCTCCTCCTTCCTCTTTATTCCGCTAAATAGAAACAAAAAAGTTAAACCTCGACTCAAACCATTTCGAGCAGTATCGAACGCAATTGCCGAATATTTTTTCGCCTCCTTCGCTCGCTCCTCCTCCTCAGATCGCCTGGCAGGTTTGTCTAGAGATCCCAATCTTGTTTCGAGGTAATTAGGTTCTTGATTCAATTCGGGTATTTCTTGAATTGGGCCTGTGAAAGGCTTGTTAAAATTTGATGTTTTGGGTGTGAATTGGTGAATCTTGGGCCACTGCGAAGCGGAAGAGCGGTTGAGTACGAGGTCTTTGTTTGTCCTGATCCAAAATTAGGTTCCTGGTCCTGGTGGGTACTTGATTCAGTTGGACTGGGGAAGATTACCCGGTGAAAGATTTGTTAAAATTTTGGTTCCCTTTGGTCTGCTATGTTGGTTAAGAACTACAGCCGCCTGAAAGACTTGCTAAACTTTGATGTTTTCTGTTGTAAATTGGTACTTGTTGGTCAATCTTGCGACTGCAGAGTTAGTGCGAAGAGAATTTGATCTTGAAAATGCTTCTGTCCAAGTGCTGAGTTCAGACCTGTGGTTCTTGATTTCTTCCACAGTTGGAAAAAGTTGTTTGAGGTTGGCTTAAGCGATGTTGAATTCTGGTGGAAATGGCTGACACTATGGATGCTTCAATTAAAGGGGCATTGAACTTAATTTAATCTCTGTCCCTAGCCTTTACCAGTCAAATCTTTCTCCTAATTGCAATGCAACCAACTACCATACTGCCATAGATTTATGTTGAATGTGTGCGTTTTCCCCCTTTTGTGAGCTTATGTATGATTTGTGTTCCATTGTATTACTGCCTTCTTTGCACCACATTGAAATCATGGAAATGAGGTTTGAGCTGTTGAAACAACAAGCAACCTCTATGAAAAGTAACTCCCTACACCACTGACCGATCTCAAACAAACATCAAGAACAATTTTGTCATGGTAACTTTGTAGAACAATAAGTATAAGCAATGGGAACAATAAGCAATGGTAAAATTTGTTAGGCTTGACCAATGCACAAGAAGTTCCAAGAATTAAATTATTTGTGCATCTATGTTGATATAACATGTGTACAGTTTTGGGAATTTCTACAAATGGAAAATATTATGGGTAGTCATTTTAGGTAAATCTATTGTACTTGAAGTTATGGTTATCTAATTAGTGGTGGCACTGTAGTTTTGTCATTTTGTGCACTAACATTGAAAACCGTTTGTTGTCAGCAAGGATAGGACGTCTGTTGCTATAAGTATGCTACAATTGTCAGCTCATACATTGTTGTAAGCTGTCAAACTTAGCTGATTTTTGGGCTAGTATTCCCTTTGGCCTGTTATATTTCCTTTAGTTTCTCTGTCAAAAATATTTTGTGTGGTTTAGATGGTATTGAAGTTATTTTGTTGAAGTGCCATCCTGATTAAGTACCTTGCCATATTTATAAAATTTGTTTTTTTGTTTGTTGGTTAAACTTCTTTTAGGTGAAACATACTAAAGGCCCAAAATGATGGAACATTGGGTAGAAGGCTCAAAGTATTCTTCAGCACCAGGGTCATTGTCAGGTTCAGTGAAATCATTAGGAAGATCATGGCAAAGGTAAAAGAATTCTACCATCTTGTCTTGCTTGTCTACTTATCATGCTTTTGGGCTAGCAAAAACAGCCTACTAGAATTCAAGACATACTGAGTAATAGAATTTTATAATAACCGGTAGGCTGTGCAAAGTAGCTTAGGAAAAGAAAAATCTATTTTTCTTTTTTTTGGTGCGGTTAGGCCTCATGCTTAATGCAATTTCTAACTGATATTTTCTATTTTTATTTGTAAACTTGTCTAAACAGTTTAAAAGATGAGTTGCAGTAGGGATTAATGCACTTATTATGACAATTTGTTGATAAAGTATCGTGCACTTTATATTTCAGTTAATGTTCCTGGCAAAAGCAATATCTGACATTAGGGGATGGTTGGTGTTCATGGCCTGAAAACTCTCTCTTTCTCTCTCTCTCTCTTTGTGTGTGTGTGTACTGTTTTGTTGGAAAGTTAAAGTCAGTATGTGAGTTGGTGTACTTCGAATATAATTCTTTTATTTCTTAATTTTCATTGGTATCTCAGGTTTTGTTTGTATTGTTTTTCTTTAGCTAGTAGTCTTGTAACTCGTGATCACTTTCAGCATATAAATTCTGTTTTCTCCATTCACAGCAGGAATGTCTTCCATCTGTTAGCTCAAAGAGAGGTCTCTCCTCAAACAAAACACCACGCTAGAAAGCTGTGGGGCAAAACCTCAAAATGTGAAGCTGATTCTATTGAGTCAAGATACAAGGCCACCGATGCTAAACAGGATCTGTTTTCTTGGTAAGAGAGTTCTCTACATAGAATTATCAAGTTCTTTTGAGTAAAGTGTAATCATTGGATGTAGTCTTTGTATACGATAAACTTGAGTTAAGATTCTTTAACTGCCTGTTTTTTTCCCTACAATTGCATTGGTTGAACTTTTGAAGCCTTGCTTTTTACAGGGCAGAATCACAGTCCTTGCATCATTGGTCAGCCAAGTATTGCCCTCTTTTGCCACCTCCTAGGTCCACAATTGCAGCTGCGTTCAGTTCTGATGGAAAGAAACTTGCATCTACTCAGTAAGTCATAGACTTCCTCTGTATGTAGACTATAAAATTAAAGGGATTTTAAACTAACTATATCGTTTCCAGTGGTGATCATACTGTTAAAATTATTGACTACCAAACTGGGAACTGTTTGAAAGTGTTGAGGGGACATTGGCGCACTCCGTGGGTGGTATGTCATCTTTATTCTGGCATTGTGCAAATCCGAGACATTCTTTTAGTGTGTTAGATTTATGACATTTTATGCTTCAAATGCTTACAGACTTTTCCCCTGTTTGAATAGATATCTATCCCCAATAATTATGTCATTCTTACAATTATGTTTCTATAAGTTCTATTTGATTAAATATCAACTCGTGTCTCTGTCCCTATTCCATGTTTGACATTTGAACACCAGCTTTTTAGTTCAGGAAGTCATTCTATTGATGTTTTACAGAAAATGGTATAACTCAAATGGTATAACTCATTTATCACATTTGCTATAGTTGTTGATATTTTCTTTATGAGAGGATATCTGTTATCTTGTTCTGTTGTAGGTTAGATTCCATCCTTTATATTCTGATATCCTGGCAAGCGGAAGTTTGGATCATGAAGTTCGTATTTGGGATGCTAATACTTCAGACTGCATTGGAGCTTGGGATTTCTGTAATGTCTCTCACTCTCATCAGGTTCTGTTATTTCTGTTCATTCACAGTTTTCAAGCAAAGTTTAACTTCTCATGATTTTCCGCTGGCAGATCGGCCAATTGCATCAATTGCATTTCATGCAAGTGGAGAACTTCTGGCAGTAGCATCAGGTCACAAGGTGAGATCCATAGCAATTGTGAAGCTCAAACATCCCTATGGTCTTCTAGTTTCTCATTATTGTTTGTTAAAGACATTCTAATGTTCCATTTGAAAATTGTATTTATGTGACAGTTGTACGTATGGAACTATAATCAGAGAGGGGAGACATCTGCCCCAGCAATTATATTAAGAACCCGGCGTTCATTGAGAGCAGTGCATTTTCATCCCCATGGTGCTCCATATCTACTAACAGCAGAGGTAGAATATTCTATTTTTCTCATTTATGCTTCTCTGACGCAGTTTTATCCTTGCCGATGAAACTCATCTGAAGGTTCAATTTGCAGGTTAATGATCCCTATTCTGCAGATTCACCACTGACACTTGCAACATCTTCTGGCTATTCAAAATATCCTTCAACTGTGTTTTTTGCAAACATTAGCTCAAGTTGCTCTCCACATCTTGAGTCTATGTTATCATCTCCTTCCTTGCTTTGGCCTGCATATCTTCGGGATGATGGAAGCGTATGTCTGCTTCATAATGATTGGGCTAGTGGTTCCGCCAATTTGCAGCAGAGAGTATCATCTTTAGCTCAAAATTTAACACCAGATGTTGAAAACCAACATGCTGACCAGTTTGTGACCCCTATGGATGTTTGCCCTGGAGAACCTTCTGGGTCTAATGATATGACAGATGATTCATCTTTATCAGCTAGGATTGGTACACATACTGTCAGAGGGCAATTGAACCCAAGTTTTCCAGGCAGTAACTGTGATAATAATTTTGAGAGGTCAAGTGCTAGAGACAATGTACAAATGTCCTTTCAGGGCGGTGGGATGCCAGTGCTGGTAACAGCTGCGCCTTCATTTATCACTTCTAGTAGCTTGGATGTTCAAATTTTTCTAAGAAATGCAGATATTGGACATAATCCCTTTGGTGATTCGCCTAGCTGGGAGCTGCCCTTTTTGCAGGGTTGGTTGATGGCCCAAAGCCATGCCGGTTTCCGTCCAGCACCTTTGAACAATAATGTCGTGGGAGACCTACCTCTTGGTAGTGCTGCTGGAGCTGAGAACTTGACTAGTGCATCACCATACATGCATAATTTAGAACATCTAGGTGCTTCACCATCAACGTCAAATACTACTGGCACTTCTAGAGGTTCAGGTCAACATCATGCCGCACACCCACAACCAATGGCCTCTATACCTGGGGTTGGAAGTTCGCTTCCGGGTACTCAAAATGATGAGTCTGAGGCTCATCCTTTGTTCGCTATTTGGTCTGATTTTACTACCTCATTGCTTGCTGTTGGTGCTACTGAATTACCTTGTACAGTGAAGCTTAAAATGTGGCATCATGATATCAGAGATTCATGTGCTGTATTAGATGCAGAGGCATGCAGATTGACAATTTCTCATGCTGTTCTTTGCAGGTAGGTAGTCTTATGTGTTGGTTTCCATTCCTTTCCTTTTATTTCTTTACAACACACATTGTTTTGTCTCCAAACATTTCTTAAGTTCTATGTTATTATATATGTGACAATTTGATCTTTTGTCTTCAGATATAGTTTCTGAACTAGTATGAGTTGCCAACAAACTTTGGTTATCCAATAAAGAGCTATAAACAGAATATACAAACATATTTTAATAAACACTTAGAGCTGGCAAAATTGAGCTGCAATTTATATTCTTGAATTCTTAGTTGCAGTTGAAATCTTGGTACTTACATTTGAACTTGCTAACCTTCAGTGAAATGGGGGCCCATTTTTCCCCTTGTGGACGATTTTTAGTAGCCTGTGTTGCATGTTTGCTGCCTCAAACAGAAGGTGACAATGGCAGCCAATTACCCATGCAATATGGTTCTACAGGGGCTGGAACATCCCCAACACGCCATCCACTTCCATCTAACCGAGCTATATATGAGCTGCGGATTTACTCTCTTGAGGAGGCAACGTAAGTTTTTCTTTATCTATTTCCTTTTGTTATCATTTCACCTTTATCAGATTACTGGTACTAAATTACCTACTTATTTTGTAACTGTTGGGGGCATATTTTCATCGTAGGTTTGGAAAAGTTCTTGCTTCTAGAGCCATAAGAGCGGCTCATTGCTTGACCTCCATTCAGGTTACTCTCTTTTATTTTCTGTGTTCTTTTTTTTTCTTTTTCATCTTGGCTTGTTTAGTGAAGCAAAAATATGTTCCCCCATCTTCTGAGGGCAACAACAACAACTTTGTGATTATTTACCAGTGGACTTGCAGCTCAGGAAAATCATTCTACTGTGAATATGTGTGATCAGTGATCACCTTCATATACAGTTACTGATTTATGAGCTGTACCTAACTGCAGCATACGTCATGCTACCTTTCACTTACATCTTAGTGTGTAGCGCTTCAAACATGCCTTTCAGGAAGTCTTTGTGACGTGATGCTTGCATTACTGCAGTAACTGTATTTTTCATTTAATTCTAGCCTGATTTCTTTTATTGTAGTTCTCACCTACGTCAGAACATATACTATTGGCATATGGACGTCGGCATAGATCACTGCTTAAGAGTATTGTCATGGATGGGGAGACTGCAATTCCTATATATACTATTTTGGAGGTAGATATAAATATATGATTTTCTTACCCCAAATCCATATGACCTGTTTTATGGAAGGCCTGGCAAAGCTGTCCTTGCATTTACATGATACTTGTTTTTATACTTGGAGATAGATATGATTTATATTTTACGTACTGCAATATACTATTCTGAACCACCTTAAACCTTCCCAATATTGTGTTCACTATATTGTGTCGAAGGCTATGAACCATCTCATTGTCTTTTCCACTCTTCTAGGTGTATAGAGTTTCAGACATGGAGCTTGTAAGAGCTCTTCCTAGCGCAGAAGATGAAGTCAATGTTGCATGCTTTCATCCTTCAGCTGGAGGAGTTCTTGTCTATGGAACAAAGGTGACTAGCAAGTTAGATCAATCCACAAGAGAGGGAACAAATACTCAGTATTAATACTTCCATTCATGGTGAACTGTAGGAAGGAAAGCTCAGGATTCTTGAGTGCAATGGCGGAGAAACTGCAAGTCCAGGGCTGAATTTCTTTGTCAATGATAATTTGCTTGAGGTGGTGATATAATTTTCCTTTCACTTTTTGTTAGTTGTGTGGGTTGCTTCTTGCAATTCGTAAGCACAATGATCTTTGTGCTGAACTTTTCCAAGCATTGATGTCAATTTTTGTGATCCATTGCAATTTGGATACTGATATACATGGTGGGTGGTTGAGTGACCAAAGTAGACTTGCAATGTACTTAGCCAGTCAGATGATAAAAGAGGACTAGCTTTGACTGATCCATCTGAAAAGTGTTTTAATTGGCCCTATTTGTCCTTTGCAAAGATTAAAATTTAAGTACTCTATTACTGGTACAATGGGTACTTACCAGTTACCAGTATTAACTAAGTCTGACTGGCTGGACTTGAACACTTGGTGACATTGTCTTTTATCTATTATTTTTCCTTGATGCCGCTGGTAATGAGACATTTTATATTCTCTCTTTACAGCCTCAAATTGTTTAGGCCTGGAAACAAGCCAAGCTTCCGCAAGCTCAAAAAGGCTTGACCAGTTTACTCTAGTGAGCTTGGCTTTGTTTCTATTATGTGCCCAGTCGGAGATAGAGGGGATAGGGAATAGACAGGAAGAGAGGTAGAGGGAGATAGATGGGAATAGGAATAGGAATTAATTTTATTTCTTGCTTAAGCCTAACAAAGAGAGTACTAGATAATATTTTGTCTCTAGTGGCTATCCTAACATTGGAATCTTATCAACAGATATAGTTACTAATCCTATTCCAACAGATGTGCAAATTAACCTTATTCCAACAGATGTAGAGGGAGATGACTAGGCCTATCCATAACATTTCTCGCCTTCTTAAGAAACAACTCATTCTCAAGCTAGACAGCTGATGTGGCTAGTTGTATGTTTGGTGGATAGTAGCGGGGGCTCCATTTCTAACAACATAAAGCAGAAGGGCGGCTTGGAGCATACAGCCAAGTAATGGAGTTAACTTGTGGCAGTCAAAGCTAATGTAGTCGACGATCGACTACGAAGCTTGGGGCGGGTAGACCTGTGGGTAATTTGACCACTGGACTTGAAGGTATCGTAGAGTCGGAGAGCGTAGGTCTGCCGGCATGTAGGAAGAAGGGAAGTGGCACAACAATGTTGGCTGAGATGGCTCTGGTCGAAGGAGGCAAGCTGACTAGTGAACTTTTGGTCAATTTGGTGTGCGGATTGGCACAGCAAACAGTGTCTGACTAGTGCAGCTTGTTCAGAGGAGGTGGTCGGCTTTAGAAGATCCAGATTTGGGCTAGTATGAGCTGCAGATCTGTCCAATTGTTGGAGATCCAAAGGCAGTGTAGCAGTAAATTGGGCTTGCTAGAGGCGATGGCTGACGGCGAGGAAGAGAAGACTGGAGTTTTCTTGGCACCTTTGTCGAGGGCACAACTAGAACCCTATGCTCCTATGTCACCGGGCTTACTCCTCCCTTGATTGCTGCCCTTGTCATCTCTAAGGCTTCCACACATGCTGTGAAGGCAACATCGTGTTCGGCGAATAGCTTGAGTTTTCAAAGTACCTCTGCTTGTTGCTTGACAATGGTTGCCAATATCTTTTGCATACTTGAACTGGGGAAGTCATGGTGGTCGGCTCATATACCAAATTGTTGTGTGCCTAGATAGAGATGGAGAGGGGATAGGGAATAGATGCAGGGGATAGGAATTAACTTTATTTCTTGCTTAAGCCTAACAAAGAGACTACTAGAAGTAGATACTCTATAGACTCTAGTGGCTAGCTTAACAATAGAATATTATCAAAAGATATAGTAACTGGCCCTATCCCAAAAGATATGGAAACTAATCATATCTTCACAGAAAGAGAAATGCTTATTAAGAAGTCAATCCTAATTTGAGATGACTGGCCCATCCAAAACAATATCTATGGGCGCCCAGTTTGAGCTTTACTTGTGTTATGATGGGTCTAACAGAATCAATTTAGGATCGATTTGTTTCTAAATCAGGTTTCTCTTTCTACTGGGGTAGAATTAGTTTTTATATTGTTGGGATATGATTAGTTACTATATCTATTGATTAGATTCCATTGTTAGAATAACCACTAGAGCCTATATATTATCTAGTTCGGCCTTTGTGAGTCTTAAGCAAGAAGTAATCTTCTATCTTCATCTATCCCTCTCCTTCCCTTTTAACCCCCACTACTCAATCTAGGCACACAACAATTTGGTATTAGAGTCGACCATAAAAATGGCTTCTAATACCGGTTTGAGTATTTAGGAGATATTGGCAACCATTATCATGCACCAAGGCGAGGTCCTCCAACATTTCGAGCTGTTGTCGAACACTATGATGTCTCTGAAGCATGTGTGGCAGCCTTAGAGGACTAAGAGAAGGTAAGGGGAATCAAGGGAGAAGACAAGTTTGAGTAATTAGGTGAGCTAGACATGGCCTCCACGAAACAATGCCAAGAAAATCCTTGCTCGTTGCATCCCCGCCTACTAGTTGGACATCAATCCCTAGTCGTCCCTCTGGCAAGCAGCCGGCCTCTACTTGTGATGCTACCTTCACCTACCTCATATCTGTGGGTAGTCATGTATTTGTCTCTAGAATTGCTGGTCAGCTGCAACGCCTAGTTGCCACAAACCTCTTTATGCTGGTGGGTGGATTTGTGCCTTCAGATCTTCACTGTCCACTCCCGGCCTACTGCTATGCGTAGCCATTACCTATACTAGTTATCTAAACTACTAAGGAGTCTCTCTTTTTTTTGTCGTCATCAATAGTGGTAGAGCTAGAAAATATGTTCAGTGGAGTCCCTCATGGCTAGAAATACTATGCTAGGGTTCTCATCAAAAATTTATGTGTCCATTGGGGCCCTTATATTTTATAGAATTTTTGTGGAGTTGTATATAAATTTTGATATGGGACGAGTGTTTTTTGCGAATGTCCAGCGGGTCCTGTATTCCAGTGACTCACTAGAGACATAAATCCCACCAATGGTCACTAGAGCAATCTACCACCAGGTCTACCACATGGATCCACCAAATTCAATGCCACCAATCGGATGGTTAGGTGCATGGAGCCATTGTTTTGCCACGGGGATCCAACCCTTGGCTTGCATGTAGACAGACCCATTGGCAATCTCGGCATGAATCAAGACTGGTTTCAATAAGATATATTTGGACTACTACTCCCCTTCTAGTTGTGTGCTCCGAGCCACCCACTCTCCATTGGTCAGAGTGGAGCCATCGCTATCGTCCACCAGGCATACAGTTGGCAACATGGGTTATTCTAGCTCAAAAACACTCAAAAACAAGCTGCTTCTCCAAGAGGAGAATGTTATGGATGGGCCAACTGAATCAATTTAGGATCAATTTGTTTCTAAATCAGGATTTATCTCTTTCTATTGGGATGTGATTAGTGTTGGATAGGATTAGTTACTATATCTATTAATTAGATTTTATTGTTAGGATAGCCACGAGAGGTTATCGATTATCTAGTTCGCCCTTATGAGTTTTGTGCAAGAAATAAAGTAACCTTCTATCCCTCTTCCTTTTCCCTTCAATCTTTGCTCGTCAATCTAGGCACTGGTATCGCCTAGGCGCTGACTAGGCGTCTAGTTGGAGATCGGATGCCAGGTTGGGTTGCTCCGCCTTATGAGGCCTAGGTCATCGTTGTCTGTTGTTGCCGTCGCCCCTAGGCTGTCGCAATGCCGCTGCTGCCCATTGCGAAGCCTCTGCAGCCTGCCACGACGCGTCGCCGCCCGCCGCCCACAATGTCGCCGTCCATCTGGATTAAGAGATGGGAAAGAATGGATCTGAGGAATGGGTCGGGGAGAGGAATAAATCTGAGAGGCATAGAGATGGGAGAATCAAAGAATCTTTTAGGGGGTTAGTTTTCATTCCTTAAATGTATTTCTATTTTACTCTTTATAAATAGAAAAACATATTTATCAAACTACTTGGCTTATTTGATAAGCCAAACTTAGCCAAATGGGCATTTATTAGACTCCATCTGGAATTTTTATAATATTTATTGATAGTTACAATATATAATATATAATATGGTACAATTTATAATATATTATATATAGTAATTTGTCGTCTAGGCGGGGGCGCCTAGGTGTCTAGGTGGTTCCAAGGTGCCTTGGCTCGCCTAGCCACCCTAACAACCTTGCTAGGCACAACAATTTGGAAGGGTTCTTAAGTCAGAAATATCCCCAAAGAAAAAGCACGGGTCAAGTCAAGCTAAAATTTAGTGTGATATCAAGTAGTTTGCAAGCCTTAAGCTTTTCACTGAGTCGCAACTCTATTTCATTTCAACAAGTCGCCTTCTTGCTTTATCTTGTAGTTCAATTTAATTGCTAATAGTGCACTCAGGCACTTGAATTCATTTTCATAAATGTGGAGTACCAATATCAATATAGTTTAAGGAACATGCCTTGGTGTCGAAAAAAAAGGAACATGCCTTGGAAATATGCCTTTAGGCTTTTTTACAAATTGTTCATGATCTTTGTTCTTTGTTGCAGATTCAGAGATATGCCTTGGAATGCTGAATGTATCAATCGCAACCATACAATGCTGGAGCTTATCTTCCCTGGTAATTGCATTTACTCCCCTAAATTTCTCCCTCAGGCTATTCATTTCCTGATATGTTCTGGTGCCTCTGTTAGAGAACTTAATTGTTAGTAATATAAAAAGTCAATATTAGAAATATGTGCCACTAGTAACTTTTTAACTACAATAAAGTAATATATGTCAACATGAGTTGCAATTGCTAGGAAGTATGAAATACAATCAAGTAATATATGTCGACTGCTAACTAGGATTTTGAGTTTTTGCCTTTTGTCAAGAGTGGTCCATGTTATTTTCAACAAGAGTATAACATAGGCACTGGTTAAGAATATTCAATTAACTGGTGATGAGCTTCAATTGTTATCAAATGACATCATGTAACAGTTGAGTTATTCTTTGACTTTCGGAATTTTGTTTTTATTTGTTCCTGTGAATTTATTTTTACCTGCCACTAGGATTCAGAAGTTCACATTGGTTACTGTGATGCTGAATGCGGCTGAATGACTTGTGATGGGTGTGCTGTTTATTTAAGGCTTTTAACTCCCTATCATATTCTTAGAACTTTTTCGTATGACATTCATTATATATTTAATGCTTAGACTATGACTTATGAGTAATAGTGAAGATATGCATTAGAGATTCTGAGACTTGGGTGTGTTCATCGAAATCCTGCAGTTTTAGGTAAATGGAGAACTTCTGCAGCTGACAGCAATCAGTTGAACTTCATGTTGTAAATTTAATGTTGAGCAGAGGTTCAGCTTACATCTCCTTCTGCGCCCTCAACTATGAAGACAAAAAAAACAATGTATTGATATAGTTCTGCACAAGGCATTGAAGTTTACTTTGCCTTCCGAGCAAAGGATGTACAAAGCTCCAAGGTTGCATTATTCTTTCCTCTCATGGCTGCATTGTTGGCCTCAAGCATTGACCAGTTCTCTGGTTCAGTTCTACTTTTAGTCATTAATAGGTTTTTTGCCAATAAAGTGTATAATTCAAAAATAAATTCTTGTTGCAAGCCTAACAGCAATGAGAAGTTCTGCAATTTTTAAGTGGTTCTACTAGAAACTGATAACAAAGATTGGATCTTTTTTCAGGAGCTGTTTCTCTGCAGAGTTAGCCTGTGGCCTGGAGGCCTCGAGGCCTCAACTTCAAATTTTACCAATCTTCGACCTAACCATGGCAGATAGTTCTCCATGAGTTTGTTCAAGTGGATTAGGGATTGGTATGCAACTATTTCATGTTAGAACATGGATGTGCTATGACTGCTTTATGCTGGTCCGGCTCTCGCTTTTAGGTCTTGGCTAAATGGAATTTCCTAGCCTTCTATCTGAGAATACAATCGAAGGAATGGTCCAATGGATGATACGATATCAGGTAGCAAAAGTAACTGCTGATAATAGTTGAATACTCATATTTGCCATGCTAAGTAGTATGATGGCTGGTAAAAATGTTCATGTGCATGATACTGATGCCTTAGAAGTGTCCAGAGTAACATGAGAAGCGAGTAAAATTTGGGAAGAAGTGCAAGAACCTGTTGAATAGCTGTTGATTTCTTCTGCGCAGATGGCACAAGTCAGCCAGCAGAGCAGAATAGGCATTCTTAATGTACTTAATTTCTTTCTTTGCAAGTAATAAAGTGCTTATGTCCATTCAGTGTATTAGTCTGTAGGCATGAATTATGTTCCAAACACAACAGGGCTTTGGTTACATCATTTTCAGGTACCAGTTCTCAAATGGATGCTTTTCTGGTTCTGCTCGTCGCATTCCAGCAACCTTGAAAACTGTTCTTGTTGTTTTGGACATTTTTGATTCTGTACATATCGCTGTTTGAATGGAAGCAAACCACATCGTCTGTCACTTGAAAATCACGTAAGGTTGATTATATGTGTCACATGCTGTAACTGCACAGAGGTTTGGAAGGAGCTGTAAATTAACATGGCCATCTTATCAGCATGTATATGCAATATTCTTTAACCAGATAGCATTGCTAAATTGCTTTGTCTTAGATATCAGTGTTCACTCTTTTCAGTCTTGCAATATTTGTTCATTCCTCTGTTACTGTGAGAGATTTGCATCTTTGGTGCATGCCTATGTACTTATTCTCAAACTTTGTTCTTATATGTTGGATATGAACAAACAATGGGGAGAGCTCAAATTTAGATACGAGCAATGCTATGCATGGTAAAAACTTTTTATAAAACCATTAAAAAATATAAATGGAGGGCGCAAATTAAAGTTAGTGGTTGCAAATCAAAGGCGGGATGAGATGTGAGAAGTAAGTGTAGTTTTTTTTTAAAAAAGGAAAAATTGAAGTACATGGAGTATTTCAAATTAGGTATTTACTCGATCATTTTTACAAAAGGAGCTTTCTACGTGTTGCTTGAGTTGAGTCAATGTTTTTTTTTTTCTTTTGAGAAACTATTTTATACTTACTTATTCGGTCGATAATCTATACTGAATTTATCTCTACATATTTAGTACATATATCAACACAAGACCCCATCAAACACAAAAAAAAAATTTAAAGGGGATCGAAAATTAAACAAGTCACTTTTTACGTAGGTATATATTTTAATCATCTAATGTCTGGATGTATATGTGAGTGTCTAATTATGTTAGTTGAGTTTTCTATTTAATCAAATGTCTTGCAACTTATAGATAAAAAAAGTTGTCAATTATATATTTTGGTTGAGACAACATGTCTTAGTCTGTTTCCAATGGGACTGCTCGAGCATTGTTGCATTTTTTTAGTTTTTTTTAAGCCAACTCGACAACAAAAAGGAATGTCTATTACTCCACCAAGCGGTAAGTAGGAGCTATATGAAGCAAAAGCTGGGTCCCACCTCCTCTCTTTCACGCAAATTTTTTGCTAACTCTTCTCTCTTTTAATAAGTAAACAAAAAAAATTTATTATTCACTCTCTCATAAAACCTCTTCCAAGAATTAGCTCTTATTGGTTTAGGCGAGATGCTCCTCTCAAGAGTCAACATAATTAAAGTTGCCCTTAGTGTAAGGTGATCTATAAAAACGAGAGAAATGCTTCAGAGTCGTGCATGCCGTGATGACCACCTCCACCTGTTACTGCCATGCGGGCCCCCTCCGCAAGTACCCCACTCGCACAGTCCTACCTATCTCTGGTCCTACACGGAATGTAAGAGAAAAAACAAAAACAAAAGAAAAAAGGAAAACCATAACAAGAAACGGAGAGAGTAATATGTGCAGATACTAAAAAGATCTAACACTTGTTCTTTTCTTCTGCTATTTCCAAGTTTCTCTTTTGGGTTGGTCGGTTCCATCGCTCAGATCTGTCTCCGTGGTGAGCTCTTCTTTTCCCTTCCCTTTTCTTTCTTTTTTTTTCGGAAAATTTCAGATTTTTTTGTTTATGTTTCTTGATCCTTCCAAGTTCTCACAAATCCTTTGATCAAGAACTCCAACTCTTTGAAGAAATCGTTGTTAATATGATTTCTCTTCGTTAATGTTTTTTTATTTATGTTTCTTGATCCTTCGCATCTTCCTACAAATTCTTTGATCCAGAACTCCAACTCTTTGTAGAAATCGTTGTTAATATGAGCTCTCTTCGTGTTCTTGCAGGGGCGATCATGGCGTGCGTCCGTTGTGGGGTTCTTGATTTGAAGGCTTCTGGGCATGTCTTGAGGAAGAATGGTTTGGAGAGGTGAGTGTTGTTGTCGTCGTCCAATCCTTGGCATTTCTGTTAAGGGCCATTTTGGATTTTTATTGTGTTTAACAAGCTGAATGGATTGGAGGGTTGTGGTGAAAGATATATTCTACTAGGGTTTTTATTAGTTTGTGTACTTTTGGAATCTGCTGATTTTAGGGCGCCTGGAATTTTGCCTAATTTACAATTCTGTTGCATTATGTTAGTGTGATAATATAAAAAGTTACATTATATCAATTTTTTTTTTCGTAAGAAGATTAGTTGAACATCGTCTTATGAAACAATGATCAAAATTTGGAACTGATTGAGGCTTTAAGTTGAAGAAGACTAACTGAACCTTGTCTTATAGAGCACTTTGAAGCAGACAAATGATGAGAGTTATTTTAAAGGGATAATCAGATTTGTTGCATCTGCTATGTCTCCCAGTATCTTATTGGTTCATTTGATACTATTTACAGGACATGTTGTGAGACCAGTAGCACTAGAAACTGTGTTGGATCTAGCTTGCAGTATAAGCAAAACTTACACCAAAACACCATGGCCTTGCAAGTCGCAGCAAACAGATCCTATGGCTTGGCTAACAGAAGTCCACTTCTGAAATGGCAGAATATTGCTGCGAGGTCCTCAGCGGATGTATGTACAACTTTTAACGAAAAAGTTATTGGCCTATCTTCACATGTTGCGGAAGAAAGGGTTGGAGTGCTATTGTTAAACCTTGGTGGTCCAGAGACCCTTGAAGATGTTCAACCATTTTTGTTCAACCTGTTTGCTGATCCAGTAAGTTATTATATGCACAACATGTTTATAATTTTGACTATCTGAACATTTTTGCATGGTCTATCTAATTCTCTATGCCTATTTCCTCAATGGTGTCATGACTCTTGATATGGTTTGAAATGATTATATGCATGTGTATGTGTTACTGTGTATGTGTGCCCGTGCATGCTCCATGCGTGCATGTGTGCATTGTGATTATAATTTTAAATAACAAAGTAGTTAAGTATTTTACTAGATCCATCTTTATTGTCAAAATACATCATGAATATTACAAATTGGAAAGTACATTTCTTATCAGTGTGTATTTTTATACAGTCATTCAATTTCATTTTTCCTTGTGCGAATAATTTCTCCAGGATATTATTCGACTACCTAGGTTGTTCAGGTTTCTTCAACGACCTCTGGCAAAACTTATTTCTACCTTTAGAGCTCCAAAGAGTAAAGAGGGGTATGCAGCCATTGGTGGTGGGTCACCATTGCGGAGAATTACTAGTGAGCAGGTAAAATTTCTCTAGTCCAATTAGTCTTTGAAATCTTGTCTGTTATTTGGTCTTACTTTGGAGTTTCTGCCAATGTGATGTTCTGATTTAGCAACTTTATTGTAAACTTGTTTACATGCTAGAATTATTATTAGATGTGGACATGTGGATACCATGAGAATGAGAATATACTTAATTTGTGATATGAAAATGTATTCTTTATGTGGGTCATGCAATTATTTATATTCCAGGCACATGCTTTGAAGGTTTCACTGG
The DNA here is from genome assembly GCA_019359835.1 of Pharus latifolius. Lineage (NCBI taxonomy): Eukaryota > Viridiplantae > Streptophyta > Magnoliopsida > Poales > Poaceae > Pharus > Pharus latifolius. Next base: position 41,972,953 of record CM033326.1, on the reverse strand, counting down.
AAAAGAAGAACCTGCATGCTAATATATATGTTGGAATGCGCTATTGGCACCCTTTCACTGAAGAAGCTATTGATCAGGTTAATCCCCCTCACTCAACAAAGCTCAATGCATTTCAAGTCCTTTACTTAGGCATCTTCCAGGTTCCATTTTGAGCTGCTGGCCAAAAGATTCTACCTGCAATAATTTCATTAGTAATCTCCATGCATGTTCTATATCCTTGGTTGTCTTGTCCTTTTTGTAATAAATTAGATTATGATAATATGAAATTTGTTTTTTCACTTTAACTAATCTAGCTCACATTTTGTTTACATGTGCCTTTACGATTGAGCATGCTGCAGCATTTGCTGCTTGATTCTTTCTGCTGCACTTAATTTGCATCGTTTTTGATTGATGACAGATAAAGAAGGATAAGATCACAAAGCTTGTTGTTCTTCCACTTTACCCCCAGTACTCCATATCAACAAGTGGGTCAAGCATCCGCATTCTCCAAAACATTGTTAGGTGGGCCGTTGGCTTCTCTGTGTGAAATATAATCACTCTGATACTCTTGAACCTGTATTACTAATATGAGGCCATCCATGTAGGGAAGATTCCTATTTTGCTGGCCTGCCAATTTCCATCATTGAATCATGGTATCAGCGTGGTGGTTATGTGAGATCAATGGCTGACTTAATTGAGAAAGAGTTATCAATATTTTCCAATCCTGAAGAGGTTTCCCCATTTCCCTACTTGTATTTCTGTCTTTGTACCATGCTTTGCGTATGTTGATGCCACTATTCAGCCATGTCTTGTAGAGAATTTAATTTATTCAATGATAAGTTAAATCATACTGAATTACTAATTCAACAATCAATAACATTGATTTTTTGGAGTTGCTTTGTTGGGATTCCACAATAATATTGTTGCTCTATAGTTGCTCACTTGCTCTATCTGTTATATGGCATTATGCAATCCAGAGGGTGGGGGTTGTTTCTACCTATATTATCATTAACAAATTAACATTGTAAATTTGTAATATTGCTGAAACAATTACATGGCCACAGGTTCCAATTTAGTAAATTTTTGCTATGCAGTCATTTGTGGTTGAAATTGACGGTATCATGGTATCTGGCTCTTATTTTGTGTTGTTTTGAATGACAGGTTATGATATTTTTCAGCGCACATGGAGTGCCGCTTACCTATGTTGAGGATGCTGGAGACCCTTACAGAGATCAGATGGAGGAGTGCATTGCTTTGATCATGGGAGAACTTCAATCCAGAGGAATTTTAAACAGCCACACCCTTGCTTATCAGGTAAGGACCTTTTAAACATCAAAAAAACTTTGTGCTAACCACTTCCTCAGGGGGTCGAGGACTACATAAAAGTATCCTGAAGGAGAACCAAAACATATTCAAATCTTGGTTTGTGCTTAGAAAGTAGAAATCCAAACAAGACATTTTATTTGAAAATTCTGTGTGATTCAAACAAATCAAGTTGAACTAAATTAGGGGTTCAGAGGTTTCTGTTGGTATGTTATCACCTGGAAGAAATTACTTTGTGGAGTTCTGTCACCTTTTTGTTTGCTAAAAGGTCATTCATTTGGTCTTGACACCTTCTGCTTATGTGACAGAGTCGGGTGGGACCAGTTCAATGGCTGAAACCATACACCGATGAAGTTATAGTTGAGCTTGGTCAAAAGGGTATAAAGAGCCTCCTGGCTGTTCCAGTAAGGTACTTGCCAATGAACATGTGTTCCATTATAGTTATCAGTCCTTTTAAACTGCTGCAAATTAACATCCATTAACTCGCATGCCAAGCTGGTTCACTGTTTATGGTGGCTTGATCTTCCACTTGGGCCTATTTGGAAGCATAGTTGACAATACATACAAAACCATAATTTCCTAGTATAAGATCATTATCAACCTAGCCAATCAGTTTGATACAATCTTCATTTACTTGTGTGTTTAGCATGTGCTTTTTGTAGTGCATGTATCATGGTTCCTTCAGTTTTGCCAAAGCTGTTTCATGTTTAAATGCATTGGTAATTTGGTATCACAATCACAATCGGTTGTAGCTCAATGCCTCTTGGTGGCCATGTAAAGCCCCTGGCCTGCTGGCCTAGGTTAACCCATTGAGTGAGCCCATTTGGTCAAAACGACAAGCTAAATTAGGCTTTAGTTTGGGGGAGCTTCTGCTTTAGCTCAAAAACACCAGGAGCTTAAACCCTCCGAAACTGGTGCAACTGAAGTGGCTTGTTAGGTAATCTGAAACCAAGCTGAAGCCCATCTCCCCCAGCTTCTCTGAAAATCCAGCTTCTGGAATAAGCTAAGCCCTTCCAAGTATGCCCTTAGTAGTTGGCTCGAGGTATTCAAGTCATTCAACAGTTCAAGTTTTTCATATAGCATTGAACTTAGGCCCAAACATGCTCAACTACTGGGGCATGGCACAAGTCATATCTGTAAATTTCAGAAGTTTGCATTCCTAAACATGATGCTTTCAATGTTATTTGCATGTCAAGAATATAAGAAGCCCAGACAACATATCATGTTTCATTTTGATAAATTCTTAAACAGACACCTTGGAGAATGCCCTAGCTGTTTGATTAGCCCTTAGTGCACTTCATGATCATCAATTTTTTTCCTGATACTAACTTTGCATTTTAAATTTGATTTCATTCATTTGTTGTAGTCATTGTATTTTTTGCCTAGTATATTTCATGATTTCCTCCATCTTATCCTGTTGCTCATGAATGCAGTTTTGTGAGTGAGCACATCGAAACTTTGGAAGAAATTGACATGGAGTACAAGCACTTGGCCCTAGAATCGGGCATCGAGAACTGGGGCAGGGTGCCAGCACTTGGCTGCTCATCGTCATTCATTTCTGACCTAGCTGATGCTGTCGTCGAAGCCCTCTCCTCCGCTTCTGCAATCGTACCCAGAAAGACTACTGTAACTGAATCTGACATTGACCTGATGCAGTACTTGGGCAAGGTGTTCTTCGGTTCAGTCCTGGCATTCATCTTGCTGTTGTTGCCAAGACTGGTTTCGGCATTCCGAAACTCCCTTCTTTAGGTTCTTTGCTTTGTTTCTACTTTCTTGCAATCGCAGAAGGTAAGAAGAGGGGTTGTGATGATAAAAGATTTTTGAAAATTTCGAATTCGATAGGCTTAGGAAAAGAATTCACAGAAAGTGCTAGCAAAGTTAGTTGCCGGTGATTGTAAGTTGGTAACTAGGAAGCTGTAGTTTTACTATATAGCAATTTGCTGGATGTGGTACTGCGAATTTGATGGTACAAGGAAAATTTCACAAGTCAATATATAACATTTTGGAACCCACTATGTCGCTACTGTTCATTAATCCTTCCCTTGTTTGCGTCACGTCGCCTTTTTAGTTTCGCCCGTTCGATCACTTTGCCTGGCCCCTGTGATCATGTCGCATCCTCCCCCGCCCCCCCTCCTCCTGGATCGACCACGTCTCCCCTTTTTCCTGGTTCGTCCGATGTCGTGCTTTGATGTCTAGGATTGCTTCGGTGTCCTGGTAGGTGAATTGCACGATGCTTCCTTTCAATTGGTCCACGTTGTTCTCTTTGTTGCTGTCGTTCGATCATTTGTTTTGATGGTGTGGATTTCTTTCTCTGCGGTTGTAGGTGGGTTCTCTACCTTCCTTTGAATTTCAAGTCATTGGCATGCGATTTTTCTCCACTATGCTTGCCTTGCGTTGGTGTTTTCATTTCTTCTGCTCCATTTTGCCTTCACCGGTGGTTTGTTCTGCATTCTCATCTGCTGTTGTTTTCTTGCCGTTCCGGTGAGTTCTATGCCCACTGGTTGCCGCCTCCGTTGCCGTGCGGGTTGGCGGGTTGGGTTTTTTACTTTTTTGTTTCGTTCTTTTTGTTCTTCTTTGCTTTTCTTTTGAGGGTTTATGAATTTGTTCGCATCGTGTTTCGTTGTCTTTCATGTGTTTGTTTTGCAAGTTTGGGTGGCGAATGCTATTGCTTTTGTGTTGCTGGTATGATTGCTCTTTCTTGCTGTTGGTTTTGCCTATGGATTACCATTTTTCGCCCCTACTTTTTGCATTGATTGTCTGTTATTTTTTATGCCACCGTTGTATCTGTGTTGCTTTGCCATTTGTGCTACGCTTGTTCTGTTTCATTGGATTGATTGAACAACTCACTGTTGAACGACTCGGTATATATTGCCTGGACACAGTTGTTTGTGTTGCTTGCTCAGTACTAAACCAGCTATTGTGCTCTTCGCGTGGATGTTTTTTTATTTGCTTCCGAGTGGCCCGTGTTGCTTGTGTTTTCTCCTCTTGTGCTCTGTGGTACCAAATTCATTCATTTTGTCGCCTTGGTGCGCCTTGTGTTGTTTGCTGCTCTTCAAATGTCATGTTATGTTTTCCCATGCTTCCTCCATTTGTTGTCTATGAACAGCTTGTGTTTTGCTTCGTTCGTGAAGTCGCTTTTGTGTGCTGGCGATGTTGTCCTCTGCGTGTTGGTCCTGTGTCGACCAAACCCCTATGCATATGTGCTACCTGACGAGGATTGACACCCGGGTCATTTCTAATAAACTTTTGGTTCAAGACAAGTTCGAACCAGACATGTACCTGGTGATGCGAACTCAAGCTATTCTGAGAAGCATCACCATGAGGTCGCAAGCTTTACGCGATCAGGTCGCAGCTTTACGCGGTCAGACCGTAAGCCTTGCGCGATCAGAAGTCCGTAAGCCTTCCGCGGTCAGAAGTTCGTAAGCTATACGCGAACTACACATTCGGGATATTGCGCGGTCAGCCAATATCCCGCGGTCAGAACATCTGTCAATCAGGATACTTGGGATCTATCTATTTCGGTTGCCCGTACAACAGGATATTCTAAGTATCCCGAAGATTCCTACACGTGGAGAATCAACCGTCAGAAGGTTAACACATACAGTTATCCATGAATAACACGTGTTTAACCTGCGTGGAGGTTAAGAGCAGTTCCAAAAAACCGCATCCAACTGTCCATGCAACCGTTTGATGCAGTTTCCTCTACATGGCACCCTTTCAAACAGTACAAAAGGATGGCATGGAACATCAATGGAGAAGAGGAAGAAAATCATCCAAGTTAGCCAAGTCTACGGCACACCTCATATAGCATTTTAATAAGCCTTCTTTGGCTTATCTTTGTACACTCTTACAGGAAAAATCCTCGCCTATGAGGACTTTTTCCTCCATTTGTAAACCTTTTACCACACTTAGTGAAATCTCAACAGGACGTAGGGCTTTTACTCCCACCATCGAGGGCCCGAACCTGTCTAAACTCTCTGTGCTCCTGTTCATTATTGTTCAGCATACCTTCCCGAAGGGTCATCTTGAAAGGTGTCACAGTTATAAATTCTGCATAAATTCGGCTGAGGACTCCGAGTCCGAATCGTCGACAGCTGGCGCCCACCGTGGGGCCTTTCTCAAGGCGTCCTAATTGAAATTCGGAGGTTCGCCGAAACATGGCTGGAGCATATGATTCCGATTATGCCCATATACCCATGCCTTCTCCAAGCGATCCTGTTCCGATGGAAGAGGTCGAAGGCCAGAATCTTCCACAGGTTGAATCATCTCCCCAAGTCATGTTAATCGACCAGGAGGTAACTGGCACAAGGTCAGAACCCGCAGAGGTTCTTAATGTGCTAGGCGATGAATCCGGCCCGTCATACGATCCCGCTGAGGGAAAATATGATGGTGACCCTGAAGTTAGCCCAGGAAGGTTCGACCCTGATAACCTCCACCGTCTCTTTGATTTCGAGTCTGACTCGGAACAAACCGAGATGTTCTCCCCATCGACGACCTCTCTCCCTAGGCAGTTTGCTGCATTGTCGGAGGAAACTCCCGATCAACAGGCTGCCAGGGAAGAACAAGATCGCAAACAGAAGGAGGAACAAGATCTCGAGCAACAGAACAACGAACTACGCAGAACTGCCCTAGAGGCTCTTCAAGATGCGCAGGCTCGTTACGATGCTGCCCCGAGTTCTTCTCAACGGTCGCGTGGTCGTAGACGTGACCAGACTCCTTCCTTACCACCGGAGCATTTCCCAGTGGACGAAGAAATAATAACACCTGGTGCCCCTAGGAGAAGTACCCATGGTCGACTGCGATCTATCGCGGAGGTCATGCGTAATTTTCCTCCTACAGTCATGGATGCGCAGAGACCGGCCTTTTTCAGGATCCTGGCGGAAAGACTGGACGAGGTCGCATCCGAGGCGACCCCAACAGCTTCTTCCCGCTCAGTAACACATCCCTGTGAACGAGATGGTCCTCATTTTGGCTCTGGCCGACGGAGTTACCCGCCACCTTTACCGTCCCGACAGCACAAATATCGGCGAATGCAGGACTCTCGTAGTAGGGATCGAGTTCCCGTTCACTCTCGTTTGGGACCCCGAGTAACCTCGCCATTAAGTGAGTTTGCTCGAAACCCGACCGAAAGTCGCAGGACGGTTCACGGTCCTTACGTTGGTTGCAAAGCTTTCTCGCCTGGCCTACGAGCAGTCGTTTGGCCCGATAAGTTTCGACCAGGGGCCATTGAGAGGTTTGATGGAACTCAAAACCCATCTGAGTTCCTTCAGATCTATATTACTGCCATCCAAGCAGCAGGAGGTGATGACAAGGTCATGGCCAACTACCTGCCAACAGTCCTCGTAGGACCGGCTAGAACCTGGTTGTTCAATCAGCCTGAGGGTTCTATCTATAATTGGGAAATACTATGCGATGCCATCCTCAGCAATTTCCAAAACTGTTACCAAAAGCCGGGTAAGGAGGACGACTTGCATAGACTGCGGCAAACTTCGACCGAAACGCTTCGACAGTTTGTCAAGAGGTTTGTCGGGGTAAGAAATACCATCCCGAACATATCTGATGGCTCCGTGATCAGGGCATTTAAGCATGCCGTTCGATACCGGAGATTCACTGAAGACTTGCTCATCCACCCTCCTCGATCAGTGGCCGATCTGTTCGATATGGCTGATCGATACTCCGATGCAGCCGAGGCAGTCGAATGGAACCGAATGGTTGACAAGGGGGACCTACCGCCCCAACCAGGCTTCAAGGACGCCAAGAAAGAAGATTCTAGCAAAAAGCCGGAGTCTTCACCGGGTGGGAAGTCAAAAAAGTCGAAGAGGAACCGCTCTGGACAGTACCGTGAGGTCGCGGTCGCGGAGAAACCACCTTCGACCAAAGGTAATAAGTCTTCTTTTAAAAGTAAAACTGCTTCTGGTGGCCGGGATTCCGACCAGCCAGAAAAATCAACTAATCCGCAGGAAGGCAAAAGGTGGTGTCCACTCCACAATTCCGCAGGCCACGATCTCAAAAACTGCAGGAGTTGGTTGAAACAGCTGGATGATTTCTACCAAGGAGCTGGGCCAATGCCAACCTTACCGCCTAAAGAGCAGGTGTGCGGGGTTAGAGACGTCGATGGAGACGAAGAAATGGCTTACCAGGTACCTCAAAATCATGTTAATGTCATTTTCGGAGGTTCCTCCTCTTTTGTTTCCAAAAGGCAGTTTAAAACCTTTTGCCGAGAGGTTAACCAAATGGAGACATCCCTTGGTGAACCTCAATATCCCCGTTGGTCGGATATACCTTTGACGTTCGATCGCGCTGACTGTCCTGTGGGGCTAACTCGACCATTGAGGCTACCTCTGGTTATTACCCCAATCATCAGTAAGGCGAGAGTCGAAAGGGTCCTGATTGACGGGGGAAGTTCCCTTGATCTTTTATTGGTCAAGACACTCGACGAGATGCAAATTCCTCGTTCGAAGATCAAGCCCATAATCCATCCGTTTTATGGGATAATCCCAGGCCCCTCGATGATGCCATTGGGACAAGTGGTCCTCCCGGTCACTCTGGGAGAACCAGATAATTTCCGAACAGAATTGGTTACTTTCGATGTAATCGATTGTGATTCAGCTTATAATGCAATCTTTGGCAGGCCGACTCTTGCTAAGTTCATGATGGCAATGCACTATGCTTATCAGTGCGGGAAATTGCCTGGCCCCAAAGGTGTCATTTCGGTCCGAGGTAGTCGCAACGTGGCGCTCACGTGCGACCGGCTATCTTTGGAGATGGTCGATCAACTTCCCCTCCGGGACGCTCAGGTCGCCACTGTCGCCACCGATGCGATCAGGGCTGCTCCTCGACCAGATGAGAAACTCAAACAAGTTCCCTTGTACCCAGATGACCCATCCAAGACAATTCGGGTTGGGTCAGCCCTGGATGACAAATAGGAACTCGACCTCGTTGCTTTCCTCCGGGCTAACGCAGATGTGTTTGCGTGGAAACCGTCCGACATGCCCGGTGTCCCAAGGGAAGTAATTGAGCACAGGTTAGCAATTCGACCTGGACAACGACCAATAAAGCAAAAGCTCAGGCGTTTTGCCACCGACCGACAGGAAGCCATCCGAGAAGAGTTAGACAAACTCTTACAAGCTGGGTTTATCCGCGAAGTGAATCACCCGGACTGGCTCGCCAATCCGGTCATGGTCCGCAAGTCAAATGGCAAGTGGCGCATGTGCGTCGACTATACTAGCCTCAACAGTGCCTGTCCGAAGGACGACTTTCCCCTTCCCCGCATCGACCAGCTGGTTGACTCCACTGCGGGTTGCGAACTGATGAGTTTTCTGGATGCCTACTCAGGATATCACCAAATTAGCATGGCAGAAGACGATGAAGAGAAAACTGCCTTCATCACCCCGTTCGGCACATACTGCTACGTCAGAATGTCGTTCGGTCTCAAGAACGTTGGTTCCACGTACCAGCGCTTGATGCAAAAGACCTTTCTTTCCCAGATAGGGCGTAATCTCGAAGCATATGTAGACGATTTGGTTGTAAAAAGCACCAAAAGATTGTCTCATTTGGACGATCTTGCTGAAACCTTCTGTAACTTGAATCGCTTTGGAATAAAATTGAACCCGGAGAAATGTTCTTTCGGGGTTTCTTCAGGAAAGCTTCTTGGTTTCCTTGTGTGTTCCAGGGGCATTGAGGTTAATCCTGAGAAAATCAGAGCTATTGAACAAATGAGGTCGCCCTCGACCATGAAGGATGTTCAACGCCTGGCTGGTCGCATGGCGGCTTTAAGTCACTTCATATCGCGATTAGGCGAAAGGGGACTACCTTTCTTTAAAGCCTTGCGGAAACATCATAACTTCACGTGGTCCGACGAGGACGAAAAAGCGTTTCAGGAGGTAAAAACATATCTTTCCAGTCCGCCGGTATTGGTGTCTCCTGAAAAGGAAGAACCATTACTTCTGTATTTGGCGGCCACCCCACACGCGGTCAGCGCAGTTCTGATCGCGGAAAGGGAAGGAGTACACAGACCCGTCTACTATGTGAGCGAAGTACTTCATGGTCCTAAGGAGCGCTACCCTGAGGTCCAGAAGATACTTTACGCACTACTGATGGCTTCCCGTAAGCTACGACATTACTTTCAAGCACACAAGATCACAGTACCCTCCTCTTTTCCTTTAGGGGATATTGTCCGAAATCCAGAAAAATCTGGTCGAATCGCCAAATGGGCGGTCGAATTCGGTGCCTTCGAGATCCATTTCACCCCTCGCACGGCGGTTAAGTCTCAGATTTTGGCCGACTTTGTGGTCGAATGGACCAACCCTGAGCCACCCGTGCAGTTGGCAAAGGAACTGGAGTACCCCGATTATTGGACAATGTACTTTGACGGCTCCCGTAGTTTTCAACACTCGGGGGCTGGAGTGGTCTTAGTTACGCCTCAGGGCGAACAGCTTAAGTATGTTATTCAACTACACTTTGTTGCCACCAACAATGCAGCAGAGTATGAAGGTCTTCTTGCAGGGCTCCGGGCAGCAAAATTCCTCGGAGTCCGTCGATTAGTTGTGAGGGGGGACTCACAGCTAGTCGTAAACCAGGTAAACAAGGAGTACAGCACCTCCGATGAGACAATGGCTCATTACCTGGGGGAAGTGAGGAGATTGGAAAAACACTTCAGTCACTTCGAAGTCCAATACGTCCAGCGAAAGGACAATATTCTCGTAGACCAATTATCCAAAATTGGATCCTCATGCTCATCCGCTCCGGCAGGAGTGTTCATTGAACACTTGGACCATCCTTCGATCATGACTTCGGTCGAGGATGATCCGGCAATAGCCTTCGTTGCCAACCTCGGTCAGGAACAAGATTGGACTCATCCATTGAGGGTCTATCTTGAACATGGGACCCTACCCGAGGACGAAACCAAAAGCGATCGATTAATTCGAAAGGCGCGTCTGTACAAACTCATAGATGGGGTTACGTACAGAAAGGGTACTCAAGGAGTATTCATGCGCTGCATATCTCAGGAGGAAGGAAAATCCCTCTTGAAAGAAATACATGACGGTGTATGCGGTGCACACGCGTCATACCGAACACTGGTCGGAAAAATTTTTCGACAGGGATTCTACTGGCCTTCGGCACTCGATGATGCCAAGTTTATGGTCAAGATGTGTCCACAGTGTCAGTTTCATGCAAGAAAGGTTCATCAACCTGCTTATGCATTGCAAACTATTCCTCTCGCATGGCCCTTCGCGATCTGGGGAATGGACATCGTCGGTCCTATGCCACAAGCGGTCAATGGGTTCAAGTTTCTGTTCGTAGCCATTGACACGTTCACAAAGTGGATTGAGGCTGAACCAATACGAAATATTACTGCATCAGCTGCACAAAAGTTCTTTCACAAGAACATTGTGGCACGATTTGGTGTTCCAAACCGTCTCATCACAGACAACGGTTCTCAGTTCGCTAGCGGTCTCTTCCTAGACTACTGCGATTAGATTGGGACTAAGGTGTGCTTTGCTTCCGTGGCACATCCACAAAGCAATGGTGCCGTAGAACGGGCCAATGGGCAAGTATTGCAAGGCATCAAAAAACGTGTTTTTGATCGCCTCAAGACCCGCTCGAGGGCTTGGGCAGACGAGCTCTATACTGTTCTATGGGCACTACGGACTACCTCTAGTCGAGCCACCGGTGAGACACCCTTCCATTTGGTCTATGGGGCCGAGGCTGTGTTGCCTATGGAAGTCAGTATTGGATCTGTTCGCACGAATCAATTCGAACAGGTCAACCAATCCGAACAGCGATCGCAAGATCTCATCCTCCTGGAAGAACGGCGTGATCGCGCCCTGATCAAGTCCGCGGTATACTTGCAGGCTCTACGCAAGTATCACAGTAAAAAGGTGCGACCACGTGATCTCAACGTGGGCGACTTGGTTTTACGAAAAATTCAAGACCAGTCTAACCGCAATAAATTCTCCCCAAAGTGGGAAGGACCATACACTGTTGTCTCAATGCCGCGGCCAGGGTCTGCGCGGTTAGCCATGGAGGATGGTCGGATTTTGTCAATTACTTGGAACATCGATCAACTTCGCAAGTTTTACGTGTAAGTATTCCAATCACTTTTTCCCTGTTCAATTAGCATCTTTTCATAAAAAACATGTCTTGTTTTCATACAATGAGTGTTTTCTTTAAGCCCAAATTATACAAATTCGACCTGGGGCTGATCGCCGGCGGTCAGGTTACTACAGCATTTTTTAACCGGATTCGCTGGTCGATCTCATGATCACTTCCAGATAAGTCGCTCCTAAATAAGCCGTTTCTCAAAGCACACGGGACTATCTGGCTAGTCTTCGGTCATCTGGGTGGCTACCAGTTTGCAATAAGGTTAAAATGTTACTTTAATCTTGACCATCGGCTTGAAGCGCATATCCCTGGTCATCATACTTATGTTTTCCCTCTGCTTAAAATACTAAGGCTCCAGTATTCACAAAACAGAGGCGGGGGCTAGAGGAATATACTTATAGTATGAAACTTATGATGTGAATATGCACTTTCTTTTAAGAAAAAAAATATAGTTTTACATACATTGCATGGTGATTACAATTGTTTGGTTACAAAAATAAGGATCATTCGATCCCCAGCTCAGTCAGGAGTTTATCTACTAGGGGCTGGACTTCCTCTATGACTGCATCGAGCAGCTCTTCACTCTCGACCTCAACCGGACCCACCAGTGCGTTCAGATCTGCATCTGGGCCATGGTGAAGTCGAACCTGGCTGAGTACGGCTGCTGCGGCTGATCGAACCCTGGTTCTGATCGCCTCTTCGCGTCGCCGTGTATCTCCAGGGAGATACTCAAGCAGTGAATCCGCCTGGGCAGTAAGCAGCGATGTCCAGTCATTTATACTGAGGTTGTCTTGCCTCAGTTCTACCACATCGGTCTTCAAAAGATCAGCCACGGCCTTTAGTTTTTCAAAGATCCGGAGGCTCAGTTCTTTGATTGCCTGATTGGTGTGGCGAATCGAGGATTCAAGAATCTCCTTGTCTCGACTGAGCTGCGTAATTCGACCTGCTTGCGCTGTACAGAGAGAGAAGATTATTCGCATATTATGGATTCAAGTCTTCCTAGTCAGGAATCGGCTTACCAGCATTCTCTGATCGAAGTCTGTTGAGTTGAGTTTCTTGTTTCTTAAGCATTGAGACTGAACCGGCCACCTCCTTCTTCAAGAATGCAACCTCTCTGCAACAAAATCAAGGCAGTCATAACCAAGATATACCCATGTTAACCAGAGGGTAATGGTACTCACCTGCGCAAGCTATCGCGTTCCTTTTGAATGGCTTCTGTACTAGCCATCACAACACGCGAATGGCTTGTTAGCCAGGACAATCCCTGTGGCGCCAAAGAAGAAGGTCAAAGGTGTCCTAAGTATAATTCAGGCACGGAAGCAAAGTCTTATTATACCTTCATAAACTTCTGTAAAACGGCATCATTCAGTTCAGCGGGAATCCTCGCTAGAGCCTCCGACGTGCTCACTACAGGGATAGTTGGCGGGAGTGCCGGCCGGACGCCACCCCCAGAGACTACTGGTTGTGACCCGATCCCTGTACTTGTTTCACCTCCCGCGGTCCGGACAACTTCCTGAACAGCGGGAGCAGAGCGCTCTTCATTAGAGGCTCCCTCATCAGCCCTAATTTCAACCTCCCCAGTGGCGGTTGAAGGGTTAGGCGCTGTCTTCTTTTGCCTAACAGGAAGAATGGGTCAGGCAACTTTTATTTAAGATTACTGTCAAGTAAGAGCTCTTACCTTATTTGAAATCCCATTCGTTCCTGGGACTTCTGGGAAAATTCCCCTTGCGAAGGGGAGCCGTCTCCGGTTCTCGCCTTCCTTATGGTAAACAAGGCAGCACCCCCCTGGAAATGTCATGTTATAGGCATATTCTTAGGGAACAGGTAAAAACACATGAAAAGATCTTCACCTGGGCCACCGGGCTAACTGGTGGGGCTGCATCTGAAGGCCTTGGCGATTCCAGAGTTGCTGGAACCATCATAGCTGGCCTTTGTTCATCCACTTCCTCCTCTGTCCGCAGAGGAGGAGGATTTTCCTCCCTGGAACCCCCAGTGGTCCCAGGGGGAAGCTCTCCTCCCTGTATATACATTAACTTGACAAATGTGCAGAAAGAGTCATAGAAGGAACGGCCGAAAAAGATTCCTTACCTTGGTCGTCCCTTCGACCAGGGAAGCAGAGATAATTGACCCTGAAACCTCGGGGGCTTCAGGAATTGGAGGGTTACCCGCGACCACAAGATTTTCGGTGGTCGCAGGATCTTCCACGACCACCTCCTCGGTAGTAGTGGTCTCTGCGGGGCGGCTTGGGGCATCGCTGGATGGAAGATCCGCGATCTTCCTCCTTCGAAGGATCAGAGGAACGTCATCCTCTTCCTCCTCGCTCCCCTCTCCCTGTACGACGAAGAAGTGATTCCATGTCGCGCCTGAAAAAGTAGCAAGAATGCGATATCTTACCGCAGTCTTTCTTGCGGGACGAGGAATGCTTCGTGAAGACCCCTCCCCAGGGTTTAGCTTGGTCTTCTTAGGGGCAGGACTCTTTGTCCTGGGTCTCTGAGAGACCTTCTTCACATTCCTCGCCGTCGGCTTCTTCGGAGAGCCGACATTTTCAATTGGGAACGTCGCATCCGCAAACCTCCCTAGGAGCTGGTTCGCAGTCCATTACAAGGGATTAGCACTGGACACACACAAGACCTGCAGAGCCAAAGCTGAACAGGGAAATTACCTTTCGGCGCTCCTGTCTGAGGTCATCACCCGCGTGAATCAAGCTCTGCGGGCGAGGTGATTCCTTAGGGCCCTCTACGTCAGAATTGTAGGTCTTAAGGAGGGAGTTGGTCCGCCTTTCAATCTCGGATGAAGGCAGGACTGTTCCCAAACTCAAGTCAGAATTTGTACAATTCAAAAAGGAGAAAGTTCAGCACCAAAGAAATAAGTACCTTGACTGTAGTCCAGGGTGCTATCACCCATGGACTTAATCTCCCACGCCGGATGAGCCCTTTCACGCAGAGGACTCACCCGGTTCTTCACGAAGTCTCGAATGATATCTCGAGCCGTCAATCCTTCATTGACCAAGTGAAGAATCACCTCGGCAAGCTTCGAAAGCTCCGAGTTCATCGCCAGAGGAATGTCTAACTCGCTCGACTTCTCCGGTCGCGAGTTTTCAAACCATAAACTGCTTTTGGATGGTGGAGAGCAGTAGAACCACCTTTGGTGCCACCCATGCACAGAATCTCGTAGGGGTGGGGAGGGATACTCCTTTTTATCCCTCAGCCAGAAGTAGATGCATCCGGCGGCGTTGGTACTCTTTGACCACGCCGAAAAGTAAAATCGTCGGAAAAGATCCACGCTGGGATATATTCCGACGAAGGCTTCACAAAGGTGCTGGAATACTGCAAGGATCAGCATCGCATTGGGGTGGAGGTTGATCAGTTCCCACCCGTAATGTTCAAGGACATCCTTAAGGAACCGACTCTCAGGGAATCGGAACCCGCAACGCAAATACTCCTCAAAAACCACCAACTCGCCTTCTTGGACAGTTGGGGTTTCTTGGTCCTTCTCCGCAGGTCGCCAGTTAATGAGCAGCTGCGGAGAAAGGATCTCCTCCTTCTCTAATGCCATCAGGCTCTCCTCAGAATGGTGAATGGATCTGCTCCAGGACGCCATCTTTGGTGTAGAATCAAAGGGGAAGCTGGCGATTTGGGGAAGATGAAGGCTGAAAAAGATGAGGGTTTTGAGCGGCGGGAATAATAAGGGTTTTTAGCTGTGTGGCTTCTTTGAGAAGACATCTGCTCTTTTTATAGACCCAAGGCGACGCATTAATGAGTAAACAGCTCATTTCAAACGTTCCATTGAATGCTTTATTCATTTCCTATAATGGATACTGTCTCTGGTGGACCCGATAAAGTACTCAGGCGTCGGATCTGAAACAAAAAGGCTTCTTTGTTTTGGAAACTGAAAGCGTAGAAGGACTGAAAAATTTTCAGTACTTTTCAGAGGACGTTTTTCCTTTTTATACTTTGAACATTTTATTCGAAAGTCATGTAACCCAATTTTTAACGTACTGAAGTGTTTCTAATTGGGTTATGGTTTTATCGAAATCGTGTTTTAGGCTGAAACTTCGATTCTAATCGAAGTGACATCCTGACCGAGTCCCAACTCTGGTCAAACCTTAGTTCTGACCGCGGCTTTGAAACTGATCGTGGAATCAGGGCAGGTCGCGGTGCTTTTTTCTTAAAAGTGATTTTGATCGCAGAACTAAAATTTCCTGTGTATGAATGGTCGCGAACGTAAAGTTCATGGCTATATTTTCGCACAGAAGATGTGGAGAACATTTCATGAGAAATAAAGAACTTTTATTTCTTACATTCTTTACATACAAAAGGGATGCAGTCGATCAAAACATCGACTTGCTCCGAAAGAAGTTTACAAAGTTCCCCAAGGGACATGTTGTTGTCAGTAGGATCTACACTGACAACCCCCAGGGAACTAGCAACTACCCTAAGTCTATCTATATCGTCCCTAACAACAGACACACTATTGTCCCTAATCAAGTCAGAGAGTTCTCGCTGTTGCTGAGCGAAGTCCCTCTCTCGACGGAAATGGTGCGCCTCTTCTCGGGATCGATCAAGACATTCTGCTAAACGCAGAATCTTCGAGGCCATCTCCTCGGTCTTCTTCTCCAGGGCATTCTTTTCTTCCAGAAGGGTCTGTCCGGAAGGAAGAGATGGAGCAGCAGAAGGCTGATCGCTGGGGCCTCCTACCTCCTACATTTTTGCGAAAGTTAGTCATACTAACTAAAATTATCAGCAAAAAAGGGAGAAGAATTGTTACCTGTCCCGGTGCATAACCCGTTGATACACCCATCTTGGGAGGAAGATCATCATATGGTGGAAGAGCAACCTCCCCAGAAGAAGATTGCTTCGCCAACCCAATATGGCAATCATCTGATCGAGGGATAGTCACCGCTTGCCGACCAGGATGTTGATCACCCAAAAGGATGGGGGAATTGGATGTGAAGGGATCTTTTCCTAAGGATAAAGGCCTAACTTGCCGAGAGGCATGAACGGGGAGGGTCAAAGGAACTGAAGGAAGAAAGAAACTCACTACGTTCTTTACCTTTGTTCCACTGGAAGATCCTTCGTCAACCTTGGGTTTCTTCCTTAAGGGAGATAGGACTTCATTCGTTTGAGACCCTTGTTCGACAATTTCCCCTTCATCGCTCTCAATCTCGATGATTTCATGATCTGCCATTGGGAGGGGTATGTGAAAAGGAAGGAGGCAGGATAACAAGAAAAAGACTTAGACGTGAGAGGGAAATTGTAGATCTTTACATGTCCAGGGGTCTGGTATTTATAGCCGCCTGGGTGACGGTTTGCATTCCAGACGCCTCGGGTTTTGCTAAAACATTTACAATTTTACCTCGAGATAAAAACAATTCTACGGCGCTATCATTGCCCGTCACGTAATGTCAGAACTCGTCTTGAAAAACCAACCGTTTTCACTTAGTGCGCCACTAAGTGGAGAAGTTAAAGGGCCGGGTTAAAAATCCAATGCACGGTTTTTAAATTCGAAATAAACACGTCTCTTCGTTTTCTTCGAATTTGGGGGCTAGCTGACGAGGATTGACACCCGGGTCATTTCTAATAAACTTTTGTTTCAAGACAAGTTCGAACCAGACATGTACCTGGTGATGCGAACTCAAGCTATTCTGAGAGGCATCACCATGAGGTCGCAAGCTTTACGCGATCAGGTCGCAAGCTTTACGCGATCAGGTCGCAGCTTTACGCGGTCAGACCGTAAGCCTTGCGCGATCAGAAGTCCGTAAGCCTTCCGCGGTCAGAAGTTCGTAAGCTATACGCGAACTACACATTCGGGATATTGCGCGGTCAGCCAATATCCCGCGGTCAGAACATCTGTCGATCAGGATACTTGGGAACTATCTATTTCGGTTGCCCGTACAATAGGATATTCTAAGTATCCCGAAGATTCCTACACGTGGAGAATCAACCGTCAGAAGGTTAACACATACAGTTATCCATGAATAACACGTGTTTAACCTGCGTGGAGGTTAAGAGCAGTTCCAAAAAACCGCATCCAACTGTCCATGCAACCGTTTGATGCAGTTTCCTCTACATGGCACCCTTTCAAACAGTACAAAAGGATGGCATGGAACATCAATGGAGAAGAGGAAGAAAATCATCCAAGTTAGCCAAGTCTACGGCACACCTCATATAGCATTTTAATAAGCCTTCTTTGGCTTATCTTTGTACACTCTTACAGGAAAAATCCTCGCCTGTGAGGACTTTTTCCTCCATTTGTAAACCTTTTACCACACTTAGTGAAATCTCAACAGGACGTAGGGCTTTTACTCCCACCATCGAGGGCCCGAACCTGTCTAAACTCTCTGTGCTCCTGTTCACTATTGTTCAGCATACCTTCCCGAAGGGTCATCTTGAAAGGTCTCACAGTTATAAATTCTGCATAAATTCGGCTGAGGACTCCGAGTCCGAATCGTCGACACTACCTTCAAGCTCCTGCCTCCTGCTTTCGACCACGACCGCCCCAACACCCCCCCCTTGACTGATCTTGCTCGTCGAAGATGCGCTGGCTTCGCTCCCCTGCCTCCCGCCTTCAAACACGACCACCCCGCATTCGCCTCGCCCGATTTTGCTCGTCGAATCGCCCAGCTTTGACTACTGCGGTCATCATCCTCTCCAGTCGCCTTGATGTCCTGCCGTTCAACCTCCCTCCGCTCGATTGCACCACCTGTCGTTGCGCTGCTGGCCCGGTGCCCTCTTAGAGATCTCGTCAGATTAATTTTCGGATTTATTTTCTCGTGTATTCTGTGTGTGACACCAACAAAGGATGTTCCCCTTACCATGCGGTCGCTGGTTTCCTCCTAGTCGCGCCTCCCCCGTAGTCTTTTATTTTATGCCGCCAACCTGTACGAGAAAGTATACTGGCGTTGATTTGTTTCCTGCCATCGTCTATTTTTTTGAGCTAAATCTTGGCTGCCTTTCGCAATATTATATGACTGTGGCTATTTCTCACCATCAAACTCGTGCAAAGGCCATGCATTTTGCTCGAATTTGTGTTGCTTCCATCCATTTTATTCTCTGGACTAACTTTTCACTAACTGTGGCGGTGCAATTCTCAGGACATTGATGCAAAAAAAAGTGCCAGACATAGCAACAGACATTATGGGCGGATAAATCCCTTCTATTGGTTATGGAATGTCAATCCCACAACAATCTTCGTGTGCGCCATTCGTCGCGTGCCCGTTCTTCACCTGTGGAACTTTCGCGGCCAGGCTCAGCTTTGGCAGCGGATGTTGGATCTAGATCGATCTAGGTATCTAGGTTTTGATGATTAATGACGATTTGGATAAACCTAATGATTAATATTAATCTGGATAATGATAGCTTTGTTGATTAAATGATAACTTGGATAAATCCTGATTCAGCACAAATAAATTGAATTGATAATTGATAAACCCTAAAATGGATGTTTCCTTAGCCGTGGGTTTAATATTGATGCATACATAGAGGGGGAGCTCGGTGGTTGCATCAATCTTGTGCTAAGTGTAAATTGGAATGTCATGTGATAAATCCGGAAGTTGATTACTCCTTTGTTGTGGTTTTGATATCGATGCACATGTTGAGGAGGAGCTCAGAATAATTAGTTATCTGTGCTTGTGCAAAAGTTGATGTCTCCCTTGTTGTGGTTTAAGATCGAAGCAAGTGTTAAGGGGGAGCTCTCTATGTATGTCATTTGTGCTTACATCAAGCTTATGCTTATCTTTATCATGACTTGAGTAGTATGGATCATGTGCGTATTTCTTATATCATATACAAATCTATATGATTTGTAATTCATCTCATATTCATTTGTTATCTGTTGAATATGATTTTGTCATTTCACCAGAAAGAGAAATTGTTGAGTTAACTCCTGTGTGGAGTAATTTCTCTTGTGATTAATGACAACCTATATATAAGACTAACGTCGTGCATTGAGTGTATGTGTTGTAGTCTCATATTGGTTGCGAGATGAAAGCAAGCAAGGGCGTGAAGAGGATGATGCCGATATGAGTTATCTTGAGCGAGGTCAAGCTTAGCGAGGTCGAGCTTTGCGAGGACATGCTTCGAGGGATCAAGCTTCACGAGGTCGAGCTTCACCAAAGGTAAAATCCAAGATTAAGGATTGTTTTCTTAGGATTTTACTGGTCTCAGTGTTTGGAAATAGACCGGGTTGATAGGATTCTTTTTGCTAGTTTGACCGTACTATTAAGAGGGGTCGGAAACTAGTAGCTTGAATCTATCTAGTGCGGAACCTCAAATGCATTCATATCATCTTGCACTAATGCTTAATCACCTCTTGGATTGTTAGAAAGTCTAAGTGTAGTTTGTGTTGCATTAGAGAAAATGCTTTGAAAACTACATTTAGTTATGGTTGCCAGCTATTTCAATTGGTTTATATTCTAGAGCTGGTCGTGGTCGTATTTGCACATTTTGATCGTATCCTTGTTTGGTACGTGGTTGTGGTCGTGCTGCAAGTTTGGCTGTTTCCTAGTTTAGGGTTTGGTCGTGGTCGTAGGAGTTCAAGTTGGTCGTACCAGTCTTCAGCTCACTTATGTACGCTCAACCAAATCCACCTGACCATTTGTTTTTGACCGGATATTCGACTTGTGAGTTAAGTTTGTAAATTCTATTGGTTGTGGTCGCTGCTGTGTGTCAGTAGGCATATCTGTGAGAAAACAACGAATCCGTACGTGCAAATAACCAAAATTATGTTTTGAGTAAAATTGGTAAAGTTTTGTTTTCGGTTTGCACAGGCCGGACAGTGTCTGTGGTGGCCGGACATTGTCCGGCCAGTACACAACTCCTGTGGCTGTTGCAAAACAAAAACAGAGACATATGGCTTATGTCCGGGCTTTTGTCTGGGGTAGGTCGGACATTGTCTGTCGCGCCCCGAAACTGGGACTACGACTACTCCTGTAGAGACCTAGCTCGCTGCAGCTAGTCCCATACATACATACCCTTGACTTCCCAGGATAAGTCAAGCACAGGAGTATATTTACATTGCAACAGAGTAACTTACAAAATATTTAAGCAGTGTGGCCTGCTGGCCTTAATATTACATAAAGAGATTACAATGCCTTCGCGGCATACATGGTTTAGCAAAATAACATCTACACAGCAGAAGATTGGTGACCCTCCCACAATGAGAAGTGGACGGAAGAACAACACACATCAGGGTTCTGGCGGAACTGACTCTCCTCCTTCTGGATCCAAGAAATTCTCCACGCCTTCATCTTGATTATTGAACGCTCCATCTACTGATTTGTAAGTTGCAAGAGTGAGCACTTACGTACTCAGCAAGTCATAGGTAAGAGTAGATACATATAGTAGTGATGATATGAACCTAGAATAGTCAAGAATTATGGATGTTTGTAAAATAATCTTTTTCCTTCTTATCTCATCTCATCTTATCTCATGGCAGCACTTTACATAACATAGCATTGCTATTCATGTTCGCTAGATTATAGTACTACCGCGACACGTCGACACACGATAGCCCACGGCAGCTCTCGTTATCATGACAACACATGTCATTTGGGTAATCTTGATTTAACAAATTTTATTTAGAAAACATACTTGTGTCACACCCCATGGATTTAATCCACCGCGGCATACTCCTAAAACTCAGGAGCATGAAGTATTCGAATACGTTTTTAACTCTGCAGAGGGGTACCAATTTACCCGCAAGATATTCCACTTTCAAGCCCATCCTATCAAAATGATTAGACCCTTCCTCACAACCAGGTGTGAGTGGCAAGGTGGAGATAACAAAAACTTTTGTTATGTATCACTTACAATTCACCCCTGATCCTGCAGTTTTCTTCACACAAACCGCAGTTGTGGCGGGATATACCCCCACCCCCAAACCTCTTCCCATTACTGGGTCAGCGTGCATGATTATATTATGTGGAGGAGCCGAACCCCGTGAAATTAGTGTATTGTTTTCCATCTCATGCAGGGGTTTCATGTGCGATCCACATAAGTACTTGTTCAGGCCTGTCCCATACCTGGCTTGCGGTTAGTACGTTGTTCATGCCACTAGACGTACAACACAAGGTTCTAGTCCTTATATACCAGTGACCAGACCAACCACAACCCTGCACCTTCAGTGCCTGCACGTCCTTTGCAGTTAAGCACCTCCAGTGCTACCACCATTCTATACTAAAATACTTGTCACGGCTAGGGGTTTTATTTCATGAATATATATAAATACATAAATATATATTAGTTCATGGCTCAAAACTTGTTTATTTCACATTCACAGATAACCAGTCTAGTACTGCCAATTCATAAATCAACCATTCTCAATCTTTCTCATGCAATATTATTTATATTCAAGGTTATATTATAGCAACTCTTAAAATATAGGTTCAAGATGACCAAGGATATGACTTGCCTTCCGCGTCGTAAAATACAGCAGTTGATGTCAGATCAGCAGTGAAGTCCTCGAACTCAGACTCTTGATCTACTCTTCAATCAAACAAGAAACCAAGAATCACAATCTTTTCAATACATTATTATACTATATGCAATAATGCAAAGATGAATGTCTCGATGATTCTGAAATGATTGGGTTAAGTTATGGAAACCAAGGTTAAGATTAGTTGTCAAAGGTTTACAAGGTTCCAAATGTCTCAAAATATCAGAATGATATCAAGGTTGCGACTGGTTCGCTCAAAAACAGCGAACATCTTTAGGTCGACATTCGGTTTAAGGCATCGACATAGGGTCGATGGATGATAGAGAGATTATCTCAACTTGTGGTAGTAGAATAAAATGTAGAGCACAACTCCACAAGTCTAAGGGACAAGGTTATTTTCAATTTTCACAACTGGAAAGAGGTGAAAAGAGCTAATGCCACTGGCTGACATGCTCTGGCATAGGGCTGATGATGTCAAAATCTAGGGCTAAGCATAAAATGCAGTTCAAGGGCTCAAATCAAGTTGTGATAGAAGAAGAAATTGTAGATCACAACCTCAGGAATCTAAGGGACAAAGTCATGCTCAAAATGCACATCTGGAAGAAAGTGAAAAGGGCTAATGCCACTGACTGGCATAGACTGACATTGGACTGACGTGGCCAGAAACTAGGGCTTGCCATAACTTTTGATTTAGGGCTGCAATTGATGCATCACTTTGTCTGAGAGGTAGGCCTTGATAACAGGAACAAATGATTCAATAGGTTCCAAGGTTGAAGATGGCTGGATGATGATGAAAATCAGTGATGAAGTGTTGTGGCGACACGGCACAGTGAAGCCACTGGACAAAATCTTGGCATAGCTATATCTTGCAATCTGGACAGTTTCAGAGATTGGGCTAGAAGACAAAAATGCTCAGGAGTTCAAGGCACATCTGGTGGACAAGGTGGCTGAAGCTAGATTGGCCGGGAATAGATTTCCGGTGGCCGGCGCCGGAGAAGATGGCACTGCAAATGGGGGTTTTCGATACAGGTCAAATAAACTCAATTCCAAGCTCAGGGAGTATCTAAGAAGTATAAGGAAACTATTGGCACGGTTAATTTGGCCAGAGGATAATCGGAAAATCCTGGCGACGATCGCCGATTTCTGGTGAACTTCAAATTTGGGGAAAACTTCAATTGGGGTTCAATTGGGGATTCTGAGCTTACAGGCTTGCTTAAAATAGCTCACTGATCAATTTGTTCTATAGAATCGAGAGCTGATTTGGATTGAATCGGGCTGCATTGCCAGAACAGGGCAAATTGAGGATTCCGGCGATCACCGGCGTTAGGGTCCACCGGAGAGCAATTGGATGCAACAGAACGATCAGGAGGATGAGAGATACTCACTGCTGGCTTCAATTTGGCAAGAGGTTCAGTGATTGGAGCTGGCACCGTGAGCCTCCGTGCTGGACTCGCCGGAGAAGAAGACGAAGGTGGAGGAGATTTCGGAATTTAGCTTAATTCTAGTGAAGTGAAGATTACATGGAGATGTGATGCTTAAATAGACCAGGGACGGAGTTGGCAAGGAGGTAACAGCAAAGAAATTGGTGCCGGTGACTTGACTGGCCGGGTGCAGGCGCGACAACGGTGAACGGTGATGCGATGGCGCACAGGCGGTGCAACTGCTGATCAAATTGTCGCTTCATCGGGACTCAACGATGTTGGGCGGTACAAAGCGGTGGTGACAATGGCTGGCAAAGCAAGGCAACGTGGCGTGGAGTTGCTGACAAGAGGCTGCCGTTGCTGCTGCTGGTCGCGCGCGGGAGCAAATGCTGGTCGTTGGCGTTGCCATGGCGATGGCTGAGGCGTGGACGCGCACACAGTAGCAAGCACAAACATGCACGGGCACAAGCGCATGCAAGGCTTGGCCGGCGGCGAGCAAACGCGGCACAAAGATCACAGCGAGGCTCTGGTCGAGAACTAGCTGCTGCCCTGGTCGAATTAGGGGCCTGATTGCAATATTTGATTTTTAGCTTTGGGCTGAATTGTAAATCTGGACATTTAGAAGATTAGGGTTGAATTTGATTCTGCTGATTTGGCAAGCTTAATTCAACAGATAATTTGGCACAGATAGAAGATAAAATTTGAAACATTTGAATGGTTTTTGATATAAACTGAAAATAGAGTAGATTAGGGTAAAATAGATCTGAATTTTGTGGATCTCGAATTCTGGGATTTAGGATTTGATTTTGAGATACTCATATAAGAAGATTTTGTGTTGAATGGCATTTGGGAGGTGTTCTCTGAATCAGATTTGGATTTGGAGATGATTTGTAACATTTTGCCTTTTCAGGCTTCTAGAAAATCTGAAAAAGGACTGATCTGCGATACTCTTGGACTGATTTACGAAAAAGGTTTAGATGATAAAATCTGACTGCCAACTTTTTGGATTAAGGTATTGGCATACCCTTGATCATAATCCAAGAATAATCTGGTCTGAACTTAGTCAAGATTTTGATTAAATCTTAATTTCTGAAACTTAGGGTATTTGGATAATATAAGATATTTCTGTTTTCAAAAACAGAAAGGAGTTAATAAATCTGGAAGTTAGAGATGGAATTGAATCTGGGTTCTGAAGGCTTTTATACTCAAGATAGATAGTAGATCAAATCTGAAAGGTCAGATCTTGATTTGGGTCTACAGAATAGATTTTAAGGTTTTGGGCTTAGAATAGAATAATGTTGGGGCTGATTTGGCTGATCTAGAAGAGACATATGCATGCATGACTTTTTAAGAAAGAAATTTTCACCCCTAAACTCAGGGTGTTACATTGTCCGATGTGGCCGGACAATGTCCGGCCTGTATAAAAGTTGTGTAGTTTTGATTTTAAATGAAGCACAGATGTTTAAACCGTCCGGGGGCTTTTGTCCGGGACGGGCCAGAATTTGTCCAGGAATGGCCGGACATTGTCTGGCATGTACAAACTTTGTATGCCTCATTTGAATCATGTAACCAGAGACAAATGCATCTGTTCAAGGCTTTTGTCTGGACATATGATCATTTGTCCAGCCTTCTCAAATGTTGCCCAACGGTCTCTGACACGGTTGCAACGGTCAATTTTTGTTGTACTGGTCGGACAATGTCCGGCCTGTACAAAAATGTCACAGATGGTTGCAAACGGCTAGTTTTCTTTGAGGGCTATAAATACTTCGGGTTGGCCAGCATTTGAGGGTGCTCAAGAAGTTGAATACAGTGTGAAAAAGCTAGCCAAGTCTTTGCATTTGAGATATTGCATCTAGAGGCTAGATTTGAGCCCAAATCTTGAGTGGATTTGAGAGAGAGAGAGAGAGCATTTGTGTGAAGTTAAGAGTGCTTAGTGCACTTCAATCACCATTTGCATGCTAGTGCTAGAGTGTTGAGCATCCATTTGCATATTTTGAGCTTCTAACATTTGATTTGTTCAAGCGAAAGCGCATCCGACTTGTTACTCTTGGCGATCGCCTTCGCCTAGACGGTGTCGGAGGAGAGTCACGATCTCTCTATTGAAGTTTGTCGGAGAGGCCGACAAGAACTTGTGAAAGGTGTGGTGCTCACCTATCCGGTGTGGAGACGGAGCAAACCTAGTGAGATATCCTTCGTGGATATAGAAGCGAGGTTCATGCGTGAGCGCTTCAACAAGGAGTAGGGGAGACTGGGCGAGTCTCCGTGACCTTCGTAAAAATATTGTGTCAATTGCGTATCTCTTATTCATTTCATATTTATCTTGACACAATTGTTTAACTCTCTAGTTGCATGGTGTATTGTATAATTCATATTGAGTAATTGCAACTAGTGTTAAATTGTTGTTGCATGTTGAATTGATTATTCCATATGGTTGAATGCAACTAGTTGATTAAATAGTTCTAAACCCCTTTGCAAAATCTAGGTTATCCGAAACATATTTTAAAATTGTTTAATTGAAAAGAAATTTTAAAAGCGTCCTATTCACCCCCTCTAGTCGGCATCCTTGATCCTACAGCAGAGTCCCGCCGTCGTCGTCGGCTTGCATTGCAGTGGAGTCGCCAGCTAGGTTTCCTACTAGCGTTTCCTATTCACCATGTTGTGCCCCTGTATTGCAGTTGCACGTCCTAACATTTTGTCCCCTGTTGATGCAGTTCTTGATCCTACACATTCTATTGCATCTGATCGTACTTCTGCATCATCATCGTCGCCTGCTGTCCCTCAGCCTCCCTGCAGTAGTGACAGCGGTAGGCCATAGAATTATTTTCGGTTTACTGCCGCCTCCGTGGTTTATGTATGCTTTGCTCACTACTTCTTCTCTTGATTGTGTATTTCCCAGTAGATCCTGTTGATTCCGCGCGCAGTACACAACCCCATAAGTTCATCTGACTACTCATAGTTTGTGCCTTCCATTTTTCGCTGCCCTACTGATGAGGATTGTTAGTTGTTTTTTGAGCTCCTATGGTCGCGCAAGCGTCCCATGGTTGCCCATAGCCACGGCCAGAGGTTCTCCCTATGGACGCCAAGAGCCAAAAGGAAGGACATCGGGTAATTCAAGGGCATTCTGGATATAACTCAAAAATCATGCTTATTTCGCACAACTTCAAGACACTTATTATCTTAAAAACCATATCCAATGCTATATTTGAGAACACCATGGTTGCAGAGATACATCCCTATGACTAGCTCTCTCACAGATATAAGGACTGGTCTCATTACCGTGGATGCAACAATACGCGATCATCCTTCATCATTACCTCACCATGATCCTTATGATTAATACCGAGATAATCATAAGTCCCTGACAAGGTAACCATTGAAGGAGGTTAGGATGGTGAGGCAGTTCCACGACGACCGAGTCAAGACTACCAAACTACCACATACCCACGATCTACGGCAACTACCATGTACCCACGACCTCACAGCTACTACTTCAGGGAGGTTAAGAGAGATCGTGGCTCGTGCCTTCAGGAGGACAACCGACGACCTCTTCGGCAAGTATAATAAGGCCTTCAAGGAAGGATTGGGGGACGATCGATTGACGATAGAGAGAAGACTAGGCTTAGCTAGCTCACACATCTTGTAACAACCTCTCTATAACTCTTATTCCACATAGTCAAATACACAGGACGTAGGGTTGTTACTCTTTTAAGAGGATCCGAATATAGATAACTCTCTTTCGTTTCTTAGATTCATAGATACTTTGAACATCTTGAGAACTTGTTTGATTGACCCCTTTCTTCATCACACTCTTCTTTGCATAAGATCGACAAAGGGACCTCAGGGTTCCAATCGTCGACAGTTGGCGCCCACCGTGGGGCCATAAAGACATTTTCATCAAGATTCATTTTGTTCATGGATCCTTACCCTTGCCTACACGATTTTGAGAACAAATTCGATCTTGAGGATCACGTAGATGTTATGGATGAGGATAGCGTCCCCATCAATGGTGACGACAATGTTAACCTTAGGGGAGCCTCAATTCCCCCATTGGTCGGAGACCTCTCTGACGTTCAACAGGGAGGATTGTCACACCCTTGACGACTCCCTTTGGTCATAATCCCTATTATTAGCAACGCTAAGGTAGGGTGGGTATTGGTCGATGGAGGAAGCTCACTCGACCTATTGTTCGCCAAAGCTCTTGACGAGATGCAAATATCTCATTCCAAGATTAAACCAGTGGCACAACTATTTTTCTTGGATTATACCTAGCTCGACAATGATGCCCATCGGGCAAATAGTGTTACCCGTAACACTCGGAGAACCAGAGAACTTCCAAACAGAATTAATTATTTTTGATGTGATTGATTTTGATTCAGCTTACAATGCCATCTTTGGCAGGCCATCACTTGCCAAGTTCATGGTAGTGACACACTATGCTTATCAGTGCGTCAAGTTACCATGACCAAAAGGCGTCATCACGGTCAGAGGCAGTTTAAATACGGCTCTCACCTATGATCGCATTTCTTTGGAGTTAGTCAACCAATTACCCCTACGAGATGTCAAGTTAGCGACCAAAGAACCTAATGCGGTCAAGACAACTCCTCGACCAGATGAGAAACTAAAGCAAGTTCCTCTGTTCCCAGACGACCCGACTCATTACTTTCCTCCGAGCTAACGCATATGTGTTTGCGTGGAAACCATTCGACATGCCCGGAGTCCCAAGGGAAGTGATCGAGCATAGTCTAGCTATTCGGCCTAGACAATGACCAATAAAGCAAAAGCTCCGACGCTTTGCTCCTAATAATCAAGAAGCCATCCGTGCGGAGTTGACTAAACTCTAGGAAGCTGGCTTCATCCGCAAAGTTAACCATCCCGAATGGCTCGCAAACCCGGTCACGGTCCTTAAGTCCAATTGTAAGTGGCGCATGTGCGTTGATTACACCAGTCTCAACAATGCTTGCCCAAAGGATGACTTTCCCCTTCCTTGCATTGATCAGTTGGTTGATTCCATAGCGGGTTGTGAACTGATGAGCTTCCTGGATGCTTACTCAGGCTACCATCAAATTAGTATGGCAGAAGTAGATGAAGAGAAAACTGCCTTCATCACACCCTTTGGCACCTATTGCTACGTCAGAATGCCATTCGGGCTCAAGAACGCTGGTCCCACGTACCAGTGCTTGATGCAGAAGACCTTTCTATCTCAATTAGAGAGTAATTTAGAAGCTTATGTAGATGATCTGGTTGTAAAGAACTTACAAAGCTCTAATCATGTACATGATCTCATTGAGATTTCTGTAATTTGAACAAACATAGAATCAAATTGAATCCCAAAAAGTGCATTTTTGGAGTTTCTTCTGGCAAACTTTTAGGTTTTCTTGTTTGTTCGCGAGGCATTGAGGTTAATCCTGATAAAATACGGGCCATTGAGTAAATGCGATCCCCTTCTTCAACAAGGACGTCCAAAGCCTAACTGGTCGATGGCGGCCTAAGCCGTTTCATCTCACAATTAGGTGAACGTGGCCTACCTTTTTTCAAGTTACTACATAAGCACAATGGTTTCCAGTGGTTGGACGAGGCCGAAAAAGTCTTTCAAGAAATCAAAGCATATTTATCAAGTGCTTTAGTGTTGGTCTCTCCACAAGCAGGAGAACCATTGCTCATTTACCTAGCCGCAACCCCATGCGTGGTCAGTGTAGTACTGGTCACAGAACGGGAAGGCGTGCAACGACCAGTATATTATGTAAGCGAAGTGCTCAATGGACCAAAGGAGCGCTACCCTGAGGTCCAAAAACTACTTTATACCCTCTTAATGGCTTCTTGAAAGCTGCGACATTACTTTCAAGTACACAAGATCTCCATGCCATCATCCTTTCCCTTAGGGGACATACTCCGTAATCCGGAAGCAACTGGTCGTGTTGTGAAATGGGCAGTTGAGCTAGGAGTGTTCGATCTCCACTGCACTGCTCGCGTCACAATCAAATCTCAGATTCTTGCCAAACACTGGTCAGAAAGGCCTTTCGACAAGGGTATTACTGGCCTACGGCACTGAATGATTCTAGACACTTGGTCAAGACGTGCCCCCAGTGTCAATTTCATGCTTGGCAAATTCATTAGCCGGCATATGCATTACAAACTATCCCACTAACATGGCCATTCGCCGTATGGGGATAGATATTATGGGGCCAATGCCCCAAGCTGTCAACAGATACAAGTCATAGCCATTGACACCTTCACCAAATGGGTCGAGGTTGAACCAGTCCAAATTGTTACCGCCGCTATGGCTCAAAAGTTCTTCCACAAGAACATCATGACGCGATTTGGTGTCCCAAATCGGCTGATAACAGACAATGGTTCTCAATTTGTTAGTGGTCTTTTTCTCTACTATTGCGACAACATTGGAACCAAAGTTTGTTTCGCCTCTGTTGCCCATCCACAAAGCAACGGGGCAGTTGAACGTGCCAATGGGCAAATCATTCAAGGGGTTAAGAAGCGTGTGTTTGACCGCCTTAAGATAAGCTCGGGGGCTTGTGTAGCTTCTAGGCCCCTAAAGAGTGTTTTAATAATTAATGACAACTACAAATACTACACTAACGTTACCTGCCTAGTTGTGTCAAGAAGAAACTTAAAAGACAGGTTAATGAAAAGGCGAGGAAAGAGCCTCATGATGAAGAAAGGGCATTGATCAAAAGAGCAAAGGTACAAAATATGGTCTTTTCCTTTTTTACCGGTCTAAGGTGATTAGAGTAGAATTTTGACCGGATTTTAGGATAGTTGCCGTACTATTAAGAGGAGCATGTGGTGTGTCACAAAATACTTCATCTATGTGCCACAAGTCATAAAATCAACTTGCATTGCATACTAGAAGATCATATACTTTGAAAATGCTTGTTTCAGCTCAATTCTGCTCAGCACTGTCTCAGTCGGTCTGACCGTCTGGTGGACCGGTCTGACCGCATTCACGGACTGGCCGAATAGAATTCTCGAACTGACCGAAGTTATGTCTAAGTATAGTGTATACCTTTATAAGGTCGGTCTGTCCGTAGTTAAAACCTAGGTCAGTCTCCTGGAACTTCATGACCTATCCTTCTGTTGTTTTTGAGCTTTGACGGTCTGACCGTTTTATTAGACCGGTCTGACCGTGAAATCGGTCTGACCGTGTTTTTGTACTACGGTCTGACCGTATGGCCGGTCTGTCCGTATTTTTCGGCCTGACCGTATAAGGTGTCCAGAAACTATGTCGTCTCTGGACAGTTTCACGGTCTGACCGAAATAGGCTCCGGCCTGACCGTGTATGTGCCTGACAAGGGCAGTTGAGCATTTATTGCTCCTGTTTAATGCCGTTGCAATTGCGGCGGTCTGACCGAGCTTATACCTGCGGTCTGACCGCCAGGTGATCTTTTTCTCCCAACGGCTTGTAACGGCTATATTTATTGTGAGGGGTATATATACTCCCATGCACTGCCCTGTTCACAACTCTTGGCATAATTTGAGCATTGTGATCATCCTTGATAGCTTTAGCACATTTCATACACTCTAGGGTTCAAATTCTCGAATTTGTGAGAGTGTGCATTTGAGATCTTCTAGTGCATTGCATCTAGATAATTAAATCAATCTCGTGGCACTAGAAGAAGGCTAAGTGATCATCACCGGCTTGTTACTCTTGGAGTTTGCCGGCTCCTAGACAGCTAGGAGAAAGGTTTTGGAGAGCTCTTCAAGGAAGATTGTGAAGAAGCCTCAAAACGTCTTGTGAAAGGGTTGAGCACACCTTGCCGGAGCGGTAAAGTGCATCCTTAGTGAAATCGAGGTTTGGATAACTCATCACACTCGTCCGGCTCAAGATCTAGGTCACTTCTCGAGAGAAGGTTGACTAGATAGAGGAGCGGTTAGAGATTTGAGTTTGCCTCAACGTGGATTAGGGGTAATCGGCAAATCACCGAGACCACGGGATATATCCTTGTGTTACAATTGTTCATTGTTCATCTTGTGTTATTTAATTTGCTCTCATTTACTACCAATTGTTTGTCTTATTGATAATTTGTTAAAATCGCCTATTCACCCCCCTCTAGTCGATATCCTAGATCCCTTTCACCTTGGGTAGATGAACTCTACTCCGTTCTATGGGCAATTCGTACCACACCCAGTAGAGCCACGGGTGACACGCCCTTCCAACTAGTTTTTGGTGCTGAAGCCATGCTGCCAAGTGAAATACAACTTGGTTCTCTTCGCGTGACTGATACTACAAATTTAACCGAAACATGCGTAGATGAACTAGCCCTCTTGGAAGAAAAGTGCAATCAAGCATTGTTTAGGTCTGCAGCATATTTACAAGCCTTGTGTAAATATCACAGCAAAAGGGTGCGACCACATAGCCTTCACGTCGGGGACTTGATTTTGAGAAAGATCCAAAATCAGTCAAATCACAATAAATTCTCCCCCCCAATGGGAAGGTCCCTACACTATGGTCTCAATGCCGCGACCTAGATCGGCTCGATTGGCTATGGAAGATGGCAGAGTTCTCTCCAATACATGCAACATCGACCAACTGTGCAAGTTTTACATGTAAGTTTCCCTTTCTTTGTTCCATTGTTTTACCTTTTTTATGTTACGGTTACATTCCCATTTTACTTCCTTTGGGCGGTGCCCGGGGGTTGATCGCCCTGAGCACCTTATTATGATGATTAAGAGGATTCACTGGCCGATCTCATGGTCGCATTTAGATAAGACATTTCTTTGTAAGCCATTTTTCAACGCCTTAGAAACTTACTAACATGTTCTGATCATTTGGGTGGCTGTCAGTTAGCAATAACCTTATGACCTTATATTAACGTTGTTGGGGGAAATCACCGCGAGACTAAGTCCAGGAAAGTTCACACTAGCCCGGGGATTGTGGCCTCCGGTGCCTGCCCCGGGCGCCGCCATTTGGCCCCCGGGAGCTTGCCTCCGGGGCACGTCCCGGGAGCCGCCATTCGCCCGGGGACTGTGGCCTCCGGTGCCTGCCCCGGGCGCCGCCATTTGGCCCCCGGGGCCTTGCCTTCGGGTATGTCCCGGGCGCCGCCATTTGGCCCCCGGGACCTTGCCTCCGGGATAGGTCCCGGGCGCCGCCACTTGCCCGGGGATTGTGGCCTCCGGTGCCTGCCCCGGGCGCCGCCATTTGGCCCCCGGGACCCTGCCTCCGGGTACGTCCCGGGTGCCGCCATTTGGCCCCGGGGCCTTGCCTCCGGGTATGTCCCGGGCGCCGCCATTTGGCCCTTGGGACCTTGCCTCCGGGACAGGTCCCGGGCGCCGCCACTTGCCCGGGGATTGTGGCCTTCGGTGCCTGCCTCGGGCGCCGCCATTTAGCCCCCGGGACCTTGCCTCCGGGACAGGTCCCGGGCGCCGCCACTTGCCCGGGGATTGTGGCCTCTGGTGCCTGCCCCAGGTGCCGCCATTTGGCCCCCGGGGCCTTGCCTCCGGGTATGTCCCGGGCGCCGCCATTTGGCCCCCAGGACAGGTCCCGGGCGCCGCCACTTGCCCGGGGATTGTGGCCTCCGGTGTCTGCCCCGGGCGCCGCCATTTGGCCCCCGGGACCTTGCCTCCGGGTACGTCCAGGGCACCGCCATTTGGCCCCCGGGACCCTGCCTCCGGGTATGTCCCGGGCGCCGTCATTTGGCCCCCGGGGCCTTGCCTCTGGGTATGTCCTGGGAGCCGCCATTTGGCCCCCGGGGCCTTGCCTCCGGGTACGTCCCGGGGGCCGCCTTTTGGCTCCTGGGACCTTGCCTCCGGGGCATGTCCCGGACATCATCGCCCTCCTAAAAGGTAAATTCTCTGTTTATTCATCACGTGCAGGTCATGCGAGGGGTGCCTCGGGAATCAGCGACCACCTGTCAAGCATCCAAGGCACTTGACCGGCAGACGATCCCCATCACTTGGCCCTTCGTGCGCTGGGGGATGGACCTCTTAGGGCCCTTCCCCCCAGCACCCGGAGGATACAAGTATGCGGTAGTCGCGGTCGACTATTTTACAAAGTGGGTTGAGGCGGAGCCTTTGGCCAGCATCACGACCCGGGCCGTCTAGCGGTTTTGTAGGAAAAACGTCGTATGTCGTTTTGGTGTCCCCCGGGAAATCACCGTGGACAACGGGACCCAATTCGACTCGGCTTATTTCCGAGAATTCTGCGAAGGCCTGGGGCTCGTCATCCACTTCGCCTCAGTGGCCCATCCTCGGAGCAATGGGGCTATCGAGAGGGTCAACGGCGTGATCCTACAGGGATTGCGCCGGAGACTCGAACAAACCGCTTCTAAGCGGGGTGCATGGGCAGAGGAGCTCCCAAGCATCCTCTGCTCCATGCGCACGACCCCGTCCCGGGCGACGGGGCGTACTCCCTTCTCCCTGTTCTACGGGGCGGAGGCAGTCCTCCCCCCGGAGATCGGCTTTCGGTCACTGCGGATCGAGCTCCTGGAGGGAGCCACGCCCGCAGCGTACCAGGCCAACGAGGCCAACCAGCGCCTGGAGATTGACCTCGTGGAGGGGGAACGCGACCGAGCGCTCCTCCGCCACGCCATCTACGAGCAAGAGATGGCGCGCGCGTACAACCAGTGCGTGCGCGAGAGAGTCTTCCTCCTTGGGGACCTTGTCCTCAAGCGCGTCATAGACCCCCAAGCCCAGGGGAAGCTCTCCCCCAAGTGGGAGGGCCCCTACAGGATCTCCGCGGTCTTGGGCTCGGGGGCTTATAAGCTCTCCAACCTTCAAGAGCAGGAGCTGAAACACACGTGGAACTTGCGTTTACTTCGCAAGTTCTACGTTTAGCCTTACGGGCCTGTTCCCTCCCCCGGAGCGGTCACGCTGGAGGGGGAGGAGGGACGCTGTACTTACCTTTTCCTCCCCTTTCGCGGCTTCGCAGGGGGAGGCACTGTACTTCATTTTATTAGCAATACATAGGTCTTGCTCTTCAATTGTCTCATTGCAGGTTCTTCTCATTACCACCCCTAGCGGCGATGCCCTCCCCGCGAGGACGCCCTCCCCGCGAGGAAGCCCTCCCCGTGAGGATGCCCTCCCAGCGAGGAAGTGGGCCCAGACCCAGCAAGTCCCTCCTGTAGGGTGGCTTACGATCAGCCCTCTCCGGAAATCTCATCGGGTTTTCTTGGATGTTTCTTCCACACGAGGCCTTATTCCCGGCTCCCCGTTCTCACGGCGACCGGACGATTGTCTCCTGGAAGGTCTTCTCCTTGGAAACCTCGTTTTAAAATTTTCTAACTTAGAAAAATTTCTATGCTACAGGTCACTTCCACCCCGGGGGCCTTGCTACCCCCACAGCGCGCGGAGCTACCCTCCGGCCCACTGTGGGCGGGGGGGATAAGGAACCCCCGGGTGTCGACCGTACCGCCCACGAGCAAACTTAGCTCATTCTTGTGAAAAGGAGTCGTCCAGACCATCCAAGAAGAAAAAAGAAAAAGACAATGAAAGAAGGAAACAACAACATAGCTTTATTCATCGTGAAACCCGGAGGACATCTTCCCCCTCCGGTGGGCTTCAGAAACGGTACAACCCGGGTTCTAACCCGGGGGATCCTCTACATCCTAAGGCTCCTACGCCTAATACTCCTGGAGGAGCTCCGCTAGCTCCCGGGCCAAGTCCCGGTACAATGCGCGCACGCGGCGCTGAGCGTCCCGGAGCACATCTTCGGGCCAATATTTGTACCCCGCGGGTGGAAGTATCCGGAGAGGAGGTACCATCTGGATCCCCGGACGCGGGGGGATTAATTCGGCGCGATGATTGTCAAAATTGTCCAAGTGCCACTCCGGATGCCACCTTAACCGGACGGGCTCCCGGACGGCGCCCCCGCTACGCTCCCCGGAGATGAGGCTTAGCAAAATCAAGGCCGCTTGGGCGTCCCCCGGGGAGCCCCTCCTGGACCTTCGCCCGGGAGTAACCTCCCGGGAACCCTGGTAACATTGCATTCAATTCAAGGACTTAGAAAAATTTCTAATTCTATTGCATTCAAAATATCTTTTTTACAAGTGTCCGGGGCTTCTTCTAAGAAGCTACCGGGATCAAAAGTCCTAAGAAAGTAAAGGGTCCTATCTAAAGACCCGGGGGGAGGCTCATACTCTTTCACTGGTGTCCTCCCCCCGGGGGGCTTCCTCTGAGGCCGGGGCTGGGGCGTCCCCCTCCGGAGGCGCCAGAGCCGGGAATCTCGCCCGGATGATCTGGTCGTAGAATCCTCCGGCAAGCTGCTCGACCTCCCGGCGCGAGGGCTCGAAGGAGTCCTGGAAGCTTCGGGGGATGCGGCCCCCGATTACCCGGGAACCAACCCCCCGGAACTCGACGAGCCCCGCAGCGGCCGCGACGATGGGGATCGCCCGGCCCCGCGCCCGAGCATCGGCAGCCTCCAGAATGGCGGAGACCTGTGCGTTGAGAAAACGCACAGCCTCCGCGAGGGTCGCTGGCGGCACCTCCGAGCTGCTCCCGGAGCCTATGCTTACGCCAAGGCTCTCGAGGGCCGAACGGACGGAGTGGCCCGCGTCCGCCACCGCCCGGACGCTTGAGCCCTCGAGCTCCCGGAGCGCCTCCTCCCTTACCTTGGCCTCCTCTCGGAGGCGGCCGTTGACGGCCTCGGAAATATGAACTTGGGCCCGGACCCGGGATAGTTCCGCGAAGGCTTCATCGCGTTCCCGGAGGGCCTCCTCACGCTGCCCTACGGAGGTCGTGGCCCGGTCCTCCGCTTCCTTAAGCAGCCGGGCGACCCGCTGCTCAAGGCCCCAGGTAACAGTTGCCACCTACAAAATATAGAGTTAGAAAAAACTCAAATGCAGGGAACGAATGAAGACATCACAAACTCGGGTTACCTGGGCCCCGAGGGATTGAAGCCCCTGGAAACGCTCATGGAGCGTTCCCTCCGCGACGAAGGCCTGCACCTTCCGGGTGTGCAGGCCCTCCGCATAGCGGGCGACTTCCCCCGCGGGAAGCAGAGGGGCCTCTCGCCCGGCGCCGGCGTCGCAGCCGGTGGGGGGTCCCCGGACCTGAAAGTCCGGTAATGCGGCCGGCGTCACCGGCGTCTTCGTTGCCGAGGAGGTGTCCTTCGAAGACGTGGCCGAGGAGCTTTGGGCGGGGGTCCCTGCCAGGGGGGGGGGGATCCTCGGGACCTCCTCTTCCGGGGGGACCTCGTAGACCGAGGGGCTCCCCCCCTCGTCCACCGGCCAAACCCGCGGAGGCGAGGCCTCCGCGAATCTCACCTCCAGCCTCTCCGGCTCCAAAGATGCCGGGAGGGCCGGGAGGACCGCCACCGAGAGTGGCGACGGGACGTAGTCCGCCGAATCGGACGCCGCCCCGCCAATGGCTGCCTCCTTCCCCCGGGCCTCGACGGGGCTCTTCGGGGGAGGAGGTGTCGCATCTTCCCGGGCCGGCGCCCGGGCGCGCCCCGTCCCGGGGGTCGTGTCCCGGGCCTTCACCGGCGTCGAAGCCAGCGTCGTCGACGGGCCGGGGGTCTTCTGGACCCTGGCCTTCTTGGGCTCTGAGCCCCCGGCCGTGTCCTTCCCCCGTTTGTGCGACCCGGGGGTGGGGAGAGGCTTCCTCTCCGGCAGCTTTAGCCCGTAGGCCGCAGCGACCAAGTTCCGGGGAGGGCCCTCCCCCACGAGGCGCACGACGCGCTCGTGCTCATCGGCGAAATACCACCCCAGGAGGTTCTCCGCCTTCTCCCGCGACGCCGGGTATGGCCGGACTACAAGAGGTAAAGAGTTAGTCAAATTTTCTAAAAACTATAAATATGAAGAAGCAGGTAACGGGCTTACGCCGAGTCAACGGCTTGACCGGGGGCCGCTGCTCCGGGCCCATGCCGATCCCCCTTCTCCCGCGTGAGAAGGCGGAGATCCTCAGGAGCATCATCTCCTCGGCGGCGTCCCGCATCGAGCGGGTCTTCTTGGAGATGACCACCTTGCCGAGGAGTTTGAACTCCTCGTCCGTCCACACCGGGGGCTTCGGTGTGGATGACCGGTTGTAGGAGGGGGGCTCTGGGGCATACACCACCGCCTCGTCCCGGACCCGGAGGTAGAACCACCTCCGGACCGAGTCGCCCCAGTGGTCCCGGGAGGCCGCCGCCGGGTAGTCGGCCACCCGGGACGGCAGCATTTGCACCATCACCGAACTGAAGGGGGACTTGGGTCCCCCCTTCACCAGGTGGGAGCTCCGCGCCGCCGGTTCGTAGAAGTGCCGGAAGGCGCGAAGGGTGGGCTCCCGCCCGGTCGCCGTCTCGTAGAGCCAGATGAAGAGGCCCATCCGGGCGAGCGCGTTTTGGGTAAGGTGGTTGAGCGCCACCCCATACTCCTTTAGAAACTCCCGGAGCATGGGATGCACCAGGAGCCGGAGCCCCGCCTCCAGGAAGGCCTCGAAGGCCACAACCTCTCCGGGCCTGGGGCGGGGGGCTCCGTCTTTCTACACGGGGACTCGGATGTCCCCGTCCTCGACGACCCCTCGTTCGACCAGGGACTCCGTGTCCGCGGCCGAGAACTCCGACGCCCAGAGGAAATCCGGAGGGATTTCCTCTGGGGGCACCTCCGTGGTCTTCGCGCGACCCTTGGGTGCCATCAGGTTTGGCTTTCTTTTTTCCGGTGGCTAACGTTTCAGGAGGCTAACTGCCGGAAAGAGCTACCGGGAGATTACTACCGGGAGAAGGCTACCGGGAGAGCTGAATTCGCTAGGGCTGAGGTTTGGAATGAGCTTCCGGGGCCCCCTAAGGCCCTATTTATAAGGGCGAGCCGTGATCTAGATCCGCGCCATGTGGTACCCCGCGGAGCAATCTGGGCCATTGAAGTTCAAACCGTGCGCGGGAAACGAAGGGACCGGCGCATAAACCGAGGCACCGGTTCGAATCGCGCGCGCATTTCTGATGAAGCGGCGCGGTCATAAGCTCCCGGCATGGAAATCGAAGCGTCACGGCAGCTCCGGTGACTTGGTCCGGAGATTTTCCCGGTAATGTGAACCATACCCCACCGGGATCTCGAGCATCGTCGCCGGGGGGCATGGGGGGCTGCTGTTGGGGGAAATCTCCGCGAGACTAAGTCCAGGTAAGTTCACACTAGCCCGGGGATTGTGGCCTCCGGTGCCTGCCCCGGGTGCCGCCATTTGGCCCCCGGGACCTTGCCTCCGGGGCACGTCTCGGGCGCCGCCATTCGCCCGGGGACTGTGGCCTCCGGTGCCTGCCCCGGGCGCCGCCATTTGGTCCCCGGGGCCTTGTCTCCTGGTATGTCCCGGGCGCCGCCATTTGGCCCCCGGGACCATGCCTCCGGGACAGGTCCCGGGCGCCGCCACTTGCCCGGGGATTGTGGCCTCCGGTGGCTGCCCTGGGCGCCGCCATTTGGCCCCCGGGACCCTGCCTCCGGGTACGTCCCGGGCGCCGCCATTTGGCCCCCGGGGCCTTGCCTCCGGTTATGTCCCAGGCGCCGCCATTTGGACCCCGGAACCTTGCCTCCGGGACAGGTCCCGGGCGCTGCCACTTGCCCGGGGATTGTGGCCTCCGGTGCCTGCCCCGGGCGCCGCCATTTGGCCCCCGGGGCCTTGCCTCCGGGACAGGTCCCGGGCGCCGCCACTTGCCCGGGGATTGTGGCCTCCAGTGTCTGCCCCAGGCACCGCCATTTGGCCCCCGGGACCTTGCCTCCGGGTACGTCCAGGGCGCCGCCATTTGGCCCCCGGGATCCTGCCTCTGGGTACGTCCCGGGCGCCGCCATTTGGCCCCCGGGGCCTTGCCTCCGGGTATGTCCCGGGCGCCGCCATTTGGCCCCCGGGGCCTTGCCTCCGGGTACGTCCCGGGGGCCGCCTTTTGGCTCCTGGGACCTTGCCTCCGGGGCATGTCCCGGACATCATCGCCCTCCTAAAAGGTAAATTCTCTGTTTATTCATCACGTGCAGGTCACGCGAGGGGCGCCTCGGGAATCAGCGACCACCTGTCAAGCATCCAAGGCACTTGACCGGGAGAAGGACGTTGCTACCCCTCGATCCGACGGTAGCGTCCGGGGTAGTTTAGACTTTTTGCTTCTTTTTGGGGCTATAAATAGCCCTTGTACCCCTCTGTTGTAAACGATCGAATCACTTTTATTGGAATAGCAAAACTCACAGGCGTGCTCCAGAAGCGTCTCCCCCGGAGAGAGCCTCCCCAGCCTACCCCGGTCGGGAGCGCGTCGACAGGACTGGGCCCCCACCGGGACCCGAACCTGTACAAATCCTCGTGTCATTTCTTGTGTTTGTCCGGCGTGGGAGGACCGGTCATCCGGTCAGCCCGCGTCACGTAATCTTAACTAGGATCGTTCACAAAACCTGCCGGGGTATTCTTAATACCACGACAAACGTGCTCTTAAGCCGATCATTCGAGGACATCTAGTTCTCACATCTTGTTGTAAAACAGTTACTAGTTCGTCAACAATCATTTTAGCCATGAATTCCTAATCTTGCGATCATAATACTATGTCTCCATTATCATCGATCGCAGGAGGGGGCTAGGGATATATAATTGTAACATTCAGTTTTAAGTTTAAGCATTTCACATAGTTTTTGTTAATCCTACTAATCATGTGTATTTTCAAGGTACAATAACTAAAGAAAAATCATTGCATTTTTTGTATTTTCATTATCAACCTCCCAGAAGGTGCAATAAGCAAAAAAAATCATGTAATAGTTTTTCTCCAAGAACCTTAACCTCGGCCCTGGTCGCATCCAGTTGATCCTCGCTGTCAAATACAATGTTCTCCACCACTGGCCTCAAGTCCAAATCAGGACCATGGTGGTGTTTGAGTTTGTAGAATATAGTAGAGGCTACTTCGCAAACGTCAGTCTTCAGTGCCTCCTTGCGCTTCCTCACAAACTCTGGAATATTGGTGACAAGCGAGTCAGACTGGGTGGTGATCAGGCTGCAGGACTCAGCAAGTGATAAGTCATCCCCCTCAGGATTGACAACTTCTGCGTCAAATGAGTCCGCAACTTCCTTTAATTTGGCCAAAGTGCTTTTCTCAACGAGACAGTAGTTTTTGATGATCTCTTCTAAATTCTCCTTCTCGTTAAGAGCTAACTTTGTCTTCTCTTTGGTTGTATCACTGGCCGACCAGAAGAGGTTATGTAACACTCCAGATTTTCCCCAAATCTTAGCCTGGTCTAAATCTTTATTTCAGGATTATGATCCATGGTATGCATCTTACTTCAAAAAGTTGACAGCAGAACTCCATCATTCAGACCCTTTTTCACAAATCAGCCCAAAAGTATCGCAGATTGGTCCTTTTCAAATTTTCCAGAAGCCCAAAAAGGCTAAAGCCACAGATTAACTCCAAATCTTGATTTGATTCAAGGAACATCTCCCATTCACTATTTTGAGCAAAATCTCCTTCTGCGAGAATCTCAAAATGCCATCCTAAGTCTTAGTTTTCAGCCTCGCCAAAAATCCAAACCCTAATTACCCTATTTTCGTTTCGGCTCAAAACCTGATCAAAACCCCGGATTGTGTCATCTGTCACTGCTAAACTATTTGTTGAGTTTAGTATGCCAATCTGGTGGAATCAATTTTAGTTTAATCCAAGCCTTTTACCAGATTTGCAAATCAGTCCTAAAACCAAGTTTCTGAAATTGCAATTCAGCCCAAATCTCATTTTCAGCCCCTTTTCGACCAGAGCCCCAGCAACTGTTTCGACCAGGACTCGGCCAGCATTTCGACTAGAGCTTCTCCATGCTTCTTCGCCATGTTTCTTCGCCGTCGGCCAATGTCCGCTGCCGTCCGTGCGTGTGTCTGTTTAATTGTGCACGCTCGTGTTCGCGCTAGAACCAGCCGCCGTGGCAGCCCTTCGACCAGCAGCAGCATTAGCGCGCACGCCAGTGGGAAGGCTTGAATTTTCTTGCGTGCACGTGTCGTTTCTGGGATAGCATTGTCGCCCCTACCTCTGCACCGGCCTGGACCAAGTTCCAACGATGCCGACCGTTGCTGGCAAAGTTGGTTAGCCGCTTGCTCACTGTCGCGTCGTCGTCGCCGCTGTTCTTCTTGTGCCCAGCCAGTCACGTCCTCGGCTCACGTTTCGTTGCTGGTTTTCCCACGCGAGCTCCGTCCCTCTCCTATTTAAACCCCCTCGACCTGTTCCATTGCTGTGCAAACAAGTTAACTTGCTATTTCCTCGCCTTCTCCTTTCTTCTTCGTCCTCGGCGAGCCGCCAAAGAGGCAAACGTCGCCAGAGCAATTCACAACCCCAAACTCCAAATTGACTACACTGGTATGTTCCTAGTGTTCATCTCTCTGTGTCTTAGCAGCTAATTGATCTCCGGTGGACCTCGTCACCGGTGATCGCCGAAAAGCCTAGATACCCTATTCTTGCAATTAAAATCACTCCAGCCATTTTCTTAATCCCTTTTAGTGGAACAAATCAATCCTCTGGAGATCCTAAGCAAGCCTGTTCAGCCACATTTTGAAATTAACCCGGTTCGAAGAGTTTCCCGATTCTTCGCGTGCCGCCATGAACACCTCACGTTGCCGGCCCGCTCCATCTTATCTCCAGCCAAATTGGCTACAAATTCTCATTCCTTGTGTCCCATAGATCACTAGTACAGAAAAGCTTTCTTCTATCGGTAAAAAACACCCTTCTACTATCGGTTTTTGTACCGATAGAGATAGACACGATAGAACAAGACAGAATATTTTCTATCGGTAAATAACCGATAGAAGAACTTCACTATTCTATCGGCATCTTATGAATCTACCGATAGAAAACCCGTCGTAGTCTTACGTCTAGCGGCAGGGAAAGTACCACTATTCTAACAGTTAATTACAAGATTACCGACAGAAAAAAGCATACTATTCTATCGGCAACTTAGGAGTGTACCGATAGAAAACTCGTCGCTAGCGGTTGGAAAAGTACCACTATTCTAATGGTTAATTACA
Organism: Pharus latifolius; assembly: GCA_019359835.1. Taxonomy (NCBI): domain Eukaryota; kingdom Viridiplantae; phylum Streptophyta; class Magnoliopsida; order Poales; family Poaceae; genus Pharus; species Pharus latifolius. Next base: position 41,930,813 of record CM033326.1, on the reverse strand, counting down.
AGATTACCGACAGAAAAAAGCATACTATTCTATCGGCATCTTAGGAGTGTACCGATAGAAAACTCGTCGTTAGCGGTTGGAAAAGTACCACTATTCTAACGGTTAATTACAAGTTTACCGACAGAAAAAAGCTTAGTACTCTCTCGGATATGTACGAGTTCACCGGCAGGAAAGGTCACACTCTTCTAACGGTTAATTTTGATTGTACCGATAGAAAAAACTACAGTAGTCTCTCGGTTGTGGATGAATTTACCGATAGAGCATTCAAATATATAGTACTTTATTTGCATTCACAATACAGTACATTCACATATACAGTACAGATGTAATATAGTACAAATGCAAGGTAAATTCACAGAATAGATTGACACATTAGACAGTTATTCACATTTATTCACATATGTATGGACAAATACAAATTGCAATCCAATGTGGACAGTTATTCACATATATATTTATTCACATGTATATAAACAGTCTATGCAGAGTACACGAAAAGGAGAAAATTGTCATGTTGGATGTTTGGGCGCTACTTCCTCCATGACATATTGTGCCCAGATTTGTCGAAGATCTATAATCTTTGCATTTTCGTATTGGTCTTTCGACATGGCGATCTGCAAGCATGTGTGAATACTGAGTAACTAACTTCCTAATTTAGAATGTGACACCCATTTTTGAAATTTGAGTTAGCTATCGATGCTTACCTGGGGGAATCGGGCAAAGTTTGTCTGCACTAGGTCGTACATGTAGCGCAGCACATAAAACCCGCATTCCCACGATTGCGGCTGCTGATGGCACTGAGATAATTGCATATGCGAAGACATGTTAGCTATTGTTTCCATAAACTAATTAAGCATAAACAAAAAGTCTCGTGAGTACCTCATATTCTTTCCAAGCTAGTAGGGAGCCCTGCGGTGCGGCATGCCTCCCTCCAGCGGACACATATTTATCAAAAGCCCTGCATTTCAGTTAGTATTGCCGGTTAATGTATTATCATTAGCTAGTGAGGTCAAAATTTAAATCAAACATATAAGTTACTTACGCCTCCATATTCCCCTTGACCACATATTCCATCGATAATCTGTCACGCATTGAATCGAGGTAGTACACCTCGTTCCTCGGCGGACAAATCACGATGAGGATCCAGTGGCCCCTGCATTCTACGTAAAAGAGGACCGCTAGCTGAAAGTATATCTTAGGTGTAACATACAAGATTGAGTTAAATTAGTACGAAATACACTAACCTTTGGTGGTACGGCACCAGAATGAACTCCCTGTCCTGCTGCGCCATCAGCGCGCTGGATATGTACTGCTCAGCGTGCGCGGCGTCGTGGTCTAGCATTGTGAGGCTTATTTTCTCTGGGTCGAGGAAACCCACCTTGTCACACGCAGCCTCCAATGTTAGCCTGTACATGCACCTGCATGCAAAGGACGACATTAATATTTCACAGAAAGTTACTACATTTCAAATGAACTGCAACATTAATGCAGAGTTAGCAAACAGAGTTAGAAAACAGCAATACATAGCATCAGCAAACTCACAGGACTCCAGTCCGTATGATGGACATATCGAGCTCCCGCCAGTTGTAGAGGTCGAACAGATCCTCGTGTGCCACGGATATAGTCCCGGGCTCACGGTGGAACTGCCCAGGCCTGTAGGGAACTAAGAAGTTCAGGTTGCACCGAGCTCGATGTAGGTACCACTCGTGGAGGGCTCTGGTTGATCGATCCAATTTGCGCAAAGCAGCCTCCGACGTGAGTGGGAACTCGTTCTTGAACCTCTCTGGCTGTACCTGTCGCCCTTTGCCCTTGCCTTTGCCCTTGCCTTTTGCCGGGGATTGAGCGCGTACCTTCGAAGGCAAGGGCGAGGTGATGGCGGCTTTCTTCGGAGGTGAAGGCGTGGATGTGCTGGGTGAGGTTGAGGCCGCCTTTGATGTGTCTAGGTTCTCACGAGATCGGGCCTCATGCCCCGAGCTGGGGGCGCAGTCCCCTGGTAGCCCGACGGGAGGCCACTTCAATTAATGAGCACGTATGTTAGATTTTGCAAGTTGAGTGTACTGAGTAGGATGTAATCTAAAATGTGTAGGATTTACCGGTTGCATTAGAAGACACTTCTTGGGCCACTGTACGTAGGAGCCCACTGCCTCTGCAAGTGTCTGCAGTTCCTCTGTTGGGACTGGCAACAGAGAATCGTTGTAGCCCGGCATGGCCATGTCCACCTGTACCTTTGCGAACCCCAACCGCAGAGGTACACAGTGGACCCGGACATCCGGCCCAGACGGATATACGAAGCCGTGTCCAACCACTTCCTGCCCGGCGCCTACGTGATTCTGTAGGATGCAGCCCTTCGGCTTCTGCAAATTTGTAACAATTAAAACAAGTTAGTGAAACAACTCTAACAGAATGGGAGTGGCATCAACTTAAGTGCACAGATGAAGGCTTGCAGTACCTCAAGTAGATCCACTGGATCCTCGAGGACCTTCGAAGCGCAACTGCTTATCCGACCCCACAGGGTACCGTCGTCCTGGGGATCCGCATCTGCACTCTTGGCCAGCAATGCTTCTCTCAACCGTGCAAACTCTTCCCTAATTTGTGCGACCTCAGACTGCACCTCAGCCCGTATCTCCGCCCGTACCTCAGCCCGTATCTTATCGGAGAGCTCGGCTTCCTTTTCGTTCCAGGAGCGGGCCTTCTTCCTCGGTGGAGCCGGATCTGCGAAACCGGCCTTCCACGACACAATGGCTCCCACGGCCCGTGTCCGCCCGGGATGCTCCTTATTTCCTAGAGCCCGGGTGAGGATGTCGTTCTCCCTCTGCGGGGTAAACAATCCCTCCACTGCCTCCTTCTCAAAAGAGATCTGTTACATTTAAAGGTACCTTGTGAGACAAATTGCCTTATATACACTTGTGCACACACAGTTTACGAGGTTAGCCAACTTACCATTCGCCTCACAACGTCGGCGTCCCCAGGGGTTACGAACTGCACAGACCCCGTGGACGACACGGACCCCCTCCCCCTCGACCATCGCTTGCACCTCTCATCCTGGATCTCGGAGAGTGGCAACTCAGGGGTGTCGATGACAGGGTTTTGCTCGTCTTCCTTCTTCCACTGCTCCTCCTTCCCCGCATAGCCTCGGGATCTGTCGTGTCTGTCACGACTGTGACATCACCTGTGAGGAGCCCAGCTCGGTGCAGCTGGTCCCTTAAACCACTTGACTTCCCAGGATGAGTCAATCACAGGAATACATTGAAGCAGCAAAATAATACAATAGTCATAATTGTATGGCCATCAGGCCTTAGTACAAAACGAGGTACAGTGCCTTACAAGGCACAAGGGTCCAACAAAATAACACATCTAGTCGACAGAAGCTAGGCCCAAAAGGAATCCACAGGAAACAGAGGTTGACAGCAAGACAGCACCACATCAGGGCTCCGGAGGAAACTGCTCATCATCTCCTGGGTCCGCAGCATCTTCAGGGTATCCTCCAAGGTCGTAGAACGCTCCATCTATTGATGAGTTGTTGCAAGGGTGAGTACTTATGTACTCAGCAAGTCATAGGGGAGGTAGGGATATAGTTACAGTATAAATGACATGAGCCTATGCTATTGGGGAAAGAGTGAAGGGTTTTTCCCAAAATACATTTCTTTCTCAATTCTTACTCAACTTCTGATCATACCTATGGCAGTAACTAAATCATATTGATGGTGATACATATATCCCATATCCAAGGCGATATAACCTCATATCACACTAGTTTTATTCAAGCCTTTCAATCATATACTCATAGCAGTATCTCATATACTTTAGGGCATAAACCACATGCCTCTTGGTTATCATATGATCTCTATATTATGGTATCCCCGCGACACGTCAACACATGACAGTCCACGGTAACGCCCCTTATTGTGACAACACATGCCACTTGGGTAATCTTGAACTAACAAGTTTTAGTTTATAAAACAATACTTGTGTCACACCCCATGGATTTAATCCACCGTGGCATACTCCTAAAACTCGGGAGTACGAAGTATTCGAATACATTTTTAAACTCTGCAGAGATGTACCTCTTTTTAAATCCACTTTTTCACTCGACTTTCAAGTCGGGCCAACTCCATGCGACTTATACGCATGTGACAAGGCCGAGATCACACAACGTTTTGCAGTCTAGTATTAACAGTATCCCTGCCCGGTAAATGGACAATCCAGTCCCAAGTACCGTTGTGGGTCCTCCCCACTGCCTTACTTCCTAGCCTGGGCCTATGTTTCCGCAGAACACATAGCCTCTTTTGATTACAGTCGCGCACGACTTAATCTGGCGTAGGGCGTCTTCCTTATTTACACCTTATCCTCTCATAATTTTCTGATCTCACACCACTCATGGACGAACTGCGTCCCACCAGTTTCCACACGAGAAACCGGATCGACAAGCCATGCAGGGAACTGCTAATACCAAGAAAGCTACTAGATTGCGCCTGTCCCATACCAGGTAAGTGGTTGGTACGTTTTTCATGCCACTAGACGCACAACACAAGGTTCTAGTCCTTACATGCCAGTGACCAGATCATACCACAACCATGCACCTTCAGTGCCTGCACATCCAGTGCAGCCAAGCACCTCCAGTGCTACCACCATTCCATACCAAAATACTGGTCACGGCTAGGGGTTCTATTTCATGAATATAAATGTACATGTTTATACTTTTATTAGTTCGTGGCTTGCTATCTTAACAAGTTCACATTCCTCAAGTATTCAATCTATCACTGCCATAATATCATTGATCTCAACACATGCAATATTAATGAGATATCTACTCATGGAATAGCATAGCAATTCATAAAATATGGGTTTCAATATGATCAAAGTATGACTTGCCTTCCGCGTCGTAAGTATCAGCAGTTGATGATGGTTCAGCGACAAGATCTTCAACCCCGGACTCTTGCTCTAAACAAGATCAAACAAGCAAACAGGCATTACAATTCATTCTATTCTTACTAACCCACTACATGCAATAATGCAAGATAGAAACACTCTGGGAATACAAGGTTTGGAAGCGATTAGAGTTAAACTATGGAAATCAGGGTTAAAATTAGCTGTTAAGGTTTACAAGGTTCCAAAATATCAGGGTAATATCAAGGTGGTGACTGGTTCGCCCAAAAACAGCGAATGTCTTTAGGTTGGCATTCGGTTCAAGGCATCGACATAAGGTCGATGGGTGATAGAGGGCTCAACTCAAGTTGTGACAGTAGAGAAAAGTGTAAATCACAACATCAGGAGTCTAAGGGACAAGGTTATTTTCAAAGCGCATGGCTGGAAGTGGGTGAAAAGGCTCAATGCCACTGGCTGACACAGTCTGGCATAGGGTTGACATGGCCAGAAACTAGGGTTAGCCTTATCTTTTGACTCAGGGCTCCAAATGATGCACCACTTTGTCTGGTAGTTAGGCATTTGTAGCAGGAACAAATGTCTCAACAGGATCTAAGGCAGGAGGTGGCTGGAAAGTGATGAAAACCAGCGAAGAAGTTGACTGGTCTGGAGTACCTGCAGCACAAACAGTACAGCAACTAGGGCATAGCCATAACTCCTGTTCTAGGCCGAATTAGGGGTCGTGGTAGAAGACAAAGTTGCTCAAAATGGTCCAAAACATCTAAATGGCAAGGTGGTTTGAGTTGGAGTGGCTGAATTTAGAAGATATTGGATGGAGGAAAGATGAACTCAATCCTGATTTGGGCATTTCTGGTCTAGGGCACTTGAACTCGAGTCCTTGCTTGAGGAGGGTCTCTGGGGCATAACAACGCTAGGTGTGAAGTCAATTTAACTGGAAAATCACCACAGAAGCTTAACGGCGAGTTCCAGTTTGCATGCAAGGTGTAAACTTGGGGTTTTTCATATTTTAGCGAAATTGGTGATTCTGGTTGCTTAGATGTGTTCTACACAGTCCACTAATCATGTTTGATCACAGGCTCGAGAGCTAATTTGACTTAGTTAGGGATTAATTGCTCGCCGGAGTTATCGGGGAAAATCAGCAATTCCCGGCGATGAGGTGCGATAGGGTTCAATTGGCTGCTACTAGACAGGTAAGTGGATGAGAGTTACTTACTAGTAGCTTCAATTTGGAGCTCGGTGCAGTGGATTGGCCTGGCACCGTGAGCCTCTTCTCGAGCTCGCCGAAGAAGACGAAGAAGACGGCGGGTTTTACTGATTGTTGGTGTGAAGGGGTGTAAGATGGTTGCTTAGGCCAGGGGGTTTAAATAGGCGAGGCTGTGGGGGCTCCCAACGTCTACAATTGCACGGGGAGTTGAAGCCGGCTTGAATTGACTGGGAAGTGACCGGCGGTGAAGACAGGCAGCGAAACGATGTCTTCACCGGTCGTGTCGGCTGCGCTGTTGTCACTGCGATGAAGAGATGGTGAAGTGAAGCTCAATCGTGGCATGGCCGCAACGTGGCACGATTTTGCTGTGGCTGTCGGGCGCAACGCGGGAGAGCAAGATCTTGCCGGTGCTGGAGAAGGCGATCCACAGTGGCGAACAGGAACCCTCCACGTGGCGACGAGGCAGCGGCTAAGATGGCTTTGCTGGTGATCAATGGCTAGGAGCTCACGGCGTAGCAACGGTCGAAGGAGCAGTAGCAGCGGTGAGGTCGAAGCTCCTGTGCTCGTGCTCAAAACCGGTTGCTGTGGTCGATTGAGCGCCTGGTCGAAGTCGAACTGAGTGGTCAGGTGATGAACAGTAGCTCGTGGTCGAACCAGGGGCCTGGTTGTGATGATTTTTGATGGGTTTTGGACTAAATTGCAAATCTGGTCTTAAAGAGGTTCAATTTGGAATTTGATTTCATGGCTGAGTATAATATTTCTATTAATACTCATTTAGCTCAAATTTGGAGAAAGTTTGATAAGATTTGAGGGATTTCACCTATTTTCGAAAATAGGGTAAAACAGATCTGGGTTTTGTCGATCTCGACTTCTGGTGATTGGAGAGAGTTTTGGAAGTCTGATCAAAAGGGAGATCTGTATCAAATAGTATTTGGAAGGTGTTTCCTGAAGAAATTCTGGAGTTTGAGTTGACTCGTGGATTTTAGCCTTTTCAGGCCTCCAGTAAACAGAAAAGGACCTATTCGCAGTAAAATTTGGACCTTCCTGCGAAAAGTGTTCAGATGAATTAATCTGGTTCCCAACTTTTTGGAGTTAGTTGAGGACATACCTAGGAACATATTCCAGGGGATACTAGAGTCTGGATAGGGTTAAATCAAGATAACTCAATTATCTGGAAACTGGGGTACTTAGGGTAAATCTGGATTTCCTGTTTTCGAAAACAGAAAGAGACTTAGATACTGGGGGTTAGGGTTAGAATTCAATCTGGCTCCTGAAGACTTTTATCTCCAGAATAACTGGTAGGTTAAGTCTGGATGGTCGGATCTTGATCTGGATCTAGATAATAGATTTGGGGATTTTTAGGGTTTGAGAGAGATTAGGGTTTAGCTGATCTGGCTACTACTACAGAGATACATGCATGCAGGGTTTTTATGCAAAAACTTTTCACCCCCAAAACCAGGGTGTTACAGGATCCGAGCCGATGCGGGTGGTCGTTTCTCTTCTGGATCGCCCTATTCTTCTCGCTAAGGGCCTTGAACTCCTCAGTCCCCTTCTGCTTGGTGAATTCCTCCCATACCTCCTCCGATATGAACGGGTACTTCTCGCAAGGAGATTTCCCCGCAGCGAGGAAGTTACTGACGAGCCAGCTCTTAAAGGTTTTTCATGTTCCGTTCATGTCCTTCAAGCAGGCCGTCCTAGGTGTATCGTCGGGGATGTTCCACTTAGCCTGTTTTCAAAAAATGCATACAACTAATTAATCACGAGTTAGTTAAACTTTAGTATAAGCCTAGAGAACGTGATTACGAAAGAGTTCAGCGATTTCAATTAATTTAACTTTCACTTCCGCCCACAACCTATCCCTCTCGTCCGCAGTCACGTCCTTCCAGCTCTGGACGGTGATCTTCACCCTTTGTTTCGCCAACAGCCCAACGTAGGCCGCGTATTTCCCAGCATTCTTTCCAATCGGCCTCCCAAATTGGTTGAACTCACAAGAAAGATCCGTGCGTTTGGCCAAACGGCCCAACGTCGTCGCGCCTCGCCCCACCCTCTTGCGCTGGGATGTAACAACTGCATCTTCAGTTACGTTGGGGTTGGCCCCAGTCGAACCACTAGTACCATCCGATGAAGACGACGACATGTCTTCCCCTACAAAACCATCAACAAACCATATGGCAATTAATTCGCCTTGGAGTTCCATAACTCAGCCCAGGACTGGAGACTAATTAGGGCGGCAAAAGGGAAAATAATACAAAAAGAAAGACATGCATAAATTACTTCCTGAACTGTTCAGAAATATTTCTATCGGTAAACACATGAGCTGCCGATAGACCATAGCCACAGAAGACAATTTTTCTATCTGCAAACCTGTGAGATACCGATAGAACATAACAATGTTCTCTCTATATGGAATTTTGTTGACAAGCCACCATTCACTGTCATCACATATCATTCTCGATGATTTGCTATACTAATATTCATGGGCCAGCATTATTATTTCACACGTAAATATGTACACAAGCATCTAAGTGCCACTGTGCATAATCTGACAAACCTAATGCTAATGGAATATAAAGATATCTAAGTGCCACTGTGCATAATCTTTAGCCTGTATGCAAGTCATCAGGACTTCACATCTATTAGGTTGGGAAAAGTCATGTATAGCCATTTGAAACATATACATCGAAGACCCATCCACATTGCCATATATTCATACTAAGTGAGTAAAAATTCCCAACCAAACTAGTACATTGCATGGCTCATGTCCTTCCAGATCCAAATTAAGTTTTACTACTTGTGCAGAAATATTTTCTATCGGTAAACACATGAGCTGTCGATAGAATATGTGTAAGAACACCTCCAACACATAATGTGCATTACATGGCAGTTGGATACAATTGATCACACATACAGCAGTATAGGTAAGTTAAAATCTCAAAACAGATTCATTATAGCACTGGAACATATTATGTAAACCCTAATTTAAATCAACATTGCCTGCGGAATGTACATAATCCCACACAATAGGGAACCCTAGTGTAATTGCAAAACTCAAAGAATTAGTACGTACAAAACATTAGGATCAAATAAGGAAGATGCTGGAAATAGAACAACGAATTAGGGTATTTACGGCGATCAGTTGTGGTGATGGAGAGGTGGTGTACAACGCAGCGGCCGCCGGCGAAGGACGAAAATAAGAATTGGTGGCAGTGGCGAACCAGTATCCAGCCGGCGATCGTAGTGTGGGAGAGGGGAACTGAGTGGTCACGGCGGAGGTTGTGGTTTTCTTCACTCTCAAAGAGACGCAGTGCTCTAAGTTGGAACTGTTCTACTGGAGGGAAACTCAAGGGCCATGTACGAGTAATAAAGCAGTGGATGACCTTTTCTATCGGTACAACAAAATAATACCGATAGAACAAGTAAATTTCCCGGAAAAATATTTGAAGTAGTGGATGCATTTTTCTATCGGTATAAACAATAAAATACCGTGAGACCAATTTTCCCCAGAAAATTTTTTTAATTAAGTGCCGGAGATTATAGTATTGGTTTGCATTTTTCTATCGGTACAACCAAATAATACCGATAGAATTATGTACGTTTCTATCGGTACAACAAAATAATACCGATAGAAAAAGTAATTTTCCCGGAAAAATATTTGAAGTAGTGGGTGCCTTTTCCTATCGGTGTAAACAATAAAATCCCGTGAGACTAATTTTCCCCAGAAAAATTTTATAATTAAGTGCCTGAGATTATAGTATTGTGTGCCATTTTCTATCGGTAAAAACAAAAAAATACCGTCAGAGTAATGAAAAGGTACACACAATTTAACATCAAACAGACTGTGCTTGGAAGCTGCAGCATGATAAAGAAAGAGGGAAGATAGCCGGAAAATTGGAAAATTGACATAAAAAGAAATTATTCATTCATTGTTCTTTTATCACTTATAAAAAAAAATAAAACCCAAAATGGTAGGTTAGGGGGTGGTCTTAGCCCTGGCTGCATGTAGAATAGAGTCAGTTTGACTTGCAGTCAGGACGCAGGACTCCTCTAGCGACAAGTTGTCCCTAGTATCAGCTACTACCGCGTCGAGAAGGCCTGCGACCTCCCTCAGCTTTGCGATGGTATCCTTTATTGTCAAACCGCAGCTAGCGATGGTCATATCCACAGCTGTCTTCTCCTCGCGAAGACGCCTCATCCTCGCCCTAGCATTGTCACCATCCGTCTTCATGCGCTGAATGTGCTGGAAGAGATCGTCAAGCTCAAGCCGTAGCCGAGTGTGCTTCTGCGTGAGGAGCTTGTGCTCCTCCTGGAGGGCCCTCAGCTCGGCCTTGACTTTGCCAGTGTCTTGACGGCTCCCCTTCCCTGTGCAAATCAATAGGTCAAGAATGTACTGAACATGGATTAACAATACAGGGGTAAACCCAGGAGATTTAGAGTTCTTACCGGGGAGGGCGCGGCTGACGATCCCATGGAGGTTACCATTGTGAAAGAGAAGATGAGGAGTCGAAGTGTTCGAGAATTAGAAAAACAACAAAATACCGCGACGCATGGCGAGGTACTTATATAATTTCCAAGGCGACGCATGGCGACACGGTTGAGAATTCGAAGCGCCAGAGTATTTTTCTATCGGTACGAACAACAAAAAATCGTCAGACAACAAAATACCGTGAACTAACGAATTTATTCTAACGGTACAATGTAATAATATCGATAGAATAAGAAAATTTTTCGCAGCGAAACTTTTGAAGTGCCTGAGACATTAAAGTAGTGAATGTCCTTTTCTATCGGTATAAATAACAAAATACCGTCAGAAAAATTGATTTTTGGAGAGCTTAATTTGAAGAAGCAAGAGGTTGCAATGAGATTTTTGCAAGTGCTATTTGAAGGGAAGAATTAAGTACTTACAGGATAAAGGTATTGTACATGTTAGAACTCATGCTGTGGAGTAAAATTAACTAATTGAGATTTATTAATACTGTGAACTAGCTTATCTTTAAGTTCTAAGGAAAAATGTACTGCCTGATGTATTAATGATAAGTTCCTCACCTTGCTGCAGAACTTGTGGGCTATTTGCTTGGCATTTATCCCTGAAATAGAAAATAATCATTAATGGTTCTCAACCCATAATCCTTCTTCGTGATCATCTCGCAGATACGTTGTTTCGTCGATATCTTCAGTAGGGATAGATTGAATGTCCTCTAAAAATGGAAGTATTTCATCGAATTGGTTATACTCCTCTTCGTCGACAACGTCTTCGACCCCAACAATACGTCTCTTGCTGTGGAGGACAACATGCAAGTTCGGATTGGCCGGGTCAACAATGTAGAATACCTGTGTGGGTTGCTTTGCAAGTATGAATGGATCGTCTTGGTGTCCGACTCTACCAAGATCGACGAGAGTAAACCCGTAACTGTCAACTTGAACACTTCGAGGGATTTCAACCCATTGGCATCGAAACAGGGGAATCTTAAGTAATCCGTAATCGAGCTCCCATATTTCGTCAATAGCACCGTAATATGAGTTCAGCGCCCTTACTGACCTGGCATCCTCGGAAATAGCAAACAGTGTCACTCCGCTACATTGCGTGCTACTCTTTGCGTCTTGAGCTCTTGTGTAAAATGAATACCCATTGATGTCGTACCCCTGCCAAGTCCCTGCAGTGAATCTTGGGCCTCTAGCCAACCATGTCACAGTTTCACTTACGGAGCCCTCGGCAGCTCGCGTGACTCTTTCTTGGATCCACCCAGCAAATATCCTGTTATGTTCTCTGGCGACCCAAACGTCTGACTTCAAAAGATTCTGTGACCGTAACATTACCTTGTGCTCGTGTATGTATGGCTCGACCTCCGTCATGTGTTGTAAGACCCAAAAATGTGATTTTGCGTACACATCACGAGCGGGGACGATAGCTTTGAATCCAATCGTTCCGATGCCCTGAAGCCTACCCTCGTGTCAGGACCTAGGAAAGCCAATTGGGTCAACCCCGGCCATGTAATATGTGCAAAATTCAATCACCTCCTCGGCGGCATAACCTTCCATGATACTCCCCTCCGGTCGACGACGAGTCCTTACGTATCCCTTCAATACACCCATAAATCTCTCAAATGGATACATGTAGCACAGGCACACGGGTCCACAAAACTTAATTTCTGTGATAAGGTGAACAATCAGATGGACCATAACATCAAAAAAGGATGGAGGGAAATACATCTCTAGCTGACAAAGAGTTGTAACCACATCGCGTTGCAAAGCATCCAGTCCATCCGGATCAATTACCTACGAGGACACAGTTGCGCCAAATATTCATATCAGGAAAATCTTCTAATTAAGCTCCAGAAATGGAGGTAATGAACTTATAGTAGGAGTGCACGTACTTACCTTGCAAGATATTGCGTTGAAGAAATAACATAGGTTTGTGATTGTCTCTCTTACTTTAACTGGGAGAATGCCTCTGATAGCAATGGGAAGCATCTGTGACATCAAGATGTGACAGTCGTGGGACTTCATGCCAACCAGTCTTAGGTCCTTCATAGACACAAGTTTTTTCAAGTTCGCGGAGTACCCACATGGAAGTTTAACACCGTGCAGGCACCGACAGAGTTCTGTTTTTTCGCTCTTGGACAACGTATAGTAGGCCGGGGGGAGGTATGTACGCTTTCCATTCTCTAAAGGTGCAAGCTCAGTCCTTATCCCCATTTCCACCATGTCACGACGAGCTTTCACACCATCCTTCGTCTTTCCCGGAATGTTCAACAACAAACCAATCAAATTGTCACAGATATTTTTCTCTACATGCATGACGTCAACGCAATGTCGTACTTGTAAGTGCTCCCAGTACGGTAGATCCCAGAGAATCGATCTCTTCTTCCAAACATTATTTTCTCGAGGTTTACAATGCTTACCGAACTCAGCTTTGATGTCCTTCACGCGCGAGTAAATCTCCTTACCGGTCAGAAACACTGGAGCTGATCCCTTCTCAGGCTTCCCATTAAATGATTTCCTCTTCTTACGGTACGTGTGATGCACCGGAAGAAACCTGCGGTGACCCATGTACACTGTTTTCCGGCAGTTTCGCAGCCACATGCTCTCAGTTTCATCTAGGCAAATTGGGCAAGCCTTGGCTCCTTTCGTACTATACCCCGACAAATTGCCGTAGGCCGGAAAATCATTTATGGTGCAAAATATCAGGGCCCGCAAGATGAAATTCTCTTTCTTGTATGCATCCCACACCTTCACCCCCTCGCTCCACAATTTCTGTAAGTCCTCGATTAAAGGCGCTAGAAACATGTCAATATCAATTTCGGGTTGTCTGGGTCCTGAGATTAGTAACGCCATCATGATGTACTTGCGCTTCATGCATAACCAAGGAGGAAGATTGTAGATGCATAAAAGAACCGGCCAAGTGCTGTGCCGGCTGCTCATATTACCATGTGGGTTCATACCATCTGTACTCAGCCCGAACCTTATATTCCTGAGTTCGCCGCCGAACTCAGCAAATGTTCTGTTGATGTTTCTCCATTGAATAGAATCAGCTGGGTGTCTCAGTTTTCCGTCTTGTTTCCAGGCTTCAGCATGCCAACACAAGTGCTTCGCGACTTTCGGATTTGCAAACAGCCGCTTCAATCTAGGTATCACAGGCAAGTACCACATAGTTTTCACCGGAGGTCCTTTCTTTACCTTGTGACGTTCACTGTCAATCCGGTCCCTACGCGTATACCTCGATGCGCCGCATCTTGGACAAACATGCAAACTGGAGTACTCGTTACGGTACAACACAAAATCATTTGGGCATGCGTGTATTCTTTCGATTTCCATTCCCAACGGGCACAACAGTTTTTTGGCTTGGTAAGTACATCTTGGCAACTCATTTCCCTCTGGAAGCATGTCCGCTAGAAGATCTAATAGTGCCGTTAAACTCTTATCACTCCAACCGTTGCCTGCCTTCAAGTTATATAATCTCAGCACAGAAGACAGTTTTGTAATTGTTGCACATCCAGGGAACAGAGGCTTCTCAGAGTCAGCAATCAGTTTCTCAAATTCACAGAAGTCATTTTTGTTGTAATCTTCCTCTACATCACGTAACATCTCATCTAGATTGTCATCATCATCATCTACGTGCACATCGGAATGAACATTATCAAAATTCGGATGATCATCGATATTATTGCAATCCGCATCGGAGTCCTGCTGATTGGTAGTAGTGGTGCTTGTTTCCTCAAGATCTTCGCCATGCCATATCCAACGGGCGTATCGCACGTTAAAACCACGACGAATCAAATGACTCTTAATTTGATCAGAGTTGCTAAACCTCTTCAAGTTCATACAATCTGTACAAGGACAGAGCATATTTTTCTCTCCCTTCCTCTCCTTTTGTTGCTAAGCAAATTTAATAAACTCATTCACACCATCCAAATATTCAAGAGTAGTACGTTTTATTCCATACATCCAATATTTCCTGTCCATCTACAATTAACAAAATTTAATGAGTCAGCAATGCATGAAACCTGCCCGATTAAGTTATGTATATGTACATGTACAGCCTCTTACAATAGATACATGTGTTGAACCCTAGCCTGACGAAATTAACACTAATTAACCTAGCTAACTACACAATACAAGCTAGTTAGCTCCTAAAACATGACGCATTTCCAGCTACCAAGCTCCCAAGCTTAGAGCTTCAAACTTGGAACTACACAATACAGCTAGCTTGCAAGTAGAGAGGGAGGGAGATCTAGAGGGAGAGAGAGATAAGTGCCGACTATTAAGCATACCTTAAAGAGAGGGGCGCAATCAACTTCCCTCCAGCCTGCGCTGATCACCCTAGCAGTGTAGCTGCGAGCGTGGAACTTTCATCACAAACAGAGGGACACAGAGTGTAACAGAACAAATTAAAGAGCAGCTCAGCAATGGTCAAGTGAGGTTTTCCTTATAATGGACCTTTTTCTAACGGTAAATACATGAAATAACTGTTAGACCAACTAAGGTAATTCGCCGCTCACATATTCTATCGGTAAAAACACACATATACCGTTAGAGAATGTCCATTACTGAGCAAGTACAGGTCTTGTTCTATCGGTAAATATGTGTATTGACCGTTAGATGATGCATGACACTTTACGTACATGAGTTTTTCTATCGGTAAATATGTGTATTAACCATTAGATGATGCTTGACACACGAACAAGAGTTTTTGTATCGGTAAATATGTGTATTTACCGTTAGATGATGCATGACTGAGCAAATATGTGATTTCTACCTGTAAATATGTGTACTTACCGTTAGAGGAGGTACTTGTACCAAACTGGGACACACATGACACCAGTTCTCACATCCAAGGAATCATATCAATGTAACATCAAACAGATCTTATATCAAACGGATCTTAACTAGAAGATAAAGAAATATTTCAAGAAATGCTAATTTGTGGATTAACTAGGAGACACAAAAATACTTTTCTTAGGTACTTGGGACTTCATCTTGCCAAAGAAATTACACATGCCAGTTCACAAATTCAGGTACAAACATACACATGCCAGTTCACCAATACAAATTCAGGTACAAACATACACATGGCAGTTCACAAATTCAAGTGCATGTCTGAAACAGCAGTACAAATACACACCTACCTACCAATACAATTAAATACACAAATACTCCCTACACATTCAAGTTCATGTCCCAATTAGCAATACATGATACACAAATATACAACAATATAGAAATACAACAATTCACACATTCGATGTATATTAGAAAAGCCACGTATGAAATTAACAACAGATCACGACGAGGACCCAGTGGCCCATACATTTTACATAAAAGAGAACCTTTGCAGGTTGCGACAATGCAACTACCGACTACAAGTTAGACCTGATACATCACAAATCCATTCATCCAAAACAGCAAATGTCTGAACCACATTGGACTTAACCATAGGAGTTCAGTTCGAAGACGCCCGAGGAGCTGGAACTGCCGTCTAGTTTCATTTGTATTGGTGATTTCCTCGGACTCAAACTCGATCAACTCAACTCAACTCAACTCAACTCCATTAACAAAAAGAACCTACCTTCCAAGATGTTGTTCTATGTAGTGATGGTGTAGAATGGCTGTGCAAATGACAACAATTCTTCTTCTCCAAGCAGGTTAGCATCTGGCCACAAGCTGGTGCATGCAAAAAAAGTAAGATGCTTTCTATAGGTCCTGATTTGAGAAACACGCCGGGCTTAAGGATCTTCTCGACCGAGCCAACCAAGATCTCGCCCTTCACGCCCTTCCAGCTCTCGACGGTGATCTTCACCGTTTCTTTCGCCAACAAGCCAACGTAGGCAGCGTACTGTGATGAAGAACCCTGAAATACGTTGCCCCTCATGAGCATCATCCAAGGACCTGCACAGATCATAATCATATTGAAAAGAAGACACATCAAAATGAAGGATACAAAAATTGCAGAATAATTGCCATAATTGGATTAGAATAATCTAACAATATTGCCAAAATTTTACGTACCTTGCTTGGGATGCCGAAGTCTAGAGGGCGTCGATGGAGGTGCGGAGGTGCAGTGGTCGCCTGTAGAGGTGCGCCGGCCGTCCATTGAGCTTACGGGTTAGGACTACAAACGCCAGATGAACTGTGAGAATGAGAGAGACACACCCGTCTATTTATAGTACTAGATAAGTTCTATCGGTACAAAAACCGCATACCGTTAGTAATTTTGTATATCTTCTAATAGTATACAAATAAATTACCGATAGAATCAAAACATCTGTAGAAGGCGAATGGTTCTATCGGCACAATACATATTACCGATAGGAATTTTTGTACATACTCTGTCGGTATATACGTACATTGCTGATAGAATAATAGTAGTCGTAGAAGGCGAACAGTTTTAAAATATTTTTGCTATATTCTAACGGAATAAACATTCAATACCGATAGAATAAAACTATTTGACGACGAACAGTTCAAAGCAATTTTCGATATATTCTAACGGTACAATAATCCATCACCGATAGAATAAAAAAATTTGTAGAAGGCGAACGGTTCTATCGGCACACTACATATTGCCGATAGGAAATTTTGTACATACTCTGTCGGTATACGCATACATGACCGATAGAATAAGTCTAGTTGTAGAAGTCGACCAGTCCTATCGGCGCACAACATTCTCCCGTCAGTACTTATGCATATCTTCTAATGGCAAATATGTTCATCACCGCTAGAGTAAATCATACTGCTTCTTCTATCGGTAAGTTTCTTATAAACCGATAGGGAAAATACACCCGTTGGGCTTTTATGACCGCGAGGCACATTTTCTATCGGTTTTCTGCTATATCGCTAATAACCGATAGAAGATAGGGGCTAGTAGACTGTATTTCTGTACTAGTGGATGGTGTAACCGAGCCCAATTGTCTAGCATTGCCGTGTATCAACGGCGCCCCTTTCACCGTCGTCCCTGAGCCTGGCGTCAATGTCGATGAGCTTCGAAACTCAATTGTAACCCAATTCCTCTCTCCAGCACGATCAGTGTGACCCCAGCAACAAAACCCCTTGATCAATTTCAATATTAATCAGCCCTAGTTCCCTGCCACCGTAGCCCATCTTTGATTCTAGCGGCCGACGATTTAAACTTCGCCCTTTACCGCCGTCAAGCCGCCTCTGTCCAATTCACTTCATCAGCAGTCTCATCTTGATCTCGCCTATACGTTTGACAAGGTTAGTGAAGTAGCGCATGCGTGGATTGTCCAAACGCACAAGCCCTAGTGCGTTGCAGTACACTGGCATTCGTTTTTCTCTGTGCCAGGGACTTAGCTGCAAATTCTTTGTTTTCCTGGACTTTTCTGTTAAAACCAATTTGTCAATTAGTCACCTTACTGTGTTTGGCACCTAATACTCCAATTTTGAACTCATTTTGACCTTTTGGAAGCTCCACATCAACTCTATGCCATTCTTAGACATTGTCAGGCCGTGAATCGAATGTCAGCCTACAAACATTCGCCGCATCTGAACCAAATCTTGTGAGCCAAACCCTAGTATCTTCTCCCCCGCAGTATTGTCTTCGACCAGATCACTTCTCTTGCATACATGTTTATAATTTTCCTATAGCAAGTATTTTTTGTATTGCTTAGGTGTTGTGTTGTTTCATTGTTTGTGTGCGAGAGCAGGGCCAGAAGCAGAAGGATCTGAAGAAGCCTTTGAAGACCCAGCAGAGCAGTCAGAACCCGCGTTGCAAGGCAAGTCTCACTACTACAGAATTCATTATCACAGTCGGGTCAAAACAGTCATCACAGACAGTTCTTACCCGTCAGTGATATTCGAGTCAGTGATAATCGAGTACTATCACTGACGGTTTTGAATCGTCTGTGATTTTTCCCTTCACAGACTGTTATAAGATCAAAACCGTCTGTGATACTCATACTACACAGACTGTTATAACATCAGAACTGTCTATGATACTCCTAATACACAGACTGTTATAACATCAAAGCCGTCTGAGATACTCATACTACCACAGACGGTTTTGATCTCAAAACCGTCAGTAATAATATGAGTATCGCAGACGGTTCTTATTTCAGAACCGTCTATGATACTCACATTATCAGAGACGGTTATTACCTCAGAACCATCTGTGATACTCACATTATCAGAGACGGTTATAACCTCAGAACCGTCTGTGATACTCATATTATCAGACACAGTTATGACCTAGGAGCCGTCTATGATAGTGTCCTTATCACAGACGGTTGTATCAGAACCGTCTGTGTAGTAAGAGTATCACAGACGGCTTTGAGGTCAAAACCTTCTGCGTTATTGTCATTATCAGCGATGGTGGTAATCTTGGAACCGTCTGTGATTGTTTCCTTATCATAGACGGTACGGTTTATAATCTCAGAACCGTCTGTGTAGTAAGAGTATCACAGACGGCCTTGAGGTCAAAACAATTTGTGATGTTGTCATTATCGGCGACGGTTATAATCTCTGAACCGTCTGTGATAGTTATCACAGACGGTTATAATCTCAGAACCGTATGTGATAGTGTGATATCATAGATGGTTCTGAGGTCAAAACCATCTGTGATAGTGTCATCAGACGGTTATAATCTCAGAACCGTCTATGATAGTGTGATATCACAAACGGTTTTTAGGTCAAAACCATCTGTGATAGTGTCATTATTGGTGACGGTTATAATCTTAGATGGTTTGTAAGATCAAAACCGTCTGTACAAATAGCATTTCATATATACAGTTCATGAATTTCATACATGCACAGTACTCAAATATATACATTCTCATTATACATGCACACAACTTAGAAACATGTACAATAGCATTTCATATATACAGCATAGAACTCAAAAATATGTACAATTGAGATTGAACAAATAAATGTAATCGACAATTAAAGTTAGTGTGTTAGATGTACAAATAAATGTAAGGCCTCACTAATACGAACCTTGCGGGTCCCTAAACTTCCCCTTGGTTGATATGACCTCCAAAAGGAAAAACTCAGTGAGCATCCCTCGGACAATACCAATCTGCCGAGGGTCAAAGCTTTCCGAAGGGAAGTCGACCCCCTACAGCAAGAGTTGGTACAGAAAAAATTAGTTCAATGCAGTTGTAAATTCTGCCAAATCGATACAAAGGGGAGCAGTTGTATACCTCGGGGAAATCTGGGCGGTGTGGGGTGATGATCAGGTCATACATGTGGCGCATCACGTAGAACCCACATGTATTGTCGTCCGGCTGCTGATGGCACTGCCAATTTACAGACCGAGAGTTAGTTGGGGACATGTTATAAAGTAAAACAGATGCCAGTTGAAATTTGTACCGAAAATTATAACCACTGAAACTTATCGGCTCACCGCTCGTTTTGTCGCCCTCCCTTGGCAAAGTAGTTCATGAAAGCCCTGCAGATAGTCAAAATTGACAGTTTGAGAATAGTCGAAATTGACAATTTGAGGACAGTAAATCTAAATGAAAGATAAATCCACATGAATATCATCACCTTTCAAATACATCTCGTGCGCCGCAATACGAGTACCCTTTCCTCTGCAATGAATCAAGGTAGAACACCTTGTTCCTTTTTGGAATAAGTAGCAGCAGGATCCAGTGGTAGCTACATGTTACACGTAAAGAATTAAAAATTTAATCTAAGTTTGGGGGTGTGCACATGGAGACACTAATCTACGGGTGAAGTACTGTTGAAAGCACTCACCTTTGGTTGTAGGGTACAAGTATGTACTCCTTGTCGACCTGAGCAAGCAACCCTCTTTTGAAATAGTCGACAATGAAGTCTACGTCGGTCCTAAACATCACCTCGGTGACCATCTGGGGGTCCAAGAAACCAACAGGTATGCCCTTAGATTTGGCATAGTTGATCATGCAGCTGCACGGAAGTAACCAATTAATAAATGACATATATCCGTATATGCACGAACAGGCGTAGGATAGTAGGATACTTACAGCACCCAAGACCGTAGGATTGACAAGTCGAGCGCATCTTTGTTCAGTAAATTGTGCAGGTCTTCGAAGGTCACCGGGTAGGTCCCAACGTCGTTATGGAACTCTGCCACGATGTACTTGACCATTATGTGCATCGAGCGCTGCGTCCTGGTCTGGTTTGTCCTCTTCATGTACCATGCATGCAGGCTCTGGCATGCTATCCCCATGGTAGAAATTGCGGCATCGGAGGCCATGGGCATCCCCAGAGCGAATGGCATAAGAGCTGGCGCACTCTTCTCACTCTCCTTCGCCGGGCTCTTCTTTGCTTTGCCCCTACTAGCCAGCTTCTTGAATGACTGCCTCCTAGTCGGAGTCAGCCTCGTCATCGAACCTGTTGGTTGGCTTCTCGGAGGGGTCGGCTGGCTAGTAGGCCGAGTGTCGGTCTGTGATGTAAGAACCTATGTATTAGGACACTAACTCCGAGGGCTATTATTACAGTACAAATTATGAAACTGGTGGGGGAATTACCTCATCCAGGATGATGTCTTTCTTGGGCCATTGCACGAACGTGTGCACCACATCCCCGAGAGTGGTAATCTCATCATTCGGCGGCTTCTCCAACAAAAAAACCTTGCAATGGTCAGAGGCACTGTCCACCTGGACTCGTGCAAAACCCTCAGATAGAGGGACACCGTGGATTGTGGCCCCCACCGTGCATGGTTGCGCCATCCCACTGGCAGCCTCGATCGGGAAGAGACCGGCCAACACCATAAGTTTGCAGGAGGCGGGTTCCTACAAACAATGCACATTAACATATTGAATTTCACCGCTTTTCACTTTCGAATGAATTAACATAGAAAAATGGTCATTACATGTAGAAAGTCCACCGGATACTTTGTAGAGGGCTCTGTCTGCGAAGACCCCGGCGTAGACACGCAGCTACTACGGTGGACAAGAATGGGGCTCGATAGTTCCGCTGCTACAAGGGGGGTTTCCCTGGGTCGCCTTTCTTAGCTCGTCACACATGGACCACATCTCCGCCAACTGCTGTAGGAGTGCTTTGTCCCGAGCAACGAATTCCGATCGTATCTCCTCCTTGAGACATTCATCGCGGGCTTTGTAGGATCTCTTTCTCCTCTTAGGCGCCTCCTCATCATCAGGGAAACCATCCCTCCAAGGCACAGTGGCACCGAGGCCGTTCACGCGGCCTGGATGCTCCTTGTTTCCGAGCGCCGCTGTGAGGATATCCCTGTCCCTCCTCGGGTTGAACTCTCCGGATGCCGCCTGGGCACTCAGCGTCACCTGCAAGAGGAGAACTTTGCAATACAACCAATTGCATGCGTGTTACGAGGATAGTAAGTGATCGTACAATCTTACCAGCCGGTCGATCACTTCCCTGTCCGCAGGGTTATTCACAGAGACGCTTCCGGAGGGGGTCATCGTCGATCTTGCTCGGCACCAACTGCGGGCGCGCACGTCCGTTATGCCCGCATAAGGACCGTCGGCCGAAGACTGCGAAGCCTCCTCGTCCTGCTTCCTCCACAACGCCTTCTTCCCCACATACCCACCAGTGCCTAGTCTGTGTGGGTGGGTATTCTTGGCCTGGTTAGCCTGGCCCTTCGCACTAAGCTCCTGGAACTCAGGCTTGCCCTTCATGTCCACGAACTGCTGCCATGCCTCGGGAGTCACGAAAGGGTAGTCATTGAAGGGGGTCTTCGACTCCTTCACATAGTGCCTGACAAGTTCGCTCTTGAAGTTCCTCCACGTCTTGTTTATTGACATAAGTGTCCTCCGGCGGACGGTGAACTGGCGATCCTTGGGAATGTGAAACGCCGCCTGCACTTCTTCCCACAGCGCATCCTTGCACTCTGGGGGCACTTTACCCCAGTCGGAGGTGGTGATGGGCACCCGCTCCCTTGCCACTTTGCCGCATAGTGAGTGGTACTGACCGACAAGTTTGTCCGGAGCTTCCAGCACTCCATTGTCGTCAAACTGCACGTGCTACTTTTCCCGCTTGTCGAGACGCGCACATGTCGTCCGGGCTCGCCCCTTTCTCTTCTACGACTAGGTCACGTTGGACGCGGCGACCTCCGGCCCAGGCGTCTCATCGCCAGCGAGGTCACTCTGACTCCCCGAGTGGTGCATTTAGTCACCAGACATATCAGTTCCTAACATAAGTGAAAGAGAGAACAATTTAAGTAAATCTGAAATTAATAATTCTATAACAAAACCCATATACTTATAATTAACCAAGAATGACAGAAACGGTGGGAGGCGACGGAGGTGATCGCGTCGAAAGGTAGGAGGGTGATGGAGGTGATCGCGCTTGACGGTGGAAAGGCAACGGAGGTGACCGCGACAGACGGTGGGGAGGAGATGGAGGTGATCACGCCGGACTGTGGGGAAGCGATGGAGGTGATCGCGACGGATGGTGCGAGGGCGGAGAGAGCTAGGGCAAACAGTGGCTGGAAATGAGCGGGACAAAGCCTGCCTTGAACTATGTACCGAGTAGAGATTATCATAGTCGGTCCTATATTCAAAACCGTCTGTGATAATATTATCATAGTCGGTTCTCAACTAAAAACCGTCTGTGATAATCTCCATAGTGATAATATCTAGAGAGGTTATCACAGACGGTTTTGAGTTTCGAACCATCTGTGATACTCATTTATCACAGACGGTTTTTACTTGAGAACAGACTGTGACTGCACAAACGCACGTTAAGAACTCGAAGCGTCGGACACTGTTGGGAATATCATAGTCGGTCCTACATTCACAAACATCTGTGATAATATTAGTACAGTCGGTTCTAAACGCAAAACCGTCTGTGATAATCTCCATAGTGATAATCTCTAGAGAGGTTATCACAGACGGTTTTGACTTGAGAACCAACTGTGACTGCATGAATTCACGTTAAGAACTCGAAGCATCGGACACTGTTGGGAATATCACAGTCGGTTCTAAGTTCATACCCGTCTGTGATAATTCATAACCGTCTGTGATAATCTCTCCAGTAACTCTGTAGCCCTTCAACTCTTAATGGTCAAAAACTTGTTTGAAATGAACATTCAGATATTTCAAATGGAGTCCAAATGCTCCGTAAATTGGTTACAATGTAGATCCGAAAATTGGTTACAATGTGGAGCATGCTCAAATAAATTTAACATACAATGTGGAGCATGCTCAAATAAATGTTACATACATATGGGGACTTTGACCGACAATTTCCACATACACAACCATGTTATCCTCAACTCTCCACTTGCCGCGGCCCTGTAAAGACGAGAATTAGAGGAGATATATAAGCTATACCGATGGAAACAGAGAGATAAGGATGTACGGTTGATTACCTTTAAAGTATAACCCTTCCTGGTGATCCATATGCACGTAACTGGTTTCGTCGGTGTCTTCAGTATCAACCTGTACGCCATCTCCAAATGGAGGCATCTCATCAAATTGATTGTATTCCTCCTCGTCTACGACATTTTCAACTCCAACAATCCTTCTCTTGCCATGAAGGACGACGTGCCACTTCTTATTGGCCGGGTCAGTGACATAAATGACCTGAATGGCTTGCTTCGCAAGTATGAATGGCTCATCTTTATAAGCAATTCGATCGAGATCCACAGAAGTGAAACCATAACTGTCAACCTTCACACCTTGTGGGATTTGGACCCATCGGCATCGAAACAGGGGAATCTTGAACAATATGTAATCGAGCTCCCAAATTTCTTCAATGAACCCATAGTACGAGTTCAATCCACGTACTACCCTTGTTGGGCCTGTCTCGGTGAACTCCTCATGGAAAGTTTCTATGCTTACTCCACTATTTTGCATAGTGCTCTTTCGATCTTGAGCTTTCGTGTAAAATTTGTACCCATTGATGTCGTATCCCTGCCATGTCTGTACAGTAAACGTGGGCCCTTTTACCAACCATTTAAGGTTCTCACTTGCAGACTCTCCGATGATTCGCACTTTCATCCACGCGTTGAATTGACTGTTATGTTGTCCCGTGATCCAAACCTCGGATCGGCGAGGATTTTCTTATCGTAGCATCTCCTTGTGCTCGTCGATGTACAGAGACACCTCCGTCATGTGTTGCAAGACCCAAAAATGAGCTTTTGAGTACATATCGAAATCAGGACTGATGGCTCTCCGTCCAATAGTGCCAACACCATCAAGCCTCCCCTCGTGACGAGACACAGGAACTCCTATTGCTTCTACCTCGGCCATGTAATCGACGCAGAACTCAACAACCTCTTCCGCTGCATAACCTTCGACAATGCTACCCTCGGGCCGAGACCGATTCCTCACGTAGGCCTTAAGTACACCCATGTACCTCTCGGATGGATACATATAATGTAGGAACACGGGTCCACATATCTTGATTTCTCTGACAAGGTGGACGGTGAGATGGACCATGATATCAAAAAATGACAGAGGAAAATACATCTCAAGCTGACAGAGAGTTCGAACCACCTCCCTCTGCAGAGAATCTAGTCCATCGGGATCAATGACCTTGCAAGAAATTGCATTGAAGAAATAACACAGCCTCGTGATCGTCTCTCTGACCTTATGCGGCAGAATACTCCGAATGGCAACAGGAAGCATTTGTGTCATCAACACGTGAAAATCATGAGACTTCATACCCAGCAATTTCAAATCGCCCATGGACACAAGCTTTTTCATATTTGCGGAGTAACCCGATGGAACTTTAACACCATAGAGACACTTACAGAGTTCTGTCCTCTCAACCTTGCACAAAGTGTAGCATGCGGGGGGAGGTATATACGGCCTTTATCGTCCTCTCTCGGTGCTAGCTCGGGCCTGATTTTCATTTCGATCATGTCACGCCACACATTGACGCCATCCTTTGTCTTCCCCGGAATGTCCAGCAATAGGCCGATTACACTGTCGCAAACATTCTTCTCCACATGCATGACATCAATGCAATGACGAACCTCTAAATGCTCCTAATACGGTAATTCCCAAAATATCGATCTCTTCTTCCAAGTGTTCTTCGTGCGGGGTTTCAATTTACGACCCTTTCCAAACACAACGTCTATGTCCTTCACCCGTGAGTAAACTTCTTTTCCGCACGTAGGCTTCGGGGCTGAACCATCTTCCTTGTGGCCGTCAAATTCCCTCTTCCTCTTACGATACGCGTCATTCTTCGGAAGAAACCTACGGTGACACATGTACACTGTTTTCCTGCAATTCTTCAGTCACACGCTCTCAGTCTCATCTTTGCAGTGGGAACAGGCTTTGTCTCCTTTCGTAGTACGGCCCAACAAATTTTCAAGGGCAGGGAAATCGTTGATGGTGCAAAATATCATAGCACGTAGGATGAAGGTCTCTCATTTGTATGCGTCCCATACCTGCACCCCTCGGTTCCACATTGTTAGGAGATCCTCTATCAATGGTGCTAGGTACACATCAATATCGTTTCCAGGTTGTTTTGGTCCTGAGATAAGTAGAGACATCATGATGTACTTGCGCTTCATACACAACCAAGGAGGAAGGTTGTAGATACACAAAAGAACCGGCCAAGTGCTATGCCGACTGCTCATGTTACCAAAAGGATTAATTCTATCGGTACTCAACCCGAACCTTATATTCCTCAATTCCGCTCCGAAGTTAACAAATTCCCTGTCGATGTTTCTCCACTGTGAAGAATCAGTTGGGTGTCTCAGCTTTCCATCCTTCTTCTGGTCTTCTGAGTGCCAACGCAATAATTTTGCCTCTTTACAGTTTGCAAACAAAAGCTGCAAGCGGGAAATGACGGGCAAATACCACAACACCTTAGCAGGAGGTCCTTGCTTTATCTCAGCGCAGTTGTCATCATCTGTTTGGTCCTTATGCTTATAGCGGGATGCGCCGCACACCGGACAAACATGCATATCCTTGTAGTCGTTACGGTAAAGGATGCAATCATTAGGGCATGCGTGTATCCTTTCTACTTCTATTCCCAAAGGACACAACAGCTTTTTTGCTTGGTAGGTGTTTTTTGGCAACTCGTTTCCTTTCGGGAGCATGTCCGCCAAAAGATCTAACAGTGCCGTGAAACTCTTGTCGGTCCAGCTGTTGCTTGCCTTCAATTTTAACAGTTCAAGCACAGAGGCTAACTTTGTGTACTTCGACTTGCAACCAGGGAACAACGGCTTTTCTGAGTCCTCATGAAGCGTTTGAATTTGCCAAACTCCTTTCACTGTAATTTTCTTCCACATCACGCAACATATCATCTAAATTTTGATCCTCTGGCATATCCTCATTAAAGTCGTTGTTGGGATCCGACATGTCCTGTTCGTCAACCTGAGTGGCACTTGTTTCTGCAGTTGGCTCTTCTCCATGGTAGACCCAACACATGTACCCCTTTTTAAAACCACGTCGGATCAAGTGGGCGACAATTTGAGATGAGTTGGTGAACATCTTAAGATTCTGGCAGTCTACGCAAGGATAGTACATATATGGTAAACCCTTCTTCGCCATGTCTTACTCAGCAACCTTTTGGAAATCTAAAACACCTTTCATGTATTCCTCACTCACTCGGTTGTCATTATACATCCAGTCTCGATGGACCATCTGCAATTAATTAAATTCATACACATGCTAATTAGTAATACTCTATGTATGTTCGACACGTAATAAATTATAAATCTAGCTAGCTAGTGTTTGATGTGGAGTTTGCGGTATAACTAGTTAACTACTCTTGAACAGCAAGCAATTAGTTGGGGGCGTGGATAACACACATCATAGAGCAATTAAATAGCTACAGATCGAAAATGAGTTACAAACAGGGTTTGCTACTGTAACTTCCCCTCCCTCTCGCTCTAATTTGGTCAATCAATGGAGATCGAATGAATATATCCGCTAATTGATCTTCGGTTCTCACATTACCCACCACCACATCACCTTTACTAACATGATCTCTAAGGAAGTGGTGTCGGATATCTATATGCTTGGTCCGAGAGTGTTGAACAGGATTTGTGGCTATCTTCACTGCACTCTCATTATCACACAAAAGAGGCACTTTTTCAAATTTTATCCCATAATCCAACAAAGTTTGCCTCATCCAAAGCAATTGTGCACAACAACTACCCGCGGAAACATATTCCGCTTCGGAGGTTGATAGAGCTACTGAGTTTTGTTTCTTGGAGGACCAAGAGACTAAAGATTTTCCTAATAGTTGACAACTGCCAGAGGTGCTTTTTCTATCCACTTTACATCCCGCATAGTCAGAATCAGAATATCCAATTAATTCAAATTTAGCATCTTTTGGATACCACAACCCTATACTAGATGAATATTTTAGATATCTCAAAATGCGCTTAATGGCCATTAAATGACTTTCTTTTGGAGAGGCTTGAAATCTTGCACACATACAAACACTAAACATGATATCGGGCCTAGAAGCAGTAAGATACAGTAAACTACCAATTATAGATCTATAAAGCTTTGAGTCTACCGGTTTACCTCCTTCGTCAGAGACAAGGTGACCGTTTGTGGCCATTGGTGTCTTGATTGGTTTTGCTTCTTCAAGTCCGAACTTCTTGAGTAGGTCCTTCACATATTTGCTTTGACAGACAAAAGTTCCTTCCTTGAGTTGTTTAACTTGTAGTCCGAGGAAGAAACTTAGTTCACCTATCAAGGACATCTCAAATTCCCTGGACATCATGTTACCAAATTCTTCGCAAAAATCTTGGTTAGTAGATCAAAATATGATGTCATCAACATAAATTTGACATACAAAGAAATCATCTCCAATTTTCTTAGTAAATAAGGTAGTATCAACTTTTTCAATTTTAAAGCCTTTTGAAATTAAGAAGTCTCTAAGTCTTTCATACCAAGCACAAGGTGCTTGTTTAAGACCATGAAGAGCCTTGGAGAGTTTATACACATGATTTGGTTTTGTAGGATCTTCAAATCCTGGAGGTTGTTTAACAAACACTAATTCATTAATTTTTCCATTTAAAAATGCACTTTTGACATCCATTTGATAAAGTCTAATATTATGAGATGAAGCAAAGGCAAGCAAGATTCTAATAGCCTCAAGTCTAGCTACGGGAGCAAAGGTTTCACTGAAGTCCAAACCTTCAACTTGAGTATATCCTTGAGCCACCAATCTTGTTTTGTTTCTTACTACCACTCCGTTTGCATCTTGTTTATTCTTGAAAATCCATTTGGTTCCAATGATGTTGTGTTCATCCGGATTTGGTTCTTCGACCAATTCCCAAACATTGTTGCGGGTAAAGTTGTTTAATTCTTCATGCATAGCATTCACCCAATCCGGATCTTTTAAGGCTTCATCTACAAGTGTGGGCTCAAAAGAGGAAACAAAAGAGTAATTTTCACAAAATGAAGCAAGACGAGAACGAGTTTGAACACCCTTACGCAAATCACCAACAATTTGATCGACGGGGTGATCCTTAGAAATTGAGTGATGAATTCTTGGATGATCAACCGGGTTTTGTGAAGTAGAGGTAGACGGTACTTCCGGTTGTTGTTGAGGCGAATCTTCCACATTAACCACTTCAACTATTTGATTTCCATGTTGAGGTGTTGACGAAGAGGGGATAGCTTGAGTGGATGGATCTTCATCTTGATCACTATCTTCTTTTGGCTTGATATCCCAATGGTCATGTTCTTCATCGCCACCCTTAACCCTTCATTACCTACATCATCCAAGTTCTCTTGCTCCTCTTGAGAGCCATTAGTCTCATCAAATTCAACGTCATGCGTTTCTTCAACCAAACCGGAGTTTTGGTTGTAGATACGATATGCTTTGCTATTTGATGAGTATCCTAATAAAAATCCTACATCACATTTACTTTGAAATTTAGATAAGCGTGTACCTTTTTGCAAGATATAGCACTTACATCCAAACACATGGAAATAGGACATGTTTGATTTCCTTCCGATGAGAAGCTCGTAAGGAGTTTTCTTTAGTAGCCGATGACAATAAAGACGATTTGATGCATGGCATGCGGTGTTGATTGCTTCGGCCCAAAAGGTGTCCGAAACATTGTACTCCGAAAGCATGGATCTTGCCATGTCTATCAATGTCCGGTTCTTTCGTTCGACTACTCCATTTTGCTCCGGTGTATAGTTGGCCGAAAACTCATGTTTGATGCCCTTATCATCACACCAGTTTTCAACCTTGGTATTCTTGAATTCGGAGCCATTGTCACTTCTCACTTTCTTGATCTTGAAACTAAATTCATTTTCGACCCTTTGAGAAAAACTTTTGAAAGTGTTAAATACAATTGACTTGTCATGTAAAAAGAATATCCATGTATATCTCAAAAAATCATCTACAATGACAAGACAATAACTATTGCCACCAATGCTAACAAAAGTAGTTGGGCCAAATAAATCCATATGCAATAACTCAAGTGGACTAGAAGTTGACATTGTGCTTTTGGTTGGATGTGTATTAGCAACTTGTTTTCCGGCTTGGCAAGCACTACATAATTTATCTTTTTCAAACTTTACATCTTTTAAACCAACAACTAAATCATGTTTAACTAATCTATTTAGTTGTTTCATTCCAACATGTCCAAGCCTTCTATGCCATAGCCAACCTTTAGATGATTTAGTGAACAAGCATGTACCGAGATTTGCATCATTTGAATTGAAATCAACTAAATAGAGGTTGCCATGTCTAAAACCTTTGAAGATCAACCTATTATCATCAATACTAGTGATAATCACTTCTTTTGGATAAAAAGCACA
This sequence comes from Pharus latifolius, assembly GCA_019359835.1. Classification (NCBI taxonomy): domain Eukaryota; kingdom Viridiplantae; phylum Streptophyta; class Magnoliopsida; order Poales; family Poaceae; genus Pharus; species Pharus latifolius. The sequence goes on along the minus strand of CM033326.1, from coordinate 41,900,558 downwards.
TATAAATCCAAGATCACAAAGTTGAGCTACGGATAAGAGATTGAAGTTAAGAGATTCGACAAGCAATACATTAGAGATGGAGAGGTCGTTTGAGATGGCAATTTTACCTAAACCTTTTACCTTTCCTTTGCTATTGTCTCCAAATGTGATCTTGTCATATTCCGCACCTTCGTTATTTAGAGAGGAGAACATATTGTGATTACCGGTCATATGTTGAGTGCATCCACTATCGAGCACCCAATGTTGTCCTCCGGCCTTGTAATTTACTTACAAAACAAAGTTAGGTCCTTTTTTAGGTACCCAAATCTTTTTGGGTCCTTGGAGGTTAGTTACCAAGGATTTTGAGACCCAAATGGCTTTCTTTTTGGCACCAATTATAGGGGTTCCAACAAATTTGGCTTTAACATCGTCATTGTTCATTTTCTTTAAAACATAGCAAGAGTTGAATATAAGAGATGAGTTACTTTTGCTAGCATGGCAATTTTTCTCAATATGACCTAAACTTTTACATTTGTTGCAATATCCCTTTTCTTTTACAAATACAGTTTTAGATGGGAGAAATGCATGTTTCCCTTTTTTAGGAATGTAACCTAGTCCTTCTTTTCTTAAGGAGAACCTTTGACTATCTAGTAGATGTCTTAATTTTGATTCTCCTACATAGCATTTAGATAAATCATTTGTTAGTTTTTCAATTTTATCCTTAAGTTCATTGTTTTCAAGACTAAACACATGGTCATCAATTTTAGGTCTAGATGGTAATTCAATCAAATCTTCACAAGATGTAGATATGCTAAAGTGGATATCATAGGCAAGTCATTTAAAATATTGCAAGTGATGCCTATGTCATTACCTGTTTTGTTGGCTTTATGAGTAATTAGGGAGTCATGAGCTTCCTTAAGTATCTCATGAGTTTCTTTGAGACTCTCATGAGATGTTTTTAGCTCCTCATAGGAATTTTAAAGAGTTTTGTATCTCTTCTTCAATTTCTTGAATTTTTCTTTTTCCTTACTCATATAGTCATCAAAGCTAGTGATCATCTCAACTAGGTCATCATAAGTGTATTCATCTTCATCACATGATACTTAGATTCTCCCTTAGCCATGAGGCAATGAGGAGTGGAGAATAGAGATGGAGCTTCCTTGATAGCTACTCCGGCGAGTCCTTTGGGTGATGCTTCATCTTCACCTTCGGAATCAGAACTTGAAACATCCGAATCCCATTCAATGAAGCAAGCTTGTCCGTCCTTCTTTTTCTTGTAATATTTCTTGAAAACCTTCTTGCTTTCTCCTTCCTTTTCGTACTTCTTCTTTTTCACCAATTTTTCTTCTTCCTTGTTTTTGCATTGTGCGGAGATATGGCCCTTTTCACCGCAATCAAACATCTTCTTTCTTCAAATGGGTTCCTTTTGGATGATTGTCCTTTCTTGAAGTATTTTCCTTGATATCTCTTCTTCATGAACCGCTTGAACCTTCTCACGAAGAGAGCCATTTCCTCATCGGAGTCTCTCTCATCACTTTCTTCTTCATTGTCTTCCCATTTGGAGGCTTAAACTTTGAGTGCTATGTTCTTCTTCTTGGAGTCGGAAGCCTCATCTTTCACCTCTTCTTTGGATTTCTTAAATATGTCATGAGTGAGAATCTCACTCAAGACCTCCAAAGGAGTCACACTCTTCAAATTTGATCGCACAAGTAAGGTTACAATAGTGTCATATTTTGAAGGTAAAGCTCTAAGAAATTTATGACAAAATTCCACATTTGTGACATCCATACCAAGCTCTTTTAGCTCATTTACTATGTTATTTAATCGGTTGAACATCTCCGAAACATCTTCATTGGGCAACATAGCAAACTTTTCAAATTGACCCTTATGGATAAATAATTTAGCATCTTTGACCATTGAGGTTCCTTCATGAATATCTATAAGATTTCTCCAAATGTCATGAGCCGTTTCAAGTTTACAAATTCTATTAAATTCGCCTAGATTTAGAGCACTATAAAGAACATTCATGGCTTGAGCATTAGCTAAAGCATTTTCTCTATCTAGGTTGGTCATGTCATCATCATCTAGAATTGTGAAGCCCTCATCCACCACTTTCCAAATTTTTTCACCCATCATCCTAGTTTTCCAATATGTATAGTTTGATCCATCAAAGAGTGGTGGTTTGCCAATATTAATCCGACCCTCACTAGCCATCGTTATCCTACTCCGGGATGGTTAAATCCTCTCAATATGGAGTCCAAGCTCTGATACCAATTGAAAGGGATCTAGGATATCGACTAGAGGGGGGTGAATAGGCAATTTTAACAAATTATCAACTAATCAAGCAATTAATAATAAATGGGAGCAAATAGCTAAAACAAGATGAACAACGAGCAATTTAATACAAGGATATATCCCGTGGTCTCGGTGATTTACCGATCACCCCTAATCAACGTTGAGGCAAACTCAAATTTTTAACCGCTCCTCTATCTAGTCAACTTTCTCTCAAGAAGTGACCTAGATCTCGAGCCGGATTAGTGTGATGAGTTATCCACACCTCGATTTCACTAATGATGCACTTTACCGCTCCGGCAAGGCGTGCTCGACCCTTTCACAAGGTGTTTTGAGGCTTCTTCACAATCTTCCTTGAAGAGCTCTCCAAAACCTTCCTCCTAGCCGTCTAGGAGCCGGCAAACTCCAAGAGTAACAAGCCGGTGATGATTACTTAACGCTCTCCTAGTGCCACAAGGATGATTTAGTGATCTAAATGCAATGCACTAGAAGATCTTAAATGCACACTCTCTCTAATTCAAGAAATTGAACCCTAGAGTGTATGAGACTTGTTTTAGCTCTCAAAGATGATGGCAATGTTCCCAAAATAATCCAAGAGTTATGAACAGGACACTGCATGGGAGTATTTATACCCCCCACAATAAATATAGCCGTTACAAGCCGTTGGGAGAAAAGATCACTTGGCGGTTAGACCGCAGATATAAGCCCGGTCAGACTGCCGCCACAATTGCAACGGCATTAAACATGCGCAATTAATGCTCACCTGCCCTTGTCGGGCACTCTCACTGTCAGACCAGAGCCAATGGCGGTCAGACCGTGAAACTGTCCAGAGACGTCATAGTTTCTGGACACGTTATACGGTCAGGCCGAGATATTTGGTCAGACCGGCCACACGGTCAGACCGTTTTAGCGGTCAGATCGGACACACAATCGGTCAGACCGGCTTAACACAACAAGTTTCAGAAAGATAGATCATGAAGTTCCAGGAGTCTGACCTAGGGTTTTACTACGGACAGACTGACCTCTTTAAGAAATAAAACACACTTTGACATAACGTCGGTTAGTCCGAAACAACATTCGGTCAGACCGGCTAACAATCGGTCAAACCGACTAAGACTGAGTTTGACTGAATTGAAAGGAACAATGCATTCTCAAGGTATATGACCTTCTAGTATGCAATGCAAGTTGTTTTTATGACTTGTGGCACATAGATGAACTATTTCGTGATACACCACATGCTCCTCTTAATAGTACAGCGACTATCCTAAAATTCGGTCAAAATTCTTCTCTAATCTCCTTAGACCGGTAAAATGGAAAAATACCCTATTCCGTACCTTTGTCTCTTTGCTCAATGTCCTTTCTCCATCATGTAGCTCTTTCTTTGCCTTTCATTCCTATCTTTTGAGTTTGATCTTGACACAACTTAACAGGTAGCGTTAGTTCAACATTTGTAATTGTCATTAATTACCAAAACACTCTTTTACGGGCCTAGAAGCTACAATGTTACTATCATAGACGGTTTTGAGTTAGAAACCTCTTGATTGCAGCAGTTTTTCTTGTTAACATTTTCATACAGAACATCATTTGGTTATTATCAGTTACATAAGCAATCGAAAAGCCAGATATATATGGAAAAGAAATTTCTTATTTCTTACAATCTTTTCATACATAAGGGATACAAGCGACCAAAGCATCGACCTGATCCGAAAGTAATTTACAAAGTTCTCCTAGGGACGTATTGGCATCAGTAGGATCTACACTGGCCGCTCCAAGAGAACTAGCAATGGTTCTAAGCCTATCTACATCATCTCTCAGCAAAGGAGTGCAGCTGTTCTTTATTGTATCGAAGAGTTCTCGCTGCTGCCGAGCGTAATCTCTCTCCGAACGAAACTTGCGCGCTTCTTCGCGAGAACCCTCATAGCACTCTGCCAAGTGCAGAATGTAATGGGAACGGGGATGCCCGAACTTCCGTCAGGTGGAGGATAAGTCGATTAGGCGGCGCGAGACACACACGATCCGGCTTCTTGATCGGCACGATCAAAACCCCTGCAATCGCAGCACCATGCGTCCTCTGGTTATCAACTGTGCACTGCCCGGTTGACCTCGCCACGAAGGCTAATCCCTGCCAGTGAATCGAGAACACAAGCAAGAACAAGAAAGATGCAACTGAATTTGCAATTGAGGATGAAACTCACGAGTTGGGGTCTCACAAACCGATGAACGGCGACACTGTTCAAAGACAGAATTGATCTAAGCAAAACCCAAGTCTAAACGGCAGCCATGGCGGCCATATATATACTGTATGGGGCGGCCATGGGGTGGAGGAGGAAACCCTAGGGGTACAAGGGCCTTGGGCCCAAAGTGGAGCGTCGCAGCGCACGTCAGATTCTGGTCATAATCTTGTTTTGACGATTCCTGTTGATTCGTAAGGAATTTGGACATGGTATTGGATCCGTTGGAAAGCTCTCGTTGTTCTCTTGTCCGTAGAGTCCAAGAACATCGAAAACAGACTTCGTATGTGGCCTGTACGTCCGTTTGAAGTTGGACTATGCGCAGATGGCCGAACCGGACTCGCGGATGAATTGAGCTCACTTGTGGGCTGGCCTTGGAGCGACGTGGCTTGTGCGACCTTAGAGGTGTAGAGGCGCCTTTCTTGAGCACGTCTTGTGTTTGGGGAGGTGGCCAAGGTGGAGGCCGAACTTGTGGCGGCGACAGCACAAAATCCAGACGACGTACGTGCTGCCAGCTTTCGCGTCCTGGCCAAGGTGGCGGACGAGGACATCTTGATGACCACCATGTTGATCTTGTCTTGGTCATAACCATGATGTACATGGTCTCATCATTCTCCCTTTCTTGATGTGGAGTCGTCTTCGACTCCATTGTGTTTTTCTGCAAAATGTTAGCACCAACAGAGAGCACAGCAATATGCATATCTTTAATAATCAAATCATTAGACACAGAACCATTAACATTTATATACTCCCTTTCTTGAAAACTATCATATACCTTGAAAATTGAATTAGAGTGACATGGCAAGACATGATTAGTGGCATTTTCATTAATTGCAGCAAGATCAGATTTTGTAGCAAGCAAGACGGGATTCCTCAATTTAATTTGGTTGGCTACATGCTGAATTTCAGATTTTTCATCAATGGTTTTCTTGTCATTAGCAAGCCGCTCCCATCGGATTTAACAATTTCAGCGGGGGTCAAAGGTAGAAGTGTAATTTTCTTTCCCTTATGCATAAAAGTGTATTTATTACTTCTACCGTGGTGAAGTGCATCAGTGTCATATTCCCATGGGCGACCCAATAAAAGAGAGCAAGCTTGCATCGGCACCACATCACAATCAGCAAAATCAGAATAGGAACCAATGGAAAAATGAACCCGAACTGTTTGTGTTACCTTAGCTCTGCCGGAATCATTCAGCCACTGAATGTGGTATGGATGTGGGTGCGGGCGTGTGGTCAAGCCAAGCTTCTTGACCAAATCTGTACTCACCAAGTTGTTGCAGCTGCCGGAGTCAATGATCACGCGCGCTCGTCTATTGTTGATGACGAAGAAAATCTGGAACAAGTTGTGGCGCTGCTGCTGCTCGGCTTGCTCCATTTGTGCGCTAAGGACACGCTGGACAATGATGGACCTGTACGCAGCGGTATCCTCGGCGCCAAAGGTGGCATCATCATCAACCTCGTCGTCGTCCACCCTGGTGTCGTCGATCTCATCCTCAACATCGGAGGCGCTGATGTAACCTCCGTCGTCTGTGGCGATGTATGCCCGCTGGCTGGGGCACTCTTTCTTGACGTGGCCAATCCCTTGGCACTTGTGGCAGCGAATTCCCGTCGATGTACGGCCCGTGGAAGCGACGGAGGAGGAGCTCTTGACCGGTGTTGGCGGGGTCGACTTGCTGCTGTCCGCGGCACGGGCGGGCGGTGCCGTCGATGCCGGTCGTGTGCTCGTCGAAGGTGGCGGTGCAGCTGGTCGGAAGGTGGAAGAAGGCACTGGCTTCGCTTGTCCCGTAGTCATTCGGGGCGTGAAGGTGCTGCCGGTGTTGCTCCTGCTCTTAGAATGGCGTCCCTGCAACTCCTTCTCTGCTAACATAGCAAGTTGAAACAAGCGATTGACAGTTGTATATTCTTTATAATCAACAATATCCTGAATTTCTGGACGCAAACCACCGTAAAAACGAGCAATTTTATCCTCAGGTTCCTCTACTACCCCACAACGTAACATACCCTTTTGAAGCTCTTGGTAATATTCCTGAACAGTCATACTACCTTGATCTAATCGTTGCAATCTCTTGCGCATATCACGTTGGTAGGAAGGAGGAACAAATCTATTACGCATAGCATCTTTTAATCTCGCCCAAGAATCAGGTTGTAAACGGGCATTTACTAGTTCATTCCACCAGATTATAGCAAAATCTTTAAATTCACTAGTGGCTTGTCTAACTCTATGAATCTCGGGAACTAGATGGGAATTAAATTTCTGCTCGACCGTCATCTCCCAATCTAAGTAAGCATCAGCATCATAAGCTCCAGAAAAGGAAGGGATGGTGAATTTTACCTTAGCGAAAGGATCATCATTGCGGTTCTGGTTATTACCTCCCATACCGTGTTGGTTGCGGCGAAGACGGTCATGCAGATGGCCGTCTCGTTGAGCAGCACGTTCCCTGGCGGCACGTTGCTGCTCATCTTCATCTTCCTCAAAATCACCATCCTCATCGTGGTCGTTGTTGCCGTGGTTGGCGCCGCTGTTGACGGAGGCATCTCCATCAATGGTCGCGGGAGGGCGTTTTTCGACGGCATCCATCCTCTCGGTGAGGGTGGAAACTCGTCGATCGATGCTCTCAAGGGTCTTGTTCGTCGTCGTGGCATGCTCCTTGAACATCGTTTTTATCTCATCCAGCATGGTCGACAACTCTGAATGAAGGACACAGTCTTCGATGGTAACATCATCCTCGTTCCTGCCCTTCTTGCCACCTGCCATGGTTAGCACAGAAAAAGGACAGAAGGAAAACAAGCACAAGTATTATGAGCCCTATGAACTACTAGGTGGGATCTCGCGCTCTCAAGCAATCTTACCAAGTTCTTACCTGGTTCTTACCAACACAGCGAGGGACGGTGCAACCGGTGGCTGGTTCGTGACACCGTGAGGGCGTGATGAAGCGATTGCAAGGGTCAATAACCTGTGCTGATCAGAAGGATGTATTTGTGGAGCTGTAGGAAGGTTATATGTATGGAGTGGCACACAATTCAGTAACAGATAGTAATGCTGATAAATGTCCAAAAGCACTTGCCCTAGTTGCTGGTCTAAACGTGTCCTTATTCTAGCTGCGGCAGAAAGCAAGGAATATATAGAGACAAGCAACAAGGCGTCAGAATATATGAACAAATATCAGCACAGCAGCAAAACACTTCTATCAGGCACGGTAAAAGCACCTACCTTTGCTCCTGTCCTTTTTTTTTTTTTTTTTTTTTTGCTCTACGCTTCTTTCACAATTTTTTTTTTATTTTTCTTTGATTTTTCTGATATTTTTCCTAGGATCAGGAGCACAAAGGTAGACAGTACACAAATTTTCAGCCTGAATAGATGTAAGATGAAACCGATATGAAATAAGAAGTGTTCTCTGAAAAGCGTGCTCAAACTTCGGCGGCCGGAAACTCAATCTTCCCGGGGGAATTTCGCAAAAATAAATTTGGCGAACCCGACAAAGCGGGGAGAATCGGATGTAAAATTTTCTGTAGATGTCCGCGGATATAAAATTTGCCTAATTTTGAGTCCGTATGCAAAAGTTATGGCCGTTTTACGGAAGGACTCCGAATTAGGGTTTTCTAGGCGGCACCTCTCCGAACTCAAGGGCGTTTGGAGTGGATATGGAAGGCGATGATCTATGGTGGAAGGCTCTGTGATGAGGGGTGGCGGTATGGCTAATAAGAGGTGGGGGATTAGGGTTTTTATGAAGGGGAAACCCTAACACAACCAGGACTCCGAAAATGATGAAAACCACAAAGCAAACCGATTCCAACAAGGACACAAACGGCGATTGGTGACTGGATCGGTGTAGGATATGGGATGCAGCGGAGATGAAACACAACTAAATTAAGACCACGATCTAAACCAGCAACACGACTCGACTATGGACACAAACTCAATACTACGGACTCTGAAACCGAAATTGTGCAAAGGCTAGGCGCGGTTCTAGGTATGGTAGACTATGAACTGCAATTTTTTTTTTGGCTTTTTCGTGGACTATAGGGCGAACGCAAAACTAAATCAAACTAAGGGAAAAGGCGAACCTAACGGTAACCTTGCTCTGTTTACCACTTAATGGGAACGGGGATGCCCGAATTTCCGTCAGGTGGAGGATAAGTCGATTAGGCGGCTTGAGACACACACGATCCGGCTTCTTGATCGGCACTATCAAAACCCCTGCAATCGCAGCACCACGCGTCCTCTGGTTATCAACCGTGCGCTGCCCGGTTGACCTCGCCACGAAGGCTAATCCCTGCCAGTGAATCGAGAACACAAGCAAGAACAAGAAAGATGCAACTAAATTTGCAATTGAGGATGAAACTCACGAGTTGGGGTCTCACAAACCGATGAACGGCGACACTGTTCAAAGACAGAATTGATCTAAGCAAAACCCAAGTCTAAACAGCAGCCATGGTGGCCATATATATACTGTATGGGGCGGCCATGGGGTGGAGGAGGAAACCCTAGGGGTACATGGGCCTTGGGCCCAAAGTGGAGCGTCGCAGCGCACGTCAGATTCTGGTCATAATCTTGTTTTGACGATTCCTGTTGATTCGTAAGGAATTTGGACATGGTACTAGATCCGTTGGAAAACTCTCGTCGTTCTCTTGTCCGTAGAGTCCAAGAACGTCGAAAACGGACTTCGTATGTGGCCTGTACGTCCGTTTGAAGTTGGACTACGCGCAGATGGCCGAACCGGACTCGCGGATGAATTGAGCGCACTTGTGGGCTGGCCTTGGAGCGACGTGGGTTGTGCGACCTTAGAGGTGTAGAGGCGCCTTTCTTGAGCACGTCTTGTGTTTGGGGAGGTGGCCAAGGTGGAGGCCAAACTTGTGGCGGCGACAGCACAAAATCCAGACGACGTACGTGCTGCCAGCTTTCGCGTCCTGGCCAAGGTGGCGGACGATGACATCTTGATGACCACCATGTTGATGTCGTCTTGGTCATAACCATGATGTACATGGTCTCATCAGAATGGCAGAAGACATCCCCTCAGAAAGCTTCTCCGGCGCCTCTATTTCTTCTTGGAGAGTTCTGCACAAGGCAGCTTTCTCCTCCCGCACATGCATGGGTTAGTTTTGAAAGACATAACTACCAGCAAGAGAGGGTGAAGATGATTTCCAAGCTTCGGAGTGGATTTGAACATGGAAGTGTGCGCCTTACCCCAGAATCATCCAAGAAAAGCTGACGATACAAAGGTGTTGAAGAGGGGATATTGGAAGGATTGTTGTGGATCTCCAAAGGTGGAGTCGATGCAACTGGAGGGGTTGCAAGGGGCAATGTGGCAACACAGGCCTCAGTACCCTCTAGAGTCTTCGCTGCAGCTGCACTGGAGGATCTTTCATCATTTCTGATTCTCTTCTTTGGAGGGAGCATTTCCTCAGGCACCTGTGGATTTCGAAATACATTTGTTTCGAGGTAATCAAGTCATAAAAGAAAGATCTGCATTAGAGTTTCAGAGAGGACTTACTTTCTGAAGATCTTGATCGAGTTCATTCCTTATCTCTTCCTCATCACTCTCAATTTCAATAACCTCATTGGAATCTCGGCTCGCCATCAAGGTGGGAGTTGAGGAGGGAATAAAGACAGGGATTTACGAGCAGAATTCCTAAAAGACTTAGCCAAGAATTTGTAAGTCTTAAGGATTGAAGAGCCTCGCTATTTATAGAACCAGAAGGTGACGGTTCATATGCGCGTGTGCCTTGAGTTTTAAAAAGTGCACTACTGGTTTTCAAGGTCAATAAATTCATGATAATTTCTCGGGAGATAAACTGCAACACGGCGGAACAGTGCCCACTTAAGAAGTTGAAGTGTCAGATTACATAATTCGATGCAAATTAAATTTGAAGTAAATAATTAAGTCTCTTCATCTACGCAGTTATTAGGTGCGGTTATCCACGATTGCATGTTGAGAACTCAAAGCGTCGGAGACTGTTGGCACTATCACAGACGGTTGGGAGATCAAAACCGTCTGCTTTGCTATTACCGACGGTTCTGATGTCCAAACTATTTGTAATATGACTATCACAGACGGTTGGGAGATCAAAACCATCTGCTTTACTCTTCTTTTTCTCCAAGAACGTGCGGGAAAATTGGAAAATTGACATAAGAACAAATTTTTAATTAATTTTTTCACAGTAATGAAAAACAAGCTATTTATATAATTTTCAAGGCGACACTTCATGTTCCCAGGCTAGTGCGCCGCGCAAACATCAGAACCTGAAATGACACAACACACTGTTGAGAATTCAGAGCGTCAATCACTGTTGGGACTATCACAGTCGGTCCTTACATAAAAATCGTCTGTAATGTTACTATCACAGACGGTTTTGATTTAAAAACCGTCTGTGATATTGAAAGAAGTTAATAATTGAAGTGTCGGGCTATCACAGTCTGTCCTTATATAAGAACCATCTGTAATGTGAATATCACAGACGTCTGTGATATTCAAAGCACATTGAGAAAGTTGACATAAGAACAAAGTATAAAGAAAGAGGGAAGATAGCATGCAGTCCAAGAACGTGCTGGAAAATTGGAAAGTTGACATAAGAACAAAGTTTTCATTAATTTTTTTTCATCACTTACAAAAAAAGTAAAAATACAGAATGCTAGGTCAAGGAGTGGTCTTAGCCCTGGCTGCATCTAGAATAAAGTCAGTTTGACTTGCAGCCAGGACGCAGGACTCCTCCAGCGACAAGTTGTCCTTCTTAGGATCAACTACTACCGCATCGAGAAGGGCTGCAACCTCCCTCAGCTTCGCGATGGTATCCTTCATAGTCAAACTGCAGCCAGCGATGGTCATATCCGCGGCTTTCTTCTCCTCGCGAAGACGCCTCGTCCTGGCCCTAGCATTGTCACCATCCGTCTTCATGCGCTGAATGCGCTGGAAGAGATCGTCCAGGTCAAGCCGTAGCCGAGTGTGCTTGTCCGTAAGGATCTTGTGCTCCTCCTGGAGGGCCCTCAGCTTGGCTTTCACCTTGCCCGAGTCTTCCACGGCTCCCATTCCCTGTGCAAATCAACAGGTCAAGAATGTACTGAACAGAGATTAACAATACAGGGGTAAGTCCAAAAGATTGAGAGTTCTTACCAGGGAGGGCGAGGCTGACGATGCCATCAAGGATGCCATTGGCGCAGAGAAGAAGCTAAGGAGTCAAACAGTTTGAGAATTATAAAAACTTGTAAAGTAAATGACAATTATTCCACTGTCAAGTTATCTATAGAACTTCCAAAGCGACGCTTCGTGTTCGGCAAGGCGCCGTGCACAAAGATCAGAGACAGAAAGTATATATACCACAGTCACAGTCGGTACTGACAAAGAATTCGAAGCGCCACCAGTTGCGTGCGAATTTTGAGATTTCACTTTTTCAGTCGGTTCTTACATCAGAATCGTCTCTAATACTGCACTATCACAGATGGTTCTTAACTCAGAACCGACTGTATATATCACAGTCGGTTCTGAGTTCAGAACCGTCTGTGATATTCTAGTTATCACAGACTGTTCTCAGTTGAGAACCGATTGTATCTATCACAGTCGGGTTTTAGTTCAAAACCATCTGTGATAAGTAGACTATTACAGACGGTTTTGTGTTCAGAACCGTATGATTTACTATCACAGTTGTTTTTGACATCAAAACCGACTGTGATAACTGAACATATTCTCCCGACAGGCCTTCGCAGACGGTTTTCCATTGAAAAGTTCATAACCGTTTGTGATGTGTCATCCTGGATGTCTGTTTCTGTGGTAGTGTCTCTATCCCCTTGACCATGTTGATATTTACTCGATTTGCCTCATTTTTGTGTACATTTTCCCCATGCTTTTGCACATATCAGTCATTAACCTCGGCATATGTCTAGATTATTCCAGATTTGTCGCCAAATCGACCGGATTACTTGTTTTTCCAATTTTTATCGCAGGTCGACGAGGATCGGATGGATTTTCGGCTAGCGGTCGTGCGTCCTCGACTTAATCCGGCCATCCGACGATTCCTGATGGAAGTGCGCATTCTCGCGGACGCGTGGGATCTGACCGCACCGAAATCGGAGTCTCCGGGGGCCCGGAATCCCACACCCTAGCCATGAGGTCACATTTCTAATTCTCCAAAACCTCGAGGGCTTTTCTGCAAAAGTGCCAAAATCCCTTTCTTTTCCTTGCCGCCGGCCACAGAAGGATTCTTGAGCCCGGTTTTGTTTTTTTTTTTGCTTCTTCTTCTTCTTCTTCAAACCCCCATCTCCACACCTCCCTCCACCTCGCCGCCGGCGGCCGGGCCGCACGCCGACGGCGTCCCTCCATCCCGCGTCGCCGCCACACGCTGCCGCCGCCGATCTGCTCCACCACAGCCGTCCACACATCCCGCCAGGCGCTGGATCTTCGCCTCCTGTCGCTGTTCCTCGCCGGGCCGTCTTCCTCGCGCCACACCGCCACCGGGCCTGCTCCAGATCCGGTCATCCTCGGCCCAGATCTGGCCGATCTCCACTCCAGCCGCGCCGCCGGGATCAGCCGCCGCCACCGAGCCGCGCCCCATCGGCCCGAGCCGGCGCTGCCCAAGCCGGCGCTCGTCCTCGCGCCGTCCTTGCGCCATCCAGCGCCGCTCATCGGCCCGATCCGGCCTCGAGCCGTGCCTCCACATCATCTTCTCCGTCGCAGGTCTGCTGTCTTCGGCTTCTTCACCAACCTCGGCCACGCGACTTCGACAGCGCCACCACAGCGACTACGGCCACGGCTTCATCGACTCCGGCACCTTCCTCCATCTCTCCGGCGATCCTCTTCTCCCTCGACAACCATTTCAGTGACATCTTACCTTCTCATCCTCCTCTTTTCCCTCTTATTGTTTTCCTCTGATGCTTGTGACTATGTGATGCTTGTATGAGAACAGGGTTTAATCGTGAATGAGCATTTTGACATTTGAGTAAATTCCAATTCAGTTGTGTGTTAATTGCTCTGAGTTGTAGACCTTGGTGATCTCTCTGTTCATGTTTGTTCGTCTTCATTTAAGAATTCTGTTTGTGTTTCTGCTGATGTTGGACTGTAATAGTTGATAGGAATAAGAGCTGAATGCATTTGAGTTGCAGCTTGAGCTTGATTTTGACTTACTGTCTACTTTGCTGCTTCTCCTCTTGAACTGCTTGTGTTGCATTTTGGTAACTGTTGTGACTGCATAGATGAATGAGAACTGACTCTGAATTACTGTTTATCTGTTGACGTGTTCCGAAGTAATGAAATACTTGAAATCTGAATCCAGCATCAGGCAGATTGAGCTGGACTATTTTCTTCCCTCTGCATTTCAGATTTAAATTTAGTTAGGCATATTTTTCTCTTTAGTCCCTTGGGAGAGAACGACATACTTGCCTTCTACTGTGACCTCGTCCTCTTGCGAGGCCCCGTTCTAGGTGGTATCAATTTTTGGCGCCGTTGCCGGGGACTAGTTCGAGTGAAATTGTTTAACTAAGTTTGAATCGATTTGCCTTTTCTTTGATTTTTCTTCTCTTTTGCTTTTTCTTTTTATTTGGTTTTCTCATTTCTTTTGCTTTGTTTTCTTTTTCTTCTCTATTTCTTTTCTTTTGTTGGGCTGACACCTGACGACTAACCCTTCTTGTACTGCTGTTCTTGTACTACTGACTCTCATCTCTCTTACAGCATCACTTGATGTATGCGACGATCATCCAGTGACCATTCACTTGCACCCTTTGATCCGGAGATCGAGCGTACATTTCGACGACGTTTGAGAGATAGACGACGAGCAAAGAGTACAGCTATGGTTGACCGCAACCCCCCTCCACAGCTTCTCCGTGACCTCTGGGCCCCTGTTGATCGTGGAGCCGCTCCGGGCGTAATTCAACCGGCCATTCAGGCTAACAACTTTGAGATCAAGCCTGCTCTGATCACGATGGTACAGCAGTCTCGCTTTGGAGGATCACTCCTGGAGGACGCAAACGAGCACATCCGTACCTTCCTTGAGTACTGTAACACTTTGAAATATCACGGCGTTTCTGATGATGCCATTCGCACTCGCTTATTTCCATTTTCTTTACGTGATGATGCGCGTGCTTGGTATCACTCTTTGCCTTCAGGTGTAGAGATGGCATGGGAGCAGCTGCTGAAGGCTTTTCTAGAGAGATTCTTCCCGCCATCCAAATCGGCGGAGATACGAGCGCAGATTACTGGATTCTCTCAGTAGGATGGTGAGAGCCTCTATCATGCATGGGAGCGGTACCAGAAGCTTCTCCGATCATGCCCGCACCACGGCTTGGAGCGCTGGTTAGTACTGCAAATCTTCTACAAAGGGCTTTCTTTTGCTACCCGGGCATCTATCGATGCCGCTGCAGGTGGTGGGATCATGAACAAGACTCTGGATGAGGCTTTTGCACTCATTGAGAGCATGGCATCCCACCACTTTCAGTGGTCAGGCGGTAGAGATATATCCCGGTCGGGTATGCATGAGGTCAAGTCCTTTGACTTTATGAATGCTAGAATAGATGCACTCTCCCACTCTGTCAATCAGATTCCTCAAGCCTTCAACCAATCCATTGCACAGCTAGCTAGTTCGATGCGTGCTACTCCTCCGGTTGTGCTTATATGTGAGATTTGTGGGATTGAGGGCCATTCACCCGCTGACTGTCAGCTGGGGAAGACCTCCACACCAGAGTGTGGTGAGGTGAGCTTCGCTCAGACGAGCGGACCTCCTCCCAACACTTATAGTTCTGGATGGCGCAATCACCCGAATTTCACATATAACAACCCCAATATCTCATCGACCTCTGCTAGTGCACCTTTTCAGGCTTCCAGGTACGGACAGCGTCAGCAGCCTCAGGACCACACTCTGTCTTCATCCAAGATCGAGGCTATGTTCGCGTCCCTCATGACCAACCAAGAGACCTTCCTGGCAAAGTATTCAGACGACATGATTGCACTTCGGACAGACCATAAATCACTGAGGAGTGAGGTACAAGAGCTACAGTCGCTGAAAAAAGACTTCTCCGAGCTTCGCGATAAAGTGGACACCCTCAGCGCATCTTTACCCTCATCGAGTACATCTTCAGGCAAGTTTCCTGCTCAGCCTGAAGTGAACCCGAGGGGTCATTGTCGAGCTATCACCACCAGGAGCGGCAGATCCACGACTGATCCGACGCAGGTTCAGCCTCCACTGTACATTCCACCGATGCGCCGGGATGGTTCTGCCACAGCTACTCAGGCCGCCCCTCTGACCACTGCTCCAGGAGGCTCCGATCCTTTGATTTCTCAGCCACCGATGCCGTTTCCTGGACAGTTTGCCAAGGTAGAGGAGGAGAAGCAGTTCACAAAGTTTCTGGAGGTGATGAAAGATGTTCAGATCACAGTTCCGCTCCTCGACGCAGTCCTGAACATGCCATCGTATTCCAAGTTCTTCAAGGAGCTCCTGACGAAGAAGCGAAGGATTGAGGAGCCTGAGGTTGTCCAGCTCTCAAAGGGGTGTAGCGCACTCATCCAGAATAAGCTGCCCCCTAAGTTGGACGATCCCGGTAGCTTCTGCATCCCTTGCTCCATCGGCTCAGGGACTTTCCAGGCTTTGTGCGATTTGGGCTCCAGTGTCAGTGTCATGCCTTTGGCAGTTTACAAGGCATTATCCATCAGCTCTCTACGGCCCACAGCTATGACTCTTCAGCTAGCAGACCGCACCAGCAGGCGACCGACTGGCATTGTGGATGATGTACCAGTCACTGTGTGTTCGTTCTCCTACCCTGCAGACATCGTTGTTCTGGAGACAGAGGATGACAGCCCATTCATCATTCTAGGCAGGCCTTTCCTCGCCACAGCAGGAGCTGTCATCGACGTCAAGAACGCGCGGCTGAGTCTCGAGTTTGGATCTGAGAAAGTCACATTTGATATGAGGCATCCCACCCACCTGCCTCCCTGTCCTGATCATTGTTTCACGGTGGATGTCATCGACGAGGCTGTTGTGAGTACACCCGAGGAGCTGTCCCATCTGGAGGCCACATCGATTGCTGATGAGTTCGTCACTGCCGCAGATGAGCCTCCACAGCCAGAGTTCCCTCTGGTACCTGATCCTACACCTCCTTCAGCTCCTTTACTTGAGCTGAAGCCACTTCCCGACCACCTCCGGTATGCATTTCTCGATCGTGATGACTCATATCCTGTTATTGTGAGTTCCCATTTATCTGCTGATGAGGTTGGTCGTTTACTAGATGTGTTACGCAGTCATCGTTCTGTTATTGGATATTCGATTGATGACATTAAGGGCATCGACCCTTCTGTTTGTATGCATCGCATTTTGCTTGAGGAGTGTAGTGTGCCCTCCCGTGAGCATCAGCGCAGACTTAACCCACACATGCAGGAAGTCGTCAAAAAGGAGGTATTGAAATTACTAGATGCAGGCATCATTTACCCCATCTCCGACAGCCAGTGGGTGAGTCCAGTGCAGGTGGTGCCCAAGAAGGGCGGCATGACTGTCGTCAAGAACGACAAAGGCGATTTGATCCCTACGAGGACCGTCACAGGTTGGCGCATGTGCATAGACTATCACAAACTCAACAAGTCCACTCGGAAGGATCATTTCCCTTTGCCCTTCATCGACCAGATGCTTGAGAGGTTAGCGCGTCATTCTTATTATTGTTATCTCGATGGCTATTCTGGCTTTCTGCAGATCCCCATTCATCCGGACGATCAGGAGAAGACCACATTCACTTGCCCATATGGTACGTTTGCATATCGTCGGATGCCATTCGGATTGTGCAACGCCCCTGGAGCATTTCAGCGTTGTGTCATGTCCATCTTCTCCGACCTCATTGAGCACATCATGGAGGTATTTATGGATGATTTTACAGTTTATGGACTGACATTTGAGGATTGTCTAGCAAATCTTGAGCAGGTATTGCGGCGCTGCTCCTCCACGAACCTCGTCCTTAATTGGGAGAAATGTCACTTCATGGTTCGCGAGGGCATTGTACTAGGCCACATGATTTCTTCTCGAGGGATCGAGGTTGATCGAGCCAAGGTCGAGATAATTGAGCGTCTTCCTCCTCCATCGAGTGTGAAGGCTATTCGGAGCTTCTTAGGACATGCCGGCTTCTATCGTCGCTTCATCAAGGACTTTTCCAAGATAGCGAAGCCACTCACTAATCTCTCTTATGCTCCGAGGTACCTTTCTCATTCGATGAGACCTGCATGACTGCATTTTGTAGGTTGAAGGAGGCGCTCACTTCTGCTCCTATTGTACGACCACCCGATTGGACTCTTCCCTTCGAGCTCATGTGCGATGCGAGTGATCATTCCGTAGGAGCTGTCCTAGGGCAGCGTCATGAGGGCAAGCTTCATGTTATCTACTACGCGAGCCGTACCCTCGACGATGCCCAGATCAACTACACCACAACCGAGAAAGAGCTGTTAGCGGTTGTATTCGCATTTGATAAATTTCGGTCTTATCTTGTTGGCTCTAGATGTATTGTTTACACTGACCATGCAGCCATCAAGTACCTGCTTAGCAAGAAGGACGCAAAGCCGAGGCTCATCAGATGGATCCTTCTGCTACAGGAGTTCGATGTGGAGATTCGGGACAAGAAAGGTACGGAGAACTTAGTTGCTGATCATCTATCTCGTTTACCTTTGCAGGATTCTTTGAGCAGCCCATTACCAATCAATGACTCACTTCCTGGGGACCAGCTCATGAAGATCACCCATACTCCCTCCGGCTCGCCATGGTACGCAGATATTGTCAATTACTTAGTATGCCATGTTGCCCCTCCTGGTCTGTCTTCGCAGCAGCGCAAGAAATTCATCCATGACGCGAAGCAGTACTTCTGGGACGATCCATACATCTACCGCCTATGTTCAGACGGGATTGTCCGACGCTGCCTTCCTCAAGAGGAGACCCAGGACGTGATGTTCCATTGCCATTCATCCTCCTATGGCGGTCATGCGAGCACCGCCAAGACGCAGGCTAAGGTACTCCAGGCTAGATTCTATTGGCCCTCCATGTTCAAGGACATACACAGGTACGTGCGGTCCTGTGATGCATGCCAGCGCACAGGCAACATCTCTCGGCGACACGAGATGCCCCAGCGTGGCATTCTTGAGGTGGAGCTATTTGATGTCTGGGGTATCGATTATATGGGCCCATTGCCTTCATCCCAGGGTTTCAAATATATACTTCTTGCTGTTGACTATGTGTCCAAGTGGGTGGAGGCAATCCCCACTGTTACAGCTGACTCCAAATCTGTTTGTAAGCTTTTTCGACAGATCATTTTCCCTAGGTTTGGAGTCCCTCGGATCATTATCAGCGATGGTGGTACTCACTTCACCAACTGCCAGTTCGAGGCCCTCCTCGCCAAGTATGGAGTCCATCGCCACCACGTTACTACTCCTTATCATCCGCAGGCGAATGGACTAGCTGAGGTCTCGAACAAGGAGATCAAGAGCATCCTCGAGAAGGTTGTGTCTAGTACGCGAGCTGATTGGTCACACAAGCTCCCTGATGCATTGTGGGCCTATCGGACGGCATACAAGACACCCCTAGGTATGACTCCCTTTCGCTTGATATATGGTAAATCTTGTCACCTTCCTGTTGAGCTTGAGCACAGAGCACATTGGGCCATCCGAAAGCTCAACATGGATCTTAGAGCCGCTGGTACCTACCGCAAGCTTCAGTTGTGCGAGCTCGATGAGATTCGTCTTGATGCATATGAGAGCTCACGCATCTACAAGGAAAAGACGAAGCGGTGGCATGATCAGCGCATCCTTCGGCGCAACTTCACTCCCGGTGAGCTTGTTCTAGTTTTCGACTCTCGTTTTCATCTCTTTCCAGGCAAGTTCAGATCTCGCTGGTTTGGCCCTTGTGTTATCAGGCATGTCCTACCTTCTGGGGCCATTATGGTAGAGAGTCCCAAGGGAGGTTTATTCACGGTGAATGAGCAGCGCCTCAAGCATTATATCGCCGGAGAGCCCATTCCATCACTTGATGACGAGGAGGGTGGACCCGGAGTTGATCCTGGTCCCGATCTTGCCCCTCCTCCCGACGAGCCCACATGAAGTATTTGTAGAGGGTCGAGCTCATGACCTAAAACGAGCGCTTCTCGGGAGGCAACCCGAGCACCTTCTCTTTTCTTCCTTTCCCTTCTCTTCGTTTTGCCTGTTTTTATAGACTTGTTCTTAGTCTCTTCTTTGGTTGTTCTTTCAGGGCATCATCTTCATATGGCGGCTTGGCACATTTGGGACACTCTGGATGGCTCATCGCAGCATCATCGTCTCCATTTTTCACCCGGTGAGCTATTGCGGACCTCTCATGACCCTTGTGCATGAAATTTATTTTGTGTTCCCATCTCCATGTGTTCATCTCATGTTGTTGCATTGTGGACTATGCAACCATTTAAGCTTGGGGGGAAGAATGCATTTCTTGTTGTGCTGTAATTCTGAAAATCTGGGTCAAATTTTTCAAAATTGAGCTTCTATGTGCAAGTTTGTGCTCATGTATGAGATCTGTGGTATGTAATTGTTTATCTTATGTTGTGAATGATCTCTATCCAGCCTTTTGGGCTTGTTTATGTTGTGATATGACCTGTTATATACTTGTGTTGTTTGGATTGCAAGAAAAATCTAGAATGGTCATGTCAAAATTTTCTGGAAATTCTAGACTTGTGCGGATTTGTATCTATATGTGATTGTTGTGGTTATGACTAAATGTGCTTTTCATTTTGTGTTTCATTGTTCTCATTTGGCTTCTAAGAGCCTTTTGCATGTTGTGTTGAGTTGTATGCATGCTTTAGTGGCTTGACAATCTTTTGTAGGTTGAATTGTGACTAATCATCTTCTAATAGTACTAAAATTGCTTGTACTTAGTTTTGTTGTGGATATTGTGGAAATTCGAATGCTTACTGATATCTTTATTACCGCATTCTATCTTGTATACTGAAATGTCAATTGTGAACCTAATCTCTACACACATGTTTAGAACACGAGCCTCCTAAACAATCATTTAACTTGTGTAAACCAGATTTGAAAAAAAAAAAAAAAAAAAAAAAAGATTCTTGCTAATAAGGTCGCATTTGTTCGTTCTCTACCTTGTAGACACTGCCAAATTTTCTTTTCTTTTGAATAAAAGCTCTTCTGCTTCGTTGCTCCTCTGAGTATTTGGTATGTAAGCATGGTTTGCACATTTTCAAACCTAATAAGTGCACAAGCCTTCCTGCTACATTTTTTTGACTCATGAGCATGTTTATAAACACTCTAGTGGACTACCTACCCTAGAGCGAAGTACGGAGAGATCCGCCTAAATAAGTCGAAGGGTAGAGACTTACATGTGCACCAGATTTTGTTTTTCAAATAAAGAGCGCTAAAAAATTAATTAATAAGGTTGAAACTGCTTATTTGATGTTTATGGAGACTGTAGTTCTTCGATGCTTGTGTATTGTTTATGCTCACTTTGAATTTCTATATACACGTATGGATGTAGGTGGTATGAGTAGAATTAAGCATTCTTATTTCCTCCGTGTCTAGAACTAAGCTAGTTACTTGCAATTTCAGTGAAATTATTAGATGGTTGAGCGCTTGAAACATATCTTAGTTTGCCGAGTTTACTATATGCTGCATTTTACTCTTTCATGACATTTGGTTGCTTGCTTGACTCCTTGGATTTATTTCTTGTCACATTGCTTGAGGACAAGCAAAGAATTAAGCTTGGGGGGATGATATTTACTCGATTTGCCTCATTTTTGTGTACATTTTCCCCATGCTTTTGCACATATCAGTCATTAACCTCGGCATATGTCTAGATTATTCCAGATTTGTCGCCAAATCGACCGGATTACTTGTTTTTCCAATTTTTATCGCAGGTTGACGAGGATAGGATGGATTTTCGGCTAGCGGTCGTGCGTCCTCGACTTAATCCGGCCATCCGACGATTCCTGATGGAAGTGCGCATTCTCGCGGACGCGTGGGATCTGACCGCACCGAAATCGGAGTCTCCGGGGGCCCGGAATCCCAAACCCTAGCCAAGAGGTCACATTTCTAATTCTCCAAAACCTCGAGGGCTTTTCTGCAAAAGTGCCAAAATCCCTTTCTTTTCCTTGCCGCCGGCCACAGAAGGATTCTTGAGCCCGGTTTTGTTTTTTTTTTGCTTCTTCTTCTTCTTCTTCAAACCCCCATCTCCACACCTCCCTCCACCTCGCCGCCGGCGGCCGGGCCGCACGCCGACGGCGTCCCTCCATCCCGCGTCGCCGCCACACGCCGCCGCCGCCGATCTGCTCCACCACAGCCGTCCACACATCCCGCCAGGCGCCGGATCTTCGCCTCCTGTCGCTGTTCCTCGCCGGGCCGTCTTCCTCGCGCCACACCGCCACCGGGCCTGCTCCAGATCCGGTCATCCTCGGCCCAGATCTGGCCGATCTCCACTCCAGCCGTGCCGCCGGGATCAGCCGCCGCCACCGAGCCGCGCCCCATCGGCCCGAGCCGGCGCTGCCCAAGCCGGTGCTCGTCCTCGCGCCGTCCTTGCGCCATCCAGCGCCGCTCATCGGCCCGATCCGGCCTCGAGCCGTGCCTCCACATCATCTTCTCCGTCGCAGGTCTGCTGTCTTCGGCTTCTTCACCAACCTCGGCCACGCGACTTCGACAGCGCCACCACAGCGACTACGGCCACGGCTTCATCGACTCCGGCACCTTCCTCCATCTCTCCGGCGATCCTCTTCTCCCTCGACAACCATTTCAGTGACATCTTACCTTCTCATCCTCCTCTTTTCCCTCTTATTGTTTTCCTCTGATGCTTGTGACTATGTGATGCTTGTATGAGAACAGGGTTTAATCGTGAATGAGCATTTTGACATTTGAGTAAATTCCAATTCAGTTGTGTGTTAATTGCTCTGAGTTGTAGACCTTGGTGATCTCTCTGTTCATGTTTGTTCGTCTTCATTTAAGAATTCTGTTTGTGTTTCTGCTGATGTTGGACTGTAATAGTTGATAGGAATAAGAGCTGAATGCATTTGAGTCGCAGCTTGAGCTTGATTTTGACTTACTGTCTACTTTGCTGCTTCTCCTCTTGAACTGCTTGTGTTGCATTTTGGTAACTGTTGTGACTGCATAGATGAATGAGAACTGACTCTGAATTACTGTTTATCTGTTGACGTGTTCCGAAGTAATGAAATACTTGAAATCTGAATCCAGCATCAGGCAGATTGAGCTGGACTATTTTCTTCCCTCTGCATTTCAGATTTAAATTTAGTTAGGCATATTTTTCTCTCTAGTCCCTTGGGAGAGAACGACATACTTGCCTTCTACTGTGACCTCATCCTCTTGCGAGGCCCCGTTCTAGGTGGTATCACATGTCTCTCCTAGTATTTTAAAATAAATATAAAAGTTAATTGTTGTTCAAGTATATGCATGCTTTGATTCAAATTAAGTGCTATGTTGGAAGAATATGAATAGATATGACCTAATTTCTTGTAAATCTCCTCATGTTCGTATATCTCATGCACCCTTGTCACCATAGGATATCATGCTTAGATTATGCTTATGCTTAAATGTATGCGTTATGTGCTAAATGGTCATGTGTATGAAAAATGTGCTTAAAACCTCTTTTGTGAAAGAAAATGTGATTAGAATTGATAGTCAGGATGGTTTGAATGGTTGGTGCTGTGTGCACATTGGGAATGTGGAAGGCTCCTCACTAACGGTTCATAAGGACAAGAACCTTGTGTTGTGCTTCTATGCGGCATGAAAAAGTACTAACCACTTGCCTGGTATGGGATAGGCACAACTTAGTAGCTTTCTTGGTATTAGCCGTTCCCTGCATGGTTTGTCGGTCTGGTTTCTATCGGGAAACTGGTGGGCCATAGAGGGCCACGAGCGGTGTGAGGTAATGAGAGGATCAGGTGTTAGAAGGAAGTCACCCTATGCCTGGATTCTGAGTCGTGCGCGGCTGAATCCACAGGCTATGTGTCTCATAGGACCATAGACTGAGACTAGGTAGAATTGGTAGTGGGGAGGACCCACAACTGTATCTTAGACTTAACTGTCTATTTACCGGGCAGGGATATTGCTAATACTAGACTGCAAAACTGTTATGTGATCTTGGCCTTGTCACATGCGTAAAAGTCGTATGGAGAGGTACCGACTTGAAAGCTGAGTGAAGAAGTGGATTAAAAGTGGTACACCTTTGCAAAGTTTTAAAAAGTATCGGATACTCTGAGCTCCCAGGTTATGGAGTCTGCTCTCGGTGGATCTATCCACGTCGTTTCAGCACAAGTAGTATTTGGAAGATAATATTGGTAATAAAAGTGGTGACTCATGAAAGACTGCCACACATAATGTTTTCTAAACTATAGTTTAAGATTTTCAAAGTCTCAATTTTGGAAGTAAAACCCTTCTTTAAAACTTCAGAGTGAAAATCTATCCTACTCTTATCTATGAAACAAAGACCTCATTCCTTGAGAATTGCCCCCCCCCCATCTATATATCTGCATTTATAATACGAAACTTGTTGAGCACTGTGTGGAAACATGCTCACCATTGCCTTTACACACAAACCCAGAAGAAGGATTCGTTGATCCCGATTCCTTTGGTTTTGAGTACCAAGAAGAAGAAGGAAGCGCTCCTAATGATTCAACCATCTAGAAGGGTCATGCGCCGAGTGGAGTCAGATGTTGTGGAAGCCCTTCCTGCGCCGCTGCCGATGGAAGTGAAGATCTTTGTTGTTGCTTTTTGTGTTGTCCTTTGTGTTAGGTAACTTGATACCAACTCTCCAATTGAGAAACTTGTTATTTTTGTATCAACTTTAATTAGCGTCATCCTTGGCGTTATGATACTGTAATATTGGTCCTCGTGACCTTGTACCTGTTTAATTATTTGTACTGCAGTTTAATGTAATTCCTGTTGTTGCGAGCTTTGATGTACCTTTCTGAGTGCAACTCACCTGGGTGGTTGCCATCGGATTCCTCAAATGAGGGTCCCACAGGTTAATGGTATTATGAAGTTTCCCAAGGTCATGTCCTCGCCTGATGAACATCACTTCCAATTGATCGCTCTGCTCAGTCAGCTTGGAATTTATTTCTCTTTGACCTGATCGAAGAAGGAAACATATTCAGTATCATATATTCTTAAATTCAAATGAGCAATGATGAATTCTATTGAGATGAACTTACAATCAACATCGGCTTGGAATTTACTGCACACCGATGCGAGGCTCTCTTTTTCCCCTTGGAGAGAATCATGTAATCGTGTTTGCTCCTCCATGGATGCAAGTGTGCTTGAGAGTTTCTCATTGTTCTCCCTCAGAGCCTCGGCCACTGCAACTTCTCCATTGTTGCACACCGTGGTAATCTCTCTTAGTAAAGCAGAGTTTTCCCTGCGACAATAACCAAAGATCGTCATTTTGGTCCATCATAAGGACCAAAGCAAATTAGTTAGCTATTTCTACTTTTAAAAATAACAAGGTAAAGAAAGACACCTACTGCTTTATGTGGTCATGCTCCGTTTGGACGACCTTGAACTGCTCTACCAGCAGACCGACCATGGTCGCAATGCGAGCAAAGTTTTTCCGAAGAACATTAAGAAGACCTTAAGGAAAATTCAGACGAATACTGAATAACCTAGTTTAAGAACTTCACTTACCTCCAAACGGTCTTCGAGGAATTTTTCAGATCCAACCCCTTGGTTGGATGAAGCCAAGCCATCGCATGCTTGCTCAGAGCTTTGAGCTCTAGAGATCATCTCCGGCGCAGGGCACTATGGATCAATGGGCTACATGGCTTCCTCGACCAACGGAATGGTAGATGCATCTACCTGTGCAACCATGTCCATGGTCGCAGTCGCCGCTGCGACCTCAACTCCCTCGTCATCGACGGGTTCGATACACAGCGTATTAGCAACCACCTCGTAAATGATGTTTGGCAAGGGTACATCTCCAGTAGTCAGAGTGGCTTCCATTGTAGCCACCGGTTCTACCGCGATCCCACTCATGGCAGGAACACATACCTTGGTAGTCTCTTTCCCCGACCATGGTGGGCTCCGATTCGCTCGCTGGAGTGGCTACGGCCATGGTCGAGGGAGTCCTGTACATTCAATTCATAGTTGATGAAGTCATTCCTAACTAAGCAATACGACTTAGCTGGAGCAAAAAATTATTTACCCAATATTGAGTCTCAGCAAATTTTGGGAACTCAACACCCCGCTTTGGGGAGATAGCAGCGAGGATAGCGACTTGGATGCGGGTTTCTTCGGAGGCTCTACCAACCTTCTCCTCCGAAGAATTTAGGTAGTTTCATCTTCCTCCTCCTCCTCGCTTCCTTCCCCCTGTACAAGCAAGACATAATTCCCCATCGTGCTTATTGGGGTATAAGAGGTAGGAATGTTTATCGCGGCTGCCTTCGAACCGGTCGCAGTTGTCTTGGATGAAGCCGCCCCAGAAGTCGTCAAGGCCTTAATCTTGCTGGGGACTGGCGCCTTAGGCTTCTTGGTTTTCGGTGTGTGGTATGTCCTTTGGACTTTGGGGCCCTCTTCATACTCTTTGAGGAACCACCAGAAGGACCTTCATCATCCATGGGCCTCTTTGTCCCCACCATTTGGCCCTCGACTAGCTACATCAGTTAGAAAGATCTCCTTTGACTATTGTTGTCTACACATCAGCATGAACAAGTTTACTGAATAGAACTTACTCTGCGATGCTCTTGGACCAGGTCGTCATCACCACCGACCATACTCTGTGGACTTGGCTTGCCCAAATCTCCCTCTGAGGTTGCGCGGTGTAGTCTTATGAGAGCATTTTTCCTCCTCTCGACCTTGGCCAATACCGCACAAATTACTAAGATATTCATGGAAGAATGAGTACCTTTATTATAATCCAAGGTGCCGTCTTTGTCAACGATTCAGACTCGGAGTCCTTAGTCGAACTTATGCAAAATTTGTGAGTTGTGAGACCTTTCAGGGTGTCCCTCCGAAAAGGGATGATGAGCAATGTCAGTTGGGGCATAGAGAGATTTAAACAGGTTCGGGCCCTCGATGGTGGGAGTAATAGTCCTACGTCCTTTTGTGATTTCACTATGTATGGAACAAAGGTTTACAAAGTTGGAGAAAAGATCGTCATAGGCAAAGATCTTTTCTGTGTAATTGGCTAAAAACAACTAAACTAACTTAAGGAAGCTTGTCCTTGATCTATCGTCGTCTTCTTGTGTTTTTCGTCTATTGGATCCCTCTTCGTCTTGTACATCCGCTCACCCTTTTATACTGGTTGAAAGGGCGCCAATGCACAATGGCTTTGAACGGTTGCTTGGGTGCAGTTTGGACAACCGCACTTAACTTCCACACAGGCTTAACACGTGCAATTGAGGGATAACCGCACATGTTAACCTCCTGGCAGTTGTCTTCATACGTGGAAGGATCTTCATGATTCTCGGGATATGCTTGTTGTAGAGCTTAAGCAATCCCGAGTCATCCTAGTCGAGAGTAGCCAACGACCTTTTGACCGCGCACTGTCTGCGGTCTCCTGTCCGCGTAACGTCTATGATCTCTCTGATTGCACAAAGCCTGCGACCATGTGTCTGCGCTTCTCAGGTCATCTGAGATCATAGCAACAGACCTCCGGACACTTGTCTAGTTCGAATCTGTCTTGAACCAGATGTGCATTACTCCGAACTAGCTCGGGTAACAATCCTCGTCAGCTAGCCCCCAAATTTGAAGAAAATGAAGAGACATATTTACTTCAAATTTTAATCCTGCATCGGATAAGTGACCCAACGCTTCAACTTCCACACTTAGTGGTGCACTACGTGCGGCGGTTTATTTCCCGAGACAGGTAATGATAGTGCTATTGAATTGTTTTTTTTAACCAGAGATAAAACTATAAATACGTTTTAAGAACTCGAGGCATTCAAAAAACGAACTGTCACCCCTGGGGGTTATAAATACCGAAACCCCTTAGCTCTAAAACTTCACAAGTCTTTTTCTCGGCTAAGTCTTTTCCAAAGCTACCTTTCCTTCTTTTCTGTTTTCACCTCAATGGCAGATCAAGACTCCAAGAACATCATTGAGATTGAAAGTGATGAAGAGGAAATGATACCCGAACTTGACCAGGACTTCCAGAAGGTAAGTCTTCTCTGGACCTTTTGGCTCAAGTCACCATTTCATATTCTGATCATTTCCAAAATGCTTTTTGGGAATTCACAGGTGACCGAAGAGCTGGTTCCTCCAGTGAAGAAACCCAATGTTGACGAGGGATCCTCCAGTGGTACAAAGGTTGGGGATGCATCATTGCGCCCTCCTTCCTTGTCCCATGTAGTTCTCCCTGTCCATGCAACTCGGCAGGTCGAACCCTCATCTCCACCTTTGGAGATCCATAACAATCCTTCGAAACTTTCTTCTCAGCTTTCTCCATTGCGATCAAACGATCCCCATCTTTTGATGGGTTATCAATTTTCTGGTGGGAAGGTTGCATTCCCGTGACCAGATGATTCTCAGCTTTTGTTGGGTGATCAATTTTCTCGTGGGACAGTTGCACTTCCACGACCTGATGGTTCCCGACTTTTGTCGGGTGATCTACTTTCTGTGGGAAACACTTCATCCTCCCGTCCAATCTTACCACAAGGATTGGTAATTATCTTCATTTCCTCTGCTGGTCGTTCTATCTTGTAGAACTAACACATTTATGCACAGGAGACGAAAATTTCTGGAGCCCCCAGCGACCAGCCTGCTAAGGTCCAACCTCTTTCCTTCGAACAGACTCTCCAGAAGGAAAAAGAGGCTCAGGAGAAAAAGACCGAAGAAATGTCTTCGGCCATTCTGCACCTGGTAGAATGTTATGACAACTCCCATGAAGAGGCGCACCAATTCAGCTTGGAGAGGGACTATGCTCGACAGCAGCGAGAACTCTCCGATATGATCAGGAATAGTAGTGCTTCTCTGATTCGGGATGATGTAGATAGGCTTAGAGCCATAGCCAGTTCTAGGGGCAGCCAGTGTTGATTCCACTGATGCTAATATGTCCCTAGGAGAACTTTGTAAACTTCTATGCTCTGGTCGCCTGTATCCCTTTTGTATGTAAAGATTGCCAGAAAAAATTTCTTTTACCTTACACACCTTAATTTCTCAAGAAGGATTATGTAAAACTTATAATCCCGAGTTAAAGCTCTTCACAATCTATGTGCGAGAACATGGTCACAAAGAATGCCTTTTGCGACCAAACATACTCAGGTAAATCCTTATCCAAAGTATGGCTTTGCAACAATTGTTCTGATCAGGAATGCATTGATGTGCTATACCGCGACCAGTACTAGTATTGCGATTAGAACTGAAACCGCGATCAGAACATAATACCTTGATTGAGTGATATATGTTGTGATTACCCACTTGTAGCGATCATAGAATTGCATTGCGATCATCATGCAAATCTCGAGCCGATCACAGAACTGCATTGTGATCAACAAATAAAAATTAATTTAAAAAAGACATGAGGGATCATTTCCTTCATAATCTTTGCAAAATTTTCATGTTTTTGTGTGTACCCTAGCCCCCGAATTGGAAACAAAAAATAATGAAAATATATTTTGTTCCGGATTCACTGTAGGGAGTGCATAACGGGTTTCCAGAGAGAAAGCACCCATTATTGGAAATTAATAAAGTATTCGACGAAGGGTTGTCTTGGGCATATAAAAGGAGAAAGCTTCCTGAGGAAGTTTCACAAGCCAAAACCCCTCATTTGCCTTAGAGTTTCTCGCTGCACAAAACCCTCTTTTGCATTCCTCATCTCCGTCGCCTCCAAAGTCGCCACCTTTCTTCCCAATCCTTCGCAAGAAATGGCATCCTGGAGCCGATCCGTCCACCATACAGAAGAGAGTCTGGTGGCACTAGAGAAGGAAGAGATTCTCCCTCCATGGCTACTGATCAACTAGCGGGCAGCAGAGAAAGATCAAGAAACCCCAATCGTCCAAGAGGGCGAATTGGTGATCTTTGAGGAATACCTGCGCTGCGGGTTCTGATTCTCAGAGAGCCAGTTCCTACGAGGAATCTTGGAACACTATGGGTTGGAGTTAGTGAATCTCCATCCCAATGTGGTTCTCATTCTGGCAATCTTCCAGCACCTCTGCGAAGCCTTCGTCGAAGTGCTTCCAAGTGTGGAGCTTTTTCGGCGCTTCTACTTTTCGGCATGGTCAAAAAGTGCCAACGCCGCTGGGTGCATCTACTTCTGTATAAGGGAGAAGAAGGAGTACCCCTTCCCGCCCCTACGGGATTCTGTACATGGGTGGTACCAGAAATGGTTCTACTGCACCCCTCCGTCGGAGAGCCGACTATGGTTTGCGAACTCCCAACCGAAGAAAGCCAGTGAGTTGGACTCCCATCCTGCTCTGACCGCAGAGCAGAAGAAACAAGCCCAAGTCATTCTTCACTTAGTCCAGCAAGGCTTGACTACGCGTGACATCATACGCGACTTTGTGAAGAACCGGATAAGCCCCCTGCGTGAAAGGGCTCATCCGGCTTGGGAAATCCAGTCCATGGCAGACAGTACCCTGGACTACAATAATGGTATGTCCTTTAATCAACAAAACATACATTTTTACTGAACAAAAAATGTTGTATTTGTTAACATGCTTGTTTGTGACACAGCTCTTTCTTTGTCCGAGATCAAAAAACGGAGAAACTACCTCCTACGGGCGTACAACGCCACTGTGGAGGGAGCTAAGGGATCTCCTCGCCCCCAGAGTTTAATCAACGTCGGCGACGATCTTAAACAAGAGCGCCGAAAGGTATGACCTTTTCTAATAAGCTCTGTTGTAAATCATGCACTTGTCCTGTATTACCAAAATCATTTGGAATAATACAGCTTCTGGGGATGTTTGCTGAGGTGATGCATCCAAGCGAGGACGTTGGTCCCTCGGGGAGACTGGCTGCGAAGAGGGCTAGGAGGACCCCTTCGAAGCACGAAGTGAAGGACCCTGCTCCCAAAAACTCCAAGAAGATCCTGGGAGGGGCTTCTTCACAGAATAAAATCACAACCGCAAAAAAGACTGCGGTAAGATATTCAGTACCCTCTGTAACCCCAGGTACGAGTAGAAATTACTTCTTCGTTGTACAGGGTGAAGGGAGCGAGGATGAGGAGGATGATATTCCTCTGATCCGTCGCAAGAGGAAGGCGATTGACCTTTTGGGAGCAAGCTTCCCAGAGAGGTCGGCTTCCCCTCAAATCGACGAAGTCCTGTCTCTGACTGCTGGGACAGAGGTGGCTACAATGGGCCCCGTGACCACTGATAATCCTGTGATTATGGGTGAAACCCTGGTGCCTGAAGCTTATGAAGCCTCAGGACTTACAACACCTCCCCTCCTGATAGAAGGGGCGATTGTGGTAATATCTCTCACAATCCTGCATGTTTTCATTCCTCTGTGCACATCTATTGAGTTATGTTCATTCAGGGAGAGGAAGACGACATTCCTCTTATTCGCTGCAGAAGGACTCCTGCCAGTCCTGGGGCGGTGAGTACTCCATTCCTGACGACAGGAGTGGGGATGGTTGAACAGGATCCTGCGACCACTACTGATCTCGTGGTTGCGAACGAAGTTCCAGTGCTTGCGGTCCAGGAAGCTCCAGGACCAATGGCTTCATCTTTACCCACAAAAGATGTTACTCCGGTAAGGACCCTTGTTTCCCATCATTCCTCAGGTGTGTTCTTATAGACTTGCATGCACACAGGGAGAAAAGGACAAAGTCCTATTCAGGAAAAGGAAGACCAGGACAGATGACAAATGTCCTCTTTTTCCTGGGGAACCATCCTCGAAATCCCAGAAATGGGCAGGGTTTTGAGTAAGGTAAGAATCTCTCCCGTTTGGACAGGATCATATCGAAGCGATCGACTGAAGACATTCTAACCAATGATTCTCTTGTTTGATGATGCTAGGTGCAGAGATGCAGCGCCAAGCCCCCCAGTGACCTCTACAAGTGTTGAGGCTCCTCCTGCTACGGAGGTCTTGGCCGAGCAAAGTCCCATCCCCAGGGTCAAGAAAATTCTTCGCGCCATTGTAGAGGAGATGGCTACAGAAGTCCAATCACAGAGATTGGAATCTGTAACCCCAGCCATGGAGGAGACTTAGCAGGTAAATTCTTCTGCCGCTCCAGCTGGGGATAAGGCGAGTTTAGAGACTCAGCCTTTGACTGAATCGGACAACTCACTTAGCGAGTATATTGAGGTATGCAGAACACCTCTTGTGATTTTTAAGTTCGCATTTGCATAGGAATATCCAGGCCCTGAAACTAATCTCCTTCCATGTCATAGGAACTAACTCGTGTGGGGACCAAGTCGATGGCTGTCGCAAAGCGTATCGAGGTCGCCCAACAGGAAACGAGTTGCCTGCAGCGGAAAGGAAGATGTTTCCTCATTTTCCTGAATTTTAATCCCATTTCAACAATTGTCTCCTTTGTCGCAGAGAAAATGCCTCTCTAATCGAGTGCCTCGCTGATCAGGAAAGCCAGGAGATCAGGGCTGCCACCAAGATCTCTTTCCTGGAGACAGAACTCCAACAGCTGCGACTGCAGCTCTCCTGTAAGTGCACTTCCGACCAGGATGAATTAATTTGTTATGCGAACTGTTTGTGATGGTCTTTTATTACAGCGCGAGATGACCAAATAAGCCAGCTATGCCAAGAGAAGAAGGATCTCCAGGCGACCATCGAGTTGCAAAACTCGAAAGTTGACTCTGTCTGCAGGGAAAATGAGGACTTAAATGAATCACTCTCAGCCTGTAGCAGTGTTCAACAAGACATCTTCGAAAAACTGAAGATGGTGGCCGGTTTGCTAAAAGCTGATGTGGTCAAAACCGAAAAGGATGACCTTAGTATTAGCGACTGGACCACACTGGTCACGACCCAAGCTGAGTCACTCGAGTATCTTCCTGAAGATACAAGGTGTCAAACAGAGGTAATAAGGACAAAAGTGCAATCCGCAGCCTCCGCCATCCTCTGCAAACTGCGTCTTCACCTCGGCCCGGATCTTGATCTAAATCCGGTGGTGGGAGAAGCAGAGGTCGAGAGTGAAGATCAACTTGAGGTTATAATGGAGGAAGTCAGGCCTCTGATCGAAAATCTCTTGACAGAACTTGGCCTATTGTAAATCTTGTACCTGTACAGATGTAATTATACAATGCATATGTATGCCTTAATTTTTGAAAGAAGAGCACTTCTTTTTGTTTCATTTTGAGATCATATTCCCCTAGCCCCTCCTGAGATTATGTCGCGTCCTGAAACTGGGACTACGACTACTCCCGTGGAGACCTAGTTTGCTGTAGCTAGTCCCATATATGCATACCTTTGACTTCCCAGGATAAGTCAAGCACAGGAGTATATTAACATTGCAGTAGAAAAACTTACAAAATATTAAGCAGTGTGGCCTGATGGCCTTAATATTACATAAAGAGATTACAATACCTTCGTGGCATTCAAGGTTTAGTTAAAGCAAACTAAAAACTTCTACACAACGGATGATGGGTGTCCCCTCCACAGCAAGAAGTTGACGGCAGAACAACACATCAGGGATCTGGCGGAACTGGCTCTCCTTCATCTTGATCCAAGAAGTTCTCCATGCCTTCATCTCGATCATGGAACGCTCCATCTACTGATTTGTAAGTTGCAAGGTTGAGTACTTACGTACTCAGCAAGTCATAGGTAAGAGTGGATACATATAGTAGTGTTGTTATGAACCTAGACTAGTCAAGAATTATGGATGTTTGTAAAATAATCTTTTCTTTCATATCTCATCTCATGGCAGCACTTTTCATAACATAGCATCGCTATTCATGTTCACTAAATTATAACACTACCGCGACACATCGACACACGACAGCCCACGGCAGCACCCCTTATCATGACAACACATGTCATTTGGGTAATCTTGATTTATCAAATTTTATTTAGAAAACATACTTGTGCCACACCCCGTGGATTTAATCCACCGCAGCAGACTCCTATAAACCCGGGAGTTCAGAGTATTCGAATACGTTTTTAACTCTGCAGAGAGGTACCAATTTACCTGCAAGATATTCCACTTTAATGCCCTTCCTATCAAAATGATTGGACCCCTAGCTCACTTCATACTGTGAGTGGCAAGGTGGAGATAACAAGAACTTTTGTTATGTTTTACTCACAATTCACCCCTGACCCTGTGGATCTCTCGCGAACCACAGTTGTGGCAGGTACTCCCTCCACCCCTATGCATATTCCCATTACTGGGTCAGCGTGCAAGATCACCTTCAGTGATATGTGTGGGAGCCGTACTCCGTGCCAATCGTGCATCACATCACATCTCATGCAGGGGTTTCATGTGCGATCCGCATAAGTACTTGTTCAGGCTTGTCCCATACCAGGCTTGCGGTTAGCACGTGTTTCATGCTACTAGACGCACAACACAAGGTTCTAGTCCTTATATGCCAGTGACCAGACCATCCACAAACCATGCACCTTCCGTGCCTGCTATCCTTTGCAGTTAAGCACCTCCAGTGCTACAGCCATCCATACCAAAATTCTGGTCACGGCTAGGGGTTTTATTTCATGAATATATATAAATACATATATAATAGTTCATGGTTCACTATTTGATCTTTTCACATTTCACAAGCATCCAGCTTAGTACTGCCAAATTATATCTCAACCATTCTTTCACATGCAATATTACTTATATTCAAGGTCATATCATAGCAATTCATAAAATATAGGTTCAATATGGTCAAGACTATGACTTGCCTTCCGCGTCGTAAGAAACATCAGTTGATGTCGGATCAGCAGTGACGTCCTTGAACTCTGGCTCCGACTCTGAGCAAAGATCAAACAAGCATCCAAGAATCACAACCTTTTCAATACATTATTATACTACATGCAATAATGCAAAGATGAAATGTCTCGATGATTCTAGAATAATTGGGTTTAGAAGCTGATTAGGGCTAACTCACAGAATTAGGGCTAAAGATGGGTGCTAGGGACTTTTAGGGTTCCAGGGTATGGAAATGACATTAAGTCCGTGGCTGGTTTGCCTAAAATCGACGAATGTCTTCAGGTTGACATTCGGTTCAAGGCGTTGACAAAGGATCAATGGTTGCTAGAGGGCTCAATTCAAGTTGTGATAGAACAAGGAATTGTAGATCACAACATCAGAAATCTAAGGGACAAAGTCATTTTCAAAATGCACTTCTGGAAGGAAGTGAAAATAGCTAATGCCACTGGCTGGCATAGACTAGCATTGGACTGACATGGCCAGAAGCTAGGGCTTGCCATAACTTTTGATATAGGGCTTCAATTGATGCACCACTTTGTTTGGGAGGTAGGCTTTGATAACAAAAACAATTTACTCAAAAGGATCTAGGGCAGGAGATGGCTGGAAAGTGGTGAAAACCGGCAAAGAACACGGTGGCTGAAGTTTCAAATCTTGGCACTGGACAGAGATTAGGGCATAGTCATAACTTCTGATTTAGACCGAATTGGAAGTCGAGCTAGTAGACAAAATTGTTCAGGAGATCGAGACGCATCTAAGGGGCAAGGTGCCTGAGCTGGATCGGCCGAGAACAAATTTCCGGTGGCCGGTGCCGGAGAAGATGACACTGGATTTGGGGTTTTCATTATACACGATTTGAACTCAATTCCTTGCTCAGGGAGTAAGATGGATGCATATGGAAGCTGTTGGCACGATCAATTTGGTTGGAGGGTCATCGGAAAAGTCTGGCCACGAGCGCCGGCGACTGGTGAAGCTTGAGCTTGGGAATAGCTTCGATTCAAGTTCAATTCTAAAATCTGGATTTACTGGTTTGGTAATTAAAGCTCACTGATCATTTTACTCTACTGGATCAAAGGCTAATTCGGATTGAATTGAGTTGCAAAGCTGGAACAGGGATTCTGGCAATTCCGACGATCATCGGCGATGAGGAGCACGGGGATTCAATTAAATGCTACAGAACGACGAGGAGGATGAGAGATACTCACTGGTGGCTTCAATTTAGGGATTAATGCAGTGGATGAGGCTAGCATCGTCAACCTCCTCGGCGGCTCGCCGGAGAAGAAGACAACAGCGATGAAAATTTCGTTTAATTGCTGATAAGTTCTAGAGAGTAGTGCTGGTGACAAGGGAGCTGCTTGGGATTGCTATTTAAGGGCAAGACGAAGCGAAGCTCACTGCTTGCTTGCGCCAATGGAGACTTCGGGTTGAAGCAACGGCGAGCAAACGAGAAGGTGTAGCTTCTCTCTGGCGCGCAAGCTGCTGTTGTGCTGGACAAGGACTGCCATGGTGATGACTGAGGTGTAGACACGTGCACCCATGCAAACTCAGGTGAATATGAGCACTGCGAAGGTCGGCGGCGACGATCACGACAACACAGCACTCTGCTCGTGGTCGCAGCAACGCTGATCAAAATGATCACTGCGCTGCAGTCAAGATCGAAGGGGATGCGAGTTCTGGTCGCGAATTGCTGCTGCTCTGGTCGCAAACAGTAGGTGAGATCGAAGAAGCTGATCCCTGGTCGTGAACTGCAAGTGTGGTCGAGCCAGGGACCTAATTGTAAGAATCTCTGTTTGAATTCTGGACTGATTTGTCATTCCTGGTCTAGAGATAGTTGATTTGCAATCTGATTTCATAGATGAGTATAAACTTATACCTTATACTCATCCAACAAGAAATTTGGTAAAATCTGGCATGATTTGATGATTTTTGATATAAACCGAAAATAGGGTATTTAGGGTATATCAAATATGAGTTTTAGTCGATTTCGAATTCAAGGTAATTGGAGAGAGATTTGGGTATTCTAATAAAAGAAGATTTTGTATTAATTAGCATTTGGGAGGTGTTTCCTGAAACAAATTTGAATTTGGTGTTGATTTGAAGATTTTAGCCTTTTTGGGTTTCAGATATCAGATAAAGGACTAATTTGCGATATAATTTGGACTGATCTGTGAAAAAGGCTTAGAATGATGTAATTTGGCTGCCAACTTTCTGGATTAAGGTATTGGCATACCCATGATCATAGTCCAAGAATAATCTGATCTGAATTAGGTCAAGATTTGGATAAATCTGAGTTCAGAGTATTTAGGGTAATTAGGATATTTAAATAATTTTTTGTTTTCGAAAACAGAAAGGAATTGCAGGATCTGAGAGTTAGAGATGGAATTGAATCTGGCTTCTGAAGGCTTTTATGCTCAGAGTAACTGATAGATCATATCAGAGTAACTGATAGATCATATCTGAGTAATCTGATCTTAATTTGGATTCACAAGGAAGATTTTGAGATATTTAGGGCTTAGAATAGATTAGGGTTGAATTGATCTTGCTACTACTACAGAGATACATGCATGCATGACTTTTATGAAAAAGGAATTTTTCACCCCTAAACCCAGGTTGTTACAGATTATGTATACTGGAGACTTAGTATTATAAGCGCAGGAAAAATATGGATGTAACGCCGACCAGGAATACCCAGAGAGTAATGTGACTTTAGGTATTGATATCTGACTAGACCGATAATCATGTTTGATACAACACCCGACTTTATTGCA
The DNA here is from genome assembly GCA_019359835.1 of Pharus latifolius. Taxonomy (NCBI): domain Eukaryota; kingdom Viridiplantae; phylum Streptophyta; class Magnoliopsida; order Poales; family Poaceae; genus Pharus; species Pharus latifolius. The sequence goes on along the minus strand of CM033326.1, from coordinate 41,863,550 downwards.
AACTGGTAGCCACTCTAATGACCAAGGACATGCCAGCAAGCCCCGTGTGCATTGAGAAACAGCTTATTGAGGGGTGTCTTGTCTGGAAGTGATCACGAGATCGGCCAGCGAATCCGGTCGAGGTATATAGTGATACAATTATCGACGACCAGCCCCCAAGCCAGACTCGTAACATATGGGCAAAAGGAATAATCATCACATGAAACAATCAAAAGTACTGATTTTGTTAAATCATGCTAATTGAAAAGGAAAAGGGTTGGGGAACTTACACGTAAAACTTGAAGCAGTTGATCGATGTTCCATGTATTGGATAAGATTCGACCATCCTCCATCGCTAACCGGGCCGATCCTGTTCGCGGTACCGAGACAATAGTGTAGGGACCTTCCCGAGACAATAGCAGTGACATTGCATACTGGCTCGGCCTCAATCCACTTTGTAAACGTGTCAATGGCCACAAACAAGAACTTGTATCCATTGACCGCTTGTGGCATAGGACCAACAATATCCTTCCCCCAAACCACAAAGGGCCATGATAGAGGGATAGTTTGTAGAGTGTAGGCAGGTTGATGGACTTGTCTCGCATGAAACTGACACTGAGGACATATCTTGACCATATTTTTGGCATCATCAAGTGCCGAGTTCCAATAAAATACTTGTCAAAAACCTTCCCAACCAGTATTCGGAATGACGCGTGCGCACCGTCATGAATTTCCTTCAAGAAGGATTTACCTTCCTCTTGGGATACACAGTGCATGAATACTCCTTGAGTACCCTTTCTATACAAAACTCCTTCTATAAGTTTGTATAGACGCACTTTTCGAACTAACCGATCGCTCTCGGTTTCGTCCTCGGGCAAGGTCCCATGTTCGAGATAGACCCTCAATGGATGGGTCCAATCTCGTTCATGTCCGAGGTTGGTAACGCAGACTGTTACCGGATCATCCTCGGCCGTAGTCATGATCGAAGGATGTTCCAAGTGTTCAACGAACACTCCTGCCGGGGCGGATGTACGTGAGGACCCAATTTTGGATAATTGGTCTGCGAGAATGTTGTCCTTTCGCGGGATGTATTGGACTTCGAAATGACTGAAGTGCTTTTCCAATCTCCTCACTTCCCCCAGGTAATGAGCCATTGTCTCATCGGAGGTGCTGTACTCCTTTTTTACCTGGTTCACGACCAGCTGTGAGTCTCCGCTCACCACTAATCGACGGACTCTGAGGAATTTTGCTGCCCGGAGCCCTGCAATAAGACCTTCATACACTGCTGCGTTGTTGGTCGCAACAAAGTGTAGTTGAATGACATACTTGAGCTGTTCACCCTAAGGCGTGACTAAGACCACACCAGCCCCTGAATGTTGAAAACTGCGAGAGCCATCAAAATACATTGTCCAGTGATCGGGGCATTCCAAATCTTCAGATTCCCGCACAGGTGGTTCAGGATTAGTCCATTCGACCACAAAGTCAGCCAAGATCTGAGATTTGACCACGGTGCGAGGCGTGAAATGGAGGTCGAACACTCCGAGTTCCACAGCTCACTTCGTGATCCGACCAGATTTCTCCGGATTCCGGACAATGTCCCCCAAAGGAAAAGATGAGGGCACTGTGATCCTATGTACTTGGAAGTAATGTCGTAGCTTACGGGAAGCCATCAGCAGTGTGTAGAGTATCTTCTGGACCTTAGGGTATTGCTCCTTAGGACCATGAAATACTTTGCTTACGTCGTAGACGGGTCTGTGCACACCTTCTCTTTCTGCGATCAAGACAGCGCTGACCGCGTAAGGTGTGGCCGCCAAGTAAAGGAGTAATGGTTCCTCCTTATTTGGAGAAACCAAGACCGGCGGACTGGATAAATATGCTTTGACCTCCTAAAATGCTTTCTCGGCCTCATCGGACCAAGTAAAATTATGGTGTTTGCGCAAAGCTTTGAAGAAAGGTAGCCCCTTTTAGCCTAGTTGCGATATGAACCGGCTCAATGCGGCCATGCGACCTGCTAGGCACTGAACATCTTTGATGGTCGAGGGAGACCTCATTTGTTCGATAGCCCTTATTTTGTCAGGATTAACCTCATTCCTCTGGAACAAACAAGAAAACCAAGAAGTTTTCCAGACGAAACCTCGAAAGAACATTTCTCCGGGTTTAACTTTATTCCAAATCGATTCAAATTACAGAAGGTTTCAGCAAGATCGTCTAAATGAGCCGAATTTTTTAAACTTTTTACAACTAAGTCGTCTACATAAGCTTCAATATTACGCCCCATCTGGGAAAGAAAGGTCTTTTGCATCAAGCGTTGGTATGTGAACCAGCGTTCTTGAGACCAAACGACATTCTGACGTAGCGGTAGGTGCCGAATGGTGTGATGAAGGCAGTCTTCTCTTCATCTTCTTCCGCCATGCTAATTTGATGGTATCCTGCGTAGGCGTCCAGAAAACTCATCAGTTCGCAACCCACAGTAGAATCGGCTAGCTAGTCGATGCGGGGAAGGGGAAAATCATCCTTCGGACAGGCATTATTTAGGCTAGTGTAGTCGACGCACATGCGCCACTTGCCATTTGACTTGCGGACCATGACCAGATTTGCAAGCCATTCCGGATGATCGACTTTGCGAATAAATCCGGCCTTTTGGAGCTTATCTAACTCCTCTCGGATGGCTTCCTGCTGATCAACAGCAAAACGCCTGAACTTCTACTTTATTGGTCGCTGTCTAGGTCGAATTGCTAACCTGTGCTCAATTACCTCCCTTGGGACACCGGCCATGTCAGATGGTTTCCATGCAAACACATCTGCATTAGCTCAGAGGAAAGTAATGAGCTCGAGTTCCTATTTGTCATCCAGGCCTGATCCAACCCGAATTGTCCTGGATGGATCATCTGGGTATAATGGAACCAATTTTAACGTTTCATATGGTCGAGGAGCAGCCTTGATTGCATCAGTAGACATTGTGGCAATCTGGGCTTCTCGGAGGGGAAGCTGATCTACCATATCCAGGGATAATCGATCACACGTCAATGCCACATTGCGACTACCTCAGACCAAAATAACGCCCTTGGGACCAGGCAACTTGTCACACTGGTAAGCGTAGTGTGTAGCCATCATGAATTTAGCGAGAGTTGGCCTGCCAAAGATTGCGTTATAAGCCGAATCACAATCAATTACATCAAAGGTAACCAATTTTGTTCGGAAGTTATCGGGTTCGCCCAGCATGACCGAGAGCACCACCTGTCCCAATGGCATCATAGAGGGACCAGGAATTATCCTATAAAACGGATGAATTATGGGTTTGATTTTTGAACGAGGAATTTGCATCTCATCCAGTGCCTTGACCAATAAAATGTCCAAGAAACTACCTCCGTCGATCAAGACCCTTTCGACTCTCGCATTACTGATAATTGGGGTAATGACCAAAGATAGCCTCAATGGTCGAGTAAGCCCCGCAGTGCCGACCAACCAGAGAAGTTGATTAACTCGCAGGAAGGAAAGAGGTGGTGTCCACTCCACAACTCTGCAGGCCACGACCTCAAGAATTGCCCGAGCTGGTTGAAGCAGTTGGATGACTTCTACCAGGGGATCGGGCCTATGCCGACCTTGCCACCAAAAGAACAGACTTGCGGGCTAAGAGACGCCAGTGGGGATGAAGAGATGTCCTACCAAGTACCTCGTAATCATGTCAATGTTATTTTCGAAGGTTCCTCCTCTTTTGTTTCTAAACGACAATTTAAAGCTTTCTATCAAGAGGTGAACCAAGCGGAGACTCCCCTTGGTGAACCTCAATACCCCCGTTGGTCGGATACTCCTTTGACGTTTGATCGCTCTGATTGCCCTGTGGGGCTTACTCGACCATTGAGGCTACCTTTGGTCATTACCCAAATTATCAGTAATGTGAGAGTCGAAAGGGTCCTGATCGACGGAGGTAGTTCCTTAGACATTTTATTGGTCAAGACATGTCCTCAATGTCAATTTCATGCAAGACAGGTCCACCAGCCTGCCTACGCTCTACAAACTATCCCTCTATCATGGCCCTTCGCGGTTTGGGGGATGGATATTGTTGGTCCTATGCCACAAGCGGTCAATAGATACAAGTTCTTGTTCGTAGCCATTGACACGTTTACAAAGTGGATTGAGGCCGAGCCAGTATGCAATGTCACTACTGCCGCTGCACAAAAGTTCTTTCATAAGAACATTGTGACTCGATTCGGTGTTCCAAATCGTCTCATCACTGATAATGGTTCCCAATTCGCTAGCGGTCTCTTTCTGGACTATTGCTACAATATTGAAACCAAGGTGTGCTTTGCTTCTGTAGCTCATCCACATAGCAATGGTGCCGTTGAACGTGCCAACGTGCAAATATTGCAGGGCATCAAAAAGTGCGTTTTTGATCGCCTTAAGACACGCTCGGGGGCTTGGGTAGGTGAGCTCTATACCGTTATGTGGGCACTACGTACTACTTCTAGTCGAGCCACTGGTGAGACACCTTTCCATCTGGTATACGGAGCTGAGGCTGTGTTACCCATGGAAATTAGTATTGGTTATGTCCAAACAGATCAATTCAAACAAGTTGATCAGAATGGACAACTATTACAAGATCTAATCCTCCTAGAAGAAAAACGTGATCTAGCTCTGGTCAAGTCCGCAGTGTATTTGCAAGCAATACCATAACAAAACGGTGCGGCCACGTAGCCTTCACGAGGGTGATTTGGTTTTACGTAAAATACAAAACCAATCTAATCGCAATAAATTCTCCCCTCAATGGGAAGGTCCCTACACTGTTGTCTCGGTGCCGCGATTAGGATCGGCTCGGCTAGCAATGGAGGATGGTAGAATCTTTTCCAATACATGGAACATTGATCAACTGCGCAACTTTTACGTGTAAGTTTCCCAACCCTTTTCCTTTTCAATTAGCATGATTTAACAAAATCAGTACTTTTGGTTGTTTCATGTGATAATTATTCCTTTTGCCCATATGTTACGAGTCTGGCTGGGGAGCTGGTCGCCGATAATTGTATCACTATAATACCTCGAGCGGATTCGCTGGCTGATCTCGTGATCACTTCCAGACAAGACACCCCTCAATAAGCCGTTTCTCAACGCACACGGGGCTAGCTGGCATGTCCTTGGTCATTAGAGCGGCCACCAGTTTGCAATAAGGTCGGGTGTTGTATTGAGCATGGTTATCAGTCTAGTCGGATGATAATACCTGTTGGGGGAAATCACCGCGAGACTAAGTCCAGGTAAGTTGCGTCACATGCACCCGGGGACCTGGCCTCCGGCGCCGTCCCGGGCGCCGCCATTTGCCCGGGGACCTAGCCTCCGGTGCCTCCCCGGGCGCCGCCTTTTGGCCCCCGGGGACCTGGCCTCCGGCGCTGTGCCGGGCGCCGCCATTTGCCCGGGGACCTGGCCTCCGGTGCGTCCCCGGGCGCCGCCTTTTGGCCCCGGGGACCTGGCCTCCGGCGCCGTCCCGGGTGCCGCCATCTGCCCGGGGACCTGGCCTCCGGTGCCTCCCCAGGCGCCGCCTTTTGGCCCCCGGGACCTGGCCTCCGGCGCCGTCCGGGCGCCGCCATCTGCCCGGGGACCTGGCCTCCGGTGCCTCCCCGGGCGCCGCATTTTGGCCCCCGGGACCTGGCCTCCGGCGCCGTCCTGGGTGCCGCCATTTGCCCGGGGACCTGGCCTCCGGTGTCTCCCCGGGCGCCCCTTTTGGCCCCCGGGACCTGGCCTCCGGCACTGTCCCGGGAGTCACCTTTGGCCCGGGGACCTGGCCTTCGGTGCGTGTCCCGGGCCTCGTCGCCCTTCTAAAGGTAAAGTCTCTGGTTGTTGATCACGTGCAGGTCACGCGAGGAGCGCCTCGGGAATCAGCGACCACTTGTCAAGCATCCAAGACGTTTGACCGGGAGAAGGACGTTCCTACCCCTCAATCCGACGGTGGCTTCCGGGGTAGTTTAGGCTTTTTGCTTCTTTTTGGGGCTATAAATAGCCCTTGTACCCCTCAGTTGTAAGCAAGTGATTCATATTGATTGGAATAGCTAAACCCACTGGTGTGCTCTGGAAGCCTCTCCCCCGGAGAGAGCCTCCCCAGCCGACTCCGGTCGGGAGCGCACCGACAGGACTAGGGCCCCCACCGGGACCCGAACCTATATAAATCCTCGTGTCATTTCTTGTGTTTGTCCGGCGGGGGAGGACCGGTCACCCGGTCAGCCCGCGCCGTGTAATCTTCGCTAGGATCGTTCACAAAACCTGCCGGGGTATTCGCAATACCACGACAATACCTAAAATCACAGTATTCCCTAGGCATTCCTGGTCGTCGTTACACCCATATTTTTCCTGCGCTTATGATACTAAGTCTTCAGTATACATAATCTCAGGAGGGGGCTAGGGGAATATGGTCGCCACATGAAACAAAAAGAAGTGCTTTTCTTTCAAAAATTAAGGCATACATATGTATTGTATAGTTACATCTGTACAGGTACAAAATTTACAATAGGCAAAGTTCTATCAAGAGATTTTCAACTAGAGGCCTGACTTCCTCCATTATAACCGCAAGTTGATCTTCACTCTTGATCTCTGCTTCTCCCACCACTGGATTTAGATCAAGATCCAGGCCATGGTGGAGACGAAGTCTGCAGAGAATGGCGGAGGCTGCCGATTGCACTTTTTCCCTTATCGCCTCTGTTTGACGCCTTGTATCTTCAGGAAGATACTTGAGGAGTGATTCAGCTTGGGTTGCGACCAGTGTGGTCCAATCGCTAAGGCTAAGGTCGTCCTTCTAGGTTTCGACCACATCGGCCTTTAGCAAACTGGCCACCATCTTTAGCTTTTCGAAGATGTCTTGTTGAACACTGCTGCAGGTTGAGAGCGTCGCATTCAAGTCCTTGTTCTCCTTGCAGACAGAATCAACTTTCGAGTTTTGCAACTTGATGGTTGCCTGGAGATCTTTCTTCTCTTGAGAGAGCTGGCTTATTTGGTCCTCTCGTGCTGTAATAAGAGACCATCACAAATAGTTTGCATAATAAGTTAATTCATTCTGGTCAGAAGTGCACTTATGAGAGAGTTGCAACCGCAGCTTTTGGAGTTCTTTCTCCAAGCAAGAGATCTTGGCGACTGCCCTGATCTCCTGGTTTTCCCGGTCAGCGAGGCTCTTGATCAGAAAGGCATTTTCTCTGTGACAAAAGAGACAATTGTTAAAATGGGACTAAAATTCAGGCAGATGAGGAAACATCTCCCTTACCGCTGCAGGTGACTCATTTCTTGTTGGGCGACCTCGATACGCTTCGCAACAACTATCGACTTGGTCGCCACACGAGTTAGTTCCTATGTCATGGAAGGAGATCAGTTTCAAAGCCTGGATATTCCTATGCAAATGCGAAGTTAAAAATAACAAGAGGTGTTCTGAATACCTCAATATACTCGCTAAACAAGCTGTTTTCTGATTCAGCCAAAGGCTGAGTCTCTAGACTCGCCTTATCCCCAGCTGTAGCGGCAGACGAATTTTCCTGCTGAGCCTCCTCCATGGTTGGGGTTTCAGATTCCAATCTCTGCGATTGGACCTCTGTAGCCATCCCCTCTACAATGGCATGAAAGACTTCCTTGGCCATGGGGATGGGGCTTTGCTCGCCCGTGACCTCCGTAGGAGGAGGAGCATCAAGACTCGTAGAGGTCACTAGGGCACTTGGCGCTGCATCTCTGTGCCTAGCATAAGCAAACAAGAGAATCATCGGTTAGAATGTCTTCAGTCGATCGCTTCGATATGACCCTATCCAAATGGGAGAGATTCTTACCTTACTCGAAACCCTGTCCATTTCTGGGATTTCGAGGATGATTCTCCGAGAAAAAGAGGACGGTCGTCATCTGTCCTAGTCTTCCTTTTCCTGAATAGGACATTGTCCTTTTCTCCCTGTGTGTATGCAAGTCTATGAGAATACACCTGAGGAACGATGGAAACTAAGACTGTAAGGGTCCTTACTGGAGTAACTTCTTCTGTCAGTAAAGATGAAGCCATTGGTCCTGGAGCTTCCTGGACCGCAGGCACTGGAACTTCGCCCGCGACCATGAGATCAGTAGTGGTCGCGGGATCCTGTTCAGTCATCCCCACTCTTGTCGTCAGGAGTGGAGTACTCACCATCCCAGGACTGGCAGGAGTCCTTTTGCGGAGGATAAGAGGAATCTCGTCTTCCTCATCCTCGCTCCCTTCGCCCTGTACGACGAAGAAGTAATTTCCGCTCGTACTTGGGGGTACAGGAGGAACCGAGAATCTTACCGCAGCCTTTTTCGCGGTAAGTGTTTTCTTCTGTGAAGAAGCGTCTCCCAGAATCTTCTTAGGGTTTTTGAGAGCGGACTCCTTCGCTACGCGCTTCGAAGGGGTCCTCTTCACCCTCTTCGCAGTCCATCGTCCCGAAGGACCAACGTCCTCAGTTGGACGCATTGCCTCAACAAATTTTCCCCAAAGCTGTATTATTCAACATGTTCTTGGTAATACAAGAAAAATGGATGATTTGCAACAGAGCTTGTTTGAAGAAAGTCATACCTTTCGGCGCTCTTGCTTAAGGTCGTCGCCGGCGTTAATTAAGCTCTGGGGGCGAGGCGATCCCTTAGCTTCCTCCACAGTGGCGTTATACGCTCGAAGGAGGTAGTTTGTCCGTTTCTCGATCTCGAACCAAGATAGAGCTGTATCACAAACATGCATGTTAACAAATACAACATTTTTTAGTCAGTAAAAAATGTCTGTTTTGTTAAAGGACATACCATTATTATAGTCCAGGGTGCTATCCACCATGGACTTGACTTCCCAAGCCGGATGTGCCCTTTCACGCAGGGGGCTTATCCGATTCTTCACAAAGTCGTGTATGATATCATGCGTGGTCAAGCCTTGCTAGAATAGGTGAAGAATTGCTTGGGCTTGTTTCTTCTGTTCTGCGCTCAGAGCAGGAAGGGAGTCCAACTCACTGGCTTTCTCCGGTCGGGTGTTCGCGAACCATAGTCCGCTCTCCGACGGAGGGGTGCAGTAGAACCATTTCTGGTACCACCCATGAACAGAGTCCCGTAGAGGCGGGAATGGGTACTCTTTCTTCTCTCGTATACGGAAGTAGATGCACCCAGTGGCATTGGCACTTTTCGACCATGCCAAAAAGTAGAAGCGCCGGAAAAGCTCCACGCTTAGAAGCACTCCGACGAAGGCTTCATAGAGGAGCTGGAAAATCGCCAAAATAACAATTGCATTTGGGTGGAGATTCACTAACTCCAGCCCATAGTGTTCCAAGATTCCCCGCAGAAACTCGCTTTCTAGGAATCGGAACCTGCAGCGCAAGTATTCCTCGAAGATCACCAATTCTCCCTCTTGGATGATTGGGGTTTCTTGATCTTTCTCCGCTGGCCGCCAGTTGATCAGCAGCCACGGAGGGAGAATCTCTTCTTTCTCTAGTGCCACCAGGCTTTCTTCTGTATGGTGAACGGATCAGCTCCAGGATGCCATTTCTTGTGAAGGATTGGGAAAAAAGGTGGTGACTTTGGTGGCGACGAAGATGAGAAATGCAAAAGAGGGTTTTTGTGCGGCGAGAAACTCTAAGGGAAATGAAGGGTTTTGGCTTGTGAGTCTTCCTCAGGAAGGTACCTTCTCCTTTTATATGCCCGAGATGACCCTTCGCTGAATATTTTATTAATTTCCCATAATGGGTGCCTTCTCTCTGGAAACCCATTATCCACTCCCTACAGTGAATCCGGAACAAAATATATTTTCATTATTTTTTGTTTTGAATTTGGGGGCTAGGGTGCACACAAAAACACGAAAATTTTGCAAAGATTATGGAGGAAATGATCCTTCATGTATTTTGTAAACTAATTTTTATGTGTTGATCACAATGCAGTTCTGTGATCGTTTCAAGATTTGCATATTGATCGCAATGCAATTCTGTGATCGCTGCAAGTGGGTAATCGCAACATATACGATTATCATTCAATCAAGGTATTATATTCTGATCGCGGTTTCAGTTCTGATAGCAATACCAGTACTGGTCGCGGTATTGCACATCAATGTGTATCTGATCGCAAAGGTTGTTACTTCGGACTTACCTGTGTGTGTATGGTCGCAAAGGCATTCTTTGTGACCATGTTTTTACACAGAAGTTGTGAAGAGCTTTAATTCGGGACTATAAGTCTTGCATAATCCTTCTTGAGAAATCAAGGTGTGTAAGGTAAAGGAAATTCTTATTTCTGGCATTCTTTACATACTGTCGTGGCATTGCGAATACCCCGGCAGTTTTTGAGAATGTTCCTAGCGAAGATTACGCGGCGCGGGTTGACCGGATGACCGGTCCTCCCCCGCCGGACAAGCACAAAAAATGACACACGGGTTTATACAGGTTCGGGTCCCGGTGGGGGCCTTAGTCCTGTCGACGCGCTCCCGACCGGAGTCGGCTGGGGAGGCTCTCTCCGGGGGAGAGGCTTCCGGAGCTCGTCTGTGAGTTTAGCTATTCCAATAAAAGAACCGATCGATCACAACAGAGGGGTACAAGGGCTATTTATAGCCCCAAAAAGCAGCAAAAACCTAAACTACCACGGAAGCCACCGTCGGATTGAAGGGCAGGACCGTCCTTCTCCCGGTCAAACGCCTTGGATGCTTGACAGGTGGTCGCTAAGTCCCGAGGCGCCCCTCGCGTGACCTGCACGTGATAAACAGTTCAAGACTTTACCTTTAGGAGTGCGACGAGGCCCGGGACAGCGCCGGAGGCCACGTCCCGGGGTCAAAGGCGGCGCCCGGGACGGCACCAGAGGCCGCGTCCCGGGAGCTAAAAGGCGGCGCCTGGGGAGGCCCCGGAGGCTACGTCCCCGGGCCAATGGCGGCGCCCGGGAGGGCACCGGAGGCCGCGTCCCGGGAGCCAAAAGGCGGCGCCCGGGGAGGCCCCGGAGGCTACGTCCCCGGGCTAATGGCGGCTCCCGGGAGGGCACCGGAGGCCGCGTCCCGGGAACTAAAAGGCGGCGCCCGGGGAGGCCCCGGAGGCTACGTCCCCGGGCGAATGGCGGCGCCCGGGAGGGCACCGGAGGTCGCGTCCCGGGAGCTAAAAGGCGGCGCCCGGGGAGGCCCCGGAGGCCGGATCCTCGGGCAACCGTGACACAACTTACCTGGACTTAATCCTGCGGAGATTTCCCCCGACAGCAGCCCCCCATGCACGCCGGGGACGATGCTCGAGTCCCCGGTGGGTATGGTTCAGGTCACCGGGAAGATCTCCGGGCCAAGCCACCGGAGCCGCGACGCTTCGATTTCCGTGCCCCACGCTTAAAGCCGCGCCGTTTTGCCATAAATGCTCGCGCGGTTTGAACCGGCGCCTCGATTCGCGCGCCCGTCCCTTCGTTTCCCGCGCACGGTTTGAACTTCTACGGTCCAGATTGATCCGCGGGTGCCACGTGGCGTGCATCTAGACCACGGTCCGCCCATATAAATAGGGCCTTGGGGGGGCCCGGAAGCTCATTCCAAATTTTCAGCCTCAACGATTTTTGCTCTCCCAGTAGCCCTCTCCCGGTAGATTTTCCGGTAGCTCTTTCCGGTAGCCCTTTCCGGTAGCAGGCGTCCGGGAGTTTCTAGTAGTAGCCTCCTGCAAAGTTAGCCACCAAAAAGAAAACTAACCTCATGGCACCCAAGAGTCGAGCGAAGACCACGGAAGTGCCCCCGGAGGAAATCCCCTCGGATTTCCTCTGGGCGTCGGAGTTCACGGCCGAGGACGCCGAGTCCTTGGCCGAAAGAGGCATCGTCACGGACGGGGACATCCGAGTCCCCGTGAAGAAGCACGGAGCCCCCCGCCCCAGGCCCGGAGAGGTCGTGGCCTTCGAGGACTTCTTGGAGGCGGGGCTCCGGCTCCCGGTGCATCCCATGCTCCGGGAGTTTCTCAAGGAGTACGGGGTGGCTCTCAACCACCTCACCCCGAACGCGCTCGTCCGGATGGGCCTCTTCATTTGGCTCTACGAGACGGCGACCAGACGGGAGCCCGACCTTCGCGCCTTCCGGTACTTCTATGAACCGGCGGCGCGGACCTCCCACCTGGTGAAGGGGGGCCCCAAGTCCCCCTTCGGTTCGGTGATGGTCTAGATGTTGCCGGCCCGGGTAATCGACTACCCGGCGGCGGCCTCCCGGGACCACTGGGGGGATTGGGTCCGGAGGTGGTTCTACCTCCGGGTCCGGGACGACGCGGTAGTGTACGCCCCGGAGGCCCCCACCTACAGCCGGTCGTCCGCACCAAAGCCGCCGGTGTGGACGGACGAGGAGTACGAGCTCCTCGGCAAGGTGATCCTTTCCAAGAAGACTCGCTCGATGCGGGACGCAGCTGAGGAGATGGCTCTCCTCCGGATCTCCCCCTTCACCGGCGGGAAGAGGGGGATCGGCATGGGCCCCGAGCAGCGGCCCCCGGTGAAGCCGGTGACGCGACGTAAGCTCCGGGAACCCGCTGCATTGTACTAACAAATTTTTAAGAAATTGACTAACTCTTTACCTCTTTCAGTCCGGCCATATCCGGCGGCGCGGGAGAAGGCGGAGAACCTCCTAGGGAGGTATTTCGCCGACGAGCACGAGCGCGTCGTGCGCGCCGTGGGGGAGGGCCCTCCCAAGAACTTGGCGGCGGCGGCCTATGGGCTGAAGCTGCCGAAGAGGAAGCCTCTCCCCACCCCGGGTCGCACAAACGGGGGAAGGAGGCTGCCGGGGGCTCGGAACCCAAAAAGGCCCGGGTTCAAAAGACCCCCGGCCCATCGACGACGCCGGCGGCGACACCGGCGAAGCCCCGGGGCGAGACCCCCGGGAGCGAATGTGCCCGGGCACCGTCCCAGAAGGAAGCAACACCTCCTCCCCCGAAGGGCCCCGTCGAGGCGCCGGGGAAGGAGGCGACCGCGGGCGGGGCGGCGTCCGACTCGGCAAACTACGCCCCATCGCCGCTCACGGTGGAGCCCCTCCCGCCCCTTCCGGCTTCTTTGGAGCCGGAGAGGCTGGAGGTGAGATTCGCGGGGGCCTCGCCCCCGCGGGTTTGGCCGGTGGATGAGGGGGCGAGCCCCTCGGTCTACGAGGTTCCTCCGGAGGAGGAGGCCCCGAGGACCTTCCGGCCCGGGGCAGGCAAAGGCCTGATGGTTCCCCCCGGGCGGAGGCTCCCGCCGAGAGCTCCTCGGCCATGTCTTCGGGGGGCACTACCTCGTCGACGAAGACGCCGGCCGCGTTACCGGACCTTGAGGTCCGGGACCCCCCGCCGGCCGCGCTGGCGGCGCCGGCCGGGAGACCCCTTTGCTCCCCGCAAGGGAGATCGCCCGCTACTCGGAGGGCCTGCATACCCGGAAGGTGCAGGCCTTCGTCGCGGGAGGGACGCTCCATGATCGTTTTGAGGGGCTTCAGTCCCTCGGGGCCCAGGTAACCCGAGTCGATGACGTGTTCATTTATTTCCTGCACTTTGAGATTTTTCTAACTCTATATATTTTGTAGGTGGCAACTGTTACCTGGGGCCTTGAGCAGCGGGTCGCCCGGCTGCTTAAGGAGGCGGAGGGCCGGGCCACGGCCTCCGTAGGGCAACGCGAGGAGGCCCTCCGGTAATGCGACGAAGCCCTCGCGGAATTGACCCGGGTCCGGGCCCAGGTTCATATTTCCGAGGCCATCAACGCCCGCCTCCGGGAGGAGGCCAAGGCGAGGGAGGAGGCGCTCCGGGAGCTCGAGAGCTCGAGCGTCCGGGCAGTGGCGGACGCGGGCCGCTCCGTCCGGACGGCCCTCGAGGGCCTTGGCGTAAGCCTCGGCTCCAGGAGCAGGGAGGTGCCGCCGGCGACCCTCGTGGAGGCTGTGCGTTTTCTCAACGCACAGGTTTCCGCCATCCCAGAGGCTGCCGATGTTCGGGCACGGGGTCGGGCGATCCCCATCGTCGCGGCCGCTGTGGGGCTCGTCGAGTTCCGGGGGGTCGGCGCCCGGGCGATCGGGGGCCGAATCCCCCGAAGCTTCTCGGACTCCTTCGAGCCTTCGCGCCGAGAGGTCGAGCAGCTCGCCGGAGGGTTCTACGACCGGATCATCCGGCCGTGGTTCCCGGCTCCGGCGCCTCCGGCGGGAGACGTCCCAGCCCCGGCCTTGGAGGAAGCCCCCCGGGGGGAGGACGCCAACGAACATGTATGAGCCTCCCCCCGGGTCTTAGCTAGGGCCCTTTTTTGTTTTAGGACTTTTTGATTCCGGTAGCTTCTTAGAAGAAGCCCCGGGCACTTGTACATAAACATTTTGAATGCAATGAAGTTAGAATTTTTTCTAAGTATTTGAATTGAATTTACTGTTAGCAGGGTTCCCGGGAGGTTGCTCCCGGGCGAAGGTCCGGGAGGGGCTCCCCGGGGGACGCCCAAGCGGCTTTAATTTTGCTAAGCCTTATCTCTGGGAATCGCGGCGAGGATAGTGCCCGGGAGCCGATCCAGTTGAGGTGGCGTCCGGAGTGGCACTTGGACAACTTTGATAATCATCGTGCCGAATTGTCCCCTCCGCGACCGGGGCTCCGGATGATCCCTCCCCTCCGGATACTTCCACCGGCGGGATACGAGTTCTGGCCTGAAGATGTGCTCCGGGACGCTCGGCGCCGCGTGCGGGCATTGTACCGGGACTTGACCCGGGAGCTAGCGGAGAGCCTCCGGGAGTATTAGGCGTAGGAACCTTAGGGCGTAGAGAATCCCCCGGGTTAGAACCCGGGTTGTATCGTTTCCGAAGCCCACCGGAGGGGGAAGATGTCCTCCGGGTTTGAGAATCAATAAAGCTGTTGTCGTTTCCTTTCATTGCCTCTTGATTTTCTTCTTCTTGGATGGTCTGGACGACTCATCTTAACAAGGATGAGCTAAGTTTCCTTGTGGGTGGTGCGGTCAACACCCGGGGGTTCCTTATCCCCCCCGCCCACAGCGGGCCAGAGAATAGCTCCGCGCGCTGTGGGGGTAACAAGGCCCCCGGGGTGGAAGTCACTTGTAGCATAGGAAATTTTCTAAGTTAGAAAATTTTAAAACGAGGTTTTCAAGGAGGAGACCTTCCGGGAGATAATCGTCCGGTCGCCGTGAGAACGGGGAGCCGGGAATAAGGCCTCATGTGGAAGGAATGTCCAAGAGAACCTGACGAGATTTCTGGAGGCGAGCTTCCTAGGAGACATTCGTCCGGTCGCCGTGAGAACGGGGAGCCGGGAATAGGGTCTTCGGGGAAGAAAATGCCCGAGAAATCCGACTTCTCCGAGAGACAATCGTCCGGTAGCCGTGAGAACGGGGAGCCGGGAATAGGGTCTCCGAGAGGCATTCATCCGGTCGCCGTGAGAACGGGGAGCCGGGAATAACGTCCACTCCCGGAGGAGGAAGATAGATCCAATCAGGCCACAAGGGGCCGATCATCCGGTCGCCGTGAAAACGGGGAGCCGGGAATAACGTCGACTCCCGGAGGAGGAAGATAGATCCAATCAGGCCGCAAGGGGCCGATCATCCGGTCGCCGTGAAAACGGGGAGCCGGGAATAATTTCGACTCCCGGAGGAGGAAGTGCCCGAAGACGGGGCTTGAGTGTTTGGGCAGGGGACTAGTCTCCCAAAGTGACTCGTTACCACGGCCACTGTGACCGGGTTGCCGCTTACACCCTCAGTCCACGAGGGCTGATCGTAAGCCGCCCTACGGGAGTGGAGACTCCCGTTGTAGGGACTTGTTGGGGCTGGCCCACTTCCTCGCGGGGAGGGCATCGCCGCTAGGGGCGGTAATGAGAGAGACCTGCAATGAGAGTTTAAAAGGCATGTCCTATGTATTGCTAATAAAATGAAGTACAAGGCCTCCCCTTGCGAAGCCGCGAAAGGGGAGGAAAATACAGTGTCCCTCCTCCCCCTCCGGCGTGAATGCTCCGGGGGAGGGGACAGGCCCGTAAGGCTAAACATAGAACTTACGAAGTAAACGCAAGTTCCACGTGTGCTTCAGCTCCTGCTCCTGAAGATTGGAGAGCTTGTAGGCCCCCGAGCCCAGGACCGCGGAGATCCTGTAGGGGCCCTCCCACTTGGGGGAGAGCTTACCCTGGGCCTGGGGGTCCGTCACGCGCTTGAGGACAAGGTCCCCAAGGCGGAAAGCCTTCTCACACACGCGCTGATTGTACGCGCGCGCCATTTCTTGCTCGTAGATGGTGTGGCGGAGGAGCGCTCGATCGCGTTCCTCCTCCGCGAGGTCGATCTCCAGACGCTGGTTGGCCTCGTTGGCCTGGTACGCTGAGGGCGTAGCTCCCCCCAGGAGCTCAACCCGCAGTGACCGGAAGCCGATCTCCGGGGGGAGGACTGCCTCCGCCCCGTAGACCAGGGAGAAGGGAGTACGCCCCGTCGCCCGGGACGGGGTCGTGCGCATGGAGCAGAGGATGCTAGGGAGCTCCTCAGCCCATGCACCCCGCTTAGAAGCGATCTGCTCGAGTCTCCGGCGCAACCCCTGTAGGATCACGCCGTTGATCCTCTCGACAGCCCCATTGCTCCGGGGATGGGCCACCGAGGCGAAGTGGATGACGAGCCCCAGGCCTTCGCAGAATTCCCGGAAATAAGCTGAGTCGAATTGGGTCCCGTTGTCCACGGTGATTTCCCGGGGGACACCAAAATGACATACGATGTTTTTCCAGAAAAACCGCTGAACGGCCCGGGACGTGATGCTGGCCAAAGGCTCCGCCTCAACCCACTTTGTAAAATAGTCGACTGCGACTACCGCATACTTGTATCCCCCGGGCACTGGGGGGAAGGGCCCTAAGAGGTCCATCCCCCAGCGCACGAAGGGCCAAGTGATGGGGATCGTCTGCAGCGCTATAGGGGGGAGGTTCGAGCCCTTGGCCATCTTCTGGCAGGCCTCGCACGCGGAGACAAGGTCTCGCGCGTCGCGCATGACCGTGGGCCAGTAGAAGCCCTACCGGAGGGCCTTGGCCGCGATGGCACGCGGGGCTAGGTGAGAACCACAGCTCCCCGCGTGGATGTCTTCGAGAAGTTGAAGTCCCTCCTGCCGGGGGAGGCAGCACAGGAGGGCGGAAGCCCCCCGCTTGTAGAGCCTCCCCTCCAGCAGGAGATATGCCCGGGCTTTAGCCCAGAGGCGTTTAGCCTCGGTCTCACTAGGAGGGTCCCCCTCCCCCTTGATGAAGGAGATGAGGGGGTCCATCCAAGACGGAGTCCGGGTGATCTCAGCGACCTCCGGGACATGAGGCTCGTTGCCCGTGTCCGGGGAGGCCACCGAGCGCTTCGCGATGAACTCCAGGAAAGCCCCCTTGGGGAGCGCTTCCCGGGCGCTTGCCGCCCGGGCCAAGGCGTCGGCCCGGTCATTGTCCCTCCGTGGGATATGCCGGGCCTGGAGGCCGTCGAAATGCCTCTCCATCTTTCGCACTTCCTGCAAATAAAGACTTAAGTTTGCGTCATGGCAAGGGTAAGACTTGTCCACTTGGCAAACTACGAGCTGAGAATCTCCCTTGACTAGGAGGCGCCGGATCCCCAGGGAGCGCGCGAGATGCATCCCGAGGAGCAAAGCCTCGTATTCGGCGACGTTGTTGGTTGCGGGGAACTCGAGCCGTGCGGCGTACTCGAGTTCCTTCCCCTCAGGGCTCCGGAGGACTACTCCCGCACCAGCCCCGGCGAGACACAGCGACCCATCGAACATAAGGGTCCAATGATCACTGCGTCGGGGCGGCACAGGGAGATCTTCGTCCCCGGACCCAGAGGCGAGAGTCCACTCTGCGACGAAGTCGGCGAGGACCTGCGACTTGATGGCAGAGCGGCCGGTAAGGGACAGGGAGAAGGGGGCGAGCTCGGCCCCCCACTTCCCGATCCGGCCGGTGGCTTCTTTGTTCCGCAGTACCTCCCCGAGGGGGAGGGACGACGGGACGGTGATGGGGTGCCCCAGGAAGTAATGCCGAAGCTTCCGGGACGCCATGAGGAGGGCGTAGCAGATTTTCTCCATTTCCGTGTACCGAGTTTTGGCCCCTTGGAGGGCCTCACTCACGTAGTACACGGGACGCTGCTGCCCCCCTTGCTCCTTCACCAAGACCGCGCTGACGGCGACAGGGGTCGCGGCAAGGTAGAGGAGCAAGGGCTCTTCCGGGGACGGACTCACGAGCATTGGAGGGCTCGTGAGGTACTCCTTGAGGTCGTCGAACGCCTCCTGGGCCTCGGGGGTTCAGCGGAACCCCTCGAGCCCTCGGAGGATCTTGAAGAACTGGAGGCCCCGCTCCCCCGACCGGGAGACAAAGCGGCTGAGTGCGGCTAGGCGGCCGGAGAGCCGCTGGACATCCTTGACGGAGCGCGGCGGGGGCATGTCTAGGAATGCCCGGATCTTCTCGGGGTTTGCCTCAATGCCCCGCTGGGACACGAGGAAACCTAGGAGCTTCCCCCGGCGCACCCCGAAGGCGGACTTCTCCGGGTTGAGTTTGAGCCCGACCGCGCGGAGGTTGCGGAAGGTTTCAGCCAGGTCGTCGATGTGGGAGGCTGCGCGGGGGCTCTTGACAACCGCGTCGTCTACGTAGACTTCGACGTTGCGGCCGACTTGCTCTTTGAAAACCAACGTCATGAGGCGCTGGAAGGTTGCCCCCGCGTTCTTGAGCCCGAAGGGCATATGGATGTAGCAGAAGGTTCCGAGGGGAGTAATAAAACTCGTCTTTTCCTCGTCCCCTTCCGCCATCCGGACTTGATGGTAGCCAGAGTAGGCGTCTAGGAAGCTCATGAGCCCGCACCCCGCAGTGGAGTCGACGAGCTGATCAATCCACGGGAGCGGGAAGTTGTCTTTGGGGCAGGCGCGGTTAAGGTCAGTGAAGTCCACACACATCCGCCACCTGCCGGTTGATTTCTTGACGAGGACAGGGTTCGCGAGCCACTCGGGGTGCAAGACCTCCCGAATGAACCCCGCCTCTCGGAGCCGGGTGATCTCCGCCTTGATTGCCTCTTGGCGCTCGAGGGAGAGTTTCCGTAGCTTCTGTTTGACTGGGGGGTGATCGGGGGCTACTGCGAGCTTGTGCTCAATGACCTCCCGGGCGACGCCCCGCATGTCTGACAGTTTCCACGCAAAAACATCGGAGTTTTTCGCCCAAAAAAGCCGCAACTTGCGCTGCGTGCTCCTCGGGGAGCTCCGCCCCGATCCGGACGGTTTTGTCTTCGTTGCCCGGGGACAGCAGGACCTTCCGGAGGCCCCCTTCCGGCCGCGGCTTGAGGAGGGGCCTCCCGGGTGGAGGTGCGGCAGCGTCTAGTTCCGGGGGAGAAGCCTCCTCCCCGGGCGTCTTTATGAGGTTGACGCTTCCGATTGTGGCCGCCGCGCGCTCGTATAGAGCGCGGGCCATGTCTTGGTCTCCCCGGACATCGATCACACCATGCGGCCCGGGGATCTTCATGCAGAGATAGTTTTGATGGGTGGCAGCCCCCAGCCGGTTGATTGTCGTCCTCCCCATAATCGCGTTGTAGGAGGAGGGGAGGTCCACTACGTCGAAGCGGACCAGCTCGGTCCGGTAGTTCTCCGGGGTGCCGAAGGTCATTGGAAGATCTACCTTGCCCACGGGGTGGATCGCCTTCCCCGGGACAAAACCTTGCAGGGGCCCGGCAGCGGGCTGTAGGAGCTTCTCATCCACCTGCATTTCTTTGAAGGCCTTCAGGAATAGGACATCGGCGGAGCTCCCGCCGTCCACCAGGATACGGGCCAGATGGCAGTTGTAGATGGTCGCAGAGACAATGAGCGCATCATCGTGGGGGAAGCGAACCCCCCGTGCGTCTTCTGCCGTGAAGGTGAGGGGGACGTCCGACCACTTCGGTGGCGGGGACGCGTGTAGCACCCCCACAACCTTGACCTCGCGCGCATACTCCTTACGCTGGCGCTTAGAGTCCCGCCCAGAGGCAGATCCTCCCACGATGACGTTGATGTGCCGCTGCGAAGTTTGAAAGTGGAGAGCTTCTGAAGGCTCCCCCTCCTGCGTCTGCTGACCCCCCGTGGGAGCGGGAAGGGCCGGAACAGCTGGCCGGGGGAGCAAGGAGGCTGGAGTCCCCCCCCCCCTGCCCGCGCTGGTCGAGGAAGTCCGCGAAGTGCTGCAGCAGCTGGCCACAATCTCGGGTAGCGTGGGTATTGGACCTGTGGAGGCTGCACCACAGTCCTTCCGCCTTCTCCCCGCGGGGCCTTCCCGGCCACGCGAAGACTGTCCTCCCCCATGGCCCTTCGGCTTGGGGAAGGGGCGGTTGGCCCTCGGGGGGTCGCGCGAGCCGCCCCCGCCCTCGAGGAGAAAGGTGTCCCGGGGCCGTGGCTCGTTACGCCCCCCCTGCCTGGAGCGTTTGGGGGGATCCCTGGCCCCCCGGTCGACGGGGGCGGGAGCCCCCTGGGTCTTCTTCCAAATATCGTCTTCCTCCGCCCGAGCGTACTTTTTGAGCACGTTGAAGAGCTCATCGGCGGAAGAGGGGCAGCTCCGGGAGAGCCTTCGGTGGAGCTCCCCCGGGAGGATGCCGCTTTTGCAGGCTTCAATGACTGTAGAGTCGAGGACGTGGGCCACTTTGCTCTTCACCTGAGCAAAGAGCTTGAAGAAGCTTCTGATGGTTTCCCCAGTCCTCTGGCGGACAGTGTATAGCTGCGAGGAGTCCAGGGGACGCACATAGTTCCCTTGGAAGTTGGCACAGAACTCCCGCTTGAGCTGCGA
This sequence comes from Pharus latifolius, assembly GCA_019359835.1. Lineage (NCBI taxonomy): Eukaryota > Viridiplantae > Streptophyta > Magnoliopsida > Poales > Poaceae > Pharus > Pharus latifolius. The sequence continues at coordinate 41,842,950 of CM033326.1, read as the reverse complement.
GAAAGACTTGATGGAGACGGCCTTCAGGTTGTAGAACCAGGAGCGGGCAATGCCGGAGAGGTAGAGGGGGAAGACGTTGCCCTGTACTATCTCGTCCCCCCCGGCCGCGGAGATGGCAGTGGAGTAGACCTGCACAAACTCGTAAGGGTCTGCCTCAGCGTTATAGTGTTCGATGTGTGGTGGGCGGTAGGGCCGCGGCCACCAGATGCTGCGAAGTCTTCGGCACAGGGGCTGGTTGGCCCCCTGCACTTCCCGGGGGGAGCCTCGGTCGCTGTCTTCTTTCACGGGACCTTCGTTGTCTGAGTCTGGAAGCGGTCCGAGAGGTCCGCCAGAATGGCGGTGGCGATGCTTTTCCTCCGGACTGGGACTGAGTTCCCGGACGTCCGGGCTCTCCGCCGGAGAGGTTGGCTCTTCAGCGGGTCTCTTCCCCCGGCCCGTGCGAGGGCGAGGCTCCCCGCGCCCGCGGCCGGGGGGAAGTTCTTCCCCGCGCTCTGGTGAACGCATTCGCTCGACCTCCCCTGGGGAGAAACGGACCTGTCCCGCCGAGGGAGGGAGCTCGTGGCTGTAGCTTCCGGAGCCGGTTGGGGCGAGCCCCCTGCGAAGACCCCCGGGACCAGAAAGGGGGAAGCCCCTGTATCATCTGAAACCGGGGAGGGGGCCCCAGTGGCCACGACCGGAACCGGGAAGGGAGCAGGCCCTGTAACACCCGGAACCGGCGAGGGGGAAGCCCCCACGGTGTAACATCCTGAGTTTTGGGGTGAAAAGTTTCTTTCTTAAAAATCATGCATGCATATGTCTCTTCTAGATCAACCAAATCAGCTTCAGCTTTATTCTGTTCTAGCCCTAAAATCTCCAAATCTATCCTGTGACCCCAAGTCAAGATCTGACTTGCCAGATTTGATCTATCAGTTATCCTAAATCTAAAAGCCTTCAGAACCTGGATTCAATTCTATCCCTAACTTCCATAATTATCAACTCTTTTCTGTTTTCGAAAACAGAATATCTGTTATTACCTTTTACCCTAAGTTTCAGAAATTCAGATTTAATCAAAATCTTAGCCAAGTTCAGACCAGATTATTCCTGGATTATGATCAAGGGTATGCCAATACCTTAATCCAAAAAGTTGGCAGCCAGATTTCACCATCTGAACCTTTTTCGCAAATTAGTCCAAGAGTATCGCAGATCAGTCCTTTTTCCAGATTTTCTAAAAGCCAGAAAAGGCAAAATGTTGCAAATCATCTCCAAATTCAAATCTGATTCAGGGAACACCTCCCAAATGCTTTTCAACACAAATTCTTCTTTTATGAGTATCTCAAAAATCAAACCCCAAATCCCAGAATTCGAGATCAATAAGTTTCAAACTTATTTTACCCTAATCTACTCTGTTTTCAGTTCATATCAAAAGTCATCCAAATGTCTCAAACTTTATCTTCTAGCTGTGCCAAATCATCTATGGAATTAAGTATACCAAAACAGCAGAATCAATTTCGGTTTAAACCTCCCAAAATTCCAGATTTACATTTCAGTCCAAAACTCAAAGAATTGAAACTGCAGTTCAGTCCATTTTCGACCAGGCTAGCTACTGTGCGCACGACCAGAGATTGCCGTGGTTGCCATGCGCCGTGCACGCTCGCCGCCGGCCAAGTTCCGCTTGCATTTGTGCTCGTGCATGCTTGCTCTTCCTGTTGCGCACGCGTCAGTGTCTCAGCCATCGCCGTGGCAACACTGTGGCGGCGTCGACGACTAAAGCTTGCCCTGTGCGCGACCAGCAGTGACTGTTGTCAGCATCTTCTTGCCACGTAGCTTGCCTTGCCAGCCGTTGTCGCCACCACCTTGCACCGCCCGACATGGTTGAGTCCCAATGTAGCACAGCTTCGCCTTGCCAGTGCACCGTCGCTTCACCGCTCGCCGTTGTTGCAGCTGCGCCCGGCAAATCTTGTCATCTGGCACAAATTCAATGCTGTAAATCCTTGCAAGCTACGCCCACTGCTCTATTTAAACTACCAGTGCCTTGTATCATCTTCTCTTCATCAGGACTTAGCCAATTTTGCAAATTCGCTCGCTGTCGTCTTCTTCTCCGGCGAGACCAGCTCGAGGCCTCACGGTGACAGCCTCAACCGCAGCATCTCCTGCCAAATTAACAGCACCAGTGAGTTCCTCTCATCTCATTCATCATGCTGTACCATTTAATTGCTCACCGGTGACCTCTAACGCCGGCGATCACCGGAATTGCCGATTACCCTGTTCCTGCAATGTAGCTTAATTCAGCCCGAATTAGCTCTCGATTTTGTGGAAGAAGATGATCAGTGACTCATTTCCAACAAGCCTATGCATCAAGATCTCCCAATTGAGCTTCAATCGAAGCTTTCCCCAATTTTGAACTTCTCCAGAAACCGGCGATCATCGCCAGGCTTCTCCGGCCATCCTCCGGCCAAATTGATCGCGCAGGTAGCTTCCTCTTATCTCTCTTTCACTTCCCAAGCTTGGAATCGAGTTCATTCAGCCTAAAACAAAAACCCCCAAATGGCAGTGTTTCTTCTCCGACGTCGATCACCGGAAAACCTATTCCTGGCCGTTTCAGTTTCATCCACTTTGTCATTCAGGTGTGCTTCAACCTCCTGAACATATTTGTCTTCTAGCTCAATCTTTGAAACTGCCCAGAATCCAAGTTATAGCCATGCCAAAATCTTGTCCAGAACTGCTCCAGTGCAACTAGTTCACCTCAGTTCATCACTGAATTTCATCACTTTCTAGCCATCTTCTGCCCTAGATCCTGTTGAATGATTTGTTCCTGTTATCATTGCCTACCTCCCAGACAAAGTGGTGCATCATTTGGAGCTCTAGATCAAAAGTTATGCCAAGCCCTAGTTTCTGGCCATGTCAAGATCAATGCCAGACTATGTCAGTCAGTGGCATTAGCCCTTTTCACTTCCTTCCAGATGTGCATTTTGGGCATAACTTTGTCCCTTAGACTCCTGAGGTTGTGATCAACATTTTCTTCTTCTATCACAACTTGATTTGAGCCCTTGAATTATATTTGCCGCTAAACCCTAATTTTTGACACTATTCTGGTGCATGCCAGCCAATGGCATTGCCTTGTTTACTCATTTCTGATTGTGCATTTTGAAAGCCACTTTGTCCACTGAATTTGTAGAGTTATGACCTACACTTTCTTCTACTGTCATAACTTGAGATAAGCTCTCTAGTTTTCCTTGAAGTTATGTCAGAATCTTGATCCGAATGTCAATCTGCTGACATTCGCTGTTTTTGATCAAACCAGCCACAAAACTGATGTTCTTATTGTAACCTTGAGATCCTAAGAGCATCTAACACCCATCCTTAGCCAATTCCTTGAAACCCTAGATCTCAACTCAGTTCAGCTTGTAATCTCAATTATCTCCAGTATCGTTCAGTCACTCTTGTTAAGCATATCTGCATATAAATCCTAAAACATCTTAATATATAAGTAATATTTGTGTGTATTGTTTGGTTTGTCGTCGAGCAGATTCAGAAGCTGACTTTGAAGATTTCGCTGTTGACCCGTCATCAACTGCTGTTTCTTACGACGCGGAAGGCAAGTCATATCCTTGGTCATTTTGAACCTATATTTTAAATGTTGCTATAATATAACCTTGAATATAGGCAATATTGCATGTGAAAGATTGAGAATGGTTGATTTATGAATTGGCAGTACTAGACTGGTTATCTGTGAAATGTGAAATAAACAAGTTTTGAGCCATGAACTATTATATGTATTTATATACTTATATTCATGAAATAAAACCCCTAGCCGTGACTAGAAAATGGTATGAATGGCTGTAGCACTGGAGGTGCTAGACTGCAAAGGAATGCAGGCACTGAAGGTGCAGGGTTGTGGATGGTCTGGTCATTGGCATATAAGGACTAGAACCTTGTGTTGTGCGTCTAGTGGCATGAACAACGTGCTAACCGCAAGCCTGGTATGGGACAGGCCTGAACAAGTACTTATGTGGATCGTACATGAAGCCCCTGCATGAGTTGTGTTGTGATGATTGACTTGGAGGCTGACTCCTACTATCACTGAAGGTGATTTGATATTTGACCCAGTAATGGGAAAATGAGGTGGGGTGGAGGTTATGATACAGCCTACCACAACTGTGTTTCGCTGAGAGCCACAGGGTCGGGGGTGAATTGTAAGTGATGCATAACAAAAGTTCTTGTTATCTCCACCTTGCCACTCACACATGGTTGTGAGGAGGGGTCTAATCATTTTGTTATGATAGGATGGGCTTGAAAGTGGAATATCTTGCGGGTAAATTGGTACCTCTCTGCAGAGTTAAAAACGTATTCGAATACTCTGAGCTCCCGGGTTTTATAGGAGTCTGCTGCGGTGGATTAAATCCACGGGGTGTGACACAAGTATTATTTTCTAAATAAAATATGTTTTAATCAAGATTACCCAAATGACATGTGTTGTCATGATAAGGAGTGCTGCCGTGGGCTGTCGTGTGTCGACGTGTCGCGGTAGTGCTATAATCTAGTGAACATGAATGATGATGTTATATTATGAAAGGTGCTGCCATGAGATGAGGTATGAAAGAAAAAGATTATTTTATAAACATCCATAATTCTTGACTAGTCTAGGTTCATGTCATCACTACTATATGTATCTACTCTTACCTATGACTTGCTGAGTACGTAAGTGCTCACTCTTGCAACCTACAAATCAATAGACGGAGCGATCAACAATCAAGATGAAGGCGTGGAGAACTTATTGGATCCAGAAGGAGGAGCGTCAGTCCCGTCATTTCCCTGATGTGTGTTGTTCTGCCGTCCACTTCTCTTTTGTGGGTGGGTCACCTATCTTCTGCTGTGTAGATGTTATTTTGCTAAACCATGTATGCCGTGAAGGCATTGTAATCTCCTTATGTAATATCAAGGCCAGCAGGCCACACTGCTTAACTATTTTGTAAGTTACTCTGTTGCAATGTGATATACTCCTGTGCAATGTGATATACTCCTGTGCTTGACTTATCCTGGGACGTCAAGGGTATGTGTATGCTATCCATATATGGGACTAGCTGCAGCGAGCTAGGTCTCTACAGGAGTAGTCGTAGTCCCAGTCTCGGGGCGCGACACACGGCGACGTCCGGAACCGGGGAGCCCATGCGGGGGGAAGTCCACTGCAGCACGGGGGCTGCTCTGTCAGCCGCCCCCGGTGCGGTAAACGCGACGCGGGGGGCGGGACTGGCTCCCGGCGCAGGGTAAACCCCCGGCAAGAAGTGGGCTCCCGGCCCCGGGAATAGGCCGGGGACGGGGTACCCCCCTGGTGCCACGAAGGGCCCCGGCATGAAATAACCACCCGGCACCGGAACGGGCCCGGGTGCCGGGAAGGGTCCGGGCGTATATCCCACAGGAGGAGGGAACCCCCCGGCAGGATCATATGGGGCAGACAAACCCCCGGAGGCCGGAGGGGCCGCCGGGTAACCCATAAACGGGGCCATGTTCCCCGGATACGGGTGTGACGCAAATGTGGGGGCCGGAGGCCGCGCCAACACGCTAAGGAGCTCGTCCATAGAGCGCTGAGCGCGAAGCTGGCCTTCCACGAGAGCTTCGAGCAGGGCGTCCCGGGGAGCCGGGGGAGCCGTCGAGGGGAGACTAGTCCCGGCCGAGGTCCCCGCGGTCACCGGGAACGACCTGGAGGTGGAAGCACCTAAGTTAAGAGGAAAGGAGGGAGGCGGTACCTGGGCCAGGTCGCCTCCGGAAGAGACCGCCGGGACAGCAGTGTCCCGGGCAGACGGCGCCGGGTCTCCAAGACCCGGATCACCGGGAAGGGTACGAGCCCTTGTTCTTGGGGGAGCCATGGCGTCTTGTCACAAGTCCCCACGGACGGCGCCAACTGTCGTGGTATTGCGAATACCCCGGCAGGTTTTGAGAATGTTCCTAGCGAAGATTACGCGGCGCGGGTTGACCGGATGACCGGTCCTCCCCCGCCGGACAAGCACAAAAAATGACACACGGGTTTATACAGGTTCGGGTCCCGGTGGGGGCCTTAGTCCTGTCGACGCGCTCCCGACCGGAGTCGGCTGGGGAGGCTCTCTCCAGGGGAGAGGCTTCCGGAGCACGTCTGTGAGTTTAGCTATTCCAATAAAAGAACCGATCGATCACAACAGAGGGGTACAAGGGCTATTTATAGCCCCAAAAAGCAGTAAAAAACCTAAACTACCCCGGAAGCCACCTTCGGATTGAAGGGCAGGACCGTCCTTCTCCCGGTCAAACGCCTTGGATGCTTGACAGGTGGTCGCTAAGTCCCGAGGCGCCCCTCGCGTGACCTGCACGTGATAAACAGTTCAAGACTTTACCTTTAGGAGGGCAACGAGGCCCGGGACAGCGCCGGAGGCCACGTCCCGGGGTCAAAGGCGGCGCCCGGGACGGCACCGGAGGCCGCGTCCCGGGAGCTAAAAGGCGGCGCCTGGGGAGGCCCCGGAGGCTACGTCCCCGGGCGAATGGCGGCGCCCGGGAGGGCACCAGAGGCCGCGTCCCGGGAGCCAAAAGGCGGTGCCCGGGGAGGCCCCGGAGGCTACGTCCCCAGGCCAATGGAGGCGCCCGGGAGGGCACCGGAGGCCGCGTCCCGGGAGCTAAAAGGCGGCGCCCGGGGAGGCCCCAGAGGCTACGTCCCCGGGCGAATGGCGGCGCCCGGGAGGGCACCGGAGGCCGCGTCCCGGGAGCCAAAAGGCGGCGCCCGGGGAGGCCCCGGAGGCTACGTCCCCGGGCTAATGGCGGCGCCCGGGAGGGCACCGGAGGCCGCGTCCCGGGAGCTAAAAGGCGGCGCCCGGGGAGGCCCCGGAGGCTACGTCCCCGGGCGAATGGCGGCGCCCGGGAGGGCACCGGAGGCCGCGTCCCGGGAGCTAAAAGGCGGCGCCTGGGGAGGCCCCGGAGGCCAGATCCTCGGGCAACCGTGAGACAACTTACCTGGACTTAATCCTGCGGAGATTTCCCCCGACACATACAAAAGGGATACAGGCGACCAGAGCATCGACCTGATCCGAGAGAAGTTTACAAAGTTCTCCTAAGGACATATTGGCGTCAATAGGATCTACACTGACCACCCGAAGAGAACTAGCAACTACTCTAAGCCTATCTACATCATCCCGGAGCAAAGAAGCACTACTACTCCTGATCGTATCGGAGAGTTCTCGCTGCTGCCGAGCGTGGTCTCTCTTCAAGCGGAGTTGGCGCGCCTCTTCGCGGGAGTTGTCATAACATTCTGCTAGGTGCAGAATGGCCGAAGACATTTCTTCGGTCTTCTTCTCCAGAGCCTCTTTTCCCTTCTGGAGAGTTTGTTCGAGGGAAAGAGGTTGGACCTTAGCAGGCTGGTCGCTGGGGGCTCCAAAAATTTTCATCTCCTGCACATGTATGTGTTAGTTTTACAAGATAAAATGACCAGCAGAGGAAATGAAAATAATTACCAATCCTCGCGGTAAGATTGGACGGGAAGATGGAGTGTTTCCCCCAGAAAGTAGATCACCTGACAAAAGTTGAGGACCATCAGGTCGTGGGAATGCAACTTTCCCACGAGAAAATTGATCACCCAACAAAAGTTGAGGATCATCTGGTCGCGGGGATGCAACCTTCCCACCAGAAAATTGATAACCCATCAAAAGATGGGGATCGCTTGATCGCAATGGAGAAAGCTGATCAGAAGAAGGAGAAAGCTTTGAAGTAGTATTTTGGATCTCCAAAGGTGGAGATGAAGGTTCGACCTGCCGAGCTGCATGGATAGGAAGAACTGCATGGGACAAGGAAGGAGAGCGCAATGATGCATTACCAACCTTTGTACCACTAGAGGATCCCTCGTCAACCTTGGGTTTCTTCCCTGGGGGAACTAGCTCTTCGATCACCTGTGAATTCCCAAAAAAAGCATTTTTGGAAATGATCAGAATATAAAATGACAACTTGAACCAAAAAGTTCCAGAAAAGACTTACCTTCTGGAAGTCCTGGTCAAGTTCAGGTATCACTTCTTCTTCATCACTCTCAATCTCAATGATGTTCTTGGAGTCCTGATCTGCCATTGAGATGAAAACGGAAAAGAAGAAGAGAGAGCTTTGGAAAAGACTTAGCCGGAAAAAAACTTGTGAAGTTTTAGGGCTAAGAGGCTTCGGTATTTATAGCACCCAAGGGTGACGGTTCGTTTTTTCGAATGCCTCGAGTTCTTAAAACATATTTATAGTTTTATCTCTAGTTAAAAAACAAGTCAGCCATGCTATCATTACCTATCAAAAACAACTTGGAACCCGTCTCGGGAAATAAACCGCCACACGTAGTGCGCCACTAAGTGTAGAAGTTGAAGCGTCGGGTCACTTATCCGATGCAGGATTAAAATTTGAAGTAAATATGTCTCTTCATTTTCTTCAAATTTGGGGGCTAGCTGACGAGGATTGTTACCCGAGCTAGTTCGAAGTAATGCACATTTGGTTCAAGACGGATTTGAACCAGATTAGTGTCTGAAGGTCCGCTGTTATAGTCTCAGACGACCTGAGAAGCGCGGACACAAGAATGACTTATGGTCGCAGGCTTTGCGCGATCATGAGATCGCAGACGTTACGTGATCAGGAGGCCGCAAACAATGTGCGGTCAGAAGGTCATTGACTATCCTCGACCAGAATAACTCGGGATTGCTTAACTCTGCAAAAGGCATATCCCTAGGATCGTGATGATTCCTCCACGTATGAAGACAACTGCCAAGAGGTTAACATGTGCAGTTATCCCTTGATTGTACGTGTTAAACCTGCGTGGGAGTTAAATGCGGTTATCAAAACTGCACTTCTACAACCGTTCACAACCGTTGTGCATTGGCGCCCTTTTGACCGGTATAAAAGGGTAAGCAAATGTACAAGACGAAGATATACAAGAAGAAGACGACAACGGATCAAGGACAAGCTTCCATAAGTTAGTTTAGTCATTTTTTAGACAATCATACAGAAAAGATCTTCGCCTGTGATGATCTTTTTTCCAACTTTGTAAACCTTTTTACATACATAGTGAAATCACAACAGGACGTAGGGCTATTACTCCCACCATCGAGGGTCCGAATCTATATAAATCTCTCTGTGTCCCAACTGACATTGTTCATCATCACTTTCCAGAGGGATACTTTGAAAGGCCTCGCAACTCACAAATTCTGCATAAGATCGACTAAGGACCCCGAGTCCGAATCGTCGACAATATTGCATCACAGTTTTTCTCTTTGCAACTTTGACAATATCTCGACCTATGATACACCCACAAACCCTCTTATAGGTATCTATTTTGTTTGCCATCTATCATAGTCCTTATTTCTCCACCTCTTAACTTTTATTTTGTTGTTTTCATATTGCAGATTTGCTTGGTGCCATAAGCTATGGTGGACCTCATGACTATGTTGGATCATCAAAGAAGAAACATAGACAGATAGACATACGAGATGAGAAGTCTGTGCTATCCCCATACAATCTACATTATGTTCTATATCCGCATGTACTCTTTACAAAATATACGCATACAATCTGCATTTTGTTCTTTATCTGCATGTACTCTTTACAAAATATATGCTTTCAACTAACTACTCTTATATTTTTGGTGCACCGCCTGTAGTGAACAATTGCAGAGAATAATTTTATGGGAAGAACATGGAGAACAAGTTGATGAACAATTTGTTATTGCAAAGATCCGTGACAATATTGTTGTTGCGATATTTGCAGGCCTTCGCACCCGATGATACATGGGTTGGTTATTCTTTCTGTCATTACTACTTTTTAGTTACTATATTTTCATGTCAAACATGATGATTAGATTTTGCTTATGTCAACTCTATAGGTCAATCACAAGCACTGTCAACATCAGCTACTGGGATATATATCGACCTTGACACACTTGAAGTGACCGAATTCCGTTCAAGATTCTTCACTTTGCGTCCCCTTCTGTGCCACATATCTATGTTTTCTATTTGTATAGACCCATCACTACCCACAATACTTCCTTACTTTATTTTAATCAACTGATGCACTTTTCCATCTTCTTTGTCTAACAAGATATCAATGGGAGAAACCAATCCTGCAGCTCCAGTTGCCTCAAACACTGCAGCACCATACATCAGATATCATTGTCAAGATGCACACACTTGTTGAGATTGCCAACATGGCATTATCAGATTTCCAGGTATCATTTCTATATGCCATAATAAACCTTGTGCACTCCACCTCCAGAATCCATTCTATTCACTGCATAAGATTTCCCCATTATTATTTGCTCTGACCTACTTCAAATAAATCAAGAGAGGAGCCAGATACAGCTGCATTGCATCTATCTCGCGCATGGTTCCAGGGATCAGCTGGTGGTACCCAGCATGCTACAGCTGCAGAGTAGCTTACTACACAATCCCATCTGTCCCACAATGCTCAACCTGCCATAGACTTGGAACACCTATAGTTGTGTTAGTACCCATCTCATGTTACTGAGATTTCATCCTTGATTTTGTATATATATCTCATATTCTTGCTGTCTAATACTACAGGTACAAACTTCCCCTGACTCTAACTGATGGAGCCACCTCTCTAGATGCTCTTGCCTTCTCTTACATAACTGAGAAACTTGTAGGCTGCACAGCCAGCAAGGCATCATAGGAAATGAAGATTAGTCCAGTTCATGTGCCTCTGTTCTTGTCGCAGTTCACGAGTAGACCAGCGGTCTTCCATATAGGAATCAAAGAGAAATAGAATATTGACTATTGTATTAGACATGTCATCAAAAAAGTATCTCCCATTCCACAGACTCAGCCTCCACTGCTACTGCCATCCTCAAGCATCACACCCGCTACACCGCATCCACCCATCCAACCAGTGCAAACAACTGACACAGGATCTCATACACCACAACCCCCAATTCCATTCTCAAGCATCACACCCACTACAGCACATCCAGTCATCCACCTAGTGCAAACAACTGACACAGGGTATCATACACCGCAACATTTATTGTGACCAACATTGACAACCAAAATTCCCCCCCTCCCACAACCATAGCCAAAAATGCAGCCGCCATGTCAGAAAAAACAAAAAAAAAATTTCTTCGACCACGCATGGTTCCAGCCCACTTCTGCTTCCACCATCATCAAAGGAAACACACCTGGCCGTACCCCCATAAACTCTATTCTAGTAGTAAGCTACCACTTCCAACTCACCATCCCACCCCAAGCAATATTCTATTCGTCTTCATCCGGTTCAAAAAATTACTGCTTAGTTCGACCAAAAAAGAATGAGCTCTTTTTAACCCAACCTCTATCAACCAAACCCAATCGGCCAATATTTATATTGGCGCCATTACGATCAGTTTTATTTTGACCTCCAATTCGACAAGAAGGCATGACAGCCGATTTGCTCAACAAAACAAATGCCGATAGAAACCAGTAAACTTGTCAGACAAAATTAATCGACAAAAGTGATGAGCCAAGTATTTTATGCTCGCGGCCGCTGTTTTTTTACCGACTCAACCACATTTTACTGTTACTAAATCGATCAGCTATTTTCACCCGCTGCGACCAATTTTTACCCTGATGACCCCAATTCTTCTACCACCAATTTAGTAAACGTTCACCCATAAATTTGGTGCCACGACCAATCCACATAACTCAACAACCCAGAACTTCTCATCGTAGCCACGACCAAACAAATGATTTACTCTTCTGCTGCTGCTGCTACTGATATTTATTCTGACCAACACTGATGACCAAAATTTTGCCTTCCACGACCACAACTCAAAGTATGCCTGTCATGTCAAAAAAAAACTACTTTGACCGCCTGTGGTTCCAGCCCGCCTCTGCTTCGACCATCATACCAGACTCCCAGACCAGCAATGATGATTTTCCCTAACTGCAAAGGAAACCATCTTCAGAAAGATTGTCCTCATCCCCGTATCCAATGTTTTCACTGTGGACAATATGGACATCGCCGAGATTGCTGCCCATGGATTCAACTCCCAATTTCCATCGCCAGGTCACAAGCAGGAACACAGCCAGTAGAACCCAGAGCATCACCATCACAGAATTTCAGAGGGACTGCACCAGGAAGAGGAGGAAGAATGGCCAACCGAGGAAGAGGAAGAGGTAGAGCACCAACTGCAGTTCAAGGAGGAATATTAAACTACACCTCGATCCAAGAAGCAGGAAGCGCCACCGACATTCTTCTAGGTAGATTTCTGATCCAGTCTGCATCTACCTTAATTTGTTTGATCTTGGTGCTACGACTTCATTTATGTCAAAAGCATTTGCATCTAAAGTTGAAATGCATATAGAGCAAGTACCTTTAGAGTACTCCATGATTATACAAACTCTAGGAGCTAGATTATCTGTCTACTCAATCTGCCCGAATGTAACCTTCAGTATAAAAGGGGTAGAATTCGTGGCAAATCTACTAGTTCTAGAACTGCAAGGTCTAGATATTATATTGGGTATGGATTGGTTGTCCCAGCATAAAGGTCTAGTAGACTGTGAAGAGAAAATCTTAAGCCTTGTCAGTACCCAAGGGGAGAAAATTTTATTCTATGAGGAGAGATCGTCAGCCAAGGAACCGCAAGGATCTATTCAAGCATTGCAGAAGATATGCCTGGAACAAGTGCCCGTAGTGCAGCAATACCCTGATGTGTTTCCAGAAGAACTTCCGGGAATGCCACCCGACAGGGAGATAGAGTTCATCATTGAGCTTAAACTGGGAGCAGCGCCCATAGTGAAACGCCCCTACAGGATGCCAGTTACAGACTTGGAGGAGCTCAAGAATCAACTTGAAGACTTAGAGAGTAAAGGATTTATCAGACCCAGTGCTTCACCATGGGGAGCCCCAGTATTGTTCATGAGGAAGAAGGACCAAACTCTATGGATGTGCATGGATTATCGAGCTTTGAATGAAGTCACCATAAAGAACAAATATCCATTGCCAAGAATTGATGACTTGTTTGATCAACTTCGAGGAGCCAATGTATTCTCCAAGATAGACTTGAAGTCTGGATACCATCAACTGAAGATCAAGAAAGAAGATATACCGAAGACTGCCTTCATTATCAGATACCGGCTGTATGAGTTTATAGTAGTACCATTTGGCTTGACCAATGCCCCAACAGCTTTCATGAATGTCATGAACAGTATTGACGAGGATTGACACCCGGGTCACTTCTAATAAACTTCTGGTTCAAGACAGGTTCGAACCTGACATGTATCTGGTGATGCGAACTCACGCTATTCTGAAGGGCATCACCACGAGGTCGCAAGCTTTACGCGATCAGGTCGCAGCTTTACGCGGTCAGACCGTAAGCCCTGCGCGGTCAGAAGTTCGTAGGCTATACGCGAACTACACATTCGGGATATTGCGCGGTCAACCAATATCCCGCGGTCAGAACATCTGCCGATCAGGATACTCGGGATCCATCTATTCGGTTGCCCATACAACAGGATATTCTGAGTATCCCGAAGATTCCTACACGTGGAGGATCAACCGTCAGGAGGTTAACACGTACAGTTATCCATGAATAACACGTGTTTAACCTACGTGGAGGTTAAGAGCAGTTCCAAAAACCGCATCCAACCGTCCGTGCAACCGATTGATGCAGTTTCCTTCACATGGCACCCTTTCAAACAGTATAAAAGGATGGCATGGAGCATCAATCAAGGGAGAGAGATCATCCGAAACATCAACCGAGGGATCGGAAGATCAAGAAACCCAAAATCATCCAAGTTAGCCAAGTCTACGGCACACCTCATATAGCATTTTAATAAGCTTTCTTTGGCTTATCTTTGTACACTCTTACAGGAAAAAATCCTCGCCTGTGAGGACTTTTTCCTCCATTTGTAAACCTTTTACCACACTTAGTGAAATCTCAACAGGACGTAGGGCTTTTACTCCCACCATCGAGGGCCCGAACCTGTGTAAACTCTCTGTGCTCCTGTTCACCATTGTTCAGCATACCTTCCCGAAGGGTCATCTTGAAAGGTCTCACAATTACAAATTTTGCATAAGTTCGGCTGAGGACTCTGAGTCCGAATCGTCGACAGCTGGCGCCCACCGTGGGGCCTTTCTCAAGGCATCCTAATTGAAATTCGGAGGTTCGCCGAAACATGGCTGGAGCATATGATTCCGAGAACGATTTCGATCTCGAGGATTATGCCCATATACCCATGCCTTCTCCAAGCGATCCTGTTCCGATGGAAGAGGTCGAAGGCCAGAATCTTCCACAGGTTGAATCATCTCCCCAAGTCATGTTAATCGACCAGGAGGTAACTGGCACAAGGTCAGAACCCGCAGAGGTTCTTAATGTGCTAGGCGATGAATCCGGCCCGTCATACGATCCCGCTGAGGGAAAATATGATGGTGACTCTGAAGTTAGCCCAGGAAGGTTCGACCCTGATAACCTCCACCGTCTCTTTGATTTCGAGTCCGACTCGGAACAAACCGAGATGTTCTCCCCATCGGCGACCTCTCTCCCCAGGCAGTTTGCTGCGTTGTCAGAAGAAACTCCCGATCAACAGGCTGCCAGGGAAGAACAAGATCGCAAACAGAAGGAGGAGCAAGATCTCGAGCAACAGAACAACGAACTACGCAGAACTGCCCTAGAGGCTCTTCAAGATGCGCAGGCTCGTTACGATGCTGCCCCGAGTTCTTCTCGACGGTCGCGTGGTCGTAGACGTGACCAGACTCCTTCCTTACCACCGGAGCATTTCCCAGTGGATGAAGAAACAGTAACACCTGGTGCCCCTAGGAGAAGTACCCATGGTCGACTGCGATCTATCGCGGAGGTCATGCGTAATTTTCCTCCTACGGTCACGGATGCGCAGAGACCGGCCTTTTTCAGGATCCTGGCGGAAAGACTGGACGAGGTTGCATCCGAGGCGACCCCAACAGCTTCTTCCCGCTCAGTGATACATCCCCGTGAACGAGATGGTCCTCATTTTGGCTCTGGCCGACGGAGTTACCCGCCACCTTTACCGTCCCGACAGGACAAATATCGGCGAATGCAGGACTCTCGTAGTAGGGATCGAGTTCCCGTTCACTCTCGTTTGGGACCCCGAGTAACCTCGCCATTAAGTGAGTTTGCTCGAAACCCGACCGAAAGTCGCAGGACGGTTCACGGTCCTTACGTTGGTTGCAAAGATTTCTCGCCTGGCCTACGAGCAGTCGTTTGGCCCGATAAGTTTCGACCAGGGGCCATTGAGAGGTTTGATGGAACTCAAAACCCATTTGAGTTCCTTCAGATCTATATTACTGCCATCCAAGCAGCAGGAGGCGATGACAAGGTCATGGCCAACTACCTACGAACAGTCCTCGTAGGACCGGCTAGAACCTGGTTGTTCAATCAGCCTGAGGGTTCTATCTATAATTGGGAAATGCTATGCGATGCCATCCTCAGCAATTTCCAAAACTGTTACCAAAAGCCGGGTAAGGAGGACGACTTGCATAGACTACGGCAAACTTCGACCGAAACACTTCGGCAGTTTGTCAAGAGGTTTGTCGGGGTAAGAAATACCATCCCGAACATATCTGATGGCTCCGTAATCAGGGCATTTAAGCATGCCGTTCGATACCGGAGATTCACTGAAGACTTGCTTATCCACCCTCCTCGATCAGTGGCCGATCTGTTCGATATGGCTGATCGATACTCCGATGCAGCCGAGGCAGTCGAATGGAACCGAATGGTTGACAAGGGGGACCTACCGCCCCAACCAGGCTTCAAGGATGCCAGGAAAGGAGATTCAAGCAAAAAGCCGGAGTCTTCACCAGGTGGGAAGTCAAAAAAGTCGAAGAGGAACCGCTCTGGACAGTACCGTGAGGTCGCGGTCGCGGAGAAACCACCTTCGACCAAAGGTAATAAGTCTTCTTTTAAAAGTAAAACTGCTTCTGGTGGCCGGGATTCCGACCAGCCAGAAAAATCAACTAATCCGCAGGAAGGCAAAAGGTGGTGTCCACTCCACAATTCCGCAGGCCACGATCTCAAAAACTGCAGGAGTTGGTTGAAATAGCTGGATGATTTCTACCAAGGAGCTGGGCCAATGCCAACCTTACCGCCTAAAGAGCAGGCGTGCGGGGTTAGAGACGTCGATGGAGACGAAGAAATGGCTTACCAGGTACCTCAAAATCATGTTAATGTCATTTTCGGAGGTTCCCCCTCTTTCGTTTCCAAAAGGCAGTTTAAAACCTTTTGCCGAGAGGTTAACCAAATGGAGACATCCCTTGGTGAACCTCAATATCCCCGTTGGTCGGATATACCTTTGACGTTCGATCGCGCTAACTGTCCTGTGGGGCTAACTCGACCATTGAGGCTACCTCTGGTTATTACCCCAATCATCAGTAACGCGAGAGTCGAAAGGGTCCTGATTGACGGGGGAAGTTCCCTTGATCTTTTATTGGTCAAGACACTCGACGAGATGCAAATTCCTCGTTCGAAGATCAAGCCCATAATCCATCCGTTTTATGGGATAATCCCAGGCCCCTCGATGATGCCATTGGGGCAAGTGGTCCTCCCGGTCACTCTGGGAGAACCAGATAATTTCCGAACAGAATTGGTTACTTTCGATGTAATCGATTGTGATTCAGCTTATAATGCAATCTTTGGCAGGCCGACTCTTGCTAAGTTCATGATGGCAACGCACTATGCTTATCAGTGTGGGAAATTGCCTGGCCCCAAAGGTGTCATTTCGGTCCGAGGTAGTCGCAACGTGGCGCTCACATGCGACCGGCTATCTTTGGAGATGGTCGATCAACTTCCCCTCCGGGACGCTCAGGTCGCCACTGTCGCCACCGATGCGATCAGGGCTGCTCCTCGACCAGATGAGAAACTCAAACAAGTTCCCTTGTACCCAGATGACCCATCCAAGACAATTCGGGTTGGGTCAGCCTTGGATGACAAATAGGAACTCGACCTCGTTACTTTCCTCCGGGCTAACGCAGATGTGTTTGCGTGGAAACCGTCCAACATGCCCGGTGTCCCAAGGGAAGTAATTGAGCACAGGTTAGCAATTCGACCTGGACAACGACCAATAAAGCAAAAGCTCAGGCGTTTTGCCACCGACCGACAGGAAGCCATCCGAGAAGAGTTAGACAAACTCTTACAAGCCGGGTTTATCCGCGAAGTGAATCACCCGGACTGGCTCGCCAATCCGGTCATGGTCCGCAAGTCAAATGGCAAGTGGCACATGTGCGTCGACTATACTAGCCTCAACAGTGCCTGTCCGAAGGACGACTTTCCCCTTCCCCGCATCGACCAGCTGGTTGACTCCACTGCGGGTTGCGAACTGATGAGTTTTCTGGATGCCTACTCAGGATATCATCAAATTAGCATGGCAGAAGATGATGAAGAGAAAACTGCCTTCATCACCCCGTTCGGCACATACTGTTACGTCAGAATGCCGTTCGGTCTCAAGAACGCTGGTTCCACGTACCAGCGCTTGATGCAAAAGACCTTTCTTTCCCAGATAGGGCGTAATCTCGAAGCATATGTAGACGATTTGGTTGTAAAAAGCACCAAAAGATTGTCTCATTTGGACGATCTTGCTGAAATCTTCTGTAACTTGAATCGCTTTGGAATAAAATTGAACCCGGAGAAATGTTCTTTCGGGGTTTCTTCAGGAAAGCTTCTTGGTTTCCTTGTGTGTTCCAGGGGCATTGAGGTTAATCCTGAGAAAATCAGAGCTATCGAACAAATGAGGTCGCCCTCGACCATGAAGGATGTTCAACGCCTGGCTGGTCGCATGGCGGCTTTAAGTCGCTTTATATCGCGATTAGGCGAAAAAGGACTACCTTTCTTTAAAGCCTTGCGGAAACATCATAACTTCACGTGGTCCGACGAGGCCGAAAAAGCGTTTCAGGAGGTAAAAACATATCTGTCCAGTCCACCAGTATTGGTGTCTCCTGAAAAGGAAGAGCCATTACTTCTGTATTTGGCGGCCACCCCACACGCGGTCAGCGCAGTTCTGATCGCGGAAAGGGAAGGAGTGCACAGACCCGTCTACTATGTGAGCGAAGTACTTCATGGTCCTAAGGAGCGCTACCCTGAGGTCCAGAAGACTCTTTACGCACTACTGATGGCTTCCCGTAAGCTACGACATTACTTTCAAGCACACAAGATCACAGTACCCTCCTCTTTTCCTTTAGGGGATATTGTTCGAAATCCAGAAAAATCTGGTCGAATCGCTAAATGGGCGGTCGAATTCGGTGCCTTCGAAATCCTTTTCACCCCTCGCACGGCGGTTAAGTCTCAAGTTTTGGCCGACTTTGTGGTCGAATGGACCAACCCTGAGCCACCCGTGCAGTTGGCGAAGGAACTGGAGTGCCCCGATTATTGGACAATGTACTTTGACGGCTCCCGTAGTTTTCAACACTCGGGGGCTGGAGTGGTCTTAGTTACGCCTCAGGGCGAACAGCTTAAGTATGTTATTCAACTACACTTTGTTGCCACCAACAATGCAGCAGAGTATGAAGGTCTTCTTGCAGGGCTCCGGGCAGCAAAATTCCTCGGAGTCCGTCGATTAGTGGTGAGGGGGGACTCACAGTTGATTGTAAACCAGGTAAACAAGGAGTACGGCACCTCCGATGAGACAATGGCTCATTACCTGGGGGAAGTGAGGAGATTGGAAAAACACTTCAGTCACTTCGAAGTCCAATACATCCCGCGAAAGGACAACATTCTCGCAGACCAATTATCCAAAATTGGATCCTCACGCTCATCCGCTCCGGCAGGAGTGTTCATTGAACACTTGGACCATCCTTCGATCATGACTTCGGTCGAGGATGATCCGGCAATAGCCTTCGTTGCCAACCTCGGTCAGGAACAAGATTGGACTCATCCATTGAGGTTCTATCTTGAACATGGGACCCTACCCGAGGACGAAACCAAAAGCGATCGATTAATTCGAAAGGCGCGTCTGTACAAACTCATAGATGGGGTTATGTACAGAAAGGGTACTCAAGGAGTATTCATGCGCTGCATATCTCAGGAGGAAGGAAAATCCCTCCTGAAAGAAATACATGACGGTGTATGCGGTGCACACGCGTCATACCGAACACTGATCGGAAAAGTTTTTCGACAGGGATTCTACTGGCCTTCGGCACTCGATGATGCCAAGTTTATGGTCAAGATATGTCCACAGTGTCAATTTCATGCAAGACAGGTTCATCAACCTGCTTATGCGTTGCAAACTATTCCTCTCGCATGGCCCTTCGCGATCTGGGGGATGGACATCGTCGGTCCTATGCCACAAGCGGTCAATGGGTACAAGTTTCTGTTCGTAGCCATTGACACGTTCACAAAGTGGATTGAGGCCGAACCAGCACGAAATATTACTGCATTAGCCGCACAAAAGTTCTTTCACAAGAACATTGTGGCACGATTTGGTGTTCCAAACCGTCTCATCACAGACAACGGTTCTCAGTTCGCTAGCGGTCTCTTCCTAGAGTACTGCGATCAGATTGGGACAAAGGTGTGCTTTGCTTCTGCGGCACATCCACAAAGCAATGGTGCCGTAGAACGGGCCAATGGGCAAGTATTGCAAGGCATCAAAAAACGTGTTTTTGATCGCCTCAAGACCCGCTCGGGGGCTTGGGCAGACGAACTTTATACTGTTCTATGGGCACTACGGACTACCTCTAGTCGAGCCACCGGTGAGACACCCTTCCATTTGGTCTATGGGACCGAGGCTGTGTTGCCTATGGAAGTCAGTATTGGATCTGTTCGCACGAATCAATTCGAACAGGTCACCCAATCCGAACAGCGATCGCAAGATCTCATCCTCCTGGAAGAACGGCGTGATCGCGCCCTGATCAAGTCCGCGGTATACTTGCAGGCTCTACGCAAGTATCACAGTAAAAAAGTGCGACCACGTGATCTCAACGTAGGCGACTTGGTTTTACGAAAAATTCAAGACCAGTCTAACCGCAATAAATTCTCCCCAAAGTGGGAAGGACCATATACTGTCGTCTCAGTGCCGCGGCCAGGGTCTGCGCGGTTAGCCATGGAGGATGGTCGGATTTTGTCCAATACTTGGAACATCGATCAACTTCGCAAGTTTTACGTGTAAGTATTCCAATCACTTTTTCCCTGTTCAATTAGCATCTTTTCATAAAAAACATGTCTTGTTTTCATACAATAAGTGTTTTCTTTAAGCCCAAATTATACAAATTCGATCTGGGGCTGATCGCCGGCGGTTAGGTTACTACAACATTTTTTAACCGGATTCACTGGTCGATCTCATGATCACTTCCAGATAAGTCACTCCTAAATAAGCCGTTTCTCAACGCACACGGGACTATCTGGCAAGTCTTCGGTCATCTGGGTGGCTACCAGTTTGCAATAAGGTTAAAATGTTATTTTAATCTTGACCATCGGCTTGAAGCGCATATCCCTGGTCATCATACTTATTTTTTCCCCTCTGCTTAAAATACTAAGGCTCCAGTATTCACAAAACAGAAGCGGGGGCTAGAGGAGTATACTTATAGTATGAAACTTATGATGTGAATATGCACTTTCTTTTGAAAAAATAGTTTTACATACATGGCATTGTAATTACAATTGTTGGGTTACAAAATGTAAGGATCATTCGATCCTCAGCTCAGCCAAGAGTTTGTCAACGAAGGGCTTAACTTCTTCAATAACGGCGTCAAGCAGTTCTTCACTCTCGACCTCAACCGGTCCCACCAGCGCGCACAGATTCGCATCTGGGCCATGGTGAAGTCGAACCCGGCTGAGTACGGCAGAAGCGGCTGATCGGACTCTCGTCCTGATTATCTCTTCACGTCGCCGTAAATCTCCAGGGAGATATTCGAGCAGTGATTCTGCTTGAGTTGTGAGCAGTGATGCCCAATCGCTGACACTTGGGTCGTCCTTCCTCAACTCTACCACGTTGGTATTCAAAAGGCTGTCCACGGCCTTCAGTTTTTCGAAGACCAGTAGGCTCAACTCTTTGACCGCTCGGTCGGTATAGTTGAGCGAGGACTCGAGAATCATCTTGTCCTGGCCGAGCTGTGTAATGCGACCTGCTTGCGCTGTACAGAGAAAAGAGGTTATTAACAAGAAACGGCTTTAAGTCTTCGCAAGTTGAGAATCGACTTACCAGCATTCTCAGACTAAAGTTTATTGATTTCAGTCCGTAGTTTCTTGAACTCTGTAACTGAGTTCAGCCTCATCTTGGCTAACTCTTTCTTCAAGAATGTAACCTCTCTGCAGCAAAATCAAGTCAGTCACAGATAAAGCCTACTTATATTAACAGAAGAGTGACGATCCTCACTTGCGCAAGCCGTCACGATCTTTTTGAACAGCCGCCATGCTAGCCATTGCAGCATGCGACTGACTCGTCACCCATGACAAGCCCTGTGATACAAAGCAAGAGAGTTAAGTATGCTCTAAAGGTGATTCAAGCGCCGAAACAGGGGTGATCATACCTTCATAAACTTATTTAAAGCGGCATCATCCATGCTAGCAGGAATCCTTGCTAGCGCGCCGGAAGTGCCTGCGACAGGGACAGTTGATGGGAGTGCCGGCCGGACGCCACCCCCAGAGACTACTGGTTGTGACCCGATCCCTGTACTTGTTTCACCTCCCGCGGTCCGGACAACTTCCTGAACCGCGGGAGCAGAGCGCTCTTCATTAGAGGCTCCCTCATCAGCCCTAATTTCAACCTCCCCAGTGGCGGTTGAAGGGTTAGGCGCTGTCTTCTTTTGCCTAACAGGAAGAATGGGTCAGGCAACTTTTATTTAAGATTACTGTCAAGTAAGAGCTCTTACGTTATTTCAAATCCCATTCGTTCCTGGGACTTCTGGGAAAATTTCCCTGGCGAAGGAGAGCCGTCTCCGGTTCTCGCCTTCCTTATGGTAAACAAGGCAGCACCCCCCTAGAAATGTCATGTTACAAGCATATTCTTAGGGAACAGGTAAAAACACATAGGTCTTTACCTGGGCCACCGGACTAATTGGTGGGGCTGCATCCGAAGGCCTTGGCGATTCCTGAGTTGCTGGAACCGTCACAGCCGGCCTTTGTTCGTCTACCTCCTCCTCTGCCTGCGGAGGAGGAGGATTTTCCTCTCTGGAATCCCCAGTGGTCCCAGGGGGAAGCTCTCCTCTCTGTATGTACATTAACTTATCAAATGTGCAGAAAGAGCCATAGAGGGAATGATCGAAAAGATTCTTTACCTTAGTCGTCCCTTCGACCAGGGAAGCAGAGATGATTGACCCTGAAACCTCGGGGGCTTCAGGAATTGGAAGGTCACCCGCGACCACAAGATCCTCGGTGGTCGCAGGGTCAGCCACGGCCACCTCTTCGACAGCTGTGGTCTCTGCGGGGCAGCTTGGGGCATCGCTGGATGGAAGATCCGCGATCTTCCTCCTTCGAAGGATCAGAGGAACGTCATCCTCTTCCTCCTCGCTCCCCTCTCCCTGTACGACGAAGAAGTGATTCATGTCGCGCCTGAAAAAGTAGCAGGAATGCGATATCTTACCGCAGTCTTTCTTGCGGGACGAGGAACGCTTCGTGAAGACCCCTCCCCAGGGTTCAGCTTGGTCTTCTTAGGGGCAGGACTCTTTGTCCTGGGTCTCTGAGAGACCTTCTTCACGTTCCTCGCCGTCGGCTTCTTCAGAGAGCCGACATTTTCACTTGGGAATGTCGCATCCGCAAACCTCCCTAGGAGCTATTCTCATTCCAATGAGATTGATTAGTGCTGGACATACATGAGACCTGCAAA
Organism: Pharus latifolius; assembly: GCA_019359835.1. NCBI lineage: Eukaryota > Viridiplantae > Streptophyta > Magnoliopsida > Poales > Poaceae > Pharus > Pharus latifolius. The sequence continues at coordinate 41,820,223 of CM033326.1, read as the reverse complement.
ACAGAGGCCAAGTGGAAAGTGTACCTTTCGGCGCTCCTGTTTAAGGTCGTCGCCGGCATGAATCAAGCTTTGGGGGCGAGGCGATCCCTTGGGGCCCTCTACCTCGGCGTTGTACGCCCTGAGGAGGTAGTTAGTCCGCCTCTCAATCTCGGCTGAGGGCAGGACTGTTCCCAGATACGAGTTAAATTGATACATTTCAAAAATGACATAAAAGGATTTCAATGTCAGAAATGAATACCTTCGTTATAGTCCTGGGTAGTGTCCGCCATGGACTTGATCTCCCAAGCCGGATGAACCCTTTCACGCAGGGGGCTCACCCGGTTCTTCACAAAGTCTCGGATGACGTCACGTGCCGTCAACCCTTGTTCGACTAAGTGAAGGATCACCTCGGCATGCTTCATGAACTCCGCGTTCATCGCCGGGAGAGTATCCAACTCGCTCGGCTTCTCCGGCCGCGAGTTCTCAAACCACAACCCGCTCTCGGTCGGCAGGGTGCAGTAAAACCATTTCTGGTGCCACCCGTGCACTGAGTCTCACAGGGGTGGGGAGGGATACTCCTTTTTATCCCTCAGCCGGAAGTAGATGCATCCGGCGGCGTTGGTGCTCTTCGACCACGCCGAAAAGTAGAATCGTCGGAAAAGATCCACGCTGGGATATATTCCGACGAAGGCTTCACAGAGATGCTGGAATACTGCAAGGATCAGCATCGCGTTGGGGTGGAGGTTGATCAGTTCCCACCCGTAATGTTCAAGGACATCCTTAAGGAACCGACTCTCAGGGAATCGGAACCCGCAACGCAAATACTCCTCAAAAACCACCAACTCGCCTTCTTGGACAGTTGGGGTTTCTTGGTCCTTCTCCGCAGGTCGCCAGTTAATGAGCAGCCGCGGAGAAAGGATCTCCTCCTTCTCTAGCGCCATCAGGCTCTCCTCAGAATGATGAATGGATCTGCTCCAGGACGCCATCTTTGGTGTAGAATCAAAGGGGAAGCTGGCGATTTGGGGAAGATGAAGGCTGAAGAAAATGAGGGTTTTGAGCGGCGGGAATAATGAGGGTTTTTAGCTGTGTGGCTTCTTTGAGAAGACATCTGCTCTTTTTATAGACCCAAGGCGACGCATTAATGAGTAAACGGCTCATTTCAAACGTTCCATTCAATGCTTTATTCATTTCCCATAATGGATACTGTCTCTGATGGACCCGATAAAGTACTCAGGCGTCGGATCTGAAACAAAAAGACTTCTTTGTTTTGGAAACTGAAAGTGTAAAAGGACTGAAAAATTTTCAGTACTTTTCAGAGGACGTTTTTCCTTTTTTATACTTTGAACATTTTTTTCGAAAAAATCATGTAACTCAATTTTTGACGTACTGGAATGTTTCTAATTGGGTTATGGTTTTATCGAAATCATGTTTTAGGCTGAAACTTCGATCCTAATCGGAGTGACGGCCTGACCGAGTCTCAACTCTGGTCGAACCTTAGTTCTGACCGCGGCTTTGAAACTGATCGCGGAATCAGGGCAGGTCGCGGTGCCTTTTTCTTAAAAGTGATTTTGATCGCAGAACTAAAATTTCCTGTGTATGAATGGTCGCGAACATAAAGTTCATGGCTATATTTTCGCACAGAAGATGTGGAGGATATTTCATGAGAAATAAAGAACTTTTATTTCTTACATTCTTTACATACAAAAGGGATGCAGTCGATCAAAACATCGACTTGCTCCGAAAGAAGTTTACAAAGTTCCCCAAGGGACATGTTGTTGTCAGTAGGATCTACACTGACAACCCCCAGGGAACTAGCAACTACCCTAAGTCTATCTATATCATCCCTAACAACAGACGCACTATTGTCCCTAATCAAGTCAGAGAGTTCTCGCTGTTGCTGAGCGAAGTCCCTCTCTCGACGGAAATGGTGCGCCTCTTCTCGGGATCGATCAAGACATTCTGCTAAACGCAGAATCTTCGAGGCCATCTCCTCGGTCTTCTTCTCCAGGGCATTCTTCTCTTCCAGAAGGGTCTGTCCGGAAGGAAGAGATGGAACAGCAGAAGGCTGATCGCTGGGGCCTCCTACCTCCTACATTTTTTCAAAAGTTAGTCATACTAACTAAAATTATCAGCAAAAAAGGGAGAAGAATTGTTACCTGTCCCGGTGCATAACCCGTTGATACACCCATCTTGGGAGGAAGATCATCATATGGTGGAAGAGCAACCTCCCCAGAAGAAGATTGCTTCGCCAACCCAATATGGCAATCATCTGATCGAGGGATAGTCACCGCTTGCCGACCAGGATGTTGATCACCCAAAAGGATGGGGGAATTGAATGTGAGGGGATCTTTTCCTAAGGATAAAGGCCTAACTTGCCGAGAGGCATGAACGGGGAGGGTCAAAGGAACTGAAGGAAGAAAGAAACTCGCTACGTTCTTTACCTTTGTTCCACTGGAACCTTGGGTTTCTTCCTTAAGGGAGACAGGACTTCATTCGTTTGAGACCCTTGTTCGACAATTTCCCCTTCATCGCTCTCAATCTCGATGATTTCATGATCTGCCATTGGGAGGGGTATGTGAAAAGGAAGAAGGCAGGATAACAAGAAAAGGACTTAGGCGTGAAGGGAAATTATGAAGCTTTACAAACTCAAGAACCTGGTATTTATAGCCGCCTGGGTGACGGTTTGTATTCCAGGCGCCTCGGGTTTCGTCAAAGCATTTACAATTTTTCCTCGAGATAAAAACAATTCTACGGCGCTATCATTGCCCGTCACGTAATGTCAGAACCCGTCTTGAAAAACCAACCGTTTTCACTTAGTGCGCCACTAAGTGGAGAAGTTAAAGGGCCAGGTTAAAAATCCAATGCACGGTTTTTTAAATTCGAAATAAACACGTCTCTCCGTTTTCTTCGAATTTGGGGACAAGCTGACGAGGATTGACACCCGGGTCACTTCTAATAAACTTCTGGTTCAAGACAGGTTCGAACCTGACATGTATCTGGTGATGCGAACTCAAGCTATCCTGAAGGGCATCACCACGAGGTCGCAAGCTTTACGCGATCAGGTCGCAGCTTTACGCGGTCAGACCGTAAGCCCTGCGCGGTCAGAAGTTCGTAGGCTATACGCGAACTACACATTCGGGATATTGCGCGGTCAACCAATATCCCGCGGTCAGAACATCTGCCGATCAGGATACTTGGGATCCATCTATTCGGTTGCCCATACAACAGGATATTCTGAGTATCCCGAAGATTCCTACACGTGGAGGATCAACCGTCAGGAGGTTAACACGTACAATTATCCATGAATAACACGTGTTTAACCTACGTGGAGGTTAAGAGCAGTTCCAAAAACCGCATCCAACCGTCCGTGCAACCGATTGATGCAGTTTCCTTCACATGGCACCCTTTCAAACAGTATAAAAGGATGGCATGGAGCATCAATCAAGGGAGAGAGATCATCCGAAACATCAACCGAGGGATCGGAAGATCAAGAAACCCAAAATCATCCAAGTTAGCCAAGTCTACGGCACACCTCATATAGCATTTTAATAAGCTTTCTTTGGCTTATCTTTGTACACTCTTACAGGAAAAAATCCTCGCCTGTGAGGACTTTTTCCTCCATTTGTAAACATTTTACCACACTTAGTGAAATCTCAACAGGACGTAGGGCTTTTACTCCCACCATCGAGGGCCCGAACCTGTCTAAACTCTCTGTTCTCCTGTTCACCATTGTTCAGCATACCTTCCCGAAGGGTCATCTTGAAAGGTCTCACAATTACAAATTTTGCATAAGTTCGGCTGAGGACTCCGAGTCCGAATCGTCGACAAGTATATTTATGGATTTTCTTGACGAGTTTGTCATAGTGTTCATAAATGACATTTTGATATATTCCAGGAGCCCCGAAGAACATGAGCAGCATCTGCACTTAGTCTTGGGAAGACTATGAGAGAGGTAGTTCTATACCAAGTTTGATAAATGTGGATTTCGGATGTCAAGAATGGCATTTCTTGGACATGTGTTGACAGCAAAAGGAATTTCGGTGGATCAGCTAAGATTATTGCAATCAAAGAGTGGAAGCAGGCCACTATAGTTCTAGAAATTAGAAGTTTCTTGGGATTAGCAGGCTATTATAGAAAATTCATAAAGGATTCTCCCAGATTGCCAAACCTCTTACTAACCTGCTAAAGAAAGATGTTGCATTTGAATGGACCGCCAAGTGTGAAGAAAGCTTTCAGAAGCTGAAGCAGAAGTTGACAACACCACCAGTCCTTACATTGCCAGATAGCAAGGAAGACTTCGTAATCTACTGTGATGCTTCAAAGCAAGGGATAGGCTGTGTGTTAATGCAGCAAGGTCGAGTAATAGCTTATGCCTCACACCAATGGAGGCCGCATGAGGAAAACTATCCGACCCATGACTTGGAATTAGCAGCAGTACTCCATGCGTTGAAGATATGGAGACATTATTTGCTTGGAAATAAGTGTGAGATTTATACGGATCACACGAGCCTCAAGTATATATTCACTCAGACGGAGCTCAACATGCGTCAACGACGATGGGTATAATTGATCAAAGATTATGACCTCAACATCCAGTACCATCCAGGAAAGGCTAATGTAGTAGCAGAGGTCTATAACATGCAAGAAGCAGTCATACTGAGGAACCCTTACCTACAACAAGAGTTGCAGAATCATCAAGTGGAAGTAGTACCATAGTGGACGGTAGCTACTCTAATAGTAAAACCTCAACTCAAAGAACAGATAGGGAATGCCCAGAAGGAAGATGAGGAGATTTTCAAGATCAAGAGCCGAATCAAGTTAGGAAAGGCTCAAGGTTTTACTGAAGATGACCAAGGGATTGTGTGGTATCGAGGAAGGATTTGTGTGCCTCAAAGTGCAGACCTTAAGGAATTAATTCTCCATGAAGCGCATAAAACTCCATACTCAATACACCCCGGTAACACCAAGATGTATCAAGACTTGAAAAATCGATTCTGGTGGGATAATATGAAGAGAGAGATCGTAGAATATATTGCAAATTGTGACACATGCCAATGAGTTAAAGCAGAGCATCAGAAGATAGCTGGAAAGTTACAACCTTTACCAATACCACTATGGAAATAGGAAGAAATCGATATGGATTTCATTACAGGACTTCCTAAAACTCAAGGAGGATATGACTCCATATGGGTTATTGTGGACAAATTTACCAAAGTAGCTCACTTCATACCAGTCAAAAAGATCTACAACGGCAGTAAATTGGCAGAGTTATACATGCAAAGAATAGTGGCATTGCATGGTATTCCTAAGAAGATCGTCTCAGATCGTGGAGCACAATTTACATCCAAGTTTTGGGACAAACTTCATGAAACTCTAGGAACTCAGTTGAATTTCAGCACTGCATATCATCCACAGACAGGAGGACAGACGGAAAGAGTAAACCAAAATTTGGAAGATCTCTTAAGAGCTTGTATACTAGATTATGGGACATCTTGGGACAAATGCTTACCATTTGCAGAGTTTACATATAATAACAGTTATCAAGCTAGTATACAGATGGCACCATTTGAAGCTTTATATGGACGAAGATGCAAAACCCCATTACATTGGAATGAGCCAGGAGAAAGAAGAGTCATAGGACCAGAGATAGTAGAAGAGGCAGAAGCTCATGTCAAACTCATCAGAGAAAGGTTAAGGACAGCACAATCTAGACAAAAGAGTTATGCAGACAATCGATGGAGAGAATTATCATTCGAACCAGAAGATTTGGTTTATCTCAAGGTCAAGCCATTCAAGGGATTGCAGAGGTTCCAAGTGAAAGGAAAGCTATCTCCAAGGTATATCGGACCATTTAAGATAATCAAAAGAAAAGGGGAAGTATCATATAAATTGGAATTACCTTTGGGACTAGCAGGAGTGCATGATGTGTTCCATGTCTCTTAACTCCAAAAATGTTTAAAGGAACCTACTAACCAGATAGAAGCACAAGAGATATCACTGCAGAAGAATCTTACTTATCTTGAGCGCCCAATCAGAATCCTAGACACTGATGAACGTCAACTCAAAAGAAAGAAGATCAAGTTGTGTAAGGTTCAGTGGAGAAATCATTCAAAACAAGAAGCCACTTGGGAGAAGGAAGAGGATCTTCAGCAAACCTATCCTTATCTTTTCTTGTCTTAGGTAAATCTCGGGGCGAGATTTCTTTAAGGAGGGTAGATCTGTAACACCCTGGGTTTGGGGTGAAAATTCTTTTCATAAAAAGTCATGCATGCATATGTCTCTTCAAGATCAGCAAAATCAGCCCAAACTTATTTTATCCTAAGCCCTAAAATCTCAAAATCTCAAAATCTTCCCTGTGAACCCAAATCAAGATCTAACTTTTCAGATATGATCCATTATTTATCCTAAGTATAAAAGTCTTCAAAAGATAGATTCAATTCCATCTCTAACTCCCAGATTTGTCAAACCTTTCTGTTTTCGAAAACAAAATTTAATTAAATATCCTTATTACCCTAAATACTCTGAAATCTGATTTAATCAAATCTTGACCTAATCTAGATCAAATTATCCTTGGATCATGATCAAGGGTATGCCAATACCTTAATCCAAAAAGTTGGCAGTCAAATTCTATCATCTAGACCCTTTTTACAAATCAGTCCAAATAGTATCGCAGATGAGTCCTTTTCTGATTTTCCAGAAGCCTAAAAAGGATAAAATTCACAAATAAACTCCAAATTCAAATTTGTTTCAGGGAACAGCTCCCAAATGTTATTCAATACAAAATCTTCTTCTGTGAGGATATCAAAATCTCATCCGAAATCCCAGAATTTCAATTTTGACAAAATCCAGATTTAAAATACTCTAAATTACTCTATTTTCGGTTTATCTAAAAACTATTCAAATGTTACAAATCTTATTTTTTATCTTTGCCAAATCATCTGCTGAATAAAGTTTGCCAGATTTGTGAAGTTCAAATCAGCCCTAATCACCTAAATCCCAAATTTTGCAAATCAGTCCAAAGCCAAAATCCAGATTTTGCAATCAAGTCCAATCCCTGTTTCGACCAGCGCCAGGCTTCGTTGTCTCTCCTCGCCGCCGGCCAACTTCGCCCTCACCTGTGCTCGTGTTTGTTTGTGCTTGCATGTGCGCACGTGTCCGCGCCAAGACCATCGCCGTGGCAGCACCAGCGACCACCAGCAACCGCACGCGCGACCAGCAGCAACCAGCAACGACCGCAACAGCACTTTGTCAGGAGCTTCGCGCCACGTGACTGATATGAACACACCAATGAAGGACAAGTTCACGGAGGGTGGCCCGATCTTCACGACGTAGAACCTGGATAACTAGTATCTGAAGATACCTGGATAACTAGTATGACCTGACGAAACGAGATAGCCAACCACTTGCAGAGCAAGGACCTGCGTATCAATGAATTCGCCCAACCACACTCTGAATTACCTATCCACACGGCCACGCATGGAATTGGTGCACAGATAGGGTGATCACGAAGATCGTTCAAGCAATTCAGAAGGACATCACAAGAACAAAGGATGAAGAGATTCAACTCTCAACTAAAACTAATGCTTCAATCTGAAATTTCAATATCAATGTCTTATATCTTGTATCTTATATATAAAAAAAACTATGACCATGCCACTCTTTTATAGAGGGTGGTATGTACAAAAGATAGAAGAATTAAACTAGAATTCTAATCTAAATCTAATTCAAAACGGAATAAAAATCCTAACAAAGTATAAAAGATAAAAGAAGTTCGGAATAAATCTTCTCCGAGTTGGATTCGGATTCGGACGAGACTTTTTCCTTCTGTGCAGTCGTTACTCTTTTTGGTCTCCTAGTTGCATACGATGTCGGAATTTAATGATTCTTGATGACAGAAAGCTCTTTCGAATACCTTTCCAACAAGTATTTTTTTATACACAACCAAATTGGATATCCGTTCTGAGAATGGTGCTTGTTTGAATTTGGACTGTCGTTTGGTCGGCAGACTGCATGCCGAGCAAAATTCTTTTGGTTGTAGCGGTTGCAATCCTTGACGGAATTGAGTAATCTTGGGCTCGTTGGAAAGCTTAGGAAATCCTCTTTCCACTCAGTAGGTGTACAACTAGATTCAATGAAGTTATTTGGCCCATATGTGGCTATGTTCTTTCTGTTATGCTCTCCCTCTCTATTCCTGATCAATCTTAAACAAGAGCTATTATGTAGCAGCATATTCTCATCATACTTTAATTCTTTAAGGAACAAAGTCACCTATTGATGTAGTTGTTTGGCCTTCACTCGAGTGATTGGTCCTTTATATTCCTCAGTTCGAGCTCTAATGCTACTTGTGCTAGTGATGTCCTCATCAGTCACTACGTCGTGCCAGCATTGTCGCCTGTGCCTTCGCTTCGCACCGGCCAGCACCAAGTCCTGATGAATCGACAAATTGTTTAGTTGCAGAGCCGTTTCGCCGTCTCGTCGTCGTCACCACTGTTGCTTCTGCGCCCGGCCACTCTCATCTCCGGTGCAAAGATCATTGTTGTTCCCTCCTCGCAAGCCCCGTCATTGGCCTATTTAAACACCCCACCATCTTGTGCAATTCTTACTTCACCAGAAAATCGATTAAGTCCCAAACTTCTCGTCTTCGTCTTCTTCTCCGGTGAGCCACCGAGGAGGAGCACGACGCCAGCTTGATCCACAGCACCAATCTTCAAATTGCTTCGACCAGTGAGTACCTCTCGTTCACCTCATCATGCTGTAGCTTTTGATTGAGCTCCGGCGGACCTTAACACCGGTGATCGTCGTAGATTGCATTTGCTCTGTTCCAGCAATGCAGCCCGATTTAGCCCAAATTAGCCCTTCTATTAATAGAATTAAATGATCGGGGGAACCTTCTTAGCAAGCCTGTGCACTTGGATTTCAATTCAAGCTTCCATTGAAACATTTCCAATTTTCGAGCGCCACCGGTGACCGGCTCAAGTCGCCAGGTCGCACCATCATTCCTCCGGCCAAATTGGCCATTCTAGTAGCTTTCCCTCACCTCCCTCTTGCTCTCACCACGAAGAATCGATTTCCAAAGCTCTGTGTTAGTAATGCCCAAAAGCCATCCCCTTCTTCCTCGGCAGCGTCGTCGAGCTCGTCACTGGCGCCACCCTAATCCAATCCCTCCTGACCACACTATCTGGATCAACCTAGGAGCCTGATCGTGCCATCAATTTGGAGATTAAACCACCAAATCGCTTTGTCACCGTGAGTCATTTCTGGTATCATTGCCCGTGTGCTGTCCGGTCGTCGCCGGTCATCGCCGTCGTCGCCGCCTTGTCCAGTAGATTCGCCTTAGCCTCCTGAGTAAATCTCTCCACTGCATCGACCTCTGGTTTTGCCCAAAATCGCTAGTTACAGCTATGCCACAAATTTGTCCAGTAGCCGTACTGTGCCATGTCGCCACCGTGTTTCCTCGCCGCCGTTCGTCGCCGTCTGGCCATCCCAGTGATCGAAGCCACCACCATTAGATTTCTGTTGCTCTCGCCTATCTCCTAGACATAGTTGGTGAAGCAATTGAAGCCTTGAATCATTTGCAGCGATGCCCTATTTTCTGTGCATGTCAAGGCTATGTCAGCCCATGTCAGTCGATGGCATTGGGCCAGTTCAACCACTTCTGGTTATGCAAATTGGAATCCACTTTGTCTACTAAACTTATGGAGCTATGTCTACATTTTGTTCAACTACCACAACTTGAAATAAGCCTTTAGAGTTCCCTAGAGCCATGTCCTAGCCGTGACCTGAATGTAGATTTGTTGACATTCGTCGTTTTTGAGCAAACCAGCCATGAACTCTATGTCGATTTTGATATCTTGAAACTCTAGTAACCTCCAGTACTCAATCTTAGCCCAGATTCTTTGAAATCCTAGAATATCGACTCAGTTCAGCTTGCAGTCTCAATCAACTTCAGCATTGTTCAGTTATTCTTTTTAAAGCATATCTGCATATATATCATAAAACATTTTAATATAGTTAGTAATTATTGTATGTTTGTTTGTCGTCAAGCAGATCCAGAAGCTGAGTTCGAGGAATTCACTATTGACCCGACACCAACTACTGATTTTTACGACGCGGAAGGCAAGTCATATTCTTGAACATCTTGAACCTATATTTTAAGAGTTGCTATAATATAACCTTGAATATAATTAGTATTGCATGTGAAAGAATGATTGAAATATGAAATGGCAGTAAAAGGCTGAAAGCCTGTGAAATGTGAAATGATCAAGTAATGAGCCATGAACTATTATATGTGTATTTATGTATATTCATGAAATAAAACCCTAGCCGTGACAAGAATTTGGTATGGAATGGTGGTGGCACTGGATGTGCGTGGCTGTGGATGGTCTGGTCACTAGCATATAAGGACTAGAACCTTGTGTTGTGCGTCTAGTGGCATGAAAAACGTACTAACCGCAAGCCTCGTATGAGACAGGCCTGAACAAGTAAGTATGCAGATCGCACATGAAACCCCTGCATGAGATGGAAAGTGGTGCACGATTGGCACGGAGTGTGGCTCCTACACATATCACTGGATGTGATGATGCACGCTGACCCAGTAATGGGGAGATGCAGTCGAGGTGGGGGTATAGCCCGCCACAACTGTGGTTTGTCCGACCACAGGGTCAGGGGTGAATTGTGAGTGAAACATAACAAAAGTTCTTGTTATCTCTGTTGCATCTAGACCCTTTTATGTTGATTTTGATTATTGATGACATTAAGTGTTTTGGACTAACCTTGTCTTTGAGCTATTTCTATGCAGAGTGATTTCTATAAAGTCTGCAAGTGATCTGGGAAGATCTGTAGGTCACAGGTCCAAAGTCACAAGCGCAAGGTCGCAATGTTGGTTGTGGTCGCAGTTCAAGCTTGGAAGTCAAGGTCGCAAGTGCAAGGTCACCAAAACGAAATTTGCAAGGATTAAAGATGCAAAGGACCTGAGGTAATATTTGTTTTATTTTGACCAATCTTGGTGTTTGGAGTTTGATCGGTTTAGGAAATTATTTTTAGTTTCAACCGTACTATAAAGAGAGGTTGCAAGTCCTCTCTAAATTTCCAACATAAACCGAGAAATATTGAAATACGGCACAACTTTATTAGAGATCATGTGGCAAAAGGGGATATTGATGTAAGTTATATTAAAACAGACATGCAACTAGCAGATATTTTCACCAAACCCCTAGATGAAACTAGATTTTGTTTTCTCAGAGGTGAATTGAATATTATTGATATATCAAATGCTAGTTGATCTAAGATAAGTGTCTGATTTTCCTGTCCTCCCACCTTTTTGTGCTAGATGACAAAGGGGGAGAGATTCTTGAGTTTCTTGCTTCATTAAAGACATTGTTTATGCTTGGGGGAGAGATTGGGGAGAAAGATTCTTGAAATATCTCATGATCTATCATTATAGATTCATCATTATAGATTCACTCTCAAATCTCAAATGATTCATATGGGTATTTATTTATGCATGCATTTAGGGGGAGTTCCTGAATATCTGTTAATTATGCATGTACTTAGGGGGAGTCATTTGATTTTATTCATTTAAACACTTGTGTCAACAATCATCCTTTAGGGGGAGTTCCTGAATATCTATTAATTATGCATGTACTTAGGAGGAGTCATTTGATTTTATTCATTTAAACACTTGTTGTCATCAATCATCAAAAAGGGGGAGATTGTTGCATCTAGGCCCTTTTAGGTTGATTTTGATTATTGATGACATTAAGTGTTTTGGACTAACCTTGTCTTTCAGCTATTTCTATGTAGAGCGATTTCTGTAAAGTCTGCAAGTGATCCAGGAAGATCTGCAGGTCACAGGTCCAAAGTCACAAGCGCAAGGTCGCAATGTTGGCTGTGGTCACAGTTCAAGCTTGGAAGTCAAGGTCGCAAGTGCAAGGTCACCAAAACCAAAGTTGCAAGGATTAAAGATACAAAGGACCTGAGGTAATATTTCTTTTATTTTGACCGATCTCAGTGTTTGGAGTTTGATCGGTTTAGGAATTTATTTTTAGTTTTAACCATACTATAAAGAGGGGTTGCAAGTCCTCTCTAAATTTCTAACATAAACCGAGAAATTACTAGGTCACTTCATTGCATTCATTTCAGTTGGATTTGGTTTTGAAAGATTTGGATTTTCAGTTGCTTTTTTTACAGCAGAAGAGTTTTTGCATTTTCTAGAAAGATCTAGATAGATTTGGCTTTTGATTCTGTTGAAAAAAAGATATCCCTTTAAAATATCTTTCAAACACGCTATTAAAATCTTAAATCGGATCTCTGGAGTAAAAGTTATAACTGTTTTGATCCATGCTGACTGTCAGTTTGCTAAACTGACTGTCAGTTTGGATTGTCAGTTTGTTAACTGACAGTTGTCCAGAGAGATTGTTTTTTGAGCCAAAAATTTTTTTGACCTAAAATGATTGTCAGTTTGCATTTCGACCTCGAGCTATTTTATTTGATTTTCTGTTTGAACTGGTCGATTTTGTGATCGAAACTAACTATCAGTTTGAAGTGTCAGTTTCCATATACGACCAGCAAAGTTTTATCCATGATTTTTGTCAGTAGTTCAGGTAGGAACTGACTGTCAGTTTGTGCTATTTTGTTTCCATAAATGACCTCAAACGGCTAGCTGAGTTTTCTCTGGATTTTACTTCTTTCTGGTCGTAACCCAAACTAACTGTCAGTTTGAGCTACTGAATTTTAGCCCGAGCTCCAACGTCTCTTTTGATTCTTGAGGCTATAAATAGAGGCTTTGAGCTATTGTTTTTCACAACAAGCAGCCCTCTACTCATACATACACTTGAGCATTTGTTTTGGAGTTTAAAATCTTGATCTGTTGATCAAGTCGAGAGTTTTTCAGATCCACCGAGTGCTTTCTGTTCACATCATTTGCATCCTATTAGTTTCTCGGTGATTGTTAGAGGTCTAGAGAAGACCTTGCTGCTTATTACTCTTGGTGAACACCCTCACATGGACGGTTTGGTGGCGTGGCCGTTGACCTCTCCTGTTCGGAGATTGTCGGAGAGGATCGACGTGTTTGTAACAGGCATCGGTGCTCACCTTTCCGGAGTGGACAAGGAGTAACCATTAGTGAAAAATATCCTTCGTGGATATTGAAGCAAAACTCAATTCACTTGAGTGCTTCAACGAGGATTAGGGGAGACCGGGCGTGTCTCCGTGACCTCGGGAAAAATCTTGTGTTTATTCTCTCTATCTTTTCTTTTTAATTTATTGAATTGCAATTTGGTTCTTCTCTTTGCAAAATTTGTTTTTACTTAAAGTTTTTTAAAGCCTCCTATTCACCCCCCCCCCATCTAGTTGGCATCCTTGATCCTACAATCTCCACCTTGCCACTCACACTATGCAGTGAGGGAGGGTCTAATCATCTTGATAGGATGGGCATGAAAGTGGAATATCTTGCGGGTAAATTGGTACCTCTCTATAGAGTTAAAAACGTATTCAAATACTCCGAGCTCCCGGGTTTATAGGTGTCGTGGCATTGCGAATACCCTGGTAGGTTTTGTGGAGGTTTCCTAGCTAAGCAAAGATGACGCGGGGTGACTGAGTGACCGGTCCTCCCCCGTCGCACAAACACAGCAAGTGACACGATGATTTATACAGGTTCAGGTCTCAGTGGAGACCCTAGTCCTGTCGACGTGCTCCCAACAGGAGTTAACTAGGGGAGTTCTCTTGTGGGAAGAGTGCTCCTAAGCACGCCAATTCCTTTTTGTCTATTAATACAAATGAATTGTCCTTAGTTACAACAGAGGGATACAAGGGCTTATATAGGCCCAAAAGATGCAAAAAGACTGAACTGCCCCAGCTGCAGCCGTTGGATATGAGGGCGCTAACGTTCTTCTCCCGGCCGAGGAGGCTGGATGCTTGATAAGTGTCTTCGCCGGTTCTCGAGGCGCTCCTCCCGTGACCCTCGCGTGACCGTGCCCGGGACAACGGCTCTGGGGCCCTGGTCCCCAGACAAATGGCGACGCCCGGGACGGGGGTCACTGGGGCCCTTGTCCCCGGGCAAAAGGCAATGCCCGGGACGGAGGCTCCGGGGCCCTGGTCACTGGGCAAATGGCGGCCCCCGGGATTGGGGTCACCGGGGCCATTGTACCCGGGCAAAAGGCGGCGCCCGGGACGGGGGTCACCGGGGCCATTGTCCTTGGGCAAAAGGCAACCCCCGGGACGGAGGCTCCGGGGGCCTGGTCCCCGGGCAAACGGCGACGCCCGGGATGGGGGTCACCAGGGCCATTGTACCCGGGCAAAAGGCGGCGCCCGCGACAGAGGCTCCGGGGCCCTGGTCTGTAACATCCCTGTTTTCGCTCTCTTTTCTGCTTACGAGTCAGCATATCTTCTTTGGAATCCTTGATGTCTCAACCCTATCTTGATCTTAGGTATGCCACTACCTTAACTTAAAAAGTTGGCAGCTAAACTTCATCTCCCAGATCATTTTCACATTTCAGTCCAAAAGTGTTTCAGTTTAGTCCTTTTCAGAATTTTCAAAAAGCCCGAAAAGGCTAAAAGTCCCAGACCATCTCCAAATTCAAATTTGATCAAATGGTTGTCCCCCTTTTATTTTTCTGAACGTTTTTCCCTTCAGGAAGAACTCAAGAATCTCAACCGAAACCCTAGTTTCAGCCCCGGCAAAATGTCAAACCCTAATTACCCTATTTTACCCTGTTTTCAACTTTTGTCGAAACCCTCAGATCTTATCGGATTTTGCCATTTTCCCTGTTGGATGAGTCCAAGTATTTTGGTAACACTCATCTGCAAAATCAGAATGCAAATCAGCCCCTTAGATTTCCAAATTTGCAATCAAGTCCAAAATCCCGAGAAGAACCTTCGCATTTCAGTCCAAACCCTCAAAAATCAGTCCTTTTGCCTCACGGTTTAGTCCCTGGCTTCGTCTCTTCGACCACGACCAGGAGGCCGCGTGCACGACCGCGACCAGAGGACATTCGACCACGATTGCTGCCGCCGTTCGCCGTGAACCACCGCAACCTTCACCGCCGGCCAGTTGTGCCTCCGCCAATGGCCAAGTCCCACGTGACCGCACGTGCTCGCGTCGCGCCAAGGAACACCACCGTGGCGATGACCGGAGACCGTGGTTCACCGTTCGCGCGCGTGCCTAACATTGTCAGGACTTTACTGCCACGTTGCGCCCATGCCGAAGCTCGCTATCCCGTCGTCCTGACGAAGCCCCGATTTCGCGCGATCCTCCGTCTCTGGCAGAGCCCCGCCGTGTCCCGATGTGCCTCGCTGACCGCTCCAGCGCTAGGGAGTATCTTCCCGGTGATTGCTGCAACTCCCGAGAGCTCAACCCCACGGCTATATAAAGCCCCCTCGCCCAGCATCTCTTCACACCACCCCGCAGTTGTAAGCCTTAGCTTCTACCACCAGAGAGTAACCTAGTTCTTCAGCGCCGCCGCGAAGACCTTCTTCCCCGGCGAGCTACTTCTGAAGCTCACGGCGCCAGCTTCACCCGTAGCTTCCCCCTCCAAACCGACACCACCAGTAAGGTCCCCTTATCCCCCTGTATGTGTCATAGCCGTTAATTGACCCCCGGCGAGCCTCAACGCTGGCAATCACCGGAAAAGCCGTAATCCCCTGTTCCCCTAATGCCGAGTGATTCAAGCCAAATTGATCCTCGTGCCAGTAGAGAGTAATGATCAGTGAGCTAGGAGGAACAAGCCTGCAAGTTTGGAATCGCCAATTTTTCCCCGAGCGTCGAATTCCCAAGTTCGAGCCTCGGCAGTTCGCCGGAGAACGCCGCCGTGCTTCTCCAGCCATTCTCTGGCAAAATTGAGTACACCAGTAGCTTCGTGATGACCCCTAGATTCTTCCCGAGCATGAAATTGAGTTCAAACGCCCTGGAACAAAAACGCCCAAATCGGTGCCTTCGTCTTCGGCCCCGATCGTCGGAGTTCGTTTTCTGGCCAAACTAGCCAATGAAACCTTGTCATCTAGCTAGGCCTCAACCTCCTGAGCAATTTACTCCACTGGGTCGAACCCTGAATCGGCCTAGATCAAAAGTTATAATCATGCCAAGATTACTGTCCAGTAGTTCAGGCCACCGTGTTTGCTCACCGGATTTGGCCACCTTCCGGCCACTTTCTGCCCTTGAGCCTGTTGAGAGTTTTGTGGCTGCTATCAAGGCCTAAACCACAGACAAAGTTGTGCACCAATTGGAGTCCTGAGTCAAAAGTTATGCAATGCCCTAGTTTCTGGCCATGTCTAGCACTATGTCAGTGCATGTCCACCAGTGGCATTGGATGATTCAGACCTGTTACATTTGAGGAATTGAAATGCCACTTTGTCCACTAAGCCTTTTGAGCCATGTTCTACAATATTTTCTACTGTCACATCTCCAAAAAACAGACCTAGAACCAATTTAGGGATATGTCAAGCCATGAGCCGAATGTCAGCCCTTCGACATTCAAGTCCTTTTGAGCCCATCTCTTCGATCAATGTCAAGTGACCTTGTCCAAACCCTTACCCCTGCATTCATGATGTATTTACGTATTATTTTCTAGTGCTTCTATGCTTATATAGTGTGTATGTGTTGTTTGTATCCGCTGTGGAACCAGACGTTGAAGGAACAGAGGAGATCTTCGAGGATTCATCTGAGCAGCTAGACCCATCACTGCAAGGCAAGTCTCAAACCCTTGATCATGTCTAGCCTAATATTTTGAAATGAAGTATGTTAACTGTTTTCAAGTATGTGCATGCCTTAGATTCAAATAAGAGCTATGTTTCAATGAAATGATTAGATATCACCTAAATAACTATGAAGCCCCTTTTGACATTGAATATCCATGCACCCTTGTCACCCTAGAATATCATGCTTAGGCTATGCTATACTCAAGATTATATGTTAAATGTTGAATGGTCACATATGAGAAAAGCATATTCAAAACCTCTTTTGTGAAAGAAAATATGATTAGAATCGATAGTGAGGATGGTTTGAGTGGATGGTGCTGTGTGTGCACTGGGAATGTGAAAGACTCCTCACTAGAGATTCATAAGGACTAGAACCTTGTGTTGTACTTCTATGCGGCATGAAAAACGTACCAACCACTTACCCGGTTATGGGACGGGCGCAACTTAGTAGCTTTCTTTAGTATTAGCTTTTCCCTGCAATGGTTGTCGATCCAGTTTCTTGCGAGAGCTGGTGGGCTGTAGAAGGCCAGGAGTGATGTGAGTTCAGAAAAATTATGAGAGGAAAAGGTGGAAAGAAGGAAGACGCCCTATGCCAGATTAAGTCGTGCGTGACTGTAATCAAGAGAGGCTATGTGTCTTGCGAGAACATAGACCCAGGCTAGGAAGTAAGGCAGTGAGGAGGACCCACAACGGTACTTGAGACTTGACTGTCTATTTACCGGGCAGGGAATAGTTAATGCTAGGACTGTAAACTGTTGTGTCATCTCGGCCTTGTCACATGCGTAAGAGTCGCATGGAGAGGTACCGACTTGAAAGCCGAATGATCGATGGATTAAGGTGGTACACCTTTGCAAAGTTTAAAAAGTATCGGATACTCTGAGCTCCCAGGTTATGGAGTCTGCGCGCTGTGGATTCTATTCACGTCGATGCAGCACAAGTAGCTTTTGGAAAGTTTTTCACAAAATCTGAATAAAGTGGTGACTCATGGAAGACCGCCACACACAACATTTTCTGAAAATTTAGCTTAGGGTTTCGAAAGAACCGCTTTCGAAAATATAGATCTTTTATTCAACTAAGTGCGAAAATCTATTCTATATGTATGAAAAAAGCCAAAGAGCCATCCTTGAGAAATTCCCCCTCATCTAAGTATATTTGCATTCTTATTTGGGACTTGTTGAGCACCATGTGGACAATGTGCTCACCCTTGCTTTTACAAACAAATTTAGAAGAAAGATTCGTCGACCCTGAATCTTACGGTCTTGAACCCAATGTGGAACAAGAAGAAGAAACTGAAGACCCAGCTTGCTAGAGGGTTATGTACCAAGGTGGAGTCAGATGTGGAAAAGGCCCATGCAACACCGCTGCTGCAGAAGAAAAAGACTGATGAAGTCCTTTTGTTTATTATTGTTGTTTTATTTTGTGCCGACCTTTGTGTCGAAAACTCCTTAATTTGTATCAACATCTAAATGCGTCATTTTGGTGCTAAGTTATTGTAATGTTGGTCCTTGTGATCAGCACTTGTTTTTAATTACTCGCATTTTTATATAATGCATCTTGTTGTTGTGAGCTGCAATGTGCCATTTCTGAGTGCAATCCACCTGGGCGGTTGCCACCGGATTCCTCAAAAGAGGGTCCCACAGAATCTGATATCAGAGCAAAAAGGCTCGACTGTAGGTCGTAACCCTTAGATAGACTTTGGCGTCCCTAGAAGAAAAGTTCGCTAGTTCTTTGTCAAAAATTTGTTTACAAAAACCTATTTTCCTTAAGAAAAATGTTATTTTCGATTTTTAGAAAAAGGCTTTAGACTTCTCTTTAAACTTATAGATGCCTTTCGTTCTGTCTTCAGATGGCTTCCGACAGGAGATACCTTCATGGTGACGAGCTTGGATCATGGGCACTGTTGCTGTGGATGATGCTGCAATTTCTTGGAGCACGGGACAGTCAGAGGCTAGTATATTGTGTCTGGCAGGATGAGATCAACGGACGACCCATTGGTTGTCGGGCTTCAGTGATTGTCTATGAGATACCAGAGCACGGGAGAGGCTCAGTGTAACACCCCTGTTTTGCCAAACCCTAAAATAGCCAAAATCCACATCTGGACCCCAAACCCTAATCTGCTTCAGCCATTCCCTTCTAAATGTTGTTCAGAACATTTTTCCCTTCGGGACCATCTCCAAAATCTCACCCTAGAGCTGAGTTTCAGCCCTCACCATTTTAAAACCCTGATTACCCTATTTTACCCTAAACCGTTTTCCCCAATTTTGTCAAAACCCTTCAGATCTTGCCTGATCTTACCAAACTTTGGCCAGATAAGTTCTAATAATCTTTTGCAACTTACCTGCGAAATCAGACTTCAGATCGGACCCTTAGATCTCCAGATTTGCAATCAGGCCCAAGTTCTATTCAAATTATCCTCGCAGAACAGTCCCTGGAGCAAGTTTCAAAAATTGCAGAACGGCCCAAACTTCTTTTCAGGTCCTTTCGACCAGCGCCTGGTCGTTGCCCACGACCAGCGCGTGTCGCCGTTGCCGCGCCGCGTTCTCGCCGTGTTTGCTCGCCGCCGGTCACCGCTTATTGTCGCTTGTGCCCGTGAGCTGCTGTGCCACCCCGTGCGCACGTGCCAGCGTCGTTGCATCGCCATGTCCAGCAGTTAAACGGCCGTGCTCCAGCAGCGTTTTCGCGCGCGCGTGCCCGTTGCCGTGGCATTTGCATGGCGTTACGTGTCATTGCCGGAGCTACGCTGTCGCCTCCGCATCTGCGCCATCACTGGTGAAGTCCCAATGCAACTGGCAAAGCTGCAGCACCGCCTGAGCGCGATCACGTCGCCGTCGCCGTCGTTGCGCCTGCGCCCGACAGGCTTCTCCCCGGCGCAAGCAACCACTGTCGCGTAATCCCTCGCAAGCTCCGCCCTTGGACCTATTTAAACCCTCCAGTGCTGTGCTTAAGCCTCATCTCAGGACTTAGCCATTTTTCCAGAGCTCTCGCCGTTTTCGCTTTCTTCTCCGGCGAGCCAGTGAGTGAGCTCACAGTGCTAGCCCATTCCACAGCCCCTTTCTCCAATCCAAGTTCACCAGTGAGTTCCCCTCGTTCCCCTCTCTGTGTAGTAGCAACCAATTGCACCAGATCGATCCCCATCGCCGGTGATCGACGGAAAACCAGAAAACCCCTGTTCCCTCAATGCTATCCCATTCATCCCGAATTAGCTCTCGTCCCAGTAGTAGAAATTGATCCTTAGCCATTTCTTAGCAAGCCTATGGAATCCAAATCACCAATCGTGCTCAAATCGAAGAAATCCCAAACTGGAACTTCAGCAGTTCGCCGGACTTCGGCGCCAAGCCCCTCCGGCCAATCTCCAATGAAATTAACCCCTCCAGTAGCCTTGTTGTGCCCTAGAGATCATTCTCAAGCTTGGAATTGAGCTCATTCGCCCTGTATCAAAAATCCCCGAGCTCCAGTGTCATCTTCTCCAGCGCCGGTCGCCGGAATTCGTTCCCGGCCGATTCAGCCGACGCCACTTTGTCCCTTAGCTTCGCCTCACCTCCCTGAGCAATTTCTTCCACTAGCTCGACACCTGGATCTGCCTAGATTGTGAGTTATGCCTTTGCCAAATGGTTGTCCAGAACTGTGTCTGTGCCATGTCACCACCGCAGTTCATCGCCGGATTTGGCCGCCCTCCAGCCACTTTCAGCTCTTGTCCCTGTTGAGTATTTTCTTCCTGTTAGTAATGCCTACCTCCCAGACAAAGTGTTGCATCAATTGGAGCCCTGGATCAAAAGTTAAGCCATGCCCTAGTTTCTGGCCATGTCCAGCACTATGTCAGTGCATGTCAACCACTGGCATTAGCTCGGTTTGACCCGTTCTGGTTGAGCAATTGAAATCCCACCTTGTCCCCTAGATTCCTGGAGTTGTGTTCTACATTTTTCCCTTCTATCACTTCTCCAGAAAACCATCCCAAGACTAGTTTGAAGCCATGCCAAAGCCATGAACTGAATGTCGACCCTTCGACGTTCAATCCTTTTTACCCGTTTCTTCGACCAGAGCCCTTGTGACCTTGCCCTAACCTTTTCCCCTGCATGCATGACTTATTTACTTAATAATTTCTATGGAAACTATTTTCTGTATGCTTATGGTATGTGTTTGTGTGTTGATTGATTGCCGCAGAGTCAGAAGCTGAAGGAGCGGAAGAAGTCTTTGAAGATCCGTCTGAGTATTTAGACCCAACATCGCAAGGCAAGCCTCATTCCTTTGATCATGTCTCACCCAATATTTTCATATGAAGTATATTCACTGTTTCTTACTATGCATGTTTAATTGAGATACAAGTTATATTTGAATGACATGAGTAGATATGACCCAAATGAATCAAGAAACCCTTTTTTTTATTGAACCTTCATATATATGCTTTTGTCACCCTAGGACTCAGATACTGAATATCCACATTAAACTTAAAATGGTCAAATACATGAGAAGATTGTGATAAAAACCGTTTTGTCAAGAAAACTGATAAAAGGAATCAGTAGTGAGGATTGGTTTGTATGGAGAGGGTGCGGTGCGCACCAGGGAATGTGAATGCTCCTCACTATTGGTTCATAAGGACAAGAAACTTGTGCTGTGTCTCTATACGAATTGTAAACGTACCAACCACTTGCCTGGTATGGGACAGGCACAACTTAGTAGCTTTTTGGTATTAGCAGTTCCCTGCATGGTTTGACGATCTGGTTTCTCGCGTGGAAACTGGAAGGCCAAGGTTCGGCCATGAGTGATGTGAGTCAGAAAAATGATGAGAGAAAAAGGTGTAAACGAAGGAAGGCGCCCTAGACCTGATTAAGCCGTGAGCGGTTGTAATCTTAAATGGTCGTGTGTCTCGCGTGGACATAGACCAAGGCTATGTGTCCTGAGGGAACATAGACCAGAGAGGCTAGGAAGTAAGGCAGTGGGGAAGACCCACAACGGTACTTGAGACTTAACTGTCTATTTACCGGGCGGGGATACTGTTAATACTGAACTGCAAAAGCGTTGTGTGATCTCGGCCTTGTCACATGTGTATAAGTCACATGGAGCTGATCCGACTTGAAAGCCGAGTGAACCAGTGGATTTAAAAAAAGAGGTACACCTTTGCAAAGCGTAAAAGAAGTATCAGATACTCTGTACTCCCAGGTTCAGGAGTCTTTTCGTAGTGGATGTTATCCATGGGTTATAGCACAAGTAATGTTTTGGAATGTTTTCATAATGCGGTTAACAAAAGTAGTGACTCATGGGAGACCACTACATCTAATGTTTTATTGAAAACCTGTTTAATGTTTAAAGTATCATTTTCATGATAAAGTACTGTTTTACTAAACAAATGACTTGGAAATTTATATATCTCTATCCATATGAAACTAAAACCCCTGAATCATATGTTTCACCCTCATATAAGTACAATTACAATAATCCCTGGAATGAGTGTTGCTGAGCACCCAGTGCTCACCCTTGCATTTATATCCAACTGTAGAAGAGGGATTCGAGGATCCCGATTCCTTCAGTTATGAGTTCCCAACGGAAGATGGAAGTGCCCCGGACGAGCCCACGTTCTAGGAGGATTGCGCACCAAGTCAAGTCAGATGTGGGAGAAGCCACTCCAACCCCGCTGCGGATGGAAGTCAAGCTGTTTGTAGTTGCTTTGTGCTTTATGTTGTGTGTTCGGTACTTGGATACCGATTCTGGTTCTGATAAACTAGTTATTTTCTTAGCAACTCTACTTAGTGCCATTTTTGGTGCTTTGGCTATGTAATATTGGCCATGCTGGCCTGCTACTTGTTTAATGTTATTACTATGCTTGTGTGGTTTGGAGCTCATGTGTCATCCTGCTGTGTGTAACTTACCTGGGCGGTTACCAAGGTGATCCTCAAATGGGGGTCTCACACTCAGTAAGACGTCAAGCCCGCAGAGAAGAAGAAGAGGATGCTATCTTAGACGCTGCCCGTCGTGCCGTAGGTACCGTCCGGCAGTTGTACGGCGACTACCTTTCTGATTCCCCCTACCGCTTTGTGCCTTACCACGTCCCCAGATCAGAGCACCGAGTTGTTCTTCCGTCCAGCGACCGGGAGGACGCTATTCTGACGAAGACTCGAGACGTCGTTCGCGCTTCGGAGATCGGATACACCCGCCTACTTCGAGACTATGAGCGTGTTCGCGATGACCGCCACTACCTTGAGGGTATGCTTATTAGGGCTCGTGCGAGTCTCCAAGAAAAGGAAAGACAAATTCAAGAATTGGCTGAATCAAGTGGAGAGAAGGACCTCGAAGCTGCAGAGTCAGTAGTCAAGAAGAGTCGCCCAAAGTTGAAGATCACCGCTCGCAAGAGGGTAGGAAACTTAAAGGACTATCTCAGCGGTTTCACGCCTACGTCGCGTGGCATAATCATCAACGGTCAGACGATCGAGCTTCCCTGCACTGCAAAGAAGGAGAAGACCCCTGAGGGAAAAGGGAAGGAGATTGTCAACATCGACGACGACAAGGAAGATGATCCGATGGATGCAGATCATGACGATGAGGAGGAGGATCCCGAGGAGGTAGAGCCTTGTGATTCTTCTGATGATGCTGAGGAGTGACCGTAGACTTCCTTCGATTCGACCTTTTGTGCCTAACCCAGCAGACGCTAGATTTCCTTTTGTTGTAGCAGTTGTTTTAGTATGGTTGATGTATGCTGGATGTTAGATGAGCTCTGTAAGCCAATGAGGCTAGAAGCTTTGTATCTTTTGAAAAGATGATTTATGAAAAAGTCATTTTGCATATCCTTACTCTTATCTCTTGAGTTACATGCCAGCATTCTGCTAGCATCTCTATGTATGATTCTTTCCGAATCAATGTCTCTATTCTTAACCTCCTGTTTGAGTAGGATGGTTAACACACGTGCAAGACCCCAAGAAGGAGAGCTAGAGGGAAATCCCAGCAATGCAAGGGCTACACCCGGAACGAGAAGCCGCACTAACCCTGATAGACCAGGATCTTCGACAATGCCACAAGGAGGTGACATCAATGATGTACTTTGAGATATACATAATCACCTATCTCGAAGGATAGTTCTCTCCTTCTTCTGTCGGCGTAACTTTTCTGTCGAGACTGGGCCATTTTCAATCTCTCTTGTATGATCTTTACGTGGGCTGTGGCATCCTCCACTAATTGCGGTCCGAAAAATTGTTTCTGTCCCACTTCGGTCCAATATAGTGGCGTGCGGCAAGAAAAGTATCCCCGGGACGGAGCGAAACCGACAAGAAAAGTATCCCTAGACCTTCTGGGGGCTGATGTCGGCTCCCAGGACGGGGGTCACTGGGGCCCTTGTCCTCGGGCAAAAGGCGGTGCCCGGGACGGAGGCTCCGGGGCCTTGCCCCTTGCCGGGATTTGATTGCACGGAGATTTCCCCCAACATCAGCCCCCCATGTCCTCCAGGGAGGTTTCTTAAGTCCCCGAAGGGGATGGTTCACATTACCGGGAAGATCTCCCCCGGAAGGGATTTCCGGCGCCTCGCCGATGCCTCGATTCCTGCATTAGGCACTTAGGGTGGCGCTGTCGATCATTAAGTCGCCACTAGTCTCAGTTGTTGTGCGCCGTCAGGCATAATGGCCTCGCGCAGTTCGAACAGCCAATGCGTCGTTTCCTGCGAGCGTCCCTTTGATTCGCGCGCGCTGTTTGAATTGAATGGCGCGGATTCATCACAAGGGTCTATGTGGCTCCCATCGGGGCCGCGTTCAAGCCCTATAAATAGGGCTTCAAGGGGCCAAGAGAGGACACGAACCTTCGAGCCTCAAACACCACCGGCGCCCTAAGCTCTCCCAGTAGCCCTCTCTCGGGAGCTTAGTCTCTAGAAACCTAAGCCCCTCGAACTTAGCTCCTCGGTAGCTTAACCCACCGGAAACCCCAAATAGGTCCAAAGGGTTGTGCCAAGGCCGTCGAGGTGCCTCTGGAGGAAGTCACCGCGGACTTCCTCTGGACCTCCGAGTTCACCTCGGGGACTTAGAGTCCCTCGTGGATCGGGGGGTCATCACGGATGGGGACATCTGGATCCCCTCAAGGAAGGATGGCACGCCCCGCCCCCGGCCCAGAGAATTTGTCATCTTCGAGGCTTTCCTCGAGGCTGGGCTCCGGCTCCCGATGCATCCGTTGCTCCGGGAGTACGGGTGGCGCTCAACTACCTGACGCCAAATGCCTTCATTCAGATGGGGCTCTTCATTTGGCTGTTTGAGACAATCACCGGACGGGAGCCGACGCTCTGACTGTTCTGATACTTCTACGAGCCTGCGGCGAGGAGCTCGCATTTGGTGTAGGGAGGGCCGAAGTCTCCGTTCAGCTCCGTCATGATACAGCTCCTACCGTCGCGGGTGTAGGAGTATTCGGTGGCAGCCTCCCAGGACCACTGGGGGGATTGGGTCAAGAGGTGGTTTTACCTCCGAGTCCGAGACGCTGAGGTGACCTATTCAACGAAGCCCCCCTCCTATAGCCGATCGTCAGCCCCCAAGCCCCCGGTATGGATCGAGGAGGAGCTGAAGCTCCTTAGCAAGGTGATGGGCTCCCGGGGCGTCCGTTCCATGAGGGATGCCACGGAGGAGCTGACACTGCACAAGCTCTCCCCCTTATCACACGGGAGGAGGGGGATTGGGATGTGTCCGACGCAGCAGCCCTCGCAAAAGCCGGTGACCCGACGTAAGCACCCGGTGACTTACTTTGATTTTTGTTAATTTCGCTAACTCCATTTTCGCAGTCCGGCCATACCCAGCCGCCTGGGAGAAGGCGGAGAACCTCCTCGGGAGGTACTATGCCGACGAGCACGAACGTATCGTGCACGTCATTGGGGAGGGTCCTCCCCGAAATTTGGTGGCTGAGGCCTTTGGGCTAAGGCTACTGGAGAGGATGCCTCTCCAGACCCCCGGCTCTCACAAGCGGGGGAAGGAGACCACCGGGGGTTCCAAGCCAAAGCGCACCAAGGCGCAGAAGGCCCCCGGTCCGGCGACGACACCGGGCTCTACGCCCGCGAAGGCCCGGGACGCCACCCCCGAGTCGGGACATTCGCAAGTGCCTTCTAGGCGCGAGGCGATCCCCCCCCCCCCAGAAGAGCACTCCAGGGGGGCGGCGGGGACGCAAGATCTTGTGCACCTCCTCGAGGTCTCCGGAGAGGACCCAGGGAAGGGGGCGACCGGTGACGGGGGGACGTCCGATTTGGTGAACTACGCCCCCTCACCATCTCTGGCGATCACACCTCCAGTGGCACCAGAACTGTAACACCCTGAGTTTAGGGGTAAAAACTTCCTTTGCATGAACATCATGCATGCATGTATCTGTAGAAGTATCAAGATCAGTCAGACTCTAATCTATCATAAGCTCTAAAATTTCCAAATCTATCATGTAGACCTAAATCAAGATCAGATTTCTTAGATGTGATCTATCAGTTACTCTGAACATAAAAGCCTTCAGAAGCCAGATTCAATTCCAGCTCTAACTCTCCGATCCTGCAATTCTTTTCTGTTTTCGAAAACAGGATTCTAATTAATATCCTAATTACCCTAAATACTCTGAACTCAGATTTATCCAAATCTCGACCTAATTCAGACCAGATTATTCTTGGACTATGATCATGGGTATGCTAATACCTTAATCCAGAAAGTTGGCAGTCAAATTATATCATCCAAGCCTTTTTCACATATCAGTCCAAATTGTATCGCAAATTAGTCCTTTATTTGATATCTAGAAACCCAAAAAGGCTAAAATATTCAAATTAACTTCAAATTCAAATCTGTTTCAGGGAACACCTCCCAAATGCTAATTAATACAAAATCTTCTTTTATCAGAATACCCAAATCTTTCTCCAATTACCTTGAATTCAAAATCGACAAAACTCAGATCTTAATTTACCCTAAAGTACCCTATTATCAGTTTATATCAAGAACCATCAAATCATGCCAGAAATTACTTGCTGGATGAGTATAAGGTATAAGTTTATACTCATCTATGAAATCAGATTGCAAATTAACTATCTCTAAGTCAGAAATTACAATTCAGTCCAAAGCCAATTTTCAGATTTTGCAATCCAGTCCAATTGGCTGTTTTTGACCAACAACCACCAGCCGCCATTGACCAAACTTGCAGTTCACGACCAAGGATCAGCTTCTTCGACCTCACCTACTGTTTGCGACCAGAGCAGCAGCAGTTCGCGACCAGAACTCGCATCCCCTTCGATCTCGACCGCAGCGCAGTGATCATTTCGATCAGCGTTGCTGCGACCGTGACCAGAGCGCTGTGTCGTCGTGATCGTCGCTGCTGACCTTCGCAATGCTCATGTTCACCTGAGTTTGCATGGGTGCACGTGTCTACACCTCAGTCATCGCCGTGGCAGTCCTTGTCCAGCACAACAGCAGCTTGCGCGCCAGAGAGAAGCTTCGTTTGCTTGCCGTTGCTTCAACCCGAAGTCTCCACCGGCGCAAGCAAGCAGTGAGCTTCACTTCACCTTGCCCTTAAATAGCAGTCCCAAGCAGCTCCCTTATCACCAGCACCGCTCTCTAGAACTTCTCGAGCAATTAAACCGTATTTCTTCACTGTTGTCATCTTCTCCGGCGAGTACAGAAGGAGGCTCACGGTGACAGCTTCAACCGCAACCCCTTCATCCAAATTAACAGCACCAGTAAGGTCCTCCCATCTCTCTTATCGTGCTGTAGCTTTGAATTGAGTTCATATGCACCACATCACCGGCGATCGCTGTAATTAGCAAACGCCATGTTCCATCAATTGCATCTATTCCAGTTCAAATTAGCTTTCGCTGTAGTGGAAGAAATTGATCAGTGAAGTATGCCCAACAAGCCTGTGCATCAAGATTTCGAAATTAAGCTCGAATTGGAGTTTCCCCTTTCTCGTGCGCCACTGGTGACCGGCTCACGTCGCCAGGCCACACCACCATTCCTCCGGCCGAATTGACGTTACCAGAAGCTTCATCTCACCTCCCTACTGCTCTCACAGTGAGCAATTGAGCTTTAAGGCTATGTATCAATTTCTCCCAATTTAGCCCTTCTTCTTCTCCGGCCGCGGTGTTGTTTTCCTCGCCGACGTCGCCTTAGGCTGATTCCCTTCATCCACACTATCTGAAGCTTCCCAGGAACTCAACTGTGCCTTCAAATTGGAGCTTGATTCACTACATCGCCCTGTTGCCGTTGAAGCCGTCTTCTTCTCTGGCGCAGCTCGTCACCATTCACCGCTGTGCCATCTCCAGTCGAGCCCAATGCATCAAACAGTACCACATGGCCCTAGCTAGCTCCAGCAACGCCAGGTTTCAGCAGTGCAGCACCAGATTGCAACTTAGGTGTTTTACCCTTCGTTGCCGTGCCGCCAACATGTCGCCCAATCGCCGCCGGCCACCGGCCACCGCCGTCGATGCCTTCTTGTCTAGCATCTTCGCCTTGATCCCCTGAACACTTTCCTCTACTAGCTCGATTGGTGAATCTGCACAAAATTGCCAGTTATTGCTATGCCAAGATCTTGTCCAGTGGCTTCACTGTGCCGTGTCGCCACCACACTTCTTCGCCAATTTTCATCGCCATCCAGCCAGCTTCAGTCTTGGAACCTGTTGAACTATTTGTTCCTGTTATCTTAGCCTACCACCCAGACAAAGTGGTGCATCAATTGGAGCCCTAGATCAAAAGTTATGGCAATCCCTAGTTTCTGGCCATGTCAGCCCAATGCCAATCTATGTCAGCCAATGGCATCAGCCCAATTTGACTACTTCTGGTTATGAAAACTAAAAACAACTTTGTCTACCAAGTTTATAGAACCATGCTCTACATTTCCTTCAACTATCACATCTTGAGATAAGTCCTGTAGCTTTCTCTGAAGCTATGTCAGACCGTGAACCGAATGTCGATCCATTGACATTCGCTGTTTTTGGGTAAACCAGCCGCGGACTTGATGTCCATATTGCAGCCTTGAAGCCCTAAGAATTTCTAACACCATTCTTAGCTCAAATTCTATAAATTCCAGGGTTTTGACCCAGATCAACTTGCAATCTCAGCCTGTTTCATCAACATCAAGATCTTTTCTCTTAAAAGCATGTTGCATATAGATTTTAAAGTATTTAAAATAGTTTGTAATCTTTGTGTGCTTGTTTGATTGGAGAGTAGATCAAGAGCCCGAGTTCGAAGACTTTGTCGCAGACTCGACATCGACTGCTGTTTCTTACGACGCGGAAGGCAAGTCAGAGTCTTGATCATCTTGAACCTATATTTTATGAATTGCCATGATATGACCTTGAATATAAATAGTATTGCATGTGAGAATGGATGAATTGTGAATTGGCAGTACTAAGCTGGATGCTTGTTAAAAGTGGAATGATCAATTAGTGAGCCATGAACTATTATATATGTATTTATATATATTCATGAAATAAAACCCCTAGCCGTGACCAGAATTTTGGTATGGATGGCTGTAGCACTGGAGGTGCTTAACTGCAAAGGATAGCAGGCACGGAAGGTGCATGGTTGTGGATGGTCTGGTCACTGGCATATAAGGACTAGAACCTTGTGTTGTGCGTCTAGTGGCGTGAAACACGTGCTAACCGCAAGCTTGGTATGGGACAGGCCTGAACAAGTACTTATGTGGATCGCACATGAAACCCCTGCAGGAGATGCGCTGTGATGCACGATTTACACGGAGTACAGCTCCCACACATATCACTGAAAGTGATCTTGCATGCTGACCCAGTAATGGGAATATGCATAGGGGTGGGGGTTTGGATACAACCCGCCACAACTGTGGTTCGCGAGAGATCCACAGGGTCGGGGGTGAATTGTGAGTGAAACATAACAAAAGTTCTTGTTATCTCCACCTTGCCACTCACACATGGTTGTGAGGAAGGGTCTAATCATATTGATAGGATGGGCTTGAAAGTGGAATATCTTGCGGGTAAATTGGTACCTCTCTGCAGAGTTAAAAACATATTCGAATACTCCGAGCTCCCGGGTTTATAGGAGTCTGCTGCGATGGATTAAATCCACGGGGTGTGACACAAGTATGTTTTCTAAATAAAATTTGATAAGTCAAGATTACCCAAATGACATGTGTTGTCATGATAAGGGGTGTTGCCGTGGGCTGTCGTGTGTCGACGTGTCGCGGTAATGCTATAATTTAGTGAACACGAATAGCGATGCTATGTTATGAAAAGTGCTGCCATGAGATGAGATATGAAAGAAAAGATTATTTTACAAACATCCATAATTCTTGACTAGTCTAGGTTCATAACAACACTACTATATGTATCTACTCATACCTATGACTTGCTGAGTACGTAAGTACTCACCCTTGCAACCTACAAATCAGTAGATGGAGCGTTCCAAGTTCGAGATGAAGGCGTGGAGAACTTTGTGGATCCAGAAGGAGGAGAGTCAGTTCCGTCAAAGACCTGATGTGTGTTGTTCTGCCGTCAACTTCTTACTGTGGAAGGGACATCCATCATCCGCTGTGTAGAAGTTTTTATTTTGGTTTAACTAAACCTTGAATGCCGCGAAGGTATTGTAATCTTTTATGTAATATTAAGGCCAGCAGGCCACACTGCTTAAATATTATGAAAGTTTTTCTGCTGCAATGTGAATATACTCCTGTGCTTGACTTATCCTGGGAAGTCAAAGGTATGCATATATGGGACTAGCTACAGCAAGCTAGGTCTCCACGGGAGTAGTCGTAGTCCTAGTTTCGAGGCACGACAGGACCTATCGGAGCCGGAGCGCCTGGAGGTGCGTTTTGCATAGGCTTCCCCTCCGCGCATTGAATGGCCGGTGGATGAGGGGGGAGCCCCTCGGTCTACGAGGTCCTTGTGGCGACGGAGGTCCCAGGGGCCCCACGACCCAGAAAGGGGAAGGGCTCCTCATCCGTCCCCGGGGTGGCACCCCCTCGGAGAGTTCATCCACCTCCTCTTCGACCACTTCTTCGGCGGCGAGGACCACGGCCGATGCCTCACCGGTCCACATCACCCACGCAACCCTCGTGAGGGGGCCTGCCGGCGGGGACGGGTCCAAAGCCGTCGGGAGGGAGACCCCCATGCTGTCCGTGGGTGAGGTCTTCTGGTTTGACGAGGGGCTCTAGACCCGGAAGGTGCAGTAGCACGTCTCGCAAGGGACGCTCTACGACCGGTGCGGGGAGCTGTAGTCGCTCCACATCCAGGTTCGTTCCCGAAACACCCGGCCGTTTCTTTCTAGGATTTCACTAACTTTTTGGCTTCGAATAACCTTTGTGTTTTCAGGGGGTGGCCCTCGCCCGGGGCATCGAGGCGCGCTTCGAGAAGGCGCTGAAAGAGGTGGAGGGGAAGGCCGCCGCCTTTTCCGAGGAGCGGGACGATGCGCTCCGGGAGTTGGCTCGGGTCCGGGCTCAACTCCACGCCTCGGAGGGTGCCAACAACCGGCTCTGGAGGGAGGCAAGGGCGAAGGAGGACGCCCTCCGAGAGCTCGAGGGCTCCAGCACCCGAGCGGTGGCGGAAACGGGTCGCTCGGTCCACTTGGCTCTCAAGGGGCTCGGGGTGAGCCTCGGCCCGGGGGACAGCTTCGACGCGGTGCTGGCGACATTCGCGGAGGCCATGCGTTTTCTTAACGCATCAGTCTCTGTGATCCCGGAGGCCGCCGATGCTCGGGCCCAGGGCTGGGCGATCCCAGTGGTGGCCGCCGCCGCAGGACTCATGGAACTCCGGGGGATCGGTGCCCAGGCGATCAGGGGCCGGATCCCCCGAGGCTTCCCCGAATTCTTTGAGCCGCTGTGGTGAGAGGTGGAGCAGAGGGCTTCTACGACCGGATCGTGTGGGTGCGCCCTCGAGGGCGGACACCGCGGCTCTGGTGGAGACCTCCCGGGGGGAGGACAACAATGACCAAGTATGAGCCTCCCCCTGGGCCTTTAGATATGTCCTCTTTCTTGTTTTAGAATTTTTGCTCCCGGTAGCTTCTTAGAAGAAGCACCAGAGACTTGTACAAAGAACTTTCTTTTAATGAAATAAAACGGATTTTTGCTAAGTCTTGGATTCAATTCATCAGGCGCCCCAGAGTTGAGCACAACCTCATGTAGGATCAAGGATGCCGACTAGAGGGGGGTGAATAGGAGGCTTTTAAAAACTTTAATTTAAAAAAACTTTTGAAAAGAAAATAATCAAATGTAGTTCAATATATTAATAAGAAAAGATTGAGAGAACAAACACAACAATTTTTACTGAGGTCTTGGAGACTCGCCCAGTCTCCCCTAATCCTCGTTGAAGCACTCAAATTAATTGAGTCTTGCTCCAATATCCACGAAGGATATTATCCACTAGTGGTTGCTCCTTGTCCACTCCGAAAAGGCGAGCACCGATGCCTTTTACAACACGCCGAGTCTCTCCGACAAACTCCGAACTTGAGAGATCAACGGCCACGCCTCCAAACCGTCTAGGTGAGGGTGCTCACCAAGAGTAATAGGCAGCAAGGTCTTCTCTAGACCTCTAACAATCACCGAGAAACTAATAGGATGCAAATGATACGAACAGAAAGCACTCGGTGGATCTGAAAAGCACTCGACTTGATCAAAAGATCAAGATTTTGTATAAGAACTAAAACTCAAGAGTGTATAAGGTTGTGAGGCTGCTGGATGTCTAAAACCAATGCTCAAAGCCCCTATTTATAGCCTCAACAATCAAAAGAGACGTTGGAGCTAAGGCTAAAAATCAACAGCTCAAACTGAGAGTCAGTTATACAAACTGACAGTCAGTTTGGGTCATGACCAGAAAGAAGTAAAATCCGGATAAAACACAACTAGCCGTTTGAGGTCGAAAAAGGAAACAAATCAGTGCAAACTGACAGTCAGTTCCAAACTCAACGGCTGAAAAAAATCACAGATAAAACTTTGCTAGCCGTTTGTGGTCGTATATGGAAACTGATAATACAAACTGACAGCCAGTTATGCAAACTGACAATCAGTTCGACCACAAAAGCGACCAGATCAAATAGAAACTCAAATAAACCAACTCGAGGTTGAAATGCAAACTGACAGTCAGCATGAGCATACTGACAGTCAGTTTAGTACAAAAAAATTTCAGCTCAAAAAACACACTCTCTGGACAACTGTCAGTTTAACTGAACTGACATTCAAACTGATAGTCGGTTTATCAAACTGATAATCAGCCTAAACAAAAATAGTCATAACTTTAAAACCATGAGTCCAAATTGAGAGTTTAATACTCATTTGAAAGATAATTTTAAGGGCTATATTTGTGTCAATAGAAGCAAAAGCCAGATCTGCCTAGATCTTTCTATAAAATTGAAAAAATCTTCTGCTGTCAAAAACTCAACTGAAAACCAAATCTTTCAAAAACAAATTCAAATCAAATCCAACAGAAAAGATGAATGCAATGCAGTGACCTAGTAATTTCTCAGTTCATGTTGGAGATTTAGAGAGGACTTGCAACCCCTCTTTATAGTACGGTTAAATCTAAAAAATAAAATCCTACACCGATCAACTCCATACGCCGAGATCGGTAAAAATAAAAAAACTCATATTACCTTAGGTCCTTTGCATTTCGTGATTTGCGTCTCGACCTTGTTGTTGCGACTCATGCTTTTTATTATACGCCGGGTTCATCTTGATCATCTTGCATTTCTTCCCAACAGAGCTCTGTATCAAAAAGTCTCAACAGCACAGTTAATCTGAAACACATTGTTTTCATTAATCATCAAAATTAGGGTTAGGCATAAAAGCCTAGATACAACAATATCCCCCTTTTTGATGATTGATGACAACAAGTGTTCGATAATAATAAAAGAATGAATAACTCCCCCTGAATGTATGCATAAGATTATAATACTCCCACTGAGCATAAGAATGATACGTATAATCACAAATCCAGAGCATACATGCATATATATCACATCATACTCATAAACCAATCATAAATATCAGATCATCACATATACATATATTGAGAAAAATATCAGAGCATCACAATCCCAAAACATCATATCCAATATCCAGATATCATGTATAAAAGGTCATAATCCATATAACAAAATCATCCAACATAAGAATCCACAAATCATAAAGTCATAAAATATTCTCCCCCTTTGGCATCAAGCACAAAAAGGGAGCAAAGATACAAATCAGAGCCTAAGGTTCATCATCAGAAGAAAGCCCTAAGACGGCTATATCTCCGGAGCCTGCAGGAGATCCAGTCGCGTTGATGACTGGGGACACCAAAGGAGTAGCGTCCGGAGCTAGAGAAGCTGACGCTACTGGAGCAGCTAGAGTTGGAGCTGGAGCAGCTAGGCCTGAAGCTGTATCAGATGAAGAGGACGCAGGGCGGGCCCTCTTGCGAGGGTCCATAGAAGCCGAGGCGGGCAGGCGGCACAGAATCTCCTCCTGCTGAGCAACCAGTCGAAGCAGCATCTAATGGTGCTCCTGCTGAGTGCGCAGGATCTGCTGCTGGGTCTAGATGATCTGCTGGAGCTGAGAAGAAGAAGCCGAGGAAGATCGGATGCCTGTCTCTGCAGCTGGTACTGGATCAGACTCCTGAACTGGAGCCTCATCCTCTGACTCCCCCGCAACATCATCATCAGATGTGGGAGAATCAGGGCCAACAGCAGCCGCAGGCCAGGCACCGAGACGCCTGTCAGCCTGACCCGGAGGGTAGAACTGCAGGAGATGATGGGGTTTAGGGAGCTCTGGGTCAACGGCCCAGATGTGCAGAAGCATCACCATAATGTATGGAGCATACAACAGCTGGCGACGCGGAGAAAGAAGGACGTGCTGAATCTCACTGATGATAAGATCAGCAACGTCGAAGGGCTCCTCCTGGAAGATAGAAATCAGGACGTGGAGCCCAAGATAGGTGACTCTGGCCCTGTCTCCGGTCATGGGGACCAAAGTGAGATGAAGGATCCGCAGGGCCAGATCAACATCGCGGCGCAGGCCAGCGATGTGACGGAGCTGGAAGGGGCTAGAATACAGCATGGCCACCTCCCGATGCTCAAGGTCGGGAAGAGTGTGGAGCTGGCGCCCAGAAGCGGGGCGAACCAGTCCAAGAGCAGCCTCAAGCTGTTCCTTTGTGACAGTATAGACCTGGAGGCCTGTCATGAAGGTCAGCGAGTCACGCTGGGGAGAGATATAGACTGTGGAGTAGAATTGGCGGATGGGCTCATCGGCCCAGTGGAGGGAAGAATCAGAGACAAGGTCTCTAATCCCGACGGAGGCAAAGGAGTCTGCCAAAGAAGTGATGCCTGTGCGAGACGCGATCGTCTGCCAGGAGAGGGAGCGATGGGCGAAAATGGGTACTCGGCTGTACATGCTGGTGAAAAGATCCAGCTGCAAGTTTGTGTAGAAGGTGAGGACGTCGCACGTGTCGCGACCAGTGGGACGCGGCAAGAGATAGGGGTTGGTGGAGTGGAGCGTGCGAAGGCGACTCACGTGCCACCGGGAGTAATCCACGGCGACGCACCCAGGTGGAGGCGAGGAGCGGGGCACAGTCGGCTAACCCGATGAACGACGGTTGTTTGCGCGTTCTTCCGTCGGGCAACGTGACGAGAGGAGGACTCAGGCTGATCAGACATGTTGAACAGAGAGAGAAACAGAGGAGGCCAACGAACGACGGAGCGACGACAACGATTGTTTGGCCGGAGAGAGGAGGCACAGGTTGGAGAACCACAAACAGTCACGGTGGAGAAGAAAAAAAAACAGCACCAGCGAGGAACACCGGCGAACAGAGGCACCGCGAGAAGAACGGTGGCTCGACGAAAAGCGGCGGCGGCGAGGAGGGCTAGGCGGCGGCACACGGTGGGGCACGGCTTGTTGGTGGTGAGGAGAGGCGAGGAGGAGGTGCACGGCGATGGCGCGGAGAAGCAAAGGGGGCACCAGCGACGAGGAAATGGACAACGGCGGCGAGGAGGAGAAGCCGAAGAGGAAAAGAACGAAACAGGGTTTTTAGGGTTCGGGGACCCCAATTGACAGTCAGTTCCAAAACTAGAAACTTGGAACTGACAATCAGTGTGTCACACTGACAGTCAGTTCACATAACTGAGTTTTGAAACTGACAGTCAGTGTATGAGAATGACAGTCAGTGTGGGTTACCAACTTTGACTGGGAGCTACGACCAAAAGTGATGCATATAACTGACAATCAGTTTGTGGAACTGACTGTCAGCATGGTCAACGACTTCGACCAGAGGCTAAGAACAGGCTCCTAAGCACTAAACTGACTGTCAGTTTGGACAAATTCGACCAGAAGTAAGATTTGACCATAGAGGGAATACAAATATATTTTAATATATTTTAACACAAATAACACATCAACTAGCATTTGAGATATCAATAATGTTCAGTTCACCTCTTAGAAAGCAAAATCTTGATTCATCTAAGGGTTTGGTGAAAATATCTACTAGTTACAAGTCTGTTCTAACATAGTTCACATCAATATCTCCTTTTGCCACATGATCTCTAACAAAATGGTGCCGTATTTCAATATGCTTAGTTCTAGAATGCTGAACATGATTATTTGCAATTTTAATGGTACTTTCATTATCACACAAGAGTGGCACTTTATCAAATTTAATTCCATAGTCCAAAAATGTCTGCTTCATCCATAATAATTGAGCACAACAACTTCCTGCAGACACATATTCAGCTTCAGTTGTGGAGAGCTACAGAATTCTGTTTCCTAGATGACCATGATACTAAAGATCTTCCCAACAGCTAACAGCTACCAGATGTACTTTTTCTATCAATCTTGCACCCAGCATAATCAGAATCCGAATATCCAATTAATTCAAAATTTGCATCTTTCGGATACCAAAGACCTAAACTGGGATAGCATTTTAAATACCTAAGGATTCTTTTAAGAGCAATTAAATGACATTCCTTAGGATCTGACTGAAATTTAGCACATAAGCACACACTAAACATGATATCAGGCCTAGATGTAGTGAGATACAACAAGCTACCAATCATAGACCTATAGAGTTTAGAATCGACCGATTTTCTGCTTTTGTCCATATCCAGATGTCCATTTGTCGCTATGGGGGTTTTGATTGCCTTAACGTCTTCCATCCCAAAGCGCTTGAGCAAGTCCTTCATATATTTTGTTTGACTCACAAACGTACCATTCTTGAGTTGCTTGATTTGAAGTCCAAGGAAGAAGCTTAGCTCACCGATCATTGACATCTCAAATTCCCTAGACATCATTTCTCCAAACTCATGACAGAAATGTTCATTAGTAGATCCAAAAATGATGTCATCAACATATAACTGACAAATGAACAAATCTTTTTCAATTTTCTTTGTAAACAAAGTTGTATCAACCTTCCCAATTTTAAAACCTTTTGATAAAAGAAAGTCTCTAAGTCATTCATATCAAGCTCGACGAGCTTGCTTGAGACCATAGAGAGCTTTAGACAATTTAAACACATGGTTTGAAAATTTTGAATCTTCAAAACCGGAAGGTTGTTCAACAAAAACAAGTTCAGAGATTTCACCATTCAAAAATGCACTTTTAACATCCATTTGAAATAATTTAATATTGAAATATGATGCATAGGCAAGAAGTATACGACTAGCTTCAAGTCTTGCTAGAGGTGCAAAAGTTTCACCAAAGTCTAAACCTTCGACTAGAGTGAAACCCTGTGCAACAAGACGAGCTTTATTTCTAATTACTACACCATTTTCATCTTGCTTATTTCTGAAAACCCATTTTGTTCCAATTACATTATGATCCTTAGGTCTTTCAACTAAAGTCCAAACTTCATTTCTAGAAAAATTGTTAAGTTCATCATGCATGGCATTTATCCAATCAGGATCATTTAAAGCTTCATTAACATGTTTAGGTTCTAAAGAAGATACAAAAGAGTGATGTTCACAAAATGCAGCAATACGAGAGCGAGTTTGAACACCCTTACTGACATCACCCAAGATTTGATCTAGAGGGTGATCCTTGGTGAGGGTTTGATGTTGCCTTGGTGCTTCTTCTTGTGCTGCTTTTTCTTGACTTGGTTCTGGAGGATCAACATGAGATGATGATACATTTTGATCGTCATTCTCAATGTTCTCGTCATC
Organism: Pharus latifolius; assembly: GCA_019359835.1. Lineage (NCBI taxonomy): Eukaryota > Viridiplantae > Streptophyta > Magnoliopsida > Poales > Poaceae > Pharus > Pharus latifolius. Next base: position 41,782,493 of record CM033326.1, on the reverse strand, counting down.
TTCTTGATCATCTTCTCTTGGCTTGATGTCTCCAATGGTGATGTTCTTCACGGCTTCTTGAAGATCTTCACCTAAAACTTCACAAGAGACTTGCTTCTTTTGAGAGCCATTAGTTTCATCGAATTCTATATCGCATGATTCTTCAATGCAACCAGTATTTTTGTTAAAAACACGATAAGCTTTGCTAGTGGTGGAGTATCCGACTAGAAAGCCTTCATCTACTCTTCTTTGAAACTTACCACCAAAATTTCTTTTCTTAAGAATGCAGCATTTGCAACCAAAACTCAAAAATAAGAAATGTTTAGCTTACCCCCAATAAGAAGCTCATAGGGAGTTAAATTCAGAAGAGGATGCAAATAAAGACGGTTAATAGAATAGCAAGCGGTATGCACGGCTTTGGCCCAAAAGCGAGTAGGAGTATCATACTCACTTAGGATTGTTCTTGCCATTTCTATTAGTGTTCAATTTTTCCTTTCTACTACTCCATTTTGCTGTGGAGTGTAAGAAGTTGAAAATTCGTGTTTAATTCCAATCGAATCACAAAAATCAACCAAAGTCGAATTAACAAACTCTCCACCATGATCACTATGGATTTTCTTGATGGAAAGTTCAAATTCAGTGGAAACACGTTTTGCAAAACTTTTGAAAACATCGGGGGTTTGAGATTTTTGATACCAAGTATAGCGAGTGAAATCATCAACAATCACAAAACCATAGTTGTTGCCCCCGATACTTTGGAACTCAGAAGGTCCAAATAAATCCATATGCAATACTTCCAAAGGTTTGCAAGTCGAAAGAACACGCTTAATTGGATGTGAAGTAGCTATTTGCTTGCCAGCTTGACAAGCGCTACAGGGTTTATCCTTTTCAAAATTCACATCTTTTAAGCCAACAACCAAATCTCATTTTAAAAGCTTTTTCAGTTGATGCATTCCAACATGTGCAAGTCTCCTATGCCATAACCAACCCTTTGAGGTTTGAGAAACAAGGCATGTTGAAAGAGATGCATCTTTTGAATGAAAATAAACAAGATAAAGATTTCCAAAACGAAAGCCTTTAAAAATCAAGGAATTGTCTTTCAAACTTTCAACTAAAACTTCTTTGGGATAAAATGTGCAACGAAATCCAAGATCGCAAATTTGTGCAACGGAAAGCAAATTAAAATTCAGAGATTCAACCAATAAAACATTTGAAATAGAGAGATCATTGGATATAGCAATTTTACCCAAGCCTACCACATTTCCTTGACGATTGTCGCCAAAGGTGATCTTTTGATTTTCGCTTGAGTTGTCTTCTATTGAGGTGAACAATTTCTTGTTGCCGGTCATGTGTTCGGAGCATCCGCTATCAAGCACCCAATGTTTTCCGCCGGTCTTGTAGTTCACCTGCATGAACAAAAGAATCAAGTGTTTTTAGGTACCCAAACCTTTTTGGGTCCTTCGATATTAGCAATCAAAGCTTTGGGCACCCAAATTGATTTCTTCTTTTTGTTTAACATGGGTGCACCGACATACTTTGCTATAGCATATCCTTTCTTCGACCATTTAAGCATGTAGCAAGTATCAAAATAATTTGGAGTCATTAAAGGACATGCTTCATGCGAATGACCAGTTTCATGACACTTAAAACAAAATGTGTTGCATGCTTTTAGAAATACAGTTTTAGTATTTGGTTTCTTTCCTTTCTTCGGAAAGTATCCTAGTCCATCTTTTCTAAATGAGCATTTTTGTTTGCTAAGGATTAGATCAAGAGATACTTTTCCTTTGTAGCAGTTTTCTAAACCTTTTCCAAGTTTTTCAACTTGTGCCTTAAGTTCATTATTCTCATTCAAGATAGTATCATTTGAAGTACATGGTATATGATGACTAGTAGGAATAGTATCAGAATCTAGATCACATGAAATAGCAACATCTACTTTTAGTGGATCATTTGTAATATCTTTAATGAGCATACTTTCATATGATTCCTTCAATTCAGAGTATTGAGTGTGTAGAGAAGAATGTTCTTCTTTAAGCGCTTTATACTTCTTTTTAGTAGCTCCATAAACCTCATTTAATTCAGTGATCATTTCAACTAATTCATCATATGAAGGTTCGTTAGAGTGTACCTTTTCATCACCTTTAGCCATAAGACAAAGGGATGAACTAGTCGATGTGTTGCCGAGAGCTAGTCTGGCAAGCTTCTTGGAGCAACCTTCTTCATCATTAGAGTCTGAGTCGGAGCTCTCACCTCCTGACATCCATTCTCCAAAGCAGGCTTCTTTTGTTGCTTCATTTCTCTTCTTGAAGCATTTCTTGTTGTTGTTTGAAGTCATGTTCTTATTGGGACATCTTGATGCTATATGTCCCTTTTCGTGACATCCGTAACATATGATGTCCTTGAAGTTTGTTTTCTTCGGCCCCTTTGGTCTAGTGTCGATGTTGACACCTTTCTTGTGTAACCTGCGAAGAAGTTTTTGTGTATTCTTTACCATAAGAACTAGATCTTCGTCGGAGGAGCCATCACTTGGATCGTTCTTGGAGCCGACTTTGAAAGCCAAGGTCTTCCTTTTTGTTTCTAAAGGTTCGGCCGCTTCCTTCTTTTCCTTCCGATGCATCTCATGGGTGATGAGGTTCCCATAGAGATCAGTAGGCGTGGTGGTCGACAAATCAGAGTTGGTGAGCACGGTGACCAGAGTGTCAAAGCTTTCTGGAAGCGCCCTGAGCATCTTTCTTACAATGTCGAGGTCAGTAAAAACAACTCCTAGCCCCTTGAGTTCATTTACAATATCGTTCAACCGAGTGAGCATGGAATTCACGGACTCGGTTGACGACATTGTGAATGTCTCGCATCTTTGCCTCACCATAAGCAATTTTGCCTCTTTGACTTTAGTTGTGCCCTCGTAGATTTCTTTGAGGGTGGTCCAAACCTTGTGAGCGGTCGTAAGATTACTCACACGGTTGAACTCATTTAAAGACAAACCGGCAAAGAGAGCATTTTTGGCCCGGGCATTTAAATGTAGTTTTCTACGGTCGTCATCTGAGTGACTTGCCGGATCATCCGGAGGAGTAAAACCAAGTTTAATGATGTCCCATACATCAAGCCCCATGGCCTCTAGGAATACCGACATACGCACTTTCCAATAGGGATAGTTAGTCCCACAAAGATAAACGCACGACTGGTATGATCGAGAGAAAAGCCCTCATTAGACGTCATCCTGTCTCTAGGCGGTAAAGCCTAATTAATCGAGAGACCTCGCTTTGATACCACGTGTAGGATCAAGGATGCCGACTAAAGGGGGGTGAATAGGAGGCTTTTAAAAACTTTAATTTAAAAGAACTTTTGAAAAGCAAATAATCAAATGCAGTTCAATATATTAATAAGAAAAGATTGAGAGAACAAACACAACAATTTTTACCGAGGTCTCGGAGACTCGCCCAATCTCCCCTAATCCTCGTTGAAGCACTCAAATAAATTGAGTTTTGCTCCAATATCCACGAAGGATATCATCCACTAGTGGTTGCTCCTTGTCCACTCCGGAAAGGCGAGCACCGATGCCTTTTACAACACGCCGAGACTCTCCGACAAACTCCGAACTTGAGAGATCAACGGCCATGCCTCCAAACCGTCTAGGTGAGGGCGCTCACCAAGAGTAATAGACAGCAAGGTCTTCTCTAAACCTCTAACAATCACCGAGAAACTAATAGGATGCAAATGATACGAACAGAAAGCACTCGGTGGATCTGAAAAGCCTCGACTTGATCAAAAGATCAAGATTTTGTATAAGAACTAAAACTCAAGAGTGTATAAGGTTGTGAGGCTACTGGATGTCTAAAACCAACTCTCAAAGCCCCTATTTATAGCCTCAACAATCAAAAGAGACGTTGGAGCTAAGGCTGAAAATCAACAGCTCAAACTGACAGTCAGTTATACAAACTGACAATCAGTTTGGGTCATGACCAGAAAGAAGTAAAATCTGGAGAAAACACAGCTAACCGTTTGAGGTCGAAAAAGGAAACAAATCAGTGCAAACTGACAGTCAGTTCCAAACTCAACGGCTGACAAAAATCACAGATAAAACTTTGCTAGCCGTTTGTGGTCGTATATGGAAACTGATAATACAAACTGACAGTCAGTTCGATCACAAAAGTGACCAGATCAAATAGACTCAAATAAACCAACTCGAGGTCAAAATGCAAACTGACAGTCAGCATGAGCATACTGACAATCAGTTTAGTATAAAAAAATTTCAGCTCAAAAAACACACTCTCTGGACAACTGTCAGTTTAACTGAACTAACAGTCAGCCTGAACAAAAATAGTCATAACTTTAAAACCATAAGTCCAAATTGAGAATTTAATAGCTCGTTTGAAAGATAATTTTAAGGGCTATATTTGTGTAAAAAGAAGCAAAAGCCAGATATGCCTAGATCTTTCTAGATAATTGAAAAACTCTTCTGTTATCAAAAACTCAACTGAAAACCAAATCTTTCAAAAACAAATTCAAATCAAATCCAACCGAAAAGATGAATGCAATGCAGTGACCTAGTAATTTCTCAGTTCATGTTGGAGATTTAGAGAGGACTTGCAACCCCTCTTTATAGTACGGTTAAATCTAAAAAATAAAATCCTACACGATCAACTCCATACACCGAGATCGGTAAAAATAAAAAAACTCATATTACCTTAGGTCCTTTGCATTTCGTGATTTGCGTCTCGACCTTGTTGTTTGCGACTCGTGCTTTTTATTTTACGTCGGGTTCATCTTGATCATCTTGCATTTCTTCCCAACAGAGCTCTGTATCAAAAAGTCTCAACAGCACAGTTAGTCTGAAACACGTTGTTTTCATTAATCATCAAAATTAGGATTAGGCATAAAATCCTAGATGCAACACCTCAGAGGCGCCCCAGCGGTGCAAGGGACCTCTCCGGAGATAAGGCCTCCGGGCTCCGGAGGGTATCACCCAGGGGATGCCCAAGCGGCCTTAATTTTGCTAAGTCTCGTCTCCGGAGGACATGGCAAGGGTGTCCCCCGGGAGCCAATCCGGTTGAGGTGGCTCCCAGAATGGCACCTTGATAACTTCGACAACCACCGCGCCGAGTTGTCTCCTCCGCGACCGGTCCCGGAGGGTTCCGCTGCTTCGAATACTCCCACCGGCGGGCTATGAGTATTGGCCCGAGGACTTGCTTCAGGAGGCCCAGCGGCGTATAAGAAGCTTGTACCGAGACCTGGCCCGGGAGCTATCGGAGGGCCTCCAGGATTATTAGGTATAGGAGCCCCCGAGGGGGCTGTCCCCCCTTGTATTTCCCGCGGGAGTTAAATTCCCCTAGTTGTATCTTGCGTTTACCCAAGGCTTTGATCCCTGGGATGTCTTCGCCCACCGGGGCGGGTTGTCTCCCGGTTAAATGTACCGATACCCACCGGAGACGGGGAAGATGTCCTCCGGTTAAATATATCAATAAAGCTAAGTTTGCTTGTTCCTTAAAACTTGTTTTTGAAATTTTCTGAGTCCGAAAGATGGTCCAGGAGAGGACAGTCCGGGCACAAGTTACCCCCCCCCCCCACAGCAAGTTGTAGCTTGGCTCCACGCGCTGTGCGGAAGGAGTGAAGGGCCCAGGTGTTAATGATTACCAGGGTCGCCCATTTGACTTGGAAAAGTTCAGAGGATCCTGGTAAGAAATCCTCCGGTCTCCGTGAGAACGGGGAGCCAGGTAAAAAATTTTCCGGGAAGATTTTCCGAAAATTCCGTCTCGCTAGGGAGACAATTTGGCTCCCGGAGGAGGGTGACCCCGATGAAGGGTCTGAGTGTTTGAGGGGGGATTAGTCTCTCAAATTGACTCGGTACCACAGTCCTTGAGGACTGAGTTGTCGCTTACCCCCTCAGTCCACGAGGGGTGATTGTAAGCCGCCCTACGGGAACGGGGCTCTCGTCGTAGGGACTTTTAGGCTGTGATAGCCTACGTCCTCATGGATAGGGCATCCTCAATAGGAGGGCATCGTCTAAGAGACGTTAAGGTAAGAACCTGCAATGAACTCGAGTCGGAGAAAAAACCCAATTGTATTGATAGAACTTGAAATACAACGCCTCCCCCCTCGAAGCCGTGGCGGGGGAGGGAAAGCGAATACAACGTCCCCCCGCATAACCGCGGTGGGGGACAGTGCCTCCCCTCGCGAAGTCGCGATGGGGGAGGGACAAGGCCCGGAGGCTAGACATAGAACTTGCGAAGCAAGTCTACGTTCCATGTATGCTTCGGCTCTTGATCTTGGAGGTTGGAGAGCTTGTAAGCCCCCGAGCCCAGGACTGCAGAGACCCTATAGGCGCCTTCCCACTTGGGGGAGAGTTTGCCCAGGGCTTGGGGGTCAGTCACGCGCTTGAGGACAAGGTCCCCAAGGCGGAAAGCTCTCGCATGGATGCGCGGTTGTATGCGCGCGCCATTTCGCGCTCGTAGATGGCATGGCGGAGGAGCGGTCGGTCGCGTTCTTCTTCGACGAGGTCGACTTCCAACCGTTGATTGGCTTCGTTGGCTTGGTACGCCGCGGTCATAGCTCCATCCAGGAGTTCGACCAGCAGCGACCGGAAGTCGATCTCCGAGGGGAGAACCGCTTCGGCCCCATACACGAGTGAGAAAGGCGTGCGCCCATCGCTTGGCTCGGTGTCATGCGCATGGAACAGAGGATGCTCGGGAGCTCCTCCGCCCATGCGCCCCGCCTGGAAGCGGCATGCTCGAGCCTTCGGCGTAACCCCTGCAAGATCATGCCGTTGACCCTCTCAATAGCCCCGTTGCTCTTGGGGTGAGCCACAAAGGCGAATTGGAGGGTAGCCCCCAAGCCTTAGCAGAATTCCCAGAAATATGCTGAGTTGAATTGGGTCCCGTTATCGATAGTGATTTCCCGGGGAACCCCAAAATGACACACGATATTCTTCCAAAAAAACCGCTATACTACTCGGGAGGTGATGCTAGCCAAGGGTTCAGCCTCCACCCAATTGGAGAAATAATCGACCGCAACCACCGCATACTTGTATCCTCTGGGTGCTGGGGGAAAAGGACCAAGGAGGTCCATCCCCCAGTGCGCGAACGGCTAAGTGATGGGGATGGTTTGTAGCGCTGTGGAAGGCAAATTGGAACCCTTGGCCATCTTCTGGCAGGCCTCGCATGCGGAGATAAGGTCTCGTGCGTCACGGACAATTGTGGGCCAATAGAAGCCCTGGCGAAGGACCTTTGCCGCGACGGCGCGTGGAGCCAGGGGAGACCCATAGCTCCCCAAGTGGATGTCTTCGAGGAGTCGAAATCCCTCTGCCCGTGGGAGGCAGTGGAGCAGGGCAGAGGTGCTTGTAGAACTTCCCTTCTAGCAGAAGGTATGCTCGTGCTTTGGCACGAAGCCGCTTTGCCTCGGTTTCACTGGGAGGGTCCCCTTCCCCCCTTATGAAGGAGACGAGGGGATCCATCCAGGACGCCACCCGGGCGATCTCAGAGACCTCCGGGATACAGGACTCAAGGTCCGTGTTCGGGGGGGGGGGGGTTCACTGAGGCCTTCGCGATAATCTCCAGGAAGGCACCTCCGGGAAGAGGTTCCCGAGCACTGGCTGCCCTGGCTAGGGTGTCGGCTCGGTCATTTTCCCTTTGGGGGATGTGCCGGGCCTCCAAGCCTTCGAAGTGTTTTTCCATCTTGTGCACCTCCCCCAAGTACAGGCTCAGGTTCGCGTCATGGCACAAGTAAGACTTGTCCATTTGGTAGACCACGAGCTAGGAATCTCCTTTAACGAGGAGGCGACAGATCCCCAGGGAGCTCGCGAGGCGCAGTCCCAGGAGAAGGGCCTCGTACTCGGCGACATTATTGGTGGCGGGGAACTCCAGCGTCCTGCCTTCAGGGCTCCGAAGGACCACCCCCACGCCAGCCCCGGCGAGGCACAAGGAGCCATCGAACATGAGCATCCAATGGTCATTGCGCTGGGGTGGCTCACGGAGAGTCTCCCCCTCCATCCTAGGAGCGGGGGTCCATTCCGCCACAAAGTCAGCGAGACTTGTGATTTGATGGCGGAACACCCTGTGAGGAAGAGGGAGAAGGAGCGAGCTCGGCTCCCCACTTCCCGATCTGGCCGGTTGCCTCCTTGTTCCGCAGCACCTCCCCTAAGGGGAGGGACGACGGGACCGTGATCGTGTGTCTCAAGAAGTCGTGGCGGAGCTTCCGGAACGCCATGAGGAGGGGATAGTAGATCTTCTCCATTTCCATGTACCGAGTCTTAGCCCCTTGAAGGGCTTCACTCACGTAGTACAAGGGGCACTGCTGCCCGTCCTGCTCCTTTACCAATACTGCGCTCACAGCGATTGGGGTCGCAGCGAGGTAAAGGAGCAAGGTCTCTCCCGGAGACGGGCTCACGAGTATTGGAGGGCTCATGAGATACCTCTTCAAGTTGTTGAAGGCCTCCTGGGCCTCAGGAGTCCATTGAAACACCTCGAGGCCCTGGAGGAATTTGAAAAACTGGAGGCCGCGTTCCCCAGACCGCGAGACGAAGCGGCTTAGCGCGGCCAAGCGACCGATGAGTTGCTTCACCTCTTTGACGGAACGGGGGGAAGGCATGTCTAGGAAGGCCCAAATTTTTTCGGGGTTGGCCTCTATGCCTCGCTAAGACACAAGGAAGCAGAGCAGCTTCCCCCCTCGCACGCCGAAGGCGCACTTTTCCGGGTTGAGTTTTAACCCGTACTCGCGGAGGCTGCGGAAGGTTTCCGCTAGGTCATCAACATGACTGGTCACGCGAGAGCTTTTGACAACCGCGTCGTCGACGTAGACTTCGATGTTGCGGCTGATTTGGTCTTTGAAGACCAGTGACATGAGTCGCTGGAAGGTTGCCCCCGCGTTCTTTAGCCCGTAGGGCATGTGGACATAGCAGAAGGTCTCGAGGGGAGTTATAAAACTCGTCTTTTCCTCATCCCCTTCCGCCATCTGGACTTGGTGATAACCCAAGTACGCGTCTAGGAAGCTCATCAGCTCGCACCCTGCGGTCGAGTCGACAAGTTGGTCAATCCGTGGGAGTGGGAAGTTGTCTTTTGGGCAAGCGCGGTTGAGGTCGGTGAAGTCCACGCACATCCGCCACTTGCCGTTCGATTTCTTCACGAGGACAGGATTTGCCAACCACTTGGGATGCAAGACCTCCCGAATGAATCCGTCCTCCCAAAGCTTGGTAATCTCGACCTTGATAGCATTTTGGCGTTCAAGGGTTTCTCAGCTTCTATTTGACCGGGGGGTGACCGGGGCTCATAGCGAGCTTATGCTCGATGACCTCCCGGGCGACGCCCTGCATGTCTGTGGGCTTCCACGCAAAGACGTCGGAGTTCTTGTGTAGGAAAGCCGTGAGTTGCTCGGCGTGTTCTTCGGAGAGGTCCACCCTGATATTGACGGTCCTGCTTCCGTCGTCCGGGGACAGCGGGACCTCTCGGAGGTCCCCTTCAGGACGCGGCTTGGGGGGAGGCCTCCCGGAGGGGATGGCCGTGGCGTCCGGCACCAGGGAAGAGGTCTCTCCCCCCGGGGTCTTGATCATGTTGACGCTCCCGATCATCGCAGCGGCATGCTCGTACAAAGCGCGGGCCATGTCTTGGTCACCTCAGGCGGTGATCACACCGTGAGGCCCGGGGATCTTCACGCAGAGATAGCTCTGGTGGATCGCCGCCCCTAAGAGATTGATTGTGGTCCTCCCCATGATCGCGTTGTATGAAGAGGGGAGGTCCACCACGTCGAACCAGACCATCTCCGTCCGGTAGTTGTCTGGGGTACCGAAGGTCATGGGGAGATCCACCTTCCCCACCGGGTGGATCGTCTTCCCCGGGATGAAGCCCTGCAAGGGCCCTGCTGCGGGCTGCAGCAGCTTCTTGTTGACCTGCATCTCTCTAAACGCCTTCAGGTATAGGACGTCGGTGGAGCTTCCACCATCGACGAGGATACGTGCCAGGTGGCAGTTGTAGAAGGTGCCGGAGATGATGAGCGCGTCGTCATAGGGGAAGCGAACCTCGTGCGCATCTTCCGCTGTAAAAGTGAGGGAGACGTCCGACCACTTTGATGGTCGAGGCGTATGTAGCACCCCCACAACCTTTACTTCACGCACATACTCCTTGCGCTAGCGCTTGGAGTCTCGCCCTGAGGCTGACCCCCCCCTGTGATGACGTTGACACATCTTTGGGAGGTTTGGAAGGGGAGCTCTTCTGTTGAGCCCCATTCCCGCGCTTGTCCTTGCTGCTCCCCCGAGGGGGTAGGAAGAGCCGGCAAAACCGGTTGGGGGGGCAAGGAGGTAGGACTGCCCCCTGCCCACACTGGTTGAGGAACGCGGCGAAGTGTTGGAGAAGCTGGTGGCATTCCCCGGTAGCGTGGGTATTGGACTTGTGGAAAGTGCAGCACAGGCCCTCCTTGCCTCCCGCTGCGGGGCCTTCACGGCCGTGGGACGGTTGCCCCCCCCCCCCCCGCCCCACACACCTTTTGGCTTGGGGAAGGGACGGTTGCCCTTGGGGGCATCGCGCGAGCCGCCTGCACCCTCGAGGACAAAGGTGTCCCGAGGCTGTGGCTCGCTATGATTGCCCCTCTTGGGGCGCTTGAGGGGGTCCCTAGCCTCCCGATCAACAGGGGCGAGAGCCCCCTGATTTTTCCTCCAGAGGTCGTCCTCCTCCGCCCGAGCGTATTTCTCGAGTACAGTGAAGAGCTCGTCGGCGGAGGAGGGGCAATTTTGGGAGAGTCTCCGATGGAGCTCCCCAGGGAGGATCCCGCTCTTGCACGCCTCAATGACTGTGGAGTCAGGGACGTGAGCTACTTTTCTCTTGACTTGAGTGAAGTGCTTGAAGAAGCTACGGATGGTCTCCCCCGTCCTTTGCCGGATGGTGTAGAGCTGCGATGAGTCCAAGGGACGCACGTAGTTCCCTTGGAAGTTCGCATAGAATTCGCGCTTAAGTTGCCGGAAAGACTTGATGGAGCCGGCCTTCAGGTTGTAAAACCACGAGCGGGCGATCCTGGTGAGGTAGAGGGGGAAGACGTTGCACTGGACTGTCTCATCCCCCCAGCCGCTGAGATGGCCCTGGAATACACCTGCACAAACTCATAGGGATCGGCCTCACCATTGTAGTGTTCGATGTGCGGCGATCGGTAAGGTCGCGGCCATCGAATGCACCGGAGCCGGTGGCACAGCGGTTGGTTGGCCCCCTCCACCTCCTGAGGAGAGTCCCTGTCGCTGTCCCCTTTGACGTGGGACGCGCGTTCATTGTCGGAGTCGGGGAGGGGTCCAAGAGGTCCACCGACGCGGCGGTAGCGTCTCTTCTCCTCCGGGTTAATCGAACTGACCTCCTGGACATCTGGGCACCCCCCAGAAGCGGAGGTTGCTTCCTCAGCGGGCCTATTCCCTCGACTGGGATGTGAATGTGGTTCACCGCGTCCGCGAGCCGGGGGTTCTGGTCGGTAGCGTGAGGGAGCCTCTCCAGACTTGGTGGTACGCATTTGCTCCACCTCCTCCCTGGTAAAGCGAACCTGATCCGCCGGGGAGCCTTCGGGGGCGGCCCCGGGGGAGGAGGGAGCTCATGCGCGGCGGTTACCGGCTCGGAAGGTGCCACCGGGACGCGGGTGGAATCTGCCACCGGGCAGTCACCAGGAGCAACGTCTGGAACCGGAGAGGAGGGGCCCTCGCGGGGGAGGTCCCGCGGCGGCGTGAGAGTTGTTCGGCGGGCCACCTCCGGCACAACAAACGCGGCCGACTGGGCGAAACTAGCTCCTAGCCTCAGGAAGATCCCCGGTGCGGGGTGAACCCCCGGTATGGGGAAGGCTCCAGGAATGAGGTAAGCCCCCGGTATCGGGAAGGTTCCCGGTGCCGGGAAGGCTCCGGACGATGGGCCCACCGGGGGGACGTAATCCCTAGTGAAATCATAGGTCCTGGGAGCGGCCGGGCTTCCGAGGATCAGAGGGGCCACCGGGTGTCCCAAAAAAGGGGGCATTGCCCCCATGAATGGGAATTGCGGCGGATAGATGGGGGCCGGCGGCCGCGCCAAAACTCGGAGTAGCTCATCCATGGAGCGCTGGGTGCGGAGTTGGCCCTCTACCAGAGCTTCGAGCAGGGTGTCCCGGGAAGCCGGGTGAGCCACTAGGGGAAGGCTAGTTCCCACTGGGGCACCCGCGGTCACCGGGCTGGACCTGGAAGCCTATCCACCGGAAACAACCAGAATGGTTAGGGGTGGTACCTGTGTTTGGCTGTATCCGGCTGGAAGTGCCGGAGCGGCCGTGTCTGGGACGGGGGTGGCGCCGGGTCACTGGGACGGGGGTCACCAAGGCCATTGTCCCCGGGCAAAAGGTGGCGCCCGGGACGAAGGTTCCATGGCCCTGGTCCCTGGGCAAACGGCGACACCCGAGACGGGGGTCACCAAGGCCATTGTACTGGGCAAAAGGCGGCGCCTGGGACAGAGGCTCCGGGGCCCTGGTCCCCGGGCAAATGGCGGCGCCCGGGAAAGGGGTCATCGGGGCCCTTGTCCCTGGGCAAAAGGAGGCGCCCGGGACGGAGGCTTCGGGGCCCTGGTCCTCGGGCAAATGGCGACGCCCGGGACAGGGGTCATCAGGGCCCTTGTCCCCGGGCAAAAGGCAGCGCCCGAGACGGAGGATGCGGGGCCCTGGTCCTCGAGAAAATGACAGCACCCGGGACGAGGGTCATCGAGGCCATTGTACCCGGGCAAAAGGCGGCTCCCGGGATGGAGGCTCCGGGGCCGTGGTCACCGGGCAAATGGTGGCGCCCGGGACGGGGGTCACCGGGGCCATTGTACCCTGGCAAAGGGCGGCGCCCAGGACAGCGGCTCCAGGGCCCTGGTCCCCGAGCAAATGGCGGCGGCCGGGACGGGGATCACCGGGGCCCTAGTCCCCGGGCAAAAGGCAGCGCCCGGGACGGAGGCTCTGGGGCCCTGGTCCCCGGGCAAATGGCGGCGCCCGGGATGGAGGCTCCGAGGTCCTGGTCCTCGGGCAAATGGTGGTACCCGGGACGGGGGTCACCGGGGCCATTGTACCCGGGTAAAAGGCGGCACCCGGGACGGAGGCTCCGGGGGCGTGGTCACCGGGCAAACGGTGGCGCCCGGGACGGGGTCACCGGGGCCATTGTACCCAAGCAAAGGGCGGCACCCGGGACAGCGGCTCTGGGGCCCTGGTCCCCGGGCAAACGGCGGCGCCCGGGACGAGGGTCACTGGGGCCCTTGTTCCCGGGCAAAAGGTGGCGCCCAGGATGAAGGCTTCGAGGCCCTATTCACCGGGCAAAGGGCGGCCCCCAGGACGGGGCTCACCGGGGCCATTGTCCCCGGGCAAAAGGCAGCACCCGGGACGGAGGCTTTGGGGCACTGGTCCTTGGGCAAACGGCGGCGCCCGGGACGGGGGTCACCGGGGCCCTGGTCCCTGGGCAAACGGCGCCGCCCGGGACGGGGGTCACCGGGGCCCTTGTCCCCGGGCACAAGGCGGCACCCAGGACGGAGGCTTTGGGGCCCTGGTCATAGGGCAAATGGCGGCCCCCGGGCCGGGGGTCACCGGGGCCATTGTCCTGAGGCAAAAGGCGGCGCCCGGGACAACGGCTCTAAGGCCCTTGTCCCCGGGCAAAAGGCGGCGCCTGGGATGGAGGCTCCGGGGCCCTGGTCACCAGGCAAATGGCGGCCCCCGGGATGGGGGTTACCAAGGCCATTGTCCCCAGGCAAAAGGCGGCGCCCGGGACAGCGGCTCCAGGGCCCTAGTCCCCGGGCAAATGACGGCGCCCGAGACGGGAGTCACCGGGGCCCTTATCCCCGGGCAAAAGGCGACGCCCGGGACGGAGGCTCCAAGGCCCTGCCCCTTGCCGAGATTTGATTGCACGGAGATTTCCCCCAACAATAGGAGTCTGCTGCGGTGGATTAAATCCACGGGGTGTAGCACAAGTATGTTTTCTAAATAAAATTTGATAAGTTAAGATTACCCAAATGACATGTGTTGTCATGATAAGGGGTGCTAGCGTGGACTGTCGTGTGTCGACGTGTCGCAGTAGTGCTATAAATAGTGAACATGAATAGCAATGCTATGTGATGTGACGCGGTGGTCCGATCTTTTGATGAGAACAACAACTATCGATTTGTGAAGACGACTCTCACGATTCGACTACCAACCGTACACGACTGATACGCCCTAGCAATCGCTAAACAAACTTTGGATTGTTATCGACCGAACTAGAAGCACGATCGACCTGATCATGAAGATCTATTCCTGCAAGCAATCGAAGAACAAGCAAGAACAAGATAAACAAGTAATCTGAAATTGCAAATATAAATTGAATCACGAAAAAGAGTTGGGTTCCGAATACAGATATTGATGTTATCTAGCTGACCAAGAAGAATATCTCAATAGCTTCACGAAGGAAAAATTATGACTAAACAAAACGCGCAAAACCCTAATGGTTCGACCAGATTATATAGAGGAGGTAAAAGAGGTTGGTGGCCAGGTAAGGAAACCTGAAACCGACATGGACTCTTTCCCTACTCGGACTCTAACTCAATATGTGGGCCTTGACCCAACCAAAAAGGTGACGTAGCACCGACTAGGCCCAATCAGAATCTAGTCAAAACTTTTTTTATCAATTGCCGGCGTTCTAGAAGGAATTTGGATGTGGGGCTAGATCCATTGGAAAGATCTCGTTGTGGGCTTCTCTGTGGACTATAAGAACGTCCCAATCGGACTTCGTATGAGGGAGTTATGATCGTTTGAAGGCAAACTGCTCCTGGATGGCCGAACCGGACTCCAACTCGAAGCCATCCCGAACTTCGTATTAGGTAGTAAACTATTCTCAAAACCATATATATATATATATATATATATATATAAACTTAGGAACGAGTTCACCTGGCAATGCAACAATCGGGCTTTGCTGTGCGTTATTGGTTCTTGTGTAACAAGCGGAGGATTATGGTTAGTGCATGTATCCGAAGAAGTGATGTCCTCATCACTATGCTATGAAAAATACTGCCATGAGATGAGATATAAAGGAAAAACTCTATTTTACAACCATCCACACTTCTTTACTAGTATAGGTTCATATCATCACGATATACGTAAATATTCTTACCTATGATTTGCTGAGTACGTAAGTACTCACCTTTGCAACCTACAATCCAATAGATGGAGTGTTCCATCATCAAGATGAAGGCATGGAGAACTTCGTGGATCCAGAAGGAGGAAAGCCAGTTCCGCCAGAGCCCTGATGTGTGTTGTTCTGCCGTCAACTTCTTGCTGTGAGGGTTTACCTATCTTCCGCTGTGTAGTTATTATTTTGCTAGACCATGTATGCCGCGAAGGCATTGTAATCTCTCTATATTGTATTAAGACCAGCAGGCCACACTGTTTAAATATTTTGTAAATTACTCTCTGTAATGTAAATATACTTCTGTGCTTGACTTATCCTGGGAAGTCAATGGTATGCATGTATGAGATCAGCTGCAGCGAGTTGGGTCCCTACGAGAGTAGTCCTTGTTCCCAAGACGGGGGCACGACATAATTTTATTAAGTAAAACTTAGATTGCAAAAGTATAAGGGGTATATATAGTGTAATACTTAGATATTTTTGTTATATCATGTGTTAATTTAATTTTCGCTTTCAAAATTGTTGTCATCTATATCAAAGAATATTAATTTATTAAATTTAGTATTTACTAATACGAAATCAAATTATAGTTTGATCAATTTTAAGAATAACAAAAATAACAGAACCAAATAAATCAAAAATATCAAATACACACCCCCTAATGTAGAGAGGTGTTAAGATATATTGTCAAGAGAACAAATAATACTACTTTTATAATAATAGTCTAAAAAACAGTGGGGGTTAGAATTTTTTGTAGAGAGAGAGGAGCAAATCACATTCATTACTGTAAAAATTATGCATGTATTACTATTTTTATAAATTGTCTGATTGAGAAACAACAAGCGAAATAATAGATACACATGCATTATTATCTTTATATGCTATTCGATGGAGAAACAACGAGTGAGATCAATCTCGCATGAGAAACTAGAAATATTATGTGAGAAATCAGAACATTAGTTTCTCGTTTTTCTATTTTTGAGTGTAATCTGAAACGTTACTTTTTCAATCAGATAGTTCTCAATATGTAGTAATGCATGATACGCATTTTCAATCTTGAGAAACCAGAATTATCACATGAAAAATTAGAAATGATAATTTTCCATTTTTCTGTTTTTATCATAATTCGGAACTTTCATTTTTCAGACAGGTATGCATTTTTCTTCCCATAGACATCCGTGTAAGGATGTAATACCATCTTTCACCCACTTATAAAAACTCTAATAAAACCCCCAAAACAAACAAACAAAAAAAAAATTGAAAAAAATGGCGGCGTCCGGCGAGGGGGCGGCGTCCGGCGAGGGAGCGTCGCTGCCGGCGGCGGCGGGCGGCGAGGATGCGCGGCGGCGGCGCGTGAGCTACTTCTACGAGCCGACGATCGGCGACTACTACTACGGGCAGGGTCACCCGATGAAGCCGCACCGCATCCGCATGGCCCACTCTCTCGTCGTCCACTACGGCCTCCACCGCCTGCTCGAGATGTCGCGGCCCTTCCCGGCCTCCGCCGCTGACATCCAGCGCTTCCACTCGGACGACTACGTGGAGTTCCTGGCGTCGGCGGCGGTGGGGCCGCTGGACCCGCGAGCCGTGAAGCGGTTCAACGTGGGCGAGGACTGCCCCGTCTTCGACGGGCTCTTCCCCTTCTGCCAGGCCTCCGCCGGCGGCAGCATCGGCGCCGCTGTCAAGCTCAACCGCGGCGACGCTGACATCGCCGTCAACTGGGCCGGCGGGCTCCACCACGCCAAGAAGGGCGAGGCGTCGGGCTTCTGCTACGTCAACGACATCGTCCTCGCCATCCTCGAGCTCCTCAAGTTCCACAGGGTGGGTGTTCTCGTGCTCTCCACTTGTTATGCTCTCCTCCGTCCCCTCTTGTGATGCCTAGTTGGTAGTTTGTAACTGTTTCATCATTAGGGGAGTTTAGGATTTAGATGTTTGGTGTTTCTGGGTTGCGTGGTGGTTTAGATGGTGTCTGGTTACAGGTTTTGATGTGTGATTGTATAACTGTTTTGTTTTGTTTTGAGAAGATGCTTAACTGTTTCGTGATCAGGTGAGGGATTTTTGCTCGCCATGATCCATCTGTGGTTTGTGATTAGAAGTGGATGCATTGTTTGGAGTTATGGGGGCTTCGGGTTTAGGGCTTTGGTCCACCAATGGCGTGCTGATGCTTCAGCACTGAAGGGGTTGCTTAGTTCTGGAAGAGTAAGAGAATTTTTGTTAGTTTTTGATGTACAATTTAGTTGTTCTTTTCACTGGTTATGAGATTGGGGGTGGGTTTTGTTGAAGCGATTCGTGGTGTTTCTTGTTTATTGTGGTTGGGTTGTAAGTACAATTGTTGTGTATGCAGTTTGGGTTGGAATTTTGGGGAATTCTCGGTGGAACGATGGGTTTCTTTGATTTTGCTATATTGCTGTCTGTGGTGGGGTTGTTTATGTTAATTATTTTTGGCTGTTCTCATCTTTTCTTTGGCATGGTGATTTTGAGCCATGTGAAATTATGAATAAGTGGGATGTGTCCGTTGAATGGATGATATAGCTCTTAATATGGCACCTTTTGCTGATAGTTGGGAGTTCGATGTGCGGAATTTATGATTTTGGAATCGGCAGTGTTAATTCTGTTCAGATGGGGATAAGTTTGTGCAACTCAGAAATGGTGAATAGGACTTTGATTGGTGGCTGATACTTTTTGTTAATGTATTAGGGCCTACATTGTATTATTCCTTTTCCTAGTACACACATATACATTAACACTTTCAACAAGCAATATAGATTCTGCCATGAAGTGACTTATACGTAGAATATACTGTTCATTGGATTTTCATGATTGTTGTTTTGGGTTATATGTATGGAATTTTCTTGGGATGGAACATTGGTGGTCAAAAATAGAATTTTTTTGTCCTGCTCAAGTGTCAGATAAATGTCTTTCTTTGTGTCTGAATCAGTGGCTTAATGCTTTTAGTTTTTAGTAAGCATACGGTTGATCATGCAAAACGGACAGAATTCTTGACTCTGTAGTTAAAATTGGATTCTAGTGTGTCATACTTCACCATGGACTTGATGCACAGATGTTTACATGTGTTCGCAACAGTGGTGTTTATGCTTTAGTAAGAGGAGCTTTACAGCGCTATTTGTTCTGATAACATTTTTATGACATGCTGCTCCATGGAGATTGGTGTGGTGTTGCGAATATAACTTTTTGATGTGGTAATTCTTTTTTTTGTGTAGTTTTTTTCTTGTAAAGTATTCTAATCCAATAAAGATTTCGCGGGTGAATATTTACTCTTTCCTGTCTCTTGCATAGTGGTTTTAATCATATTGTGCTTGAAATTTAGTTTCCATCGGATGTCTTGATTTATTTCCCTTCTAATGTTTTTAGTGGAGGCTATGGAACTTGTCTTTAGGGTTTTGGTTATGGTAATATGTTGTGCTGCAGTAAGGTAGGGATTGATTATCCTTTTGTGGATGTCATGATCTTGAGAAACAATGACCCTTTCGGCATTGTGTTTGTGTGCTATGAAATTCTGGGGTTGAGCATCAGCATTGTTAATATCTGCTCCCTATATTGATATGAATATTTCCTAATGGACATGAGAATAGCGTTGAAATGTGACCTTTGTTGGTCTTATGAAGGTTTCATGTGCTTGGTTGTCTTTCTGAGGATTTGTTAACAACAGGTTCAGTACTTATGTTTAAGTGGCCATTTGCATCTGTAGTATTGTTGATTGAACATTTTAGAGGATCTGGTGTTGGTGTTTTGAGGTCAACTATTAGATTTTGCAAGGTTGGGTTTACATGGATTTTTCCCAGATAATGACAGATCAAAACTTCATGGTTCCTTATTTCCTTGGTATTTGTTTAAAAAACTTTAGCCTTCCAGAGCCTCATCCAATATCTATTTTTACATGTTCTGCTAATGATTTTTACCATACACATAGCACAGTATGGATTACCAGTACTGGCCTGCAACTTTAGATTGAACATTTTAGAATATACGAGATCCTGAACATACTTTAGTTAAAGTTCAACAGTTTGGTTACCCAAGTTAAAGCAGGTTATGTATGTGATATCTCCTGTCAAGCATTATGGTGCATGCTTCCAGTTAAGCTTTAACTTGTATAATGCATAAAAATGTACTCGTGGCTTAATCAAACACAATTATACTACTGTGATTCCGCAAAGTTATGCTGCTGCTACATTATAGTTCTATTGTTAAGTAATTCTGACAACTGTCATATCTCTCCTTTTTGTTGCAGCGTGTGCTATATGTAGACATTGATGTCCACCATGGAGATGGTGTGGAGGAGGCCTTTTTCACCACCAATCGAGTCATGACAGTTTCCTTCCACAAGTATGGTGATTTCTTCCCTGGTACTGGACATATCACTGATGTAGGGTCAGGTGAAGGGAAACATTATGCTCTAAATGTTCCCCTGAGTGATGGTATTGATGATGCAACCTTCCGCGATCTGTTCCAGTGCATCATTAAAAAGGTCATGGAGGTTTATCAGCCTGATGTAGTTGTTCTCCAGTGTGGGGCCGACTCATTGGCTGGAGACAGGTTAGGTTGCTTCAACCTCTCTGTGAAAGGCCATGCAGACTGTCTCCGCTTTCTTAGGTCATACAATGTTCCTATGATGGTTTTAGGAGGTGGGGGTTACACCATACGAAATGTTGCTCGCTGCTGGTGCTATGAGGTCTTGCTTTTCTCTCCTGTTTTAAATGTAGCTGATTTTTAAGTCATTGACTATTAGCAGTCCATTCATGATGGCATTGGATTATTGCAATGCAGACTGCAGTTGCTGTTGGAGTTGAACCTGAGAACAAGTTGCCTTATAATGACTATTATGAGTACTTTGGTCCTGACTACAGTCTTCATATTCAGCCAAGAAATGTGGAGAACCTGAATACTGCGAAAGACCTGGAGAACATAAAGTAAGTTGAATATTACTTGGTCATTGCAGCTTCATGCCTTTTTGTTCTTTCTTTCTTTTTTGTCGGTGGCTTGGTATCTTTTTACATTGGTTAGTGGCTTAGTGCTTGTCTTTTGTACTATCTCCGTTTTAAAAAAGATGTCATTCTCATCTTTTTATTTTGTTTCTAAATAAATATTATTCTATAATTTTGAGGTAAATTTACATAGTATTTTCCTTATGTACCCTTCTTTTAATAATAGAAGTTTATTTTTCCAAGAAATTTATTTACCAATATTAAGAAGTCATGCATGCATTTATGTATAGACAAGCTTTTAATATATGATGTCAGAAGTTCGGAGGGATACTAATAAGATATATTAAGTAAGGTTATTATAGTCATTCTCCTTCATGCCTTGTTTCTAATATTAAATGCCAAAATGACATCTATTTGGAAACAGGAGAGAGCATTTCTCTGTCTTAAACTTACTGTTATCATTATTGAAGCAACATTTTTTAACACCTTGCACTCTGACTAGGGTATATTTGTTACTGCATGTTAGTTGAACTTCTTAGCTGGAGATGCCAACCTTTTTAATATCATATGAATAATGGCTGTATGGGGTTCTGCAGGAACATGATATTGGATCATCTATCAAAAATAGAACATGTCCCCAGCACTCAATTCCATGACAGGCCATCAGATCCTGAAGCTCCAGAAGAGGTTTTTTACTCCTCCAATTATCACTTCCACCTTTTGACTTATTCTCTTGCTTTTGTTGTGGGTTCTATGTTAGAGAATTTGTTTTTGTAGAAAGAGGAGGACATGGACAAAAGACCACCCATGCGCAGCAGATTGTGGAGTGGAGGACATTATGAGTCTGATACAGAGGAGCCTGATAACTTGGAAAGTGGGGCTAACGACTTATCTACCAACTCTTACATGAAGGTTTGTCCTCGTGCTGCTCAGAATATCTGACATTGGTTTATACAATTGTTCTTGGCTTCTATAATACTTAGCTGATGCTATACAAGAGATGACCTGTTTGTAGATGATGTGATATTCACTACTAATTTGACCTGTAAAATTAGATGCAATGGTAGCTAATTCAGAATATACCAATGGCCCAAAGTAGCTTTTAGCATGCTATTGAATGGGCAGTGCATTTTTCTCATGTGGTAGTAACATCTTTTTCCACATGTAGTAGGAAGCTAAAATCTGAGATCAGCACTCTTTCCACCTGTGGAAGCCTGCCTAGTGGTTGCTGAGCACTATGTAAAGTTTAAAAACTGTTGCATGCATTAGAGAAGATATTGTGATTCTGATGGAGTACAGTCCATGTGTGATTGAGAAGATACTACGCAAAGGAATGATTGTCTGGGTGGCGTTCAACAGAACCCCACAAAGAGAAACCAACCATGATTTTGCAGATATTCAAAGCTAATTGCTTGACATTACTACACTAAACAGTGAACAATATGCTTCTCTTTCTACAGGCTCGTTTGCCATTGCCACCAAGATGTAAGGCATGGAAATCATTCTCTCGTTGATTTTCTCAAAATGTCATCCTAGTGTTCACATTATCTTATCCCTTGCTTTAGGTGTTAACCTTTCTTGTCTTATGGTATTTGCGTATGTTTGCTAGGCTCATGTAATTTTTGCTGATATTATTGTGAACATGTAATCATTGTGAACATATGGACACATCATGTAGGCAGCAGCATATTTATATGAAGAATTATAAATCACAAGAAGGTATAGGTCATGATTATCGTAGTTGAGGGTCCATATGTGGTATCCAATCAAAACATTTACCAATCATCTCAGCGAGAGGCCTTATTCTTGGGTACTAAATTTCAATGCTATTGGTGCAGGATGAGCCAAATGATGATTTGTAGAAGAGCTGCTGAGTTGCCAACACTCCTGATACTCTACATGCTGGAGAGGGGAGAATTGTTTGACGATGTACTGACATCCATGCCTGACATTACTGTTAAAAAGTTGTTGAACAACGAGTAATTAGCATCTTCTAACTTTTGCTTGTGGGTTTGTTCGCAACTCTGGCATTCAGCACAATCCTAGCTAGAGGAGTTTGTGCTCAATCGATTCCCCAAGCGGCATTGTTGTCTGCAAGGAAAATGAGGCCATGTACTTGCAGAGATGTGGTTACTGTTGTGGAAAGGGAAACACAAAATTCTAAAGCTTTTTGTCTCTGTTAATGTTTAGCTGCTAGCACTCTACCTGTGATAGAAATCTAATGAGCCAAACGTATGTCAAATCTTGTTGGCTATCAAATTTATAGTAGAAAAATGGGACCCATGTCATAGAAAAGGTTCGTGGTTCGCCAAATTTGTGAGTCACTTTTGATCAGAATTTTTGAAGAAATGATAGTCTAAGATGGCTAAATAAGCATTACTAGCGAAAACCTAGCTATGAGCAAAACATTGCCAAATATCTTTTTAGCACTATAAGTTTTTAACTTGGCAAAACCTAAATATGACCTAAACACACCTAAATAGTTTTGGAGTTTTTTTAGTAATCAGGATAAAGTTGCACTATTCAAGCGTTGCCCATCAATAATTCTAAAAGGCGATATGAGTGGTCACTTAAATGCCTGTTTAAGTTTTAGGTGGTCCCTAACTATTTGTATAATTCATTGAAATAAGTGGGTTTTATGTTTCAGTAGTAAGTGGTCCCGTTAGGCCATCACTCATCACCGCTTAAAAGCAGTTGATATAAACAAGTTTTAGAACATGTTTGAAATATAAAAATTTCAGATCTAGTGAGTGCGGATGTTTCATTTTCTTCAAAATTTAATAAAATTTCTGTTCCAAGTGGGTTTTATGCTTAAGTAAATTGATTAAACCGATTCTAACATTCACTTTAGGGACCACATAAGTGGCACAATTCGGTCTAATCCTTCTAGCATACAAAGTTTACTACATTTGAGAGTATCATATCAAGTCATATTATTCCTCATCAGGGAAGTTTCAAAACACTCTCTATCACAAGTTAGTGGCAATCTTAATAACTTTCCTACAAGTTATTTTATGATTTTAACTCTCACATAAGTTACCTCCAGTTGCAAATATCCATATACCATCACTATTCCGTTAAGTTTAAATGAAAACAATTAAACAAATTCAAAAACAATTGTTACTACTCAATAACATGTGGTAGCAACTACTGCCTAATCAATAGTTATGTGCATTGTTGACTCCACCAGCCAAAATAGCTCTCCATCACCATTGGCCGGCACCCCTAATATTGCTATCGTCAGCCGTCGTCCCCAACACTGTCGCCGCTAAGGCTTGCATGTTAGTAACTATTTTTTTTATTATTTTTAAATGATTTTCATTTAAACTAGTGACAGTTGGAGATAACTTACGGGGTTAAGTGACAAAATGACTTTAAAGGGTTATTGAGACTTTCGTTGAGTTTTTTTTGGGGTGGGGGTGACATTTCCCGTTCTGTATAGGGTAAAATATATTTTTGGTAGCTCTATTTTTCCATTGAGCTTACTTTGTTCTTTCCATTTCAAAATAGCTCAAATTAATCCTTTTGTTTTCAAAACCAAATATTTTTTTAGTTCTAAAGTGGTTTTTGAGTTGTTTTCATTATATGGACTATTGTATATTAGTGATCTAGGAAAGAATATGATAAGTGTGAGTTGACTAGGATGATAAATAAAATCTTCTCATGGCCCACCACATCTCTATCTTGTCCTCGCAATTGCCATGGCCACAGTTGCAATGGTGAAAAAGGAGGCATTAGTAGTCACCAACACAAACATCATAGCACCTTCCATGACATTGCTTACTACACACTCACACCACGTTATTCCTACCGCTCCCACCTTCTAAACCCAAATATATGAGACATGTATTGATGCGATAAGGGAGTTTTGAGTTTGACTAGCTTTAAGTTTGGTGGTGCGGTGATTAAAGTTGTCAGGGTTGCGATCTGGATCATAAAATTGTACGACCGTACAATTTCATGGTGGCTAAATGATTCGGATCATTTATAGAATTGGAATCTCATAGGATTGATTAGGATCATAATCCATATTGTAGAATCATGTAGGACACATAGGATCATAATCCAAATCTAGTAGCATCGTGATTTTAGTCTACTATTTTTCATAGAGTTGATCGCATCAATTTTTATCGAAAAAGTTAATGTGTAAATAAACACTTACATGTGTACAAACGGTAATAAATTGACATAAAATTTATTATAATGATGTACAATCTCAATTAATTATATTCATTTTTACCATTGGTATATATGCATTTTTCAAAATTTAGTAGAATCATGATTCTATGGTTCGGTACTACTATCCGATCTAATCAAACAATAACTATCTTATCTAAGATCTTTGTCTTGAGAACTTTGATGGTGGATCTACTGCGTGCTGATGGGATTTGCGTGAGCTTGTTTTTATCTGACGGTGAGATTGAGAGCTATTTTTAATTAACTGAGTATGCCAAATTGTCCAAATTTGCGGTTCTTTTCCTGTCCTAGTAAGTTTAATAATCTGACAGTATGTGCGTGCGTGTGTGTGTGTTTGAGTGCCTGTTACGAATCCTGTGTGACTGCAAATTAAATTACGCTTGCAATAGTTTATGTGATGCAGTGGTGCGGTTCCAAGGAAAGAAGAGAAGGTTTTGGTGACATGGAGATTGTGGTATACATGCAGCCACGAGCAAAAAAAATGGGTATTGGGTTTGTATCGAATAGACTTTAAAATGATATATTTCCGTTGCGAATTTATAAATTTATATTAAAAATTGAGTTATAATTACGTTCTGCTGCATACTTATACCATAATCCATAAAACAGATATTGAATACACATCTAATATATTAATTTATGAACACCTGGCGTATATAATTAATCACATGAGAAAAAAAATACCAGTATTAAGAGTTTAAGACTCCACTATTGTCCATATTAATTGACAAATGGACACACAATGAGACTAGGATTCCACCATGGTCCACAAAACATAGAAAGAAATGTTTAGCTGTTAACGTCAGCACATCACATAGTAGGTTTAAGTTTTTATAACAAACATAAAATTGGGTAATAACTAACAAGCATCAAGAAATCAAAATATAGTAAAGGTAGAGCATATCATAAGGCACGAATACATGATGTATCACTCATCATCATCGAAACCAACATCTACATCGTTATCATCATTACTTGAATCATTCATCATCGAAATGATTTGGTCATATTCTTCTTCTTTACAAGATTTAAACTCTTCTTTTTTTCAAGTCCAAAAGACGAGCTTTCTTTGCTTGATGAAGCTGTTGACACTGCTCTCCTCTTTTCAAGGCCTTCATCTTGAGCTTCATCACTAGATGGCTCTTTAGAACTAGTACCTGTTTCTTCATTTTTCACTGCAATCATTATTGTCGACATCATTTTCTTTGGCTCTCATTTTCAATCCATCATTGGATGGCTCAACGTCAATCATATTTTGCAAGCGGTGGGACGCAATTCTTTTGAGAATACTTCCATTGTAGTCTCCTATTAAACATTACATAGACTAGATCATTTAATGTCTTTTGGCTTAATCTGGTTCTCTTTTTGTGTGAACCTATAAAGAGAGACAATTCACAACAGCTTTAAATATTCTTTGTAAATTACAATTGTCGTGGTGGCCATAGCACCTAATATACTGCACACAAATTTGTTTAATAGAGCAAGGATAGCATGAGAATTGAATTACTATGTACAAAGATGATGCGAATACATGATATATATATAAAGGTTCAGGGGGTCAATCCTTATATTCTATCGGTACACCCTAAAGATCATCTCGAAGGAGACATCAGAGCGAGTATTAGTTGTCTTACACTATATCAATAAATGATAGAAAACAAATGTGGTATACAAAGAATGAACGATTGTGAAGCGCTTAGAAGCCCTCACGACAAATTTTGAGTGGCTAGGATATACAAATCAATCTATCCTAAATCAAGGGCTTGGAAGCTGACTCAACCAACAGTGTCTTGTTAAGTAGACAACTTTTTCGTGCAACAACTTATCTGGGGCTTGACATAGTAGATCAGGATGCATGATGACCCTTCGGGGTTAATTTTGAGATGAACTCTCTTGAGAAGCTTATATGGTGATGAGGGTGTTCTTTTATAGCTTTTAATCTACTTAGAGTCTAATTAGGGCAAGAGATATCTTATGTGATTTAGATTCTGAATCTTAGGGATATCTTTTTATCGTTAGACTCCTTCCATATAGAGGATCTTACCAAACGCGGATGATCCCTGTCACATCCTCAATTTTCAACTTTTTAAAAACTTTTAAATTCCAATTTCATTTGCATTTCATTACATGGTTTGTAGAGATAACTAATATTAGTTTTAGGAAAGGTGGAAATCATGAACAAAACCCTAAAAAAAATTTCAAATAAGTATTTTTATTTACTTCAAATTAAGTCAAAAAATTGGTCACATGAAATGATAAAATAAAGTTCTAAACCTAAATTAAATTGTGTGCAAGAAAAATTTCAAAAATTTTTTAAAGATCATGGAAATATGAGATAAATCCAATTCTTAATGTTTTGCAACTTGGGAACCTATTTGTCAAAAGAATAATCACAATTAAGTCCTTTAACCAATTATTAAAAATATAAAAGAAAAGCCTCGATGGAATCAAAATAAAAGAACTAAATTGCAAGAAGGTCCATGTAGTGAAAAAACCCTATAATTATTGTTGCAAAATAGTCCTCAAACTGAATAAAATATTTACAAAGAGACCCTTTACAAAGAATTCCTCAAAAGTAAATAAAATTTTAGAATTAAATAATAGTCATGATTACATGTTTAGAAAATTACCAAAATACCCTCAAAATTTTACTAAATGAATAGTAAATTGATGAAAACACCTTTTTTTTAGAAAACTCCACTTTTTCCCTTAGTCCACAAGTTTTTACAAATTAAATTTAGGTCCTTTGCATGTAGTTTTGGATTTTATTAAGGTAAAATTACCATTTAAAACTGGAAAAATTACTAGGGCTATAGTGAAATGACCATAATACCCTCATTTACCTGCTGGCCAAGTTACACCAACTTTCCACCTCATTAGACACCTCATGCTAAGAGATAAATTTGAAAAAAATTAAGAAAATGCAAGAAAATTGTGATAAATCCACTTCAAACCCCCAGTCTAACTAAAAGAGGTATTTTAAACACTTTGACACGAGCAATACATCAAAATTCTACCTCCTGTAGCCTGTAGATGCCTCTTGCCAGCCACTGACATAGCCAGACATAGCTAGAGAGCGCCCACTCCGCCCAAACATTGCCAGAGCGCGCTCCAGCCATGCCCAGCGACGCGCCACCACCGGCACCATGCTCCGGTCATAATTGGTGAGTCCCCCCTTGTCTACTTGCCTCCCCATATCTCCCTGATGCTCCACGACTAGCTAGCCGCCATGGTCGGATTGCCGCCGGCCACTGTTCCCGCCATAGCTACTATTTAAAAAGAAATTAGGTCTTAGCCGTTCGGCCGTCATGGCTATGTACTGGAGGAACCAACCACGTCAGACACTTTTCCTTGGCCTTAATTGTAAAATTGCTAAGTTTCAAGAGCCGCTGTGCCTCGTCGACGACGTTCTCTGTTCAAGTGTTCGTGTGTGTTACTGATGACGTCGAGCTCAAAATTGCCGTGCTCCGGTCGCCGCCGGTCGATTCCTCTTATTTCGACCATCTCTATAGATATCTAGATCGGATCATGCCACTAGATCGACGATGCGTGGCCATGTTTGAGCTGTCCACGGAAAGCTCATTGCCGCTTCTCTGTTCCGAGCCACCGTGTTGTCACCAGCTTTTCCGGCGAGCTCGCCGCTAGTCAAAATCCTACCAATACCCTCAGGGGAGCCTAAGCATGCTCCCAGACATCACTGGCGTTCAAGATTAAGGCCGTGGCATGATTTAGCTCATGGCCGTTGCTTCTAGTGCCACGCCGCCGTTGAATCCTCGGCACTGGTCGTGGTCCGGCGATGCCAACACATCCTAAGTGTGCGCCAGGACTCCAACAATGTTTTTCAATAGTGGGGTGTGAGGTGAATTGGCTCCAGTGTGCGAGTGCGCGCCTGTGTCTGCACACGTATGCATGTGCCAACATGGGCGCCCCCAACGCGGTGTCAACGCCGCACTGCGCGAGCTCTGAATGCCAATAGAGGGCATTCCTTTGTCAAAATCAACCTTTTAGGGGCCAAATTGCAAAACCACTTGCGTCACTTTGTATGCTTTAGTGTTTCTAGTTTTCCAGTGAAGTTTGGTCCAAATCTGAGGCCATTTAGGCACTGTCTTTGTAGAAAGATGACATATTTTAAGTCGTTCCAAACCCTAAATAGTGCAAAACTAAGTGCAATTGTACTTAAACTTGCATTTTTGCATTACGTATTTACATTTCTACATTTTGTATGTATTTATTATATTAATACTGCAATTCTGTGTAGTTTGTCGATTTATTGCTGCTCGTGTGTACCTAGAAGACGAAATCTTTGAGCTCTGGGAACAGGATTTCGACCCGACCGTTACAGATCTAGTCCCCTAGAGTTAGGCAAGTCTCAAAACCTTGATCATTTCGTTGACCCATATTTCTGAGTTACCTAGTTTGATGATAAATATTTTAGAGTATATTTGTTCATTAAGAAATATATTTTTAATAACTTAGTGTAGATATCGACCTAAATTTGATCAGCCATCTTTAATTGATCGAAACAAATAATGAAATTCTTGATGCCCTAAGAATATAAGTGTATATATAGTAGATGAGATAACTAATATACAAATGTAGAAGCATGGTGATAAATAACTCGATAGAGTAAAAAGAATTATACTTTTAAATATTATCATCGCATGTGAGAGGCTATGAATGAGTAGATGGAAATGGGTCATTTGAGATTTGACTCAAATGGGGAAAACAGATAGTAGCCTACATATGAATAAGGATATAACCAATTGTGCTAAACAGCCATGGGCATATTAATGTACCAACCACATGATCAAGTAATTGATCAACTCGGCCAGTAAATTACTGCGTAACGATTTTATCTCTGTATAGTGGTCGTTCTCATTTAGGACTCCAAATTGGGACATTTTGACCTTAATAAATTTAGTCATTTAAACTTATGTTCTAAATGGGTGATGGGGGATTTGTGAGAGGAGTGGTCGTTCGGGACTATGACGCTAAGTTCCATGATGAAGGTGTGAAGTGTGCCTCCTATTGAGGTGTACCTCACAACGACAAGATTGACTAATGCAGTCGACTTGTCAGGCGGGGATATAAATTAATACAAAGTATTTGAAAGTCTTGTCTCCTCAATCTAGTCATATGCAACACTATGCATGAAATTGGCCTAATAGGGAAGGTTGGTGGACTCATGTGGGTAAAGCGGTACCCCTTTGCAGAGTTTAAAAAGTATTCGAGTATTCCGTACCCCCAAATGGGGTATGCCATGAGTAATAACTGGATAGCACAATAGTGTTGAGAAATTAATCTTAAAGGGGAAAACAGTGATGTTTCGCCCAGATCCAACTTTTAAGTTACATAAATACTTTCTAAAATTATTCTGCTAATTATTGGTTTTCAACTTGCCATGAATTTTATTTGTGAAACTTACTATTCTACGCACCATAAATCGTTCAGCTAGACATTTCATGCTAAGGATAAATTCTTATATAGAGACTTGCTGAGTACGTCTGTACTCATTTTTGCTGTTCCGCTCAACAGACGTCTTTATTGAAGAAAATAAACCGGCGCCTCCTGAAGATTTCGATTTTGACCATTAGGTTTAAGGCTACGCTCCGAGATAAGCTCGAGTATGGTGCCCACTGTACTGTTAAAAAAAATAGCCCTGAGAATTTTATGTTGGCCTGGTCAGCCATTATTGTAAATTATGATGTAAAGTCTTTTCTAATCTAAATCCAATAATGTATGTAAGATAAGTTATGTTTTGCCTGAGTTGTGTTTGTGATGTATTTGCTGAAGGCAACCTATCCTAGGCGGTTGCTATGTGTCCGAGGGGCCCGATAATTCCTTATTTGAATCTTCTAAGGTCATCCACCTTTGTATATGGTAGAAAAGGTAGGAACCAATGGCACATGCTATGACAACAATATAAGAAATTTAATTGTAATCATTGATGATGATTATTACCTAAGCAAGTCATCAGCTCATTAAATATATCATGTTTAAGATAATTCGAATATGATATATGGCTTCATACAGACGTTATGGACACAGAGGTGATTTCTTGTGAACCAGAAAGTCGCAGAATGTGCGCGACCCTACGATGGTCACAAAATGTGCGCGACCATACCGTTGTGAGAGCTAACCTGAGTAGTGTTTAATTTTTCCAAACACAGTTCCAGGATGAAATAACTCCTTGTGAAGACAACCACCAGGAAGTTGCGATATGCAGTTATCTAAAAACCGCATGAAATAACTGATAAGAAGATAAAGATGCAGTTTTATGACTAAATCTTAGCAACCGTCAAAACTTCTCAGAACTGATTCACATTGGCATTCTTTCGATCAGTATTAAAGGGGAAGATGTAACACCCTGAGTTAGGGGTGAAAATTTCCTTTTTCTTCAATAGCATGCATGCATGTATCAGTAGCAGTAGCCAGATCAGTATCTATTCTAAGCCCTAAAATCTCCAAAATCTATCTTGTGATCTCAAATCAAGATCAGATTGTTCAGATGTGATCTATCAGTTATCCTGAATCTAAAAATCTTCAGAAGCCAGATTCAATTCTATCTCTAACTTCCAGAATTATCAACTCCATTCTGTTTTCGAAAACAGAATATCCTATATTACCTAAATACCCTAAGTTTCAGAAATTCAGATTTAATCCAAACCTTGACCAAGTTCAGACCAAATTATTCCTAGATTATGATCAAGGGTATGCCAATACCTTAATCCAAAAGGTTGACAGCCAGATTTCATCATCTAGACTCTTTTCGCAAATCAGTCCAAGAGTTATCGCAAATTAGTCCTTATCTGATATCTGAAAACCCAAAAAGGCTAAAATCTCCAGATTAACTCCAAATTAAGAATTTCTTCAGCAAATCTTCTCAAAATGCTATTTGCCACAAGTTTCTCTTCTGTGCAGATATCAAGATCGAACCGTAAATGCCAGAATTCGAAATCGACAAAACCCAAATCTTACTTTACCCTAATTTACCCTATTTTCAGTTGTATCAAAATTTATTCAAATATGCCAGATTTTATCAAACATCTTTGCCAAATATCCTGTTGAATATAATCTACCAGATTAGTGAAATCAATTTCAGTCTAAACCTTCCAGAATTCCAGATTTGCAATTCAGTCCAAATCAAAAACCTGAAACTGCAGTTCAGTCCATTTTTCGACCAGAGCAGTAGCAATTGTGCGTACGACCAGAAACCGCCGTGCTTGTGCGCCGTGGTTGTTCGTCGCCGGTGAGGCTTCGCCGCGCTTGTGACCGTGCATGCCGGTGCGCACGTGTCCTCGCTCCAGCTAGTGCCGTGGCAAGGTTGCTGCTACGTCGACGACCAGCGCCTGCTCCCGCGCACGATCAACGGCTTTTGTCAGCAACCCCTCGCCACGTCGCTTTGCCGTGCCAGTAGTTGTCGCCACCGCTTGCTACAGCTTTGCCAGGTCCCGATGAGGCGACACTGTGATTAGCTGCGACTTGTCGCCGTCGCATCACCGCTCCTTGCTGTTTCTTTGCCGCTATTGCTCCTGCACGCAACCAGTCAAGTCACCGGCTGCCAATCTCTTCGTTGTCTCCTCCTTGCAAGCTTCGCCTGGCCTATTTAAGCGCTCCTGTGTGCAGCAGCTTCTCCACACTTCACCAGAAACCAGCCAAATTCCAAATCTCGCTGTTTCAGTCATCTTCTCCGGCGAGCCGTCGAGGAGGCTCACGGTGCCAGCTTCATCCACTGCACCAAACTTCGAATTAAATCCATCAGTGAGTTCCCCTACTCATTCTCTCTGTGTAGTATCGTTTAATTGCTCCCCGGTGACCCCTAACGCCGGCGATCACCGGAAATTGCCGATTGCCCTGTTTCTGTAATGTGGCTCAATCCAGTACAAATTAGCTTTCGATTTTGTAAACGAAATTGATCAGTAAGCCAAATCAAGCAAGCCTGTGAAGTTAGATTTTGTAATTGAACAAGAATCGAAGCTTTTCCCTAAACCGAGCTTCACCAGAAACCGGCGATCGTCGCCAGGCTTCTCTAGTGATCCTCCGGCCAATCTAATTATACCAGAAGCTTTCTTATACCTCCTAGATGCTCTCCAAGCAAGGAATTAAGTTCTTTTGGCCTGTAGCAGAAACCCCCAAATGGCAGTGTTCTTCTCCGGCGCCGATCACCGGAAAAGTGTTCCCAGCAGTTTCAGCCCAAATCACCTTGTCTTTTAGATGCGCCTTAGCCTCCTGAGCATTTTTGTCTTCTAGCCCGACACCTAGATCGGCCTAGATTGGAAGTTATAGCTTTGCCAAGATTTTGTCCAGAAATGATCTAGTGCAGCCAGTTCATCTCAGTTCATCACCAGATTTCTTGCTTTCCAGCCATTTCTTGCCCTAGATCCTGTTGACTTAATTGTTCCTGTTATCAATGCCTACCTCCCAGACAAAGTGGTGCATCATTTGGAGCTCTAGATCAAAAGTTATGCCAAGCCCTAGTTTTTGGCATTGTCAGCTCTATGCCAGAGCTTGTCAGCCAGTGGCATTGGCCTTGTTTACCCACTTCTCGTTGTGTAATTTGAAAACCACTTTGTCCACTGAATTTGTAGAGTTGTGATCTACATTTTCTTCTACTACCACAACTTGAGATAAGTACTCTAGCTTTTCTTAAAGCTATGTCAAAGCCTTGATCCGAATGTCGATCTGTTGACATTCGCTGTTTTGATTAAACTAGCCACAAAATTGTTATCCCTATTGTAATCCTGAAACCCTAAGATTATCTAATCACCATCCTTAGCCCAAATTCCTTGAAACCCTAGAATCTCGACTCAGTTCAATTTGCAGATCAAATTATCTCCAGTTTAGTTCAATCATTCTTGTTGAGCATTTCTGCATATAAGTCATAAAACATTTTAATATTATAAGTAATCATTGTGTGTTTGTTTGTCGTCGAGCAGATTCAGAAGCTGACTTTGAAGATTTTGCTGTTGACCCGTCATCAACTGCTGTATCTTACGACGCGGAAGGCAAGTCATATCCTTGGTCATCTTGAACCTATATTTTAATGTTGCTAAATCATAACCTTGAATATAGATAATATTGCATGAGAAAGATTGAGAATGGTTGATTTATGAATTGGCAGTACTAGACTGGTTATCTGTGAAATGTGAAATAAACAAGTTTTGAGCCATGAACTATTATATGTATCTATATACTTATATTCATGAAATAAAACCCCTAGCCGTGACCAGAAAAATGGTGTGGAATGGCTGTAGCACTGGAGGTGCTAGACTGCAAAGGTTATGCAGGCACTGAAGGTGCAAGGTTGTGGATGGTCTGGTCACTGGCATATAAGGACTAGAACCTTGTGTTGTGCGTTTAGTGGCATGAACAACGTGCTAACTGCAAGCCTGGTATGGGACAGGCCTGAACAAGTAATTATGTGGATCGCACATGAAACCCCTGCATGAGATGTGTAGTGATGCACGATAAACACGGAGCACGGCTCCCACGCATATCACTGAAGGTGATCAAGCACGCTGACCCAGTAATGGGAATAAGCAAAGGGGTGGAGGTTTGGATACAACCTGCCACAACTGTGTCTCGCTGAGAGCCACAGGGCGGGGGTGAATTGTGAGTAAAACATAACAAAAGTTCTTGTTATCTCCACCTTACCGCTCACAATATGAAGTGAGTCAGGGGTCCAATCATTTTGTTATGATAGGAAAGGTTTGAAAGTGGAATATCTTGCGGGTAAATTGGTACCTCTCTGCAGAGTTAAAAGCGTATTCGAATACTCCGAGCTCCCGGGTTTATAGGAGTCTGCTGCGGTGGATTAAATCCACGGGGTGTGACACAAGTATTATTTTCTAAATAAAATATGTTTTAATCAAGATTACCCAAATGACATGTGTTGTCATGATAAGGAGTGCTGCTGTGGGCTGTCGTGTGTCGACGTGTCGCGGTAGTGCTATAATCTAGTGAACTTGATTGATGATGTTATATTATGAAAAGTGCTGCCATGAGCTGAAATAACATGAGATAAGAAAGAAAAAGATTATTTTTCAAATATCCATAATTCTTGACTAGTCTAGGTTCATATCATCATTACTATATGAATCTACTCTTACCTATGACTTGCTGAGTACGTAAGTGCTCACCCTTGCAACATTCAACTCAATAGATGGAGCCTACCTTGATCAGGATGATGGCACGGAGTACTTCGTGGATCCAGAAGGAGGAGAATCAGTTCCGCCAGAACCCTGAAGTGTGTTGTTCTGCCGTCAACTTCTTTTGTGGGAGGGTCACCTATCTTCTGCTGTGTAGTTAATTATTTTGCTAAACCCTGAATGCCTTGTAGGCATTGTAATCCTTTATGTAATATTAAAGCCAGCAGGCCACACTGCTTAATATTTTGTTAGTACTCTGTTGCAATGTAATATACTCCTGTGTTTGACTCATCCTGGGAAGTCAAAGGTTTGTGAGAATGGGACTAGCTGCAGCGAGCTAGGTCTCTACAGGAGTAGTCGTAGTCCCAGTCTTGGGGCGCGACAGAAAAGTTGGTATCAGAGCAACATGAGAACTTGACTGTAGGACGACACCTTTAGGGATTGGCCGTGCCAGGAAGACGTAATTTATTTAGAAACTATTTGTTGAAAACTTTATTTTGGTAAAAATAATGAGCTTTGTAGCTCTTGAAAACCTTCATTTCAAAATTTTATTTGGATTTTCTAAAATTCGGTAAGATTGTGAGAGTGCGTTCTGTTGTTTCAGAGTGTCTTAGGGGTTGGGGTAGACAGAGCTAGTGGATGCTCTTGATAGCTTTGTGATTCGCTGTTGCTTTTGCAATGGTTAATTTGTGTATTATGGCTGATAGCCTAAGTAATTTTATGCATTAAAGTAATTGCATTAATTTCTGCATTGCTGTCTTAGTTGGCCTTAGTTAGTTAGATCAGTCTAAACCTTTTTCAGAGCCACCATGGTTGACACAAGAAGGAGATCTCGAAGTGGAAGAGAAGATATGGGTCAGACTCCGCAAGAAAAAGAAACTATGACAAGAGACCCTTTGTTTCAGCAAGGATCTCAGAGTTCCAATCCTCCTCAAAATGAACAACCCAGTCTACAGGAAATTCTGTTGTCAATGGAGAAAAGTCGACAGGAAGCTCAGATAGCTCATACCCAGTTGTTAGCCCAGATAGTTCAGAAATTGCCTACTGGAACAACAGAAGGAATTACTTCTGCTGTAGGAGCAAGATTAACAGATTTTCAAAAGACCCGTCCACCAACATTCTCTAGTGCGACCGATCCCATGGTTGCCGATGATTGGTTACGGGATATCGAGAGGAAACTGGACACGGTCCGATGCAGCGAACGAGAGAAAGTTCTGTTTGGATCTCATCAGTTATCAGTGTTGGATCAAGGATGCCGACTAGAGGGGGGGGTGAATAGGAGGCTTTAAAAACTTTAAAACTTAAAGCAAATAAAGAACGAATTATGTAAATAAGAG
Source organism: Pharus latifolius (assembly GCA_019359835.1). Taxonomy (NCBI): domain Eukaryota; kingdom Viridiplantae; phylum Streptophyta; class Magnoliopsida; order Poales; family Poaceae; genus Pharus; species Pharus latifolius. Next base: position 41,746,792 of record CM033326.1, on the reverse strand, counting down.
AAAGAGAAACACAGTAAAACACTCTCTGGTCGAAACCCCAACTGACAGTCAGTATGGACAAACTGACAGTCAGTATGGACAAACTGACAGTCAGTTTAGTACAAAAAATTTGAGACCAAAAAACACCCTCTCTGGATAATTGTCAGTTACACTAAACTGACATTCAAACTGACAGTCAGTTATGTAAACTGACAGTCAACATGAACAAAAACAGCTATAACTTTAAATCCAGAAATCCAAAAGAGGTGTTTAATAGCTCGTTGGAAAGATAATTTCAAGGGCTACATTTTTGTCAACAGAAGCAAAAGCCAGATCTGACGAGGATTGACACCCGGGTCATTTCTAATAAACTTTTGGTTCAAGACAAGTTCGAACCAGACATGTATCTGGTGATGCGAACTCAAGCTATTCTGAGGGGCATCACCATGAGGTCGCAAGCTTTACGCGATCAGGTCGCAACTTTACGCGGTCAGACCGTAAGCCTTGCGCGGACAGAAGTTCGTAAGCTATACGCGAACTACACATTCGGGATATTGCGCGGTCAGCCAATATCCCGCGGTCAGAAGTTCGTAAGCTATACGCGAACTACACATTCGGGATATTGCGCGGTCAGCCAATATCCCGCGGTCAGAACATCTGCCGATCAGGATACTTGGGATCTATCTATTTCGGTTGCCCGTACAACAGCATATTCTAAGTATCCCGAAGATTCCTACACGTGGAGAATCAACCGTCAAAAGGTTAACACATACAGTTATCCGTGAATAACACGTGTTTAACCTGCGTGGAGGTTAAGAGCAGTTCCAAAAAACCGCATCCAACCGTCCGTGCAACCGTTTGATGCAGTTTCCTCTACATGGCACCCTTTCAAACAGTACAAAAGGATGGCATGGAGCATCAATGAGGGGAGATTGAAACCGGGGGATCATCCGAAACATCAACCGAGAGATCCGAAGATCAAGAAACCCAAAATCATCCAAATTAGCCAAGTCTACGGCACACTTCATATAGCATTTTAGTAAGCCTTCTTTGGCTTATCCTTGTACACTCTTACAGGAAAAATCCTCGCCTGTGAGGACTTTTCCCTCCATTTGTAAACCTTTTACCACACTTAGTGAAATCTCAACAGGACGTAGGGCTTTTACTCCCACCATCGAGGGCCCGAACCTGTCTAAACTCTCTGTGCTCCTGTTCACTATTGTTCAGCATACCTTCCCGAAGGGTCATCTTGAAAGGTCTCACAATTACAAATTCTGCATAAGTTCGGCTGAGGACTCCGAGTCCGAATCGTCAACAAGATCTACCTAGATCTTTCTGAAAAATACAAATACTCTTCTGCTGTCAAAAACTGAACTGAAAAACAGATTTTTCCAAATAAGACCAAAAGCAAATCCACATAAAAATGATGCGATGCAATGACCTAACATTCTCGGTTTGTGCTGGAGATAGAAAGAGGACTTTCGCTACCCCTCTTTATAGTACGGTCAAAACTAGAAAAGAGTTTCCTAACCGATCATCTCCACACGCCAAGATCGGTAAAAAAAAAAAAAAACTCTCAATACCTGAGGTCTCTCGCATCTTCATGATTTGCGACTTGTCTTTTGCTCTTTGCTACTTGTGCTTTTATTTTACGTCGGGTTCTTCTTGTATTCCGTGCATATCTTCCCAACGCAACTCTGTATCAAATAAACTCAATAGCACAATTAGTCCGGAACACTTTGTTTTCATTAATCATCAAAATTAGGGTTAGGAATGAAGGCCTAGATGCAACAATCTCCCCCTTTTTGATGATTGATGACAACAAGTGTTCAAAAATAAAATAAATGAAATGGCTCCCCCTGAGTATATGCATCTCATAAAATCAGATCATAAACCAATACATATACATCAGGGGCATCTCATACATAAGTAAGTCACACATGTGCAATCATCCACAAGTCATATCAGAGCATACGCATGCACATCAAGACATCATATATATCAATGTATCAGAGCTATAATCACATATTAGAGCTCAAGAGCATCATCTCAAGAAATCAATGACATCATATATATATGAGCTAAACACAAGTCATCATATGTATCAGAGCTAAAAGGAAAAGATGACATACACAGATAACCAAAAAACATCTCTATATATAAATGATCATCATCTGTTCAGTACATCAAAAGACATAAATAGAACAGACTCCAATGTCCAAAATCCAAAATACTAACCAACTATCCAAAATACTTCTCCCCCTTTGGCATCAAGCACAAAAAGGGAGGCAAACAAAACAAATCAGAGCCTAATGCTCATCATCTGAAGGAAATCCTAAAACGGCTGTATCTCCGGAGCCATCTGGAGATGCAGTCGGATCGGCGGCTGGAGACGCCGGAGGAGTCACCGCTGCCACGGGAACAGGAGCCGTAGCGACTGGATCCGGAGCTGGTGCCGTAGGAGCTGGATCAACAGGTCCTGTAGCAGAGCTCGGGGACGAAGACGCAGGGCGGGCCCTCTTGTGAGGAACCGAAGAGTCTGACGCAGGCAGACGGCGCAGTATCTCCTCCTGCTGAGCAATCAACTGGAGCAACATCTGATGATGCTCCGCCTGGGTGCTGAGGATCTGCTGCTGCACCTGGAGGATCTCCTGAAGCTGGGAGGAAGATGACGCAGATCCGGTGCCTGTCCCTGCAGCTGGAGCTGGAGAAGACTCCTGGACAGGGGCCTCGTCCTTTGACTCCCCCGCAGCATCATCATCTGATGCGGGAGAACCAGGGCCAGCAGCTGCAGCAGGGCGAGCACCGAGCCGGCGATCAGCCTGGCCCGGAGGATAGAAGAGAAGAGGATGATGGGGCCTGGGCAGCTCAGTGTCCACGGCCTGGATATGAAGAAGCACCGCCATGATATACGGAGCGTATATCAGCTGACGGCGCGGGGAAAGAAGGACGTGCTGAATCTCACTGATGATGAGATCAACAACGTCGAATGGCTCCTCCTGAAAGATGGAGATGAGCACATGAAGACCCAGATAAGTGACCCTGGCTCTGTCTCCGCTCATGGGGACCAGTGTGAGACGGAGGATACGCAGAGCCAGGTCAACATCGCGGCGCAGGCCAGCGATGTGACGGAGCTGGAAGGGGCCGGAATAGAGCATGGCCACCTCCCGACACTCGAGGTCAGGGAGAGTATGGAGCTGGCGGCCAGAAGGAGGGCGCACCAGACCAAGCGCTGACTCCAGCTGATCCTTCGTGACGGTGTGGACCTGGAGGCCCGTCATGAAGGTCATGAAGTCGCGCTGAGGGGAAACGAAGACGGTGGAATAGAACTGACGTATGGGCCCCTCAGCCCAGTGCAAAGAGGAATCCGCGACTAAGTCGCGAATCCCTACAGTGCCGAAGAGATCTGCGAGGGTAGCGATGCCTGTGCGAGAGGCGATCGTACCCCACGACAGAGAGCGGTGGGCAAAGATGGGAGCGCGGCTGTAGACGCTGGTAAACAGGTCTAAATGAAGGTTTGTGTAGCAAGTGAGCACCGCGCACCCGTCGCGACCAGTGGGTCGCGGCGACAGGTACGGGTTCACAGAGCGGAGCGTGCGCAGGCGGCTCGCGTGCCAACGTGAATAATCCACGGGCACGCGCTCAGGCAGAGGCGAGGGCCGAGTCTCGGACGTTTGACCCGATGAACGTTGGCTGTTTGCCGCGTTCTTCCGTCAGGCCACGCGTCGCGAAGACGACGGCTGATCAGACATGATGAAGGAATGAAACAAAGAAGGAAGAAGAGCAAGGACCTGAACAGAGGAGACCGACGACGAGCAAAACTGGTCGACGCCGATCAGAACTGACGAGCAGCAGTCGGGGACGATGCAAGGTACTGCTAAACCTCGGCACAAACGTCGAGGAACAACTGAGCCCCGGCGAAAGATGAAGCAGAGGCACCACGGGAGAGCACTAGGGCGCGGCTCAAACGGCGGTTTGATGCGGTCGAGGAGGCGCAACGAAGGTGGCGGCGCACAGCGGTGAGGTGGTGGTGCGGCAAGACGACGGCGGCGGCACGAAGAGGTGGTGAAGCAAGCGGCGACGGCGAGAGGACACAAAAACAGCAACGGCGGCGAGAGAAGAAGGTGAGAAGACAAGAAATAGAACGGGGTTTTAGGGTTCGAGATCCCACAACTGACAGTCAGTTTGATAAACTGACAGTCAGTTCCAAACTCAGATACATGGAACTGACAGTCAGTATACTATACTGACAGTCAGTTCACAGAACTGCATTTTGAAACTGACAGTCAGTGTATGACACTGACAGTCAGTAGGGGACTTGAACACGACCAGGAGCTACGACCAAAATCAAGTCCACGTAACTGACTGTCAGTTTGTGAAACTGACTGTCAGTTATGACACTGACTTCGACCAGAGACTAAGACCAGGCTCCTAACTACTGAACTGACTGTCAGTTAGGGAAACTGACTGTCAGTTTGGTCAATTTCGACCAGAGGCTGTCTAAGACAAGAGAGGGAATAAAATAATAATATTTTATACAAACAAACACTTTTAGCACATCAACTAGCATTTGATATATCAATTATGTTCAGTTCACCCCTTAAAAAGCAAAATCTTGTTTCATCTAAGGGTTTGGTGAAAATATCTGCTAGTTGCATATCAGTTCTAACATAATTTACATCAATATCACCTTTTGCCACATGATCTCTAATAAAATGGTGCCTTATTTCAATATGCTTAGTTCTAGAATGTTGAACAGGATTATTAGCAATTTTAATGGCACTTTCATTATCACACAAGAGTGGCACTTTATCAAATATAATCCCATAATCCAAAAATGTCTGCTTCATCCACAACAATTGAGCACAACAACTTCCTGCAGACACATATTCAGCTTCAACTGTGGAGAGAGCTACTGAATTTTGCTTCCTAGATGACCATGATACTAATGATCCCCCCAACAGCTGACAGCTACCAGATGTGCTTTTTCGATCAATCTTACACCCAGCATAATCAGAATCCGAATACCCAATTAATTCAAAATTTGCATCTTTAGGGTACCAAAGGCCTAAACTGGGATAGCATTTTAAATACCTAAGGATTCTTTTAAGAGCAGTTAAATGACATTCGTTAGGATCAGACTGAAATCTAGCACATAAACATACACTAAACATGATATCAGGCCTAGATGCAGTGAGATATAAAAGACTACCAATCATAGACCTATAAAGTTTAGAATCGACCGATTTGCCGCTTTTGTCCATGTCCAGATGTCCATTGGTCGCCATGGGAGTTTTGATTGGCTTAGCGTCTTCCATCCCAAAGCGCTTGAGCAGGTCCTTCGCGTACTTGGTTTGACTCACGAACGTCCCATTCTTGAGTTGTTTGATTTGTAGACCGAGGAAGAAGCTCAGCTCACCAATCATGGACATCTCGAACTCCCTAGACATCATCTCTCCAAACTCATGACAGAAATGTTCATTAGTAGATCCAAATATGATATCATCAACATAAATCTGACAAATGAACAAATCTTTTTCAATTTTCTTTGTAAAGAGAGTTGTATCAACCTTTCCAATTTTAAAACCTTTTGATAATAGAAAGTCTCTAAGTCGCTCATACCAAGTCCGAGGAGCTTGTTTGAGACCATAGAGAGCTTTTGACAATTTAAAGACATGGTTTGGAAATTTTGAATCTTCAAAACCGGGAGGTTGTTCAACAAACACAAGTTCAGAAATTTCACCATTTAGAAAAGCACTTTTAACATCCATTTGAAAGAGTTTGATATTAAAGCATGATGCATAAGCAAGAAGAATGCGAATAGCTTCAAGTCTTGCTACCGGTGCAAAAGTTTCACCAAAGTCTAAACCTTCGACTTGAGTGAAGCCTTGAGCAACAAGACGAGCTTTGTTTCTAATTACAACACCATTTTCATCTTGCTTATTTCTAAAAACCCATTTTGTTCCAATAACATTATGATCTTTTGGTCTTTCTACTAGAGTCCAAACTTCATTTCTAGCAAAATTGTTAAGTTCTTCATGCATGGCATTTACCCAATCGGGATCATTTAAAGCTTCACTAACATGTTTGGGTTCTAAAGAAGACACAAATGAATGATGTTCACAAAATGCAGCAATACGAGATCGAGTTTGAACACCCTTACTGACGTCACCCAATATTTGGTCTAGAGGGTGATCCTTGGTGATGTTTTGGTGTTGCCTTGGTTCTTCATCTTGTACTGCTTCATCTTGACTTTGTTCTGGAGGATCAACATGAGATGATGATGTGTCTTGATCAACATTTTCAACGTTGACATCATCTTCTTGATCTTCCTCTGTTGGCTTGATGTCTCCAATGGTTATGTTCTTCATGGCTTCTTGAAGATCGTCACCTGAAACTTCATGAGATACTTGCTCCTTTTGTGAGCCATTAGTTTCATCAAATTCGACGTCACCAGATTCTTCAATACAACTTGTATTTTTATTAAAAACACGATAAGCTTTACTAGTGGTGGAGTATCCGACTAGAAAGCCTTCATCTACTCTTCTTTGAAATTTTCCACCAAAATTTCTTTTCTTAAGAATATAACATTTGCAACCAAAGACTCGGAAATAAGAAATATTTGGCTTGCGCCCAACAAGAAGTTCATAAGGAGTCAAATTCAGAAGAGGATGCAAATAAAGCCGATTTATAGAATAGCAAGCGGTATGCACGGCTTCAGCCCAGAAGCGAGTAGGAGTATCATACTCACTTAGCATAGTCCTTGCCATTTCTATAAGTGTTCAATTTTTCCTTTCAACAACTCCATTTTGCTGTGGAGTGTAGGATGTGGAAAATTCGTGTTTGATTCCAAGAGAGTCACAAAAATCAAATAGAGTTGAATTAACGAACTCCACCATGATCACTACGGATTTTCTTGATGGATAATTCGAATTCAGTAGAAACACGTTTTGCAAAACTTTTGAAAACATCGGGGGTTTCGGATTTTTGAGAAATAAAGAAAACCCAAGTGTAACGTGTAAAATCATCAACAATCACAAAACTATAGTTGCTACCCCCGATACTCTGGAACTCAGAAGGTCCAAATAAATCCATATGAAGGAGTTCCAAAGGTTTGCAAGTCGAAAGAATGCGCTTAGTTGGATGTGAAGTAGCTACTTGCTTGCCCGCTTGACAAGCGCTACAAAGTTTGTCCTTTTCAAAATTCACATCCTTTAAGCCAACAATCAAATCACGTTTTAAAAGTTTTCTCAATTGATGCATTCCAACATGTGCGAGTCGTCTATGCCATAGCCAACCTTTTGAGGTTTGAGAGACAAGACATGTTGACAGAGATGCATCTTTTGAGTGAAAATCAACCAAATAAAGATTTCCAAAACGAAAGCCTTTAAAGATCAAAGTTTTATCTTTTAAACTTTCAACCAAAACTTCTTTTGGGAAATATGTGCAACTAAAACCAAAATCACAAATTTGTGCAACGGAAAGCAAATTGAAATTCAGAGATTCGACCAATAATAACATTTGAAATAGATAGATCATTTGAGATTGCGATTTTACCCAAGCCGACCACATTTCCTTGACGGTTGTCGCCAAAGGTAATCTTTTGGTTCTCGCTTGAGTTGTCTTCTATTGAGGTGAACAACTTCTTGTTACCGGTCATGTGTTCGGAGCATCCACTATCTAGCACCCAATGTCTCCCACCGGTCTTGTATTTCACCTACATGAAAAGAATTAAGTTCTTTTAGGTACCCAAACCTTTTTGGGTCCTTCAATGTTAGCAATCAAAGCTTTGGGCACCCAAATAGATTTCTTCTTTTTGTTTAACATGGGTGCACAAACATACTTTGCTATAGCATAACCTTTTCTCGACTTTTGAAGCATGTAGCAAGTATCAAAGTAATTTGGGGTCATTAAGGGACATGCTTCATGCGAATGACCGGTTTCATGACATTTATGACAAAATGTGTTGCATGCTTTAACAAATATAGTTTTAGAATTTTGTTTCCTTCCTTTCTTTTGAAAATATCCCAATCCTTCTTTTCTAAAAGAACATTTTTGTTTACTAAGGATTAGATCAAGAGATATTTTTCCTTTATAACAATTTTCTAAGCCTTTTCCAAGTTTTTCAACTTGTGCCTTAAGTTCATTATTTTCATTTTGGATGTTATCATTAGAAACACATGGAATGTGATGACTACTAGAGGGAGAATCATCCAAATTACATGAAGTTGAAGCATCTACCTTAGATGAGATATTTGTAACATCTTTTATAAGCATGCATTCATAAGATTCTTTAAGTTCGGAGTATTGAGCGCGTAGGGAAGAATGTTCTTCCTTAAGCGCCTTATACTTCTTTTTAGTTTTTTCAAAAACTTCATTTAATTCGGTTATCATTTCAACTAAATCATCATAAGATGGATAGTTTGAATGTACCTTTTCATCGCCTTTGGCCATAAGGCAAATGGATGAGCTAGTTGAAGTGTTGATGTTGCCGAGAGCTAGTCCGGCCATCTTCTTGGAGCAACTTCTTTCGTTGTCGGAGTCGGAGTCGGAGCTCTCTCCGCCGGACACCCATTCTCCAAAACAAGCTTCTTTGATTTCTTCATTCTTCTTCTTGAAGAACTTCTTCTTCTTGTTCCACGCCTTGTTCTTGTTTGGACATCTTGATGCTATGTGTCCCTTCTCATGACATCCATAGCAAATGATGTCTTTGAAGTTGTTTTGCTTTTGCCCCTTTGGTCGTGTGTCAATGTTGACACCTTTCTTATGTAACCTGCGAAGAAGTTTTTGAGTGTTCTTTACCATAAGTGCGAGGTCTTCATCGGAGGAGCCTTCGCTTGAATCGTTCCTTGTATTAGCTTTGAAGGCCAAAGCTTTCTTCTTCGTCTCCGTGGGTTCGGCCGCTTCCTTCTTTTCCTTCTTGTGCATCTCATGGGTGATGAGGTTCCCATAGAGATCGGTTGGTGTCGTGGTTGATAGGTCGGAGTTTGTGAGAACCGTGACCAAGGTGTCGAAGCTTTCCGGCAAGGCCCTAAGCATCTTTCTCACAAGCTCAAGGTCAGTAAAAACAACACCAAGACCCTTGAGTTCATTCACAATGTTGTTTAACCGAGTAAACATGGAATCCACGAACTCGGTTGATGACATGGTGAATGTCTCATATTTTTGCCTTACCATTAGTAATTTTGCCTCTTTAACCTTTGTAGTGCCCTCGTAAATTTCTTCGAGGGTAGTCCAAACCTTATGAGCAGTCGTGAGATTGCTCACACGGTTGAACTCGTTTAAGGATAAACCGGCAAAGAGAGCATTTTTTGCACGGGCATTTAAATGCAACTTTCTCCTATCGTCTTCGGATTGACTTGCCGGATCAACCGGAGGAGTAAAGCTGAGTTTAACAATATCCCATACGTCAAGCCCCATGGCTTCTAGGAATACCGACATGCGCACTTTCCAATACGGATAATTTGTTCCATCAAAGATGGGCGCACGACCGGTATGTCCAAGAAGAAAATCCCTGCTTGACGACATCCTCTCTCTAGGCGGTAAAGCCTAATGAATCGAGAGACCAGGCTCTGATACCACGTGTTGGATCAAGGATGCCGACTAGAGGGGGGGTGAATAGGAGGCTTTAAAAACTTTAAAACTTAAAGCAAATAAAGAACGAATTATGTAAATAAGAGAAAGAGAACGAACACGATGATTTTTACCGAGGTATCGGAGACTCGTCCAGTCTCCACTAATCCTCGTTGAAGCACTCAAATCTCTTGAGTCTCGCTTCAATATCCACAAAGGATATTATCACTAATGGTTGCTCCTTGTCCACTCCGGAAAGGCGAGCACCGATGCCTTGTACACACTTGCCGAGCCTCTCCGACAATCTCCGAACGAAGAGGTCAACGGCCACACCTCCGAACCGTCTAGGTGAGGGCGCTCACCAAGAGTAAAAGGGCAGCGAGGTCTTCTCTAGACCTCCAAACACGCACCGAGAAGCTAAGTATATGCAAATGCAAAAGGAACGAAACTCTCGGTGGATCGGAAAAACACTCAACTTGATCAAAAGATCAAGATTTAATATAGAAAACTAATGCTCAAGAGTGTATAAGAGAGGAGACTGCTTGTTGTATGAAACTTATGCCCAAAGCCCCTTTTTTATAGCCTCAAGAATCAAATGAACCGTTGGAGCTAGGGCTGAAAATCAGCAACCCAAACTGACAGTCAGTTATGCAAACTGACAGTCAGTTTAGTGCACAACGGCCGACAAAATTTACGGATAAAAAATAGCTAGCCGTTTGCAGCCAAAACAGGAAAGCTGGAACACGAAACTGACAGTCAGTTACACAAACTGACAGTCAGTTTGTGTACTAGCTCGACCAGAATCAAATAGAAACACAGTAAAACACTCTCTGGTCGAAACCCCAACTGACAGTCAGTATGGACAAACTGACAGTCAGTTTAGTACAAAAAATTTGAGACCAAAAAACACCCTCTCTGGACAATTGTCAGTTACACTAAACTGACATTCAAACTGACAGTCAGTTATGTAAATTGACAGTCAGCATGAACAAAAACAGCTATAACTTTAAATTCAGAAATCCAAAAGAGGTGTTTAATAGCTCGTTGGAAATATAATTTCAAGGGCTACATTTTTGTCAACAGAAGCAAAAGCCAGATCTACCTAGATCTTTCTGAAAAATGCAAATACTCTTCTACTGTCAAAAACTGAACTGAAAAACAGATTTTTCCAAATAAGACCAAAAGCAAATCCACATAAAAATGATGCGATGCAATGACCTAACATTCTCGGTTTGTGCTGGAGATAGAACGAGGACTTTCGCTACCCCTCTTTATAGTACGGTCAAAACTAGAAAAGAGTTTCCTAACCGATCATCTCCACACGCCAAGATCGGTAAAAAAAAATAAAAACTCTCAATACCTGAGGTCTCTCGCATCTTCATGATTTGCGACTTGTCTTTTGCTCTTTGCTACTTGTGCTTTTATTTTACGTCGGGTTCTTCTTGTATTCCGTGCATATCTTCCCAACGCAACTCTGTATCAAATAAACTCAATAGCACAATTAGTCCGGAACACTTTGTTTTCATTAATCATCAAAATTAGGGTTAGGCATGAAGGCCTAGATGCAACAATCAGGAGCTGCAGCTGCATGGTGGATGAACTACCAGGAAGCCCACCTTGACAGAGATAATATTTCTTGGAGGGAATTTAAGGATCAATTTCGGAAATTTCATATACCTACTGGTGTTATGGCAGCTAAGCGTCAGGAATTTCGGAATTTAACTCAAGGAAGTAAGTCAGTCACTGAGTATCTACACCAATTTACTCATTTGGCTCGATACGCACCTGGAGATGTGGATACTGAAGAGAAGAAGATAGAACGCTTCACAGAAGGACTTCAACACTATTTACAGTATCAAATTGCTTCACATGAACTTACGGAATTTCAAACCCTAGTGAACAGAGCGTTAAAGGTAGAAGAAAAGAAGAATATGGGGGAAGAAAGCCGAAAGCGGAGAATGCTTCAGCAAACACGACCACAGCCAAATCCAATCAGAGGAAGAGTTCCTATCACTCCCAATTTTCGACCATCTTATCAAAATCCCAGACCAGCAACGACATTGTGCCCCAACTGCCGAGGGAATCATCTTCAGAAGGATTGTCCTCATCCTCGTGTTGAGTGTTATCATTGTGGACAACGTGGGCACCGTAAAGAATTTTGTCCTTGGATACAACTTCCGATGTCCATTGCCAGATCTCAGGCAGGAACACAGCCAGTAGTAACCAGAGCATCACCATCACAGAATTTTAGAGTAAATTCAGCAGGAAGAGGAGGAAACATGGCTAATCGAGGAAGAGGAAGAGGTAGAGCACCAGCTACAACCCAAGGAGGAAGGTTAAACTATACTTCAATTCAAGAAGCAGGCAACGCCACCGACATTCTTCTAGGTAGATTTCTGATTCAATCTGCATCTGCTTTAATATTGTTTGATCCTGGTGCTACAAATTCATTCATGTCAAAAGCATTTGCATCTGAAGTTGAAATGCATATAGAGCAAGTACCACTAGAGTACTCTATGGTTATACAAACTCTAGGGGCTAGATTATCTGTCTACTCGATCTGCCCAAATGTAACCTTCAATATAGAAGGGGTAGAATTTGAGGCAAATCTACTAGTTCTAGAACTGCAAGGTCTAGACATTATTTTGGGAATGGATTGGTTGTCTCAACATAAAGGTCTAGTAGACTGTGAAGAGAAAACCCTTAGTCTTGTCAGTAGCCAAGGGGAGAGAGTTCTATTCTATGCAGAAAGATCATCAGTCAAGAAACCGCTAAGATCTGTTCAAGCATTGCAAAAATTATTCCTGGAACAAGTGCCTGTAGTGCAACAATATTCTGATGTGTTTCCAGAAGAACTTCCGGGAATGCCACCTGACAGAGAAATAGAATTCAGTATTGAGCTTAAACCAGGAGCAGCACCTATAGCAAAACGTCCCTATAGGATGCTAGTTACAGATTTGGAGGAGCTCAAGAACCAACTCGAAGACTTGGAAAACAAGGGATTTATCAAACCCAGTGCTTCGCCATGGGGAGCCCCAGTTTTGTTTGTGAGGAAGAAAGACGGAACTCTACGAATGTGTGTAGATTATCGGGCTTTGAATGAAGTCACTATTAAAAACAAGTATCCATTACCAAGAATTGATGACTTGTTCGATCAACTTCGAGGAGCTAAAGTATTTTCCAAGATAGATTTGAAATCTGGATATCATCAGCTGAAGATCAAGAAAGAGGATATACCAAAAACTGCTTTCACTACCAGATATGGTTTATATGAATTTACAGTAGTACCTTTTGGCTTGACCAATGCTCCGGCAGCATTCATGAATGTCATGAACAGTACATTTATGGATTTTCTTGACAAGTTTGTCATAGTATTCATAGATGACATTATGATATATTCCAAGAGTACGGAAGAACATGAGCAACATTTACACCTAATCTTGGACAGGCTACGAGAGAGGCAATTTTATGCCAAGTTTGACAAATGCGAATTTTGGATGTCAAGAATTTCATTTCTTGGACATGTGTTGACAGCAGAGGGAATTTCAGTGGATTCAGCTAAAATCTCTGCAATCAAGGAGTGGAAGCAACCTACCTCAGTTTCAGAGATTAGAAGTTTCTTGGGATTAGCAGGTTATTATAGGAGATTCATTGAAGGATTTTCCCAGATTGCCAAACCTCTTACAAATCTGCTAAAGAAGGATGTTGCATTTGAATGGACCATCAAGTGTGAAGAAGGTTTTCAGAAGCTGAAGCAGAAATTGACAACAACACCAGTCCTCACTCTACCAGATAGCAAGGAAGACTTCGTAGTTTACTGTGATGCTTCAAAGCAAGGAATAGGCTGTGTGTTAATGCAGCAAGGTCGAGTAGTCGCTTATGCTTCACGTCAATGGAGACCACATGAGGAAAATTATCCGACTCATGATTTGGAGTTAGCAGCAGTGGTGCATGCTTTAAAGATATGGCGGCATTATCTCATTGGACATAAGTGTGAGATCTTTACAGATCATAAAAGCCTCAAGTATATTTTCACACAGACGGAGCTCAACATGCGTCAATGACGATGGCTGGAATTGATCAAAGATTATGATCTTAGTATTCAGTACCATCTAGGGAAAGCTAATGTAGTGGCTGATGCCCTAAGCAGAAAAGTTTACAACCTACAAGGAATGGTTATGTTGAAGAACCCTTACCTACAACAAGAGTTGCAGAATCATCAAGTGGAAATCGTACCGCAGGGAACGGTAGCTACTTTAACAGTAAAACCTCAACTTGAAGAACAGATAGGAAATGCCCAGAAGAAAGATGAAGAAATTTGTAAGATCAAGAATCGAATCAAATTAGGAAAGGCTCAAGACTTTACTGAAGATAACCAAGGGATTGTATGGTATCGAGAAAGAATCTGTGTACCTCAAAATGCGGATCTTAAGGAAATAATACTCCATGAAGCTCATAAAACTCCATACTCAATACACCCTGGTAACACAAAGATGTATCAAGATTTGAAGACCCGATTCTGGTGGGATAATATGAAGAGAGAGATTGCAGAGTACATTGCAAGCTGTGATACATGTCAGCGAGTTAAAGCAGAACACCAGAAAATAGCAGGAAAGCTACAACCTCTACCAATACCATTATGGAAATGGGAAGAAATTGGTATGGATTTCATTACAGGATTACCTAAAACTCAAGGAGGATATGATTCCATATGGGTTATTGTGGACAGACTTACTAAAGTAGCTCATTTCATAACAGTCAAAAAGATTTATGATGGCAGTAAATTAGCAGAGTTATACATGCAAAGAATAGTGGCATTGCATGGTATTCCTAAGAAGATAGTTTCAGATCGTGGAACACAGTTTACCTCCAAATTTTGGAATAGACTGCATGAAACCCTAGGAACCCAGTTGGATTTCAGTACTGCATATCATCCGCAAACGGGAGGACAGACAGAAAGAGTCAACCAAATCCTAGAAGATCTTCTAAGAGCTTGTATACTAGATTATGGAACATCATGGGACAAATGTTTACCATTTGCAGAGTTTACATATAACAACAGTTATCAAGCTAGTATACATATGGCACCATTTGAAGCTTTATATGGACGTAAATGCAGAACTCCATTGCATTGGAATGAGCCAGGAGAACGAAAGGTCATAGGACCAGAGATAGTAGAAGAAGCAGAAGCTCATGTCAGACTCATCAGAGAAAGGTTGAAAACAGCACAATCACGACAAAAGAATTATGCAGATAAACGATGGAGAGAATTATCATTTGAACCAGGAGATTTTGTGTATCTCAAGGTCACACCATTCAAGGGATTACAAAGATTCCAAGTGAAAGGAAAGTTATCTCCAAGATACATTGGACCATTTAAGATAATCAAGAGAAAGGGAGAAGTATCATATAAATTGGAATTACCTGTGGGATTAGCAGGAGTGCATGATGTGTTTCATGTCTCTCAGCTCCGGAAATGTTTGAAGGAACCTACTAACCAGATAGATGTACAAGATGTGCCATTACAGAAGAATCTCACTTATTTTGAGCACCCAATCAGAATCCTAGCCACTGATGAACGTCAGCTCAGAAGAAAGAAAATCAGATTGTGTAAAGTTCAATGGAAGAATCATTCAGAGCAAGAGGCTACTTGGGAGAAGGAAGAAGATCTTAAGCAAACCTATCCTTATCTTTTCCTGTCTTAGGTAAATCTCGGGGCGAGATTTCTTTAAGGAGGGTAGATCTGTAACACCCTGAGTTAGGGGTGAAAATTTCCTTTTTCTTCAATAGCATGCATGCATGTATCAGTAGCAGTAGCCAGATCAGTATCTATTCTAAGCCCTAAAATCTCCAAAATCTGTCCTGTGACCTCAAATCAAGATCAGATTGTTCAGATGTGATCTATCAGTTATCCTGAATCTAAAAGTCTTCAGAAGCCAGATTCAATTCTATCTCTAACTTCCAGAATTATCAACTCCATTCTGTTTTCGAAAACAGAATATCCTATATTACCTAAATACCCTAAGTTTCATTAATTCAGATTTAATCCAAACCTTGACCAAGTTCAGACCAAATTATTCCTAGATTATGATCAAGGGTATGCCAATACCTTAATCCAAAAAGTTGACAGCCAGATTTCATCATCTAGACTCTTTTCGCAAATCAGTCCAAGAGTTATCGCAAATTAGTCCTTATCTGATATCTGAAAACCCAAAAAGGCTAAAATCTCCAGATTAACTCCAAATTCAGAATTTCTTCAGCAAATCTTCTCAAAATGCTATTTGCCACAAGTTTCTCTTCTGTGCAGATATCAAGATCGAACCGTAAATGCCAGAATTCGAAATCGACAAAACCCAAATCTTACTTTACCCTAATTTACCCTATTTTCAGTTGTATCAAAATTTATTCAAATATGCCAGATTTTATCAAACATCTTTGCCAAATATCCTGTTGAATATAATCTACCAGATTAGTGAAATCAATTTCAGTCTAAACCTTCTAGAATTCCAAATTTGCAATTCAGTCCAAATCAAAAACCTGAAACTGCAGTTCAGTCCATTTTTCGACCAGAGCAGTAGCAACTGTGCGTACGACCAGAAACCGCCGTGCTTGTGCGCCGTGGTTGTTCGTCGCCGGTGAGGCTTCGCCGCGCTTGTGACCGTGCATGCCGGTGCGCACGTGTCCTCGCTCCAGCTAGTGCCGTGGCAAGGTTGCTGCTACGTCGATGACCAGCGCCTGCTCCCGCGCACGATCAACAGCTTTTGTCAGCAACCCCTCGCCACGTCGCTTTGCCGCGCCAGTAGTTGTCGCCACCGCTTGCTACAGCTTTGCCAGGTCCCGATGAGGCGACACTGTGATTAGCTGCGACTTGTCGCCGTCGCATCACCGCTCCTTGCTGTTTCTTCGCCGCTATTGCTCTTGCACGCAACCAGTCAAGTCACCGGCTGCCAATCTCTTCGTTGTCTCCTCCTTGCAAGCTTCGCCTGGCCTATTTAAGCGCTCCTGTGTGCAGCAGCTTCTCCACACTTCACCAGAAACCAGCCAAATTCCAAATCTCGCTGTTTCAGTCATCTTCTCCGGCGAGCCGTCGAGGAGGCTCACGGTGCCAGCTTCATCCACTGTACCAAACTTCGAATTAAATCCATCAGTGAGTTCCCCTACTCATTCTCTCTGTGTAGTATCGTTTAATTGCTCCCCGGTGACCCCTAACGCCGGCGATCACCGGAAATTGCCGATTGCCCTGTTTCTGTAATGTGGCTCAATCCAGTACAAATTAGCTTTCGATTTTGTAAACGAAATTGATCAGTAAGCCAAATCAAGCAAGCCTGTGAAGTTAGATTTTGTAATTGAACAAGAATCGAAGCTTTTCCCTAAACCGAGCTTTACCAGAAACCGGCGATCGTCGCCAGGCTTCTCCAGTGATCCTCCGGCCAATCTAATTATACCAGAAGCTTTCTTATACCTCCTAGATGCTCTCCAAGCAAGGAATTAAGTTCTTTTGGCCTGTAGCAGAAACCCCCAAATGGCAGTGTTCTTCTCCGGCGCCGATCACCGGAAAAGTGTTCCCAGCAGTTTCAGCCCAAATCACCTTGTCTTTTAGATGCGCCTTAGCCTCCTGAGCATTTTTGTCTTCTAGCCCGACACCTAGATCGGCCTAGATTGGAAGTTATAGCTTTGCCAAGATTTTGTCCAGAAATGATCTAGTGCAGCCAGTTCATCTCAGTTCATCACCAGATTTCTTGCTTTCCAGCCATTTCTTGCCCTAGATCCTGTTGACTTAATTGTTCCTGTTATCAATGCCTACCTCCCAGACAAAGTGGTGCATCATTTGGAGCTCTAGATCAAAAGTTATGCCAAGCCCTAGTTTTTGGCATTGTCAGCTCTATGCCAGAGCTTGTCGGCCAGTGGCATTGGCCTTGTTTACCCACTTCTAGTTGTGTAATTTGAAAACCACTTTGTCCACTGAATTTGTAGAGTTGTGATCTACATTTTCTTCTACTACCACAACTTGAGATAAGTACTCTAGCTTTTCTTAAAGCTATGTCAAAGCCTTGATCCGAATGTCGATCTGTTGACATTCGCTGTTTTGATTAAACTAGCCACAAAATTGTTATCCCTATTGTAATCCTGAAACCCTAAGATTATCTAATCACCATCCTTAGCCCAAATTCCTTGAAACCCTAGAATCTCGACTCAGTTCAATTTGCAGATCAAATTATCTCCAGTTTAGTTCAATCATTCTTGTTGAGCATTTCTGCATATAAGTCATAAAACATTTTAATATTATAAGTAATCATTGTGTGTTTGTTTGTCGTCGAGCAGATTCAGAAGCTGACTTTGAAGATTTTGCTGTTGACCCGTCATCAACTGCTGTATCTTACGACGCGGAAGGCAAGTCATATCCTTGGTCATCTTGAACCTATATTTTAATGTTGCTAAATCATAACCTTGAATATAGATAATATTGCATGAGAAAGATTGAGAATGGTTGATTTATGAATTGGCAGTACTAGACTGGTTATCTGTGAAATGTGAAATAAACAAGTTTTGAGCCATGAACTATTATATGTATCTATATACTTATATTCATGAAATAAAACCCCTAGCCGTGACCAGAAAAATGGTGTGGAATGGCTGTAGCACTGGAGGTGCTAGACTGCAAAGGTTATGCAGGCACTGAAGGTGCAAGGTTGTGGATGGTCTGGTCACTGGCATATAAGGACTAGAACCTTGTGTTGTGCGTTTAGTGGCATGAACAACGTGCTAACCGCAAGCCTGGTATGGGACAGGCCTGAACAAGTAATTATGTGGATCGCACATGAAACCCCTGCATGAGATGTGTAGTGATGCACGATAAACACGGAGCACGGCTCCCACGCATATCACTGAAGGTGATCAAGCACGCTGACCCAGTAATGGGAATAAGCAAAGGGGTGGAGGTTTGGATACAACCTGCCACAACTGTGTCTCGCTGAGAGCCACAGGGCGGGGGTGAATTGTGAGTAAAACATAACAAAAGTTCTTGTTATCTCCACCTTGCCGCTCACAATATGAAGTGAGTCAGGGGTCCAATCATTTTGTTATGATAGGAAAGGTTTGAAAGTGGAATATCTTGCGGGTAAATTGGTACCTCTCTGCAGAGTTAAAAGCGTATTCGAATACTCCGAGCTCCCGGGTTTATAGGAGTCTGCTGCGGTGGATTAAATCCACGGGGTGTGACACAAGTATTATTTTCTAAATAAAATATGTTTTAATCAAGATTACCCAAATGACATGTGTTGTCATGATAAGGAGTGCTGCTGTGGGCTGTCGTGTGTCGACGTGTCGCGGTAGTGCTATAATCTAGTGAACATGATTGATGATGTTATATTATGAAAAGTGCTGCCATGAGCTGAAATAACATGAGATAAGAAAGAAAAAGATTATTTTTCAAATATCCATAATTCTTGACTAGTCTAGGTTCATATCATCATTACTATATGAATCTACTCTTACCTATGACTTGCTGAGTACGTAAGTGCTCACCCTTGCAACATTCAACTCAATAGATGGAGCCTACCTTGATCAGGATGATGGCACGGAGTACTTCGTGGATCCAGAAGGAGGAGAATCAGTTCCGCCAGAACCCTGAAGTGTGTTGTTCTGCCGTCAACTTCTTTTGTGGGAGGGTCACCTATCTTCTGCTGTGTAGTTAAATATTTTGCTAAACCCTGAATGCCTTGTAGGCATTGTAATCCTTTATGTAATATTAAGGCCAGCAGGCCACACTGCTTAATATTTTGTTAGTACTCTGTTGCAATGTAATATACTCCTGTGTTTGACTCATCCTGGGAAGTCAAAGGTTTGTGAGAATGGGACTAGCTGCAGCGAGCTAGGTCTCTACAGGAGTAGTCGTAGTCCCAGTCTTGGGGCGCGACAGAAAAGTTGGTATCAGAGCAACATGAGAACTTGACTGTAGGACGACACCTTTAGGAATTGGCCGTGCCAGGAAGACGTAATTTATTTAGAAACTATTTGTTGAAAACTTTATTTTGGTAAAAATAATGAGCTTTGTAGCTCTTGAAAACCTTCATTTCAAAAATAATGAGCTTTGTAGTTCTTCTCGACGGTCGCGTGGTCGTAGACGTGACCAGACTCCTTCCTTACCACCGGAGCATTTCCCAGTGGACGAAGAAACAATAACACCTGGTGCCCCTAGGAGAAGTACCCATGGTCGACTGCGATCTATCGCGGAGGTCATGCGTAATTTTCCTCCTACAGTCACGGATGCGCAGAGACCGGCCTTTTTCAGGATCCTGGCGGAAAGACTGGACGAGGTCGCATCCGAGGCGACCCCAACAGCTTCTTCCCGCTCAGTGACACACCCCCGTGAACGAGATGGTCCTCATTTTGGCTCTGGCCGACGAAGTTACCCGCCACCTTTACCGTCCCGACAGGACAAATATCGGCGAATGCAGGACTCTCGTAGTAGGGATCGAGTTCCCGTTCACTCTCGTTTGGGACCCCGAGTAACCTCGCCATTAAGTGAGTTTGCTCGAAACCCGACCGAAAGTCGCAGGACGGTTCACGGTCCTTACGTTGGTTGCAAAGCTTTCTCGCCTGGCCTACGAGCAGTCGTTTGGCCCGATAAGTTTCGACCAGGGGCCATTGAGAGGTTTGATGGAACTCAAAACCCATCTGAGTTCCTTCAGATCTATATTACTGCCATCCAAGCAGCAGGAGGTGATGACAAGGTCATGGCCAACTACCTGCCAACAGTCCTCGTAGGACCGGCTAGAACCTGGTTGTTCAATCAGCCTGAGGGTTCTATCTATAATTGGGAAATCTATGCGATGCCATCCTCAGCAATTTCCAAAACTGTTACCAAAAGCCGGGTAAGGAGGACGACTTGCATAGACCGCGGCAAACTTCGATCGAAACGCTTCGACAGTTTGTCAAGAGGTTTGTCGGGGTAAGAAATACCATCCCGAACATATCTGATGGCTCCGTGATCAGGGCATTTAAGCATGCCGTTCGATACCGGAGATTCACTGAAGACTTGCTCATCCACCCTCCTCGATTAGTGGCCGATCTGTTCGATATGGCTGATCGATACTCCGATGCAGCCGAGGCAGTCGAATGGAACCGAATGGTTGACAAGGGGGACCTACCGCCCCAACTAGGCTTCAAGGACGCCAAGAAAGAAGATTCAAGCAAAAAGCCGGAGTCTTCACCGGGTGGGAAGTCAAAAAAGTCGAAGAGGAACCGCTCTGGACAGTACCGTGAGGTCGCGGTCGCGGAGAAACCACCTTCGACCAAAGGTAATAAGTCTTCTTTTAAAAGTAAAACTGCTTCTGGTGGCCGGGATTCCAACCAGCCAGAAAAATCAACTAATCCGCAGGAAGGCAAAAGGTGGTGTCCACTCCACAATTCCGCAGGCCACGATCTCAAAAACTGCAGGAGTTGGTTGAAACAGCTGGATGATTTCTACCAAGGAGCTGGGCCAATGCCAACCTTACCGCCTAAAGAGCAGGCGTGCGGGGTTAGAGACGTCGATGGAGACGAAGAAATGGCTTACCAGGTACCTCAAAATCATGTTAATGTCATTTTCGGAGGTTCCTCCTCTTTCGTTTCCAAAAGGCAGTTTAAAACCTTTTGCCGAGAGGTTAACCAAATGGAGACATCCCTTGGTGAACCTCAATATCCCCGTTGGTCGGATATACCTTTGACGTTCGATCGCGCTGACTGTCCTGTGGGGCTAACTCGACCATTGAGGCTACCTCTGGTTATTACCCCAATCATCAGTAACGCGAGAGTCGAAAGGGTCCTGATTGACGGGGGAAGTTCCCTTGATCTTTTATTGGTCAAGACACTCGACGAGATGCAAATTCCTCGTTCGAAGATCAAGCCCATAATCCATCCGTTTTATGGGATAATCCCAGGCCCCTCGATGATGCCATTGGGACAAGTGGTCCTCCCGGTCACTCTGGGAGAACCAGATAATTTCCGAACAGAATTGGTTACTTTCGATGTAATCGATTGTGATTCAGCTTATAATGCAATCTTTGGCAGGCCGACTCTTGCTAAGTTCATGATGGCAACGCACTATGCTTATCAGTGAGGGAAATTGCCTGGCCCCAAAGGTGTCATTTCGGTCCGAGGTAGTCGCAACGTGGCGCTCACGTGCGACCGGCTATCTTTGGAGATGGTCGATCAACTTCCCCTCCGGGACGCTCAGGTCGCCACTGTCGCCACCGATGCGATCAGGGCTGCTCCTCGACCAGATGAGAAACTCAAACAAGTTCCCTTGTACCCAGATGACCCATCCAAGACAATTCGGGTTGGGTCAGCCCTGGATGACAAATAGGAACTCGACCTCGTTGCTTTCCTCCAGGCTAACGCAGATGTGTTTGCGTGGAAACCGTCCGACATGCCCGGTGTCCCAAGGAAAGTAATTGAGCACAGGTTAGCAATTCGACCTGGACAACGACCAATAAAGCAAAAGCTCAGGCGTTTTGCCACCGACCGACAGAAGCCATCCGAGAAGAGTTAGACAAACTCTTACAAGCCGGGTTTATCCGCGAAGTGAATCACCCGGACTGGCTCGCCAATCCGGTCATGGTCCGCAAGTCAAATGGCAAGTGGCGCATGTGCGTCGACTATACTAGCCTCAACAGTGCCTGTCCGAAGGACGACTTTCCCCTTCCCCGCATCGACCAGCTGGTTGACTCCACTGCGGGTTGCGAACTGATGAGTTTTCTGGATGCCTACTCAGGATATCACCAAATTAGCATGGCAGAAGACGATGAAGAGAAAACTGCCTTCATCACCCCGTTCGGCACATACTGCTACGTCAGAATGCCGTTCGGTCTCAAGAACGCTGGTTCCACGTACCAGCGCTTGATGCAAAAGACCTTTCTTTCCCAGATAGGGCGTAATCTCGAAGCATATGTAGACGATTTGGTTGTAAAAAGCACCAAAAGATTGTCTCATTTGGACGATCTTGCTGAAACCTTCTGTAACTTGAATCGCTTTGGAATAAAATTGAACCCGGAGAAATGTTCTTTCGGGGTTTCTTCAGGAAAGCTTCTTGGTTTCCTTGTGTGTTCTAGGGGCATTGAGGTTAATCCTGAGAAAATCAGAGCTATTGAACAAATGAGGTCACCCTCGACCATGAAGGATGTTCAACGCCTGGCTGGTCGCATGGCGGCTTTAAGTCGCTTCATATCGCGATTAGGCGAAAGGGGACTACCTTTCTTTAAAACCTTGCGGAAACATCATAACTTCACGTGGTCCGACGAGGCCGAAAAAGCATTTCAGGAGGTAAAAACATATCTTTCCAGTCCGCCGGTATTGGTGTCTCCTGAAAAGGAAGAACCATTACTTCTGTATTTGGCGGCCACCCCACACGCGGTCAGCGCAGTTCTGATCGCGGAAAGGGAAGGAGTACACAGACCCGTCTACTATGTGAGCGAAGTACTTCATGGTCCTAAGGAGCGCTACCCTGAGGTCCAGAAGATACTTTACGCGCTACTGATGGCTTCCCGTAAGCTACGACATTACTTTCAAGCACACAAGATCACAGTACCCTCTTTTCCTTTAGGGGATATTGTCCGAAATCCAGAAAAATCTGGTCGAATCGCCAAATGGGCGGTCGAATTCGGTGCCTTCGAGATCCATTTCACCCCTCGCACGGCGGTTAAGTCTCAGGTTTTGGCCGACTTTGTGGTCGAATGGACCAACCCTGAGCCACCCGTGCAGTTGGCAAAGGAACTGGAGTACCCCGATTATTGGACAATGTACTTTGACGGCTCCCGTAGTTTTCAACACTCAGGGGCTGGAGTGGTCTTAGTTACGCCTCAGGGCGAACAGCTTAAGTATGTTATTCAACTACACTTTGTTGCCACCAACAATGCAGCAGAGTATGAGGTCTTCTTGCAGGGCTCCGGGCAGCAAAATTCCTCAGAGTCCGTCGATTAGTGGTGAGGGGGGACTCACAGCTCGTCGTAAACCAGGTAAACAAGGAGTACAGCACCTCCGATGAGACAATGGCTCATTACCTGGGGGAAGTGAGGAGATTGGAAAAACACTTCAGTCACTTCGAAGTCCAATACGTCCCGCGAAAGGACAATATTCTCGCAGACCAATTATCCAAAATTGGATCCTCACGCTCATCCGCTCCGGCAGGAGTGTTCATTGAACACTTGGACCATCCTTCGATCATGACTTCGGTCGAGGATGATCCGGCAATAGCCTTCGTTGCCAACCTCGGTCAGGAACAAGATTGGACTCATCCATTGAGGGTCTATCTTGAACATGGGACCCTACCCGAGGACGAAACCAAAAGCGATCGATTAATTCGAAAGGCGCGTCTGTACAAACTCATAGATGGGGTTATGTACAGAAAGGGTACTCAAGGAGTATTCATGCGCTGCATATCTCAGGAGGAAGGAAAATCCCTCTTGAAAGAAATACATGACGGTGTATGCGGTGCACACGCGTCATACCGAACACTGGTCAGAAAAATTTTTCGACAGGGATTCTACTGGCCTTCGGCACTCGATGATGCCAAGTTTATGGTCAAGATGTGTCCACAGTGTCAGTTTCATGCAAGACAGGTTCATCAACCTGCTTATGCATTACAAACTATTCCTCTCGCATGGCCCTTCGCGATCTGGGGAATGGACATCGTCGGTCCTATGCCACAAGCGGTCAATGGATACAAGTTTTTGTTCGTAGCCATTGACACGTTCACAAAGTGGATTGAGGCCGAACCAGTACGAAATATTACTGCATCAGCTGCACAAAAGTTCTTTCACAAGAACATTGTGGCACGATTTGGTGTTCCAAACCGTCTCATCACAGACAATGGTTCTCAGTTCGCTAGCGGTCTCTTCCTAGACTACTGCGATCAGATTGGGACTAAGGTGTGCTTTGCTTCCGTGGCACATCCACAAAGCAATGGTGCCGTAGAACGGGCCAATGGGCAAGTGTTGCAAGGCATCAAAAAATGTGTTTTTGATCGCCTCAAGACCCGCTCGGGGGCTTGGGCAGACGAGCTCTATACTGTTCTATGAGCACTACGGACTACCTCTAGTCGAGCCACCGGTGAGACACCCTTCCATTTGGTCTATGGGGCCGAGGCTGTATTGCCTATGGAAGTCAGTATTGGATCTGTTCGCACGAATCAATTCGAACAGGTCAACCAATCCGAACAGCGATCGCAAGTTCTCATCCTCCTGGAAGAACGGCGTGATCGCGCCCTGATCAAGTCCGCGGTATACTTGCAGGCTCTACGCAAGTATCACAGTAAAAAGGTGCGACCACGTGATCTCGACATGGGCGACTTGGTTTTACGAAAAATTCAAGACCAGTCTAACCGCAATAAATTCTCCCCAAAGTGGGAAGGACCATACACTGTCGTCTCGGTGCCGCGGCCAGGGTCTGCGCGGTTAGCCATGGAGGATGGTCGGATTTTGTCCAATACTTGGAACATCGATCAACTTCGCAAGTTTTACGTGTAAGTATTCCAATCACTTTTTCCCTGTTCAATTAGCATCTTTTCATAAAAAGCATGTCTTGTTTTCATACAATGAGTGTTTTCTTTAAGCCCAAATTATACAAATTCGACCTGGGGCTGATCGCCGGCGGTTAGGTTACTACAGCATTTTTTAACCGGATTCGCTGGTCGATCTCATAATCACTTCCAGATAAGTCGCTCCTAAATAAGCCGTTTCTCAACGCACACGGGACTATCTGGCTAGTCTTCGGTCATCTGTGTGGCTACCAGTTTGCAATAAGGTTAAAATGTTACTTTAATCTTGACCATCGGCTTGAAGCGCATATCCCTGGTCATCATACTTATGTTTTCCCTCTGCTTAAAATACTAAGGCTCCAGTATTCACAAAACAGAGGCGGGGGCTAGAGGAATATACTTATAGTATGAAACTTATGATGTGAATATGCACTTTCTTTTAAAAAAAAAAAAATACATACATTGCATGGTGATTACAATTGTTTGGTTACAAAAATAAGGATCATTCGATCCCCAGCTCAGTCAGGAGTTTATCTACTAGGGGCTGGACTTCCTCTATGACTGCATCGAGCAGCACTTCACTCTCGACCTCAACCGGACCCACCAGTGCGTTCAGATCTGCATCTGGGCCATGGTGAAGTCGAACCCGGCTGAGTACGGCTGCTGCGGCTGATCGAACCCTGGTTCTGATCGCCTCTTCGCATCGCCGTGTATCTCCAGGGAGATACTCAAGCAGTGAATCCGCCTGGGCAGTAAGCAGCGATGTCCAGTCATTTATACTGAGGTTGTCTTGCCTCAGTTCTACCACATCGGTCTTCAAAAGATCAGCCACGGCCTTTAGTTTTTCAAAGATCCGGAGGCTCAGTTCTTTGATTGCCTGATCGGTGTGGTGAATCGAGGATTCAAGAATCTCCTTGTCTCGACTGAGCTGCGTAATTCGACCTGCTTGCGCTGCACAGAGAGAGAAGATTATTCGCATATTACGGATTCAAGTTTTCCTAGTCAGGAATCGGCTTACCAGCATTCTCTGATCGAAGTCTGTTGAGTTCAGTTTCTTGTTTCTTAAGCATTGAGACTGAACCGGCCACCTCCTTCTTCAAGAATGCAACCTCTCTGTAACAAAATCAAGGCAGTCATAACCAAGATATACCCATGTTAACTAGAGGGTAATGGTACTCACCTGCGCAAGCTATCGCGTTCTTTTTAAATGGCTTCTGTACTAGCCATCACAACACGCGAATGGCTTGTTAGCCAGGACAATCCCTGTGGCGCCAAAGAAGAAGGTCAAAGGTGTCCTAAGTATAATTCAGGCACGGAAGCAAAGTCTTATTATACCTTCATAAACTTTTGTAAAACGGCATCATTCAGTTCAGCGGGAATCCTCGCTAGAGCCTCCGACGTGCTCACTACAGGGATAGTTGGCGGGAGTGCCGGCCGGACGCCACCCCCAGAGACTACTGGTTGTGACCCGATCCCTGTACTTGTTTCACCTCCCGCGGTCCGGACGACTTCCTGAACCGCGGGAGCAGAGCGCTCTTCATTAGAGGCTCCCTCATCAGCCCTAATTTCAACCTCCCCAGTGGCGGTTGAAGGGTTAGGCGCTGTCTTCTTTTGCCTAATAGGAAGAATGGGTCAGGCAACTTTTATTTAAGATTACTGTCTAGTAAGAGCTCTTACCTTATTTGAAATCCCATTCGTTCCTGGGATTTCTGGGAAAATTCCCCTTGCGAAGGAGAGCCGTCTCCGGTTCTCGCCTTCCTTATGGTAAACAAGGCAGGACCCCCCTGGAAATGTCATGTTATAGGCATATTCTTAGGGAACAGGTAAAAACACATGAAAAGATCTTTACCTGGGCCACTGGGCTAACTGGTGGGGCTGCATCTGAAGGCCTTGGCGATGCCAGAGTTGCTGGAACCATCATAGCTGGCCTTTGTTCATCCACCTCCTCCTCTGTCCGCAGAGGAGGAGGATTTTCCTCCCTGGAACCCCCAGTGGTCCCAGGGGGAAGCTCTCCTCCCTGTATATACATTAACTTGACAAATGTGCAGAAAGAGTCATAGAAGGAACGGCCGAAAAAGATTCCTTACCTTGGTCGTCCCTTCGACCAGGGAAGCAGAGATAATTGACCCTGAAACCTCGGGGGCTTCAGGAATTGGAGGGTTACCCGCGACCACAAGATTTTCGGTGGTCGCAGGATCTTCCACGACCACCTCCTCGGTAGTAGTGGTCTCTGCGGGGCAGCTTGGGGCATCGCTGGATGGAAGATCCGCGATCTTCCTCCTTCGAAGGATCAGAGGAACGTCATCCTCTTCCTCCTCGCTCCCCTCTCCCTGTACGACGAAGAAGTGATTCCATGTCGCGCCTGAAAAAGTAGCAGGAATGCGATATCTTACCGCAGTCTTTCTTGCGGGACGAGGAATGCTTCGTGAAGACCCCTCCCCAGGGTTTAGCTTGGTCTTCTTAGGGGCAGGACTCTTTGTCCTGGGTCTCTGAGAGACCTTCTTCACATTCCTCGCCGTCGGCTTCTTCGGAGAGCCGACATTTTCACTTGGGAACGTCGCATCCGCAAACCTCCCTAGGAGCTGGTTCGCAGTCCATTACAAGGGATTAGCACTGGACACACACAAGACCTGCAGAGCCAAAGCTGAACAAGGAAATTACCTTTCGGCGCTCCTGTCTGAGGTCATCACCCGCGTGAATCAAGCTCTGCGGGCGAGGTGATTCCTTAGGGCCCTCTACATCGGAATTGTAGGTCCTAAGGAGGGAGTTGGTCCGCCTTTCAATCTCGGATGAAGGCAGGACTGTTCCCAAACTCAAGTCAGAATTTGTACAATTCAAAAAGGAGAAAGTTCAGCACCAAAGAAATAAATACCTTGACTGTAGTCCAGGGTGCTATCACCCATGGACTTAATCTCCCACGCCGGATGAGCCCTTTCACGCAGAGGACTCACCCGGTTCTTCACGAAGTCTCGAATGATATCTCGAGCCGTCAATCCTTCATTGACCAAGTGAAGAATCACCTCGGCATGCTTCGAAAGCTCCGAGTTCATCGCCGGAGGAATGTCTAACTCGCTCGACTTCTCCGGTCGCGAGTTTTCAAACCATAAACTGCTTTCGGATGGTGGAGAGCAGTAGAACCACCTTTGGTGCCACCCATGCACAGAATCTCGTAGGGGTGGGGAGGGATACTCCTTTTTATCCCTCAGCCGGAAGTAGATGCATCCGGCGGCGTTGGTACTCTTTGACCACGCCGAAAAGTAAAATCGTCGGAAAAGATCCACGCTGGGATATATTCCGACGAAGGCTTCACAAAGGTGCTGGAATACTGCAAGGATCAGCATCGCGTTGGGGTGGAGGTTGATCAGTTCCCACCCGTAATGTTCAAGGACATCCTTAAGGAACCGACTCTCAGGGAATCGGAACCCGCAATGCAAATACTCCTCAAAAACCACCAACTCGCCTTCTTGGACAGTTGGGGTTTCTTGGTCCTTCTCCGCAGGTCGCCAGTTAATGAGCAGCCGCGGAGAAAGGATCTCCTCCTTCTCTAATGCCATCAGGCTCTCCTCAGAATGGTGAATGGATCTGCTCCAGGACGCCATCTTTGGTGTAGAATCAAAGGGGAAGCTGGCGATTTGGGGAAGATGAAGGCTGAAGAAAATGAGGGTTTTGAGCGGCGGGAATAATAAGGGTTTTTAGCTGTGTGGCTTCTTTGAGAAGACATCTGCTCTTTTTATAGACCCAAGGCGACGCATTAATGAGTAAACGGCTCATTTCAAACGTTCCATTGAATGCTTTATTCATTTCCCATAATGGATACTGTCTCTGATAGACCCGATAAAGTACTCAGACGTCGGATCTGAAACAAAAAGGCTTCTTTGTTTTGGAAACTGAAAGCGTAGAAGGACTGAAAAATTTTCAGTACTTTTCAGAGGACGTTTTTCCTTTTTATACTTTGAATATTTTATTCGAAAAAATCATGTAACCCAATTTTTAACGTACTGAAGTGTTTCTAATTGGGTTATGGTTTTATCGAAATCGTGTTTTAGGCTGAAACTTCGATTCTAATCGAAGTGACATCCTGACCGAGTCCCAACTCTGGTCGAACCTTAGTTCTGACCGCGGCTTTGAAACTGATCGCAGAATCAGGGCAGGTTGCGGTGCTTTTTTCTTAAAAGTGATTTTGATCGCAGAACTAAAATTTCTTGTGTATGAATGGTCGCGAACGTAAAGTTCATGGCTATATTTTCGCACAGAAGATGTAGAGAACATTTCATGAGAAATAAAGAACTTTTTATTTCTTACATTCTTTACATACAAAAGGGATGCAGTCGATCAAAACATCGACTTGCTCCGAAAGAAGTTTACAAAGTTCCCCAAGGGACATATTGTTGTCAGTAGGATCTACACTGACAACCCCCAGGGAACTAGCAACTACCCTAAGTCTATCTATATCGTCCCTAACAACAGACGCACTATTGTCCCTAATCAAGTCAGAGAGTTCTCGCTGTTGCTGAGCGAAGTCCCTCTCTCGACGGAAATGGTGCGCCTCTTCTCGGGATTGATCAAGACATTCTGCTAAACGTAGAATCTTCGAGGCCATCTCCTCGGTTTTCTTCTCCAGGGCATTCTTCTCTTCCAGAAGGGTCTGTCCGGAAGGAAGAGATGGAGCAGCAGAAGGCTGATCGCTGGGGCCTCCTACCTCCTACATTTTTGCAAAAGTTAGTCATACTAACTAAAATTATCAGCAAAAAAGGGGAGAAGAATTGTTACCTGTCCCGGTGCATAACCCGTTGATACACCCATCTTGGGAGGAAGATCATCATATGGTGGAAGAGCAACCTCCCCAGAAGAAGATTGCTTCGCCAACCCAATACGGCAATCATCTGATCGAGGGATAGTCACCGCTTGCCGACCAGGATGTTGATCACCCAAAAGGATGGGGGAATTGGATGTGAAGGGATCTTTTCCTAAGGATAAAGGCCTAACTTGCCGAGAGGCATGAACGGGGAGGGTCAAAGGAACTGAAGGAAGAAAGAAACTCACTACGTTCTTTACCTTTGTTCCACTGGAAGATCCTTCGTCAACCTTGGGTTTCTTCCTTAAGGGAGACAGGACTTCATTCGTTTGAGACCCTTGTTCGACAATTTCCCCTTCATCGCTCTCAATCTCGATGATTTCATGATCTGCCATTGGGAGGGGTATGTGAAAAGGAAGGAGGCAGGATAACAAGAAAAAGACTTAGACGTGAGAGGGAAATTGTAGATCTTTACATGTCCAGGGGTCTGGTATTTATAGCCGCCTGGGTGACGGTTTGCATTCCAGACGCCTCGGGTTTTGCTAAAACATTTACAATTTTACCTCGAGATAAAAACAATTCTACGGCGCTATCATTGCCCGTCACGTAATGTCAGAACTCGTCTTGAAAAACCAACCGTTTTCACTTAGTGCGCCACTAAGTGGAGAAGTTAAAAGGCCGGGTTAAAAATCCAATGCACGGTTTTTAAATTCGAAATAAACACGTCTCTTCGTTTTCTTCGAATTTGGGGGCTAGCTGACGAGGATTGACACCCGGGTCATTTCTAATAAACTTTTGGTTCAAGACAAGTTCGAACCAGACATGTACCTGGTGATGCGAACTCAAGCTATTCTGAGAGGCATCACCATGAGGTCGCAAGCTTTACGCGATCAGGTCGCAAGCTTTACACGATCAGGTCGCAGCTTTACGCGGTCAGACCGTAAGCCTTGCGCGGTCAGAAGTCCGTAAGCCTTCCGCGGTCAGAAGTTCGTAAGCTATACGCGAACTACACATTCGGGATATTGCGTGGTCAGCCAATATCCCGCGGTCAGAACATCTGTCGATCAGGATACTTGGGATCTATCTATTTAGGTTGCCCGTACAACAGGATATTCTAAGTATCCCGAAGATTCCTACACGTGGAGAATCAACCGTCAGAAGGTTAACACATACAGTTATCCATGAATAACACGTGTTTAACCTGCGTGGAGGTTAAGAGCAGTTCCAAAAAACCGCATCCAACCGTCTATGCAACCGTTTGATGCAGTTTCCTCTACATGGCACCCTTTCAAACAGTACAAAAGGATGGCATGGAACATCAATGAAAAAGGAAGAAAATCATCCAAGTTAGCCAAGTCTACGGCACACCTCATATAGCATTTTAATAAGCCTTCTTTGGCTTATCTTTGTACACTCTTACAGGAAAAATCCTCGCCTGTGAGGACTTTTTCCTCCATTTGTAAACCTTTTACCACACTTAGTGAAATCTCAACAGGACGTAGGGCTTTTACTCCCACCATCGAGGGCCCGAACCTGTCTAAACTCTCTGTGCTCCTGTTCACTATTGTTCAGCATACCTTCCCGAAGGGTCATCTTGAAAGGTCTCACAGTTATAAATTCTGCATAAGTTCGGCTGAGGACTCCGAGTCCGAATCGTCGACAGAACTATTATATGTATCTATATACTTATATTCATGAAATAAAACCCCTAGCCGTGACCAAAAAAATGGTGTGGAATGGCTGTAGCACTGGAGGTGCTAGACTGCAAAGGTTATGCAAGCACTGAAGGTGCAAGGTTGTGGATGGTCTGGTCACTGGCATATAAGGACTAGAACCTTGTGTTGTGCGTTTAGTGGCATGAACAACGTGCTAACCGCAAGCCTGGTATGGGACAGGCCTGAACAAGTAATTATGTGGATCGCACATGAAACCCCTGCATGAGATGTGTAGTGATGCACGATAAACATGGAGCGCGGCTCCCACGCATATCACTGAAGGTGATCAAGCACGCTGACCCAGTAATGGGAATAAGCAAAGGGGTGGAGGTTTGGATACAACCTGCCACAACTGTGTCTCGCTGAGAGCCACAGGGCGGGGGTGAATTGTGAGTAAAACATAACAAAAGTTCTTGTTATCTCCACCTTGCCGCTCACAATATGAAGTGAGTCAGGGGTCCAATCATTTTGTTATGATAGGAAAGGTTTGAAAGTGGAATATCTTGCGGGTAAATTGGTACCTCTCTGCAGAGTTAAAAGCGTATTCGAATACTCCGAGCTCCCGGGTTTATAGGAGTCTGCTGCGGTGGATTAAATCCACGGGGTGTGACACAAGTACTATTTTCTAAATAAAATATGTTTTAATCAAGATTACCCAAATGACATGTGTTGTCATGATAAGGAGTGCTGCCGTGGGCTGTCGTGTGTCGACGTATCGCGGTAGTGCTATAATCTAGTGAACATGATTGATGATGTTATATTATGAAAAGTGCTGCCATGAGCTGAAATAACATGAGATAAGAAAGAAAAAGATTATTTTTCAAATATCCATAATTCTTGACTAGTCTAGGTTCATATCATCATTACTATATGTATCTACTCTTACCTATGACTTGCTGAGTACGTAAGTGCTCACCCTTGCAACATTCAACTCAATAGATGGAGCCTACCTTGATCAAGATGATGGCACGGAGTACTTCGTGGATCCAGAAGGAGGAGAATCAGTTCCGCCAGAACCCTGAAGTGTGTTGTTCTGCCGTCAACTTCTTTTGTGGGAGGGTCACCTATCTTCTGCTGTGTAGTTAAATATTTTGCTAAACCCTGAATGCCTTGTAGGCATTGTAATCCTTTATGTAATATTAAGGCCAGCAGGCCACACTGCTTAATATTTTGTTAGTACTCTGTTGCAATGTAATATACTCCTGTGTTTGACTCATCCTGGGAAGTCAAAGGTTTGTGAGAATGGGACTAGCTGCAGCGAGCTAGGTCTCTACAGGAGTAGTCGTAGTCCCAGTCTTGGGGCGCGACAGAAGATGATGCAACTTAAAGGGACATATAAGAAATAAGAGAGATATAGGAAAAATAGAAGCATATTGAGAGATTGTTTACTCTTGTAATAATCTTTCTCTTTGTAATCTTTACATACATAGTGAAAACACCACACTAAGGTTATTACTCAAATCCCTGAGGGCCCGAACCTGTATAATCTTTTTTGTCTCCAGTACATAATTGTCTTAACTTACCTAGTGAGCATCTTGAATGGTCTCCACTTCACATACCATCAAACTGCATAAGATCGACTAAGGACCCCGAGTCCAAATCATCGACAGCTGGCGCCCACCATGGGGCATTTCTCAAGACGTTTCTTTCATTAGGAGTTCTGATAAGTCATGTTTGGAGCATACAATTCCGAGAATAATTTTGATCTCGACAATTATGCTCATATCCAGATGCCCTCACCTAACGACCCCGTTCCTATGGAAGAGGTCGGTGACCAGAATGTTCATGAATCACATCCCAAGGGTGAATCCACTCCAACTTTGGTCATGTCTGTCGACCAAGAGATAGAGAAGATGGAATTTTTCCCTCATGTGAATCCCACCACATCAGAGGCCGAATACGTGCCATGGCTCATCGTCCCAGAAGATGTGGGTGATAGTGATTTTGAGTTTAGTTCCGGAAAGTTTGCTCCAGACAATCTCAAATCCCTTTTTGATTTCGAATCTGATTCGGAACAAGGGGAGATGTTTTCCCCGTCTATGACCTCGGTGTCCCGGGAGTTTGCTACGCTTTCAAAGGAAATTCCTGAGCAGCAAATTGCCAGGGAGGAATAGGAGCGCAGACAGGAGGACCAAACTCGTGAACAACGAGAAAATGAGGTTCGTAAGGCCACTGAGGAAGCCTTACGCCTTGCACAATCTCATCAAGATGTTGTTGTTCGCAATCTTGATCTAGGGCCTTCATGCCATCCACAGGCTCGTAGGAGTGATCAAACGCCATTTTCATCCCCGGAGTATCCCCCGGCGGTTGAGGCGACCATAACTCCTATGGCTCCCAGAAGGAGTACTCAAGACCGACTTTGTGTTATTGCAGATACATTGCGTAACCCTCCTCTTGGGTTGGAGAACGAGGATAGAAAAACATTCACCAGAGTCCTCGCGGATACACTTGACGAAGTTGCCTCCCAAGCCACCTCAACGGCATCATCTCACTCCATAATTCGCTCTCGTGAACAGGATGACTCCTACTCAAGTCATGGGCGACGCAATCGAATGCGAATGATGTCACTTTGGCAGGATAGGGTTAGGTGAATTGGGACCTCCCGTGATCGCAATCGCCTACCAGTTCATTCTCGCCTGGGGCGACGAGTGGATTCTCCTCAAGGTAATGTGTCTCGCGACCATAGGGAATGTCGTGGTGAAAGACATTTCCAAGTTTCTTACGTAGGCTGTAAAGCTTTCTCGCCAGGACTTCGTGCGGTGGTTTGGCCTGATAAGTTTAAACCTGGTGCGATCGAGAGATTCGATGGAACTAAAAATCCATCTGAATTTCTTCAAATCTACATCACTGTCATTCAAGTGGCAGGGGGTGATGATCGGGTCATGGCAAACTATCTGCCAACAGTCCTTGAAGGACCTACAAGGACCTAGTTGTTTAATCAACCAAAAGGGTCAATCTAAAATTGGAAAATGTTGTGCGACGCGATCCTCAACAATTTCCAAAATTGTTATGAGAAGCCTGGTAAGGAAGGTGACCTTCATCGATTACGCTAGACTTCGACCGAAACCCTTTGAAAATTCTTCAAGAGGTTGGTTGGGGTAAGGAATACCATCCCCAACATTTCAGATACTTTGGTTATCAGGGCTTTCAAGCACGTTGTTCAATACCAAAGGTTCACTGAAGATTTGAGTATCCACCCACCAAGGTCGGTATCAGATCTCTTTGATATGGCATACCGCTATTCTGACGCGGCTGAGGCCGTGAGTGGAATAGAATGGTGGACAAAGGGAATTTGCCACATCAACTAGGTCTCAAGAATGACAAGAAGGATAATTCTGGAAAAAAGTCAGAATCATCAGCAGGCGGGAAGTTCAAGAGGCCCAAGAAGAATGGGGCGGGACAATATCGGGATGTTATGGTTGTCGACAAGCCACCGCCAAGAAAAGGTAACAAGTTTTCGTTTAAAAATAAAAAACCTCCTTTTGGTGGTCCCGACAATGACCATTCGGGAAAACAAGCTAACCCGTAGGGAAACAAAAAATGGTGTCCATTGCACAATATTTTTGGACATGATCTCAAGAATTGTCGCAATTGGTTGAAGCGTTTGGAGGACTTCTATCAGGGAACTGGACCCATGCCAACCATACCAGAGCAAGATCAAGCCTGTGAGGTTAGGGACGTTGATAGAGATGAAGTTATAGCCTATCAGGTACCCCAAAATCACGTAAACATTATTTTTGGTGGTTCTTCTTATTCTTCTAAGCGTCAATTCAAATCTTTTTGTCGTGAGGTTAATAAAATTGAAGTTCCACTTGGGGAGCCTCAATTTCCCCGTTGGTCAGAAACTCCCTTAACTTTCAACTGGGACGATTGTCCCAGGGGACTAACGCGACCATTGCGCCTCCCTCTGGTCATTACCCCTATCATTAGCAACACTAAAGTTGAAAGGGTATTAATCGTCGGAGGTAGTTCTTTGGATTTACTACTGGTCAAGACTCTTGACGAGATGCAAATTCCTCGTTCAAAGATTAAACCCATAATTCATCCATTTTATGGTATAATTCCTGGTCTCTCAATGATGCCTATTGGACAAATTGTATTACTAGTAACATTAGGAGAACCAGACAATTTTCAAACAAGATTGATTACATTTGATGTAATTGATTGTGATTCAGCATATAATGCTATTTTTGGTAGGCCGACGCTTGCTAAGTTCATGGCGGCGACGCATTACGCTTACCAATGCATCAAGATACTAGGCCCAAAAGGCATAATTTCAGTTTGAGGCAGTCACAATATGGCTCTCACTTGTGATCAGTTATCTCTGGAGTTGGTTGATCAGCTTCCCATTCGGGATGTTTAGGTTGCGACCACGACACTAGATGCGATCAAATTGCCCCGTGACCAGATGAGAAGTTGAAGTTGGTTCCATTGTACCGAGATGATCCATCTAGAACCATTCGGATTGGATCAGGTTTGGATAACAAATAGGAACTTGAGCTCATTACTTTCCTCCGACCTAACGCAGATGTGTTTGTGTGAAAACCATCCGACATGCCTGGAGTCCCAAGGGAAGTAATTGAGCACAGGCTAGCAATTGGGCCTGGACAAGGACCAATAAAGCAAAAGCTTAGATTCTTTACTACTGACCGACAAGAAGCCATCCACTTGGAGTTAGATAAACTCCAGAAGGCAGGATTTATTCATGAAGTCGATCATCCTGAGTGGCTTGCGAACCCGGTCATGGTCCTAAAGTCAAATGGTAAGTGGCGCATGTGCGTTGATTACACCAGCCTAAACAGTGCCTGTCCAAAGGATGATTTTCCCCTTCCCCGTATAGACCAGTTGGTCGATTCTACAGCGGGTTGTGAATTGATGAGTTTCCTGGATGCTTACTCAGGATATCATCAAATTAGCATGACAGAAGAAGATGAAGAGAAAACTGCCTTCATCACACTGTTTGGCACTTACTCCTTCGTCAGAATGCCATTCGGTCTCAAGAATGCTGGTTTCACGTACCAACGTTTGATGCAAAAGATCTTTCTTTCCCAGTTATGGCGTAATTTAGAAGCTTATGTAGATGACTTGGTTGTAAAAAGTTTTAAAAACTCTAGTCACATAGATGATCTTGCTAAAACCTTTTGTAATTTGAATAAATACATAATAAAGTTGAATCCTAAAAAATGCTCCTTTGGAGTTTCTTTTGGTAAACTTTTAGGTTTCCTTGTTTGTTCAAGAGGAATTGAGGTTAATCCTGAGAAAATCAGGGCCATTGAGCAAATGAGATCTTCTTTGACCATGAAGGATCGATGTCAAGAGTCTAACAGGGCGTATGGTGGCTTTAAGTCGTTTCATATCACGGTTAGGTGAATGTGGGTTACCTTTGTTTAAGGTTTTGGGTAAACACAATGGGTTCACCTGGTCGGATGAAGCCAAAAAAAACTTTTCAAGAGGTAAAAACATATTTATCTATTGTGCCAGTACTAGTTTCTCTGGTTTTGGGGGAACATTTACTTCTTTACTTGGCAGCTACCCCTCACGCGGTCAGTGCAGTCCTGGTCTCGGAAAGGGAAGGTGTGCAACAACCAGTCTATTATGTAAGTGAAGTACTTCATGGACCAAAGGAGCGTTATCCTGAAGTCCAAAAATTACTTTATGCCCTTATGATGGCTTCCTGAAAGTTTCGACATTACTTTCAAGCACATAAGATTACTGTGCCTTCGTCCTTCCCTTTAGGGGATATTCTCCGTAATCCAGAAGTTTCTTGTCGTGTTGCTAAATGGTAGTGGAACTTGGGGCATTTGATGTCCATTTCACTCCTCGAGTAGCAGCAAAATCTCAAATTCTTGTAGATTTTGTGGTTGAATGGAATAATCTCGACCCACTTGCGCAAGAATCTGTAGATTTACAATGTACTGACCACTGGACGATGTACTTTTATGGCTCTCGCAGTTTTCAACACTCGGGGGCTGGAGTGGTCTTAATTACACCTCAGGGCAACCAACTCCAATATGTCATACAATTATACTTTGTTGCGACCAATAACGTAGCAGAGTATGAAGGTCTTCTTGTCGGGCTTCGAGCAACTAAATTCCTTGGAGTCCGTCAATTAGTGGTGAGGGGAGGCTCACATCTAGTCGTAAACAAGGTAAACAAGGAGTATAGCACCTCCGATGAGACAATGGCTCATTACCTAGAAGAAGTAAGGAAATTGGAAAAACACTTTAGTCATTTCGAAGTCCAATTTGTTCCACGAAGGAATAATGTTCTTGTAGACCAATTGTCAAAAATTGGGTCCTCGCGTGCATCCGCTTCGGCAGGAGTGTTCGTTGAACACTTACAATACACCTCGATAACGATTCCTGTCAGGGATGATGAGGTGGTAGTTCATGTCACCAACCTCGGGCATGAAGGAGATTGGACCCCTCCATTGCGAATCTATCTTGAACATGGGGCCTTGCCCGAGGATAAAACCGAAAGTGATCGGTTGATACGAAAGGCACGTCTATACAGATTAGTTGAAGGAGTCTTGTATAGAAAAGGTACTCAAGGAGTATTAGTGCGCTGTATATCTCAAGAGGAAGGTAAATCTCTCTTGAAAGACATTCATGGTGGTGTATGTGGTGCACATGCATCTTATCGGATGTTGGTTGGAAAAGCTTTCAGACAGGGCTATTATTGGCCTTCGGCACTTAATGATGCCTTGCAAATAGCCAAAACATGCCCGTAGTGTCAATTTCATGCACGACAAGTTCATCAGCCTGCATATGCCTTACAAAATATTCCTTTAACTTGGCCATTTGCCGTATGGGGAATAGATATAGTGGGTCTTATGCCCCAAGCAATTAATGGATACAAGTTCTTATTCGTAGTCATTGACACGTTTACTAAGTGAATTGAAGCTCAACTAGTCTGCACTATAACTGCCGCTGCGGAGAAGAAATTCTTTCATAAGAATATTGTAACTCGATTTGGTGTTCCAAGTCTCCTTATTACCGACAATAGGTCCCAGTTTGTTAGTGGTATTTTTCTAGATTATTGCGATGACATTGGGATCAAAGTGTGTTTTGCATCTGTTGCTCATCCACAAAGCAATGGCACTGTCAAATGTGCCAACGGGCAGATATTGCAAGATGTGAAGAAGTGAGTTTTTGATCGCCTTAAGGTGCCCTCGGGGGCTTGGGTAGACGAACTCTACTCCGTTCTATGGGCATTGCGCACAACGTGCAATCAAGCCACGGGTGAGACACCTTTTCAATTGGTATATGGTGCTGAGGCCGTATTACCAATTGAAATTCGTATCGGATCTGTTCGCATAGATCAATTTGATCATTCTGACCAACATGAACAACATGTACAAGACATCACTTTCCTTGAAGAGAAATGTGATCGAGCGTTGATTAAATCAACAGCATATTTACAAGTCTTGCGTAAATACCATAGTAAACGGGTGCGACCTGGTTTTATGGAAAATCCAAAACCAGTCTAATCGCAACAAATTCTCCCCTCAATGGGAAGGCCCTTATACTGTGGTCTTAGTACCACGACTAGGATCAGCCCGATTAGCCATGGAACATGGTAGGATCTTATCCAATACTTGGAATATAGATCAATTGAACAAGTTCTACATGTAAGTTTCTTTTATTCCATTTTCCTTTTCAATTAGCATATTTTATTCCACATGTACTTCTTTACATTATGGTTATATTCTCGACCCTCTTCGAACTAAGATCGGGGGCTGGTCACCGAGTAACCATCTTTATATAGTATTCAAAGTGAATTCGCTGTCTGATCCCATGGTCACATCTAGATAAGACATCTCTAAATAAGCCGTTTCTCAACGCATACGAGACTTACTAGTATGTTTCTGATCATATGGGTGGCTGTCAGTTTGTAATAAAACTTTGGCATTAATATTAAGATGTGTATTTGTGTGATCACTTGGTCTTATCTAGTTGAGACATTTCTTTCTAAACCGTTTTCTCAAACGTATAAGAAACTCACTAGGTATTTTTGATCATGTGTTACACATATTATACTTTATTTCCTAAGATTATTATATACTGTCTTCTATATATATATATGATCTCAGGAGGGGGCTAGGGAATATAACTATAGCATAATTAAGAAACATGCATTTGCATAATTGTTTCCAGTTTTTAATGTACAGGTATATAAATCGGAATAAATCCACAAGCCTTTCTTTATCATTGTTCATTACAATGTGAAAAAAAAGAAATAACATCATGATAATCCAAGTTCTTTCAAGAGATTTTTTGTCGCGCCCCTGCCTTGGGGACCACGACTACTACTGTGGGGACCCAACTCGTTGTATCTGGTCCCATACATACATACCATTGACTTCCCAGGATAAGTCAAGGACAGGAGTATATTGCAGCAGAGTAACTTACAAAATATCTTGAGCAGTATGGCCTGCTGGCCTTAGTACAACATAAAGGATTACAATGCCATCACGACATAAATAAGTTTGGTTCAAACAAAATAACAACTACTCGTCGGAAGCAAGGTGAACCCCCACAGCAAGAAGTTGAAAGCAAAACAACACTCTTCAGGGCTCCAGTGGAACTGGCTCTCCTCCTTCTTGATCCAAGAAGTTCTCTAGACATTCATCTTGATCATGGGGCACTCCATCTATTTGATGATAGGTTGCAAGGGTGAGTACTTATGTACTAAGCAAGTCATAGTGTATAAGAGTATATATATATATATATATATAATAGTAATGTGATGATGAACCTATTCTAGTAAAGAAGTGTGGATGGTTGTCAAATAGTCTTTTCCTTTATATCTCATGGCAGCACTTTTCATAACATAGCATTGCTATTCATGTTATTACTATTTATAGTACTACCGTGACACGTCGGCACACGACAGCCCACGGCAGCACCCTTTAATATGACAACAGATGTCATTCTTGGGTAATCTTGACTTATCAGACTTTATTTAGAAAATACATTTGTGTCACATTGATGTGGATTTAATCCACCGCAGCAGACTCATATAAACCTGGGAGCTCGGAGTATTTGAATACGTTTTTGACTCTGCAGAGGGGTACCAATTTACCCGCAACATGATTAGACCCTTTCCTGACTGCAATATGTGAGTGGCAAGGTGGAGATAACAAGAATTTTTGTCATGGTTCACACACAATTCACCCCTGACCCTGTGGTCGGACAAACCACAATTGTGACGGGCTATACCCCCACCCCGATGAAAAGGATCTAGGATATCGACTAGAGGGGGGGTGAATAGGCGATTTTAGCAAATTACAATAAATCAAACAATTTGTAGTAAATGAGAGCAAATTAAATAACACACGATGAACAAAGAGCAATTTCAACCCAAGGATATATCCCATGGTCTCGGTGATTTGCCGATCACCCCTAATCCACGTTGAGGCAAACTCAAATCTCTAACCGCTCCTCTATCTAGTCAACCTTCTCTCGAGAAGTGACCTAGATCTTGAGCCGGACTAGTGTGATGAGTTATCCAAACCTCGATTTCACTAAGGATGCACTTTACCGCTCCGGCAAGGCGTGCTCAACCTTTCACAAGACGTTTTGAAGCTTCTTCACAATCTTCCTTGAAGAGCTCTTCAAAACCTTTCTCCTAGCCGTCTAGGAGCCGGCAAACTCCAAGAGTAACAAGCCGGTGATGATCACTTTGCCTTCTTCTAGTGCCACACGATTGATTCAATGATCTAAATGCAATGCACTAGAAGATCTCAAATGCACACTCTCACAAATTTGAGAATTTGAACCCTAGAGTGTATGAAACTAGCTTAGGCTCTCAAGGATGATGACAATGCTCAAGATTATGCCAAAAGTTCTGAACAGGGCCATGCATGGGAGTATATATACCCCCCACAATTAATATAGCCGTTACAGGCCGTTGGGAGAAAAAGATCACCTGGCGGTCAGACCGCAGGCACAAGCTCGGTCAGACCGCCGCAATTGCAACGGCATTAAATAGGCGCAATAAATGCTCAACTGCCCTTGTCAGGCACACATACGGTCAGACCGGAGTATATTTCGGTCAGACCGTGAAACTGTCCAGAGATGACATAGTTTCTGGACACCTTATACGGTTAGGCCGATATATACGGACAGACCGGCCAAACGGTCAGACCGCAGTTCAAAAACACGGTCAGACCGATTTCGCGGTCAGACCGGTCTAACAAACGGTCAGACCGTAATAGCTCAAAATACCAGAAGGATAAAACAAGAGGTTCCAGGAGTCTGACCTTGGTCTCTACTACGGACAGACCGGCCAATTGGTCAGACCGTAGTTTACAACTCGGTCAGACCGATTTCTCGGTCAGACCGACTGAGACAGAAATGAGTTGAAATAAGCATTCTCAAAGGATGTGACCTTCTAGTATGTAATGCAAGTTGATTTTATGATTTGTGGCGCATAGATGAAGTATTTTGTGATACACCACATGCTCCTCTTAATAGTA
Organism: Pharus latifolius; assembly: GCA_019359835.1. Taxonomy (NCBI): domain Eukaryota; kingdom Viridiplantae; phylum Streptophyta; class Magnoliopsida; order Poales; family Poaceae; genus Pharus; species Pharus latifolius. The sequence goes on along the minus strand of CM033326.1, from coordinate 41,704,736 downwards.
CGGCAACTATCCTAAAATCCGGTCAAAATTCTTCTCTAATCACCTTAGATCGGTAAAAATGGAAAAGATCCTATTTCGTACCTTTGCCCTTTTGATCAATGCCCTTTCTTCATCATGATGCTCTTTCTTTGCCTTTCATTAACCTGTCTTTTAAGTATCTTCTTGACACAACTAGGCAGGTAACGTTAGTATAGCATTTGTAGTTGTCATTAATTATTAAAACACTCTATAGGGGCCTAGAAGCTACAATCTCCCCCTTTTTGATAATTGATGACAACATAAAGAGTAGATGAAAGAGTTTTAAGCATAAAGAGAATTTTACAATAAGCATCGAAGAATAAGACACTCCCCCTAAATGTATGAATAAGAGAATTTTGGCATTTTAGTGGAGTTCAAGCATGTGAATAAGATGCAATCTCAATTCATCCACTATAGAATCATGAAGTATCACAAATAAGACATTCAATTCTACACATGATATCATAATCACAAGGTCATATGTAACTATTATACGCATATCTCATATTCAAAGAAGTACCAATCTCACAAGTGAGTCATCCAACATAAGTCATAAACTAGACATTCAATTAAACAAGTTAAAATAAAACTTCTATACACCAAAAGTTCTTTCACCCAAGAGTTTTCAATTACATTTAAGGTTCATCTCTCTCTACTCTTCTACTCTCTTCTCTCTCCCCCTTTGGCATCAATTGCCATAAAAAGCTAAGAATCAGCTGGAGCATCATCATCGGGAGGATGGTGAGGAGGAGTCTGTGGGAAACGAGTGTAGAAGTGAGTGGAGAAGGTGTCGAAGCGCTGCTCGAACTGATCCTGGCGTGAAGAGAAGGTCTGGAATTGATCATGCAAGGCCGCCAAGTCCGAACGAGTGAGCTCAAGCCCCTGGAGAAGAGTAGCAAACTGATCCATCATGGGCTGATGGAACTGCTGCTGGAACTGAGAGAACCAGGCGGGGGCTTGGCTCGACTGAGGTGCCTGCTGAGCCTGAGGTGGAGGAGGAGGAGGCATAGGCTGAGCCGGCTGCTGCTGATGCTGTGCTCCTTGGCCTCGAGCTAAGACGCGCGGGTTGACACTGAACGGCTTATAGCCGAGATGCCTGATGTCGCAAGAACCGCGAGGAAACTTTGTCTTTTGGAGCAGCAAAGACATGATATATGGAGCATAGTAGAGATTTGGCAGAGTGGCCGCCGAGACATCCTCAATTGTCTTCAATATGAAGGAGACAATGTTGATCCGATGACTCTGGAGGATGTGGTCGATGAAGTTCCAGTAGTAATCCCGGACCGCTTCTCGGTTTCCACTCTTTGGATGGATCGTGGCTCGTACAATTTTGTTGACTACAGCGGGGAGGACTTTGAGACCGGTAACAGTACCGGGTACAATCCGCTGTCCACCTCCCGGCTGCTCATAGAACTGGAGCCAGTCGTCCTCATGGAGGTAATCCTCTTCCTCCATGTCAATCCCCTCCTTCAACTCCTCATAGTTTAGCTTGTTTGCCGCAGCAAACTCCTCAAAGGTGGCCTGATAGCACCTAGACCCTGTCATCCATATAATCTGCTGGTCCGCCCATTTGATCTCAACTGTAGCATGGAACTATCTGATGGCAGTGGCGTTCCATGGGCACTTGTGCTCCACAAAGTCATACAGCCCTATATCCTTGAAGATCTGCACCAAGGGAGCCATGATGGGCTGATTCACAACATAGGCCCTGTAACACCCTAGTTTTGGGGGTGAAAAGTTTTGCATAAAAACCCTGCACGCATGTATCTCTGTAGTAGTAGCCAGATCAGCTGAACTCTAATCTCTCCCAAACCCTAAAAATCTCCAAATCTATTCTCTAGATCCAGATCAAGATCTGACCATCCAGATTTAACCTACCAGTTACCCTGAAGATAAAAGTCTTCAGGAGCCAGATCAAATTCTGACCCTAACTCCCAGTACCTAAGCCTCTCTCTGTTTTCGAAAACAGGAAAATTCAGATTTACCCTAAGTACCCCAGTTTCCAGATAATTGAGTTATCTTGATTTAACCCTATCCAGACTCAAGTAACCCCTGGAATATGTTCCTAGGTTCATCCTCAACTCACTTCAAAAAGTTGGGAGCTAGATTAATTCATCTAAACACTTTTCGCAGTTTAGTCCAAATTTTACTGCGAATAAGTCCTTTTCTGTTTACCTGGAAGCCGGAAAAGGCTAAAATCTGCAAATCAATTCCAACTCCAGAATTTCTTCAGGGAACACCTCCCAAATGCTATTTGATACAGATCACCTGTTTGATCAGACTTCAAAATCTCTCTCCAATCACCAGAATTCGAGATCGACAAAATCCAGATTTAGTTTACCCTAATTTTACCCTATTTTCGAAAATAGGTGAAATCCCTCAAATATTATCAAACTTTCTCCAAAATTGAGCTAAATGGGTATTAATAGAAATATTATACTCAGCCATGGAATCAAATCTCAAATTAAACCTCTCAAAGACCAGATTTGCAATCTAGTCCAAAGCCAAACCAAAAATCATCGCAAATCAGTCCCTGGTTCGACCACAGGCTACTGTGCACGACCAGGCCGTTCAAACGACCACGAGCGCCGGATTTTGGTCGTCGCCGTTGCCACCACTGCGGCTTCGTCGCCGGCGATCTCCAGCGTTGCCACCCCAGCCACTGCTTCCCTGCCGCGTGTGCGCATCGTGTTCGCCACCGTGGAATCACCTCGCCCGCCAGCAGCGTCTTCGTTCTCCCGCGCGCGCGCCCGACAACGGCAGCACAATTGCTCCACGTCGCAAGCATGCCTTGGGGAGGCATCACTTCGCCTTCACCTCCACCAGAGCAACAGGCTAAAGCCGGCACGGCCGCTGGAGCGCGTCGCTTCGCTGCTGTCCCGCCCGGCCGGTCAATTCGCCATCGATTCGAGCTTCAATTCTCCAGGCAATTCCAGCCGTTGCAAGCCCCTTGCTGTGCCTATAAAAGCCACCCCAGCTCAGCTCAAACACACTCACGCCAGAACCACTCAAATTATTAACCACGCCGTCGTCTTCGTCTTCTTCGGCGAGCTCGAGAAGAGGCTCACGGTGCCAGGCCAATCCACTGCACCGAACTCCAAATTGAAGCTACCAGTGAGTTACTCTCAACCACTTACCTGTGTAGTAGCAGCCAATTGAGTTCTATCGCACCTCATCGCCGGGAATTGCTGTTTTTCCCCGACAACTCCGGCGAGCAATTAAACCCCAATTAAACCGATCTAACTCTCGAGCCTGTGATCAATATTGATCAATGGACTGTGTGGAACACATCTAAGCAACCAGAATCACCAATTTCGCTAAAATATGAAAAACCCCAAGTTTACACCTTGCATGCAAACTGGAACTCGCCGTTAAGCTTCTGTGGTGATTTTCCAGTTAAATTGACTTCACACCTAGCTCTGTTATGCCCCAGAGACCATCCTCAAGCAAGGATTCGAGTTCGTTTGCCCTAGATCAGAAATGCCCAAATTTTGTGTCTTCTTCCCTAGCTCCGGTCGCCGGATTTTGTTCCCGGCCGTTTCAACCCCAACCACCTTGTCTAGTAGATGTGCCTCGGCCCCAAGAGTATTTTTGCCTTCTAGCTCGACACCTGGATCGGCCCAGATGAAGAGGTATCACCATGCCAAGGTTTTGTCCAGAAACTGTTGAGAACAGTTCGGCCACCGTGTCCTTCGCCGGTTTTCATCACTTTCCGGCCATCCCCTGCCCTAGATACTGTTGAGACATTTGTTCCTGTTACAAATGCCTAACCACCAGACAAAGTGGTGCATCATTTGGAGCCCTGAGTCAAAAGATATGGCTAACCCTAGTTTCTGGCCGTGTCAAGCCTATGCCAGGCTATGTCAGCCAGTGGCATTAGCCCTGTTCACCCACCTCTGGTCATGTAAAACAGAAACTACTTTGTCAAATAGTTGTCTCACTACCTTGTGCACCATATGCTTGGATCAAAACCTACTTTGGCCACTGGAAACTGCTCAAACCATGTCAATGCCATTCTAGAGCACTGTCAGCCTATGTCAGCCAGTGGCATTGAGCCTTTTCACCCACTTCCAGCCATGCGCTGTGAAAATAACTTTGTCCCTTAGACTCCTGACGTTGTGATCTACACTTTTCTCTACTGTCACAACTTGAGTTGAGCCCTCTATCACCCATCGACCTTATGTCGATGCCTTGAACCGAATGCCAACCTAAAGACATTCGCTGTTTTTGGGCGAACCAGTCACCACCTTGATGTTACCCTGATATTTTGGAACCTTGTAAACCTTAACAGCTAATTTTAACCCTGGTTTCCATAGTTAAACTCAAATCGCTTTCAAACCTTGTATCACCAGAGTATTTTCTCCTTGCATCTTTGCATGTAGTGGATTAGTAAGAATAGGATTGATTGTAATGCCTGTTTGCTTGTTTGATCTTGTTCAGAGCAAGAGTCCGGGGTTGAAGATCTTGTCGCTGAACCGTCATCGACTGCTGATACTTACGACGCGGAAGGCAAGTCATACTTTGATCATATTGAAACCCATATTTTATGAATTGCTATGCTATTCCATGAATAGATATCTCATTAATATTGCATGTGTTGAGATCAATGATATTATGGCAGTGATAGATTGAATACTTGAGGAATGTGAACTTGATAAGATAGTAAGCCACGAACTAATAAAAGTATAAACATGTACATTTATATTCATGAAATAGAACCCCTAACCGTGACCAGTATTTTGGTATGGAATGGTGGTAGCACTGGAGGTGCTTGGCTGCACTGAAGGTGTAGTCACTGAAGGTGCACGGGTTGTGGTATGATCTGGTCACTGGCATATAAGGACTAGAACCTTGTGTTGTGCGTCTAGTGGCATGAAAAACGTACCAACCACTTACCTGGTATGGGACAGGCGCAACCTAGTAGCTTTCTTAGTATTATCAGTTCCCTGCGTGGCTTGTCGATCTGGTTTCTCGCGTGGAAACTGGTGGGACGCAGTTCGTCCATGAGTGATGTGAGATCAGAAAAATTATGAGAGGATAAGGTGTAAAGAAGGAAGACGCCCTACGCCAGATTAAGTCGTGCGCGACTGTAATCAAAAGAGGTTATGTGTCCTGCGGGAACATAGACCCAGGCTAGGAAGTAAGGCAGTGGGGAGGACCCACAACGGTACTTGGGACGGTATTGCCCATTTACCGGGCAGGGATACTGTTAATACTAGACTGCAAAAACGTTGTGTGATCTCGGCCTTGTCACATGCGTATAAGTCGCATGGAGTTGGCCCGACTTGGAAGTCGAGTGAAAAAGTGGATTTAAAAAGAGGTACATCTCTGCAGAGTTTAAAAATGTATTCGAATACTTCGTGCTCCCGAGTTTAGGAGTATGCCGCGGTGGATTAAATCCACGGGGTGTGACACAAGTATTGTTTTATAAACTAAAATTTGTTAGCTCAAGATTACCCAAGTGGCATGTGTTGTCATGATAAGGGGCGTTGCCGTGGGCTGTCATGTGTTGACGTGTCGCGGTAATACCATAATATAGAGATCATATGATAACTAAGAGGCATGTGGTTTATGCCCTAAAGTATACGAAATACTGGCATGAGTATAAGATTGAAAGGCTTGCATAAAAATAATGTGATATGAGGTTATATCGCCTTGGATATGGGATATATGTATCACCATCAATATGATTTATTTACTGCCATGGGTATGATCAGAAGTTGAGTAAGATTTGAGAAAGAAATGTATTTTGGGAAAAACCCTTCACTCTTTCCCCAATAGCATAGGCTCATGTCATTTATACTGTAACTATATCTCTACCTCCCCTATGACTTGCTGAGTACATAAGTACTCACCCTTGCAACAACTCCTCAATAGATGGAGCGTTCTACGACCTTGGAGGATACCCTGAAGATGCTGCGGACCCAGGAGATGATGAGCAGTTTCCTCCGGAGCCCTGATGTGGTGCTGTCTTGCAGTCAACCTCTGTTTCCTGTGGATTGCTTTTGGGCCTAGCTTCTGCCGACTAGATGTGTTATTTTGTTAGACCCTTGTGCCTTGTGAGGCACTGTACCTCGTTTTGTACTAAGGCCTGATGGCCATACAATTATGACTACTGTATTATTTTGCTGCTTCAATGTATCCCTGTGATTGACTCATCCTGGGAAGTCAAGTGGTTTAAGGGACCAGCTGCACCGAGCTGGGCTCCTCACAGGTGATGTCACAGTCGTGGCAGTCACGACAGGCCCATTCGATCCATTTGTGTTCGAAGATGTTTTTGTGGACCAAATGACCGTAGAAGGCATCCTGCTGCGTCATCGTGTAGAAGTGAGGCGTCGTGGCGTCATTTGCATGATCGTAGGCATTGGTGGTCCTCGCCTTCGTGTAGTTGCTCGACGTCCAGTTCTTCTTCGGGCCTTGATAAGCGTGGACGTTTATTTCATCGTCCTCACTTTAGATGTCCATGACCACATGAGAAGATCCACCCCGATGAGACGACTGCTCTGTCTCTGAATCACCGGCCGAGGGTACCCAGTCGTCATCGTGACTGTCGCTGCTACTCGAGGGTAGAACCCTTTTCGGCCGCTTAGCCAATTTCTTCTTGTTGGTCCGAATGGAGGCAGCGCCTTGAGTACCTCGACCACTATACGATTTGGAAGATATACAGCAGGTAAGATACAAGAAATAGGAAAGCATGACGAGAAAAGAGATGATAACAGAACTGTACATCCTGGCTCTACTGTTGCAGTCGGTCAGACCGAAACAGGGGCGGTCAGACCGTAGCAACCGTAGAGTTAGGGTTTGGCATGATTTCTGGGATTTTGTTGATTCTAGGGTGCAATGTAGATAGATATATGTGTGAGACTACTCATTGCATCAACTGGATGAATCAATTTCAAGAGAAAAACAGATTTGGACCAGATTCATCACATTTGCCCTAAACCTCTAGATGAACAGAAGAGAAAATGAAAAACAAAGAGGAATCTGAGCAATGTACCTAGAAGACATGATTTGATGATGATCTTTGAACCACGGTTTGTCCGAGCTTGATGAGGGTTTGACCGGAGAGGAAGAATTCAAGAATTTGAGGCGCACGTGAAAGAGACAGAAGTGGGGAAGAAAGGCAAAAAGGACAAGAGATTCGGGTTAAAAAGGTCTCTGGTCATGAAAATTCGGTCAGACCGTAGAAAGGGTACCTGTCAGACCGCTGGAAGCAGGAATCTAAGATGCTCTCTGGAGATGCATTCGGTCAGACCGCATATGGTTCGGTCAGACCGCTGGAAGGACTGAATTTCTTGGAAGATTTTGATTGATTTGAAGCTCAAGAGATTTTGAGAGAGACATATATAACTATAAGATAATTATAAGTAAAATATGGGCAATGTCACCAAAAAGGGAAGTATTTTTCTTACAATTTAACATGTTTTTGGTTCATTTCACTCAATTGCCAATAAAGGAGCCTAAAAAGCTCTAAAAGAGGAAGTTTAAGCAACCAAGAGATAATATAAGCACATTCAATATGAGTCCAACAATTCAAGCCACATTTGATATATCAATGACGTTAAGCTCATTTCGAAGTTTGCAAAAACGACTTTCATCTAAGGGCTTAGTGAATATATCCGCTAATTGATCTTCGGTTCTCACATTATCCACCACCACATCACCTTTGCTAACATGATCTCTAAGGAAGTGGTGTCGGATATCTATATGCTTGGTCCGAGAGTGTTGAACTGGGTTTGTGGCTATTTTCACCGCACTCTCATTATCACACAAAAGAGGCACTTTTTCAAATTTTATTCCATAATCCACCAATGTTTGCCTCATCCAAAGCAATTGTGCACAACAACTACCCGCGGAAATATATTCCGCTTCGGCGGTTGATAAAGCTACAGAGTTTTGTTTCTTAGAGGACCAAGATACTAAAGATCTTCCTAATAGTTGACAACTGCCAGAGGTGCTTTTTCTATCCACTTTACATCCCACATAATCGGAATCAGAATATCCAATTAATTCGAATTTTGCATCTTTAGGATACCACAACCCTATGCTAGATGAATATTTTAGATACCTCAAAATGCGCTTAACGGCCATTAAATGACTTTCTTTAGGAGAGGCTTGAAATCTTGCACACATACAAACACTAAACATAATATCGGGCCTAGAAGCACTAAGATATAATAAACTACCAATCATGGATCTATAAAGCTTTGAGTCTACCGGTTTACCTCCTTCGTCAGAGACAAGGTGTCCGTTTGTGGCCATTGGTGTCTGGATTGGTTTTGCTTCTTCAAGTGCGAACTTCTTGAGTAGATCCTTCACATATTTGTTTTGACTGATGAAAGTTCCTTCCTTGAGTTGTTTAACTTGTAGTCCGAGAAAGAAACTTAATTCACCTATCAAAGACATCTCAAATTCCCTGGACATCATATCACCAAATTCCTCGCAAAAATCTTGGTTAGTAGATCCAAATATGATGTCATCAACATAAATTTGACATACAAAGAAATCATTTCCAATTTTCTTAGTAAACAATGTAGTATCAACTTTCCTAATTTTAAAGCCTTTTGAAATTAAAAAGTCTCTAAGTCTTTCATACCAAGCACGAGGTGCTTGTTTAAGACCATAAAGAGCCTTGGAGAGTTTATACACATGATTTGGCTTTGTAGGATCTTCAAATCCGGGAGGTTGTTTAACAAATACTAACTCATTAATTTTTCCATTTAAAAATGCACTTTTGACATCCATTTGATATAGTTTAATATTATGAGATGAAGAAAAAGCAAGTAAGATTCTAATAGCCTCAAGTCTAGCTACGGGAGCAAAGGTTTCACCGAAGTCCAAACCTTCAACTTGAGTGTATCCTTGAGCCACCAATCTCGCCTTGTTTCTTACTACCACTCCGTTTGCATCTTGTTTATTCTTGAAAATCCATTTGGTTCCAATGACATTATGCTCATCCGGATTTGGTTCTTCTACCAATTCCCACACATTGTTGCGGGTGAAGTTGTTTAATTCTTCATGCATAGCATTCACCCAATCCGGATCTTTTAAAGCTTCATCTACAAGTGTGGGCTCAAAAGAGGAAACAAAAGAGTAATTTTCACAGAATGAAGCAAGACGAGAACGACTTTGAACACCCTTACACAAGTCACCAACAATTTGATCGACGGGGTGATCTTTGGAAATTGAGTGATGAATTCTTGGATGGTCAACCGGAATTTGTGAGATAGAGGTAGAAGGTACTTCCGGTTGTGGTTGAGAGGAGTCTTCCACATTGACCACTTCTACTATTTGATATTCATGTTGAGGAGTTGATGAAGAGGGGATAGTTTGAGTGGATGGAGCTTCATCTTGATCACTATCTTCTTTCGGCTTGATATCCCCAATGGTCATATTCTTCATTGCCACTCTCAACCCTTCATTACCTACATCATCCAAATTGTCTTGCTCCTCTTGAGAGCCGTTAGTCTCATCAAATTCAACATCATGTGTCTCTTCAACCAAACCGGAGTTTTGGTTGTAGACACGATAGGCTTTGCTATTTGATGAGTATCCTAACAAAAATCCTACATCACATTTACTTTGAAATTTAGATAAGCGTGTACCTTTCCGCAAGATATAGCACTTACACCCAAACACTCGGAAGTAGGAAATGTTTGGTTTCCTTCCAATGAGAAGCTCATAAGGAGTTTTCTTTAGTAGTCGATGACAATAAAGACAATTTGATGCATGGCACGCGGTGTTGATTGCTTCGGCCCAAAAGGTGTCCGAAACATTGTACTCCGAAAGCATAGACCTTGCCATATCTATCAATGTCCGGTTCTTTCGTTCGACTACTCCATTTTGCTCCGGTGTATACTTGGCCGAAAACTCATGTTTGATGCCTTTATCATCACACCAATTTTCAACCTTAGTGTTCTTGAATTCGGAGCCGTTGTCACTTCTCACTTTCTTTATCTTGAAGCTAAATTCATTTTCGGCCCTTTGAGCAAAGCTTTTGAAAGTATTAAACACAATTGACTTATCATGCAAAAAGAATATCCATGTATATCTAGAAAAATCATCTACAACGACAAGGCAATAACTATTGCCACCAATGCTCACAAAAGAAGTTGGTCCAAATAAATCCATATACAATAATTCAAGTGGACTCGAAGTTGACATTGTGCTTTTAGTTGGATGTGAGTTTGCAACTTGTTTTCCGGCTTGGCAAGCACTACATAATTTGTCTTTTTCAAACTTTACATCTTTTAGTCCAACAACCAAATCATGTTTAACTAGTCTATTTAGTTGTTTCATTCCAACATGCCCAAGCCTTCTATGCCATAGCCAACCTTTGGAAGATTTTGTAAACAAGCATGTACCAAGATTAGTATCATTTGAATTGAAATCAACTAAATAGAGGTTTCCATGTCTAAAACCTTTGAAAATCAACTTATTATCATCAATGCTAGTGATAATTACTTCTTTTGGATAAAATGCACATATGAATCCAAGATCACAAAGTTGAGCTACGGATAAGAGGTTCAAGTTTAGAGATTCAACAAGTAATACATTAGATATGGAGAGGTCGTTTGAGATGGCAATTTTACCTAAACCTTTTACCTTTCCTTTACTATGGTCTCCAAACGTGATCTTATCATATTCCGCACCTTTGTTATTTAGTGAGGAGAACATGTTGTGATTACCGGTCATGTGTTGAGTGTATCCACTATCGAGCACCCAATGTTGTCCTCCCGCCTTGTAATTTACCTACAAAACAAAGTTAGGTCCTTTTAGGTACCCAAACCTTTTTGGGTCCTTGGAGGTTAGTTACCAAGGATTTTGGGGCCCAAATGGCTTTCTTTTTGGCGCCAATGATCGGGGTTCCAACAAATTTGGCTTTAATATGGCCATTTGTCATTTTCTTCAATACATAGCAAGAATTGAATATAGGAGATGAAATGCTTTTGTTAGCATGGCAATTCTTTTCAATGTGACCTAAACTTTTACATTTGTTACAATATCCCTTTTCTTTTACAAAAACGGTTTTAGTTGGAACAAAAGCATGTTTACCCTTTTTGGGAATGAAACCTAGTCCTTCTTTTCTTAAGGAAAATCTTTGACTATCTAGAAGATGTCTTAATTTTGATTCTCCTACATAGCATTTTGCTAGGTCATTGGTTAGTTTTTCAATTTCTTCTTTAAGTTCGTTGTTTTCAAGACTAAGCACATTATCTTCAATTTTAGGTCTAGTAGGGAATTCATTTAAGTCTTCACAAGAAGTAGATATGCTAGAAGTAGACATCATGGGCAAATCATTCAAAATATTGCAAGTGATGCCTATGTCATTACTCGATTTGTTGGCTTTATGAGTAATTAGAGAGTCATGAGCTTCCTTGAGCATCTCATGAGTTTCTTCGAGACTCTCATGAGATGTGTTTAGCTCCTTATAGGAATTTTGAAGAGCTTTGTATCTCTTCTTCAATTCCTTGAATTTTTCTTTTTCCTTACTCATATAGTCATCAAAATCAGTGATCATCTCAACTAGGTCATCATAAGTATATTCATTTTCATCACAAGATACCTTTGATTCTCCTTTAGCCATGAGGCAATGAGGAGTGGAGAATAGAGATGGGGCTTCCTTGATAGCTACCTCGGCGAGTCCTTTGGGTGACGCTTCATCTTCATCATCGGAATCGGAACTTGAAGCATCCGAATCCCACTCAATGAAGCAAGCTTGTCCATCCTTCTTCTTATAATATTTCTTGAAAACCTTTTTCTTGCTTTCTCCTTCCTTTTCGTACTTCTTCTTCTTCATTGATTTTTCTTCTTCCTTATTTTTGCATTGTGTGGAGATGTGACCCTTTTCACCGCACTCAAAACATCTTCTCTCTTCAAATGGGTTCCTCTTGGATGTTTGTCCTTTCTTGAAAGATTTCCCTTGATATCTTTTCTTCATGAACCGCTTGAATTTTCTCACGAAGAGAGCCATTTCCTCATCGGTGTCTCTCTCATCACTTTCCTCTTCATTGTCTTCCCTTTTGGAGACTTGAGCTTTGAGTGCAATGTTCTTCTTCTTGGAGTCGGAAGCCTCATCTTTCACTTCTTCTTGAGACTTCTTGAATATATCATGAGTGAGAATCTCACTCAAGACTTCCAACGGAGTCACACTCTTCAAGTTCGAACGCACAAGTAAGGTTACAATTGTATCATATTTAGAAGGTAAAGCTCTAAGAAACTTATGACAAAACTCTACGTTTGTGACATCCATACCAAGCCCTTTTAACTCATTTGCGATGCTATTTAATCGGTTAAACATCTCCGATACATCTTCATTGGGCAACATGACAAACTTTTCAAATTGGCCCTTATGGATAAATAGTTTAGCATCCTTGACCATCGAGGTTCCTTCATGAATATCCATAAGATTTCTCCAAATATCATGGGCCGTTTCAAGTTTACAAATTCTATTAAATTCACCTAGATTTAGAGCACTATAAAGAACATTCATGGCTTGAGCATTAGCTAAGGCATTATCTCTATCTAAGTTGGACATGTCATCTTCATCAAGAATTGCAAACCCCTCATCCACCACTTTCCAAATCTTTCCACCCATGGCTTTAAGATAGACCATCATTCTAGTTTTCCAATAAGTATAGTTAGATCCATCAAAGAGTGGTGGTTTACCAATATTGATCCGACCCTCACTAGCCATCTTTATCCTACTCCGGGATGGTTAAATCCTCTAAAATGGAGTCCTTGCTCTGATACCAATTGAAAAGGATCTAGGATATCGACTAGAGGGGGGTGAATAGGCGATTTTAGCAAATTACAATAAATCAAACAATTTGTAGTAAATGAGAGTAAATTAAATAACACACGATGAACAAAGAGCAATTTCAACCCAAGGATATATCCCATGGTCTCGGTGATTTGCCGATCACCCCTAATCCACGTTGAGGCAAACTCAAATCTCTAACCGCTCCTCTATCTAGTCAACCTTCTCTCGAGAAGTGACCTAGATCTTGAGCCGGACTAGTGTGATGAGTTATCCAAACCTCGATTTCACTAAGGATGCACTTTACCGCTCCGGCAAGGAGTGCTCAACCTTTCACAAGACGTTTTGAAGCTTCTTCACAATCTTCCTTGAAGAGCTCTTCAAAACCTTTCTCCTAGCCGTCTAGGAGCCGGCAAACTCCAAGAGTAACAAGCCGGTGATGATCACTTTGCCTTCTTCTAGTGCCACACGATTGATTCAATGATCTAAATGCAATGCACTAGAAGATCTCAAATGCACACTCTCACAAATTTGAGAATTTGAACCCTAGAGTGTATGAAACTAGCTTAGACTCTCAAGGATGATGACAATGCTCAAGATTATGCCAAAAGTTCTGAACAGGGCCGTGCATGGGAGTATATATACCCCCCACAATTAATATAGCCGTTACAGGCCGTTGGGAGAAAAAGATCACCTAGCGGTCAGACCGCAGGCACAAGCTCGATCAGACTGCCGCAATTGCAACGGCATTAAACAGGCGCAATAAATGCTCAACTGCCCTTGTCAGGCACACATACGGTCAGACCGGAGTATATTTCGGTCAGACCGTGAAACTGTCCAGAGATGACATAGTTTCTGGACACCTTATACGGTTAGGCCGATATATACGGACAGACCGGCCAAACGGTCAGACCGCAGTTCAAAAACACGATCAGACCGATTTCGCGGTCAGACCGGTCTAACAAACGGTCAGACCGTAATAGCTCAAAATACCAGAAGGATAAAACAAGAGGTTCCAGGAGTCTGACCTTGGTCTCTACTACGGACAGACCGGCCAATCGGTCAGACCGTAGTTTACAACTCGGTCAGACCGATTTCTCGGTCAGACCGGCCTAACAAACGGTCAGACCGACTGAGTCAGAAATGAGCTGAAATAAGCATTCTCAAAGGATGTGACCTTCTAGTATGCAATGCAAGTTGATTTTATGATTTGTGGCACATAGATGAAGTATTTTGTGATACACCACATGCTCCTCTTAATAGTACGGCAACTATCCTAAAATCCGGTCAAAATTCTTCTCTAATCACCTTAGACCGGTAAAAATGAAAAGAATCCTATTTCGTACCTTTTCCCTTTTGATCAATACCCTTTCTTCATCATGATGCTCTTTCTTTGCCTTTCATTAACCTGTCTTTTAAGTATCTTCTTGACACAACTAGACAGGTAACGTTAGTATAGCATTTGTAGTTGTCATTAATTATTAAAACACTCTATAGGGGCCTAGAAGCTACACCCGACCGCATCTTCCCATTACTGGGTCAGCGTGCATCACATCCTGTGATATGTGTTGGAGCCGCACTCCATGTCAAATCGTGCACAACTTTCCATCTCATGCAGGGGTTTCATGTGTGATCCGCATACTACTTGTTCAGGCCTGTCCCATACCAGAATTGCGGTCAGTACGGTTTTCATGCCATTAGAAGCACAACATAAGGTTCTAGTCCTTATATGCCAGTGACCAGATCATTCCACAACCCTGCACATCTAGTGCCACCACCATTCATACCAAACTCTGGTCATGGCTAGGGTTTTATTTCATGAATATACATATAAACATATATATTAGTTTATGGCTCACTACTAGATCATTTTATAAAGAATCTCATCACATTTCATCGACATACAGCCAAAGTACTGCCACATCATACTTTTCTCATTTCATCACATGCAATACTACTTATAGTCAAGGCAATATCTTAGCAATTCATAAAATATAGGTTCAAGATGTTCGAGAATATGACTTGCCTTCCGCGTCGTAAAAATCAACTGCTGGTGTCGGGTCAGCAATGAATTCTTCGAACTCTACTTCTGGATCTACTCAGCAACAAATCAAACACAAAATGATTAAAATGTTTTATGATCTATATGCAGATATGCTTTAAAAAGAATCTAACTTGGTGATGCTACGGTTGACTGAGTTTGCAATATGAAATTGGTTGGAAATTCTAGAATTGATAGAATCTGAGTGACGAGGATTGTTACCCGAACTAGTTCAGAATAAATGCATGTTTGGTTCGAGACAGGTTCGAACCAGGTAAGTGTCCGTTAGTATGATCTCAGATAACTTGAGGGGCGCGGACACATGGTCGCAGGCTTTGCGCGATCAGGCCGCAGATAGTGCGCGGTCAGGAGCCCGTAGGCGATGCGCGGACAGAAGGTCGCAGACAATGCGCGGTCAGATGATTGCAGACAAATGCGCGGTCAGAAGGTCGTGGACTACTCTCGACCAGGAGACGCGGGGTTGGTTAGGCTCCACAACGAGCATATTCCGAGTACCCTGGAGATTCTTCCACGTGTGAAGACAACTACCAGGAGGTTAATATGTGCGGTTATCTCTTAATTGCACGTGTTAAGCCTGCGTGGAAGTTAAGTGCAGTTGCCAAAACTACACTCGAGCAACCGTTCGAAGTCATTGTGCATTGGCGCCCTTTCGACCAATATAAAAGGGTAAGCAAATGCACCAGATGAAAAGACACATCGGAAACAGATCAACATCAACAAGTCTCCATAGGCTAGTTTACTCCTTTCTTACATAATCACACGAAAAAGATCTTCACCTGTGATGATCTTTTCCATGACTTTGTAATCTTTTTCCTACACATAATGAAATCACAACAGGACGTAGGGCTATTACTCCCACCATCGAGGGCCCGAACCTATAAAAATCTTTTTGTGTTCCAACCAACTTTGGCTCATCATCCCTTCTCGGAGGAACACCCTGAAAGGCCTCATAACTCACAAATTCTGCATAAGTTCGACTAAGGACCCCGAGTCCGAATCATCGACACTGAGCTAAGGTTGGATGCTAAAGGTCATTAGGGCTTCAAGGCATAAGATTAGACATTCGGTTCACGGCTGGTTTGCTCAAAAACAGCGAATGTCAGCCGATTGACATTCGGTTCGCGGCCTAACAAAGTCAAAGAATGGCATAGGTATGGTTTAGATGATTTCCAGTTGACAAAACAAGTTTAGCTTAAGGCACTGGGTGCAAATTGAAGAAAAACAACTAATTGGCAAAGTAGTTTTTACAGAAAAGTCCAGAGAATCAAAGAATTTGCAGTTAAACCCTGGCACAGAGAAATTGAATGCCAGTGCACTGCTGGTTTCTAGGTTTAGCGTGTCTGGACAAACCGCGCATGTGTTTCTTTGCCAACTTTGTCAATCAAGTAGGCGAGGTTACAAGGATGTCACTGGTGAAGTTAATTGGGAGATGGTGGCCGGACGACGGTGAACGGCGAGGTCGAAATCGTCGACTTTGAAGACTCGAGACGAGCTACGGTGACAGACCACAGGGATTGATGGAACATGAAATTAATCAAGGGCTTTTGCTCCTGAGGTGGTTTTGATGGTGCTGGAGCGAGGAATCGAACGGCAAAGCTGGTTTGGGGCTTGCCGGCGTTGCGCCGGACTTGAAGATGAAGGTCGAGATGAGCGCCGATGATCTAGGGCAATGCTGGACAATTGGGCTCGACTGCACCATCTACGAGGCATAGGGAGTGAGTAGGTGTAGTCAAATTGGTCGAAGATAGGGTGGAGCGGGTCGGCGACGTGAACTGATCTTGACGGCGTGCGAAGAAACGAAAGACTTGAAATACTGGCTGAATTCAAATTTGGATTGAATAGGCTTGCTTAGAACACTCTGGTGATCATTTAGTTCTACAGGAGGGGAGGTTAATTTTGGTTGCAAGGGGGTGCGATAGCCGGAACAGGGCAATTTGAATTTTCGGCGATCATCGGCGACGAGGTTCACTGGAAGTAAATTACTTGCTATGGCACGAGAAGATGGGTACAAGGAACATACCAATGAAGTTTGATGGAGAATTTGAGCTGTGGTGGATCCTGGTGTCGTTCTCCTCCTCGATGGCTCGCCAGAGAAGAAGAAGAAACGAAGAAGATGACTGTTTAAGTGGCTAAGGAAGCTCTGGAGAGAAGTGTGAAGGCTAAACCGGTCATGGGCAGCTATTTATAGGCACCAAATGGAGATGACGAGGCTGGAGGTAGTGACAATTGTGCCGGTGGTCGAAGCACCAGCGACATTGATAAGACGGCGACAGCGGCACTGCAACTGCGTCAGGTGGTCGGCTCATTGGAATTTGGCGTTGGCCGGTGCAAGGCAGAGGTGACAAAGCTGGCCCGACGTGACAACGTGGCACGAAGCTTCTGACAAGGCTGCTGCTGGTGCGTGCGCGGTTGTTGCTGGTCGCTGGTGCTGCCACGACGATGGTTCTAGCACGGACACGTGCACGCATGCAAGTATAAATGAACACACGCACTGGCAGAGTTGAACCTGGCCAGCGGTGAAGATCATGGAGAGGCTCGAATCAAACAACGTGCCGGTTAGTAAATCTGAAATTTGGACTGAATTGCAATTTCAGAAAATATCAGGACTAAATTGTAATTTCATTGAAATACTTAGATAGAGCTGAATTTGATTTTGTTGCTGAAGATCAATTAACTTAACAAGTAATTTGGCAAAGATATAAGATAAGGTTTAGGGTTTCTGATCAAATTTTGAACGAAAACGAAAATAGGGTAATTAGGGTATTTAAAATCTGGATTTTGCCGAAGTTTAAAATCTGGGATTTAGGATAAGACTTTGAGATCCTCATAGAATATTTTGTATTGAACAGCATTTGGGAGGTATTCCCTAAATCAGATTAGGATTTGGAGTTGATTTGAGGTTTTTAGCCTTTCCAGGCTTTTGGAAAATCTGAAAAGGATCAATTTGCGATGCTTTATGGATTGATTTGTGAAAATGGTCTAGATGATGGAATTTTGCTACCAACTTTTTGGATTAAGGTATTGGTATACCCCTTATCATAATCCAAGAATAATTTGGTCTGGATTAGGTCAGGATTTTGATTGAATCGGAGTTTTGAATCTCAGGGTACTTTAGGGTAATTAGGATATTCAATTAATTCTGTTTTCGAAAACAGATTGGGACTGATAATTCTGGGAGTTAGAGATCGAATTTGATCTGGCTTCTGAAGGCTTTTATATTCATGATAAAAAGTAAATCATAACTGGGTAGTCAGATCTTGATTTAGGTTTGCAATGAAGGTTTTAAGATTTTTGGGCTTAGAGAAAGATAAATCTGGGCTGATTTGGCTGATCTTGGAGAGACATATGCATGCATGACCTTTATGAAAGAAAATTTTCACCCCAAACCAAGGGTGTTACATTTTCGATCAAGGGCTTGACTTTGTCCATTATAGCTTTAAGTTGATCTTCACTCTTGAATGTAGCATCTCCCACCACTGGCTTCAAATCCAAATTTGGACCATGGTGATACCTTAATTTGCACAAAATGGCCGAAGCTACAGATCCAACGCTAGTCTTCAATGCTTCTTTTTGCCTATTTGTGTCCTCATGAAGGTATTCGAGGAGTGATTCGACTTGAGCCACAACCAGCTTGCAGGATTCACTAAGGCTCAGACTCCTTTTGAAGATCAATAATGTCCGCCTTTAGTAGATCTGCAACCATCTTTAGTTTCTTGAAGGATTCTGACTGAACGTTGATGCAGCTTGAGATTGTCTCTTCTAGGGCTTTCTTTTCTTCGTAGGCAAGTTCAGCAACCTTCTTGAGTTCTTCACTGGTTGCATGCTGGTGCTCAATGGTCACGCAGAGTTGTCCAATATGAGCTTCTTTTTGGACACATTTCTCCTCAAAGTCATTTTTCTCTTTGATAAGGCTCTTGATTTCTTTCTCTTGTGCTGCATGAACAAAGTAACATAGTTATGAAAATTCATGTAAAAAAATGATGCTTTTTGCTTATAAGTGAACTTACAAGTGGATTTTTCCCAGATTTTGTTAAGTTCTTTCTTTAGCAGAGAAAGCTCCATGGCAGCAGCATCCTTTTGACTTTGTTGATATAGAATAAAGAAAGTAGAAAAGAGGGCCAAAAGATCCAGATCTTCTACATCGTTATGTAGTGACCTATATACTCCACACTTAACCAACATTTTATAGATTATCCAACCCCAAGAAATCTTAGTTATTGGTGGGGTTCGGTTCGTTAGCCATGGTTTTATTAATGCAGATTTTTTCCTGCAAAACATAGATGTAAATGTAATTCTTGGAAAAAAAAACTCAGGTCTGTACCAACAATGTTTCAACACTTACTGCTTCAGATGGCTGATCTCCTCTTGTGCGACCTTGAATTGATCTGCTATAGTCTTGGATGTGCTTGACACCTGAGTCAGGCCTTGAAACAAAGTAAAGTCTGTTATTTAAACCTGAAATTTCCTAAGGATTTGCATCAAAGGTAAGGTAAAGATTTTTTCTTTACTAACCTCTAAGAATTTTCTGAATGTTTTCTCTAGAGGCTTGGGTTCATCAGCAGGCTGAACCTCTAGAGAAATTCTTTCCTCGACCGAGGGGAGAATGGATGTTGTTCCTTGTAGCAATACTCCCATGGTCGAGTCAGTAGAGGTAGCTTCAACCCTTTCGGATTGAATGTCTGTGATTGTTTCTTCAACAATGGTTTGAGGATCTTCCTCATCCATTGTGTTCGTGTCCGCAGTCTTTGTGACTTCCATTTCAGGTAAATTGCTCGATACAGGTGGAGTCAGCAAAGCGATGGGCACATGATTTCTGAAAAAGTTTGTAACTTGCAAAAATGATGAATCAAATCTTGCGAAAATTGAAAGTTAGAAGGAAAAGATGTCTTTACCTAATTCAAAGCCCCATCAAGCTTTGGGGGCTCGATGTTGTGCTTCTGGGAGACAGTAGTGAAGCCAGCGATTGTGTTGCGACATCATGGGAGTTTTTCCTTGTTTTTCTCCTCTTAAACAGGACAATGTTCTCCTCTTCCTACATATTCAAAAGATGATTCATATTTGCATTGTTACAAAATTTTTGCGAAGTATGCTATTCTTACTGCAACAGCTCCTACATTTATAGGAAGTGTCGCCAAATCGGGGCTTGTTAAAGCTATGGCCGTAGGGTTCTCTGCGACCATAGCTCTTGGTGGTATGGCCTCAGGGTTGGTAACCTCCCTCGTGACCACGAGCTCTCCTACGGCCACAGAATCCACTACCGCAATAGCTACCTCTGCTATTGTGGTCAGAATGTTTGGGGAGGATGGTACTTCTGGAATGTCTATCTCCAGAGGTTTACCATTCTTCTACTTCGAAAGATCAGAGGAACTTCGTCTTCCTCATCCTCGCTCCCCTCACCCTGTACGATTAAGAAGTGACTCCTACTTGTACATGGTATAACAGGCGGAAGAGAAAACCTTACCGCAACAATATTTGCTTTAGTTTTCTTTGCCTTCGATGAAGCCCCTCCTGTGATCTTTGCCTTGGTTGTGCTAGGAGTTGGAGTCTTCATCTTCTTGGTTTTTGATGAGGGGGTTGCAGTTTTGACTTTAGAAGAGAGAATTTTTACTCTCTTCGAGGATGACCTCCCAAAAGGCCCAACATCATCAATAGGACGCTTGGTCCTGATAACTTTCCCCTCTAGTAACTGTATCATTCAACAATTTGTTCTTTAATGATCAACATTGACAGACAGAAGAAAGTTCTCAAAAGAAGGTTTACCTTTTGACCCTCTTGTCTTATGTTGATGCTATAGGATCAAAGATGCCGACTAGAGGGGGGTGAATAGGAAGCTTTAAAAACTTCAAATAAAAACAAATTTTTGCAAAGAGAGGAACCAAATTGCGATTCAATATATTAAAAAGAAAAGATAGAGAGAACGAACACAAGATTTTTCCCGAGGTCTCGGAGACACGCCTGGTCTCCCCCAATCCTCGTTGAAGCACTCAAGTGAATTGAGTCTTGCTTCAATATCCACGAAGGATATTTCTCACTAGTGGTTGCTCCTTGTCCACTCCGGAAAGGCGAGCATCGATGCCTTTTACAAACACGCCGAGCCTCTCCGACAATCTCCGAACAGGAGAGGTCAACGGCCACACCACCAAACCGTCTAGGTAAGGGCGTTCACCAAGAGTAATAAGCAGCAAAATCTCTTCTAGACTTCCAACAATCACTGAGAAACTCTAAGTATGCAAGAACGATGCGAACAGAAAACTCAGTGGATCTCATAAACACTCGACTTGATCAACAGATCAAGATTTTGTGTAAAGAACTAAAACTCAAGAGTGTATAAGAATGTGAGGCTGCTGGATGTGCAAAACAATAGCTCAAAGCCTCTATTTATAGCCTCAAAGATCAAAAGAACCGTTGGAGCTCGAGCTGAAAATCAGCAGCACAAACTGACAGTCAGTTTGGGAAACTGACAGTGATGTGGACATCACAAGCTTCAACGACCAAAGTATGAATGACCAAGATGGTCAATCCAACGAACAAGATGATCGCCCCGATGATCAAGATGGTTGCATCCAAGGACCGATCACTCGAGCTCGAGCCAAACAAATATGTGACCAAGTGAACGCTAACCTAAGTCTCATTCTAGATTTTGACAACTTAAAGGTGCTTCCAACTTCTACTTGTTTGATTGAACCTAGGTGCAACGGAAGGAACGATGAAGATTGGTCGCATGTACGATGAAGGCATATGGCACACACTGACCATGTTTTTACCAGAAATTCTGGAGAACATCTGGACGTGTAACATGGTTGTGGGCCACATCATTGGAAAGATAATGAAGTCTAGTTTACTGCATTTCAAACCGTGCGTCGTTTCGACTTCTGAAGCAAAAGTTATCACTGTTTTGGTGGAAGCTGTGCGTGCTGTCAAGTCCTGCGCGAGAAATGAAAAGTCTTCACACTTACCAACTCAAGATGACCTTTGAACGTCCAAGAAGACTCCTTCAATTATTGTTTGCTTTCACACCTAAACTAGAAGGGTTGTTCCTAGTATAAATATCCAACTACTTCAACTATTTTGGTAACTTGTGATCAAACCATTCAGCTATATGCTATCGCAGTGAGACTGCCAAGTGTTCCTCTACCTTTGCTCTTGTGAGTTCTCTTAGATTCGCGAGAAGGATCTTTACAGGTCCCCCTAGTTCGTGCTCTACGGTTCCGGCCGTTTTGTGTGGAGTAGTCCTGGTTTGTGGTTCTGTGATTGTTCGGACAGCGGGTCGGAGTTCTTGTAGCTTCGGATCGTCTTCCCCATCGTACGGGTTGCAACCAATCTTGGCAGGTATAAAGCTAGTTACCCCGGTTGTTCGCAGCTAGTTATCTTGTTTCTATCCTACGCCGTGAAGCTCAGGCCACCCCCTTATGGAGAAACTGATATGCGTTGGCGCAGCAGTAATCCACCCCCTTACCACAGTCAATTTCAAACACAACGATTGACAAAATTTACGGATAAAAAATTGCTAGCCGTTTGTGGTCGTATATGGAAGCTGATACCCCAAACTGACAGTCACTTTCGATTAAAATATCGACCAGTTAAAACAGAAACTCAAATAAATCAGCTTGAGGTCGAAATGCAAACTGACAGTCAGTTTAGTTCAAAAAATTTCAGCTCAAAAAACAATCTCTCTGGACAACTGTCAGTTAACACAAACTAATATTCAAACTGACAGTCAGCATAGCAAACTGACAGTCAGCATGGATAAAAACAATATAACATTTGATCCAGAGATCCGATTGAAGAGTTTAATAGCTCGTTTGAAATATAATCAAAATGGATATCTTTTTGTCAACAGAAGCAAAAGTCAGATCTGTCTAGATCTTTCTAGAAAATGCAAAAACTCTTCTGCTGTCAAAAACTCAACTGAAAATCCAAATCTTTCAAAACCAAATCGAATCGAAATGAATGCAATGCTGTGACCTAGTAATTTCTCGGTTTATGTTGGAAATTTAGAGAGGACTTTCAACCCATCTTTATAGTACGGTTAAATCTAAGAAATAAAATCCTAAACTGATAAACTCCATACGCCGAGATCGGTGAAAACAAAAACTCATATTATCTCAGGTCTTTTGCATCTCAATTTTCTTCTCATCTTTGTGCTTTGCAACTTGTTGGGTTTATCTTGATCATCTTGCATTTCTTCCCAACACAACTCTGTATCAAATATCTCAATAACACAATTAGTCTGAAACACTTTGTTTTCATTAATCATCAAAATTAGGTCAAGCATAACAGCCTAGATGCAATATATGCTATTGCCGACCAGGCTCTATGGCTAGGTTGAGCCAAGAACTCCTGTCACTACGTTGTGCGGTTTCAAAAGGTTGTTTGTCCTCCTATCTATCTCAGATAGGGACAGAGCTGTTTATCATGACAATCATTTAGTATAAACATCATATTGTCAACAATTTCACA
Source organism: Pharus latifolius (assembly GCA_019359835.1). NCBI lineage: Eukaryota > Viridiplantae > Streptophyta > Magnoliopsida > Poales > Poaceae > Pharus > Pharus latifolius. The sequence continues at coordinate 41,681,436 of CM033326.1, read as the reverse complement.
TATTTTTTAAAGTAAGCAAACTTACCCTGGTTATAATCCAAGGTGTTATCCATCATGGAACACACCTCCCAGGCTAGATGTTCCCTCTTTTCAGAGGACCCATCCTGTTCTTTACAAAGTCACGGATTACATCTCGTGCAGTCAATCCCTGTTGGACTAAGTGAAGAATCACCTGAGATTGCTTCCGTAAGTCTTGGTTTAAAGTGGGAGCAGCGTCGATTTCACTGCTCTTCACTGGTCGCCAGTTCTCAAACCAGAGACTGCTCTCCACCGGTGTGGCACAATAGAACCATCGTTGATTCCATTCGTGCACAGAGTCACGTAGCAGGAAAGAGGGATAATCTTTCTTCTCCCTCAGCCGAAAATAAACACACATTGCTACACTGGAACTCTTTGACCATGCCAAGAAGTAGAATCATTGAAACAAATCTACGCACAGCAACACTCCAACAAATGCCTCACACAGTTGCTGGAACACAGCCAAAATGAGGATAGAGTTGGGATGGAGGTTTACCAGCTCCAAATCAAAATGTGCAAGGATGTCTTGAAGAAAATTTGCTTTTTGGTAGACGGAATCCACACCGCAGAAAGTCTTCAAAAATCACCAGTTCGTTCTCTTGGAAAATTGGGGTTTCTTCTTGTTTCCCTATAGGCCGCCAATTGATCAACAGTTGAGAGGAAAGAATTTCCTCTTTCTCCAGTGCTGCCAAACTCTCATTGTCACAATGGCTTGATCGGCTCCAGGACGCCATCGCTGTAATGAAATCTTTGGAACGACGAGGGTTTTTGGTGGCAATGAGAGCAATGGTGAACAAAAAGGGTTTTTTGCGGCGGAGTAGCAGATGTAAAAGAGGGTTCTTTGAAGCTTCTCAAGCAAGATAACTCCTTTTATATGTCCAAGGCCACTACCTGCTATATTCATTATTTTAATATTTTCTCCTAATGGGTTTTTCGCAATTTGAACCCGAAACTGTATCGTGAACCCTAATAGAATTTGAAACAAAATGAATCTCTTTGGAAACCGAAGAGTCATTTTATTTCAAATTCGGGGGCTATAGAGCAGATAATCATATTATATTGCAATCCTATGACCTCAGTGTTCCTATGTCCTCAGCGTTCCCTATGGTTTCAATGCAATCCTGTGACTTCAGTAAATACAAAGAACATAGTTATAATAACTTATCTGTGAATATTATGATTATGGAGACATTTACCTACAATCATTTTATTCAAACAGAGATTATTTGTTTTGGTTTTTTATTACCTCGGTTATGGATTTAATAAAAATTACCTGTGGATGTTATGGTCGCAGAGACATTATCCTGTAACCATTTTTCATGCAGAGATATTCTCTCAAAATCGAATTGAGAATTCACAAATTGTCGTGGTATTACGGATACCCCGGCAGGTTCGGACGTGCGTAGCACAAGTACAGCAGCGCGAGCAGACCGAGTTACTGGTCTCCTCCCGCCGGGCAACACAGAAAGTGACACAGAGGTTTATACAGGTTCGGGTCCCAGTGGGGGCCCTAGTCCTGTTGGCTCTCTCCGGACGCGAGTCCGCTGGGGAGGTGAGCTCTCGGGGAGAGGCCTCCAAGAGAACCGAATGTTGAGTAAATATAAAATGAATTGGAATCCCTGAAAAAGGGTACAAGAGGGGTATATATAGCCCTCAAGAAATACAAAAGACAAAAAAGCCCTTGCTGCGACCGTTGGATGGAAGGGCAAAGACATCCTTTGGCCTGACGGACGGCCTGGATGCTCGACACGTGGCGCCACGGGCTTCCTAGAGGCCCCACGGTCAGCAACAGCGCTTCATGAGGTCGGAGGCTCTCCGGGTCTCACCGGGTCTCACCGGGGTTCCGGAGACCCTCCAGATCTCACCGGTCGCCCGGTGACCCTCCGGGTCTCACCGGGCTTCCGGAGACTCTCCGGATCTCACCGGGCGCCCGGTGACCCTCCGGATCTCACCGGGCGACCGGTGACCCTCCGGGTCTCACCGGGGTTCCGGAGACCCTCCGGATCTCACCTGGTGGCCGGTGACCCTCCGGGTCTCACCGGGGACTCCTTGGGACTTCATGGGGCCGCTGGGAATTCCCCCAACAGCAGCCCCCCAGGCCCTCGGGGGCACTTGGTGCCCCCGATGGGTATGTGAATCTCCCGACGATGCCTCGTATTCCATGAAGTCCCTTACGCCTCCGGCGGCGCTTCAGCTTTCCGAACCGTTTCTCCGCGGGACGCGTCTATCCGTGAACCGACGCATCGCTCCGATGCGCCCGCGTTCGCGTCGCCTCGCTTTGCGTGTGACGGTTCAGCTCCGCGGCTCTGATGGCTTCGCGGACACGTGTCGGGCATCCGGGCCCCCTTCCACCACCTATAAATAGGGGGGAGGGGCCCTTAGTTTGAGCATGCCCACAAGCCCTCAAAATCCCACAAATTCCAGTTGTCTCCCGGTGATTTCCGGTAGTTTCCGGTGACTTCGTCCGGAAGCGTTCGGTAGTTTCCGGTGATTTTGTCCGGAAACGCCCGGTAGTTTCCGTTGACTTTGTCCGGAAACGCCCGATAGTTTCCGGTAATTTCCGGTGGTTTCCGGTAATTCCCGGTGGTTTCTTCGACAAGTCCGTCCCTGATGGCGCCAAAGAGTCGCTCCAAGGTCTCCGAGCTGCCTGCGGAGGAGGTGACCTCTGATTTCCTCGGGGCCACCAAGTTCTCCTCGGGGGCCCTTGAGGCCTTCTTGGAGTGCGGCTACTTCTATGCGGGAGACATCAGGATCCCGGCCCGACGGAGCAGGTGCCGAGCCCCCGGGACGGGGAGGTGGTGGCTTTCGAGGCCTTCGTGGAGGCCGGCCTTCGGCTTCCAGTGCACCTGCTGTTACGCGACTTCCTGCAGGTATATGGCCTCGCGCTCAACCACCTCACCCCGAACACCCTTGTTCGGATGGGTTTGTTTATATGGTTGTGCGAGACGACCGCCGTGACGCCCACCATGCGGCTCCTACGGTACTTCTACGAGCCGGCGGCGAGGAGGGGCCCGGTGGTGAGGAGGGGCGGCCCTAGGTCGGCCTTCGGCTCCATCATGATCCAGCTGACTCCAGGCCGCGTCGACGAGTACCTGGTACTAGCCTCCCGGGACCACTGGGGGGACTGGCTCCGGCATTGGTTCTACCTCCGGGTAGGAGACCCGGGGGTGACTTACTCTCGGGAGCCATCGACGTACTCGCGGTCTAGTGGCCCGGTGGCTCCCGAGTGGACTGTGGCGGAGATGAATCTCCTCACCGCGATGGCGGAGGTTCGATTCCAGCGGTCCATGCGGGATCTCGCGGAGGAGATGGCCCTCCTCCGAGTGGCGTCGTTCCACACCCGTCGAGGGAGGGGAATGTCGCCGGCGCATAGACCACCCCGGATGGCGGTGGTGAACCGTAAGTATTCGGACTCTTTCTCCCCGCTGGGGGATTCTTTCTAACACTTGCTTCATTTTTTGCTCTTGCAGTTAGGTCCTATGGTCGGGCCAAGGAGGTCGCGGCGACCCTCCTTGGCCGGTACTACGAGAACGAGCATGAGAGGGTGCTACGTGTCATCGGGGAGGGTCCTCCCCGAAACGTTGTCGCAGAGGCGTTCGGGTTGAGGCTCCCAGCCCGGGCTCCTCTGCCTACCCCTGCTTCACGCAAGCGGGGGAAGGAGGTCGCCGGCGGACCCTTGAAGCGGTCTCGTCCGTCTGGCAGCCTGCGGGGTCCCGAGCCCGGGGGAGCCCCGCGAAGCCCCGGTCTTCTCCTCCACCTTCTCCCGCGAAGGAGACTGCGGCGGCGGTTGCCGGGCCATCTGGTGCCGCTCCCGACACCCCGGGTGGGCCGGATCCCTTGGGCGGCGTCCCGGCCGGAGAGGGTCAGGGCTCGGACTCGGAGATGTACGCCCCGAGTCCTTCGCCGCCTCCGGCCCCCGCGGGGATCCGGCCGCAGCCCTCGTCTAGCGAGGTCTCCGTCCGGTTTCGGATGCCGGGCGGCCTGCCGATGGCCTCGATTCTGGCCCCGGAGACAGGTTCGTCGGCGGTTCGGCCTGCGACGGCGGCACTCCCTGTACCCGGGAGGGGTAAGGGCCTGTTCGTCCGCCCCGGGGTTCCGACGCCGCCGAATCAGGCTTCCGGCTCCTCCGACGGTGGGACTTCGGAGGGTGCTCTACCCGGTGGGGAGGCCTCCCGAGGGAGCGACCCGGAGGGCGACGAGGGCGACGTTGACACGATCATCGCCTCCGGGCTTCGGGTAAGTTACTTGAGTCTCATGCTCCTTCGTTGGTTGCGTTCTGATTACGGTTTCTATGCAGACGGTCGCCTTAGCTCGGGGCTTCAGGGCCCGGCTCACCACGTGCCTTCGGGCCGCCGAGGACATAGTGGCCTTCGAGCACGCCGGGAAGGAGAAGGCGCTCAGGCACGCGGCCTCGGAGCGCTCTGAGAAGGAGCGGGCACTCAGGGAGCTTGCCGCGGTGTAGGCTCGACTCACCGCCGCTGAGGATACGGCTTCTCGGCTACGGAGGGAGCTGCAGGTGGAGCAAGAGGCCGCAGCCTCGGGCGTCCAGGCCATGGTCGCGGGGGGTAGGGCGATCCGCACTACCCTCGAGGAGCTTGGGATCGAGCTCGGTCGGGGGGCAGGCCCTGACCCGGCTCCGACGTCGGTCGGGGAGGCCGCGCACTTTCATGGTGCGCAGGTCACCCTGATCCCGGTCGTTGCGGAGGCGCGGGCGCGAGGCCTCGCCGTCCCGGTGATCGCTTTGGCGGCGGCCCTCGTCGAGCACCGCGGGGAGGGCGCCCGAGTCATCGGGGATCTGGTCCCCCGGAGCTTCCCCGCCTTCTTCGACCCTCGGCAACCTGAGCTGGAGCGGTCCGCCGAGGTTCTCTTCGACCGGATCACCGGCACCCGGGTCAGGGCGCGTCAGCCAGCGCGGACATCCCCCCGGGGGGGAACAAGGACGGGCAAGCATGAGCTCCTCCCCCCCCCCCCCCCCGGTTAGATTAGGCTTCTCTTTTTTAGGTCTCTTTTGCTCCGGACGGCTTCCTTAGAGAGAGCCCCGGGAACTTGTAAATACCTTTTAACTGGAATAAAGTAGTTCTTTCGTTTAATGTGTTCAACTTGTCGGCAGGTATCTTTAGGCGTCGCTTTTCCAGGGCTTTCTTGCCCTGAAGACCATCTTTTGGAGAGTGCCCGAGGGTCGCCCGGGGTGTCTAGCCCAGGTGGTGCCCGGGCGGCCTCGATTTTACTAAGTCTGGCAGCTGGGGGAGCGTCCTTCGGGCTAGTCTCCGAGTCTGTTCATGTCGACTTCGCGCAGGAAGGTGCCTCCGGGGAGCCGGCCCTTCTGCGTTGGCTCCCGGAGTGGCACTTGGGAAACTTCGACGATTGTCGCGCCGAGTTGTCTCCACCGAGGTCGGGGGCTCTAAAAGTCCCCCCGCTCAGGATCCTCCCCCCGGCCGGCTACGAATGTTGGCCGGAGGATCTCCTTCGGCGGGCTCTTCGACGCATGAGGAGTTTGTACAAGGACCCGGGAGATCTCAGAAGGTCTCCGAAATTATTAGCTATAGTTGCTTCTCGGGAATCGTTCTTCGAGGCATCTTCCTGCAGGAGCCTAACTCCCCGGGCCATACTCGCGCGCCCGGGTCTCTCCCGGGGGGCGCTTTCGTCCTACTGGGGGGGGGGGTTGTCCCCCAGTGTGATGTTGTATCAATTAAGACGTAGATTTGTTTATTCGTCGTGCCTTTGCTTCAGAAACTTCGAAGCCTTTCACGTAAAGCCGTTATTTTTCTGTTCGGGTCCAGGGTTTTCCTCCTCCCCCCCCCCCCACGGCGGGGTGCAGCTCAGCTCCGCGCGCTGTGGGTAAGGAGTGAAGGGGCCCGGACTGCACCGGGTGCTTAGTTTGCGTAGTCCCTCGTCGGGAGTCCAGGGGGTTTATGGATGGTGCGCGACCGAGGAGCTGGTCGGTCTATGTTTTGAGAGAGCGAACTCCGAAAGCCGAGCTCTCCGTCTGCCGCGGGGGGCAATGGATATTCCCTTAGGAGGGTTCCGTAACCCGGTGGCGGGTGTAGAGTGTTCGAGGGGGGATTAATCTCTCGAAGTGACTCGTTACCGCAGTTTGTGAAAACTGGGCTGTCGCTTACCCCCTCAGTCCACGAGGGGTTACTGTAAGCCGCCCATTGGGAGCTGTGCTCCTATCGTAGGGACTTTAGGCTGTGGTAGCCCACTTCCTCACAGAGAGGGCATCCTCACGGAGGGGATTTTTATAGAGGAGACATCGCCTTTTAGGCGGAAGAAAAACTCCTGTAAAAGAACTCCACCGGTGCAGTAGAAAAAAGCCATTCAGTTTAATGAAGACGTAAAAATTCCAGAGTTGAGCACAAAATCCACTTGTATTAACATGCGATGAGATACAACGCCTCCCCCCGCGAAAGCGCGGCTGGGGAGGGAACTAAGTACATAAACCTCCCCCCGCGGAAGCGCGGCGGAGGAGGTGGCGAGCCCGGAGGCTAAACATAAAACTTGCGGAGCAAGGTTATGTTCCAGGTGTGCGTCAGCTCTTGGTCCTCAAGTGTGGAGAGCTTGTAGGCTCCCGAGCCCAGGACCGCGGAGATCCTGTACGGGCCCTCCCACTTGGGGGATAGTTTTCCCTGGGCTTGGGGGTCTGTCACGCGCTTGAGGACCAGATCCCCAAGGCAGAAGGCCCTTTCGCGCACGCGCTGGTTGTACGCGCGTGCCATCTCGCGCTCGTAGATGGTGTGGTGGAGAAGCGCTCGGTCGCGTTCTTCTTCGACGAGGTCGACCTCCAACCGTTGATTATCCTCGTTGGTTTGATGCGCCGCGGTCAGAGCTCCGTGGAGGAGCTCGACCCGCAGCGATCGAAAACCAATCTCCGAGGGCAGAACTGCTTCGGCCCCGTAGACGAGCGAAAAAGGCGTGCACCCTGTCGCTCAGCTAGGGGTCGTGCGCATGGAGCAGAGGATGCTTGGGAGCTCTTCTGCCCACGCGCCTCGCCTGGAGGCGGTCTGCTCAAGCCGTCGGCGCAGGCCTTGCAGGATCACGCCGTTGACTCTTTCGACGGCCCTGTTGCTTTGGGGATGGGCCACTGAGGCAAAATGGAGGGTAGTGCCTAAGCCTTCGCAGAATTCTCGGAAATATGCCGAGTCGAATTGGGTCCCATTGTCGACGGTGATTTCTTGGGGGACCCCAAAGCGACATACGACGTTTTTCCAGAAAAAACGTTGCACTGCCCGGGAAGTGATGCTGGCCAATGGCTCAGCCTCCACCGACTTGGAAAAGTAATCCACGGCGACCACCGCGTACTTGTAGTCCCCGGGTGCTGGGGGGAAGGGACCGAGGAGATCCATCCCCCAGCGCGCGAATGGCCAAGTAACAGGGATGGTTTGCAATATTGCGGAGGGGAGCCTGGTGCCCTTCGCCATCTTCTGGCAGGCCTCGCACGCGGAGATTAGATCCCGTGCGTCGCGGACCAACGTGGGCCAGTAAAACCCTTGGTGAAGGGCCTTTGCCGCGACCACCCGCGGGGCCAAGTGGGATCTGCAGTTCCCCGAGTGTATGTCCTCGAGGAGCTGGAGTCCGTCGGCCCGCTGGAGGCAGCGAAGAAGGGCGGAAGCCCCCTGCTTGTAGAGCTTTCCGTCCAGCAGAACATATGCCCTGGCCTTGGCACGGAGACGCTTGGTGTCAGCGTCACCGGAAGGTTCCCCCTCGTCCCTTATGTAGGAGATGAGGGGATCCATCCATGATGCAGTCCGAGTGATCTCGGACACCTCCGGGACGCAAAACCCCGGGTTCGCGTCCGGAAGGGTTATAGAGGGCGTCGTGATGATTTCCAGAAAAGCACCCTTGGGAAGAGGTTCTCGGGCGCTGGCTGCCCGGGCCAATGCGTCGGCCCGGGTGTTATCCCGTCGGGGGATGTATCGGACCTCTAAACCTTCAAAGTGTCTTTCCATCTTCCGCGCTTCCCCCAAGTATAGACTCAGGTTCGCGTCGTGGCACAAGTAGGACTTGTCCATTTGGTTGACCACCAGCTGGGAGTCTCCTTTCACCAGGAGGCGGCGGATTCCCAGGGAGCGCGCGAGGCGCAATCCCAGGAGCAAGGCCTCGTACTCGGCGACATTGTTGGTAGCCAGGAACTCGAGCCTGGCGGCATACTCCAGCATCTTCCCTTCGGGACTCCGAAGAACCACCCCCGCACCAGCCCCGGCAAGGCACAAGGAGCCATCGAACATGAGTTTCCAATGGTCCAGGCACCGGGGGGGGCGAGGGGAGCCCCTCCGTCCGTCTCAGCGGTCGGGGTCCATTCCACCACGAAGTCAGCGAGGACTTGTGACTTGATTGCGGAGCGGCCCGTGAAGGTGAGGGAGAAAGGAGCGAGCTCGGCTCCCCACTTGCCAATTCGGCCGGTGGCCTCCTTGTTTCTCACCACTTCCCCCAGCGGGAGAGATGACGGGACCGTGATTGGGTGCCCGAGGAAGTAGTGGCGGAGCTTCCGCGACGCCATGAGGAGGGCATAGCACAGCTTCTCCACTTCAGTGTATCGCGTCTTAGCCCCCTGAAGGGCCTCGCTAACATAGTATACAGGGCGCTATTGCCCGTCTTGCTCTCTCACGAGCACCGCGCTCACTGCGACTGGGGTCGCAACAAGGTAGAGTAGTAAAGGTTCCTCCGGGGATGGGCTCATGAGCATCGGAGGGCTCGCGAGGTACTTCTTCAACGCGTCGAACGCCGTCTGGGCCTCGGGGGTCCATCTGAACCCCCCGAGGTCCCGGAGGACTTTGAAGAACTGGAGTCCGCGTTCTCCTGACCGCGAGACGAAACGACCCAACGCGGCCAGGCGGCCTGCAAGCCTCTGCACGTCTTTGACGGAACGCGGGGGAGGCATGTCCAACAGGGCCCGAATTTTTTCGGGATTCGCCTCAATGCCCCGCTGGGACACCAAGAAGCCAAGCAGCCTCCCACCGCGTACGCCAAAGGCGCATTTTTCCGGGTTGAGTTTCAACCCGTACTTGCGGAGGCTGCGGAAGGTCTCCGCTAAGTCGTCCATGTGTGCGGCCGTGCGAGGGCTTTTGACGACCGCATCGTCAACGTAGACCTCGACATTGCGACCGATTTGGTCCTTCAGGACCAGCGTCATGAGACACTGGAAGGTTGCCCAGGCGTTTTTCAACCCGAAGGGCATGTGGAGATAGCAGAAGGTGCCGAGGGAAGTTATAAAACTCGTCTTTTCCTCGTCCTCTGCAGCCATCCGAACCTGATGGTATCCCGAATATGCATCGAGGAAGCTCATCAGTTTGCACCCCGCGGTCGAATCGACCAGTTGGTCTATCCGCGGGAGTGGGTAGTTATCTTTTGGGCAAGCGCGGTTGAGATCGGTGAAATCCACGCACATCCTCCACTTGCCACTTGACTTCTTTACAAGGACGGGGTTTGCCAACCATTCGGGATGGAGGACTTCTTGCACGAACCCCGCCTCTAGAAGCTTGGAGACCTCTACCTTGATGGCGTTTTGGCGCTCGAGGGATAACTTCCTCAACTTATGCTCAATGATGTCCCGGGCGACGCCCTGCATGTCCGAGGGTTCCCACGCGAAAACATCTGAGTTTTCGCGAAGGAAAACCACGAGCTGCTCGGCGTGTTCCTCGGTGAGGTCTGCTCCGATCCTGACGGTTCTCTCTTCATCTCCTGCGGACAGTTGGACCTTCCGAAGGTCTCCCTCGGGGCGCGGCCTCGGGAGTGGCCTCCCGGAGGGAACGACCGGGGCAGCATGAGGTTCGGGGGGGGGGGGGGCGCTCCCCCCGGGGTCTTGATCACGTTGATATTTCCGACGGCGGCGGTGGCGTGCTCGTAGAGAGCGCGGGCCACGTTCTAGTCGCCTCGAACGGTGATCGCAGCGTGAGGCCTAGGGATTTTCACGCAGAGATAATTCTGGTGAATCGCCGCCCCCAGATGGTTGATCGTGGTCCTCCCCATAATAGCGTTGTATGAAGAGGGGAGGTCCACCACATCGAACCGGACCATCTCCGTCCGGTAGTTTTCCGGGGTGCCGAAAACCGTAAGGAGGGGGGTGCCTAAGGCTAGGCTTGTGACTGGAGTGAAGTCGTAACAAGGTCATTGGTAAATCGACCTTCCCCACCGGGTGGATGGTCTTCCCGGGAACAAAGTCTTGTAACGGCCCGAGTGCGGGCTGCAGCAGCTTCTCGTCGACTTGCATCTCCCTGAACGCCTTCAGGTATAAGACATCGGCAGAGCTTCCACCGTCGACGAGAATGCGTGCTAGTTGGCAGTTGTAGACTGTAGCCGAGACGATGAGCGCGTCGTCGTGCGGGAAGCGAACCCCGTGCGCATCTTCCGCTGTGAAGGTGAGGGGGACGTCTGACCATTTCGGTGGCGGAGACGTGTGCAGCACCCCCACCACCTTCACCTCCCGTGCGTACTCCTTGCACTGGCGCTTGGAGTCCCGTCTCGAGGCAGATCCCCCGGTGATGATGTTTAAACGTCTTTGGGAGGTTTGAAAGGGGAGCTCCTGGGCCGAGCTCCCTTCTTGCGTTTGTCTCCGCTGCTCGCCCGCAGGAGCGGGGAGCGCTGGCAGAGGCGCCGAGGGAGGCAAGGAGGCAGGGCCCCCTTCCCCCTGGCCGTGCTGGTCGAAAAAAGCCGCGAAGTGCTGAAGAAGTTGATTACATTCTCGAGTAGCGTAGGTACTCGATTTGTGGAAGGTGCACCAGACATTGGCTGTGCCCTCCTTGCTCTCCTTGGGGCGGCTCTCGCGCCCGCGGGAGGATTGTCCTCCCCCGTAGCCCCTTGACTTAGGAGGGGCACGACTGCCTTTGGCGCTGTCGCGCGAGCTGCCTCCGCCCTTGAGGACGAAAGCGTCCCAAGGCCGTGGCTCGCGACGATCACTTCTTCGGGGACGTTTGCTGGAGGGGTCCCTGGCCTCCCGGTCGGCGGGGGCAGGAGCCCCCTGGTTCTTCTTCCAAAGATCGTCCTCCTCCGCACGGGCGTACTTCTCAAGTACGGTGAAGAGTTCGTCGGCGGAGGTGGGGCAGCTCCGAGAGAGCCTCCGGTGGAGCTCCCCGGGGAGTATCCCGCTCTTGCATGCTTCGATGACCGTGGAGTCAGGGACATGTGCCACTTTGCTCTTCACCTGAGCGAAGCGCTTAAAGAAGCTGCGGATAGTCTCCCCCGTCCTCTGCCGGAGGGTGTAGAACTGGGACGAGTCTAAGGGCCGCACATAGTTGCCTTGGAAGTTCGCGCAAAATTCGCGCTTCAGCTGCACCAAGGACTTGACGGATCCAGCTTTCAGGTTGTAGAACCATGAGCGTGCGATGCCCGTGAGGTAGAGGGGGAAGACATTGCATTGCACCGTCTCGTCCCCCCGGCTGCCGAGATGGCCGTGGAGTACACCTGCACAAACTCGTAAGGATCGGCCTCACCGTTGTAATGCTCGATGTGCGGCGGGCGGTAAGCCCGCCGCCAGTGTATGCAGCGGAGACGACTGCATAGCGGTTGGTTGGTCCCCTCTGTTGCATCTAGGCCTTCATGCCTAACCCTAATTTTGATGATTAATGAAAACAAAGTGTTCCGGACTAATTGTGCTATTGAGTTTATTTAATACAGAGTTGCGTTGGGAAGATATGCACGGAATACAAGAAGAACCCGACGTAAAATAAAAGCACAAGTAGCAAAGAGCAAAAGACAAGTCGCAAATCATGAAGATGCGAGAGACCTCAGGTATTGAGAGTTTTTATTTTTTTTTACCGATCTTGGCGTGTGGAGATGATCGGTTAGGAAACTCTTTTCTAGTTTTGACCGTACAATAAAGAGGGGTAGCGAAAGTCCTCTTTCTATCTCCAGCACAAACCGAGAATGTTAGGTCATTGCATCGCATTATTTTTATGTGGATTTGCTTTTGGTCTTATTTGGAAAAATCTGTTTTTCAGTTCAGTTTTTGACAGCAGAAGAGTATTTGCATTTTTCAGAAAGATCTAGGTAGATCTGGCTTTTGCTTCTGTTGAAAAAAATGTAGCCCTTGAAATTATCTTTCCAACGAGCTATTAAACACCTCTTTTGGATTTCTGGATTTAAAGTTATAGCTGTTTTTGTTCATGCTGACTGTCAGTTTACATAACTGACTGTCAGTTTGAATGTCAGTTTAGTGTAACTGACAATTGTCCAGAGAGGGTGTTTTTTGGTCTCAAATTTTTTGTACTAAACTGACTGTCAGTTTGTCCATACTGACTGTCAGTTGGGGTTTCGACCAGAGAGTGTTTTACTGTGTTTCTATTTGATTCTAGTCGAGCTAGTACACAAACTGACTGTCAGTTTGTGTAACTGACTGTCAGTTTCGTGTTCCAGCTTTCCTGTTTTGGCTGCAAACGGCTAGCTATTTTTTATCCGTAAATTTTGTCGGTCGTTGTGCACTAAACTGACTGTCAGTTTGCATAACTGACTGTCAGTTTGGGTTGCTGATTTTCAGCCCTAACTCCAACGGTTCATTTGATTCTTGAGGCTATAAAAAGGGGCTTTGGGCATAAGTTTCATAAAACAAGCAGCAGCATTTCATATACACTCTTGAGCATTAGTTTCTTATATAAAATCTTGATCTTTTGATCAAGTCGAGTGCTTTCCGATCCACCGAGAGTTTCAGTTCTTTTTCATTTGCATATACTTAGCTTCTCGGTGTGCGTTTGGAGGTCTAGAGAAGACCTCGCTGCCCTTTTACTCTTGGTGAGCGCCCTCACCTAGACGGTTCGGAGGTGTGGCCGTTGACCTCTTCGTTCGGAGATTGTCGGAGAGGCTCGGCAAGTGTGTACAAGGCATCGGTGCTCGCCTTTCCGGAGTGGACAAGGAGCAACCATTAGTGATAATATCCTTTGTGGATATTGAAGTGAGACTCAAGAGATTTGAGTGCTTCAACGAGGATTAGTGGAGACTGGGCGAGTCTCCGATACCTCGGTAAAAATCATCGTGTTCGTTCTCTTTCTCTTATTTACATAATTCGTTCTTTATTTGCTTTAAGTTTTAAAGTTTTTAAAGCCTCCTATTCACCCCCCCTCCCCCCTCTAGTCGGCATCCTTGATCCAACACCCTCAACTTCCTTGGGGGATCCACGGTCGCCGTCTTCTCTTGCCGGGGACGCGTGCTCATTGTCGGAGTCTGGGAGGGGTGGCAGCGGTCCGCCGGTGTGACGGTGTTGTCTCTTTTCCTCCGGATTGGTTGAGCTGACCTCTTGGGCGTCGAGGCATTCCACAGGAATGGTGGCAGCTTCCTTGAACGGTCTCTTCCCACGGGCGATTTGGGAGCGTGTCTCCGCGCGCCCGCGGGTTCGGGGGAGTCCTGACCGATGGCGGGAGGTGGTTTCTCCGAACTTGGCGGTACGCATTCGCTCGACCTCCTCCCTTGTGAAGTGGGTCTGATCCGCTGGGGCGCCCGCGGGGGCGGCCCCGGAGGGGGAGGGAGCTGATGCGCATTTGCCACCGTCCCAGTGGACGCTGCCGGCGCGCGAACCGGGCCACGCGCCAGGTCCGCAATCGGTACGGCGGCGGGAGCGGTCGCAGTTCGAGTCCCCGGGGCGTCCGCAGGGGTGGGCGTTGCACCGATCCCGGGCGTCGGCCCGCGGAGGCTGCCGGGCTCGGGCGCCGGGGTTGTCCCCGGCACGGCGGTAGCTGCTCGCGGGGGTTCTGGACCCGGGGCCGGGCGACTCCCAGAGGCAGGGGAGGGCTCGGAGACGAGTTGACTCCCCGGCGCAGGAAGTGTCCCCGGGATCGGATACGGCCCGAGCACGCCTCCGGGAACGGGGAACATCCCCGGCCCGGGAAAGGCGGGGTGCCCCATGAAGAATTGGGGCGGTGCCCCCATGAACGGATACGGAGGCGGGTAGACGGGAGCCGGGGGCCGCGCCAGGACGCGCAGCAGCTCCTCCAGGGTGTGTTGGGTACGAGGCTGGCCCTGGATCAAAGCCCCCAGCAAAGAATCTCCGGAGACCGGAACGGAGAGTTGGGGCGCACTAGGCCCCGGAAGCTCGGTTGCGGTCGCTGGGTCGGAAACGGGGACCCCACGGCCGGAGGCCCCGGGTGGAAAAAGCGGGTCCTCCCCCCACACGCCCCCGGGCGGCAGGGCTGCGGAGGTCTCATCTCGCTGAGGTGGAGCCGGGTTGCTAGGACCAGCACCCTCGAGAGATGAGAGGGCTTGAGCTCTGGTTGTTGCGGGAGCCATGGCGATTCGTCGCGATGTCCCCACGGTCGGCGCCAACTGTCGTGGTATTACGGATACCCCGGCAGGTTCGGACGTACGCAGCACAAGTACAGCGGCGCGAGCAGACCGAGTTACTAGTCTCCTCCCGCCGGGCAACACAGAAAGTGACACAAAGATTTATACAGGTTCGGGTCCCAGTGGGGGCCCTAGTCCTGTTGGCTCTCTCCGGACGCGAGTCCGCTGGGGAGGTGAGCTCTCGGGGAGAGGTCTCCAAGAGAACCGAATGTTGAGTAAATATAAAATGAATTGGAATCCCTGAAAAAGGGTACAAGAGGGGTATATATAGCCCTCAAGAAATACAAAAGACAAAAAAGCCCTCGCTGCGACCGTTGGATGGAAGGGCGTAGACGTCCTTTGACCTGACGGACGGCCTGGATGCTCGACACGTGGCGCCACGGGCTTCCTAGAGGCCCCACGGTCAGCAACAGCGCTTTATGAGGTCGGAGGCTCTCCGGGTCTCACCGGGGTTCCGGAGACCCTCCGGATCTCACGGGCGCCCGGTGACCCTCCGGGTCTCACCGGGCTTCCGGAGACTCTTCGGATCTCACCGGGCGCCCGGTGACCCTCCGGATCTCACCGGGCGCCCGGTGACCCTCCGGGTCTCACCGGGGGCCCGGTGCCTCTCCGGGTCTCACCGGGGACTCCTTGGAACTTCATGGGGCCGCTGGGGATTCCCCCAACACAAATGATTATAGATTATGCGTAGTCATTGTAAAGAAAAGAGTTTTATTTCTTGCATTCTTTACATAAGAAAGGGATGCAGGCGACCAAAGCGTTTACCTGACCCGAAAGTAAAGTACAAAGTTCTCCAAGGGACAAATTGTCGCTAGTAGGATTAACACTAGTTGCCCCAAGAGAATTTGCGACGTCCCTCAATCTTTCAATGTCGTCTCTTATGATGAGACTACAGTTGGCCCTAATTGCATTAGAGAGATCCTTCTGTCCTCGCACAAGGTCTCTCTCTTCGCGCGCCAACCTTGCATCATCAACAGCCCTATGATGACTCTCCCTCAGGCGCTCAACAACCTGGAAGGCAGTATCAAGATTGCGTCCTTGCCTAAGGACCGCTCTTCAATTTTTTCTTTTTCTTCTTAGAGAGTTATGCATAAAGCGTTCTTCTCCTTCAGAAGAACCTCCATCTTAGCAAGATGTTCGCTAAGAACCCACAATGTCTTGTCCTCCTATATAAATAGAGGGTAAACCCAGATTGTACATAAGAAGGATCAAGAGGAAAGAAGAGATTTACCTTAGAGGCAAATGTTGACTAGACCACCGAAGGATATGGTGACAAAGGCACTGCAGATGCAGTGACAGTTAGCACTCCAGAAGTTGGAGGCAAAACAAAAGATTGGGGCAATGTGGTAGTCCAGACTTCAGTTTCCATTAGCTTTTTAGATGAAGTTTCACTGATGATCTTGCATCGTCCCTAGATCGCTTCTTTGAAGATGTTGAATCCTCGAATACCTAAAGAATTCCAAAATGTATTACTTTGGAAAAATCCAACCAAAAGGAAAGATTCACGCAGATTCTTCAGAAGAAAATTACCTTTTGAAGTGCCTGTTCAATGTCATCTTCTACTACCAGTTCCTCTTCATCACTCTCAACAATTTGTTTGGAGTCTTAGTTCGCCATTAAGATGAGAACAGAGAAGAAGGATTGAAGTTCGAAGTTGAGAAGAGGTTCTAAAGACTTAATGAATGAAGGCTTATAAGTCTTATAATAAAAAACCTAACTATTTATAAGGTTAAGAGGCGATGGTTCGTGTTCACAAAAACCTTGAGTTCTTAAAAATGCACTTAAATTTTACCTCGATTTGTTGTAAAAGACTTCACAATGGCCTGTCAAAATTAACCCCAAAGTTTTTCTTGGGAAATGAACCAACATGTCTTCTTTACAACAAGAGAAGGTGAAACGCGAGATATTGTACTTTTGAAATTTGAAGTGATAAACTTTTATTACTTCAAATTTGGGGGCTAGCTGACGATGATTATTACCTAATCAAGTCATCGGTTAAATAAATATATCATGTTTAAGATAATTCGAATATGATATATGACTTCATACAGACATTATGGACACAGAGGTGATTTCCTGTGAACCAGAAGGTCGCAGAATGTGCACGTCCATACCATTGTGAGAGTTAACCTGAGTAGTGTTTAAGTTTTCCAAACACAGTTCCAGGATGAAATAACTCCTTGTGAAGACAACCACCTGGAAGTTGCGATATGCAGTTATCTAAAAACCACATGAAATAACTGATAAGATAAAGATGCAGTTTTATGACTACATCTTAGCAACCGTCAAAACTTCCTAGAACTAATTCACGTTAGCATCCTTTCGATCAGTATAAAAGAGGAAGACGAAGCAACTTAAAGGGACATACAAGAAATAAGAGATATAGGAAAAATAGAAGCATATTGAGAGATTGTTTACTCTTGTAATAATCTTTCTCTTTGTAATCTTTACATACATAGTGAAAACACCACAGGGCCTAGGGTTATTACTCAAATCCTTGAGGGCCCGAACCTATATAATCTTTGTGTCTCCAATACATAATTGTCTTAACTTGCCTAGTGAATGTCTTGAATGGTCTCCACTTCACATATCATCAAACTGCATAAGATCGACTAAGGATCTCGAGTCCAAATCATCGACTAACATGAAAGTGAAAATGATCTATTGACCCTCTCAAATGTGCTCCAATTTCTTTTGCAGCTGAGGAACTACAAGTCAAACTTAAAATTCTCTTAACCATCTTCTGCAATTCCTTAGCTTCACTGTCATGCAAATCACACCTATTTCCTACCAAAATAACAAAGAATTAATAAGGCTCTAAAATTTGAATCTCAAATAAACAGATACTATTTTAGTTAGATTTAGAATGTTCTAGCTTCTTGATTGAATAGCCACTGTTCTCATGAAAGAATGCGTAGCATTCTTATACATTTGCAATTGATCAGCAATGTCTTCTTATAACAAGCTATCATCCTTCTACATACAAGGAGCACACTCTACCACAACATCCATAAAGAATGCTGCATCATTGATCTCATCCTTCTTTTCATAATAGAAATATGGGTTCAAGTAATAAGTTGCTTTGTGCAATGGACTCATCTTGCATCAATGAATTTCCAAATTAGACCATACCTCTTTTCATCTCCATTCAAAAACAATGCAATTTCCTTCTTTACATTATCAAGGTCACCATAAATAAACCCCATTGCTAAAACATCTCCATCCACCCTTCTTAGTACATGTGCAAGTGGCTCAAAATAGTGCATGACAAACCCCATATCATACCAAAACTTATTGTTCAGCAATAACTCATAAATCCTTTTTCTTATAGCTTGCTTAGCCCATCTGCATGTTTCCCATTCATTGGATTTAAACATTTCCTTCAACTCCTTTCTCTTGTCATAAAGACTTCAAATTCAAGTAGCTAGTAGCGAACCAAGTAATGCCAGTCTGAATCAAATCATAACCTTTGGTGAAATAATACATTATAGGCAACACTCTAATGTGATAATAAATAAAAGTTGTGATTAATTTTGCATGGAGAATTGTATTTTTTCCCATATCCTCTAGCACAAGGTCAATACAAATGAACCACACATAGAATTCAAAATATATGAGAATATTTATCTTTTAATAACTTTGGAGCAGCGATGTTGTTGGAAGCATTATTAGTGACAACTTGCACAACATTCTTTGGGTTAACCTCATCAATGCAAGAGCTTACATTTACTTATCTAGGGCTTCCACTTGGTGTTGTTAAACCTAAGGTGGAGAATTTTGATAATATTATTGAGAGAATTGACAAGAGATTGTCTGGTTGGCAATTTTCTTTCTTTTCTTCTTTCCTTTCTTTAGGGGAAAGGTGGCGGCTGTGGTTTAGAGAAGAAAGGTCATTCTGCAATTAGGCCCCCAGGTTTTTAGAAAATCACTATTTGAGTTGGCAACTAGGGTTTTGGGATTTTTGTGTGTTGCTGTTTTGCAGACAGGGTTCTAAATTTCTAGAAATTGCAAACTAGCCCTGGCTGCTAGGTTTAGGAATTTCGGGCCCCCAGAGATTCCGATTTCGGCACAGTCGATTTCTATGCGTCCGTAGGAACGCGTGCTTCTATCCGAAATCGACCGAAGGTCAGGTAAAGTCAAAGAAACGCACTCCATCAGCCGAAATCCACCCAAATCGCATCGACCTGCAATAAAATCACATAGCGAATAATGCGGTCGATTGCATGATAAAGATATGTACTATCAATGCAAATGCCGCCTTATGTGACTAAATGTGCATGATCGTGGGGTTAAACATATAGAAAATATGCGCAGATATGACAGTTATCAACACCCCCAAACTTAAATCTTTGCTTGTCCTCAAGCAATGAGATAAGAAATAAATCCAAGCAGACAAGCAAGCATACAAATGATGTGGAAGAGTTGAATGCAGCAGATAGTAAACTCGGCAAACTAAGATATGTATCAAGCGCTCAACCATCTAATAATTGCATAGAAATTGCAAGTAACTAGTTTAGTTCCGGGTACAGAGGAAATAAAAATGTTTAGTTCTACTCAGACCACCTACATCCATGCATGTATATAGAATTTCAAAGTGAGTGTAAACAATGCATAATCATGAGAGAACTACGGTCTCCATAAACATCAAATAATCTATTTCAACCTTATGCATTTTTTGAGCTCTTTTTATTTGAAAAACAAAAAGTGGTGCTCAGCAAGTCTCTACTCTTCGACTTATTAAGGCGTACCTCTCCATACTTCACTCTAGGCTCACTAGTCATCTAAAGTGTTTTAAAAACATGCTCATGAATCAAAAGAGGTAGCAAGAAGGCTTATGCACTTATTAGATTTAAAAATGTGCGAACCATACTTTCATACCGAAGACTCAGAGGAGCAATGAAGTAGAAGAATTTTTATTCAAAACAAAAGAAAGATTGGCAGTGCCTACAAGGTAGAGAACAAGCAATTGCGACCTTATTAGCAAAATTTTTCAAATTTGGTCTACATAGGTTAAATGATTGTTAGGAGACTCGTGTTCTAAGCATGTGTATAGAGATTAGGCTCAACAATTGATATTTCAATATACATGATAGAATACGGCAATATAGATATCAATAAATATTCAAATTTCCACGATATCCACAACGAAACTAAGTGCAAGCAATTTTAATACCATTAGAAGATGGTTAATCACAATTCAATCTACACTAGATTGTCGAGCCACTAATGCATGCATATAACTCAACACAACATGCAAAGGGCTCTTAGAAGCCAAATATCAACAATAAAATGCACAAGTCTAAGATTTTTTGAAAATTTTGACATGACGTCTCTAGAATTACGTTGCGGTACAACAGTTCAAACACAAAGTAGGTCATATCAACACATACAACAAAGCCCACAAGGCTAGATATAAAACAATCACAGCATGAATAAGCACAATAGTCATACAACTCAACATAGCACATATATAGAATTTAAGCACAAGAATGGTCACATGAATCACAAATGCTATCAATTCATCCATATTTTCGAAAAAATTTGACCCAAAAATACAAACAATGAAGGAAAAAGTAACTCGCATACCCCCAAACTTAAATGATGCATAGTCCACGATGCATACAAGAGGTGATAAAATGAATGAGGTGGAAGCACAAAGTAAATTTTTGCACAAATAAGTCACATGGGGTCCGAGACAGCTCACTGGGTATGGATGAAGTCAATGTCGTCACGGTGAAGCATATCGAAGTCCCACGCACATGTATGGATGAAGACATAGTAGCAGCCTGGAAAAACAAAAGAACAAAAGAAACTAAAAACAATCCTACAAAATAAAGGAAAATAAATAACAGAAATAAGGAAAAAGAGAAAACACTTGGGTTGCCTCCTGAGAAGCGGTTCTTTTAGGTCAGAAGCTCGACCCTCAAAGTATATGACACTGAAGCGCGAATGGGAAGGAGAGGCAAGTATGGACGTGGTAGAAGCTCTACGTCCACCCTCCTGTCAGGAGCAGCATACCTAGGAATCCACCAGGATCCCAGGGAATGTCAACTCAGAGCATGTCTGCTCGCAGTCGAGAAGCCACACATGCTAACCTGCAAATAAGATCAAGAAAGAACAAGCACGTGTGTATGATAGAGACAAGGCCCTCCAAAAAGTCAGCTGACGAAAATCCTATCACGTAGATCGACTGATAATACATATCATGAGGATGGCATGTGTCGCTACAAGGCGAATGACAACTCAAAAGGATATGATAAGTCTCATCAAAATTAAACAGCTCAGAATGATACGAGAGGGGTTTCAAGTCTACCTGAATAGTGGATGGCATGAAGTCTGGGGTAGGAAGAACCTCCACAGGGGTCGTATCTGGTAGATCAGGATGAATGGACTCCCCTACGTCAGAAACAAGTCCCTCAAAATCAAATGAGAATGTCTCCCTTTCGATCTCGTGACTCAAGGAGTAGTCCAGAAGGTCTGCAGCCTCAAAACTGACACTCTCTGGTTCGGCTGCCAATGGATAATCAAATGAAAATGGTCCAAACGGACGCAGAGGTGTCTTGAAAACAAGCTCTCTATCATCATCAAACATGATCAAATCAGCAGGAGGCAAAGGTGATTGATGCGACATCGAAGAAACAAGATCGAGTCGAAGCTCGTCACTCAATACTGTGGTCTCTCTGTGAGTCTCCCAGATAGATGTCATGGGTGGACTCCGGGACACTCAACGGAGGAGATGTGATGGCCTCAAATGTAGGTACTTGAGATGGCAGGATGTGGACTGAATCTCGATATCCTCTGAACTCATCTATGCAAGATCGCACACCTGCGTCTCAACCCGCAATTCCACGGCCTCTGAATGCTAGGTCATCATGCGCTTGGATTGCTTAATCAAGCCCTCCATTAGTGTCTCAAGTCTGGATGTATCCTCAACTTCGGGAGGCGACTGTGGGACTGCTGTAGTAGTGGATGTTCGTTCAGCTTTTTCGAATATGCCTCCAACATCACCTCGTATCTAGATGTATCCTCATATGCAGGAGGCTACTGTGAGTACTGCTGATATGATGAATACGAAGGCTGATATGATGTACATGGGAGCTGGTCTCCGTACCTAAAACCCTGCGAAAGATAACTAGGAGAAAATGATGAGATAACAGGGTGGTTGTTCCTATACGGTGAATTTGGGCATACAGGCCATTCAGGATGATATATAGTGGATGCTCGACCACATTGACAAGCGGCGGGCGAATGACCTCGAATACCGCAAATAGAACATATAGGAGCAACACTAACATGAGCAAATAATCCACGAAGAGCTGTATCAATTTGACGAGGCAAATCATCTAATTTAGCACTAAGATTCACATGCATCACAAAAATAATGGTAACCATCCATATCCTCCATCAATGCAGATCAATCAATCAACGAGAAAAGGACAAGTGCGAGAAATAAAAGAGCGGAGAGGGAAAAAGGGGCGGAAAAAGACGCAAGCAAAAAACCAAAAATAAACAAAAATAAAAGATCTAGTCAGTTGAACATGCCGCATTCAACCTAGTCCCAGGCAACGGCGCCAAAAATTGATACCGGCCTAGACCGTCTCACAAGAGAATGAGGACTATGCAGGAAGGCGAGTATTCTATATCGTTCTTTCCACAGGGACTAGAGAAAACAAATCATGTAAAACTAGACTAAATTGATGGCAAATGAAACTAAAATAGACAAGAGAGAGAGAGAATGTTAGAAGAAATAGAGAAAGAAAGAGGTGAAAAGCTCACAAGCCAACTATCGAGCAGTGCTAGCTTTGTACGCATGTTCGTGAATACGAGCGCAATAAATTCATAATCGATCAGTAATCACGCGGGAGTGGAGTGCGTAAATGACTGCATACGATACGATCTACAACAAATATCAACGATCGAAAAGCACAAAACAACCACTGTTCACTTCCACGACAACAACAGCAGACAATCCAATCAAGTTCTAGTTCAAAGCTCACATCATCATTCACCAAATCTCCGCTTCAAGAACAATTGAATCAAACAAGGCCAGAAAATAAAATGTTTCAAGGTTTGCATTTCCAGAATAGATCAAAATTTAATTATTCAGGAACCTCATTATCTTCAAGAGTTCTCAAATAAATTGAGTTGCAGTAAAGAAAAGTCTATCAGCATAGCTCAACTCAATTCAATTCACACAAAAACAGGGATTTCCTTCTCTAGACAATAGTCAATACAAAAATTGAACCATGACTCCAGTACACAAGAGTCATGCATTTCAATACATATTCAAATTTCAACCTTTAGGAAAGATGGAAAACACAAGATAATATATTGAGAAGAAGCAGATTCCATCCAACCTAGACTCCACATCTCAAACATAGTGAGCAAACGACATTCACAACACTTGGAAGTATAGAATTGAACACTGGTTCATTCAGAAATCAATGCAATCAAGGTCTTGATCAATAGAAGTCATCAAACAAGAACCAATGAAGATTGAGGCAACAACATGGAAGCAACAGAGACAATGAACTCGATTTAGTTTAATTTAACCTTGCTATTTGCATTTGATTTAGAAACTGTATCTGGATTCTCAACATATACATTCATTCAACATCTCATACAGTGATTCCAGTTCATCTTGATTCAAGCACTGAGAAATAAGGGAGAAGAGAATTGAACCATAGTTGCTCGATGCCGGAGCTGCAGTCTTGGAAGCTTGCCGTGGTCGATGCCGTGGGTTGCTGTGGAAGAAGTGCTTGAAGGAGCGGGCTGGAGCGGCCGAAGTCGCGCCTGGAGCAGAATGGTCGTAGCCCACAGGATGTGGTCATGGAAGCTACTCGAGGTCGCCATCGAGGAAGAGGTCGAAGAGGATTGGCGAGGATGTACTGGGGACTCGGCGGTGTCGTCTGGCTTGGATCCAGCAATGTGGTGGCTGTACGGTGGCGGCTTTTAGGGAGTGGATGAGAGAGAGAGGGAAGAAGGAAGAGAGCGGCGGCGCAGCCTAGGAACGGCGGCGCGGCGCGTGGGAGAGGGCGGCGGATCGGCGGTGTCTCGGTGGCGGCGTCGCAGATGCGGCGTGAGGGAGGATTCAGCGATCAGGCGGCGGTGTCTTAGGGAGAGGTGGTGGCGCGGTGGGGATTGGTGAGCGGCGGCGGTGGCCGTGGTGATGCGGCGCGGGACGGAGGCAAGGCGAGATCCGCGCGGGAGGCGCGATCGGCAGCGAGGAGACGAGATCAACGCGGGGCGGAGGCAGTGCGGCAGCTGCGGTGAGGTGTGGAGGCGGAGCGAGCGCGGCTCCGACGGCGGGACTGTGCTCGACACTCGGCGGCGACGCAGGCGAGTGGAGCGGCTCAGGGCGACGACGCAAAAGCAGCGGTGCAAGGGTTAGGAAATTGGGGGAGCCAAGGGAGAGAAGACAATGGACAGGGAAAGAAAAAGGGGAGATTTGGTGGCGGCGAGCCGCGGTGAGGGATTTTGGAGAACCAAAAGGAGCGGCGGCGCGGCGAGTGGAGAAGACGGCGGGAGGCGGATCTGGGGGTGGGATGGCCAGATCCAGCGGCGAGACCGGCGCGGGAGGTGGCGGCGAGTGAAGGAGGCCACGGCTCGGGCGCGGGAAGTGGAACGAGGCGGCGGAGAGGGCGGCGTGGTGCAAGATCGATGGAGGAGTAGATCCGGCGGAGCTGCGGCGTTGATTGAAGTGGAGAGGAAGCGGGCGGCGGATGTGGTGGTGCGGCGCTTGGATATGGGCGGAGGCGACGAGTGGAGAAGCGCGGATCGGCGGCGGGAGTGGATCCGGCGGCGAGACCGGCGAGGGAGGCACGGCTCGGGCGCGGCGCGAGGCGGATCTGGCGGCGGTTTAGGAGAAGAAGAGGGCGAGGGAGTCCCGGATCTAAGCGTGGAGTAGGCGGTGAGATCTGGAGTAAGAAAAAGACAGAGAAGAGGAAGCAATAGAGGAAGAAGAAGAAGAGAGGAGGAAGGAAAGCAACGCCGGGCCGGATCTGGTCTAGAGGTGGACGGAGGTGTGGAACAACCGAGGGGGAGGGAAAAAAAAAGAAGCTCACGTGCAGTCTATTGCCTGGCGGTCTATTGCCTGGCGGTCGGTGTGGTGGTCGGTGTGGTGGTAGGAGGTGTGGAAAAATAAGTCTCGAAGGGAAACAATGGCCGACGGTTGCGGTCTAGAGAAGAAAGGTCATTTTACAATTAGGCTCCTAGGTTTTTATAAAATCACTATTTAGGTCTGCCAACTAGGGTTTTGGGATTTTTGTATGTTGGCTGTTTTACAGACAGGGTTTTACGTTTCTAGAAATTGTAAACTAGCCCTTGGCTACTAGGTTTAGGAATTTCGGGGCCCGGAGACTTCAATTTCGGCACAGTCAGTTTCTACACGTCCGTAGGAACACGTGCTTCTATCTGAAATCGACCGAAGGTCAGGTAAAGTCAAAGAAATGCACTCCATCAGTCAAAATCCACCCAAATCACATTGACCTGCAATAAAATCATACAGTGAATAATACGGTCGATTTGATGATAAAGATATGTACTATCAATGCAAATGCCGCATTATGTTACTAAATGTGCATGATCGGGGGTTAAACATATAGAAAATATGCACAGATATGACAGTTATTAGAAGATTAACTCTCATTAACTCAGTGCTTTCCTCTTTGCCTATGTTTTTGATGTCTACTCTGAAAATTCCTTCCATTATCATTGGTAGAATTGACAAGCTTAGGAGAGCATTCTTATGGAAAGGACAGTCTAGTTGTCTTGGAGGCCATTGTCTGAATTCTTGGGAAAAAGTCTATCAACCTAAGGACAATGGTGGTTTTGGTATTATAAATCTGAGACCTCAGAATCTGGTACTTTTACTGAAATTCCTGTTTAAATTTGTCAATTAAAATTCAGCCCCTTGGGTCCAACTTATTTGGAAAGTTTACTATAGTCATGATTTACCATTGGATTCTCAAATGGTTGGATCCTTTTGGTGGAAAGATGTCTTGTGTTTGCTAGTTACTTTCAAAGGTCTCTTTATTTGTTCAATTGGAAGAGGTCATACTTGCGATTTCTGGAACAATCTTTGGAGTTCAGAAGTTTTATCTCACAGATAGGCTAAATTATACTCTTTCTCTTCAAGAAGTTTTAGTGTTCAGAGATTCTGGAATATAGATTTTGGTGAGGATTGTTTTCATCTTCCCTTGTTAGAATTGGCTCATTCTCAATTTCTACAACTGTTATCTCTTCAACAAGAACCTTTGGGAAATAACAGTAGAGATGATTGTTGGTTCATGTCTAACAATTCCTCTCTATCTTACCAAACAAATAAGGTGTATAAAAGTCTGACGGGGGTTTGTGCTATTCATCCTATTTTCAAAAAGTGTTGGAAGAATCGTTGTTTGATTAAACTTAAGGGTTTTTTCTGGATCTTCCTTTTGGGGACGTCTGAACACTAGAGAAAGGTTAGCCAAAAGGAACTTGGCTATTCCTTCTTTGGTTTGTGAACTTTGTGCTGAAGGGTGTGATGAAACTCAAACTCACATCTTTTTTTATTGTTGTTTAGCTAAACAATGCTGGTCCTTGATTGGTTTGAACTGGTCTTCGAGCTCTTCTATACTGGACAAAATGTGGAATTTTCGGAATATTAGTCCTCCTTTTAAGGATTTCTTCTTGAAGATTATTATTGTTGCTATATGGAACATTTTGAAGGTTAGAAATAAGAAGATCTTTTAGAATCTGATTCTGAATTCTTTGACTTGGAAGAGGGCTTTTAGTGATGACTTGATGCTTGTGGCTGAAAGAACTCAGGAGAGAATTAGATTACAAATTTTTCATTGGCTTGACCTTTTGTAATTTATTTACATTTTTTTATTTGCTGTAACTTCTATTACTCATATATTTATATATATCTAAATTAGCAGTAGGCTTCTTACCTACTGACTTTGATTAAAAAAAAATTGCAAGAGCTTACCAAGCTATAGATGTAGTGAGCATCATGAACCTCTGAGGAAGCATCGATTGCACAAATAAAATAAACACCTTTAGCACAATGAGCTACCAAATTCATCAAGCTTCTTCCATGATGATCTTGCCAAGCATCGGTCATAATAGAGCATCCATTTTTAGACCTTAAGTCCTTTTCTACTTTCAATAATTTATCAACCTTGGAAACTTGTCTAAGCAAAGAAGTGCCAAGCTCATAAGGAGAAGGCTCTTTATAATAGGATCAAACTGCCCAATTTATGCTAGCATATGATCAAAACTTGTCAGGCGACCGGTATTATTAGGAATTCCAGCCTAACAGAACCATGTTGCAATGCAGTCACCAGCTTTCTCCCTCTCTTTAATCTTCCACTTTGCATTTAATGTACTTTGCACTGTAATTCCCTTTGCATGGGCTTCATCTGGAGTAGGCCTACAAAATATATCAATCAAACCCTTGGGAAAAGGCTTCTTAAACACAATCACACTTGCAATTGAAGAAGCACCACCTTCAGTTGCTTGGTCAGTGTCATAGTTCCCATCATTTTTAGCCAAAGAAACCTCATCTCTCATTTGCTTCAAGGCTTCTACTTTATCATTCTTCTTTTGTTCTTGTGTGCACTCCTTCATTGCATCCCTATTATTTTGAGGGACCTTTGTGCATGGAACGATATCTCCTCTTATTCCAGTTAAATGCTTCTTCATTCTAGTAATTCCTCCATTATAGACATTTAAACAATGCTTGCAACCAACTCTATTTATGTCCTTCTCATTGGGAAAGTAAGCATGTTCCCGCCCCAAAACTTTTCTCCTAGGTTTTAAGGTTGAAGTAGATGCTGACATGATAACACCTCTGAGTACCTTCGAGCTCTGTTCAGTTGTTGCCAGGCTCCAAGGTCGATGGGCTAACCGCTGAAGTCAATGAAATCCGTCCAGTTGAAGTCGAGCTCCGGTCGAGGAGCTCCAAGCTCCAACATCGATGGGCTGCCGGCTGCTGGCTTGAGAGGATAGGAATGTTTGAGAGGTAGCTGCTGACTATAGGTTTGGGATTTGGAAAAGGTGTAGCCATTGTTTTGTAAAATTTTTGCTATATGACCCTCATAATTATAGTAAAGTCTCAAAAATATCCTTTAAGAATAAAGTCGGTGTGCATCACCCTGTTGCGTATTAGCCCAATATATTGGTCTGACAACTAAAATATTGGGTGATACATTCTGTTTCGACATTTCAGACCACAACACTATTTTGGTACCATTTACGCATTGGTTCTAGCATATTGGCTGATACAACCGACATTTAGAACCTTGATGACGAGGACAGAACAAGTTGAGAGTTGTGGCAGGGAAAGAATTTGAACTCAAGATAGGGAAGAGAAGAAAATAAGGTTGTCTTGTGTTATCAATTTATTGACATAGACATAAATTATCACATAATTCATGTACATAAATTCACAACATTAGATGACCCATGAAGCTGCTTAAGGACTAAAAGATCTAGTTTTCAAAGTTAAGGGACAAATTTGAGCTGTTTTGATGTAGACGAATCGAAGAGAGTCCAGGGGCAAAGTCGAGGAACAAAAATGTATTTTACCTTTCTTTATACCACAATTGTTAAATTATTATTTCCTGTAACCGTAACCTTTCGATCACTCTCCTCTTTGCATTCCCATTTATTAAACCCATCACTTCTAAGTCCAGTTCAAAGTACAATTAATTATAGGGAACTTTTCATTTTCGACAACTATCATCATACTTTCCTTTTGCAAATTGAAAATGGAATTTTTTTTATAAATAACCCATTAAAAAACATAAATTTCAAAACTAACCCAAATCTAAAAAAATATCAAAAATAGCTTTCAGTCGCTGGACCCAAAACACGACTGGGCTTCAATCGCTAGTCCGACTTGTGACTGAACAGGTGGCATACCCAAATCTCCTCACTGGCCTAGCCGAATGCCACGACTGGGCTTAGGGGTGAAAACTTCCTTTTTCATCAATAGCATGCATGCATGTATCTGTAGTAATAGCCAGATCAGTATCTATCCTAAGCCCTAAAATCTCCAAAATCTATCCTGTGACCTCAAATCAAGATCAGATTGTTCAGATGTGATCTATTAGTTACTTTGAACTTAAAAGTCTTCAGAACCTAGATCCAATTCTATCTCTAAATTCCAGATTTATCAACTTCTTCTGTTTTCGAAAACAGAAATACCTTATATTACCCAAATACCCTAAGTTTCAGAAATACAGATTTAATCCGAATCTTGACCAAGTTTAGACCAGATTATTCCTGGAATATAATCATGGGTATGTCAATACCTTAATCTAAAAAGTTGACAGCCAGATTCTATCATCTAGACTCTTTTCACAAATCAGTCCAAGAGTTATGCAAATTAGTCCTTATCTGTTATCTGAAAACCCAAAAAGGCTAAAATCTCCAGATTAACTTCAAATTCAGAATTTCTTCAGCAAATCTTCTCAAAATGCTAATTGCCACAAGTTTCTCTTCTGAGCAGATATCAAAATCGAACCCTAAATGCCAGAATTCGCAATCAACAAAACTTAAACCTTATTTTACCCTAAAGTACCCTATTTTCAGTTTGTATCAAAAACTATTCAAATGTGTCAAATCTTATCAACCATCTTTGCCAAATACCTTGTTGAATATAATCTACCAGATTAGTGAAATCAATTTCAGTTTAAACCTCCCAGAATTCCAGATTTGCATTTCAGTCCAAATCAAGAAATCAAATATTGCAAATCAGCCCAATTTCGACCAGGGCAGTAACCAGTGCACGACCAGAAGCCTCGCCGTGTTTCCTTGCGCCGTGCACGTTCACCGCCGGTGAAGCTTCGCCTGCAACTTGATCGTGCATGCTGTTGCGCACGTGTCCTCGCCTCAGCCGTCACCGTGGCAGCGTCGCTGCAACGTCGATGACCAGCGCCTGCTTCCCCGCGCGACCAGCAGTGACTGTTGTCAGCATCTTCTTGCCACGTCGCTTGCCTTGCCAGCCGTTGTCGCCACCGCTTTGCACCGCCCGACAATGTGGAGTTCCAAAGAGCCGACAAGCTGAGCAGTAGTCACCTCGCCTGAGTACCGTCGCTTCACCGCTCGCCGTTGTTGCTTCTGCGCCCGACAAATCTAATCACTGGCGCCAATTTACTGCTATTACTTCCTTGCAAGCTTCGCCCTCTGGTCTATTTAAGCCACCAGTGCCTTGTATCATCTCCTCTTCTTTAGGACTTAACCAAATTCTCAAACTTCTTCGCTGTCGTCGTCTTCTCCGGCGAGTCCAGCAAGAGGCTTCACGGTGCCAGCACTCTACAGATCATCTCCTGCCAAATTAAAGCCATCAGTGAGTTCATCTACTCAACCTCTCTGTGTAGTACTGTCTAATTGCTCCCCGGTGACCTCTAACGCCGGCGATCACCGGAAATGGCTGAAATTCGAAGAATGCCATGTTCCGGCAATGCAGGCCAAATTACCTCGAATTAGCTCTCGATTCTGTAGAAGAAGTTGATCAGTAAGCCAAATCAAGCAAGCCTATAAGCTTAGAATCCCTAATTAAGCAAGAATCGAACCTTTTCCCTAAACCGAGCTTCACCAGAAAACCGGCGATCGTCGCCAGGCTTCTCCAGTGATCCTCCGGCCCATCTAATTGTACCAGAAGCTTCCTTATACCTCCTAGATGCTCTCCAAGCAAGGAATTAAGTTCTTGTTGCCTGTAGCAGAAACCCCCAACTGGCAGTGCTTCTTCTCCGGCGCCGATGACCGGAAAAGTGTTCCCGGCCGTTTCAGCCCAAATCACCTTGTCTTTTAGATGTGCCTTAGCCTCCTGAGCATTTTTGTCTTCAAGCCCGACACCTAAATCAGCCTAGATCAAAAGTTATAGCTTTGCCAAGTTTTTGTCCAGAACTGCTCCAGTGCAGCCAGTTCATCTCAGTTCATCATCAAATTTCTTACTTTCCAGCCATTTCCTGCCCTAGATCCTGTTGACTTAATTGTTCCTGTTACTCAAGCCTACCTCCCAGACAAAGTGGTGCATCATTTGGAGCTCCAGATCAAAAGTTATGCTAAGCCCTAGTTTTTGGCATTGTCAGCTCTATGCCAGAGCTTGTCAGCCAGTGGCATTGACCTTGTTTACCCACTTCTGGTTGTGTAATTTGAAATCCACTTTGTCCACTGAATTTGTAGAGTTGTGATCTACATTTTCTTCTACTACCACAACTTGAGATAAGCACTCTAGCTTTTCTTAAAGCTATGTCCAAGCTTTGATCCGAATGTCGATCCGTTGACATTCGCTGTTTTGATTAAACCAGCCACAAAATTGTTATCCCTATTGTAATCCTGAAACCCTAAGATTATCTAATCACCATCCTTAGCCCAAATTCCTTGAAACCCTAGAATCTCGACTCAGTTCAGTTTGCAGTTCAAATTATCTCCAGTATAGTTCAATCATTCTTGTTAAGCATTTCTGCATATAAGTTTTAAAACATTTTAAATATTATAAGTAATCATTGTGTGTTTGTTTGTCGTCGAGCAGATTCAGAAGCTGACTTTGAAGATTTTGCTGTTGACCCGTCATCGACTGCTGTATTTTACGACGCGGAAGGTAAGTCATATCCTTGGTCATCTTGAACCTATATTTTAAATGTTGCTATAATATAACCTTGAATATAGGCAATATTGCATGTGAAAGATTGAGAATGGTTGATTTATGAATTGGCAGTACTAGACTGGTTATCTGTGAAATGTGAAATAAACAAGTTTTGAGCCATGAACTATTATATGTATATATTTATATACTTATATTCATAAAATAAAACCCCTAGCCGTGACCAGAAAAATGGTGTGGATGGCTGTAGCACTGGAGGTGCTAGACTACAAAGGAATGCAGGCACTGAAGGTGCAGGATTGTGGATGGTCTGGTCATCAGCATATAAGGACTAGAACCTTGTGTTGTGCGTCTAGTGGCATGAACAACGTGCTAACCGCAAGCCTGGTATGGGACAGGCCTGAACAAGTAATTATGTGGATCGCACATGAAACCCCTGCATGAGATGTGTAGTGATGCACGATAAACACGGAGCGCGGCTCCCACACATATCACCGAAGGTGATCAAGCACGCTGACCCAGTAATGGGAATAAGCAAAGGGGTGGAGGTTTGGATACAACCTGCCACAACTGTGCCTCGCTGAGAGCCACAGGGTCGGGGGTGAATTGTAAGTGATACATAACAAAAGTTCTTGTTATCTCCACCTTGCCGCTCACAGTATGAAGTGAGTCAGGGGTCCAATCATTTTGTTATGATAGGAAAGGTTTGAAAGTGGAATATCTTGCGGGTAAATTGGTACCTCTCTGCAGAGTTAAAAACGTATTCGAATACTCCGAGCTCCCGGGTTTATAGGAGTCTGCTGCGGTGGATTAAATCCACGGGGTGTGACACAAGTACTATTTTCTAAATAAAATATGTTTAATCAAGATTACCCAAATGACATGTGTTGTCATGATAAGGAGTGCTGCCGTGGGCTGTCGTGTGTCGACGTGTCGCGGTAGTGCTATAATCTAGTGAACATGAATGATGATGTTATATTATGAAAAGTGCTGCCATAAGATGAGATGAGAAAGAAAAAGATTATTTTACAAATATCCATAATTCTTGACTAGTCCAGGTTCATATCATCACTACTATATGTATCTACTCTTACCTATGACTTGCTGAGTACGTAAGTGCTCACCCTTGCAACATTCAACTCAATAGATGGAGCCTACTTTGATCAAGATGATGGCACGGAGTACTACGTGGATCCAGAAGGAGGAGAATCAGTTCCGCCAGAACCCTGAAGTGTGTTGTTC
Organism: Pharus latifolius; assembly: GCA_019359835.1. Taxonomy (NCBI): domain Eukaryota; kingdom Viridiplantae; phylum Streptophyta; class Magnoliopsida; order Poales; family Poaceae; genus Pharus; species Pharus latifolius. The sequence goes on along the minus strand of CM033326.1, from coordinate 41,649,320 downwards.
TGCCGTCAACTTCTTTTGTGGGAGGGTCACCTATCTTCTGCTGTGTAGTTAAATATTTTGCTAAACCCTGAATGCCTTGTAGGCATTGTAATCCCTTTATGTAATATTAAGGCCAGCAGGCCACACTGCTTAATATTTTGTGAGTACTCTGTTGCAATGTAATATACTCCTGTGTTTGACTCATCCTGGGAAGTCAAAGGTTTGTGGTTTGGGACTAGCTGCAGCGAGCTAGGTCTCTACAAGAGTAGTCGTTGTCCCAGTTTCGGGGCGCGACACTGGGGTAACGACTAAATGTTGAATATAAACTCACCAAGGACCAAAAATTTCAGCCAAAACGTCATTTTCAAAACCGGACCAAAGCAAAAGGAAAAAATAGAGAAGAGAAGGAAAGAGAGAGAAAGAAAGAGGAGGAAGGAGAGAAGGAAAAAAGAGAGAGAAGAGAAGGGAAAAAGAAGGAGGAAGGAGAGAGAGTTTCTGAGCGTGCATTTTGCCAATGATTATTCGTTCATCAAGGCGAAAATCCGTTAACCAATAGGAAATATGTGGATTTAACTATTTATATTATTTTAGTTAAAGACAACTAGAGACTTATTTTTGGTATCACCCTAGGATTTAAGATCGGTAAAAATTTATTTTTGTGCTTCATCTTAGGGTGTAGGATAGATATCTTTTTGCATTGTTTTGGTTTGTATGATCTAGGATTTATTTTTTGGTATCACCCTAGGGTTTAGAATAGATAGTTTCACTTCACCTTAGGGTTTAGAAATTTTAATAAATAAAGTATTCAATTATGTGGAATTATTTACATATATGTGCGTTAAGAGAACCTATTTACATTTTGATCTCCGAAGAAGGCTTAATCTCAATGTAGACTTGATACTCCTGTAGATTTCACTATATTGAAATCTTGTATGAGACAAAAGAACATATTTTTATGTTTTAACTTAACTCAGAAATTTAATTTGAGTAGGTTATGGAGCAACCCGATATGGTTTGTGTTTATTGTGGAGCTAATATAATTCATAAAGGACCATATGGTGATGATCTTAGCGCATGTCCTCATGTATATGGGCAAATGTTATAACTACTGTTAATGTATTTCAATGATTTGGAGATGTGGTTAGTTGATTTATTACAACTTAATCCCGCGATGGATAATGTTAAGGTTGAAGGCCTGTTACCGGAAGAAAATAAATAGGTACTTAAGAAACTGAAAGGTGACAAATCGTGGGTTCATTTGTGTCGTGGTATTGCGAATACCCCGGCAGGTTTTGTGAACGATCCTAGCGAAGATTACGCGGCGCGGGTTGACTGGATGACCGGTCCTCCCCCGCCGGACAAACACAAGAAAAGACACAAGGATTTATACAGGTTCGGGTCCCGGTGGGGGCCCTAGTCCTGTCGGCGCGCTCCCGACCGGAGTCGGCTGGGGAGGCTCTCTCCGGGGGAGAGCCTTCCGGAGCACGCCTGTGAGTTTAGCTATTCCAATCAATGTGAATCACCCGCTGACAACTGAGGGGTACAAGGGCTATTTATAGCCCCCAAAAAAAAGCAAAAAGCCTAAACTACCCCGGAAGCCACCGTCGGATTGAGGGGTAGGAACGTCCTTCTCCCGGTCAAACGTCTTGGATGCTTGACAGATGGTCGCTGATTCCCGAGGTGCTCCTCGCTTGACCTGCACGTGATCAACAACCCAAGACTTTACCTTTAGAAGGGCGACGAGGCCCGGGACACGCACCGGAGGCCAGGTCCCCGGGCCAAAGGGGAGGCACCGGAGGCCAGGTCCCCGGGCAAATGGCGGCGCCCGGGACGGCGCCGGAGGTTAGGTCCCGGGGGCCAAAAGGCGGCGCCCGGGGAGGCACCAGAGGGCATGTCCCCGGGCGCATGTGACGCAACTTACCTGGACTTAGTCTCGCGGAGATTTCCCCCAACAGCAGCCCCCCATGCCCCCCCGGGGACGATGCTCGAGTCCCCGGTGGGTGTGGTACATGTCACTGGGAAAATCTCCGGACCAAGCCACCGGAGCCGTGACGCTTCGGCTTCCGTGCCCCGCGCTTAAGGCTGTGCCGTTTCGCCATAAATGCGCTCTCGGTTCAAACCGGCGCCTCGATTCGCGCGCCAGTCCCTTCGTTTCCCGCGTGCGGTTTGAACTTCAACGGTCTAGATTGCTCCGCGGGGTGCCATGTGGCGCCCATCTGGACCACGGCTCGCCCCTATAAATAGGTCCTTGGGGGGCCCGGGAACTTCATTCCAAACTTCTCATCCTTAGCGAGTTTAGCTCTCCCGGTAGCTCTCTTCCGGTAGCTCTTTCCCGGTAGCTAGCGCCCGGTAGCAAGCGTCCGGAACCTTTAGACGTAGCCTCCTGAAAAGTTAGCCTTCGGAAAAACTAACCTGATGGCACCGAAGGGCTAAGCGAAGACGACCGAGGTGCCCCCGGAGGAGGTCTCCCCGGACTTCCTCTGGGCGTCCGAGTTTACGGCCGAGGACGCGGAGTCCATGGTCGAACGGGGAGTCGTGGAGGACGGGGACATCCGGGTCCCCGTGAAGAAGGGCGGAGCCCCCCGCCCCAGGCCCGAAGAGGTTGTGGCCTTCGAGGCCTTCCTGGAGGCGGGGTTCCGGCTCCCGTGCATCCCATGCTCCGGGAGTTTTTGAAGGAGTACGGGGTGGCCCTAAACCATCTCACCCCGAACGCGATCGTCCGAATGGGCCTCTTCATCTGGCTCTTTGAGACGGCGACCGGGAGGAAGCCCACCCTACGCGTCTTCCGGTACTTCTACGAACCGGCGGCGCGGAGCTCCCACCTAGTGAAGGGGGCACCCAAGTCCCCCTTCGGCTCGGTGATGGTGCAGATGCTGCTGTCCCGGGTGGCCGATTATCCGACAGCAGCCTCTCGGGACCATTGGTGCGACTGGATCCGGAGGTGGTTCTACCTCCGGGTCCGGGACGACGTGGTGACGTACGCCCCGGAGCCCGCCTCCTACAACAGGTCGTCCGCGCCGAAGCCTCCGGTGTGGACGGACGAGGAGCTCGAGCTCCTCGGCAAGGTGATCATCTCCCGGAAGACCCGCTCTATGCGGGACGCCGCCGAGGAGATGATGCTCCTGAGGATCTCCCCTTCTCACGCGGGAGAAGGGGGATCGGCATGGGCCCGGAGTAGCGGCCCCCGGTCAAGCCGGTGACCCGACGTAAGTCCCGGTAACCTGCTTCATTGCATTTACAAATTTTTGAAAATTTGACTAACTCTTTACCTCTTGTAGTCCGGCCGTACCCGGCGGCGCGGGAGAAGGCGGAGAACCTCCTGGGGAGGTACTTTGCCGACGAGCACGAGCGCGTCGTGCGCCTCGTGGGGGAGGGTCCTCCCCGGAACTTGGTGGCTGAGGCCTACGGGCTGAAGCTGCCGGAGAGGAAGCCCCTCCCCATCCCCGGGTCGCACAAGCGGGGGAAGGACGCGGCCGGGGGCTCTGAGCCTAAGAAGGCCAGAGTCCAGAAAGCCCCCGGCCCGTCGACGACGCCGGCGACGACACCGGCGAAGCCCCGGGACGAGACCCCCAGGACCGAGCGCGCCCGGGCACCGGCCCGGAAAGAAGCAACACCCCCTCCCCCGAAGAGCCCCGTTGGGGCCCGGGGGAAGGAGCCGGCCGCGGGCGGGGCATCATCCGATTCGGCGGACTATGCCCCGTCGCCACCTTCAGTAGCAGTCCTCCCGGCGCCCTCGGCACCCATGGAGCCGGAGAAACTGGAGGTGAGGTTCGCGGAGACCTCACCTTCGCGGGTGGAGTGGCCCGTGGACGAGGGGGGGAGCCCCTCGGTCTACGAGGTCCCGCCGGAAGTAGGGGCCCCGGGGGCCCTCCCACCTGGGAAGGGGAAAGGGCTGATGATCCCCCCCGGCGAGGGACCCCCTTCGAAGCGTCCTCGGCCACTTCCTGGGGGGCACTTCGGCGATGAAGGCGACGACGACCGCCACCCCGACCGAGGTCATACCGGGCGCCCAGGTCCAGGAGCCCGTTACCGGCCGCAGCGGGACAAGCGCCGGGCGGGAGACCCCCCTGCTTTCCGCAGGGGAGGTCGAATGTTATGCGGAAGGCCTGCAGACCCCAAAGGTCCAGGCCTTCGTCGCGGGGGGGGACGCTCCACGAGCGTTTCACGGAGCTCCGGTCCCTTCAAGCCCAGGTATTCACCCGAAGCGGTTGTCGCTTTCTCTTGGTCCTCTGCATCCAAAATTTTTCTAACTCTGGAATTTATAGGGGGCGGCGATTACCTGGGGCGTTGAGCAGCGCGTCATCCGGCTGCTCAAGGACGAGGAGGACAAGGCCGCTGCCTACCTGGGCCAGTGGGACGAAGCTCTCTAGGAGCTGGCCCGGGTCCGGGCCCAGGTTCACGTCTCGGAGACCGTGAACGGCCGCCTCTGAGAGGAGGCGAAGGCGAGGGAGGAGGCCTTCCGGGAGCTCGAGGGATCAAGCGTCCGGGCGGTGGCGGACGCGGGCCGCTCCGTCCGCTCGGCCCTCGAGAGCCTTGGCGTAAGCCTAGGCTCCGGGGGTGGCTCGGAGGTGCCCCCGGCCACGCTCGCGGAGGCTGTGCGTTTTCTTAACGCACAAGTCTCCGTGATCCCGGAGGCAGCGGACGCCCGGGCGCGAGGCCGGGCGATCCCCATCATTGCGGCCGCGGCCGGGCTCGTCGAGCACCGGGGAGTGGGCGCCGGGGCGATCGGGGGCCGCATCCCGCGGAGCTTCCGCGAGTTCTTTGAGCCCTCGCGCCGGGAGGTGGAGCAGCTCACCGGGGGTTTCTACAACCGGATCATCCGGGTGAGATTCCCAGCACCGGCGCCTCCGGCAGTGGACGCCCCAGCCCCGGCCTTGGAGGAGGCCCCCCGGGGGGAGGACGCCAATGAAAGAGTATGAGCCTCCCCCCGGGTCTTTAGATAGGACCCTTTTGTTTTCTTAGGACTTTTGATCCCGGTAGCTTCTTAGAAGAAGCCCCGGACACTTGTAAAAAGATATTTAGAATGCAATAGACTTAGAAATTTTTCTAAGTCTTTGAATTGAATGCAATGTTACCAGGGTTCCCGGGAGGTTGCTCTCGGGCGAAGGTCCGGGAGGGGCTCTCCGGGGGACGCCCAAGCGGCTTTAATATTGCTAAGCCTCATCTCCGGGGAGCGCAGCGGGGATGCCGTCCGGGAGCCCGTCCGGTTAAGGTGGCATCCGGAGTGGCACTTGGACAATTTTGACAATCATCGCGCCGAATTGTCCCCTCCGCGTCCGGGGTTCCGGATGATACCTCCTCTCCGGATACTTCCACCGGCGGGATACGAGTTCTGGCCTGAAGATGTGCTCCGGGACGCTCGGCGCCGCGTGCGCGCATTGTACCGGGACTTGGCCCGGGAGCTAGCGGAGAGCCTCCGGGAGTATTAGGTGTAGGAGCCTTAGGATATAGAGGATCCCCCGAGTTAGAGCCCGGGTTGTACCGTTTCCGAAGCCCACCAGAGGGGGAAGATGTCCTCCGGGTTTGACAATCAATAAAGCTGTTTGCTTGCTTCTTCTTTCGTTGTCTTTTTATTTTTTCTTCTTGGATGGTCTGGACGACTCCTTTTCACAAGAATGAGCTAAGTTTGCTCGTGGGCGGTGCGGTCGACACCCGGGGGTTCCTTATTCCCCCCCGCCCACAGCGGGCCGAGGGGTAGCTTTGCGTGCTGTGGGGGTAGCGAGGCCCCCGGGGTGAAGACAACCTGTAGCATAGGAATTTTTCTAAGCTAGAAAATTTTAAAATGAGGTTTCCAAGGGAAAAACCTTCTGGGAGACAATCGTCCGGCCGCCGTGAGAACGGGGAGCCGGGAATAAGGCCTCGTGTAGAGGAAGCCCAAGAAAAACCCGATGAGATTTCCGGAGGCGAGCTTCCTGGGAGATGATCGTCCGGTCGCCGTGAGAACGGGGAGCCGGGAATAAGGTTTCCGGGGAAGAAATGTCCGAGAAATCCGTAACTTCTATGGGAGACAATCATCCGGTCGCCGTGAGGACGGGGAGCCGGGAATAGGGTCTCCGGGAGGCAATCATCCGGTCGCCGTGAGAACGGGGAGCCGGGAATAAAGTCGTCGGGGGGCAATCATCCGGTCGCCGTGAGGACGGGGAGTCAGGAGTAAAGTCGCCGGGAGGCAATCATCCGGTCGCCGTGAGAATAGGGAGCCGGGAATAAAGTCGCTGGAGAGTAGATACCCAAGAAAGCCATTAGACGTCCCACTGGGGAGAGCTTCTACTCCCGGAGGAGGAAGAGATATCCAAGAAAGCCGTTAGACGTCCCACTGGGGAGAGCGTCTTCTCCCGGAGGAGGAAGTGCCCGATGATGGGTCTTGAGTGTTTGGGCAGGGGACTAGTCTCCCAAAGTGACTCGTTACCACGGCCACTGGGGACCGGGTTGCTGCTTACACCCTCAGTCCACGAGGGCTGATCGTAAGCTGCCCTACAGGAGGGACTTGCTGGGTCTAGGCCCACTTCCTCACGGGGAGGGCATCGCCGCTAGGGGCGGTAATGAGAAGAACCTGCAATGAGACAGTTGAAGAGCAAGACCTATGTATTGCTAACAAAATGAAGTACAGTGCCTCCCCCTGCGAAGTCGCGAAAGGGGAGGAAAAGGTAAGTACAGTGTCCCTCCTCCCCCTCCGGCGTGATCGCCCCGGGGGAGGGGACAGGCCCGTAAGGCTAAACATAGAACTTGCGAAGTAAATGCAAGTTCCACGTGTGCTTCAGCTCCTGCTCTTGAAGGTTGGAGAGCTTGTAAGCCCCCGAGCCCAGGATCGCGGAGATCCTGTAGGGGCCCTCTCACTTGGGGGAGAGCTTCCCCTGGGCTTGGGGGTCTGTGACACGCTTGAGGACAAGGTCCCCAAGGCGGAAAGCTCTCTCACGCACGCGCTGGTTGTACGCGCGCGCCATCTCTTGCTCGTAGATGGTGTGGCGGAGGAGCGCTCGGTCGCGTTCCTCCTCCACGAGGTCGATCTCCAGGCGCTGGTTGGCCTCGTTGGCCTGGTACGCTGCGGGCGTGGCTCCCTCCAGGAGCTCGACCCGCAGTGACCGGAAGCCGATCCCCGGGGGGAGGACTGCCTCCGCCTCGTAGACCAGGGAGAAGGGAGTACGCCCCGTCGCCCGGGACGGGGTCGTGCGCATGGAGCAGAGGATGCTAGGGAGCTCCTCTGAACATGCACCCTGCTTAGAAGCGGTTTGCTCAAGTCTCCGGCGCAATCCCTGTAGGATCACGCCGTTGACTCTCTCGATGGCCCCATTGCTCCGGGGATGTGCCATTGAGGCGAAGTGGATGACGAGCCCCAGGCCTTCGCAGAATTCCCAGAAATAAGCCGAGTCGAATTGGGTCCTGTTGTCCACGGTGATTTCCCTAGGGACACCAAAACGACATACGACGTTTTTCCAGAAAAACCGCTGGGCGGCCTGGGACGTGATGCTGGCCAAAGGCTCCGCCTCAACCCACTTTGTAAAATAGTCGACTGCGACTACCGCATACTTGTATCCTCCGGGCGCTGGGGGGAAGGGCCCTAAGAGGTCCATCCCCTAGCGCACGAAGGGCCAAGTGATGGGGATTGTCTGCAGCGCTATAGGGGGAGGTTCGAGCCCTTGGCTATCTTCTGGCATGCTTCGCACGCGGAGACAAGGTCTCGCGCGTCGCGCATGACCGTGGGCCAGTAGAAGCCCTGCCGGAGGGCCTTGGCCGCGATGGCACGCGGGGTTAGGTGAGAACCACAGCTCCCCGCGTGGATGTCTTCGAGAAGTTGAAGTCCCTCCTGCCGGGGGAGGCAGCGCAGGAGGGCGGAAGCCCCCCGCTTGTAGAGCCTCCCTTCCAGCAGGAGATATGGCCAGGCTTTGGCCCGGAGGCGCTTAGCCTCGGTCTCACTAGGAGGGTCCCCCTCCCCCTTGATGAAGGAGATGAGGGGGTCCATCCATGACGGAGCTCGGGTGATCTCGGCGACCTCCGGGACGTGAGGCTCGTTGCCCGTGTCCGGGGAGGCCACCGAGGGCTTCGTGATGATTTCCAAGAAAGCCCCCTTGGGGAGCGATTCCCGGGCGCTTGCTGCCCGGGCCAAGGCGTCGGCCCGGGCATTGTCCCTTCGCAGGATATGCCGGGCCTCGAGGCCGTCGAAATGCCTCTCCATCTTTCGCACCTCCTGCAAATAAAGACTTGTCCATTTGGCAAACTACGAGCTGAGAATCTCCCTTGACTAGGAGGTGCCAGATCCCCAGGGAGCGCACAAGGCGCATCCCGAGGAACAAAGCCTCATATTCGGTGACGTTGTTGGTTGCGGGGAACTTGAGCCGCGCGGCGTACTCGAGCTCCTTCCCCTAGGGGCTCCGGAGGACTACTCCCGCACTAGCCCCAGCGAGACACAGCGACCCATCGAACATGAGAGTCCAATGATCACTGCGTCGGGGCGGCACAGGGAGGTCTTCATCCCCGGACCTAGAGGTGGGAGTCCACTCTGCGACGAAGTCGGCGAGGACCTGCGACTTGATGGCGGAGCGGCCGGTAAGGGACAGGGAGAAGGGGGCGAGCTCGGCCCCCCACTTCCCGATCCGGCCGGTGGCTTCTTTGTTCCGCAGTACCTCCCCCAGGGGGAGGGACGACGGGATGGTGATGGCGTGACCCAAGAAGTAGTGGCGAAGCTTCCGGGACGCCATCAGGAGGGCATAGCAGATCTTCTCCATCTCCGTGTACCGAGTTTTGGCCCCTTGGAGGGCCTCACTCACGTAGTACACGGGACGCTGCTGCCCCCCTTGCTCCTTCACCAAGACCGCGCTGACGGCGACGGGGGTCACGGCGAGGTAGAGGAGCAAGGGCTCTTCTGGAGATGGACTCATGAGCATTGGAGGGCTCGTGAGGTACTTCTTTAGGTCGTCGAACGCCTCCTGGGCCTCGAGGGTCCAGCGGAACTCCTCGAGCCCCCGGAGGATCTTGAAGAACTGGAGGCCTCGCTCCCCCGATCGGGAGACGAAGCGGCTGAGCGCGGCTAGGCGGCTGGAGAGCCGCTGGACATCCTTGACGGAGCGCGGCGGGGGCATGTTTAGGGGAAGGAGCTCGGGGTTTGCCTCAATGCCCCGCTGGGACACGAGGAAACCTAGGAGCTTCCCCCCGCGCACCCCAAAGGCGCACTTCTCTGGGTTGAGCTTGAGCCCGAACGCGCGGAGGTTGCCGAAGGTTTCAGCCAGGTCGTCGATGTGGGAGGCTGCGCGGGGACTTTTGACGACCGCGTCGTCTACGTAGACTTCGAACGTTGCGGCCGACTTGATCTTTGAAGACCAGCGTCATGAGGCGCTGGAAGGTCGCTCCCTCGTTCTTGAGCCCGAAGGGCATATGGAGGTAGCAGAAGGTTCCGAGGGGAGTTATGAAACTCGTCTTTTCCTCGTCTCCTTCCGCCATCCGGACTTGATGGTAGCCCGAGTAGGCGTCTAGGAAGCTCATGAGCTCGCACCCCGCGGTGGAGTCGACGAGCTGGTCAATCCGCGGGAGCGGGAAGTTATCTTTGGGGAGGCGCGATTAAGGTCGGTGAAGTCCACGCACATCCGCCACCTGCCGGTTGACTTCTTCACGAGGACGGGGTTTGCGAGCCACTCGGGGTGCAGGACCTCCCGAATGAACCCCGCCTCTCGGAGCCAGTGATCTCCACCTTGATTGCCTCTTGGCGCTTGAGGGAGAGTTTCCGCAGCTTCTGTTTGATCGGGGGGTGACCGGGGGCCACTGCGAGCTTGTGCTCAATGACCTCCCAGGCGACGCCCCGCATATCCGAAGGCTTCCACGCAAAAACATCGGAGTTTTCGCGTAGAAAAGCCGCAAGTTGCGCTGCATGCTCCTCGGGGAGCTCCGCCCCGACCCAGACGGTTTTGTCTTCATCGCCCGGGGACAGCAGGACCTTCTGGAGGCCCCCTTCCGGATGCGGCTTGAGGAGGGGCCTCCCTGGCGGTGGCGCAGCGACGTCTGGATCCGGGGGGGAGGCCCCCCCCGGGCGTCTTTTTGAGGTTGACGCTTCCGATTGTGGCCGCAGCGCGCTCGTATATAGCACGGGCCATGTCTTGGTCTCCCCAGATGTTGATCACGCCATGCGGCCCGGGGATCTTCATGCAAAGGTAGTTTTGATGGGTGGCAGCCCCCAGCTGGTTGATTGTGGTCCTCCCCATTATCGCGTTGTAGGAGGAGGGGAGGTCCACTACGTCGAAGCGGACCAGCTCGGTCCGGTAATTCTCCGGGATGCCGAATGTCATGGGAAGATCTACCTTGCCCACGGGGTGGATCGCCTTCCCCGGGACAAAACCTTGCAGGGGCCCGGCCGCCGGCTGCAGGAGCTTCTCATCCACCTGCATCTCTTTGAAGGCCTTCAGGAATAGGACGTCAGCGGAGCTCCCGCCGTCCACGAGGATGTGGGCCAGGTGGCAGTTGTAGATGGTCGCGGAGACTATGAGCGCGTCGTCGTGGGGGAAGCGAACCCCCCGTGCGTCTTCCGCCGTGAAGGTGAGGGGGACGTCCGACCACTTGGGTGGCGGGGACGCGTGTAGCACCCCCACAACCTTGACCTCGCGCGCGTACTCCTTATGCTGGCGCTTGGAGTCCCGCCCGGAGGCGGACCCTCCCACGATGACGTTGATGCGGCGCTGAGAAGTTTGAAAGGGGAGAGCTTCTGAAGGCTCCCCCTCCTGCGTCTGCGTCTGCTGACCCCCCATGGGAGTGAGAAGGGCCGGAACAGCTGGCCGAGGGAGCAAGGAGGCCGGAGTCTCCCCCCGGTCTGCGCTGGTCGAGGAACGCCGCGAAGTGCTGCAGTAGTTGGCCGCAGTGTCGGGTAGCGTGGGTACTGGACCCGTGGAAGCTGCACCACGGTCCTTCCCGCCTTCTCCCCGCGGGGCCTTCCCGGCCGCGCGAAGACTGTCCTCCCCCATGGCCTTTCAGCTTGGAGAAGGGGCGGTTGCCCCTCGAGGGGTCGTGCGAGCCGCCTCCGCCCTCGAGGACAAAGGTGTCCCGAGGTCGTGGCTCGTTACGCCCCCCCTGTCTGGGGCGCTTGAGGGGATCCCTGGCCCCCCGGTCGGCGGGGCGGGAGCCCCCTGGGTCTTCTTCCAGATGTCGTCTTCCTCCGCCCGAGCATACTTTTCGAGTACGTTGAAGAGCTTGTCGGCGGAAGAGGGGCAGCTCCAGGAGAGCCTGCGGTGGAGCTCCCCCGGGAGGATGCCGCTTTTGCAGGCTTCGATGACCGTAGAGTCCGGGACGTGGGCCACTTTGCTCTTCACCTGAGCAAAGCGCTTGAAGAAGCTTCTGATGGTTTCCCCAGTCCTCTGCCGGACAGTGTACAGCTGCGAGGAGTTCAGGGGACGCACATAGTTCCCCAGGGAGTTTGCGCAAAACTCCCACTTGAGCTGCGTGAAAGACTTGATGGAGCCGACCTTCAGATTGTAGAACCAGGAGCGGGCGATGCCGGTGAGGTAGAGGGGGAATACATTGCATTGTACCGTCTCGTCCCACCGGCCACGGAGATGGCAGTGGAGTAGACCTGCACAAATTCGTAAGGGTCTGCCTCACCGTTATAGTGCTCGATGTGCGGAGGGCGGTAGGGCTGCGGCCATCGGATGCTGCGAAGTTTTCGACACAGAGGCTGGTTAGCCCCCTGCACTTCCCGGGGAGAGTCCCGGTCGCTATCTTCTTTGACGGGGGACACGCCCTCGTTGTCTGAGTCAGGCAGCGGTCCAAGAGGTCCGCCGGAGTGGCGGTGGCGACGCTTCTCTTCTGGACCGGGGCTGAGTTCCTGGACGTCCGGGCTCCCCTCCGGAGAGGCTGGCTCTTCAACGGGTCTTTTCCCCCGGCCGGTGCGAGAGCGAGGCTCCCTACGCCCACGGTTGGGAGGAAGTTCTTCCCTGCGCTCGGGTGAATGCATTCGGTCGACCTCCCCTCGGGCGAAACGGACCTGTTCCGCCGGGGGAGGGAGCTTATGCACTGTAGCTACCGGCCCGGAGGTTTCCGGGGCTGGCTGGGGGTTTCCGGGACCGGGGTGGGGGCACCCGCGGCGACGTTTGGAGCCGAAGTGGAGGGAGCCCCTGTGGCAGCGACCGGAACCGGAAAGAGGGAAGCCCCTGTAACATCTGGAACCGGCGAGGGGGGGGCCCCCGCAGCGACGTCCGGGACCGGGGGGCCAATGCGGGGGGAAGTCCGCTGAGGCGCGGGAGCTGCTTTGTCGACCGCCCCCGGTGCGGTAAACGCGACGCGAGGGGCGGGACTCGCTCCCGGCGTAGGGAAAACCCCCGGCATGAAATGGGCTCGCGGCCCCGGGAATGGGCCTGGAACGGGGTACCCCCCTGGTGCCACGAAGGGCCCGAGCAAGAAAAAGCCCCCCGGCACCGGGACAGGCCCGGGTGCCGGGAAGGGTCCGGGCGTATACCCCGCGGGGGAGGGAACCCCCCGGCGGGATCATACGGGGAGGCCAGACCTCCGGAGGTCGGAGGGGCCTCCGGGTAACCCATAAACGGGGGCATAGTCCCCGGGTATGGGTGCGGCGCAAATATGGGGGCCGGAGGCCGCGCCAACACGCTGAGCAGCTCATCCATTGAGCGCTGGGCGCGGAGCTGGCCCTCCACTAGAGCCTCAAGCAGGGCGTCCCGGGGAGCCGGGGGAGCCGTCGGGGGGAGACTGGTCCCGGCCGAGGTCCCCGCGGTCACCGGGAGCGACCTAGAGGTAGAAGCACCTAAGTTAAGAGGAAAGGCGGGAGGCGGTACCTGGGCTTGGCCGCCTCCGGGTGGAAGCACCGGGACAGCAGTGTCCCGGACGGGCGGCGCCGGGTCTCCGAGACCGGCGTCATCGGGAAGGGTGCGAGCCCTTGTTCTTGGGGGAGCCATGGCGTCTTGTCACGGTTCCCCACGGACGGCGCCAGCTGTCGTGGTATTGCGAATACCCCGGCAGGTTTTGTGAACGATCCTAGCGAAGATTACGCGGCGCGGGTTGACCAGATGACCGGTCCTCCCCCGCCGGACAAACACAAGAAAAGACATAAGGATTTATACAGGTTCGGGTCCCGGTGGGAGCCCTAGTCCTGTCGGCGCGCTCCCGACCGGAGTCGGCTGGGGAGGCTCTCTCCGGGGGAGAGGCTTCCGGAGCACGCCTGTGAGTTTAGCTATTCCAATCAATGTGAATCACCCGCTTACAACTGAGGGGTACAAGGGCTATTTATAGCCCCAAAAAAAAAGCAAAAAGCCTAAACTACCCCGGAAGCCACCGTCGGATTGAGGGGTAGGAACGTCCTTCTCCCGGTCAAACGTCTTGGATGCTTGACAGGTGGTCGCTGATTCCCGAGGCGCTCCTCGCGTGACCTGCACGTGATCAACAACCAGAGACTTTACCTTTAGAAGGGCGACGAGGCCCGGGACACGCACCGGAGGCCAGGTCCCCGGGCCAAAGGTGACTCCCGGGACCGGCGCCGGAGGCCAGGTCTCGGGAGCCAAAAAAGGCGGCGCCCGGGGGGGCACCGGAGGCCAGGTCCCCGGGCAAATGACAGCGCCCGGGACGGCGCCGGAGGCCAGGTCTCGGGGGCCAAAAGGCGGCGCCCGGGGAGGCACCAGAGGCCAGGTCCCCGGGCAAATGGCGGCGCCCGGGACGGCGCCGGAGGCCAGGTCCCGGGGGCCAAAAGGCGGCGCCCGGGGAGGCACCGGAGGCCATGTCCCCGGGCGCATGTGACGCAACTTACCTGGACTTAGTCTCGCAGAGATTTCCCCCAACAATTTGTAAGAATTTTGAAAAATCCAGTCCATAGTATCAGAGTTTTTATACTTTATTCTAAAATTTTTAGTGTAAATAGTTTAGAAGGCAGTCATTTGATAGAAAGAGTAATGAGAATTGCTAATCCCAAAAGTAGTGAAGGTGCTAGTGCTAGCACAAGTGCCAGTGTCAGTGTAGCTATGCAGAATGCAAGCATCATGCATAGAAATCATTTTGGTTACTATCAAATAGATTTAGCTAATGATTTCCCCAAATTAGAGTAAAATTTCAGCGAGGGAGAGTACACTGACCCATCAGATATATACGAATCTCCTAACGAACCAACAAAACAGCAAGGTCCTCTAAGTGAATGGACTGATCTATCGGCTTTGATGTCAGCTGTGGTTCCTGAAGATCTAAATTCAAAATGGTTTTTCAATGAAACAACCGTACAGTTTGGACAGTTGTTTCAGAGCAAGAATGATACGAAAAAAGCCATCACTACATGTGTTATTTCACTCAATAGGTCATTCCGGGTGGTTAAATCAAATCTGGACTTGTGGGCTATAAAGTGTTTAGTTGACAATTGCCCGTGGTAAACGTGCCACACGTTCACAAGATGAGCCTTTCTTTTAGTTGATTAGAGTGGCAGATCACAGATATCTGGCGGAGGGGCATGTTGCAGCAGCATAGAAATATTAGTTCTGCTTTTGTTGCAAGTTTAATACTATCGATTGCGAAGGAAAATACTGCAATGCCACCGAAAGAAATTATCGCACATGTGGCAAAAAAATATGGTTACAAAATAAATTATAGAAAGGCGTGGAGGGCTAAATAGAAGGCACTAGAGGAGTTGTCTAGGACTTTTGTTGAGGCATATAACTGATAGAGATATGCCCTAGAGGCAATCATGGAGATGATTGTATCATGTCATGTTTATGAATTCTTATTGTATTTCTTGAATAAAGTATCACTTTATTAATCAACAAGTATGTGACTTGTTCGTGGAACTCTTTATAATAATATATGAATTGTCTCTCTTTACCTACGGCATTATCAGTGATACTTATTCTAAAAATCCCTGACTTTCGGCATTATATGAAATAATAATGCAAGTTAAGTCAGTACGATCATTGATTGATAGCTAAGTTTCACGGACCATGGATATGAGATATCAAGTCAATGTCGTGGACATATGTTGGAGAACATGTTGGTCGGATTGACCCAATTTGAGACACTGTTGAGATTTTATGTGTCATCAATTTGTTTCTAACAATTATTTTGGTTTATCTTTAGACCTGAGATCATCACAGTTTCATACATGCGTAGTAGCATACCTTGGTGTCATCAACTGCTACTTTTAACCGAGTAGTCATAAATGTGACATACAAATATGTTATGAACCATGTGGTTGGAAGTGAATGGTCGAGATCGAATTTGCCCCTCATATTTTGAGAGAGATATCTCTGGACCCCTTGATGTAACTGGACTAAGAAAGTGCATGGCATGCCGAATATATTTGAGAATCAACTATGGATTAAGGTTAGTCCATCACAAGATCAAGAAAGGACCGAGCTATTCAAGGATGACACGTTTCTTACCTTTAGTTCGATATGGTATTGTGAGGCAAAGAGATAATCCATGATAAGTTGTATAGATTTGTCAGATATGATTTTCGTGTGTACATGGGTAGTCATAATGTCTTGTTAGGGACCGCTTATGACTTGTGATTCGGGAAGTTATTTCCGGTCACGGCCAATTATACACGAACCTATAGGGTCACATACTTAATGGATTGGAGCATTAATTCTGATAAGATTCGAAACAGGTCTTCTATTGGTAACAGGTTTACTATTAGGATTAGGGTTCGTATTTGAGTAGGACTTATCTGTAAGTCCTTATAAAAGGATGCGAGGTGGCCCTGCAAAAAATATCTAATCTGATATATTCTGGCCACCACTACCATCCATGAGATAGATCTCGTAAAACTCTAGCCGCATGTGCTGATGCTAGCACATGAACATGCGGTGCTCTTTCCCTGGACGTGTGGACTTCCGTAGAGGTGTGGCTGCTACTGCTGCACTGTTGGTCATGATCCAGTTGCGACATAGATTCTTCTTCTGCTGCTGCATTGCCGCTTCTGCGTGTCTAGTGGTAATCCTCTTAATATATGATCTACTGCTTGCAAGCTTCTTGGGATTCGGGTAAAAATTTTTGAAATTGCGCTAGAGTAGCAAGGTCGTTCCCCATTAGTGGTATCAGAGCCTCTTCGTATAGCATAGATCTAGATTATTAACATATATGTGCTATATGCATATGTTTAATAGATTAGATCTATTAATAATTGTTGATAACATGTTAGATCTAGTTTAATAGATTAGATCTATTAATAATTGTTGATAACATGTTAGATCTAGTTTAATAGATTAGATCTATGAATAATTGTTGATAACATGTTAGATCTAGTTTAATAGATTAGATCTATTAATAATTGATGATATCATGTTAGATCTGGTTTGATAAATTAGATTTATTAATTATTGTTGATAACATGTTAGATCATAATTAGTGGAATTAGATCTGTTGGTGTTTCATGTGATGAAACACATTCTGACCTATGGTAGATGTGATCTATCACTTTCGGCAGAATCGTAGAAGATGATATCTCATAACATGGATTTGTTAAATTGACGTGATCAATTTTATATGAGTACATATCTAATCTGAATTGCTACTATGAATCCTTGCATGGGCCAATGGGAGGTGGTGTACAGGCTAGCATTGTAGTGACAGGATCGGAGACCAGGATCTTTGTTAGATTGGATCTAAAAGATTTGGTACATCTTCAAAGATATCATCATGGAGATAAATAGAAATCTTAACTAATTAGATTGGTTCGGAAGTTGGGCTGATATGATCAATCCGATGAGATTTTCTATGGATCTTTGAAAGATATCATCACGGGGATAAATAGATATCATTGTGGCTCCCCCCTTCGAACCCCCGCCCACTAACCGGCTAGTGGAACCGCCGAAGGTTGTCATCACCCATTTTATTTCTTAAGGCCACTAAGTTGCATGACAGGATGAGATTCTTTGTCTAACTTGTTTTTGCAGGAATTTATATGAGAAGTATATATGGTCCATATGCATGTTCATGTGATGTGATCATGTAATTGTTACGATCTGTGAATTGTTTATTTCGACCATGGGTTATATGGTCGTCTCTTTTTGTATAACGGCCCGCGTGCCAACATGTGTGATGATTGGCACACTCATGTAAATTCATATCTAGCTATTAGTGCAATAGCGTAGAATTCACTCCAGGATTTTTCAAGCACGGTGAGCTGGTCCTGTGAAAATGGAGATGGAGATCACCATATTAAAGGGCCATACTATCTCATAGATTGATTTGATTATCTGTGATGATCATTTGATGCTCTTGATTGTTGCTTGAAAATTATGAATTTTATTAAGTCCCTAAAATTAAGTTGTTTTGATGCCCTTTCCAATTGCTGCAATTGTCAAAGCTTCCATCATTATTTGGTGGGCTTAACAAATCAAGGTGCCATTGACTATCTTGGTAAGATAAAATAAGTGTTGGACACTTATACGCATAGAATTGGTTTCACTTAACAAGGCTATCAAAATGGTTTTGGGCCTTGGGGCATGGTGTTGGGAGCCGGGGAATATTGATGTCACTCGACAAACAAGTGTCATCTATGATATGATTAGAAAAATTTGCTTACTTAAATAACTAGGTTTCTAGCAATGATGCCACAGCTCACTAGGACTTATTGAAATATGGATCTTGACCCACTATATGTCATTCTGGGTACTATGTTTTTAAACATATAGTGGAAGATGCTTTTATTAAATGTTAATAGAAGATTGTTCATAAACATGATGTCTTTTGCATATTTTTGCTATAGATAATGGCCGATAACTCCTCATCCAGTTTTAATTTGTGATCTATTCTCAATAAACAAAAACTTAATGAAGCAAATTTTATTGATTGGTTCCATAACTTGAGAATTGTTCTCAAGAAAGAAAGAAAGGAATATGTTCTAGAGTCCCCAGTTCCTGATGAACCTTTGGCTAACGCTTCACGATCTCAACGAGATGCTTACAAGAAGCATGTTGATGATGATCTCAATGTCAGTTGCCTCATGTTGGCAACAATGGGTTCTCAGTTGCAAAAGATTTTTGAGAACGCCAATACTTATGACATGAGTGTGGCTCTTCGAAGCTTGTTTGAAAACTAGGCAACTGTGGAGAGATATGAGACCACCAAGAAACTGCATGCCTGCAGACTGGTAGAAGGAAGCGCAGTTATCTCTCATGTAATCAAGATGATTGGTTACATTGAGAACTTGGGTAAACTTGGTTACCCTCTTAGCCAAGAGTTTGGTACTGATGTGATCCTCCAGTCGCTCCCTTCGAGCTACGATCCTTTCATATTGAACTTCAATATGAATAATCTGGAGAAGCCTTTGCCTGAATTGCATGGGATGTTAAAGACGGCAGAGCAGAACATCAAAAAGAATCCTGATCAGGTGATGATGGTTCAAAAGGGAAAGATTTTCAAGACTTCCGCTTTAGGTATTTATGTTATAGAAGTCAATATGGCTACTTCTCCTTCTAATTCTTGGGTATTTGATACCAGTTCAGGAGCTCATATTTGCACTTCATTGCAAGGGCTTAAAAGGTGCAGAAGTTTGGCAAAGGGTGAAGTTAAACTTCGTGTTGGCAATGGAGCAAGAGTTGCTGCTTTAGCCGTGGGGACCTTTATATTGGCTTTACATTCAGGATTGATTTTGGAGCTTAATAATTATTATTATGTTCCTGCCATAAGCAAAAACATTATTTCTATTTCATGTTTGGACAAGAAAGGTTTTGAATTTAGAATAAAGAACAATTGTTGTTCATTTTATTTGAATGATATGCTTTATGGATCAGCCCAATTGACGTATGGGCTTTATGTTTTAAATCTTGAAGTTCCTGTATACAACAAAAATACTAAAAGGTTCAAAACAAATGATTTGAATCCAACCTTCGTATGGTATTGTCATTTAGGTCATATAAATGAGAAATGTATCATGAAGCTCTATAATGATGGACTTCTAGACTCATTTGATTTCGAATCATATGACATATGCGAATCTTGTTTACTTGGAAAAATGACAAAGACACCTTTTACTGTCTTAGGTGAAAGAGCAAGTGATTTATTGGCCCATATACATTCTGATGTATGTGGACCATTAAGCACAATAGCCAGAGGTGGATTTCTATACTTCATAACTTTCACTGATGATTTTAGTAGATATGGTTATTGATGAGATTATCACTCAAGCTAGTTTATTTAACATATATCGTGTTCAAGTCAAGTTTGGATATGATATAATCCTTTGTGTCCTAGCAGTCATTATGGTCGCAGATGGACAGCTTTCTATACACCAGAAGGTCGTGGGCACAGAGTTAGTCTATGATCATAGGCCATGCGCGGTCATAAGGCCGCAGGCTATGCGCGAACAGAGGGTCGCTGGCTATGCGCGATCAAGATAACTTGGGGGTGTTCAAGCCTTTACCGGACACGTTCCCAAGATCAAGATAACTTCTCCCATGTGTGAAGACAATCGTCAAGGAGTTAAGATGTGCGGTTATAACTGCACATATTAACCGACGAAGAGATAAGTGTGGTTATACAAACTGCACTGTGGCAACCGTCCGAAACCATTTTTGCATTGGCATCCTTTCATTCAGTATAAAAGGATGGCTGATGTACGATACACGAAGACATTCTCTCTGATTGATCAACACTTAGAAATTGTAGTCCATAGACAAAAGTGTAAAGAGAGATTATCTCCTGTGATAATCTTTCTTCCCTGTAAACTCTTTTATTCATTGTGAAATCACAACAGGACGTAGGTCTATTACTCCATCCATCGAGGGCCCGACCTGTATAAATCCTCGCGTCTCTATTCCATTGCTCATCTTAACTTACCTGAGGACACCCTGAAAGGTCTCACATACAACTCACAAATCTGTGTAAGATCAACAGAGGACTCCGAGTCCAAATCGTCGACAACTGGCGCCCACCATGGGGCCTTTCTCAAGGTGTTTCCCTTTCATCAGGAGTTCTAGTAAGTCATGTCAGGGGCATATGATTCCGAGAACGACTTCGATCTCAATGACTATGCCCGTATTCGGATGCCCTCACCTAGCGATCATGTTCTGATGGAAGAGGTTGAATGCATCTTCTCTGACTTAGGTCATGTCTATCGACCAAGAGACAAGAGAAGATAGACCAGATGCCTCATGTGAGTTCTACTGCATTGGAGGCTGAATATGTATCGCAACACGTTGCTTCTGAGGACGTGGATGATGGAAACATAGAGCTTAGTCCTGGGAGGTTTGACCCCGATAACCTCCAGTCTCTCTTTGATTTTGAATTTGATTTGGAACAGACAAAGATGTTTTCTCCTTCTGTGACCTCAGTCCCCCGAGAATTTGCTGCTTTATCGGGGGAAACTCCTGAGCAGCAGATTGCTAGGGAGGAACAGGAGTATAGGCAAAAGGAGGAACAGGAACGAAAGCAAAAGGAGGATCAGGAGCGAGCAACCAGAAAATGAGATTCGCAGGGTTGCGAAGGAAGCTTTGCAACTTGCATAATCTCGTTATGATGCCGCTCCTAGTTCCTCCCGTCATCCATGTGGTTGCAGGCGCGACCAGACGCCTTCTTTAGCCCCGAGTTATCCACTGGCGGTTGAGGAAACGGTGACACCTGGTGCGCCGTGGAGGAGTACACAAGATCGACTCTGTGTTATCGTAGATGACCTACATAATCCTCCTCCTAATATGGAAGACATAGATAGACCTGCTTTTGCCAGAATCTTGGCAGATACGCTTGATGAAGTTGCATCCGATGCAACTCCAACAGCGTCATCCCGGTCTACGATTTGCTCCCGTGAAAGAGATTATTCTCACTCTAGTCATGGCAGGTGCAATCGATTACCACTAGGATCAGTTCGGCATGACAAGGCCAGGCGAGTTGGAAGCCCCCATGATCGAGATCGTGTGCCTGTTCATTCTCGTCTGGGACTGCAAGGTGTATCTCCTCAGGGTGAGGTCACTCGCGACCAAGTTCAAAGTCGCGGATTCCTCCGTAGTTCCTATGTCGGTTGTAAAGCTTTCTCGCCAGGTCTCAGCGCGGTGGTCTAGCTGGACAAGTTTAAACCAGGGATGATTGAGAGATTTAATGGAACTCAGAACCCATCCGAGTTTCTTCAAATTTACATCACTGCCATTCAAGCGGCAGGCGGAGATGACCGTGTCATGGCAAACTATTTGCCAACGGTCCTTGAAGGCCGAGCACGAACCTGGTTGTTTAATCAGCCAGAAGGATCGATTTACAATTGGGAAATCTTGTGCGATGCAATACTCAACAATTTTCAGAATTGTTATGAAAAGCTTAGCAAAGAGGATGATCTTCATCGTCTACGTTAGACTTCTACAGAAACTCTTCGACAAGTTGTAAAAAGATTTGTTGGAGTGAGAAATACCATTTTGAACATAGTTGACAACTCCGTTATTAGGGCATTTAAACATGTCGTGTGATATCGGAGGTTCACCGAAGATCTACTTATCCATCCACCCCAGTCAGTGGCCGATCTCTTCGACATGGCTGACTGCTATTCTGATGCGGCCGAGGCGTGGAATGGAATAGGATGGTGGATAAAGGAAATTTACCACCTCAACCAGGTCTCAAGGATGACAAGAAGGATGATTCTGACAAGAAACCTAAATCATCAGGCGGAAAATCCAAGAAGTCCAAAAAGAACCGTGCTGGATAGTACCGAGAGATCACAGTCGCTGAAAAACCCCCACCAGCGAAAGTAACAAGTTTTCGTTTAAAAGTAAACCTCCTTCTGGTGGTCGCGATAGCGACCAGTCGGGAAAACAAACTAACCCACAGGGAAACAAGAAGTGGTGTCCGTTCCACAACTCGGTGGGGCATGATCTCAAGAATTGCCGCAATTGGTTGAAGCAATTGGATGACTTCTACGAAGGAATTGGACCTATGCCAACCATACCACAAAAGGATCAAGCCTGCGGGGTTAGAGACGCTGACGGAGACAAAGAAATGTCTTACCAGGTACCCCAAAACCATGTCAATATTATTTTTGGTAGTTCCTCTTCTTTTGCTTCTAAGCGTCAATTCAAAACTTTTTACCGCGAGGTTAGTCAAGCTGAGGCTCCCCTTGGTAAGCCTCAGTATCCTCGTTGATTAGAAACACCTTTGACCTTTGATCGGGCTGATTTTCCCATTGGGCTCTGATAAGTCTTAATTTGGTAGAATTTTACCCTAGGCTTAGTATTGAAAATGTGCAAAAATGATGCTTAAAATTTCTTTCATACATCATTTTATGTGACTTTTTGTAACATTTTTACAATCCGGTTTCACGAGTGTGTTCGTCATGTTTCAGGGAACAAATGTACCAAATTTGAGTTATTTCGACATCGTTTGGATAGGAAACGAAGTGGAGAAAGAAGATGCTGAAAATATAAAAAACAGCACTCCGACCCGACCCGACCCGAATCCGACCCAAAACCCGATTTCCGAATCCAAAACAGACCTGTTAGTCAGTTAAAGTCCGAATCTGAGACAATTTCCTTCCTAAATAAGTCTTGAGTTGTAATTGGTTAATTCTAAGACTTATGTACTATAAATAGAGAAGCTTTTGGCTCACATGCTTTTTTACATACTAGCCATTAGGGTTTAGTTTAGTTTAGTAGAGCCCTCTTCTCTATTTTATTGCTTTTGTAAGCCGGCAAGGACGACAACTTCAATTCTGAAGCAATCAAGTAAGTTTTTATTTATTTCTTATTATTATTTTGCATTCTTATGGCTTTTTGCGAGTAGATCCCTTCTAGGGTTAGGGATGACCTAATCCGGAATGCGTGATTCTTCCTTGGTTTTGATCTCAAGTTTTGGAGTTATTTTCTAATGTTTTCTTCCTCTAAACCCTAAATTATCGTTTTGGCAACAGACGTAACAGTTGAACCTTAGCTAGAATTTAGGGGAGTTCTTGAGTCCTTAGCACTTTGACGCGGACCCTGAACAGGAGAGAGGCTCTCGCCAAATGTGACAGTGGAAGCGATCCTCTGATTGTTGACCCAGCGCCCCGAACTGGAAACTTAATTTGTCTTGAAAAACAATGAAAATTAATTCACAATCCTCAGATCTTGGATAGAATTACGCTGAATGGTTATGGAATTCCCGATACCCTTGGTTTTAATTCCTGCTTTATAAATCCAGATTTCATACCTGCAATTTACTACTTTAAAACCCTAGATTGATAGCTTTAGTAGTAGAATTAGTTATAGAAAAACAACCCACAGCTCGTTTAGACTTAATCAGTGATCCATTAAGTTAGAAAGACGAATACGCTTGTTCCTCATGGAATTCGACCCTCAAGTGCTCAATGTTCAACCTTCCACTTGCGGTATTACAAAATCACACCGTTTTAGGTGCGATCAAGTTTTTGGCGCCGTTGGTGGGGAACAATGGTAATTCATCTTTTTAGATTAATTTTTGTTGATATAAGTCAATCTCACTTCTCAATCTTGCTTCTATTTTTCTTTTGCTTTTTCTTTTCTTTGCACCACTAACCTTTCAGGGATAGTAATGTAAAGCTGGATAGCTCAGACGAACCTGTCAAAACCGCGCACCAACTTCGGTATAAGGCAAGACAGGTAAGATCGGAGGAAATCTCGTAGCTTTTCGAAGACATCGAACAAAAACCAACAATGGAGCACCAAAAAAGACTCAAGGATTATGCAACCCCACTCAGCATGGGATTGCAATCAGGTATTCTTAGACCACCGATTGAATCAAACAATTTTGAGATAAAACCTGCGCTTTTGAATTTGGTTCAACAAAACCAATTCAGTGGTCTTCCCGTTGAAGATCCATCACTACATTTACATATGTTTCTTGAGCATTGTGATACTTTCAAGATTCATGGAGTAACACAGGATGCACTTCGTTTGAGGCTCTTTCCTTTCTCGCTTTGCGAGAAAGCGAGGGCATGGCTATACACTCTTCCTCCTGTGTCAATCACTACTTGGGACGAACTCTCATGGGTTTTTCTTAGTAAGTTTTAGTAAGTTTTTCCCTCCTTCTAAAACTGTTCAAATTCACAACCAGATTGCATCTTTTTCTCAGCAGGTAGGTGAATCACTTTATGACGCTTGGGAATGGTACAAGGACTTGCTAATCAAATGTCCGCATCAGGGACTAGAGAAGTGACTTGTAGTTCAAACGTTCTACAGCGGATTGAACTACAATGCACGGATGGCCGTAGACGCCGCAGCTGGCGGCGCACTAATGAACAAAAGTGTAGATGAAGCATACAACCTCATCGAAGGAATCACTCAAAACTACACTCAATGGGGAACCGAACGAGCTGCTCAATAAGCTCCGACCAAAAACATGGAGGTAAGTGTAATGTCGCAATTAGCCGAGCAGGTAGCACTCTTGATCGATAAATTATCAATTCTTGGATCTTCTGCTACTTCATTTGTTAATGCAATTGCACCTATATGTGAACTGTACGGCATACAGGGCCACTATGGCCATGAATGCCAATTTAACCCATCCATGGAGCAGGCAAACACTTTTCAGGGTATGCAACAACGTCAAGGTAATACTTTTCCTAATTCGTATAACTCTGGATGGCACAACAATCAAAATTTTGCATGGTTAGGACAAAATCAGCAACCTCACGCCAACAACCAAATTTTGGACAGCAGCAAATACATCAACAAAATCCCCAATATCAAGCTCAAAGGCCACCGTTTCAACCACAAAATCAGCAACCTTATCGACCTCCAAACCAACGACAACCCGAGCAATCGAACATGGAGTGCATGCTAGAGAACTTTCTAGCAAATCAAGAGAAAGAGAAGACGTTCATGAACCAAAAGATCGACTCCATATCGACTCACGTTCGCATGCTAGAGACTCAAATCGCACAATTGGCGAATCCTGCACCGAAAAATGATAACCCTCTTCCTTCTCAACCTATTAATCCTCGCAATTCTGAGCATATTAATTCTATAGTTTGTTCTAACTCTCTTGTTTCTAATGCAGTGATCTTAAGGAGTAGAACAAAGGTACCGAAACGAACAGCACCAACCGAACTTGTGCCGGCAAGCGAAATTGATGAAGTACCATCACAGCCGGCAAAGGATGATGACAAGGTCGTTGAACCACAAGAAAAGGAAAGTGGAGAAAATCAGGTAACACGTATTTATAATCCAACTCCACCTTTTCTGGGAAAGTACATAAAAGAAAA
Source organism: Pharus latifolius (assembly GCA_019359835.1). NCBI lineage: Eukaryota > Viridiplantae > Streptophyta > Magnoliopsida > Poales > Poaceae > Pharus > Pharus latifolius. The sequence goes on along the minus strand of CM033326.1, from coordinate 41,624,245 downwards.
CTCGATAAGCAATTTGAAAAATTTGTTGAGATCTTGAAAAAGCTTAATGTGACTGTGTCTTTCACTGATTTAGTAACTCAAATGCCTTCTTATGGAAAATTCTTGAAAGATATACTTACAAAAAAGAGGGATTTGAGTGAATTTCAAACTGTTTCTTTAACCTAAAATTGTAGTGCTTTAATTCAGAACAGGATACCGGCAAAGCTACGGGATCAAGGGAGCTTCTCCATCCCTTGTAACATAGGTACGGTACATATCAATCGAGCTCTTTGTGACCTTGGCGCAAGCGTTAGTGTGATGCCTCTTACCATCGCACAACGTTTGAGCATGAGTGAGATTAATTAAGCCTACACGCATGGTTCTGCAACTCGCCGATTGTTCGGTAAAGCATTCGGAAGGAATCCTAAAAGATGTGCCTCTTCAAGTCGGTAAATTTTATCTTCCGGTTGATTTTGTCATTCTTGATATATATGGATGAAAATGTTGCTATACCTATTATATTGGGACAACCCATGCTCCGGACAGCAGGTGCCCTCATCGATGTTCGTGAAGGATGAATTACTTTTGGCATAGGGGAGGAGAAAATTTTATTTAAAACGTCTAAACTTGTTGACTGCCCTATGTATGAAGAGAAAATTTGTAGCGTGGATGCTCTAGAAGAAGTCTTGGAAGAGGAGTCTCCACTTCGACTCACTTCTGGAGAAGGAATGGATGAACTATTCAAAAATGAAAAAACGGACAGCAGTGAAGAAAACAAACAAAACGAAGACGAACCAACAAAAGAACCATCCAAAGAGGACATCTCAGATTCCAACGTCATAGGTAAGGAAAAGGTAAGTAAACCTACACTCAAAACTCTTCCTTCCTCGCTGAAATATATGTTTTTGGGTGATGATGAGATGCAACCTGTCATTGTTAATGCAAACTTGACCAATTCGCAACTAGAAAAATTGGTTTCTTTACTTCGTGTGCATCGCAATGCTCTTGGTTATTCTATTGATGATATCAAAGGGATTAGCCCTTAAATTTGCATGCATAGGATCTCTCTAGTTGATGAAACTAAAATCTCCATTGAGTGTCAACGTAGATTAAATCCGAACTTGAAGGAAACTGTAAAAACTGAAATTTCTAAACTATTAGATGCAGGTATCATTTATCCTCTTTCTGATAGTAATTGGGTTAGCTCTGTTCATGTGGTTCCAAAGAAAGGAGGTATGACTGTGGTCAACAATGCTAATAATGAATTGATCTCAACTAGACTTGTTACTGAATGGCGCATGTGCATTGATTATCATAAATTAAATAGCGTCACTAGGAAGGATCACTTTCCATTACCTTTCATTGATCAAATGTTGGAAAGATTAGCCAAACATGCATACTTTTGTTTTCTTGATGGGTATTTGGGGTTCTTTCAAATCCCAATTCATCCCGATGATCAAGATAAGACGACGTTTACATGTCCCTTCGGTACTTTTGCCTATAGGTGCATGCCGTTTGGATTATGTAACGCGCCTGCAACCTTTCAACAATGTATGATGGCTATCTTTTCAAATTTAATTGAAGAAATAATGGAAGTCTTTATGGATGATTTTAGTGTTTATGGTTCCTCTTTCGATGCTTGTCTCCAAAATCTTTCTCGAGTCTTAAGTAGGTGCGAAGAAGTCAACCTTGTGCTAAACTGGGAAAAGTGCCAATTCATGGTTCAAGAAGGCGTGGTGCTTGGCCACGTAATTTCTGAATGAGGGATTGAAGTCGACAAGTCAAAAATCAAAGTCATAACAAGTCTTCTGTAGGATCAATGTCGCGCCCTGAAATTGGGACAACGACTACTCCTGTAGAGACCTAGCTCGCTGCAGCTAGTCTCAAATCACAACCCTTTGACTTCCCAGGATAAGTCAAACACAGGAGTATATTACAATGCAACAGAGTACTTACAAAATATTAAGCAGTGTGGCCTGCTGGCCTTAATATTACATAAAGAGGATTACAATGCCTACAAGGCATTCAGGGTTTAGCAAAATATTTAACTATGCAGCAGAAGATAGGTGACCCTCCCACAAAAGAAGTTGACGGCAGAACAACACACTTCAGGGTTCTGGCGGAACTGATTCTCCTCCTTCTGGATCCATGTAGTACTCCGTGCCATCATCTTGATCAAAGTAGGCTCCATCTATTGAGTTGAATGTTGCAAGGGTGAGCACTTACGTACTCAGCAAGTCATAGGTAAGAGTAGATACATATAGTAGTAATGATATGAACTTAGACTAGTCAAGAATTATGGATATTTGTAAAATAATCTTTTCCTTTCTCATCTCATCTTATGGCAGCACTTTTTATAATATAACATCATCATTCATGTTCACTAGATTATAGCACTACCGCGACACGTCGACACACGACAGCCCACGGCAGCACTCCTTATCATGACAACACATGTCATTTGGGTAATCTTGATTTAAACATATTTTATTTAGAAAATAGTACTTGTGTCACACCCCGTGGATTTAATCCACCGCAGCAGACTCCTATAAACCCGGGAGCTCGGAGTATTCGAATACGTTTTTAACTCTGCAGAGAGGTACCAATTTACCCGCAAGATATTCCACTTTCAAACCTTTCCTATCATAACAAAATGATTGGACCCCTGACTCACTTCATACTGTGAGCGGCAAGGTGGAAATAACAAGAACTTTTGTTATGTTTTACTCACAATTCACCCCCGACCCTGTGGCTCTCAGCGAGGCACAGTTGTGGCAGGTTGTATCCAAACCTCCACCCCTTTGCTTATTCCCATTACTGGGTCAGCGTGCTTGATCACCTTCAGTGATATGTGTGGGAGCCGCGCTCCATGTTTATCGTGCATCACTACACATCTCATGCAGGGGTTTCATGTGCGATCCACATAATTACTTGTTCAGGCCTGTCCCATACCAGGCTTGCGGTTAGCACGTTGTTCATGCCACTAGACGCACAACACAAGGTTCTAGTCCTTATAAGCCAATGACCAGACCATCCACAACCCTGCACCTTCAGTGCCTGCATTCCTTTGCAGTCTAGCACCTCCAGTGCTACAGCCATCCATACCATTTTTCTGGTCACATGTAGGGGTTTTATTTCATGAATATAAGTATATAAATACATATAATAGTTCATGGCTCAAAACTTGTTTATTTCACATTTCACAGATAACCAGTCCAGTACTGCCAATTGATAAATCAACCATTCTCAATCATTCACATGCAATATTGCCTATATTCAAGGTTATATTATAGCAACATTTAAAATATAGGTTCAAGATGACCAAGGATATGACTTGCCTTCCGCGTCGTAAAATACAGCAGTCAATGACGGGTCAACAGCAAAATCTTCAAAGTCAGCTTCTGAATCTGCTTGACGACAAACAATCACACAATAATTACTTATAATATTTAAAATGTTTTATGACTTATATGCAGAAATGCACAACAAGCATGATTGAACTAAACTGGTGATAATTTGAACTGCAAACTGAACTGAGTCGAGATTCTAGGGTTTCAAGGAATTTGGGCTAAGGATGGTGATTAGATAATCTTAGGGTTTCAGGATTTCAATAGGGATAACAATTTTGTGGCTGGTTTAATCAAAACAGCGAATGTCAACAGATCGACATTCGGATCAAAGCTTGGACATAGCTTTAAGAAAAGCTAGGATGCTTATCTCAAGTTGTGGTAGTAGAAGAAAATGTAGATCACAACTCTACAAATTCAGTGGACAAAGTGGATTTCAAATTACACAACCAGAAGTGGGTAAATAAGGTCAATGCCACTGGCTGACAAGCTCTGGCATAGAGCTGACAATGCCAAAAACTAGGGCTTAGCATAATTTTTGATCTGGAGCTCCAATTGATGCACCACTTTGTCTGGGAGGTAGGCTTGAGTAATAGGAACAATTAAGTCAACAGGATCTAGGGCAAGAAATGGCTGGAAAGCAAGAAATTTGATGATGAACAGAGATGAACTGGCTGCACTAGATCAGTTCTGGACAAGATCTTGGCATGGCTGTAACTTCCAATCTAGGCCGATCTAGGTGTCGGGCTAGAAGACAAAAGTGTTCAGGAGATCAAAGCACACACACTAGACAAAGTTTCGAGGGCTGAAATGGCTGGAACAAGCTTTCCGGTCATCGGCGCCGGAGAAGAAGCACTGCTGATTGGGGTTTCCTGCTACAGGCAACAAGAACTTAATTCATTGCTTGGAGAGCATCTAGGAGGTATAGGGAAGCTTCTGGTACAATTGTATTGGCCGGAGGATCACTGGAGGAGCCTGACGACGATCGCCGGTTTTCTGGTGAAGCTCGGTTTAGGGAAAAGGTTCGATTCTTGCTTAAATCCGAAATCCAACTTCACAGGCTTGCTTGATTTGGCTTACTGATAAATTTTGATTACAGATACGAAAGCTAATTTGGAGTAATTCGAGCTACATTGCCGGAACAGGGCATTTAGCAATCCCGGCGATCACCGGCGACTGGATGCAAGATAACTCAATTAGATGGTATAGCACAATGAGGGAGATTAAGGAAACTTACTGATGCGGTTAATTTGACAGAAGGTGCTGCGTAGTGTGCTGGCACCGTGAAGCTCTTCGACAGCTCGCCGGAGAAGACGACGACAGTGAAGAAGTTTGAGAATTTGGTTAAGTCCTGGGGAAGGGGAGATGACACAGGGTACTGGTGGCTTAAATAGAGCAGTGGGAGAAGCTTGCAAGGATTAAACAGCATTGAATTGGTGTCAGTTGACATGAGTTGCCGGGCGCAGATGCAACAATGGCGAGCGGTGACACGACTGTGCACGGGCGAGACAAAGCTGTGCTACATTGGGACTCAACCATGTCGGGCGGTGTAAGGTGGTGGCGACAACGGCTGGCAAGGCAAGCTACGTGGCAAGAAGATGCTGACAACAGTCACTGCTGGTCGCGCACAGGGCAAGCTTTAGTCGTCGACGCCGCCACGGTGTTGCCACGGCGATGGCTGAGACACTAACGCGTGCGCAACAGGAAGAGCAAGCATGCACGAGCACAAATGCAAGCGGAACTTGGCCGGCGGCGAGCGTGCACGGCGCATAGCAACCACGGCAATCTCTGGTCGTGCGCACAGTAGCTAGCCTGGTCGAAAATGGACTGAACTGCAGTTTCAAATCTTTGAGTTTTGGACTGAAATGCAAATCTAGAATTCTGGAAGGTTTAAACTGAAATTGATTTCACTAATCTGGTAGATTATATTCAACAGGATATTTGGCAAAGGTAAATGATAAAATTTGATACATTTGAATAGTTTTCGATACAAACTGAAAATAGGGTAATTTAGGGTAAAACAAGATTTAAGTTTTGTTGATTTCGAATTCTGGCATTTAGGGTTCGATTTTGATATCTGCACAGAAGAGAGACTTGTGGTAAATAGCATTTTGAGAAGATTTGCCGAAGAAATTCTGAATTTGGAGTTAATCTGGAGATTTTAGCCTTTCTGGGTTTTCAAATAACAGATAAGGACTAATTTGCGATAACTCTTGGACTGATTTGTGAAAAGAGTCTAGATGATGAAATCTGGCTGTCAACTTTTTAGATTAAGGTATTGACATACCCATGATCATATTCCAGGAATAATCTGGTCTGAACTTGGTCAAGATTTGGATTAAATTTGTATTTCTGAAACTTAGGGTATTTGGGTAATATAAGGTATTTCTGTTTTCGAAAACAGAAGAAGTTGATAAATCTGGAATTTAGAGATAAAATTGGATCTGGGTTCTAAAGGCTTTTAAGTTCAAAGTAACTGATAGATCATATCTGAATAATCTGATCTTGATTTGAGGTCACAGGATAGATTTTGGAGATTTTAGGGCTAAGAATAGATACTGATCTGGCTCATACTACAGATACATGCATGCATGCTATTGATGAAAAAGGAAATTTTCACCCCTAACTCAGGGTGTTACAATCAAGGATGCCGACTAGAGGGGGGTGAATAGGAGGCTTTTAAAAACTTCAATTTAAAACAAATATTTGTAAATAAAGAAATCAAGAACAAATAATAATATGAGAAAGAGGAAGAGAGAGCGAACACAACTATTTTTACCGAAGTCTCAGAGACTCGCCCAGTCTCCCCTAATTCTCGTTGAAGCACTCAAATAAATTGAGTCTTGCTCCAATATCCACGAAGGATATTATCCACTAATGGTTGCTCCTTGTCCACTTCGGAAAGGCGAGCACCGATGCCTTTTACAAATGCGCCGAGTCTCTCTGACAATCTCCAAACTGGAGAGATCAACAGCCATGCCACCAAACCGTCTAGGTGAGGGCACTCACCAAGAGTAATAGGCAGCAAGGTCTTCTCTAGACCTCCAAAAATCACCGAGAAACTCTAAGTATGCAAAATGAAACGAACGAAAGCACTTGGTGGATCTGAAAACTCTCAACTTGATCAATAGATCAAGATTTTCAACTAGAAAATAAATGCTCAAGTGTATGTATGAATAGAGGGCTGCTTGTTGTGTAAAATACGAGCTCAAAGCCTCTATTTATAGCCTCAAGGATCAAAAGAACCGTTGGAGCTAGGGCTGAAAATCAGCAACACAAACTGACAGTCAGTTCACCTAACTGACAGTCAGTTACATACATAACGGCCAACAAAATTTACGGATAAAACATAGCTAGCCGTTTGTGGTCGTATATGGAAACTGAAACCCCAAACTGATAGTCATTTAGGCAAACTGACAGTCAGTTCGACCAAAACATCGACCAGATCACATGGAAACTCAGATAAAACCAGCTGTGGTCGAAACACAAACTGACAGTCAGCATGGGCATACTGACAGTCAGTTTAGTTCAAAAAAATTTCAGATCAAAAAACAACCTCTCTGGACAATTGTCAGTTTAACTAAACTGACATTCAAACTGACTGTCAGTATAGCAAATTGACAGTTAGGATAAACAAAAATAGTCATAACTTTAAAACCATAAGTCCAAATTGAGAGTTTAATAGCTCGTTTGAAATATAATTTCAAGGGCTACATTTTTGTCAACAGAAGAAAAAATCAGATCGGCCTAGATCTTTCTAGAAAATTGAAAAACTCTTCTGCTATCAAAAACTCAATTGAAAATCAAATCTTTCAAATCCAAAATCAAATCAAATCCAACCAAACAGATGCAATGCAATGACCTAGTAGTTTTTCGGTTCATGTTGGAGATGTAGAGAGGATTTTGCAACCCCTCTTTATAGTACGGTTAAATCTAAAAACATAGTTCTTAAACCGATCAATCTCCTTACGCTGAGATCGGTAAAATAAAAATTTCAGATTACCTTAGGTCCTTTGCATCTTCATGCTTGCGTCTCGTCTTTGCTCTTTTGCATCTTGTGCTTCTATTTAATGTCGGGTTCATCTTGATCATCTTGCGTGTTTTCCCAAATAAACTCTATATCAAAAATCTCAGAAGCACAGTTAGCCTGAAACACTTTGTTTTCATTAATCATCAAAATTAGGGTTAGGCATAAAGGCCTAGATGCAACAATCTCCCCCTTTTTGATGATTGATGACAACAAGTGTTCAATAATAAATAAAATACTCCCCCTGAGTGTATGCATAGGTGCGTAAATAGTACACACACACACACTCCTATCACATCATATCAAAATGTATCAGAGCATAAACCAACACATATATATCAGAGTATAGACAGATATCACGTATACACATCATCATACCAATATCAGAGCATCACAAAACATCATGAATATCATGTAAGAAACACATCCATAATGTATCCATAGTGTATGACAAAAGATCATATATAAAAATAATCCAAATCATCCAACATAATTATAAAAGGTCATACATCCAGAATCAAATATATAAGATACTTCTCCCCCTTTGGCATTGTCGACGATTCAGACTCGAGGTCCTTAGCCGAACTTATGCAGAATTTATAAACAGTGAGACCTTTCAGGGTGACCCTCCGGGAAGGTATGTAGAATTATGAAGAACTGGAGCACAGAGAAGTTTATACAGGTTTGGGCCCTCGATGGTGGGAGTAATAGCCCTACGTCCTGTTGGGATTGCACTATGCGTGATAAAGAGTTACAAAGTGGCGGGGAAAGACCTTCACAGGCGAAGATTTTCCCTGTATGAGTGTACAAAATGAAGCCTAGAAGGCTTATGGAAGCTATCTAATCTAAGCCGTAGCCTTGGCTATTTGATTCTTCAAGCGGGATATGTTGTGTCTTGATCTCTTGATCGATCCCCCTGTTTGATACACCATGCCGCCCTTTTATACTGGTTGAAAGGGCGCCAAGTCGTAACGGCATCAAACGGTTGCTTGGATGCGGTTTGGAGAACCGCTCCTAACTCCTATGCAAGTTTAACACGTGTTATTCGTGGATAACCGCACGCATTAACCTCCTGACGGTTGATCCTCTACGTGGAAGAATCTTCGGGATACTTGGGATATTCCTGTAGCAGAAATAGATTAATCCCACGTTCCCTGGTCGCAAGAATTCTGACCGCGAGATGTTGGCTGACCGCGCAACACCTTCAGCCTTCTGTCCGCGCACAGCATACGAACTTCTGACCGCGCCCTAGCTACAGTCTGAACGCGTAAAGACTGCGATCTGATCGCGCACAGCCTGCGACCTTGGGCTGGTACTTCTCGAAATGTCTTGAGTTCGCACCGCCAGGCACGTGTCTGGCTCGAATCTATCTTGAACCAATCATGCACTTATTTTGAACTGACTCGGGTGTCAATCCTCGTCTGCTAGCCCCCAAATTCGAAGAAAACGAAGGGACGTGTTTATTTCAAATTTCAAGACATGCATCGGATTTTTAACCCGACGCTTCAAATCTTCCACTTAGTGGCGCACTAAGTGTGACGGTTGGTTCCCCGAGACGGGCTCTGGGTATTATGTGATGGGTAATGATGGCGCTGTTGAAACGTTTTTAACCCGAGGTGAAATTGTAAATGCTTTTAAAAACTCGAAGCGTTCGGAAGGCGAACCGTCACCTTGGCGGCTATAAATACTGAAGCCTTCGAATTACAAAGCTCCACAACTTCTTCTCACGGCTAAGTTTCTTCCAAAGCTACCTTCAACCTTCTCTTCATCCACTCCCCGATGGCAGATCACAACATCATCGAGATTGAGAGCGATGAAGAGGAAGTTTTGGAACAAGGGCCTTAGATGCCTGAAGATCCATCTCCTTCAAGGAAGAAACCCAAGGTTGACGAGGGATCCTCCAGCAGAGCAAAGGTAGAATATGCAACGTTGTTCTTTCTTCCTTCTGTTCCTCATGCACCTAGGCAGATTGAACTTTCATCCCCACCTTTGGAGGGACATTCTCCTCCGTCTTTTCCATTTCATCCCAATGCTCCCCATTTTTGTTTGGATGATCGATTTTCTGGTCTGCAAGTGGTGACTACCCGACCGGATGATCCTCAACTTGTGTTGGGGAAGCAATCTTATGGTGGGAAGGTTGCACTTCCACCATCTAGTGATCATCAGCTTTTGTCGGGTGATCTACCTTCCAGGATGCATATACCAACCTGTTGCTTGCTATGATTGGTAATTACTTCTGTCTCCCTTTGCTTGTCTCATAGTTTAAGAAAACTAATATTTGCAAATGTAGGAGACGAAAATTGTTGGAGCCCCCAGCGACAAGCTTGCTGAGATTCCACCCCCTCCCCTCGGACAGACTCTCCAAGAGAAAAAAGAGGCCCTGGAGAAGAAGACCGAAGAGATGTCTTCGGCGATTCTGCATCTGGTAGAATGTTTTGAAAGATCCCATGAAGAGGCGCACCAGTTCCGTCGAGAGAGGGATCAAGCTCAGCAACAGCGAGAACTCTCTGATTTGATTAGGAACAATAGTGCATCTCTTGTTAGGGTTGATGTAGATAGACTTAGGTTATGTCGTGGTATTGCGGATACCTCGGCAGGTTAGGATGTGCACGACACGAGTACAACGACGCGAGCAGACCGAGTTACTGGTCTTCTCCCGCCGGGCAACACAGAAACTGACACGGGGGTTTATACAGGTTCGGGTCCCAGTGGGGGCCCTAGTCCTGTTGGCTCTCTCCGGACGCGAGTCCGCTGGGGAGGTGAGCTCTTGGGGAGAGGTCTCCAAGAGAGCCGGATATTGCGTTAATATAAATGAATTCGAATCCCTGAAAAAGGGTACAAGAGGGGTATATATAGCCCCTAAGAAATACAAAAGACTAAAGAGCCCTCGCTGCAACCGTCGGATGGAAGGGCGGGGACGTCCTTTGACCAGGGGGACGGCCTAGATGCTCGACACGTGGCCTCACCGGCTTCCCAGAGGCTTCACGATCAGCAGCCGCCCTTCGGGAACTCCGAGACTCTTCGGGACTCACCGGGTGCCCGGTGACCCTCCGGATCTCACCGGGGGCCCGGTGGTTCTCCGGGTCTCACCGGGGTTCCGGTGACCCTCCGGATCTCACCGGGCGCCCGGTGACCCTCCGGATCTCACCGGGGGCCCGGTGGCTCTCCGGGTCTCACCGGGCTTCCGGTGACCCTCCGGATCTCACCGGGATTCCAGTGACCCTCCGGATCTCACCGGGCACTCGGTGACCTTCCGGATCTCACCGGGCGCCCGGTGACCTTCCGGATCTCACCGGGGGCCCGGTGGCGCTCCGGGTCTCACCGGGATTCCGGTGACCCTCCGGATCTCACCGGGGACTCCTCAAGACTTCGTGGGGCCTCCTGGGGATTCCCCCAACTGCAGCCCCCCAGGCCCTCGGGGGCACTTGGTGCCTCCGAAGGGTATGTGAAGCTCCCGACGATGACGCTTTGTCTTCCACGAAGTCCCTTACGCCGGCGGTGGCGTTTCAGCTTCCGAACCGTCTCTCCGCGAGATGCGCCTATCTGTGAACAGACGCATCGTTTCGAAGCATTCACATTCGCGTCGCTTCGTCTTGCGCGCGACGGTCCAGTCCCGCAGCTCTGATGGCCTTGTGGACACGTGGCGGGTATCCGGGTCCCCCTCCACCACCTATAAATAGGGGGGGCCCTTAGTTTGAGCATGCCCACAAGCCCTCAAACCACACAAACTTCTGTAGCCTCCCGGTAGCTCCCGGTGACTTCCTGTGACCTTTTCCCGGTAGCTTCCGGTGATTTTCGGTGACTTCCGGTGACTTTGCCTGGAAGCGCCCGGTAGTTTCGAGTCTCCTTCAGAAAGACCCGGTGATCTTTCACCGGTGGTTTCCGGTGACTCCCAGTGACCTCCGGTAACTTCTTTCCGGAAGTTCCCGGTGACACTCCCAGGTAGCACCCGGTAGTTTCGGCGGTTTTTTGACGAGTTCATCCCTGATGGCGCCGAAGAGTCGTGCCAAGGTCTCCGAGCTACCTGTGGAGGAGGTGACCTCCGATTTCCTCGAGGCCACCGAGTTCTCCTCGGGGGCCCTTGAGGCCTTTTTGGAGCGCGGCTATTTTCGGGCGGGGGACATCAGGATTCCCGGCCCGGCGGAGCAGGTGTCGAGCCCCCGGGACGGGGAGGTGGTGGCCTTCGAGGCCTTCGTGGAGGCGGGCCTCCGACTCCCAGTGCACCCGCTGCTGCGTGAGTTCCTGCAGGTATACGGTCTCTCGCTCAACCATCTCACCCCGAAAACTCTTGTCAGGATGGGCCTGTTTATCTGGTTGTGCGAGACGACCGCCGTGACTGAGCCCACCCTGCGGCTCCTGCGGTACTTCTACGAGCCATCGGCGAGGGGCCCGGTGGTGAGGAGGGGCGGTCCTAGGTCGGCCTTCGGCTCCATCATGATCCAGCTGACCCCGGGCCGCGCCGACGAGTACCCGGTGCTAGCCTCCCGGGACCACTGGGGGGACTGGCTCCGGCATTGGTTCTACCTCCGGGTGGGAGACCCGGGGGTGACTTATTCTCGGGAGCCGTCGACATACTCGCGGTCCAGCGGCCCGGTGACTCCCGAGTGGACCGTGGCGGAGATGGACCTCCTCACCGCGATGGTGGAGGCCCGATTTTGGCGGTCCATGCGGGATCTTGCGGAGGAGCTGGCCCTCCTCCGAGTGGCGCCGTTCCACACCCGTCGAGGGAGAGGAATGTCGGCGGCGCACAGGCCACCCCGGATGGTAGTGGCGAACCGTAAGTATTCGGACCCCTTCTTCCAGTTGGGAGACTTTTCCTAACTCTTGCTTCATTTGTTGCTCTCGCAGTTAGGTCCTATGGCCGGGCCAAGGAGATCGCGGCGACCCTCCTCGGCCGATACTACGAGGACGAGCACGAGAGGGTAGTTCGCGTCATCGGGGAGGGTCCTCCCCGAAACGTCGTTGCGGAGGTGTTTGGGCAGAGGCTCCCAGCCCGGGTGCCTCTGCCCACCCCTGCCTCGCGCAAGCGGGGGAAGGAGGTTGCTGGCGGACCCTCCAAGCGGTCTCGCCCGTCCGGCAGCCCCGCGGGATCCCGGGCTCGGAGGAGTCCCGCGAGGCCCCGGTCTTCACCCCACCTTCTCCGGTGAGGGACTCCGCGGCGGGGGTTGCTGGGGCGTCGGGCGTAGCTCCAGACACTCCGGGCGGGCCGGATCCCATGGGCGGCGTTCCGGCCGGAGAGGGCCAGGGCTCAGACTCGGAGATGTACGCTCCGAGCCCTTCGCTGCCTCCTGCTTCTGCGGGGGTCCGGCCGCAGCCCTCGTCTAGCGAGGTCTCCGTCCGTTTTCGGATGCCGGGCGGCCTGCCAATGGCCTCGATCCTGGCCCCAGAGACGGGCTCCTCGGCGGTTCGGTCCACGACGGCGGCACTCCCTGTACCTGGGAGGGGTAAGGGCTTGTTCGTCCGCCCCGGGGTTCTGGCGCCTCCGCCGGATCAGGCCCCCGGCTCCTCCAACGATGGGACTGCAGAGGAGGGAGTTCTGCATGGTGGGGAGGCCTCCCGCGGGAGCGACCCGGGGGGCGACGAGGGTGACGTCAACGCGGTGATCGCCTCCGGACTTCGGGTAGGTTACTTGAATTTCATGGTCGTCCGTCTTTGGTGTTCTGATCATTGTTTTCATGCAGACGATTGCACTGGACCGGGGCTTCAGGTCTCGGCTCGCCACGCATCTCCGGGCTGCCGAGGACATAGTGGCCTTTGAGCGCGCCGGGAAGGAGAAGGCGCTCAGGGACGCGGCTTCTGAGCGCTCCGAGAAGGAGCGGGCGCTCGGGGAGCTCGCCGCCGTGCAGGCTCGGCTCGCCGCCGTGGAGGACACGGCCTCTTGGCTCCAGAGGGAGCTGCAGGCGGAGCGGGAGGCCGCAGCTTTGGGCGTCCAGGCCGTGGTCGCGGGAGGTAGAGCGATCCGCTCTACCCTCGAGGAGCTCGGGATCGAGCTCGGGCAGGGGGCAGGCCCCGACCCAGCGCCGGCGTCGATCGGGGAGGCCGCGCACTTCCATGGTGCGCAGGTTGCCCTGATCCCGGCCGCTGCGGAGGCCCGGGCACGAGGCCTCGCCGTCCCGGTGATCGCCTTGGCGGCGGCCCTCGTTGATCACCGCGGAGAGGGCGCCGGGGTCATCAGGGAGCTTGTCCCCCGGAGCTTCCCCGCCTTCTTCGACCCTTGGCGGGCTGAGCTAGAGCGGTCCGCCGAGGCTCTCTTCGACCGGATCACCGGCGCCATGGAGACGGGCGGCCGGCGCTCGGGTCAGGACGCGTCAGCCAGCGTGGACGTCCCCCCGGGGGGAACAAGGACGGGCAAGTATGAGCTCTGCCCCCCCCGGTTAGATTAGGCTTCTCTTTTTAGGTCTTTTTTGCTCCGGGTGGCTTCTCTAGAGAGAGCCCCGGGAACTTGTAAATATCCTTCAACTGGAATAAAGTAGTGCTTTTGCTATGTGTGTTCAACTTGTCGACAGGCATCCTTAGACATCGCTTTCCCAGGGCTTTCTTGCCCTGAGGAACATCTTTTGGAGAGTGCTCGAGGGTCGCCCGGGGGGTCTAGCCCGAGTAGCGCCCGGGCGGCCTCGATTTTACTAAGTCTGGCATCCGGCGGGCCAGCCTCCGAATCCGTTCGTGCTAACTTCGCGAAGGGAGGTGCCACCGGGGAGCCGGCCCTGCTGCGTTGGCTCCCGGAGTGGCACTTGGGAAACTTCGACGATTGTCGCGCCGAGTTATCTCCACCGAGGCCGGGGGCCCTAAATGTCCCCCCGCTCAGGATACTCCCCCCGGCCGGCTACGAGTGCTGGCCGAAGAGTCTTCTTCGGCGGGCTCTTCGGCGTGTGAGACATTTGTACAAGGATCTTTCCTGGGAGATCTCAGAGGGTCTCCGGGATTATTAGGTGTAGTTGCTTCTCGGGGATCGTTCTTCGGAGCATCTTCCCGCAGGAGCCTAACTCCCCGGGCCATGCTCGTGCGCCCGAGTCCTACCGGGGGGGGGGGGGGGGTTGTCCCCCAGTGTGATGTTGTATCAATAAAGCCATAGACTTGTTTATTTGCCGCATCTTTGTCTCAGAAACTTCGAAGCCTTCCGCGTGAAGCCGTTGTTTTTCTGTCCGGGTCCGGGGTTTTCCTCCCCCCCTCACAGCAGGGTGCAGCACAGCTCCGCGTGCTGTGGGTAACGAGTGAAAGGACCCGGACTGCATTGGGTGCGTAATTTGCGTAGCCCCTTGTCGGGAGTCCCAGGGGCTAGCAGTGGTGCGCGACCGAGAAAGTGGTCGGTCTATCTTTTTGAGATGATAAACTCCAGAACCGAGTTTTCCGTCTGCCGCGGGAGGCAAAGGATGTTCCCTTAGAAGGGTTCCGTGACCCGGTAGCGGGTGTAGAGTGTTCGAGGGGGGACTAATATCTCGAAGTGACTCGTTACCGCAGTTCATGGGAGCTGGGTTGCCGTTTACCCCCTCAGTCCACGAGGGGTTACTGTAAGCCGCCCTATGGGAGCTGTGCTCCTGTTGTAGGGACTTTAGGCTGTGGTAGCCCACTTCCTCACGGAGAGGGCATCCTCACGGGGAGGGAATTTTTATAGAGGAGACGTCGCCATTTAGGCGGAAGAAAAACTCCTGTAAAAGAATTCCAACGGTGAAGTAGAAAAAAGCCATTCAATTTAACGGAGACATAAAAATCCCAGAGTTGATCAAAAAAATCCACTTGTATTAATAGAGGGTGAGATACAACGCCTCCCCCCGCAAAAGCGCGACTGGGGAGGGAACTGTGAGTACATAAGCCTCCCCCCGCGGAAGCGCGGCGGAGGAGGTGGCGAGCCCGGAGGCTAAACATAAAACTTGCGAAGCAAGGTTATGTTCCAAGTGTGCGTCAGCTCCTGGTCTTCAAGTGTGGAGAGTTTGTAGGCTCCGGAGCCCAGGACCGCGGAGATCCTGTATGGGCCCTCCCACTTGGGGGATAGTTTGCCCTGGGCTTGGGGGTCTGTCACGCGCTTGAGGACCAGGTCCCCAAGGTGGAAGGCCCTTTCGCGCATGCGCTGGTTGTACGCGCGTGCCATCTCGCACTCGTAGATGGTGTGGTGAAGGAGCGCTCGGTCGCGTTCTTCTTCGATGAGGTCGACCTCCAACCGTTGATTATCCTCGTTGGTTTGATGCGCCGCAGACGTAGCTCCGTCGAGGAGCTCGACCCGCAGCGATCGAAAACCAATCTCCGAGGGGAGAACTGCTTCGGACCCGTAGACGAGCGAGAAAGGCGTGCGCCCTGTCGCTCGGCTAGGGGTGGTGCGCATGGAGCAGAGGATGCTTGGAAGCTCTTCTGCCCATGCGCCTCGCTTGGAGGCGATCTGTTCAAGCCGTCGGCGCAAGCCTTGTAGGATCATGCCGTTGACCCTTTCAACAGCTCCGTTGCTTTGTGGATGAGCCACGGAGGCAAAATGGAGGGTAGTGCCTAAGCCTTCACAGAATTCCCGAAAATATGCCGAGTCGAACTGGGTCCCATTGTCGACGGTGATTTCTTGGGGGACCCCGAAGCGACATACGACATTTTTCTAGAAAAAATGTTGCACCGTGCGGGAAGTGATGCTGGCCAGGGGCTCAGCCTCCACCCACTTGGAGAAGTAATCCACGGCGACCACCGCGTACTTGTAGCCCCCAGGTGCTGGGGGGAAGGGACCAAGGAGATCCATCCCCCAGCGCGCGGAGGGCCAAGTAACAGGGATGGTTTGCAATGTCGCGGAGGGGAGCCTGGTGCCCTTCGCCATCTTTTGGCAGGCCTCGCACGCGGAGATTAGATCCCGTGCGTCGCGGACCAACGTGGGCCAGTAGAATCCTTGGCGAAGGGCCTTCGCCACGACCGCCAGCGGAGCCAAGTGGGATCCGCAGCTCCCCGAGTGTATGTCCTCGAGGAGCTGGAGTCCTTCCACCTGCGGGAGGCAGCGAAGGAGGGCGGAAGCCCCCTGCTTGTAGAGCTTCCCGTCCAGCAGAACGTACGCCCTGGCCTTGGGGCGGAGGCGCTTCACCTCAGCGTCACCGGAAGGTTCCCCCTCGTCCCTTATGCAGGAGATGAGGGGATCCATCCACGATGCAGTCCGAGTGATCTCGAAAACCTCCGGGACGTGAACCTCAGGGTTCGCGTCCGGAAGGGTTATCGAGGGCCTCGTGACGATTTCCAGAAAAGCGCCCTTGGGAAGAGGTTCCCGGGCACTGGCCGCCCGGGCCAACGCGTCGGCCCGGGTGTTATCCCGTCGGGGGATGTATCGGGCCTCCAAGCCTTCGAAGTGTCTTTCCATCTTCCGCACTTCCCCCAAGTATAGACTCAGGTTCGCGTCGTGGCACAAGCAAGACTTGTCCATTTGGTTGACCACCAGCTGGGAGTCTCCTTTCACCAGGAGGCGGCGGATTCCCAGGGAGCTCGCGAGGCGCAATCCCAGGAGCAAGGCCTCATACTCGGCGACATTGTTCGTAGCCGGGAATTCGAGCCTGGCGGCGTACTCCAGCATCTTCCCTTCGGGACTCCGGAGAACCACCCCCGCGCCGGCCCCGGCAAGGCACAAGGAGCCATCGAACATGAGCGTCCAATGGTCCTGGCACCGGGGAGAGGCGAGGGGAGTCCCTCCGTCCGTTTCAGTGGTTGGGGTCCATTCCGCCACGAAGTCAGTGAGGACTTGCGACTTGATGGCGGAGCGGCCCGTGAAGGTGAGGGAGAAAGGGGCGAGCTCGGCCCCCCACTTGCCAATTCGGCCGGTGTCCTCCTTGTTTCTCACCACTTCCCCCAGCGGGAGAGATGACGGGACCGTGATTGAGTGCCCGAGGAAGTAGTGGCGGAGCTTCCGCGACGCCATGAGGAGGGCATAGCACAGCTTCTCCACTTCAGTGTACCGCGTCTTAGCCCCTTGAAGGGCCTCGCTTACGTAGTACACAGGGCGTTGTTGCCCATCTTGCTCTCTCACAAGCACCGCGCTCACTGCGACTGGGGTCGCAGCGAGGTAGAGTAGTAAAGGTTCCTCCGGGGATGGGCTCATGAGCATCGGAGGGCTTGCGAGGTACTTCTTCAGCACGTCGAACGCCGTCTGGGCCTCGGGGGTCCATCTGAACCCCTCGAGATCCCAAAGGATTTTGAAGAACTGGAGTCCACGTTCTCCCGACCTCGAGACGAAGCGACCCAACGCGGCCAGGCGGCCGGCGAGCCTTTGTACGTCTTTGACGGAACGCGGGGGAGGCATGTCCAGCAGGGCTCAGATTTTTTCAGGGTTTGCCTCGATGCCCCACTGGGACACCAAGAAGCCGAGCAGCCTCCCGCCACGTACGCCGAAGGTGCATTTTTCTGGGTTGAGTTTCAACCCGTACTTGCGGAGGCTGCGGAAGGTCTCCGCCAGGTCGTTGACGTGTGCGGCCGCACGAAGGCTTTTGACGACCGCGTCGTCAACGTAGACCTCGACGTTACGGCCGATTTGGTCCTTCAGGACCAGTGTCATGAGACGCTGGAAGGTCGCCCCGGCGTTTTTCAACCCGAAGGGCATATGGAGATAGCAGAAGGTGCCGAGGGGAGTTATAAAACTTGTCTTTTCCTCGTCCTCCGTCGCCATTCGAACCTGATGGTACCCCGAGTATGCATCAAGGAAACTCATCAGTTCGCATCCCGCGGTTGAATCGACCAGTTGGTCAATCCGCGGGAGTGGGTAGTTATCTTTCGGGCAAGCGCGGTTGAGGTCGGTGAAGTCCACGCACATCCTCCACTTGCCACTTGACTTCTTTACGAGGACGGGGTTTGCATTCGGGGTGTAGGACTTCCCGCACAAACCCTACCTCTAGAAGCTTGGCGACCTCTACCTTGATGGCGTCTTGGCGCTCGAGGGATAGCTTTCTCAACTTTTGCTTGACTGGGGAGCGGCCGGGGATCACTGCGAGCTTATGCTCAATGACGTCCCGGGCAACGCCCTGCATGTCCGAGGGCTCCCATGCGAAAACTTCCGAGTTCTCGTGAAGGAAGGCCACGAGTTGCTCGGCGTACCCGTCGAGGAGGTCTTCCCCGATCCTGATGGTCCTCTCTTCATCTCCCGTGGACAGTTGGACCTTCCGGAGGTCTCCCTCGGGGCGTGGCCTCGGGAGCGGCCTCCCTGAAGAAGCGGCCGGGGCAGTTTGAGGTTCGGGGGGTTCTCTCCCCCCGGAGTCTTGATCATATTGACACTTCCAATAGTGGCGGCGGCGCGTTCGTAAAGAGCGCGGGCCACGCTCTGGTCACCTCGAACGGTGATCGCACCGTGAGGCCCAAGAATTTTCATGTAGAGGTAATTCTGGTGAATCACCGCCCCTAGATGGTTGATCGTGGTCCTCCCCATAATGGCGTTGTATGAAGAGGGGAGGTCCACAACATCAAACCGGACCATCTCCGTCCGGTAGTTTTCCGGAGTGCCGAAGGTCATCGGTAGGTTGACCTTCCCCACCGGGTGGATGGTCTTCCCGAGGACGAAGCCTTGCAACGGCCCGAGTGCGGGTTGCAGCAGCTTCTCGTCGACTTGCATCTCCCTGAACGCCTTCAGGTATAGGATATTGGCGGAGCTTCCGCCATCGACGAGGATGCACTCTAGTTGGCAGTTGTAGACTGTAGCCGGGACGATGAGTGCGTCGTCGTGCGGGAAGCGAACCCCACGCGCATCTTTCGCTGTGAAGGTGAGGGGGACGTCCGACCATTTCGGTGGCGGAGACGTATGCAGCACCCCCACAACCTTCACCTCTCATGCATACTCCTTGCGCTGACGCTTGGAGTCCCGTCTCGCGGCAGATCCCCCCGTAATGACGTTTATACGTCTTTGGGAGGTTTGAAAGGGGAGCTCCTGGGCTGAGCTCCCTTCTTGCGTCTGTCTTTGCTGCACGCCCGAGCCTGAGAGCCTCCGGTGGAGCTCCCCGGGGAGTATCCCGCTCTTGCATGCTTCGATGACCGTGGAGTCAGGAACATGCGCCACTTTGCTCTTCACCTGAGCGAAGCGCTTAAAGAAGCTGCGGATAGTCTCCCCCGTTCTTTGCCGGACGGTGTAGAGCTCGGACGAGTCTAAGGGCCACACATAGTTGCCCTGGAAGTTCGCGCAAAATTCGCGCTTCAGCTGCACGAAGGACTTGATGGATCTAGCTTTTAGGTTGTAGAACCATGAGCGCGCGATGCCCGTGAGGTAGAGGGGAAAGACATTGCACTGCACTGTCTCATTCCCCCAGCCGCCGAGATGGCCGTTGAGTACACCTGCACAAACTCGTAAGGATCGGCCTCACCGTTGTAGTGCTCGATGTGCGGTGGGCGGTAAGGCCGCGGCCAGTGGATGCAGTAGAGGCGACTGCACAGCGGTTGGTTGGTCCCCTCAACTTCCTTGGGGGATCCATGGTCGCCGTCTTCTCTTGCCTGGGACGCACGCTCATTGTCGGAGTCTGGAAGGGGTGGCAGCGGTCCCCCTGTGTGACGGTATCGCCTCTTTTCCTCTGGATTAGTTGAGCTGACCTCTTGGGCATTGAGGTATTCTACGGGGAGGGTAGCAGCTTCCTTGAACGGTCTCTTCCCCCGGGCGAGTTGGGAGCGCGTCTCCACGCGCCCACGGGTTCGGGGGAGTCCTGACCGATGGCAGGAGGTGGTTTCCCCGGACTTGGCGGTGCGCATTCGCTCGACCTCCTCCCTCATGAAGCTGGTCTGATCCGCTGGGGCGCCCGCAGGGGCGGCCCCGGAGGGGGAGGGAGCTGATGCGCATTTGCCACCGTCCCAGTGGGCGTTGCCGGCGCGCGGACCGGGCCATGCGCCTGGTCCGCGCTCGGTGCGGCGGCGGGAGTAGTTGCGGTTCGAGTCCCCGGTGCGTCTGCGGGAGCGGGCGCTGCACCGGCTCCAGGCGTCGGCCCCCGAAGGCTCTCAGGCTCGGGCGCGGAGGTTATCCCCGGCGCGCCGGTAGCCGCTCGCGGGGGTTCTGGACCCGGGGCCGGGCGATTCCCCGAGGCGGGGGAGGGCTCGGAGACAAGTTGACCCCCTGGCGCTGGGAGCATCCCCGGGACCGGATACGGCCCGGGCACGCCTCCTGGAACGGGGAACATCTCGGGCCCGGCAAAGGCGGGCTGCCCCATGAAGAATTGGGGCGGTGCTCCCATAAACGGATATGGAGGCGGGTAGACGGGAGCCGGGGGTCGCGCAAGGACGCGCAGCAGCTCCTCCAGGGTGTGCTGGGTGCGAAGCTTGCCCTGGATCAAAGCCCCCAGCACAGAATCACCAGAGATCGGAACAGAGAGTTGGGGGGCACTCGGCCCCGCAAGCTCGGTTGCGGTCGCCGGGTCAGAAACGGGGACCCTTTGGCCGGAGGCCGCGGGTGGAGGAAGCGGGTCCTCCCCCTGTGCGCCCCTGGGGGGCAGGGCCGCGGAGGCCTCATCTCGCGGAGGCGGAGTCGGGTTGCTGGGACCAGCGCCCTCGGGAGATGAGAGGGCTTGAGCTCTGGTTGTCGCGGGAGCCATGGCGATTCGTCGCGAGGTCCCCACGGACGGCTCCAACTGTCGTGGTATTGCGGATACCTCGGCAGGTTAGGATGTGCACGGCACGAGTACAATGGCGCGAGCAGACCGAGTTACTGGTCTTCTCCCGCCGGGCAACACAGAAACTGACACGGGGGTTTATACAGGTTCGGGTCCCAGTGGGGGCCCTAGTCCTGTTGGCACTCTCCGGACGCGAGTCCGCTGGGGAGGTGAGCTCTCGGGGAGAGGTCTCCATGAGAGCCGGATATTGCATTAATATAAATGAATTCGAATCCCTGAAAAAGGGTACAAGAGGGGTATATATAGCCCCTAAGAAATACAAAAGACTAAAGAGCCC
The DNA here is from genome assembly GCA_019359835.1 of Pharus latifolius. Taxonomy (NCBI): domain Eukaryota; kingdom Viridiplantae; phylum Streptophyta; class Magnoliopsida; order Poales; family Poaceae; genus Pharus; species Pharus latifolius. Next base: position 41,603,035 of record CM033326.1, on the reverse strand, counting down.
TCGCTGCAACCGTCGGATGGAAGGGCGGGGACGTCCTTTGACCAGGGGGACGGCCTAGATGCTCGACACGTGGCCTCACCGGCTTCCCAGAGGCTTCACGGTCAGCAGCTGCCCTTCGAGAACCCGGAGACTCTTCGGGACTCACCGGGCGCCCGGTGACCCTCCGGATCTCACCGGGGGCTCGGTGGTTCTCCGTGTCTCACCGAGGTTCCGGTGGCCCTCCGGATCTCACCGGGGGCCTGGTGACCCTCTGGATCTCACCGGGGGCCCGGTGACCCTCTGGATCTCACCGGGGGTCCGGTGGCTCTCCGGATCTCACCGGGATTCCGGTGACCCTCCGGATTTCACCGGGCGCCCGGTGACCTTCCGGATCTCACCGGGGGCCCGGTGGCGCTCCGGGTCTCACCGGGATTCCGGTGACCCTCCGGATCTCACCGGGGACTCCTCAAGACTTCGTGGGGCCTCCTGGGGATTCCCCCAACAGGTTAGTTGCTAGTTCTCTGGGGGTTGTCAGTGTAGATTCTACTGACAACAACATGTCCCTAGGAGAACTTTGCAAACTTCTTTCGGATCAGGTTGACGCTTTAGTCGCCGGTATCCCTTTCGTATGTAAAGAATGCAAGAAATAAAATCTCTTTCTTTACATGAATATTCTTTACATCTTCTGTGCGAAATCATGGCCATAAGCAATGTCTTTACAACTATTCATACACAGGTAAACTTCAGCTCTGCGATCAGAATTGCGTTTTTATAGTAGTACCGCGACTAGTACTAATATCGCGAACAGATTTAAAGCCGCGGTTAGAACCGAAGTTCAATCTGAAAGATTATTGCGATTAGAACCGAAACTCGATCAGACCATCACTTCGATTAGAATTGGAGCTTAGTCGAGGACATGGTTCTGATCATACCGCAATCTGATCAAACATATCCGTACGTCCAAAAACTTGGTCATAGGATATTTTCATGAAAATTTACAAGGCGCATGAAAGAAAATGTCCTTCGAAAACCCTTGAAAACTTCTCATGATTTTGTATCTTCAAACCTTGAAACAAAGAAGTCCTTTCGTTTCAGATCCGATACCAGAAACACTTTAACGGGTCCGTCAGAGATAGTATCCATTATGGGAAATGAATAAAATATTAAGTGGAACGTTTGAGTGGAACGTTACTCACATTAGTGCGCCTCCTCGGGTCTATAAAAGGAACAGTTAGCTTCTTGAGGAAGCCACACAGCCAAAAACCCTTCCTCAATACTTCCGCCTCACAAAAACCTCATTTCCCTCAGCCTCCATCTTCCCCAAAGTTGCCAACTTTTCTCCCGATTTCTCACAAGAAATGGCGTCTTGGAGCAGATCGATCCACCATTCCGAGGAGAGTCTGCTGGCGCTGGAGAAGGAGGAAATCCTTCCTCTGCGGCTACTAATCAACTGGCGGCCCGCGGAGAAGGACCAAGAAACCCCAGTCGTCGGAGATTGCGAACTGGTGGTTTTTGAGGAATACATGCGCTGCGGGTTCCGATTCCCCGAGAGTCGGTTCCTCAAAGGCGTCCTCGAGCATTATGGGTTGGAGCTGATCAATCTCCACCCAAATGCGGTCCTGATTCTGGTGGTTTTCCAGCATCTATGCGAAGTGTACGTCGGAGTGTATCCCAGTGTGGATCTCTTCCGGCGCTTCTACTACTCGGTGTGGTCGAAGAGCGCCAACGCCGCCGGATGTATCTACTTCCGGCTAAGGGAGAAGAAGGAGTATCCCTTCCCACCCCTGCGGGATTCGGTGCACGGGTGGCACCAGAAGTGGTTCTACTGCACCCCTCCATCTGAGAGCGGGTTGTGGTTCGAGAACTCGCGGCCAGAGAAGCCGAGCGAGTTAGACTCCCCCCCGGCGATGAATGCTGAGTTCATGAAGCACGCCGAGGTAATTCTTCACCTAGTCCAACAGGGACTAACAACTCGCGACGTCATCCGCGACTTTGTGAAGAACCGGGTGAGCCCCCTGCGTGAAAGGGCTCATCCGGCTTGGGAGATTAATTCCATGGCAGACAACACCTTGGACTACAATGAAGGTATGTGATCTCGACACCGAGACCTCACACTTCTGTGATGTATTGTCTAATTTGCGTTCTGGGAACAGTCCTGCCCACCTCCGAGGTCGAGAGGCGGACAAACTATCTCCTCAGGGCCTACAACACTGATGTAGAGGGCCCCAAGGGATCGCCTCGCCCCCAGAGCTTGGTTCACGCCGGTGACGACCTCAAACAGGAGCGCCGAAAGGTATGTCATCTTCCACTTGGCTCTTATTCGCAGGTCTTATGTATGCCCAGCGTTGACAACTCAGTCGGAATGAAACAGCTCTTGGGGAGATTCGCCGAGGCGACATTCCCGAGCGAGAATGTCGGTTCCCTGGGAAAGCCGACGATGAAAAACGTGAAGAAGATCTCCTCGAAGCCCAGGACGAGGAATCCTGCCCCCAAGAGACCCAAACAAGCTCTTGGGGAAGGGTCTTCACGGAGCGTTCCTCCTACCGCAAGGAAGCTGCGGTAAGATATCACGTACCTCCCATTCTTTCAGGTACAAACTGGAATCACTTCTTCGTCGTTCAGGGCGAGAGGAGCGAGGAGGAGGAGGAAGATGATATCCCCCTGATCCGCCGGAGGAGGAAGACAGCGGACTCTCGATCCGGTGACACTCCATCTCGTCCCGCAGAAACAGAAATAACTGCAGCGGACTCCGCAGCCACCGAAAGTCCCGTAGTTGCGGGTGAGATCCCTGCTCCCGAAGCCCCCGGGGCTTCAGGGTCAGTTGTTTCTGCTTCCCTAACCGAAGGGGTGACCACGATAAAAATTTTCTCATGGTTTTATCTTCTCAACATCCTCTGTACACGTGTTTATCGAATTAACACTTTTATAGGGCGAAGAGCTTCCCCCTGCAACTCCTGTGAGTCCCAGGGAGGAAAATCCTCCACTCTTGAGGACAGGAGAGGAGGTGTCCGAACCTGACCCCATGAGAGTCGCGGATGAAGTGCTGGCTCCAGAGGTCCAGGAGCCAGCAAGGCCTTCGGACATAACCCTGCCAACCAGACAGGTTGCACAGGTATGAGTTCCTATCACAAGTCTTTATCATCCCTTATGAATGTACTTACAGGAAGACACATATAGGGGGAAAAGGCCTGTTTATAAAGAGGAAGACCAGGACAGACAGTGACTGTCCCCTTTCTCAGGGAGAGCCTCCCCTGAAATCCCAAAGGCTGATGGGATTTCAAATAAGGTAAGAACCCTATTCTGGTTATACTAGATTGGATTGTGACGATCATCAACGTAATCATCAGTTTCTCTTTTCTTGGCAGGCGAAAAGAGGTAGCACCGAGCCCTTCAGCCACCCCGGGGAGGGATGAAGTTGCTACTGGTGCCGGAGCCTCCAGTGAGGAGCGCTCTGTCCCTTCGGTCCAGGAAGGCGTTCGGACCGTGAGGGACGAATCAGGCGCGGAGACCCAGCCGTAGACCACAGAACCTACGACTGAGGGTCAGCAGACACATCCTCCTGCTGCTCCTGTCAAGGCCGCGACGGGTCTCCCGACCAGACCTCCAGCCATCTCGGAGGAAGTCTCATTCCGGGAGTATACAGAGGTATGATTAACTTCTCTTTTGGTACCTGAACTGTGCATAGGACACCTTTGACTTCTCTTTGTTTCACAGGAGTTATCCCAGATGACGGCCAGATCGATCGCTATGGTAGCGAGCGTCGAGGCCATACAGAAAGAGAGAGACAGCTTGCGCAGGTAAGGATCAATATCCTCCAATTTGCATAGATGGAATTTGTTATGACATCCATTTCTTCTGTCATAGGGAGGTTGCGTCTCTGAAGAGGGAGCTGGCCGCGACCAAGTTCAAGTCGATCTCTTTTGCTTCGCAGCAAGAGGTCGAACTTAATAAGTTGCGGTCAGAACTCTCTGGTAAGTCGATTCCCAACTAGGAAGACTTGAATTCATAATTTGTGAGTAACACTCTTCTTACTGCAGCGCAAGCAAGTCAAATAAAATGACTTGGTCAGGACAAGGCGGTCCTTCAGTGCTCCATTAGCTCCACCGAAAAGGCCAACAGGGAGCTCAGCCAATCTGTCTTTGAAAAGCTAAAGATGGTGGCCCATCTCTTGAGGGCTGATGTGGTTGAGACAACAAAGGACGACCTCAGTTCGAGCGACTGGTCTTCACTAGTCATGGCCCAAGCGGAGTCACTTCTCGAGTATCTTCCTGAAGATACACGGCGACGGGAAGAGGCGATCAGAACCAGGGTTCGATCAGCAGCCTCTGCCATTCTCTGCCGGTTCCGTCTCCACCATGGCCCAGATATCGATCTGAATCCACTGGTGGGACCGGTAGAGATCGAGAGTGAAGAACAGCTGGAGGCGATCATGGAGGAGATCACCCCCCTTGTAGACAAGCTCCTGACCGAGCTTGGGATTGTATAGTCCCTACAACTGTACAGATATATAGAATGCAGTGCATGTACAGATTGATTTTTGAAACAAAGTAAATATATTCTTGTTTTTTGTTGTTTCATATTATAAGCATATCCCCCTAGCCCCCGCCTGTGATTATAGATACTGAAAAGGCTTAGTATTATAAACACAGGAGAAATACAAGTGTAATGACCAGGGGTGTGCGATCGAACCAGCGATTATGATCAATGTAACTCCTAACCTTATTTGCAAACCGGCAGCCACTCAGATGACCAAGAACTTACCAGAAAGCCCCGTATGCGTTGAGAAATGACTTATTTAGGAGTGACTTATCTGGAAGTGGTCACGAGATCGGCCAGCGAATTCGATTAGAATGTTGTAGTGATCTAACCGCCGGCGACCAGCCCCCGAGTCGAGTTCGTAAAACATGGGCATGAAGGGAAATGTTCATCGTATGAAACCAAAATACTTTTTGTTTTATTAAACAATGCTAATCAAACAGGAAAAGGGATTGAGTACTTACACGTAGAACTGCGTAGTTGATCGATGTTCCATGTATTGGACAGAATTCGGCCATCCTCCATGGCTAATCGCGCTGATCCTGGTCGCGGCACTGAGACAACAGTGTAAGGGCCTTCCCATTTTGGGGAGAATTTGTTGCGATTAGACTGGTCTTGAATTTTTCGTAAAATCAGGTCACCCACGTGAAGACTACGTGGTCGCACCCTTTTGTTATGGTACTTGCGCAAAGCCTGCAAGTATGCCGCGGACTTGATCAAAGCGCGATCACGCCTTTCTTCTAAGAGGATGAGATCCTGTGATCGCTGTTCGGCCTGATCAATTTGATCGAATTGTTCTGTCCGAACAGATCCAATACTAACTTCCATAGGCAGTACAGCCTTGGCCCCATAGACCAGATGGAAAGGCGTCTCACCGGTGGCTCGACTAGAGGTAGTTCGTAGTGCCCATAGAACGGTATAGAGCTCGTCTGCCCAAGCCCCCGAGCGAGTCTTAAGGCGATCAAAAACACATTTTTTGATGCCTTGCAATATCTGCCCGTTGGCCCGTTCCACGGCACCATTGCTCTGTGGATGTGCCACAGAAGCAAAGCACACCTTGGTTCCGATCTGATCGCAATAGTCTAGAAAAAGACCACTGGCGAACTGAGAACCATTGTCTGTGATGAGACGGTTTGGAACACCAAATCGAGCAACAATGTTCCTATGGAAGAACTTTTGTGCTGCTGATGCGGTAATATTTCGTACCGATTCGGCCTCAATCCACTTTGTAAACGTGTCAATGGCTATGAACAGAAACTTGTACCCATTGACCGCTTGTGGCATAGTGTAGCTTCTAGGCCCCTAAAGAGTATTTTTATAATTAATGACAACTACAAATGCTACACTAACGTTACCTGCCTAGTTGTGTAAAGAAGAAACTTTAAAGACAGGTTAAAGAAAGGCAAAGAAAGAGCCTCATGATGAAGAAAGGGCATTGATCAAAAGAGCAAAGGTACGAAATAGGGTCTTTTCCTTTTTTTTTACCGGTCTAAGGTGATTAGAGAAGAATTTTGACCGGATTTTAGGATAGTTGCCGTACTATTAAGAGGAGCATGTGGTGTATCACAAAATACTTCATCTATGTGCCACAAATCATAAAATCAACTTGCATTGCATACTAGAAGGTCATATACTTTGAATATGCTTGTTTCAGCTCATTTCTGCTCAGCACTGTCTCAATCGGTCTGACCGTATGTTGGACCGGTCTGATCGAATTCACGGACTGACCGATTAGAATTCTCGGACTGACCGACGTTTTGTCTTAGTATAGTATATACCTTTATAAGGTCGGTCTGTCCGTAATTAAACCTAGGTCAGTCTCCTGGAACCTCATGAACTATCTTTCTGTTGTTTTGAGCTATTACGGTCTGACCATTTTATTAGACCGGTCTGACCGTGAAATCGGTCTGACCGTGTTTTTGTACTACGGTCTGACCGTATGGCCGGTCTGTCCGTATTTTTCGGCCTGACCGTATAAGGTGTCCAGAAACTAGGTCGTCTCTGGACAGCTTCACGGTCTGACCAAAATAGGCTCCGGTCTGACCGTGTGTGTGCCTGACAAGGGCAGTTGAGCATTTATTGCGCTTGTTTAATGCCGTTGCAATTGCGGCGGTCTGACCGAGCTTATACCTGCGGTCTGACCGCCAAGTGAGCTTTTTCTCCCAACGGCCTGTAACGGCTATATTTATTGTGGGGGGTATATATACTCCCATGCACGGCCCTGTTCACAACTCTTGGCATAATTTGAGCATTGTCATCATCCTTGAGAGCTTCAGCACATTTCATACACTCTAGGGTTCAAATTCTCGAATTTGTGAGAGTGTGCATTTGAGATCTTCTAGTGCATTGCATCTAGATCATTAAATTATCCTCGTGGCACTAGAAGAAGGCTAAGTGATCATCACCGGCTTGTTACTCTTGGAGTTTGCCGGCTCCTAGGCGGCTAGGAGAAAGGTTTTTGAGAGCTCTTCAAGGAAGATTGTGAAGAAGCCTCAAAACGTCTTGTGAAAGGGTTGAGCACACCTTGCCGGAGCGGTAAAGCGCATCCTTAGTGAAATTGAGGTTTGGATAACTCATCACACTAATCCGGCTCAAGATCTAGGTCACTTCTCGAGAGAAGGTTGACTAGATAGAGGAGCGGTTAGAGATTTGAGTTTGCCTCAACGTGGATTAGGGGTGATCGGCAAATCACCGAGACCACGGGATATATCCTTGTGTTGGAATTGTGCTTTGTTCATATTGTGTTATTTATTTGCTCTCATTATCTATAAATTGTTTGATTAATTGCTAAATTGTTAAAATCGCCTATTCACCCCCCTCTAGTCGATATCCTAGATCCCTTTCACATAGGACCGACAATATCCATCCCCCAGACCGCAAAAAGCCATGCGAGGGGAATGGTTTGTAACGTGTAGGCAGGTTGATGAACCTGTCTCGCGTGGAATTGACACTGAGGACACATCTTGACCATGTGCTTGGCATCATCGAGTGCCGAAGGCTAGTAGAATCCTTGTCAAAAAGCTTTTTCGACCAGTGTCCGATATGATGCGTGCGCACCGCATACACCGTCATGTATCTCTTTCAAGAGGAATTTTCCTTCCTCCTGAGATATGCAGCGCATGAATACTCCTTGAGTACCCTTTCTATACAAAACTCCCTCTATGAGCTTGTACAGACGCGCTTTTCGAATCAACCGATCGCTTTCGGTTTCATCCTCGGGTAGGGTCCCATGTTCAAGATAGACTCTCAATGGATGAGTCCAATCCTGTTCCTGACCGAGGTTGGTAACGCAGGCTATTATCGGATCATCCTCGACCGAAGTCATGATCGAAGGACGGTCCAAGTGTTCAATGAACACTCCTGCCGGAGCGGATATGCGTGAGGACCCAATTTTGGATAATCGGTCTGCGAGGATCTGCTACTGCACCTGGATCACCTGATCGAGCTAGGAAGTGGAAGCGGAGGAAGATCCGGTGCCTGTCTCTACAGCCAGTGTTGGATCAGACTCCTGAACTGGAGTCTCGTCCTCTGACTCCCCTGCAGCATCATCATCATCAGATGCGGGAGAATTAGGGGTCAGCAGCAGCCGCAGGCCGGGCACTGAGACGGCGGTCGGCTTGACTTGGAGGGTAGAACTGAAGGGGATGGTGTGGCCGAGGGAGCTCTGAGTCAACGGCTCGGATGTGCAGAAGCATCGCCATGATGTATGGTGCATACAAGAGCTAGCGACGCAGAGAGAGAAGGACGTGCTGAATCTCACTGATGATGAGATCAGCAACGTCGAATGGCTCCTCCTGGAAAATAGAAATCAGGACATGGAGCCCAAGATAGGTGACTCTGGCCCTGTCTCCGGTCATGGGGACCAAAGTGAGACGGAGGATCCGCAGGGCCAAATCAACATCGCGACGCAGGCCAGCGATGTGACGGAGCTGGAAGGGGCCGGAATAGAGCATGGCCACCTCTCAATGCTCAAGGTCGGGAAGAGTGTGGAGCTGGCACCCAGAAGCAGGGCGAACCAGTCCAAGCGCATGAAGGCCCGTCATGAAGGTCAGCGAGTCGCGCTGGGAAGAAATGTGGACGGTGGAGTAGAACTGACGAATGGGTCCATCAACCCAGTGAAGGGAGGAGTCGATGACAAGGTCGCGGATCCCAACAGAAGCAAAGGAGTCCACTAGGGACACAATGCCTGTGCGAGACGCGATCGTCTGCCAGGAGAGGGAGCGATGGGCGAAAATGGGGACTCGGCTGTACACGCTGGTGAAAAGATCCAGCTGCAGGTTTGTATAAAAAGGAAGGATGTCGCACGCGTCGCGACCAGTGGGGTGCGGCGAGAGATATGGGTTTGCGGCACGAAGGGTGTGAAGGCGGCTCGCGTGCCATCGGGAATAATCCACAGGCACGCGCTCAGGCAGAGGGGAAGGCTGGGTCTCGGACGTCTGACCCGTTGAATGATTGTTGTTTGTAGTGTTCTTCCGACGGGCCAGACGACTAGAAGACGACGGCTGATCAGACATAGCGAAGAAACAAAATAGAGAGGGAAAAGAAAGACCTGAGCAGAGAAGCCGAATCAAATAGAGGAACCGATGAACGACAAACGACAAAGCAGTGATGACTACCAGATTGGCTGGAGGAAAGAGGCACGGCATGGACTGGAGAATCACAAGGGTGGTTCACGACGAAAAAGTGTGGCGCCGGTGAGAAAAACCGGCGAACAGAGGGGCTACGGCTGATGAGGTCAAGACGAGGTAGTGGCGACGGCGACACGAGGGACGGCATGGCGGCGGTGAGGAAGTGGCTAGGAGAGGTGGCGGCACGGTGAGGAGGCACCGACGATGAGGGCAAGGCTCAAAAACGGTGAAAAAGGGGAACGGCGGCGAGGAGAAGATGAGGAGACGGGAAAACAGAACGGGGGTTTTAGGGTTTTAGAGACACAAACTGACAGTCAGTATGATATACTGACAGTCAGTTCCAAAACCAGAAACATGGAACTGACAATCAGTGTACCACACTGACAGTCAGTTCACAGAACTGAGTTTTGAAACTGACAGTCAGTTTATGAAACTGACAGTCAGTTTATGAAACTGACAGTCAGTTTGAGTCTCAAAAACCACCAGGTGCTATGACCAAAGACAAATGCACATAACTGACAGTCAGTTTTTGAAACTGATTGTCAGCATTGTCAATGACTTCGACCAGAGGCTAAGAATAGGCTCCTAAGCACTGAACTGACTGTCAGTTTGGTCAAATTCGACCAGAGGCAGATTAGACCAGAGAGGGAATAAATTTATATTTAAATATATTTTTAACACAGATAGCACATCAACTAGCATTTGATATATCAATAATGTTCAATTCACCTCTTAGAAAGCAAAATCTTGATTCATCTAAGGGTTTTGTGAAAATATCTGCTAGTTGCAAGTCTGTTCTAACATAGCTCACATCAACATCTCCTTTTGCCACATGATATCTAATAAAGTGGTGCCGTATTTCAATATGCTTAGTTCTAGAATGTTGAACAGGATTATTAGCAATTTTAATGGCACTTTCATTATCACACAAGAGTGGCACTTTATCAAATTTAATTCCATAATCCAAAAATGTCTGCTTCATCCATAATAATTGAGCACAACAACTTCCTGCAGACACATATTCAGCTTCAGTAGTGGAGAGAGCTACAGAATTCTGTTTCCTAGATGACCATGATACTAAAGATCTCCCCAAAAGCTGACAGCTACCAGATGTACTTTTTCTATCAATCTTGCACCCAGCATAATCAGAATCTGAATATCCAATTAATTCAAAATTTGCATCTTTCGGATACCAAAGACCTAAACTGGGATAACATTTTAAATACCTAAGGATTCTTGTAAGAGCAATTAAATGACATTCCTTAGGATCTGATTGAAATCTAGCACATAAGCACACACTAAACATGATATCAGGCCTAGATGCAGTGAGATACAACAGGCTACCAATCATAGACCTATAGAGTTTAGAATTGACTGATTTGCCGCTTTTGTCCATATCCAGATGTCCATTTGTCGCCATGGGGGTTTTGATTGCCTTAGCATCTTCCATCCCAAAGCGCTTGAGTAAGTCCTTCACATACTTTGTTTGACTCACGAACGTACCGTTCTTGAGTTGCTTGATTTGAAGTCCAAGGAAGAAGCTTAGCTCACCGATCATCGACATCTCAAATTTCCTAGACATCATTTCTCCAAACTCATGATAGAAATGTTCATTAGTAGATCCAAAGATAATATCGTTAACATATATCTGACAAATGAACAAATCTTTTTCAATTTTCTTTGTAAACAGTGTTGTATCAACCTTCCCAATTTTAAAACCTTTTGATAAAAGAAAGTCTCTAAGTCGTTCATACCAAGCTCGAGGAGCTTGCTTGAGACCATAGAGAGCTTTAGACAATTTAAACACTTGGTTTGGAAATTTAGAATCTTCAAAACTGGGAGGTTGTTCAACAAAAAGAAGTTCAAAAATTTCACCATTCAAAAATGCACTTTTTACATCCATTTGAAATAATTTAATATTGAAACATGATGCATAAGCAAGAAGAATACGAATAGCTTCAAGTCTTGCTACAAGTGCAAAAGTTTCGCCAAAGTCTAAACCTTCGACTTGAGTGAAACCTTGAGCAACAAGACGAGTTTTGTTTCTAATTACTACTCCATTTTTGTCTTGCTTATTTCTGAAAACCCACTTTGTTTTCATTAATCATCAAAATTAGGGTTAGGCATAAAGGCCTAGATGCAACATCTTCCACCACCAACCAACGTGAAGGGCATACGCAGTTTCTTGGGACATGCAGGTATTTACCGTCGTTTCATTAAGAATTTTTCCAAAACTGCTAAACCTCTTACTCATTTGCATGGTAAAGATGTGCCTTTTGATTTTGATGAAAAATGCCTTGATGCATTTAATCAACTGAAACATGCATTAACTACTGCTCCCATCATACAACCTCCAAATTGGAAAGAACCTTTTGAATTGATGTGTGATGCTAGTGATTATGCAATTTGCGCTGTTCTAGGGCAAAGAACAAATAAGGTCTTACATGCTATATACTACGTAAGCAAAACTTTGGATGATGCTCAAAATAATTACACTACAACCGAAAAAGAATTGCTTGCTATAGTCTATGCCCTAGATAAATTCCGTCCATATTTGATTGGTTCAAAAGTAATTGTGCATACTGATCATGCTGCTCTTAAGTATCTTTTGACCAAGACAGAAAGAAAGCCACGTCTTGCACAATGGATCTTACTGCTGCAGGAATTTGATTTGGAGATCAAAGATAAGAAAGGTGCTGAGAACATCGTCGCCGATCATCTCTCGCGACTCTTGACCGACACCGCCAACATTCACATTAATGACGCTTTACCCGATGAGCACCTTTACTTGATTCAACAAGAACCATGGTATGCTGATATTGCAAATTATTTATTTAACCATGAACTTCCTCTAGGGTTGACAAATAGACAACAAAAGCGCTTCCTCCACGACATCCGACACTACTACTGGGACGATCCGAATCTTTTCAAAAAGGGAGTTGACAACATATTTCGAAGATGCGTGCCCGACCATGAGATCAAAAGCGTTCTTGAACATTGTCATTCATCTCCATGTGGTGGACACGCCGAAGCTTCAAAAACAGCGGCTAAGGTATTGCAATCAGGTTTGTTTTGGCCTTTTTCATTTAAAGATGCTTATGCCTTTGTGTAAAAATGCGATCCTTACCAACATTCGGGAAATTTAAGTCAAAGACATGAAATGCCCTTAACAAGTATTCTTGAAATTGAACTCTTTGATGTATGGGGGGTAGATTATATGGGACCTTTTCCATCTTCTATGGGTAACTCCTACATCTTAGTTGCGGTTGATTATGTTTCAAAGTGGGTAGAGGCTGTTGCTACGCCAACAAATGAGTCAAAACATGTGATAAAGCTTTTCAAAACAGTTATCTTTCCCCGATTTGGTATACCGCGAGCAGTAATTAGTGATGGCAGTGCGCATTTTACTAACTACCAATTTCAAAAATTGTTGATGAAATATGGGGTAATTCATAAAGTTGCTCTTGCATATCACCCTCAGAAAAGTGGACAGGTTGAAGTCTCAAACAGGGAAATCAAGTCGATCTTGCAGAAGGTAGTGGCACCATCTCGTACGGATTGGGCACTCAAACTTCCAGATGTCCTTTGGGCATATCGCACTGCATTCAAGACTCCACTAAGTATGACGCCTTACAAACTTGTATTTGGTAAAAATTGCCATTTGCCTATTGAACTATCACATAGGGCGTTATGGGCGTTAAAAGAACTCAATTGGGACTTTGACAAAGCGGGGCGAAGGCGAATCCTTGAATTGCATGAGCTAGAAGAGCTTCGGAACAACTCCTATGAGAGTGCCTTGATCTATAAAGACAACATGAAAAAGTGGCACGACAAACAGATCCTCAACGGTGAATTTAAACCAGGTGATTTGATTCTATTGTTCGATTCCCGGTTGAAATTGTTCCCAGGGAAATTGAAATCACGATGGACTGGGACACGATAGAAAAGGTCGTTTCGTATGGTGTCGTCGAACTTTGAGCAGAAAACGGCACCACTTTCAAGGTAAACATGCACCGTATCAAGCTATACAATGCGGGAGACCAGGTAAGTACACTAAACTCAGTCGATTCTTTTGATTCTATATATTTTTGAACGGTCGAGGATGTTCCATCGAGCGGGGCGTTAAACCAGCGCTAGCCAGGAGGCAACCTGGGTACCCAAACTCCGATGGTTGATCCACACGGTGCGCAAGTTTTTATTTTTTATTTTATTTATTTTCATTTTTTTAGGTCTTTACTTGCGACGCCTTGGACTGCACCATTGGAGCTACGTGGACCACAACATCTTCTTCCACCACATCATCATCCACAACATCCACCAACCTGAACCACAACCGCAAACGGTAATCTGTATCTATCTCCATACATTGAGGACAATGTCTGATTTAGCTTGGGGGGTGTCACTTAACTGTTTGCTGAGTCTGATTTAGCTTGGGGGATGTTCACTTCACCAATTGTTTAGTCTTCAGCAAATCATCATTCCACCACATTCCATCATAAAGCTGAAAAATAAAAAGAGATTTATCACTTGGAATGCCTGGTTTTGAAGATGATCTTTAAGCAATTAGATGATTATTCTATCACATCTTTGCATATGATCCATTGAACTTAGATCTTTTAAAGATTTTCATTGCCTATGTTTAGTTTTTTTCTTTAAGTAACCATTAAAGTTTGAACTTATCCATTAAATTCTACTCGACTTCTTCCAAATTGAAGATTTCTAATAGAATCATTTTTTGGAATTAACTCTCTTGTGTTACTCTTTATGCCTAGATTTCTAATTGCCCTTCTCTTTAAAAATAAAAAAATTTGTAAAAGTAAGTATTATCGACCCACTGGGGGGAGGTAGTGGTGAATTGTCGATCAGCTGGGGAAGGGAAGATTTACTTAACTTATGCATACAAAAAAAATAATATTTTTAGTAAAACGGTTGCTTAGGCTGCGGCTTTGTCTAATCTTGTGTAACGTATATGCGACCCGCTGGGGGGAGGCGGTGGTGAATTGTCGACCAGCTGGTGAAGGGAAGGTATACAGATCATTGAGGTTGCTTACGGGGGTTCGGGAAACCGACAAAGCTGCCTTTCTGTAAGTGCACTTAAGTAAGCGTTTTCAGCTGTGTCTCCTCTCGCCGCGACGAAATGATCCAGCAAAAACATTCTGTCCAAGAGCACGAAAAAGTTGAAGAATAAAAAAAAAATAGCCAAACAAACAAACAACAAAAGAAAGAAAATAAGTGTTTTTTTTAGAAGAGGGCAATTTAGCAACTTTGTATAAATCGTAGCATAACGAGTGTTTTCTTTGCATGGTTTATTTTAAATCCTCTATGAAAGAAGGTTGTTAAGACAATTTAATTAATTAAGCTCTCTCTTTTCTAAGGTTGAAATTTGATAATCTTAATATATGCATTTGAAAATTTTAAATTGCTAAGATCAATTGCCTCATATGCATAGATGTGTTGTGAATCTTCGGAAGATTATTTATAGAGAATCTAATTTACCAAGGCATCTCAATTTTTGGAAAATTATTCAGGTTTTTTGCTTGAGGACAAGCAAAATGCTAGCTTGGGGGAATTTGATAAGTCTTAATTTGGTAGAATTTTACCCTAGGCTTAGTATTGAAAATGTGCAAAAATGAAGCTTAAATTTTCTTTGATACGTCATTTTATGTGACTTTTTGTAACATTTTTACAATCTGCTTTCATGAGTGTGTTCATCATATTTCAGGGAATAAACGTACCAAATTTGGAGTTATTTTGACATCGTTTGGATAGGAAACGATGTGGAGAAAGAAGATGCTGAAAATCTAAAAAAACAGCAATCCGACCAGACCCGAAACCCATTTTCCGAATCCAAAACAGACCCGTTAGTCGGTTTAAAGTCCGAATCTGAGACAATTTCTTTCCTAAATAAGTCTTGAGTTGTAATTGGTTAATTCTAAGACTTATGTACTTAAGTAGAGAGGCTTTTGGCTCACATGCTTTTTTACATACTAGCCATTAGGGTTTAGTTTAGTTTATTAGAGCCCCCTTCTCTATTTTATTGCTTTTGTAAGCCGGCAAGGACGGTAACTTCAATTCTCAAGCAATCAAGTAAGTTTTTATTTATTTCTTATTATTATTTCTGCATTCTTATGGCTTTTTGCGAGTAGATCCCTTATAGGGTTAGGGATGACCTAATCCGGAAGGCGTGATTCTTCCTTGGTTTTGATCTCAAGTTTTGGAGTTATTTTCTAATGTTTTCTTCCTCTAAACCCTAAATTCTCATTTCGGCAACAGACGTAATAGTTGAGCCTTAGCTACAATTTAGGGGAGTTCTTGAGTCCTTAGCGCTTTGACGCGGACCTTGAACAGGAGAGAGGCTCTCGCCAAACATGACAGTGGAAGCGATCCTCTGGCTGTTGACCCAGCGCCTCGAACTGGAAACTTAATTTGTCTTGGAAAACAATGAAAATTAATTCACAATCCTCAGACCTTGGATAGAATTATGCCGGATGGTTATGGAATTCCCGAAACCCTAGGTTTTAATTCCTGTTTTATAAATCCAGATTTCATACCTGCAATTTACTACTTTAAAACCCTAGATTGATAGCTTTAGTAGTAAAATTAGTTATAGAAAAACAACCCACAACTCGTTTAGACTTAATCAGTGATCCATTAAGCTAGTAAGATGAATACGCTTGTTCCTCATGGAATTCGACCCTCAAGTGCTCAATGTTCAACCGTCCACTTGTGGTATTACAAAATCACACCGTTTTAGGTGCGATTAGGCTCTCGTGACCATTGAGATTACCTCTGGTCATTACCCCAATCATCAGCAACACTTGAGTCGAAAGAGTTCTGATGGACCGGGGCAGTTCTTTGAACCTTCTATTGGTCAAGGCCCTAGACGACGTGCAAATCCCTCGTTCCAAGATTAAACCCATAATTCATCTATTTTATGGGATAATCCCTGGACCCTCAATGATGCCGATGGGACAGATTGTGTTATCGGTAACATTGGGAGAGCCAGACAACTTCCGAACAGAATTGATTACCTTTGATGTAATTGATTACGATTCAACTTATAACGCTATTTTTGGAAGGCCATCTCTTGCTAAGTTCTGGCGGCAACGCATTATGCTTATCAATGCGCCAAGTTGCCAGACCCCAAAGGCGTTATTTCGGTCCGAGGCAGCTAGAACATGGCACTTACTTGTGATCGGCTAGCTCTGGAGTTGGAGGATCAGCTTCCCCTTCGGGATGTTAAGATTGCGACCACGGCCTCTGATACGATCAAAGTTGCTCCACGACCAGATGAGAAGCTAAAGCTAAGCTAAAGCTATTTCCATTGTACCCAGATGATCCATCTAGAACCATTCGGATTGGATCAGGCCTGGACGACAAATAGGAACTTGAGCTCGATACTTTCCTCCAGGCTAACGTAGATGTGTTTGCGTGGAAACCATCCGACATGCCTAGAGTCCCAAGGGAGGTAATTGAGCATAGGTTAGTAATTCAACCTGGATAATGACCAATAAAGCAAAAGCTCAGATGCTTTATTGTTGATCGGTAAGAAGCCATTCGTTCGGAGTTGGACAAACTCCAGAAAGCAGGATTTATTCGCGAAGTCGATCATCCTGAGTGGCTTGCAAACCCGGTCATGGTCCTAAAGTCAAATGGTAAGTGGCGCATGTGCGTCGATTACACCAGCCTAAATAGTGCCTATCCGAAGGATGATTTTCCCCTTCCCCGCATCGATTAGTTGGTCGATTCTATAGCAATTTGTGAACTGATGAGTTTCCTGGATGCTTACTATCAGGGTACCATCAAATTAGCATGGCAGAAGAAGATGAAGGGAAAACTGCTTTGATCACACCATTTGGCACCTACTGCTACGTTAGAATGCTATTTGGTCTCAAGAACGCCAGTTTCATGTATCGGCCCTTGATACAAAAGACCTTTCTTTCCCAGTCGGGGCATAATCTCGAAGCTTACGTTGATGATTTGGTTGTAAAAAGCTTGAAATGTTCAAATCATTTAGATGATCTTGCTGAAATCTTTGGTAATCTAAACAAGCATGGAATAAAATTGAACCCAGAAAAGTGTTCTGTCAGGGTTTCTTCTGGCATACATTTATAGCCATTGAGTAAATGAGATCTCCTTCGACCATGAAGGACATCTAGAGCTTAACAAGTCGCATGGGGGCTTTAAGCCGTTTCATATCGCGACTAGGCGAACGAGGACTACCTTTCTTTAAGGCTCTTCACAAATACAATGGTTTTACCTGGTTGGATGAAGCCAAAAAAGCCTTTCAAGGGGTTAAAGCATATATGTCTAGTCCGCCAGTACTGGTTTCTCTGAATTTAGGGGAGCCATTACTCCTTTACTTGGCGGCCACCCCTCATGCAGTCAACGCGGTTTTGGTCGTGGAGAGAGGGGTGTGCAACAACCAATCTATTATGTAAGCGGCGTACTTCATGGACCAAAGAAACGTTACCCTGAGGTCCAAAAGATACTTTACGCACTTCTGATGGCTTCCTGTAAGCTACGACATTACTTTGAAGCGCACAAGATTACGGTGCCTTTGTCCTTCCCATTGGGAGATATTGTCCGGAATCTGGAGAAATCTGGTCGCATCATGAAATGGACAGTGGAACTTGGAGCATTTGACATCCATTTCACCCCTCGCGTAGTAGTTAAATCTGAAATTTTTGCAGACTTTGTGGTCGAATGGACTAATCCCGACCCTCCTGCGCAAGAATCTAAAGATTTACAATGCACCGACCATTGGATGATGTATTTGATGGTTCTTGTTGCATCTAGGATCTAGGCTATTATGCCTGACCTAATTTTGATGATTAATGAAAATAAAGTGTTTCAGACTAATTGTGCTGTTGAGATATTTGATACAGAGTTTTGTGGGAAAACAAACAAGAGGATCAAGATGAGTCAACATGAAGCACAAGTCGCAAAGTACAAAGACAAGACGTAAATCGCAAACATGAAGATGCAAAGGACCTGAGGTAATCTGTATTTATTTTTACCGATCTCGGCGTTTGGAGGTTGATCGGTTTAGGAACTTATTTCTTAGTTTTAATCATACTATAAAGAGGGGCTGCAAGTCCTCTCTAAATTTCCAACATAAACCGAGAAAATACTAGGTCACTGCATTGCATTAATTTCGGTTGGATTTGGTTTTGAAAGATTTGGATTTTTAGTTGAGTTTTTGATAGTAGAAGAGTTTTTGCTTTTTCTAGAAAGATCTAGGTAGATCTTGCTTTTTCTTCTGTTGACAAAATATAGCCCTTTAAATTATCTTTCAAACGAGCTATTAAAATATTCAATCGGATTTCTGGATCAAAAGTTATAACTGTCTTTATCCATGCTGACTGTCAGTTTGCTATGCTGACTGTCAATTTGGATTGTCAGTTTTGTTAACTGACAGTTGTTCAGAGAGTTTGTTTTTTGAGCCAAAAATTTTTGACCTAAACTGACTGTCAGTTTGTATTTCGACCTCGAGCTGTTTGATTTGAGTTTCTGTTTTAACTAGTCGATGTTTTGGTCGAAACTGACTATTAGTTTGTCATACTGACTGTCAGTTTGGAGTATTAGTTTCCATATACGACCAGCAAAGTTTTATCCGTGATTTTTGTCAGCCGTTGAGGTAGGAATTGACTGTCAGTTTGTGCTATTTTGTTTCCATAAACGACCTCAAACGGCTAGCTGAGTTTTCTCCTGATTTTACTGGTCGTGACCCAAACTGACTGTCAGTTTGCACTGTTGCTTTGTGTGCGAGATCCAACAGCTCTTTTGATTCTTGAGGCTATAAATAGAGGCTTTGAGCTGTTTTTTTGTACACCAAGCAGCCTCATACTCTCATATACACTTGAGCATTCTTTGAGAGTTTTAAAAATCTTGATTTGTTGATCAAGTCATGAGTTCTGAGATCCACCGAGTTTTCTGTTTGCATCATTCTTGCATACTTAGAGTTTCTCGGTGATTGTTGGAGGTCTAGAAGAGACATTGCTGCTTATTACTCTTGGTGAACGCCCTCAACTAGACGGTTTGGTGGTGTGGCTGTTGACTTCTCCTGTTCGGAGATTGTCGGAGAGGCTCGGCGTGTTTGTAAAAGGCATCGATGCTCGCCTTTCCGGAGTGGACAAGGAGCAACCACTAGTGAGAAATATCCTTCGTGGATATTGAAGCAAGACTCAATTCACTTGAGTGCTTCAACGAGGATTATGGGAGACCGAGCGTGTTTCTGAGACCTCGGGAAAAATCTTGTGTTCGTTCTCTCTATCTTTTCTTTATAATTAATTGAATTGCAATTTGATTCTTCTCTTTGCAAAATTTGTTTTTACTTAAAGTTTTTAAAGCCTCCTATTCACCCCCCTCTAGTTGGCATCCTTGATCCTACAATTCTCACAGTTTTCAACACTCGGGGGCTGGAGTGGTCTTAATCACGCCTCAGAGCGACCAACTCAAGTATATCATTCAATTACACTTTGTTGTGACCAACAACGTAGTAGAATATGAAGGTATTATTGTAGGGCTCCCGGCAGCCAGATTCCTTAGAGGCCGTCGATTAGTGGTGAGGGGAGACTCACAGCTAGTCGTAAACCAGGTAAACAAGGAGTACAGCACCTCTGATGAGACAATGGCTCATTACCTGGGGGAAGTGAGGAAATTGGAAAAAATACTTCAGTCACTTCGAAGTCCAATACATCCCGCGAAAGGACAATATACTCGCAGACCAATTATCAAAAATTGGATCTTCACACACATCTGCTCCGGCAGGAGTGTTCGTCGAACACTTAAAACACCCTTCGATCAAGGATGATTTGGTGACAGTTTGCGTCATCAACCTTGGACATGAAGGAGATTGGACCCGACCATTGCAGATCTATCTCGAACATAGGACCATGCCCAAGGATGAAACCAAAAGTGATCAGTTAATTCAAAAAGCTCATCTGTATAAACTCATCGATGGAGTTTTATATAGAAAGGGTACTCAAGGAGTATCCATGCGTTGCATATCTCAAGAGGAAGGTAAATCACTCTTGAAAGAAATTCATGATGGTGTATGTGGTGCACACGCGTCGTATCGAACAGTGGTCGGAAAAGCATTCCGACAAGGATTTTATTGGCCTTCGGCACTCGATGATGCCTAGCATTTGGTCAAAACATGCCCACAGTGTCAATTTCATGCAAGACAAGTTCATCAGCCTGCATATACTTTACAAACTATTCCTCTAACATGACCTTTTGCGGTCTGGGGAATAGACATCGTGGGTCCTATACCCCAAGCGGTCAATGGGTACAAGTTCTTGTTCATAGCCATTGACGTGTTTACGAAGTGGATTGAAGTTGAACCAATCCGCAACGTTACTGCCGCTGCGGCACCAAATTATTTCATAAGAATATAGTCACATGATTTGGTGTTCCAAGTCGTCTCATCACCGACAATTGTTCCCAGTTCGTTAGTGGTTTCTTCTTGGACTATTGCAACGACATCGGAACCAAAGTGTGTTTTGCATCTGTAGCTCATCCGCAGAGCAATGGAGGCGTTGAGTGCCAATGGGCAGATATTACAAGGCATCAAGAAGCGTGTCTTCGATCACCTTAGAATGCGCTCGGGGGCTTGGGTAGATGAACTCTACTCCATTCTATGGGCACTACGCACTACTTGTAGTTAAGCTACGGGTGAGACACCTTTTCAACTAGTATATGGCGCAAAGGCTGTCTTACCTATAGAAATTCGCATTGGGTTTGTTCATGTGGATCAGTTCGATCATGCTGGTCAACACGAACAACGTGCCTAGGAGATTACCCTCCATGAGGAGAAACGCGACCATGTGCTGATCAAGTCTATGGTATATTTACAAGCTTTACGTAAATACCATAGTAAATGGGTGTGACTTCGTAGTCTTTACGTAGGTGACTTGGTTTTATGGAAAATACAAAACCAGTCTAATCGCAACAAATTGTCCCCTCAGTGGGAAGGCCCTTATACTTTGGTCTCAGTACCGCGACTAGGATCAGCCCGATTGGCGATGGAGGATGGAAGGATCTTGTCCAATACATGGAACATAGATCAATTACGCATGTTCTACGTGTAAGTTTCCCATCTCTTTTATCCTTTTCAATTAGCATGTTTTTGTTAAAAAATTATGAGTACTTTCCTTTGTATTATGTTATGGTTTGATTTCTTTTCTCTCTACCCTGACCGAGCCATGCTCGGGGGTTGGTCGCCGATAATCATCTTGCTATGATAACCAAGTTGGATTCGCTGTCCAATCTCATGGTCGCATCTAGATAAGACATTCCTAAATAAGCCGTTTCTAAACGGATATGGGACTTACTAGCATGTTTTTGATCATTTGAGGGGTTGCCAGTCCGTAAGAAACATTAGGATTGTACTAAGATCAGTATTGGTGTGGCTAGATGATCGTATTTAGGTTGAGACATTCCTTTATAAACCGTTTCTCAACGTATAAGGAACTCATCAGATATTTCCTGATTGTCAGTAACCCATATTACTCCTGAGATTATAATACCATGTCTTCAATATGTATGATCTTAGGAGGGGCTAGAGTAATATGGACATAATATAAAACAAAATTGAGTACATTTTTCCAATCCAAAAAAAAAAGCATGCATTTGCATATTATAATTGCATATGTACAGGTACAATAAAAACAAAGGATCATTGTTCATTACAATGAAATTACAGTAAGCCAAACTCTTTCAAAAGATCTTCAATGAGGGGCTTGACCTCTTCTATAATGGCTTCAAGCTGATCTTCACTCTTGATCTTGACATCTCCTACCACCGGTTTCAAATCCAAACTTGGGCCGTGGTAAAGTCTTAACTTGCATAGAATGGCAGAGGCTACAGATCTTGCATTGGTCTTCATTGCCTCTTCTTACCGTTTCGTATCTTCAAGAAGATACTCTAGGAGTGATTCAGCTTGAGCCGCGACCAATTTGCATGAATCGCTGAGGCTTAAGTTGTCCTTTTGAGGCTCGATTATATCTGCCTTCCGCAAATTCGCAACCATCTTCAGTTTTTCAAAGATTTCTGATTGAACATTGCTGCAAGATGAAATTGTCGCCTTTAAGGTCATGTTTTCCTCACAGACAGTGCCAATCTTTGAGCTTTGATGCTCGATGGTCGCACGAAGGTCATTTTTCTCCTTTGAAAGAGAGCTTATTTGATCGTCTTGTACTGCATGAACAAAGTAATTGATTTTACAACAGTTCATGTAAAGAAATAATTCTCTCTGGTCAGAAGAAAAACTTACAAGAAAGCTTTAACTGTGCCTCGCGAAGTTCCTTCTCCATAGAAGAAAATTTAGCAGACACAGCTTCTTCCTGGGTTTGCCAATCAACCATGCTTTTTGTCAAGAAGGCATTTTCCTTGTGACAAGGAAGGCAGTTACTTAGATGAAGTTCAAGTTGGAATAAATGAGATATAGATACTTACTGTTGTAGCTGACTGATCTCCCGTTGTGTGACGTCAATACGCATTACTAAAGCTTTTGACTTGGTTGCCACGCAGGTCAGATCCTGCACACAATGAGATTTGCCATTTAAACTTGAACATTCCTAAGATTCGCAATTCCAAAAAAGGTAAAAGAATTTTACTTAGCTCTATGAAATTGCTTAAAGAAGCATCCTCGGGTTCATTCAAAGGTTGAACCTTGAGACCAGAGACCAGTCCTTTCCTTGACAACAGGAGCAGCAAATGGTTAATGTTGCTGGTCCACTCCTGCGGTCAAGTTGGCGGTTTCCATCCCTGGGGATTGGAGGTCCGCAATTATCTCCTCGACAATGTCTTGAGAGACTACCTCAGCCATTGTGCTCGCACCTGTGTCACCCTTGACCTCCACGGTAGGTGTTGCGCCGGTCCTTGAGGAGGTCGGCTAGGCACTAGACACAGGGGTCCTAAAAATATCATGATTTGTGACATCCATGTTTTCAAAACAAACAAGATGTGGCAAAATGCGATATCCTTACTTGAGCCGAAACCCGATCACAGACTTGGGTTTCGGTGATGCACTCTGGGGAGAGAGAAGCCCATTGGGTGCCCCTATTGAAGTGTCATCAACAACTGTCCTTGTCTTCCTCTTCTTGAATAGGACAGTGTCTTCTTCCTCCTGCACATTCAAAATACAATTGGCATATGCAAGGAAATGAAAATTTAAAGACTGCGAAATTCTTACCACAGCAGCTCCTTCAATATTCGAAGGAGGGGTTACCAACCCTGAATTAGTTGGAATCACGGCCCCAGAATCCTCTGTGACCGTGGAGGCTGGGATACATGCCTCAGGGTTGAGAATTTCTTCTGTGGCCGGAAGTTCCTCCGTGACCACAGGACCCCTTACCTCAACATTTGCCCCCGCCATGGAGGACAAAATGTTGGCAATAGTGGGGGAGGATGGCTCCTCTGGAACATCAACCTCCAGAGAACTCGTCGCCTTCCTCTTACGGCAGATGAGAGGAACCTCATCTTCCTCATCCTCGCTCCCCTCACCCCGCACGACTAAGAAGTGACTCCTATTCATACTTGGTACAATAGGGGGAAGAGAAAATCTTACCGCAGTATCTTTCGCGGCTATTTTCTTCTTCTTCGAAGAAGCCTCTCCTATGACCTTCTTGGATGATTTAGGGGTCGGCTCCTTTGTCTTCTTTGACTTAGAAGAGGATCTCTTTACCCTCTTCGATGCTGACCTTCCAGAAGGCCCGGCATCATCACTAGGACGCTTTGTCCCGGTGGTTCACCCCTTCAGCAGCTGCATCATTTCAGGAATTTCGATTTGGTGATGAAAATCAACATGCGTTCTTAGACATCTTCCTCGAATGAAGTCTTACTTTTTGACGCTCCTGTCTGAGATCGTCACCGCTGTTGATCAAGCTCTGAGGCCGTGGTGATCCTCAAGCTCCTTCTATGGTGGCATTATATGGCCGTAGAAGGTTATTAGTCCTTTTCTCAATTTCGGACAAGGACAACACTACATCACAAAAAAGTGAATTGCTCGACATGGAATTTTTTGTTAGTAAAATTGCACATTTTCCACCTCCCAAGCAGGATGTTCCCTCTTCTGCAGGGGGCTTATCCTGTTCTTCATGAAGTCATGGATGATATCCTGTGCGGTTAATCCCTAATGGACTAAGTGAAGAATTTCCTGGGCCTGCTTCTTCAATTCTTGATTCAAAGCAGGAACGATGTCCATTTCACTGCTCTTCTCCGGTTGATGATTCTCGAACCAGAGACCACTTTCTGATGGGGAGGGGGGTGCAGTAGAACCATTTCTGGTGCCATCCGTGCACAGAATACTACAGAGGGAGAAAGGGGTAATCTTTCTTCTCCCTCATGTGGAAGTATATACATCCTGCGGCACTGGCGCTTTTCGACCATGCCGAGAAGTAGAATCGTCGAAAGAGATCTACGCTTGGTAGCGCTCTGACGAAGGCTTCGCACAAATGCTGGAAGATCGGCAAAAAAAGAATGGCTTTGGGATGAAGGTTTACCAGCTCCAGCCCATAGTGCGCTAGGACATCCTGAAGGAACTTGCTTTCTGGGAATTGGAATCCACATTGTAAGAACTTTTCAAAGATTACTAGTTCGTTCTCATGAACGACTGGGTTTCCTCATTCTTCTCTGCCAGCCGCCAGTTGATTAGCAGCCGCGGGGAAGGATCTCTTCTTTCTCTAGCATCATCAAGCTCTCCTCACTATGGTGGATTGATTGGCTCCAGGATGCCATTGCTGATGAGATCAGTGGAAAAACAACAGCTTTTGTGGCGATGAGAGCAAGGTGCAAAGAGAGGGTTTTTTGCGGCGAAAGTAGTTAAGGCAGAAGAGGGTTTTTCTTCTGAAGCTTCTAAAGCAAGCTACCTCTTCCTTTTATATGCCCAAGGCCACTACTCACCAGGTTCATTATTTTAATCATTTCTCATAGCAGGTGTTGTCTCAAATACAAGCCGGTATCATATCATTAACCCTGTTTGAATCTGAAACAAAATGCGTCTGTTTTAGATTACTATATCATTTTATTTCACATTCGGGGGCTATGGTACAGATAATTATATGAGAATTTTTGAGGAATTAATACCTTATGATTCTAGGGTAATATTTTCAACATTATGATCTCAAAAATGATTTGTACTATGTATGATCACAATGCTATTTCTGTGATCTCGGTACTATTTATGGCACAATGCAGTTCTGTGACCTCAGTGCTATGTGTGGTCTCAATGCTGTCCTGTGACCGCACTATTCTTCATGGCCTCAATGCTGGTCTATGACCTTAGTGTTGTCCTGAGTTAATCTCGGATAGAGGACTTGATACCTGTGTATGTTCTAGTCGCAGAGATATTTACCTGTAACTATCTTTCACACAGAGAATATAAAGATTTCAATTGGTGATTATAGATTAAACATAATCTCAAAGAGTCAAATATGTAAGGAAAAGGAATTCTTTATTTCTTGCAGTCCTTACATAAAAAAGGGATGCAGGCAACTAAAGCGTCGACTTGATCCGAAAGTAATTTACAAAGTTCTCCCATGGGCATGTTGGCATCAGTGGGATTAACACTGGCCACCCCAAGAGAACTGGCGACGTCTCTCAGCCTATTGACGTCATCCCTTATTATGAGGGAGCAATTATCCCTAATTGTGTTGGAGAGGTCTTGCTGCTCTCGGGTGTGATCCCTCTCCAGCCAGAACTTGCGCGCTTCTTCGCGAGCTCCATCATAACACCCTGCCAGGCGTAGAGTGATTGGGGAGATTTCATCAATACGCTTCTCCAGCACCTCTTTTTCTTCTCTGAGGGTTCTGACCAAGTCAGATTTCTCCCTCAGAAGAGCCTATATCTCAGCAAGCTGATCGCTAGGAGCTCCAGGAGCCTCCTCCTCCTGTACATACATGGATTAGTTTCTAAAGCATGTGACCAACAGAGAATATGAGGATAATTACCTCAGAAGTAGAGGAGAAAGCCAAGCATGGAAGGGGATTTGGTCCCAAAGGCCCTATGGGTGCAATAAGACTTTCCCTAGAAGAGTGATGATCCAAAGAAGGTGATGAAGGTGCAACTGGATGGGTTGCAAGGGCTGGAGAAAGGTGTAATGTGGCCACCCGGATCTCTGTCCTCGTTATCATTTTTGGTGCAGCTCCACTGGAAGATCCTTCGTCATTTCTGGATCTCTTCTTTGGAGGGATCATCTCCTCGATCACCTGTAAGTTCGAAAAGGCATTACTTTGGAAATGATCAAGCTATGGGAGAAAATATGGCACAAATGATTCAGAAGAGGACTACCTTCTGATGATCCTGTTCAATCTTAGTTCCTATTTCTATTTCTTTCTCATCACTCTCAACAATATTTTTGGAGTCTTAGTTCTCCATTAAGATGAAAGTTGTAGAGGAAACGAGAAGTAGGGAGATGAAATAAGTTCTAACGGACTTAGCCAAAAAGGAAGCTTATGAGTTTTAGAACTGAAAGGCTTCGCTATTTATAGAGCCTGGAGGTGACGGTTCGCATTCGCGGGTGCCTCGAGTTCTTAAGCACACTTACGGCTTTTGTCTTGGTTAAATGGTCAACAATATCATGATTACCTATCAAGAAAAACCCAGAGATTTTTTTTGAGAAACCAACCGCCACATAGCGCACAGTGCAAACTGAAGAAATTGAAGCATCGGGTTACATATTCGATGCAGATTAAATTTGAAATTATAATCTTTTTATGTCTTCAAATTTGGGGGCTAGCTGACGAGGATTATCACCCGAGCTATTTTATTTAACATATATCGTGTTCAAGGCAAGTTTGGATATGATATATGCCTTTGTGTCCTAGCAGTCACTATGGTCACAGACGGACAGCTTTCTGTACACCAGAAGGTCGTGGGCACAGAGTTAGTCTATGATTACAGGAAATGCGTGGTCATCAGGTCGCAGGCTATGTGCGAATAGAGGGTCGCTGGCTATGCGTGATCAAGATAACTTGGGGGTGTTCGAGCCTTTACTGGACACGTTCCCAGGATCAAGATAACTTCTCCCACATGTGAAGACAATCGTCAAAAAGTTAATATGTGCGGTTATAACTACACAAATTAACCAGCGAAGAGATAAGTGTGGTTATACAAACTACACTATGGCAACTGTCCGAAACCATTTTCACATTGGCATCCTTTCATTCAGTATAAAAGGATGGCTAATGTACGATACAAGAAGACACTCTCTTTGATTGATCAAGACTTAGAAATTGTAGTCCATAGATAGAAGTGTAAAGAGAGATTATCTCCTGTGATAATCTTTCTTCCCTGTAAACTCTTTTATTCATTGTGAAATCACAACAGGATGTAGGTCTATTACTCCATCCATCGAGGGTTCGAACCTGTATAAATTCTCGCGTCTCTATTTCATTGCTCATCTTAACTTACTTGAGGACACCCTGAAAGGTCTCACATACAACTCACAAATCTGCGTAAGATCGAGAGAGCACTCCAAGTCCAAATCGTCGACAGTTATATCTACTTAATGAGGCATAAGTCTGAATCTTTTGAAAAGTTCAAAGAATATCATAATGAAGTACAAAATCATCTTGGCAAGAAAATTAAATTCCTATGATCAGATCGTGGAGGAGAATATTTGAGCCAAGAATTTAGCAATCATTTAAAGCAATGTGGAATTGTTCCACAGCTAACACCGCCGGGGACACCTCTATGGAATGGTGTGTCTGAACGACAGAATTGAACCTTGTTGGACATGGTTTGATCAATAGTGAGCCAAGTCGATCTTCCATTGTCTTTTTGGGGATATGCTCTAGAAACTGATGCGTTCAACTTAAATAGGGCTCCGTCAAAAGCGGTAGAGAAGACACCATATGAGATATGGACTGAGAAGCGACCTAGTTTGTCTTTTCTCAAGATTTGGGGCTGTAAGGTATACGTGAAACGTTTGATGTCTGACAAACTCACACGCAAATCAGACAAGTGCTTCTTCATGGGGTATCCCAAGGAAACGAAAGGATATTACTTCTATAAGAAGGATGAGAACAAAGTGTTTGTTACTCGTAATGGTGTATTTCTTGAGAAAGAGTTTCTCACAAAAGAAATTAGTGGGAGTACAATGCGACTTGAAGAAATTCAAGAACCATTGAAAAATGGTTCAGCTCCCACTGAGTTTCAAGAAGGACCACAAACTGTTCAAGAAACGGTTGTGGGAACACTAGCCCCGCGTAGGTTTTGGAAGGGTCTGTAATGTACCTAAGAGGTACATGTTCCTTACCACAGAATGATGGAACATATTATTATTAGACAATGATGAACCCAAGACTTATGGGGAAGCAGTGGTGAGCCCAGACTCTGAGAAATGGCTTGACACCATGAGATCCAAAATAGACTCCATGTATACTCATCAAGTTTGGAACTTGATTGTTTTACCCGATGGTGTAAAACCCATTGAGTGTAAATGGGTCTCTAATAAAAATATTGACATGGATGGAAATGTTCACATTTATAAAGCACGATTGGTTGCGAAAGGTTTCAAACAAATTCAAGGAATTGATTATGATGAAACTTTCTCAACGGTCACTATGCTAAAGTCAATTCGGATCATCCTAGCAATTGTTGCCTACCATGATTATGAGATATGGAAAATGGATGTTAAAACAACTTTCCTCAATGGAAATCTAAGTGAGGATGTGTACATGACACAGCCCAAAGGTTTTACTCATCCACAAAATACTAGGAAAGTATGCAAGCTTCAGAAATCCATTTATGGATTGAAGTAAGCACCTCGTAGTTAGAATATTTGTTTTGATGAGATAGTCAACCAATTTGGCTTCATAAAAAATGAAGATGAACCTTGTGCTTACAAGAAGGTTAGTGGGAGTACACATGCATTTTTGGTTTTGTATGTAGATGACATATTATTGGTCGGAGATGATATTCTTATGCTTGAATCTATTAAGTCTTCTTTGAGAAATAGTTTCTTTATGAAAGATTTGGGAGATGCAGCATACTTACTGGGTATTAAGATCTATAGAGATAGACCTAAACGGCTAATTGAATTAAGCCAAAGTACATACATCGACAAGGTGTTGAATCGATTGAGCATGCAAGACTCGAGGAGAGATTTCTTACCCATGTCACATGGCATTAGTCTTAGCAAGAGTCAATGTCCTATGACATCTGATGACCAAGATTCCATATGCTTCGACTATTGGTTCTATCATGTATGCTATGCTTTGTACACACCCAGATGTTTCTTACGCTGTAAGTTCTACGAGCTGATACCAATCAAACCCGGGTGAGAGTCATTGGATAGCTGTTAAAAACATCCTAAAGTACTTGAGAAGCACTAAGGATGTGTTCCTGGTTTATGGAGGTGAGGAAGAGCTCATTGTAAATTGTTACACTAATGTTAGCTTCCAAACCGACAAGGATGATTACGGATCGCAATCTGGGTTTGTGTTTTGTCTCAATGGAGGAGCTGTGAGTTGGAAGAGTTCTAAGCAAGAGACAGTCGCCGATTCTACAACAGAAGCCGAGTACATAGCTGCTTCTGAAGCAGCAAAGGAAGTTGTTTGGATAAGAAAGTTCATCTCTGAACTTGGTGTGGTTCCTAGCATTGTTAGTCTGGTGGATCTCTATTGTGATAATAGTGGAGCCATCACTCAAGCCAAGGAACCAAGGTCACATCAGAAGTCCAAGCATATACTTCGGCGATATCACCTTATACGAGAGTTTATCAGTAGAGGTGATGAGAAAAATATGCAAAGTAAATACAGACTTCAGTGTGGCAGATCCTTTGACGAAGCCTCTCTTGCAACTAAGCATGAGGCGCACACTAGAGCAATGGGTATTTGATACCTACATGATTGACTCTAGTGCAAGTGGGAGATTGATAGAGATATGCCCTAGAGGCAATCATGGAGATAATTGTATCATATAGTGTTTATGAATTGTTATTGTATTTCTTGAATAAAGTATCACTTTTATTGATCAATAAGTATGTGACTTGTTCGTGGAACTCTTTATAATGATATATGAATTGTCTCTTTTTACCTACAGCATTATTAGTGATACTTATTCTAAACATCCCTGACTTTCGGCATTATATGGAATAATAATGCAAGTTAAGTCAGCACGATGATTAATTGATAGTCAAGTTTCACGGACCATGGATATGAGATATCAAGTCAATTTCATGGACACATGTTGGAGAACATGTTGGTCGGATTGACCCAATTTGAGACACTGTTGAGATTTTATGTGTCATCAGTTTGTTTCTAACAGTTATTTTTGGTTTATCTTTAGACTTGAGATCACCATGGTTTCATACATGCGTAGTAGCATACCTTGGTGTTATCAACCACTGCTTTTAACCGAGTAGTCATAAAAGTGACATACAAATATGTTATGAACCATGTGGTTGGAAGTGAATGGTCAAGATGGAATTTGCCCCTCCCATATCTTGAGAGAGATATCTCTGGACACCTTGATGTAACTGGACTAATAAAGTGCATGGCCATGCCGAATATAGTTGAGAGTCAACTATGGATTAAGGTTAGTCCATTATAAGATCAAGAAAGGACTGAGCTATTCAAGGATGACACGTTTCTCACCGTTAGTTAGATCTGGTATCATGAGGCAAAGAGATAATCCATGATAAGTTGTATAGGTTCGTCGGATATGATCTTTGTGTGTACGTGGGTAGTCATAATGTCTTGCTAGGGACTGTTTATGACTTGTGATTTGGTAAGTTGTTTCCGATCGCGGCCAATTATACATGAACCTACAGGGTCACACACTTAATAGGTTGGAGCATTAATTCGATAAGATCTGAAACGGGTCTCATATTGGTAATGGGTTTACCATTAGGATTAGGATTTGCATTTGAGTAGGACTTATCTGCAAGACCTTATAAAAAGATGCGAGGTGGGCATGCAAAAAATATAATCTGATCTATTCTGGCCGGCACCACCATCCACAAGATAGATCTCGTAAAACCCTAGGCACGTGTGCTGGTGCTAGCACACGAACACGCGGTGCTCTTTCTCTGAACGTGTGGATTTCCGTAGAGGTGCGGCTGGTATTGCTGCACTACTGGTCACAATCCAGTTGCGACATCGACTCTTCTGTGGCTGTTGCGTTGTCACATCTGCACATCTAGTGGTAAACCTCTTGATATATGATCTACTGCTTGTAAGCTTCTTGGAATTTTGGGTAAAAATTTTTGAATTTGTGCTAGAGTAGCAAGCTTGTTCCCCCTCAATAACTTCAGACCGAGGCTGCTTCGGTATATAGGTGAAGCAAATCCAGGAACAGTCACCAAAATTGTGGATACGCCAGCTATTTTCTCAGATGGTTTTGTTATACCTGAATGTATGGTGCTATGGCGATTTTTCTGGGTATTCCAGCAATGTATTACACCTTTTACATACATAATACCCGTCCTTTGCATCAATGGAACATTCTTGACAGGAAACTATAAGAGTACTCTACTAATTGCCATGGCAACTGATGCCAATGACCAGTTTCTGCCCATAACATATGCAGTGATTGACGGGGAGAACTACAACAGCTGGTTGTGGTTTTTAAGAAAACTAAAGTTTGTTACCAAAGACTACTATATTCTCATTTCAGGACGACTACGGGAGAAGATTTCTAGAGTGTCCTAGAGAAGATAATCAGAAGTGCACTTTCCTGCATTGACTCGATCCCGAGTGAAACACAAATGTTGCACATACGATACTCTATCTTCTTTATATAAAGAAGAGACTCTATGAGAAGGTGGACTTCATGGAGAGCCTGTCAATCAACATGGACGATATCCAACACATGTGTTGCTAGAGACGTACGATACTCTATCTTCTTTATATAAAGAAGAGACTCTATGAGAAGGTGGACTTCATGGAGAGCCTGTCAATCAACATGGACGATATCCAACACATGTGTTGCTAGAGACGTCCTTACTATTGCTCTTGTCATGGACACACGTTCCCAAAAACACGTCATCCAAAGGATTTCAACTGGTCTGATGATTCCAGCAACATAGATGACTTCATGTGTAGATGTCGAGGTGATATTAAAGTCAGTACATCTTGGGTCTACGACAATGCTGGCAGAATGTATGTACATTGCGGCCACGAAGATGAAAGAGAGAAATGCTATTACATGTCATGGCTTGAACCTGAGTGGAATGAAGTAGAGAAGAACACTATAAATATTCTCTTTTAAACGAGCTGGAACTCTCTACTCGGATCAAGTGGTGCTCCGAAGTTTGGTCACCTTTTGTTGCTGTAAATCTAGCTCCAATTTTTTTTGAATGGAAGGCAGTAGGCAAGAAGCCTACTGCTAGATTATATATATATATTCAACCAAGAAAAGATTTGAATTCTTATTCTTTCTGGGACTCTTGGAGCCAAAAGAAATAAATCATCCCTGAAGGCCAATTTCCAAATCAAAAAACTAGGAGACTGAGATTGGAAAATTTTCTTGTTTCCAATCTTCCAGATGTTCCATATGGAAATAATAATGATCTCCAAGAAAAAATCCTTAAAAGGAACAGAATAATATCGAAAATTTCCAATAATGTCCAAAAGAGAGGAGTTCCCCGTCCAGTTCATCATCCATTTTATTCCAATGAAAGACCAACATTGTTTAGCAAAACCACATTTAAAAAAGATATGAGTTTGAGTTTCAATACATCCCTCCTCGCATAATTCACAATCCAAAGAAGGAATAACCAAGTTCCTCCTAATTAACCTCTCTCTAGTATTCAAGCGATCCCAAAGGAAGATCCAGAAAAGACTTTGATTTTAATAGAACAACGATTCTTCCAACAGTATTTAAAAATGGGATGAATAGGACAAACACCCATCAAACTTCTGTAAACCTTGCTTGTTCTATAAGACAAGGAGCTGTTAGAGAGCATGAACCAACCATCATTTGAATGATTATTTTCCACATGACTCTGCTAAAGCAAGAGCATTTGCTGAAATTGAGAGAAAGCCAATTCAGATTGGGGGAGATGAAAACAATCAACATCCAAATTTAAATTCCAAAAATCCTGAACTTTGAAATTCTGGAAGAGAAAGAGTATAATTCTGGCTATTTGTGAGATAGAATTTTTGAGCTCCAAAAATCATTCCAGAAATCATAGGTATCTCCTTTCCCCAAAGAGCAAGAGAAGAGACCTTTAAAAATGATCAAAAGATGCAAAATGTCTTTCCACCAAAAGGACCCAATCATCTGAGAATCTGAAGGCAAATTTTGAAAGTAGTAAGCATTCCAAAGAAGCTGAACCCAAGGAGCTGAATCCTTATTAAAAAATTTAAACAGAAATTTCAGAAGAAGAGCCATATTATGAGATCTCAAGATAATGACTCCAAGACCACCATTCTTCTTAGGTCTACAAATTTTGTCCCAAGAAATCAGACAGTGACCTCCCAAATAACTAGAATGACCTTTCCATAAAAAAGCCCTCCTGATCTTGTCAACTTTATTGATGAAAGAAAAAGGGATTCTCAGGGTTGACATTAGGAACATAGGTAGGGAAGAAAGCACCAAATTAATAAGAGTTAACCTTCCTCCTAATGAAAGGAAGGAGAATTGCCATCCAGATAATCTCCTATCTATATGTTCAATGACCCTGTCGAAATATTCAACCCTTGGCTTAACCACTCCAAGCGGAAGACCCAAGTAAGTAAATGGGAAGGAACCAATTTGACATCCAAGAATTCCGGCAAGATTCCTAGTCAAATCTTCAGAACAATTGATCGGAATTAAAAATGATTTTAGAAAGTTAACTCTTAAACCAATAGAGCTGGCAAAATTATTAAGGAGAGCTTTAAGCAGTAATAATTCCTTAGCATCAGCTTTCACCATAATGAGGGTGTCATCAGCATACTGAATAAAGGGGAAGTCCTCATTTCCCACGACTGACACCGGAAGGCTAAGAAGATCCAAGTTTTTAGCCTGGTTCAAAACAGATTGTAAAAGATCAGAAACTATGACGAACAACAGAGGAGAAAGAGGATCACCTTGACGGACACCTCTTCTACAAATTATTTGCTTGCTGGGAGCTCCATTTAACAGAATTTTGGAAGATCCAAAATTCAAAATGAGACGAATCCAATTTAACCATCTATCACCAAAACCTTTAGACTTTAACACCTCCAGAATAGCTTCATGTTCAATCAAATCGAAAGCTTTTTCAAAATCAAGTTTGAAGAGGATAGACTTTCACTGAGTGGTCTTAAAAATATGAACATATTCATACGCCCAAGCTACACAATCCTGAATGGTTCTGGACTTAATAAGACCATATTGATTACAATGTACAATCAGAGGAATAACTGATTGAAGGCGATTAGCAAGAATCTTGGTAATGATCTTCAAAGAGCTATTCAACAAAGAAATAGGCCTAAAATCAGAGACATTAACAGCACCTTGCTTCTTCGAGATTAAAGTAACAAAAGAAGCATTTAATCTGTATAATTCAGTATCTCCATCAAAGAAACTTCTGATGAGATCATAGAAGTCATGCCTAATGATAGGCCAACTAGCTCTGAAAAAATTTCCGTTAAAGCCATCAGGACCCGGGCTTTTATTTTTAGGCATGCTAAACACCACATGATCAATCTCTTGAGAAGAGAAATTCAACTCAAGGCAGGAAAGCTCTTCGGGAAAAGCAGGAACCATCTCCTCAGGATTAAACAGCATGCTTGAGTATTCCGAAGAGAAAAATCTGTTTTTGAAAGAGACCCATAGATGATTCACCATATCTGCTTGATCAAGAAGATCTATGTTGTTGTCATCCTTCAAGGAAATAATGTAATTCCTTCTAAAATTATTGGAAGCCACAGAATGAAAGAATCTAGTATTTTCGTCTCCCAATTTCTCCCATCTAATACAACCTCTTTGTTTCCAATAGACATTCCTGATTCTAAGAAGTTCACTAATATGCTTTTTGAGAATAATCCTGAAGTTAAATTCCTGACTAAATAAATATCTCTGTTCTTCCAGGCCGTCTAGCAGATTAAGAGAGCAGTAACAATAATCCACCTGAGTTTGAGAGAACCTAAACTTGTTACTCCATTGCTTCAACACTCTACGCAAAAGTTAAAACTTGGTATTGATTCTTCTAGCCACATTAAAGTCCATGATCCCAGAATTCCAAGAACTCTGAACCACACTCAAAAAATCAGGAGTAGAGGCCCAAAAATCTTCAAATCTGAATAACTTCGAAGAAGGGAGAGAAGAAGAAATCAGAATGATACCTGGCAAATGATCTGAAACCGTCCTAGCAGAAGATTTAACAATCGTGTTGGGAAATTCCTTAAGACAAACACCATTAGCAAAGAACCAATCAAGCTTTTCCAAAACCGGTTGAGCTTGCATATTAGACCAAGTAAACTTATTACCTTTGACAGGCAAATCCTCCAGAAGGAGATGGTTAATAGCTTTAGTAAAGATATCAGCTTCCCCAGATTTAAACAAACCCTTGTTCTTATTGGAAGAGAAACGCAAAAGGTTAAAATCACCCAAATTGTTCTTGCAATTGTCATAGATGTGTGTAACTTTCTATTTTGTCTACTTACATTTTAATAACAATTGTAGTGGGTTCATAATCACTTCTATTTTCCAATTTCTTTGTTTTTTTTCTAATTTTCTATAAATACTTTTTGATCTTTTAATATATTCACCCCTCTTATCTGGCATCTTTTCAGTGTAGGATGTACATATCATTAATATTTGCCAAGTTATTGCTAAAAAAATATCGAACAAATATAAATCGTACAGTGCATGTAACATCCCAGTTTTTGGCTATCTTTTCTGCTTGCGAGTCAGCATATCTTCTTTGGAATCCCTGATGTCTCAACCCTATTTTGATCTTAGGTGTGCCACTACCTTAACCTAAAAAGTTGGCAGCTAAACTTCATCTCCCAGATCATTTTCACATTTCAGTCCAAAAGTATTCAGTTTAGCCCTTTTTAGAATTTTCAGAAAGCCCAAAAAGGCTAAAAGTCTCAGATCATCTCCAAACTCAAATCTGATCAAATGGTTGTCTTCCTTTTTCTTTTCTGAACATTTTTCCCTTCTGGAAGAACTCAAGAATCTCAACTGAAACCCTAGTTTCAGCCCCGACAAAATTGTCAAACCCTAATTACCCTATTTTACCCTGTTTTCGATTTTTGTCGAAACCCTCAGATCTTATCAGATTTCGCCATTTTTCCTGCTGGATGAGTCCAAGTATTTTGGTAACACTCATCTGCAAAGTCAGAATTCAAATCAGCCCTCCAGTTCTTCAGATTTGCAAATAGACCCAAATTCCCGAACCTAACTCCTTGGAGACTAGTCCAAACCTTCGCAATTCAGTCCAAAGCCTCGCGGTTTAGTCCCTGGCTTCTTTTCTTCGACCACGAGCAGAGCTCGCGTGCACGACCACGACCTGAGGACGTTCGATCGCAGCTGTTGCCGTTGCCGTGGACCACCTGTAACACCCCAGTCTTTGACTATCTTTTCTGCTTACGAATCAGCATAACTTCTTTGGAAACCCTGATATTTTAACCCTATCTTGATCTTGGGTATGCCACTACCTTAACCTAAAAAGTTGGCTGCTAAACTTCATTGACCAGATCGTTTTCACATTTCAGTCCAAAGGTGTTTCAATTTAGTCCTTTTCAGAAGTTTCAGAAAACCCAAAAAGGCTAAAAGTCCCAGATCACCTCAAAATCCAAATCTGATCAAGTGATAACCTTTCTTTCATTTTTCTGAACATTTTTCCCTTCTGGAAGAATCCCAGAATCTCGACCAAAACCCTAGTTTCAGCCTCGACAAAAGTTCAAACCCTAATTACCCTAATTACCCTGTTTTACCCTGTTTTCGATTTTTGTCAAAACCACCAGATGTTATCGGATTTCATCATTTTTCCTGCTAGATGAGTCCAAGACATTTAGTAGCACTCATCTGCAAAATCAGAATTCAAATCAGCCCTTCAGATCTTCAGAATTGCAATTAGGCCCAAACTCCCGAGCCAAAACCTTCACAGATCAGTCCAAATCATTGCAAATAGGTCCAAAGTTCACAACTAGGTCCCTGTAAGTTTTCAACCAGCAACCGCCAAATTGCCGCGCCGTTGAACTCGTCGCCGGCGAAGCCCCTCGCGCTGCCACCTCACAGCCACGTAGCCACCAGCCGTGCGCAGCTGTGCCGCCACCGTGGAGCGCTCAAACCCCACCGTGCCATCTTCTTCCTCGCGCGCGCGTGCTGCTGCTGCTGCCAGGAGCTTCATGCCACTTGGCTGCCATCCCGAAGATCATCGCCACCACCCCCTGACCAAATCCTGATATCCCGCGATTCACCGTCTCTGGCAGAGCCCCGCCGTGTCCCGAAATACCTCGATGACCGCCCCAGCGCCAGAAGAAAATCCCTCCGGCGATTGCTGCTGCTCCCGAGAGCCTCACCCGCGGCTATATAAGCCCCCTCCCTTGCCCAGCAGTACCTCGCACCACCCCACAGCTTATTTGCTTTAGCCTTACCACCAGAGAGCAACCGAGCCCTCAGCGCCGCCGCGAAGCTCATCTTCTCCGGCGAGTCGTTTCTGGAGCTCACGGCGCCAGCTTCGCCCGAAGCTTCTTCCTCCAAACCAACACCACCAGTAAGCTCCCTACACCTCTCTCTTCGTACCGTAGCCATTAATTGGTCTCCGGCGCACCTCAACGCCGGCAATCACCGGAAAACTAAAAAAAAACCCCTGTTCCCGCAATGCCTAACGATTTAGCCCGAATTAACCTTCGTGCCAGTGATAGGAATTGACCAGTGCACCCATTTGAGCGAGCCTGCAAGCTTAGATTTCAAATTTGAGCACAGATCATGGCCTTTCTGAGGTTTGCGCGCCACCAGTGAGCTGGTCCTCGTCGCCAAGCTTCTCCAGCCACTCTCCGGCCGATTCAACCCCGAAAATAGATCCCTCACCTCACCCTCTCACTCCCTGAGCAAGGAATCGAGCTCAAACCCTTTGGAACAGAAACGCCCAATCTGGAGGTTGTCTTCTCCAGCGCCGGTCGCCGGAATTTATCCCCGGCCGATCTAGCCTCGTTCACCTTGTCATTTAGATAGATCTCAACCCCCTGAGCAATTTTGTCTACTAGCCCGACCTCTGAATCGACCTGAATCAAAAGTTATAGCCATGCCAAGGTTGCTGTCCAGTGGCTCAGTTCATGTCCAGGCCACCGTGTTTGCTCACCGGATTTGGCCACCCTCCGGCCACTTTCAGCCCTTGAGCCTGTTGAGAGTTTTGTAGCTGTTATCAATGCCTAAACCCCAGACAAAGTTGTGCATCAATTGGAGCTCTGAGTCAAAAGTTATGCAATGCCCTAGTTTCTGGCCATGTCTAACACTATGTCAGTGCATGTCCACCTGTGGCATTGGATGATTTAGACTTGTTTCTTTTGAGCAATTGAAATGCCACTTTGTCCACTAAGCCTTTCGAGCCATGTTCTACAATATTCCCTACTATCACATCTCCAGAAAACAAACCTAAAACCGATTTAGGGCAATGTCAAGCCATGAGTCGAATGTCAGCCCTTCGACATTCAAGCCCTTTGAACCCATCTCTTCGACCAATGTCAAGTGACCTTGTCTAAACCAATTCCCCTGCATGCATGATGTATTTACGTATTATTTTCTAGTGCTTGTATGCTTATATAGTGTGTATGTGTTGTTTGTACCCGTCGTGGAACCAGACGTTGAAGGAGCAGAGGAGATGCCTGAAGATTCATTTGAGCAGCTAGACCCGTCACTGCAAGGCAAGTCTCAAACCCTTGATCATGTCTCGCCTACTATTTTGAAATGAAGTATGTTAACTGTTTTCCAGTATATGCATGCCTTAGATTCAAATAAGAATTATGTTTCAATAAAATGACTAGATATGACCTAAATGATTGTAAAGCCCCTTTTGACATTGAATATCCCTACACCCTTGTTACCCTAGATTATCATGCTTAGGCTATGCTATGCTCGATGATTATATGATAAATGTTGAATGGTCACATATGAGAAAAGCATGTTCAAAACCCCTTTTTTTGTGAAAGAAAATGTGATTGGAATCAATAGTGAGGATGGTTTGATTGGATGGTGCTGTGTGCGCACTGGGAATGTGAAAGACTCCTCACTAAAGATTCATAAGGACTAGAACCTTGTGTTGTGCTTCTATGCGGCATGAAAAACGTACCAACCACCTGCCTGTTTATGGGACGGGCGCAACTTAGTAGCTTTCTTTAGTGTTAGCTTTTCCCTGCAATGGTTGTCGGTCCAGTTTCTTGCGAGAACTGGTGGGCCACAGAAGGCCATGAGTGATGTGAGATCAGAAAAATCATGAGAGGAAAAAGGTGGAAAGAAGGAAGACGCCCTATGCCAGATTAAGTCGTGCGCGACTGTAATCAAGAGAGGCTATGTGTCTTGCGAGAACATAGGCCCAGGCTAGGAAGTAAGGCAGTGGGGAGGACCCACAACGGTACTTGAGACTTAACTGTCTATTTACCGGACAGGGAAATAGTTAATACTAGGACTGTAAATTGTTGTGTCATCTCGGCCTTGTCACATGCGTAAAAGTCGCATGAAGCTGATCCGACTTGAAAGCCGAATGATTGGTGGATTAAGGTGGTACACCTTTGCAAAGTTTAAAAAGTATCAGATACTCTGAGCTCCCAGGTCATGGAGTCTGCGCGCTGTGAATTCTATTCACGTCGATGCAGCACAAGTAGCTTTTGAAAGTTTTTTTCACAAAATCTGAGTAAAGTGGTGACTCATGAAAGACCGCCACACACAACATTTCTGAAAATCTAGCTTAGGATTTCAAAAGCCTCGCTTTCGAAAATAAAGACCTTTCTTTAAAGCTGTATGTGAATGTCTATTATATATTTATACACAGAGCCAAAGAGCTGTTCTTTGAGAAATTTCCCCTCATCTATATATACATGCATTGTTACTTGGGACTTGTTGAGCACCATGTGGACAATGTGCTCACCATTGCTTTTCAAACAAATTTAGAGGAAGGATTCGCCGACCCTGAATCTTATGGTCTTGAACCCAATGTGGAACAAGAAGAAGAAACTGAGGACCCATCTGGTTAAAGGGTTATGCACCAAGGTGGAGTTCGATGTGGAGAAGGCCCATGCAATACCGCCGCTGCAGAGAAAGAAGACTGATGAAGTCCTTTTGTTTATCGTTGCTGTTTTATTTTGTGCCGACCTTTGTGTCGAAAACTCCTTAATTTGTATTAACAATTAAATGCGTCATTTCGGCGCTAAGTTATTGTAATGTTGGTCCTTGTGATCAGCACTTATTTTTTTTATTACTCGCATTTTTATATAATACATCTTTTTGTTGTGAGCTGCAATGTGCCTTTTCTGAGTGCAATCCACCTGGGCGATTGCCACTGGAATTCTCAAATGAGGGTCCCACACCACCGTAGCCTTCACCGCCGGCTAGATTCGCCGCCGCCAACGGCCGAATCCCATGTCTACCGCACGTGCTCACGTTGCGCCAAGGAACGCCACCGTGGCGACGACCGGAGACCGCAGCTTCACCGTTCGCGCGCGCGTGCTTCAGCAGCAGCAAAGCAATGCCACGTTGCAGCCATGCCGAAGCCAGTGATCCCGTCGCCCTGCTCCAGCCGGATTTGCCGTGATTCCTCTCGCATGGCACAGTCGTTGCCGCGTCCCAACGTCGTCTCGTCCCGCCTCCGGTGTCAGTCACGCGCATCTGTTGGATTTGCCTCAACTCCCGAGAGCCCAGCCCTTCACCTATATAATCCCCCCCTCAACCGCAGCATCTCTTCACACCACCCCTCAGCTGCAAGCTTCAGCTTCTAGCACCAGAGAGCAACCGATTTTCCTAGCGCCGCCGTGAAGACCTTCTTCTCCGGCGAGCTGCTTTTGAGGCCACCGTTGCTAGCTTCGCCCGCAGCTTCTCACTCCAAACCAAGGCCACCAGTGAGTTACTCTCATCCCCCTCTCTGTATCATATCATTTAATTGGCCCCCGACGAACCTCAACGCCGGCAATCACCGGAAAAGCCCAAATCCCCTGTTTCCTCAATGCTACCCGATTCGATCCAAATCAGCCCTCGTGCCAGTGGAAGAAATTGTTCACCACACTCCCTTTAGCAAGCCTACGAGTTTGGATTTCAAAATTGAGCCAAGATTGTGGCTTTCCCCAATTTGCGCGCCACCAGTGAACTGGTTCTCGTCGCCGAGCTTCTCCGGCCATCCCCCGACCAAATTGGCTTCACCAATAGTTCCCTCACCTCACCCTCTCACTCCCTGAGCAAGCAATCGAGTTCAAAGTCTCTGAATTGAAAACCCCCAATTTACATGTCGTCTTCTCCAGCGCTAGTCGCCGAAATTCCTCACCGGCCGATCTAGCTTCGGTCACATTGTCCCTTAGATAGATCCCAGTACCCTGAGCAATATTGTCTACTAGCTCGACTCCTGAATCGACCTGAATCAAGAGATATTCCAATGCCAAGATCACTGTCCAGTAGTTCAGTTCATGTCCAAACCACCATGTTTACTCACCTGATTTGGCCACCCTCTGGCCACTTTCTGCCCTTGAGCCTGTTGAGTGTTTTGTTCCTGTTGCCAAGGCCTAGCCCCGAGACAAAGTTGTGCACCAATTGGAGTCCTGAATCAAAAGTTATGCCATGCCCTAGTTTCTGGCCACGTCCAGCACTATGTCAGTGCATGTCCACCAGTGGCATTAGATGATTTAGACCTTTTTCACTTGAGCAATTGAAATGCCACCTTGTCCATTAGATTCCTGGAGTTGTACTCTACAATATTCCCTACTGTCACATCTCCAGAAAACAGACCTAAAACCAATTTAGGGATATGTCAAGCCATGAGCCGAATGTCAGCCCTTCGACATTCAAGTCCTTTTGAGCCCATCTCTTCGATCAATATCAAGTGACCGTGCCCAAACCTTTTCCCCTACATGCATGATATATTTACATACTATTTTCTAGTACTTGTGTGCTTATGTAGTGTGTATGTGTTGTTTGTATCCGCCGTGGAACCAGACGTTGAAGGAACAGAAGAGATCTTCGAGGATTCATCTGAGCAGATAGACCCATCACTGCAAGGCAAGTCTCAAACCCTTGATCATGTCTAGCCTATTATTTTGAAATGAAGTATGTTAACTGTTTTCAAGTATGTGCATGCCTTAGATTCAAATAAGAGCTACGTTTCAATAAAATGATTAGATATAACCTAAATAACTGTAAAGCCCCTTTTGATATTAAATATCCATGCACCCTTTTCACCCTAGAACATCATGCTTAGGCTATGCTATGCTCAAGATTATATGTTAAATGTTGAATGGTCACATATGAGAAAAGCATATTCAAAACCCCTTTTTGTGAAAGAAAATGTGATTGGAATCAATAGTGAGGATGGTTTGATTGGATGGTGCTGTGTGCGCACTGGGAATGTGAAAGACTCCTCACTAGAGATTCATAAGGACTAGAACCTTGTGTT
Source organism: Pharus latifolius (assembly GCA_019359835.1). Taxonomy (NCBI): domain Eukaryota; kingdom Viridiplantae; phylum Streptophyta; class Magnoliopsida; order Poales; family Poaceae; genus Pharus; species Pharus latifolius. The sequence goes on along the minus strand of CM033326.1, from coordinate 41,560,369 downwards.
GTACTTCCATGCAGCATGAAAAACGTACAAACCACTTGCCCGGTTATGGGACGGGCGCAACTTAGTAGCTTTCTTTAGTATTAGCTTTTCTTTGCAATAGTTGTCGATCCGGTTTCTTGCTAGAACTGGTGGGCCGCTGAGGGCCGTGAGTGATGTGAGTTCAGAAAACTTATGAGAGGAAAAGGTGGAAAGAAGGAAGACGCCCTATGCCAGATTAAGTCGTGCGCGCTGTATCAAGAGAGGCTATGTGTCTTGCGAGAACATAGACCCAGGCTAGGAAGTAAGGCAGTGGGGAGGACCCACAACGGTACTTGAGACTTAACTGTCTATTTACTGGGCAAGGAATTGTTAATGCTAGGACTGTAAACTGTTGTGTCATCTCGGCCTTGTCACATGCGTAAAAGTCGCATGGAGAGGTACCGACTTAAAAGCTGAGTGATCGGAGGATGAAAGTGGTACACCTTTGCAAAGTTTAAAAAGTATCGGATACTCTGAGCTCCCAGGTCATGGAGTCTGCGCGTGGTGGATTCTATCCACGTCGATGCAGCACAAGTAGCTTTTGGAAGGTTTTTCACAAAATCTGAGTAAAGTGGTGACTCATGAAAGACCACCACACACAACATTTTCTGAAAATTTAGCTTAGAGTTTTAAAAGCCTCGCTTTTGAAAATAAAGACCTTTTCTCCAAAACTAAGCATGAAGATTTATTCTATATATATAAATGAAGCCAAAGAGCCATTCTTTGAGGATTTCCCCTCATCTATATATACATGCATTCTTATTTGGGACTTGTTGAGCACCATGTGGACAATGTGCTCACCCTTGCTTTTACAAACAAATTTAGAAGAAGGAGTCGTTGACCCTGAGTCCTACCGACTTGAACCCAATATGGAACAAAAAGAAGAAACTGAAGACCCAGCTTGTTAGAGGGTACGTACCAAAGTGGAGTCCGATGTGGAAAAGGCCTGTGCAACACCGCTGCAGTTGGAGATCAAGACTGATGAAGTCCTTTTGCTTATTATAACTGTTTCATTTTGTGCCGACCCTTGTGTCGAAAACTCCTTAATTTTGTATCAACATTTAAGTGCGTCATTTTGGCGCTAAATTATTGTAATGTTGGTCCCTGTGATCAGCACTTGTTTTTAATTACTCGCATTTTTATATAATGCATCTTGTTGTTGTGAGCTGCAATGTGCCATTTCTGAGTGCAACCCACCTGGGCGGTTGCCACCGGATTCCTCAAATGAGGGTCCCACAGTGCAATATAGAGGTAAGCTCCCAAAAAAGTTTTCAAGTTTTTTGAATAATATGTTGCTCCAAAAAGCTAAGCTCCCCAAAATGGATCCTATCTAATCATTTAATTTGTATCTTACAAGTATTTCTTGACTGATACAAAAAATTTATGGAAAATAGCAATTGAAGCCCCTCTACTATTATCTTTTTTGTAATTAGGCCCCTCCATTTAAAATAGTTAAAACAATTCTACTAAGGGTTGGAGAAAATAGTTTAGCCACTCTCCCAGTATGCGTTTATTACTAGGGATGGAACTTTATCTCGTGGCTCGCGAGCAACTCGGGCTCAGCTCAGTTTTTGGCTTGGCTCGGGCTCGGCCCATTAACAAACAAGCTAAGTTTGAGCTGTCCTCGTAGCTCGGTTCAAAAACGAGTTGAGCCCGAGCTAGACCCCAACTCACTCGGGCTCGGCTCGGTATATATATATATATATATATATATATATATATATATATATATATATATATATAGTCATAGACACAGTCACAGTCTCACAGATCTAGGGTTATCTCGTCTCCGTCGCCGTTCGCACCTGGCCGCCGGGCATCGCCTAGCGCCTCCGTCGCCCCGGCCGGCTAGCGCCTCCTTCGGAGCCCCCGACCGCACCACGCCTCCTTCATCACCTCCGGCCGCCCGAGCCTCCTCCGCCGCGCCCCCGGTAGCCCGAGAGCCTCCTCTGCCGCCCTGAGAAGTGTTGAAAACAACAAGTTGGTCCAGCTCGCAAGCTGGCCGAGCTAGTTCGCGAGTTGGACCGAGCCGAGTTCGAGCTGACATTTCAGCTCGGTGAGGGAACCGAGCAGAGCCAACTCGCCAGCCTGACCGAGCCCGAGCTGAGCCAGGCCCAGCTTGCTTGAACTTGGCTCGTTTCCACCTCTAACTATTACCCTTCAGTCACTATCTCGTTAGGCGACTAAAATGCGTGGCATTGGGCTAGCCCAGCCAGGCAGTTTGGGCATGCCACCTATTCAGTTGCGGGCTCGATTAGCGACTGAAGACCAGTTGTGTTTTCAGCTGAGCTACTGAATGTCATTTTTGATATTTTTTCATATTTGGGTTAGTATTGAAATTTATTTTTTTAATGAGTTATTTATAAAAAAATTTTCTGAAAATGATATATTGCTGATTATCTCCCCACAACACGACGCATTCTAGTTGCATATAAAAGAAAGTTAAATCACCATCTTCAATACCTTTCTTAAACAATCATAAATATTGTCTTAGAATCTTTAATACTCTTATGCGCATGCAATGTGATTTGCATGATTATGACATGACTTTATTATTTTAAATGTGCAACCTTTTTACAAGGTCTCACAAGCACTCACTTAACATTTAGTTAAACAATAGAGATCGCTTGTTTACTACTTAGCATTTTTTATAACATTGATCTCACAAACCTCGATTAGCAGGCAAAACCCAAACCAAAACCCTCACCCAGCCACCCCACCCAAAGAAGAAAATAGAACCTACCATCAATCCTTTTTCCTTCAATTATTTTTAGGATAAATATTATTTTGGTCCTCAAACTTTGTACTGTGTCTTCTTAATACCTCTACTTTTTTAAAAATGATCACATTTGGATTGTATGAAGGGAAAGTCATGCAACCAAACTGCAATACTTTATGACCTAGTCACATGCAAATATTTGGGACAAATAGGGGTTGACACATCGCTCGGTGGTGAATGACATGGGGGCATCATCGGATGGTAGTGCTTCTAGATGTAAAGTACACGTATAGGAAGCCCATGGTCTATCAATTGTTGTGCTGTCTTATGGTCACTGCATGTCGTATTCATGGAGTCAATCCAGTATCGAAGCAGTACCTAAGCAAGGACTACTTGTGAGATGTGGTAGATGAGATTTAAGCCATATTTAGATCTGTCCCAATGGCCCAGTTATCATGGTTTGATTTTAATTCCTGACCTTGCATTGTCGAACAAGAACATCTACAAGCCAAAATTGTGAAAACCACATATCACATTTACGCCCTGTTTGGTTACAAAGTTTATTTTGAAATTTTTATCCAATACTATGGTTTTAAAAAAAAACTGTAGTATTAAAAACCAAAGAGATGTTTGGTTCTAATATATTTTATGGTTTTTGAAACCATAGTGTCTTTAAAACCATGGTTTTTTCTCAGTTTTGCAAATTTTGGTTTGCTACAAAGTTTTGGCACAACACTTTGACCACAGTTGCGCTTTGCACGTAGCGGCTGCTCACGGCGCTCCGCTGTGTGATGCTACTCCCCCTACCTCGATGTGGCCGCGGCGTTGGTCCACCTCTGCCTCAAGCCGACGAACAAGGTGCCCATCATCCGCGCTAGCACCATGCCGCCGCTCGTCAAGGTGCTTCGCTCGGACACCACTGCGCTAGAGTCCTGTGATCGTCATCCCCGGCGAGCCCCTGCACCACTAGAAAACGAGCTTCCGTTGCCAGCCCCACACGGTGTGTCGTAGTTCAAATTAATTGCACCTGTTAGACCCTCTCGACCCTGTCTTGATCCCCACCATGCGCCACCGCCTCCAACAAAACCTCGCCGGAGTTCATTGCGCCCCTCCTTCTGCCGTCGCACAAGGAATTGAGGACCAATTTGAGCACCACAATCAAATTAATTAGGATTACGCCGAATTGGAACTGTAAAGCGTCGACCGGACTTGTTCCCTGTCGGTGAGTCTCACCGGACAGATCCAGCGATGGTGAATCGGTCGCTCCCTTGTTTTTGCAACTGTGATTTGCTACAGTAATTTGTTTAATATATAATTTGTTGAATAAAATATTATACTAAAAAGTGCTGAATATAATTTGCAAAAGAGTATTGTATAAAATTGTTGAATATAATTTTTCTAATATATAATTATTTGAATAAAATATTATACTAAAACACCCATAGAAATTTTCCAACTAATATTTTTTTAAATTCTCATAACAACTATTTCATTTACACCAAACTGAAAATTTTGAAAGAAACTGTGTATCCAAACACCTATAAAAACTGTAGTTTTGTCAAAAATTGTGGTTTTGTAATACTATGAAATACTGTGATTTTGATTGCATGACAATTCTAAAACCATGACTTTAAAATACTGCGGTTTGTAAATACTGTGTTTCCAAACAAGATCTTATTTTTGAATAATATGGTGCACTAGGATCGGTTGGACCTAACATTGGATGTGGCCCATTGAGCTCGCCTGGCGTAGGGCGACCATCTATTCTTATGTACTTGATGTCTTCAATTTTTGTTGATAAACACTAATGGTAATTTGCATCTTACAAGACATTGGCCCCTTTCGGATTCAGTTGCATATCTTGTTTAGATATGACGACTGATACACCCTCTACATTTTTCAAACAGGCTTCATGGGTCTGTCACAAGCCACATGGCCACCGGCACCATAGCATCTCGAGTAGGCAGATGAGGAGGCTCAACAGCTATGTCCCCATTAAGGATGCTACTTACAAATCCCACCCTCATATTGCTCTTATGCACCATTGGTGGCCAGATACTCATTCGTCCCGCTTCCCCTACAAAGAGATGATTGTCCAAGGGTGTGCAATGATTTTGGGGCTGTCAAGAGATAGTTTCAAGGATGTTGGTAGATAGAATCATCATGGGCATTATCATAGGTACATTGGCATGAGTTGTTTAAGTAGTATGCAGTGTGGTCCCAGAGGCCCTCTCCCTACAGGGCAGGGCATCACAGATAGCAAGGTTTTAGATTTGTAATCAGATACGAATTCGAATGCATAAGGAGTCTAATATTAAGTCTCCGAATCTGATACGAAAACCCATACCAAACCAATCCAAATGGATAAGGAGTCTAAACCCAATCCAAATACATAAGGAGTCTAATATTAAGTTTCCGAATCTGATACGAAAACCCATACCAAACCCAATCCAAATACATAAGGAGTCTAAACCCAATCCAAAAGCATTATGAGTTTAATATTAAGTTTCAGAATCTGATATAGAAACCCAAAATAGACTTAATCCAAATTGCAATATTCCAACCTGTTAAGTGTGTGACCCTGTAGGTTCATGTATATTTAGTCATGACTCGGAAATACTTACCCGAATTGTAATCGGTAATGGCCCCTAGCAGGACATAACGACTATCCAAATACACACAAAGATCATAATCAGCAAACCTATATAATGTCTTCATGTTGATCCTCTTGCCATACGATACCAGATTAAACCCAAGGTAGGAAATGTGCCACCCTTGCACAGTTCAATCTTTTCTCGATCTCATAGTGAATTGATCTTCCCGTAGTTGACATTCAACCACAAACGCATGGCCATGCACTTCTCAATTCATCTATATCGAGGGGCCCAGAGATATCTCTCTCATTATATGAGATATGCAAATTCCATCTTAACCATTCATATTCCTCCGCATGGCTCATAGCATACCCGAATATTACCTTTATTACTAATTTAAAAGTAGTGTTTGGTAGTATAAAAGTATACTACTACACATGTAGGAACCTATAATGGTCTCAGGTCTAAGGATCAATCATAAACATTATTTGAGACCAATTGATGACACTTAAATAACAAATCCAAACAGTGTCTCAAAATGGGTCTATCCAACATTATATTCTCAAATATATGTCCACATTATTGATTTGATATCTTATATCCATGGTCCGTGAAACATAACCATCAATCAATAAATGTGCTAATCCATTAATCAATAATGTCTTATTTAAAAATAATGGATCAGGGACTATATTAGAATAATATAATCAAATAAATTTAGAGTCTCACGAACAAGTCATATACTTGTTGATCAAATTAAGATGATAATTTATTCAAAAATAACATATTATTCAAATGTTCATAAATATAACAAAGATAAATACAACTCTGTGATTTTCTCTAGGACATATCACTGACAACCTCCCACTTGGACTAGAGTCAATCACAAATGTATCTAATACCTATTGCTCTAGTATGGACCTCATGCTTTGGTTGCGGGAGAGTCTTTGTCAACGGATCAGCAACATTAAAATCCGTGGACGCTTTGTAAATCTTCACATCACCTCTATTCACGATTTCTCGGATGAGGTGATAACGCCTGAGTATATGTTTGGATTTCTGATGAGACCTTGGTTCCTTAGCTTGCGCAATGGCTCCACTATTATCACAATAGAGATCCACTGGGCTTGAAATGCTAGAAACCACACCAAGTTCAGAGATGAACTTTTTAATCCAAACAGCTTCTTTGGCAGCTTCAGAAGCAGCAATGTACTTTGCTTCAGTTGTAGAATCAGCAACAGTTTCTTGCTTAGAACTCTTCCAGCTTATAGCTCCACCATTAAGACAAAACACAAAACCAGATTGCGATTTGAAATCATCTTTGTCGGTTTGGAAGCTAGCATCGGTGTAACCACTAACAATGAGCTCTTCCTCACCTCCATAAACCAAGAACACATCCTTAGTCCTTCTCAAGTATTTAAGGATGTTTTTTACAGCAATCCAGTGACTCTCACCTGGATCTGATTGGTATCTGCGCGTAACACTTAGAGCATAGGAGACATCTGGGCGTGTACAAAGCATGGCATACATAATAGACCCAACAGCAGAAGCATATGGAATCTTATTCATTCGATCCTGCTCATCATATGTCGAAGGACATTAACTCTTGCTAAGACTAATGCCATGTGACATAGGCAGAAAATCTTTCTTGGAATCCTGCATGTTGAATCATCCTTAGTCCTTCTCAAGTATTTAAGGATGTTTTTTACAGCAATCCAGTGACTCTCACCTGGATCTGATTGGTATCTGCTCGTAACACTTAGAGCATAGGAGACATCTGGGCGTGTACAAAGCATGGCATATATAATAGACCCAACAGCAGAAGCATATGGAATCTTATTCATTCAGTCCCGCTCATCACATATCAAAGGACATTGACTCTTGCTAAGACTAATGCCATGTGAAATAGGAAAAAAACCTTTCTTGGAATCCTGCATGTTGAATCTATTCAATACTTTGTCAACATATGTACTTTGGCTCAATCCAATTAGCCTTTTAGATCTATCTCGGTAGATCTTAATACCCAAAATATATGCTGCCTCACCTAAGTCTTTCATAGAAAAGTTACTTTTCAATGATGACTTCACAGACTCAAGCATAGGAATATCATTTCCGATCAAAAGTATGTCATCCACATATAAGACAAGAAAAACAAGTGCGCTCCCATTTGCCTTTTTGTAAACACAAGGCTCTTCTTCATTTTTTATGAAGCTAAACTGTTTGACTACTTCATCAAAACGAAGATTCCAACTCCGAGATGCTTGCTTCAAGCCATAAATGGATCGACAAAACCTTTAGGCTGTGTCATATACACATCCTCACTTAGGTTTCCATTTAGGAAAGCCATTTTGACATCCATCTGCCATATTTCATAATCAAAATAGGCAGCAATAGCTAGGATGATCCTGATTGACTTTAACATAGCAACAGGCGAAAAGGTTTCATCATAATCAACACCTTGAATTTGCTTGAAACCTTTCGCAACTAATCGTGCTTTATGGATATGAACATGACCATACATGTCAATCTTTTTCTTATAAACCCATTTGCACTCAATAGTTTTTACACCATCAGGTAGATCAACCAAGTTCCACACTCGATTGTCATGCATGGATTCAATTTCATATCTCATGGCTCCAAGCCATTTCTCAGAGTCAGGGCTCATCATCGCTTCTTGGTAAGTCTTGGGCTCATCATTGTCTATCAATAATACTTCACGTTGTTCTATTGTAAGGAACATGTACCTTCCAGGTGCGTGACGTACCCTTTCAGACCTACGTGTAACCGATGCTTGTCCTGCATTTTCTACATTATTTTGCAGCTCTTGCTGAGCTTTAGTGGGTGCTGAAATAATTTCCAGTGGTTCCCGAATTTCTTCAAGTTGCACTGTGCTCCCACTTACTCCTTTTGAGAGAAACTCTTTCTCCAAAAAGACACCGTTTCAGGCAACAAACACTTTGTTTTCTTCTCGATTATAGAAGTAATATCCTTTTGTTTCCTTAGGATATCCCACAAAGAAGTATTTATCTGATTTGGGTTTGAGCTTATCAGTCATTAAACGTTTTACATAAGCCTCACAACCCCAAATCTTAAGAAAAGACAACCCGGGACGCTTTCCATTCCATATCTCATATGGTGTCTTTTCTACGGCTTTTGATAGAGCCCTATTTAATGTGAACGCACCTGTTTCTAGAGCATATCCCCAGAAGGACAATGGAAGATCAGTTTGGCTCATCATTGACTGAACCATGTCCAACAAGGTCCTATTCCGTCGTTTTGACACACCATTCCATTGAGGTGTTCCCGGCGGGGTCAATTGTGGAACAATTCCGTGTTGTTTTAGATGATCACCAAATTCTTGGCTCAAATACTCTCCTCCACGATCAGATTGTAGGGTTTTGATTGTCTTGCCAAGTTGATTCTGTACTTCATTCTGAAATTCCTTGAATTTATCAAACGTTTCAGATTTATGCCTCATTAAGTAGACATATCCATATCTACTAAAGTTATCGGTAAAAGTTATGAAGTACTGAAAATCACCTCTAGCTGTTGAATTTAATGGTCCACATACATCAGTATGAACAAGAGTCAATAAGTCACTTGCCCTTTCACTTTCACCTATGAAAGGTGCCTTTGTCATTTTGCCAAGTAAACAAGATTCAAACACATCAAATGATTAAAAATCAAATGAGTCTAGAAGACCATTTTTCAGGAGTTCCATTATGCGTTTCTCATTTATATGGCATAAACGACAATGGCAGATAAACGTGGGATTCAAATCATTGGGCCTAAGTCTCTTAGTACATATGTTATAGACAGATAATTCAAGATTTAGTTGATAAAGCCCATTTTCCAATGAGGCATTGCCATAAAACATATCATTTAAATAAAAGGAACAACGATTGTTCTTTATTCTAAATTCATAACCCAGCGTGTCCAAACACGACACGGATACAATGTTTTTGCTTATGGCGGGAACATAATAACAGTTATTAAGTTCTAAAACTAATCCTGAAGGTAAAGCTAATATAAAAATTCCAATAGTTAATGCTGCAACTCTTGCTCCATTGCCAACGCGAAGTTGAACCTCGCCCTTAGCCAAATTTCTACTCCTTTTAAGCCCCTGCATCGAAGTGCAAATATGAGTAGCCGATCCGGTATCAAATATCCAAGAGTCGGAAGGAGAAGTAGCTAAATGAACTTCTATAACATATATACCTGAAGGAGTCTCACTTTCCTTGTTTTTCTTTAAATCTTCCAGGTATTTCTTGCAATTCCTCTTCCAATGGCCAGATTCCTTGCAATAGAAACATTCAGCAGTAGGGGTGGTACCTGGTTTGGACTTTCCTTTGGAATTAGGCTTAGCGCTAGAGGATCTTTCTAGAGTTTTGCCCTTTCCCTTAGCCTTGCCCTTGCCCTTCTTCTTAAAGCTTTTTCCCTTTTGAACCATCATTACATTATTTGGAATTTTCTTAATGTTTTGTTCCGCTGTTTTAAGCATCCCATGCAATTCGGTCAATGATTTCTCCATATTATTCATGTTATAGTTCATGACAAACTGGTCATAGCTCGGAGGGAGTGATTGGAGAATCATATCAGTAGCCAACTCTTGACTAAGGGGAAAACCGAGTTTTTCCAAATTCTCAATGTAACCAATCATCTTGATCACATGAGGACTGACCGATCTCCCTTCTGCCAACTTGCAATCATGCAATTTCTTGGTGGTTTCATAGCTTTCCACCTTGGCCTGCTCCTCGAACAAGTTTCTAAGAGACACGGCCATGTCATAAGCTGTCATGTTCTCATATTGCTTCTGAAGCTCAGAGTTCATGGTGACTAGCATTATACAGCTGGCATCAAGTGCGTCATCGGTATGTGTTTTGTAAGCATCCTTTTGAGCACGTAGAGCACTAGCGGCTGGTTCATTAGGTATAGGAGTCTCTAGAACATAGTCCTTTTTCTCTTGTTTGAGAACAATTCTCAAATTTCTATACCAATCAATAAAATTTGTTCCATTGAGTTTTTCTTTATTAGGGACAGATCGCAAACTGAAATTGTTTGAGGAGCTACAACTATCCATGGTCTACAACAGTAAACAAATGCAAAATTTTAGCATTATATTTATGAAAAGTCTTTTATTAAACAATTCAATAAAAGATATACCAACTATATATATTTTAGAACAAAAATTCCTCAACAAATATATATAGTAGGCCAAGATCCATATTTCACTAAGTTCTAGTGAGCTTTGGCATCACTGCTAGAAATCTAGTTATTTAGATAAGCAACTCCTTACTAATTATATCACATATAACTCTTGTTTGTTGGGTGTCATCCCAACACCATGCCCCAAAGCCCAAAACCGTTTTGATGGCATTATTAAGTTAAACCAATTCTATGCTTATGGGTGTCTAACACACATCCTGCCTTATTAAGATAATTGATGGTGCCCTGATTTGTCAGACCTACTGAGCAACGATCAAACTCTTGACAGGTGCAGCAATTGGAAGGGTATAATAAACTTAATTTTTATGAGGGGTTAAAACATGGCAAAACATCGATATGCACGCAAATAACCATCAGCTAGATGATCTAACAGGTGCCATTTCGACTATATTTAACTTCCATTGGCAGTAATCTTGGCCAGGAAAGACTGCGACTGTTTTCGCTCACACCATGAAGGAAGCGTTCCGCCAAGCGGGACTTATTAAGAAAAACCTTATGATGTGTTCTTTCCTTAGACACCAAAGTTGACAGCTTCTGGTTGTCAAGTATAATCTTTATGTTTCATGAGGGGTTAAAAGATGTCACAACATCTATATGCATGAAAATAACCATCAGTTAGATAATCTCACATGCATAACTACGACTATATTTAACTTTCGTTGGCAGTAACCTTTGCCAGGAAAGACCGCGACTGTTTTCGCTCACACCATGAAGGAAAGCGTTCCGCCAAGCGGGGCTTATTAAGAAAAAGCTTATGATGTGTTCTTTCCTTAGACACCAAAGTTGACAGCTTCTGGTTGTCAAGTATAATCTTTTTTATTTGAATTAATCACATTAATCAAATTTTCAAACCAATCTGATTGGTTTAAATCCCCTTAAGTCATTCATATTAAGTACTCCAATATGAATATCTAGAATAGGCAGCTAATGTCATATATAGATCCAATCTATACACATATGATTTAGAAGATCAAATCTACTATTGTCATATAAACCCTAACATCACCTCCCTCTGGCCCATGCCAGGATCATTAGACATTAGTTCATATTAAAGTCGGCCAAAAAAAGTTCATCACAACACTTGGATGTCAAAATAGACATGTATAACGAAACTTATACGGTAACAGATTGAATAAACTAGTAGATCTAATCTACTATAACTTCATATATCACATATATATATATTATTAATCCAGATCTAATACTATACAGGATGGCTCTGATACCACTGAAGGAAACCGAGTAAGCTACACTAGCAGAATTTAAAAAATTTTACTCGAAGGCTGCAAGTAATAGATCATAGAGTAGATTGTTACCAATATCGGAAGCAGATTTGGTGAAGTGATCGAATGTTCACAGCAACCATTTGCGGATCGTCCTGATCAGTAGATGTAGATGACAACGATTGCTCACAGATCGTTCTAATCAGCGCAGCAATTGCAGCAGCGCCTCTACCGGTATCCACACGTATCAGGATGGGACGTCGTACGATGGTGTGCTAGCACCAACGCGTACGACAAGGGGTTAAGGGCTATCAAAAGAGATGGCAGCTATGGCTTTTGTGATGATTCTCAAAGCCCATCATACATCTCTATATATAGGGCCAGGCAGAAGAAATCATAACAGATTAGGTTTCCTGATGTGATACGAATCTTATCCGAACTGCCCATGTAGAAGAAATCCTAACATATTAGGTTTCTTGATAAGATTCAAATCTTATCCGAACTGCTCATGCAGAAGAAATCCTAATAGATTAGATTTCCTGATGTGATTCAAATCTTATCCGAATTTGTATCTGATACGTATATTCCATAACATGATACACCCTCTACATTATTCAAACAGGCTTCATGGGTCTGTCACAAGCCACATGGCCACTGGCACCATAGCATCTCGAGTAGGCGGATGAGGAGGCTCAACAGCTATGTCCCCATTAAGGATGCTACCTACAAATCCCACCCTCATATTGCTCTTATGCACCATTGGTGGCCAGAGACTCATTCGTCCCGCTTCCCCTACAAAGAGATGATTGTCCAAGGGTGTGCAATGATTTTGGGGCTGTCAAGAGATAGTTTCAAGGATGTCGGTAGATAGAATCATCATGGGCATTATCATAGGTACATTGGCATGAGTTGTTTGAGTAGTATTCAGTGTGGTCCCAGAGGCCCTCTCCCTACATGACAAGGCATCACAGATAGCAAGGTTTTAGATTTGTAATTGATGGAAAACGAGTAAGTTATATTAGTAAAATTCCAAAAATTTTACTCAAATACTGCAAGTATTAGACCATAGATTAGATTATTACCAACAACGGAAGGAGAGTTGGTGAATCAATCGAATGTGCATAGAGACCACTTGTGGATCGTCTTGATCAGTGGACATAGATGACAACAGCCGCTTGCGGATCATTTTGATCAACGCAGCAATTGCAGTAGCGTCTCTACTGGTATCCACACATTTCGGGATAAAATGTCGTACGATGATGTGTTAGCACCAACACGGATGATAAGAGTTTATGGACTATCACTTTAGAGGAGATGGTAGCTAGAGTTTCTCTTGATTTCGTCAAAACCCATCATGTCTGTCTTTGTATAGAGCTCTACAGAAGAAATCCTACCACATTAGATTTCCTAATGTGATACGATATCACATAACGAATATTATCCAAATTGCAGAAGAATTCTAACGTTAGGTCTCTTAGTGTGATACAAAATCCCCCATAACAGATCCAATTCGAATTGATTAGTTCCAACCCGTTAAGTGTGTGACCCTGTAGGTTCATGCATATTTAGTTATGACCCGAGAATACTTACCCGAATTGTGAGTCGGTAGTAGCCTCTAGCAAGATATAACGACTATCCAAATATACACGAAGATCATAACCAACGAACCTATACAATTTACTCATGTTGATCTTCTTGCCATACGATACTAGATTAAACCCAAAGTAGAAAACGTGCCACCCTTGCACTGTTCAATCCTTTCTCGATCTCATAGTGAACTGATCTTCCTGTAGTTGACACTCAACTACAAATGACATGACCATGCACTTCTCAGTTCATCTATATTGAAGGGTCCAGAGATACCTCTCTCATTATATGAGATATGCAAATTTCATCTAAACCATTCACATACCTCCACATGGCTCATAGTAGACTCGAATATTATCTTTATTATCCCTCAATTAAAAGTAGCGTTTGGTAGTATCAAAGTATACTGCTACACATGTAGGAAATTATGACGGTCTTAGGTCTAAAGATCAACCATAAATATTATTTGAGACCAACTGATGACACTTATATGACAAATCTAAACAATGTCTCAAAATGGATCTATCCAACGTTATATTCTCCAACATATGTCAACATCATTAATTTGATATCTTATATCCATAGTGCATTGAACATGACCATCAATCAATATATGTGTTAATCCATTAATCAATAATATCATATTTAATGATAGTAGATAAGAGACTTTATAGGATAATATCATCAAATAAATTTAGAGTTTCACAAACAAATCGCACATTTGTTAATCGAACTAAGATGATAATTTATTAAAAAATAAAATAATATATTATTCAAATATTCGTAAATATAATAAAGATAAATACATCTTTGTGATTTTCTTTAAGGCATATCACTAACACTAACTGCATGAGCACTATGACAAGCTTCCTGGTGACGTTGTTGACCCCACCATTGTGTGATATGCTAGATTCTATCTGCTTAACCTGATCGAATGTGTTCTCTTCCTTGATAGTACAAACGAGTTTGTAAGCTAGCTATTCTTCCTTCTCATCATCAATCTGCATGGGCTCTACTTATGCAATGCAATGTTGGCCTACTTGTATCTTTAGCTTTGTGAGGCTTGCACAGAGGTAGTGTTGAACTCCAACATGAGCGGGTGCACTTTACTTCTTCAATAAGGGCTTGGGTGCGGTTCCCTATCGACTGCCTTGAACGGCTACCAATTCCTATTGTCAACGAGGTTGAGGCCAAGCCAATGTTGCCATGCTTTGGCAATAGGTGGTGGTCATACTACCATTTGGTCGTCTACCATGATTTTACATGTTCTAAATGAACAAGTTTGACATACTACTGGGTAGAAATGTGAAATAGCGGTCTTACAAACGTTGAGAGATGATTGGTTGGAACTTCAACCCACTGTGTTGAGACAAGAAACTCTAGAGAATGAGATCACCTATAATCTATTTCTATGTTGCTGAGTTGCATCTCCCATAGCGCGTCATGAGATAGTTTTGATTATTCTCGGCATATCCTCCCAGCGTTCTCTCCATTGATCATGGGTTCCACAAATATGTAACATTTTTCCCAAAGACATCATTGCTAATCAATCATGAGCAAATTCTAATTTCACAGGTTATTTCATTTTGGTATATCAAGCAGAGGTGCGAGATAGTGCTTGACTAGGAGGTGGAGCATGAAGGATTGTCCCAAACAATATGGAGCCATGCCAAAACTAATTGGATCCTAGAATAACACAAAATATTTTTTGAAATACAAAATAATATATTTTATATTTTATACTATATTTGTATCTTTTCTTGCAAAGTAGGTACAAAAATTCTTAAAACCCCATGCCGCTATCAAACTTTCAATTAGGCATTCCAATCAAATTTCTCAAAAAAAAAAATCATTAATTGTTTTTATAGCAAAATTTTTGTGCCCTAGTCAATAACTTGAAAGCCTTGATAGACTTGAATTTTTTAGTAAAACAGACAAGAATAGTACATGCCTTAAAGTTAAGGTACGAAGATAGTACACTAAAAAATTTGAGGGTCTAAAATAGACCTAGCCCAATTCCAAGGGACCAATATGGTTCAATTGTATTCTCTTGATACGAATATGTTCTCCCTTCTTTGAATTGCCAATTGTATCCTCTTTTAACAGAAAAAATAATTAAGTTAGAATAAATTGATTATCCATTTTTTTATGCCATAGAGTTGACTAGGGGTATCTTTGGTTTAAAGCATCAACTTTCTCATTGAAAATTTGGTCTTGCCCTACAAAATTTGGCCTTTATTTGGGTGTTAACTAAAAGTTGGTCATGACAAAAAAATTGAGAACTTTTTTTAGTGTTTTTCGGGCCAAAATTAGCCTGAGAAGATTGTTAGCCCCAACTTTAACGGCCAAGCAGCCTCTCTCCCTTTGTATGACACGAGGCCACAAATTAGTTTACCAAATTTTAGCTAGCCACTGTTGGTTGTTGTTTGGTTTTTTACCATTTTTTATCACACCCCATATTTGGTAATAACAATTTTGGTATTATAATGTACGATAACAAATCAAACATATTTTATGACTATATATTATAACTGTCAAGATCCACAACACAAATTAGGTGGGTTTGTGTTTACTATAAATGGGTTTGAGTTACAAACGGGTCTACACAATTAGCACATTTAGTTAATGGGTTGGGTTTGGTCTGCCATGTTTCACACTTTTGATATGATATGATATGGTATGATATGGTAAGTAAATCATGTCATAGATACTCAAGTATCGAATTGAATAATTAATGACCAATCAAATAATTTTTATATTGTTTAGAAAGTTTTTAGTTAGATTTACCTTAAATTAATTAGTTAAACTTGTCATCTTGACCTATTTAATAATCGTTTTGTGTTAATCGTATCATATCGATTGTGTTACTTGTGTTATGTCAATCTTGTCAATTGTGTCGTATCGACCCATTTAAGTATCATAGAGAGAAAATTTGTTACATATTATGTCAATCGTGTTGTGTTGTGTTGACCCATTTAATAGCCGTGTCTTGTCCAACTGTTATTTTTTTTAATTTGTTTACTATTAGTATTGTGCTCGTGTAGGGTCAATTATATTCATGTCATGATCTAACCCGACTCAAACCGAGTGGTTGATGATTAAATTAGACAAATTTAGCTATCAACCAAACATACATTTTGCCAATCTAGTGGCTGAAAAAAAAAACCAAGTGGCCCTATCCACATCTCCGAAGCTAGCCATTGCTCATTGACAAGGGGTCTAACCCATAATCTAAGGATCAAATGATGCCGAGTAGAGGGGGGTGACACTAGTACAGACATGCTTTGTACTAACGGTTCAAAAATTCTGTACTAATGGTTCTCATACCGTTAGTGATCGGCACGATAGAACAAACCTAGCACTAATCTAATGGTTACAATACCGTCAATACAATAACTATATTCTAACGGTTCTATATTAAAGAATTGTTAGAATAGATTATTTTATTCTAATGGTTCGCTCATCGCAACAGTTAGTATTATAAAATTTCTTCTAACGGTTCCAGGTTATGAACCGCTAGAAGAAAGCTGGTAATGGTTTGATCAGAGGGAGTCTTATTCTAATGGTTAAATAAACTAAACCGTTAGTACTGGCACAATTTCTTCTAACGGTTCTCTAGTAGTAACCGCTAGAAGAGAGGATCCTTGTTCTAACAAGTTGACAAAACAAACCGTTAGAAGAATTTCTTCTAACAGTTCTTTAGTAGTAATTGCTAGAAGAGAGAACCCTTGCTCTAACGGGTTGACAAAACGAACCAAGAAGAATTATTATTCTATCAGTTTTGAATTAGTAACCTTAGAATATGTTACAAAAAGCTACATACACCAATTAAAAAGGTACATTCGAACCATTAGAAGCCACAAATATAAATTAAAAAGTTACATTCAGAAATGCACCAATATGGAGATACACGCATTGAACAGATTGAATTTAATTATTCACAGATTGAATTTATTCACAAATACACCAATACAAATACACACATACAACAATTCACACATTCAATGTATATTACAAAAGTCATTTACGATCGATCGTTGACAACCACTTCATCCATCACATATTGAGCCCAAATTTGTCGCAGCTCCTTTACCTGAGGCATCTCGTATAGGTCTTTCGACATGGCGCTCTGCATGCATGTATGAAGTTAGGAATGTACATCACATCCAATGTTCGACTTTGAGTTAGGAAAAATGCTTACCTTAGTGAATTGGGCAAAGTCTGTCCTAATCTGGTCATACATAAACCTCATGACATAAAACCCATATTCCCACGATTGTGACTGTTGATGGCACTGGGATAATTGCATATGCGAAGACATAAATCCACATTAACTCGAAAGAATTAATTAAGCATAAATTAAAAGTCTCATGAGTAGTTCCATCCTTATTAATTACCTCATACATTTTCTAAGAAATTGTTGTGCCCTTCGACGCATCATGCCTCCCTCCAGCGGTAACATAATTTTTGAAAGCCCTGCATTTAATTTAGCATTGCCGGTTAATATGTTATCATTAATTAGCTAGTCAGATCAAAATTTAAATCAACTGTGTTACTTACGTGTCTATGTGCTACGTGAGGGTGAAAACATGTGCTACCCTGTCGCTCATTGAATCGAGGTAGTATACCTCATTCCTCCATGGGAAAATGATGATGAGGACCTAGTGGCCCCTACATTGTACATAAAAGAGAACCGTTTCATGTATATGTTAGGCGTAACATACAAGAATGAGTTAAATTAGTAGGAAATGCACTAACTTTTGGTGGTACAGCGCAAGAATGAACTCTCGGTCCTGCTGCGCTAGTAGTGCCCTTGATATGTATTGCTCCTCATGTGCTGGAACCTACTCTAGCAACGTGAGGCTTATTTTCTCTGAGTCGATGAACCCACCCTTTCACATGCCCTCATCGACACCAGCCTGTACATGCACCTGCATACATAGTAGATATTAGTAAGTATTGCAATTAGATTTATTAAATGAAATAAGACAACATATAGGATCAACAAACTCATAGGACTCCAGTCTGTATGATGGACATCTCAAGTTCCTGCCAGTTGAAGAGGTCGAACAAATCCTCATAGGCCACAGATATTCTCTCGGCCTCACAATTAAAATGTCCTGGCCTGAAGTGAACTAAGAAGTTCAAGTGGCGCCGAGACCGGGTTAGGTACCACTCATGGAGACTTCTAATTGTCTGATCCATATTGCGCAGGAGGGACTTTGACACGAGTGGGAACCCATTCTTGAATGTACCAGGCTAGCTTTGTTTCCCCTTGCCTTTGCCTTTGGCTGGGGAGTGAGTGTGTACCTTGGAAGGTTGGGGCGAGGTGCCGCCGGCTTCATTTGATGGCGAAGGGGCTTTCCGAGGAGACATGCATCCTTTGGCTGGGGTCGAGGCCGTCGGAGGAGGCATGGGGCCCGATGGAGCTCGGTCATGCACTGTGCTAGGGATGGGGTCCTCAGGAAGTGCGTTGGCATCCATCGTCCACTTCAAGTTATGAAAACATAAGTTAGATTTTGCAAGTTGAGTATATTAACTGAGTTGTAAGCTACAATGGGTAGGGTTTACCTCATGTAGTTTAACACCCTCCTTGGGCCATTGTATGTACGAGCCCAATGCCTCAGCAATTGTCTACATTTCCTCTGTTGGGACGGGCAACGGAAAGCGCTGTAGCCCGGGAGGGCCATGTCCACCTGTACCTTTGCAAACCCAGGCTTCAGAGGTATGCAGTGGATCCAGACATCCTTCCAAGACGGATATACTGTAACATCCCAGTTTTTGCTATCCTTTCTGCTTGCTAGTCAGCATATCTTCATTGGAATCCCAGATGTCTCAACCTTATTTTGATCTCTTATCTCAAAATCATGATCTTAGGTGTGCCATTACCTTAACTTAAAAAGCTGGCAACTAAACTTCATCTTTCAAATCATTTTCGCTTTTCAGTCCAAAAGTATTTCAAATTAGTCCTTTTCTGAATTGTCAAAAGCCCAAAAAGACTAAAAGTTTCAGACGACCTCCAAATTCTGATCTGATCCAATAATTGTCTTCCCTTCACTTTTCTGAACATTTTTCCCTTCTGGAAGAACTCAAAAATCTTAACCGAAACCCTAGTTTCAGCCTCGCCAAATTTTCAAACCCTAATTACCCTGTTTTCGAGTTTTGTCAAAACCACCAGATCTTATCGGATTTTGCCATTCTTCTTGCTAGATGATTTCAAGCGTTTTGGTGACACTCATCTGCAAAATCAGATTTCAAATCAGCCCCCCCAAAACCCCAGAATTGCAAACAGGTCCAAAATCCCGAAGAAATCCTCTCAAATCAGTCCAAAACTTCGCGGATTAGTCCCTGGCCCTTTTTCGACCTTGACCAGGGCTGAGCCCGTGTGCGACCACGACCAAAGGCCACCTAGACCACAACCGTTCGCCGTGAACCGCCACCGCAAACTTCACCGCCGGCCAGCTCTTGTCTTCACCAACGGTCGTGTCCTACGTGTCCGCACGTGATGTTCGCGTCGCGCCAAAGCACTCCACCGTGGCAACGACCGGTGACTGCCAGCAACACCATTCGCTCGCGCGCGTGCCTGCTATTGTCAGAACTTTTGTGCCACTTCGCCGCCATGCCGAAGCTTGCCACCCCATCGTTCTGCCCAAACCGGATTTGATGCGATTTTTCCCTCTGGCAAAGCCACCGCTGCGTCCCAACGTCGTCTCGATCCTGCTCCAGCGCCAGTCGAGCATCTCCCGCTCGATTTTCTTCAACTACCGAGGACCCAGCCACTGGCTATATAAACCCCCCTCGCCCAGAGCTCTTCACACCACACCACACCAGCAACTTCATAGCTTAGCTCTCGTGTTTACCATCTTCTTCCCCGACGAGCTACCCGAGGAGCTCTCGCCGCCAGCTCAAGCCACTGCTTCCCTCTTCAATCCAAGTTCACCAGTGAGTTTCCCTCACTTTCCTCTCTGTATCATAGTGCTTAATTGGACCCCGGTGAACCCTAGCGCCGGCGACCGCCGGATTTTCTCTTTTGCCCTGTTCCTCCAATGCCGAGCGATTCAAACCAAATTGGCCCTCGTGCTAGTAGAACAAAGTGATCAGTGAGCCAAGTGGAGTAAGCCTGTAGGATTGAAACCTTCAATTTTTCCCAAAACGAAGAATCCCCAATTTGGATTTCATCAGTTCACCGGAGATCGCCGCCGAGCTTCTCCAGTGATCCTCTAGACAAATTGAACCCCCCAGTAGCTTTCTATTGTCCCCAGGATGCTTCACAAGCTTGGAATTGAGCTCAAATGCTTTAAATAAAAAACGCCCAATTCCTGTGTCTTCGTCTTCGGCTCAGTTCATTAGAGTTTGCCTTCCGGCCGATCTAGCCGATGCCACTTTGTCTTTTAGCTAGGTCTCAGTCCCCTGAGCATTTCACTCCACTAGCTCGATCCTTGAATCTGCCCAGATCAAGAGTTATGCTCTTGCCAAGTTCCTGTCCAGAATCGTGCCTGTGCCGTGTCGCCACCGTAGTTCATCGCCGCCGTTCATCGCCGTCCGGCCATCTTTTGCCCTGAAACTACCGCCAATGTGTTCCTGTCATCCACGCCTACCTCTTAGATATAGTTGGCGAAGAGTTTGAGGCCCAGAACCAGATTTACCCCTCTGCCCTAGTTTTTGACAGTGTCAGTGCAGTTTCAATGCATGTCAATCACTGACATTGGCCTTGTTTAACCCTTTCTATTTGAGCAATTGAAATGCCACTTTGTCCACTAAGCTCCTGGAGCCATGTTCTACAATATTCTCTACTGTCACATCTCCAGAAAACACACCTAGAGCCAACTTAGGGCTATGTCTAACCGTAGACCGAATGTCAGCCTTTCGACATTCAAGTCCTTTTGAGCCCATCTCTTCAATCAACACCCAAGTGACCTTATCCAAACCTTTCCCCTGCATGCATGATACATTTACTTATTATATTCTAGTGCAACTACTTCTGTGTGCTTATATAGTGTGTATGTATTATTTGCATCCGCCGTGGAACCAGAGGTTGAAGGAGCGGAAGAGATCTTCGAAGAATTGTCTGAGCAACTAGACCCCTCACTGCAAGGCAAGTCTCAAACCCTTGATCATATCTAGCCTAATATTTTGAAATGAAGTATGTTAGCTGTTTTCAAGTATATGCATGCCTTATATTCAAATGAGAACTATATTCAAATAAAGTGGTAGATATGACCTAAATAATTGTAAAACCCCTTTTGTCATTGAATATCCATGCACCCCTGTCACCCTAGGATATCATGCTTAGGCTATACTATGCTCAAGATTATATGTTAAATGTTAAATGGTCACATGTGAGAAAAACATATTCAAAATCCCTTTTTGTGAAAGAAAATGTGATTGGAATCGATAGTGAGGATGGTTTGATTGGATGGTGCTGTGTGCGCACTGGGAATGTGAAAGACTCCTCACTAAAGATTCATATGGACTAGAACCTTGTGTTGTACTTCCATGCGGCATGAAAAACGTACTAACCACTTACTCGGTATGGGACGGGCACAACATAGTAGCTTTCTCAGTATTAGCTTTTCCCTGCAATGGTTGTCGGTCCGGTTTCTCGTGAGAAACTGGTGAGCCACTGAGGGCCATGAGTGATGTGAGATCAGAAAAATGATGAGAGGATAAGGAGTAAGAAGGAAGACGCCCTACACCTGGATTAAGTCATGCGCGGCTATAATCAAAAGAGGCTATGTGTCTTAGGAGAACATAGACCAAGGTTAGGAAGTAAGGCAGTGGGGAGGACCCACAACGATAATGAGGACTGGAATGTCTATTTACCGGGCAGGGAATTGTTAATGCTAGGATTGTAAACTGTTGTGTGATCTCGGCCTTGTCACATGCGTAAAAGTCGCATAGAGAGGTACCGACTTGAAAGCTGAGTGATCAGTGGATTAAGGTGGTACACCTTTGCAAAGTTATAAAAAGTATTGGATACTCTGAGCTCCCAGGTCATGGAGTCTGCGCGCGGTGGATTCTATCCACGTCAATGCAGCACAAGTAGCTTTTGGAAGATTTTTCACAAAATCTGAGTAAAGCGGTGACTCACGGGAGACTGCCACACACAACATCTTTTGAAAATCTAGCTTAGGATTTTAAAAGCCTCGCTTTTGAAAACAAAATCCTTTTCTTCAAAACTAAGAGTGAAAATCTATTCTATGAGCCAAAGACCAATTCTTTGAGAATTTCTCCCTCATCTATATATATCTGCATTCTTATTTGGGATTTGTTGAGCACCATGTGGACAATGTGCTCACCCTTGCTTTTGGAAACAAAATTTAGAAGAAGGATTCATTGACCTTGAGTCCTATGGTCTTGAACCCAACATGGAACAAGAAGAAACCGCTCCAGAAGATCCAGCTTGTTAGAGGGTCACTTACCAAGTGGAGTTCGATATGGAGGAAGCCCATGCAACACCGCTGCAGTTGAAGTCCTTTTGCTTATTGTCGTTGTTTTATTTTGTGCCGACCTTAGTGAAGAAGAAAACTCCTTAATTTTGTATCAACATTAAAGTGCGTCATTTTGGTGCTATGTTATTGTAATGTTGGTCCTTGTGATCAACACTTGTTTTAATTACTCGCATTTTTATATAATGCATCTTGTTGTTGTGAGCTGCAATGTACCATTTCTGAGCACAACCCACCTGGGCGGTTGCCACCGGATTCCTCAAATGAGGGTCCCACATATACCACCCCATGTGCAACCACTACAAGGTCGTCGCCTATGTAGATCAATAAGCTACAGCTCTTCGGCTTCTGCAAATTTGCAACAATTATAACAGGTTAGCGAAACAATTCTAATGGAACGGGAGTGGAATCAATTGAAGTGCATATATAGTTCAAAGCTTGCAATACCTCAAGCAGGTCCACCGGATCCACGTAAACCTTCGAGCCACAACTGCTCGGTCTAGCAGTGTCAACCTCGGCAGCTGGATCTATACTCTTGGACTGCATAATTCAGTTGAGGCATTCGTACTTCTCGTTCATTTGAGCAAACATGGCCACGAATTGTGCAGTCACATCTGACCGTATCTTCTCGGCTAGCACCGATTCCTTTTCCTTCCAGTTGCGGGCCTTCTTCCTCTATGGCCTGGTGTCCTCGAAGCCATTCTTCCACGGCACCACAACCCGCACGGTCCTCATCCTCCATGGATGCTCTTTATTCCCTAGAGCCCGGGTTAGGATGTCGTTCTTCCTATGAGGAGTAAACAATCCCTGGCTCGCCTCCTTTGAGCAAGAGATCTGTTACATTCAAAGCTACATTGTGAGAAAAAATGTATACAAACTTGTGCACACACGATTAATCATTTTGGCTAACTGTTTTTTCATAAATAATAAGTAAAAAGACAGTAAAAACTAGAATGAACAGTGCAATACCAATAAATGCGAGAATTTTAGGTTTCTTGGTAAAAGAAGAAAAAGAAAAAAAACAAGGAAGTTAGCCAACTTACGATTCGCTGCACGACCTTGGCCTCCTTAGGGTTTGGGAACTCCACAAACCCTGTGGACGACACGGTCCCTCTGGCCAACCACCAGCGCTTGCATCGCGGATCTCAGAGATCGGCATGTCGACTCCTCGTCTTCGGCCTTCTTCCACTGCTCCTCCTTCCCCGCATAGCCACGAGATCCGAGCCAGTGCGGGTGGTCGTTCCTCATCTGGATTGCCTTGTTCTTCTCGCTTATGGCCTTCGTAGAAGAAACAACAAAATTAATGCACCATTGGTTACTCCATACAACGGTGTGACCAAGTGAAGGAAGCATACATACCTTGAACTTAGGGGTCCCCTTCTACTGGGTGAATTGCTCCCATATCGCCTCTGTTATGAAAGGGTACTTCTCACACGGAGATTTTCCTTCAACGAGGAAGGCACTAACGAGGAAGCTCTTGATGGTTTTCCATGTGTTGTTCATGTCCTTCAAGCAAGCCATCTTGGGTCCATCGTCGAGGATGTTCCACTTGGCCTATTTTCAAACAGTGCATATAAGCAGGACTTACTTAATCTTCGAAATAAGCCAAGGGAATGTGATTAATCAAGAGTTCATGGATTTTGATTAATTTTACCTTCACTTCTGCCCACAGCCTATCCCTCTCGTCGGCCTTCATGTCCTTCCAGTTCTGGACAGTGATCTTCACCCTTTCCGTCGCCAACAAACCAACATAGGCAACATACTGCCCAGCGTTCTTTCCGATCGGTCTCCCAAACCGGTTGAACTCACAAGAAAGATTCGTGCGTTTGGCCAAACGGCACAACGTCGTCGTGCCTCGCACGTTCCTCTTGCACTGGGACGAAGCAGCATCAGCTATGTTGCCCCTTGTTGAATCACTAGTATTAGACGAGGAAGATGCCGACATGGCTGTGCCTAAAATTCCATGAACAAACCATCAATTGATATGAAAAATGGGTTTACATGAAAAAGTTCATAACTAAAATAGAATGGCAATAACATTACTAGTAAATGGTACAATACATATAAGATTAAACAACTTAAGTGGTCACATTTGACATAGTATTTGTCCTTAAGGGGAGCAATTGATGAACTACCACCTATTACCTAAATTCATTTCAAATTGCATACAAGTTTTAATAAGAATTCAATCATCAAATATTTTCTCTACAACCAAGGCAAAGATGCATCCTCTGATTCAAGATATGCACAACACCATATAAGCTAACTCATATTCTAGTTAAACATTGGTTGTTTCTTCAGTTTCTGTCTACACTAGTACAGAAATGCAGTCTACTAACCCCTATCTTCTATCGGTTATTAGCGATACAGCAGAAAACCGATAGAAAATGTGCCTCGCGGTCATAAAAGCCCGACGGATGTATTTTCCCTATCGGTTTATAAGAAACTTACCGATAGAATAAATAGTATGATTTACTCTAGCGGTGATGAACATATTTGCCGTTAGAAGAGATGCATAAGTACTGATGGAAGAATGTTGTGCGCCGATAGGACTGGTCGACTTCAACAACTAGACTTATTCTATCAGTACTGTATGAATATACCGACAGAGTATATTAAAAATTCCTATCGGCAATATGTAATGTACCGATAGAACCGTTCGCCTTCTACAAATATTTTTATTCTATCGGTAATGGATTCTTTTACCGTTAGAATATATAGAAAATTGCTTAGAACTGTTCGTCTTCAAATAGTTTTATTCTATCGGTAATGAATGTTTATACCGGTAGAATATTGCAAAAAATATCTTAGAACTGTTGGCCTTCTATAACTAGTAATATTCTATCGGCAATGTACGTACACACCGATAGAGTATGTACAAAAATTCCTATCGGTAATATTTATTGTGCCGATAGAACCATTTGCCTTCTACAGATGTTTTTATTACTAACGGTATTCTGTTTTCGTACCGATAGAAAATATATATTTGTATAAATACACGGGTATGTCTCTTTCATTCTCACAGTTCATCTGGGGCCCGTAGCCCTAACCCGTAAGCTCCATGGACGGCCGGCGCACCTCTACAGGGGACCGCTGCACCTCCGCACCTCCATCGACGCCCTCTAGACGTCGGCATCCCAAGGAAGGTACGTAAAATTTCTGCAATATTGTTAGATTATTTTAATCCAATTATGGCAATAATTCTGCTTTTTTTGTATCCTTCATTTTGATGTGTCTTCTTTTCAATATGATTATGATCTGTTCAGCTCCTTGGATGATGCTCGTGAGGGGCAACGTATTTCACGGTTCTTCATCGCAGTACGCTGCCTACGTTGGCTTGTTGGCGAAAGAAATGGTGAAGATCACCGTCGAGAGCTGGAAGGACGTGAAGGGTGAGATCTTGGTTGGCTCGGTCGAGAAGATGCTTAAGCCCGGCGTGTTTCTCAAATCAGGACCTATAGAAAGCAGCTTACATTTTTTTGCATGCACCAGCTTGTGGCCAGATGCTTACCAGCTTGGAGAAGAAGAATTGTTGTTATTTGCACAGCCATTCTACACCATCACTACACAGAACAACATCTTGGAAGGTAGGTTCTTTTTGTTAATGGAGTTGAGTTGAGTTGAGTTGAGTTGATCGAGTTTGAGTCCGAGGAAATCACCAATATGTACAAATGTATGTCGACGGCAGTTCCAGCTCCTCGGGCGTCTTCGAACTGAACTCCTATGGTTAAGTCCAATGTGGTTCAGACATTTGCTGTTTTGGATGAATGGATTTGTGATGTATCAGGTCTAACTTGTAGTCGGTAGTTGCATTGTGGCAACCTGCAAAGGTTCCCTTTTATGTAAAATGCATGTATGGGCCACTGGGTCCTCGTCGTGATCTGTTGTTAATTTCAGACGTGGCTTTTCTAATATACATCGAATGTGTGAATTGTTGTATTTGTATATTGTTGTATATTTGTGTATCATGTATTGCTAATTGGGACATGAACTTGAATGTGCAGGGAGTATTTGTGTATTTAATTGTATTGGTAGGTAGGTGTGTATTTGTACTGCTGTTTCAGACATGCACTTGAATTTGTGAACTGGCATGTGTATGTTTGTACCTGAATTTGTGAACTGGCATGTGTAATTTCTTTGGCAAGATGAAGTCCCAAGTACCTAAGAAAAGTATTTTTGTGTCTCCTAGTTAATCCAAAAATTAGCATTTCTTGAAATATATTGCTTTATCTTCTAGTTAAGATCCGTTTGATGTAAGATCTGTTTGATGTAAGATCTGTTTGATGTTACATTGATATGATTCCTTGAATGTGAGAAATGGCATGTGCATGTTTGTCCCAGTTTGGTACCAGTACGGTACCAGTACCTCCTCTAACGGTAAGTACACATATTTACCGATAGGAAAACACATATATTTGCTCAGTCATGCATATTCTAACGGTAAATACATATATTTACCGATAGAAATACTCTTGCTCGTGTGTCATGCATCATCTAACGGTTCGTACACATATCTACCGATAGAAAAACTCATGTGCGTGCTGTGTCATACATGATCTAACGGTCAATACACATATTTACCGAAAGAAGAAGTCCTGTACTTTCTCGGTAATGCACATTCTCTAACGGTATGTGTGTGTTTTTACCGATAGAATATGTGAGCGGCAAATTACCTAAGTTAGTCTAACGGTTATTTCATGTATTTACCGTTAGAAAAATGTCCATTATAAGGAAAACCCCACTCGACCATTGCTGAGCTGCTCTTTAATTTGTTCTGTTGCACTCTGTGTCCCTCTGTTTGTGACGAAAGTTCCAGCTACACTGCTAGGGTGATCAGCGCAGGCTGGAGGGAAGTTGATTGCGCCCCTCTTTTTAAGGTGCGCTTAATCGTCGACACTTATCTCTCTCTCCCTCTAGATCTCCCTTCCTCTCTACTTGCAAACTAGCTTTATTGTGTAGTTCCAAGTTTGTAGCTCTAAGCTTGGGAGCTTGGTAGCTGGAAATGCGTCATGTTTTCGGAGCTAACTAGCTTGTATTGTGTAGTTAGCTAGGTTAATTAGTGTTAATTTCGTCAGGCTAGGGTTCAACACATGTATCTGTTGTAAGAGGATGTACATGTACATATACATAACTTAATCGGGCAGGTTTCATGCATGGCTTACTCGTTAAATTTTGTTAATTGTAGATGGACAGGAAATATTGGATGTATGGAATAAAA